>OY856411.1:169026938-170434438 GCA_963693085.1 Alisma plantago-aquatica | reverse complement strand
AGTATTAGTTAGAGCATACCTAAAATAACAAAATATAAACAAATTCGGAATTCAATCTAAGTTGGATGGTTTGATTTACAATTATCTAAGTGAGAGTATACTAAATAGACATAATAGCTAATTTGGGTGAGAAGATGTATTTTTTATATTATAAATATGTGGAATTTCCCTCCTAGTGAGATAATCCAACAAATAAACTAAACTCAAAATACAAAAACTCTGTATGAATTTTTTAAATATTGAGATGAAACCAATGAACCCTTGATAATGTAATCTATCTTTTCAAATATATATTCTAAATATCCTCTTGTTCAAGATGTCAACTTTCATCTTGTTTGATAACGTTAATTAACCTAAATAACATGATGAGAAAATATTAAGATAAAGCAAGATATGGAAACAATATTCATTTGTATCAGTTTGTTTTTTTTTATAATTTAGTTTAGAACTATATGCTTCCTTTTCCCTAATTTATATGTTTTATGAACTCCTTGATAGCTGTATAGAAGATATTCTCACATCTTAAGTTGGGGAATGTTGATGAATGTATATTCATCTCTATTTTTACATATCTTTCATAGTCTTTTTTATTAGAATTTATCCCTTTTTACTAATTTCCTAGGACAAAATACAATTTACCCATTTTTGATTAAATGTGTAAATGTTTATCTTTTTCGTTCACATTTTGTAGGTTTTACCTTCAATGAAAAATTCTTGACCATATGAGCACTTGAGACAACTAATTCGTTGTGTCGAGCGCTCGATTTCATCTCCAAGAAGCTCTAAATCTCAGAGTCATGTGGCCATTTGGTCCTCGCTCAATCTCCCACCATGACACTCAAACAACTTCAAACGAGAATTCTAACTGATCACAAACGGGCATTTTAGAATAGCCAACCGATCGGCTCGTGTCACTAGCCGAGCATATGAATACACTAAAACAACCATCTCAAGTATTTCATGACCATGTTAAGGTTAAGCATCTATGCCACCACCAAGCCCTAGGGCTTCCGTCCTGACCAACGTGAGTAATGACACCAGCTTGGCATCTCACTCCCTCAAACGGTCATGCAACATCACTATCCAACCGACCAATTTTGTTTCAAAATAGTCGGCTCACGGCACTTAGATAGAAAATTTCATTAGCCGCCAATCCTTATTTCTCCTCCCTCTTCAGAGTTTCCACCACTCCTTCCCCTAAAAAATGAGGGGGCCTCCACAAAGAAAAACATCCTACTTTTTTGTACTTGCAATTTACTTTTGAACATTGTTATTTTAATTCTTACATGTGTAATCCTTTAGTTGTTCAATAAAGTTATTTTTTGTTCTCAATATCTCTTTCTTGTTATTTTGTTCTTGTTCTTGTTTAGGAACCAGGAACTAAGGGGGTGGCCATTCAATTGTCACTAGCTAAGATCCCCTTGGGTATTCTTCACTTTTTCTAGTCTATGGCCTGCTCCCTTTCTTCCTTCGTTCCCATTTTTCCTTTGATGGATCATGAGTAGTTCCTCATATCCAGGCATGGGCAGTAGCCCCACGGCCATAGTGTATCAAATCGATTCCATATACTATTCTATTTAGTGGATGGTTTTTGGTTTGGATAATCACCAGTTTAAATGACTTGATCTCTCTTTCTTATCGTATGTTTGTCTTGGGGGATGTTACCACATAAACCAAGGCATAGAACAACAAAATAAATTACATAAGGACCAGGATGTGACCACGAAAAGATCCTTATTGGGATGACCGGACTAGGAACTATGTAAGCCAGGACAAATGGTCCCATAGGACCAATGGGCCCATAGGGAGTTTGTCTTTTATAAGATTCATTCACAAATATTTTTACATGCCCACTTCTATCTTAGTTTTGAATATGGAATATTTTGATCTTGTTTTGCACCGGTCGTGGTGGTAAAATCCATAACCTCGATATCTTTTCCCACTTATTCAATCTTGTTTCTTTAATCACTTGCTTCAAGCGCCTCTTTTTCTTACTTGAATTATCTTCTTGTACTTAGATAACTCTCTTTTATTGTTCTAACCAAAACTCCTTTCTTTTGTCCTTAGCATAAATTCCATTTACTTGTTCTTAGCATAACTTTATTTCATTGCAACTTTAATTCATTGCTTTAGTGTAATCTACAACCATCAATCACTAGTTTTTACTTCCTGCATTCTTGTTCAAAAGTCTTTTGGGTTGGGATTCAATCTTAAAACATTGTTTGTGGATCGACCCTTTCTATACTAGGAAGGTTTAAACTCTAGGATTAAGACCCTAGTTTTTGGTTTTTGAAACGCATGTATGAAAATGAAGTCGTTGTCGGGGATTATATGGGACCAATTCCTTCTTGTTGTGGGTATCAATATATTTGGGTATCCATGGACTCTATCTCCAAGTGGGTAGAAGCCATCCCCACAAAAATTTGTGACTCCAAATCTATTAAGAAACTTTTCAAATACATCATCTTCCCTAGGTTTGGGGTGCCTCACACCATGATTTCCGATGGGGGATCACATTTTCTAAAGAAAACTTTTGAAACCTTGTTGAAAAGATATGGAGTCCACCACAAGGTCACCACTCCTTACCACCCTCAGACTAGTGTCCAAGTTGAAGTTTAGATCCACAGATTAAGTTCATCCTAGAGAAAATGTTCAATCATACTAGGACAAATTGGGCTTTGAAAATTAATGATGTCTTGTGGGCATACAGAATTGCCAACAAAATACCTATAGGCACCACTCCTTTCGAACCAACTTATGGAAAATCTTGTCATTTACCAATGGAGTTAGAACATAAGGCTAACTGCACTATTAGGACTCTAAGTTTTGACTTATCTACAGCATGGGAAAACTTTCTTCAAACATATGAGTTAGTTGAGCTCAGAATGACTGCTTACGAGAATGTTAGGATATACAACGATAGAATCAAATTATGGCATTATGGCCATATTAGGTGGACAGATATTCAGGAAGGTGATAATATCCTTGTCTATAACTCTAGGATAAGTATTTTTCCTAGGAAACTCAAATCTAGATGGTATAGGCCTTACCTTGTTAAGTGTGCCTATCCACATGGCACTTTTCTTCTTTGGGACAAGGTGCTAGGTGAATTTAAAGTTAATGGTCATAGGATAAAAGGGTACATTATCTTTGAGTATTTTGTAGCCTCTGAGGAATACTAGCTCTAATTACTTGAAGACCTTGACCTGAAGGAACCACCAGCCCCTCCCAATCCCGAGTCTGAAATGGCTCTGTGATATCCTTGTGTTGGGTCTTCGACATAAAACGAGGTGCTTGTTGGGAGGTAACCAACATTTGTTTATTTTTTATTTTCTTTTAATTTTTTTTCTAACTATCCCTTGCTTGTTTCTACTTTTAGTTCTTCAAAAAAAGGTTAGACACCCAATCGGCTACATCTTGTGTGGACAAAAGCAGGGCATCCAGACCATGTGAACCGATCAGTTTGGTGATCGAGCAAGTAGTATCGACCATTGTGGCAGTTGTTATAATTTGGTGAGCATTTCAAATTTCAAATGATGCAACGCCGCCCACGATGACCCAATTGGTTATTTTGTCAAATGAAATGATCGATTCAAAGATGAAAAGGTGCATTCAAATGTGTGGCTACATCAGAAAATGAGCCATCTTCTTATCCCCTGAACCGCCAACCATTCTATTGGGATTCTGAAATGGGCATCTCGTTCAAGCAAGTTGGCCTATAAAAAAGGGCCGACTCAAAAGGGCATCTCACACAATCACCGTGCAACCTTTTTATCCTCCCCAATCCCTAGTCTCCACCTTGTCTCCTCTAGCAGTGAATCAACCTCCGTCCACCTGCACTTCGCTCCCGATTGGCCACCCCAGCACTCCAGACAGCCACTTGGCTCCTATGTCAAACACCTTTCGTTTGATCTCAGACGATCATTATGGTGACCACACGGTTGTTTCCTTCCTCCATCAACCAAATCACTGATTCTTAGCCCCAGCCAGTCGGTGCTAGGTCTAGCTGAGCATCTTCACTAATTCAGCCGGCCAACCCACCCCTAAGATGTCTGATCCAGAGGATGACTGTTTTTGTTCTCCCTCTCCTCCTTCTATTACCACTAGCCCCAACCCTCTGTCATGATGATTGTTACACCCCTCCGAACATCATCTCACCTAGATAGGACATGAGTCTAGCAGACAAGACAATTGTTTCACCGTCTTTAGCAACCTCTTACTCACTTCCATCGTCCAGCAAACCAGTCATTTGGTGCATACCAACCGGGCATCTTAGAAATGCTAAATGATCGTCTCTTTAGCAAAATGATGGTTTTCTACTCCTACATATTCAACACTCTAGTAAATAATATACATGTCTGAAGGAGGATCCTATTGTGGCCTTTTCAACTTCTTCAGAAAAGGAAAGCAACCTACGAAGAAGACCATCTCCCAGAAGCCCCTCGGCACTCCACCTCGGGCCAGACCATTCATATACAGGAACCTACTAGTGAGTCTTCACCTGAGATGCCTAAGGAGATGCTCCATGATCTTGATGATGCAGAGGAGCTAATCTTTCAAACCGAGGTAGGTCATTTATCCCGACATGACCTGGAATCTATCACATCACTCCCATCTCACATAGCCCCAGCCCCGGGAAGCTATGCCCAGTTTGTCAGCGGTGATCATTACAAAAGATTCAACTCCAAGGTGATAATTGGCATCGAACTTCCCCGATGGGAATGTGGCGTCACACTCAATGCCCTCGGTATCAAAGACATGGTTTATGACATTCTTCAGAAGAACCACATCCATGTTTTCACCTACCATGTGGTTCTAGTTTATAGTGACTTCACTCTTGAGTTCATGACTACCTTCCACCACTTCAACTCTTCTTGGGGGAACTTTTGTTGCAAAGTTCGCATCTTTGGGAAGGGATTTGAGATCTCAGTCAGGCATCTCACCTCCATTCTCCTATATGGATGAGATGACTATTGGCTATAACAATGTATGTAGTGTCGCCATGATGTCTACCCCAACAACTTCAACATGGAGAAATTTTGGGCTGATATTACTGACCTTTCACCCAAGCTTTGTAGCGTCCCAAAGGCATCCATCATCCACAACCCAGTCATTCGCTACCTTCACACATATTAGCATGTGCCTTCTTCGGTAGGGAAGGTACTCAGGGTGTCGTTACTCATTTCAAGATCTACACCCTATGGTGTCCTCTGAATGACAAGTCCTTCAACTGGTTGATCATCTTAACTATCAGGCCACCCGCAGTAGTTCTTCTTCTTATTGCATTGGCCACATAGTGACTTCCATGGCTCTCTTCTTGGGATACACTCACATTCTCTTCTCACCTTTGGAGCTCAAGAATCACTTGATCGACCTTCAATACTTGAAGGGATGCAAGTTCATCCGTTATGGTTCCTACAACTATTATCTTCTATTCAAGGATACCCAAGTAATCCTTGAGCTTCCTTTGCATGCTAGGTTTGCAGCCGCAATTCTAGTCTTTGATTTGACTGACCTACAGGCACACATCTAGTGATTCCTATTGGTGCACCCCAACCCCCAAGGCGTCCCTAAGCATATCACCCATAAGAGGAGTGTCTCATTGTAGACACATGATGATGCAACTGGACCTCCTCCTCCTCGTCCTTCTCGACGTTGTACCAGGAAAAGGACGGGCATTAAAGAAGGCCCAGAACAACCTTATGGATTTTATTAGATCTGGAATCAGCTGGAAGATATCCAACAGGAAGAACAATGACACAGACACCACCTCAACCACATGTACATCATGCAGCACTCCCAAGATGCTTGACATGTGGTATGGGCTACTACACCTCCAGCTGACCGCCTTATGAGGAGTATGGGGTCCATCAGGCCAACCCTGACCCCAACTCCCCATACTGGGGGAATTACTACTACAATCCTCCATCCTCCTCTCATCCATCACCTCCATGTCCACCATAGTGATCTTCTTCTCTCCATCTCGGGTTTGGTATTTTCTCAAGATGAGCACAATTCTAAGTCTAGGGTGGAGGTGTGTGGTACGTGGTAATTCCACCCCCTTATCTTCCCTTTTCAGCATTATGTTTTGTTATTTCAATTGTTACATGTAGTTTTCTTTTTTGCTTTTTCTCCTTATTTTGAAAGATATTGGCCTTTATCTAGTTGGATGATATGAGTAGATATCCATCAGTGTACCCCTTTGGATTCACTAAATCTTACTTGCAAAAATTTTACAAATTGCAATGATTAAAAACACCATGTCACTTAGGACCCCAAAACTAGTGTCACTTTTTGGAAATGTTGGCACCACATGGAATCGATAAGAACCCAAAAAATCTATATTTCTAAATTATGGATTAACTTGTTATAAATCTTGTATAATATGATTGATAGGAAAAATCTATTCGATGCAATGACTCTCCTTGAAAAAAAAGTTAATTTTATTAGTACAGGAACAATTCCCCCTCCTTCTCTCTCAAAGAAAAAGCAAAGAATCACCTCAAGACAAAAATCTAAGTCTGGGGTATTGCACTCCCCACCTCAATTCTTATGTACCCCTAATAAGGGGTGTACCATCAAAAGATGCCAGAGAGAACACAAAAAATTATGGTCAATGTAACCACAAGTCCATAAATAAATATATCTCGAGTTGAATAGCGGAAGGATCATCTTCTTCCGCATCTCCTTCATCATGTTCCTATGCAAAAACTCACAAAAAGAAAGAAACTGGGAGTGTCAGTGCAGAAGTAAGAAGAAGCATGTCTTCTATAATGTCTTGATTTAGAAATAAGATATGAAATTTGTTTTGATAGGGAATATAGAATTTTGTGTTACATGATTCTAGGAGATTGTCTAGCTTGGCCAAATTTGGAAGTAAGGAACAAAGTGATGCTATGAGGGTGAGGATAGACATATTTCTAGTATAAATTGGAATTGTTTGTGATTTTATTTGCTAGAGGACAAGCAAAGATTCAAGTTTGGGGTATTTTGATGAATATATATCCATCTCTCTTTTTACTTGCTTTCACAGTATTTTTTATTAGAACTTATTTCTTTTTATTAATTTCCTAGGATATATTGCAATTTACCCATTTTTTGTTTAGATGTGCAAATGCTTATCTTTTTCCTTCACATTTTGTAGGTTTTACCTTACAATGACAAATTCTTGACCATCTTAGCACTCAAACTGATCAATTCGTTGTGCCAAGCGGTCAGTTCATCTCCAAGAAGTTCGACAACTCAGATCTAAATGGCCATTTGGTCCTCAGCTCAATCTCCCACCATGACAGTCAAGAACTTCAAATGATCATTCTAATTAATCTTAGACGGGTGTTTCAGGATAGCCAACCGATCGGCTCATGTCACCAATCGAGTGTCTGAATACACCAAAATGACCATCTCAAGTACCTCATGACCATGTCAAGCTCAAGCATCTGTTCTTCCATTACGTCCTAGGGTTTCTTTCTTGACTAGAGTGCGTAGTGGCGTCAACCTGGCATCTCACTCCCTCAAACAGTTAGTTGGAGGATTGCTTTGTGACCAAGAATAGACAGTTGAAGGTGTCTCCACCCTTTGATTAGGGTTTTGACCTACTGCCGAAACGGTCGTGCCACATCACTAGCCAACTGACCAGTTCGCATTGCAAAATGGTTGGCTTGCAGCGTGCAGATAGCAAATTTCATCAGCTGACAATCCTCATTTTCCCTCCCTCCTTAGGGTTTCCACCCTCCTTCCTCTATAAAAATAAGGGGACTCCATAAAGAAAAGGATCCTACTTTTTGCACTCACAATTTACTTTTGTGCATTGTTATTTCAATTCTTGCATGTTTAATCCTTTAATTCATTGTTATTTCAATTCTTGCATGTTTAATCCTTTAATTCTTCAATCTAGTCAGCTTTTGTTCTCAAGATCTCTTTCTCTTTCTTTTGTTCTTGTTCTTATTTGGAAACAAGGAACTAAGGGGGACATGCATTTAATTGTCACTAGCTAAATCCCCTTCGAGATTCTTCACTTTTTCTAGTCTATGGCTTGCTCCTTTTCTTCCTTGATTTCCATTTTTCCTTTGATGGATCGTGAGTAGATGGCTTTTCTTTTGAATAATCACTGGTTTAAGTGACTTGATCTCTTGTATTTATCGTATGTTAGTCTTGGGGGATGTGACCCAAGAACCCAAGGCTCGGAACAACCAAATAAATCACATAAGGATCTAGATGTGACCACGAAAAGATCCTTATTGGGATGATCAAACTAGAAACTATGGACGCCAGGACTAATGGGTCCATAGGGAGTTCGTATTTTGTAGATTCATTCATGAATGTTTTTCCATGCCCTCTTCTATCTCGTTTTGTCATATGGAATCTTTCGATCTTGTTTTGTGCTATCCGTGGTGGAAAAATCCATAGCCTCAATATCTTTTCCCACTGATTCAATCCCCTTTTTTATTTTCTTGCTTCAATCGCCTATTTTTATTACTTGCAATTTACTTCTTGTTCTTCGGTAACTCTCTTTTATTTTTCTAACTCAAACTCCTTTCTTTTTTCCTTAGTATAAATTTCTTTTATGTGTTCTTATCTTAACTTTATTTCTTTGCAACTTTACTTTATTGCTTTAGTGTAATCTACAACCATCAAACTCTAGATTTTACTTTCTGCAATCTTGTTCAAAAGTCTTTTAGGTTGGGATTAAATCTTAAAAACATTGTTTTTGGATCGACCCTTTCTATACTAGGAAGGTTAAAACTCTAGGATAAGACCCTAGTTTTTGGTGCGTGAAATGAAACGCATCACATGTCTAGTGCAATTGTATTTTGATGACCTTCTCAGCCAATTCACTCACATATCTCTCCTTATTTTACTAAGCTTGCTTCTCCTCCATCTTTTCTAACCTTTGTGAATCCAATAATACATAATATGGGGCCTATCTATAGATGTTGAAGGAGACAGTAAGACATTGATATTCTCCCTCTTAATGATAATTTAGAGGTCATGCCAATGGATTACAAATATATTAGTTTCCAACATGAGAATCCATGGATAACTAAAAAATTGTATACTTTGTTAATTTCACTCAAATATCCTCACTTCTTCTTGTAAAATATCCTCTCTTCTACTTGTCATCACTTTCAATCAAATATTATTGACACCTTAAATTCGTAAATTATTAGTTTTGTCTCATACGATGCTTTACCCTTTTTATTTGAATATTAGTATTATGTCAATGATGTCACTGCTTCCTCAAGTGTATTCCTTCGATTGTGATCTCTTTGAACTCATGCATTCATTTTGAAGTTAGACAAATGGCTTCTAGTTGTTGAATTGTGCTCATCCAGATCTTTATTTTTTCTTTTTGCTTGTGGAACTAGTGTTTTCTCCATGGTGTTTCATGAGTATATGCTTCTTGTTCTTTTGGTGTTGCATGTATACATACAACTCCAATTATGTAGCTATAGTAGGGATTATCTACGCACTCTATTTTTACTCTTCCCATCATGTGGGAGGGGTCCAGTAGGGTTTACATCTTGAGGAACTTTACTCTAGTCAAGTTTGCAAAGGTGTCGTAACAGAGGATTAAACTCCTATTGTTTCCTTTGGTTCATATATCGATATGCGATGAAGTGGAAATTTCAAAAGTTGGATGCTCTTAGTCATGATGAACCGCTTAGGATTTTACAATGGACAAATTATTATAATTCTCATGTCATGTCTAATGTATTATTTAGTGAGGAAAAGCATAATAGTCATTTTTGGTGGGGTGTTGATTTATAAAACAATTAAATTCCATAAAATTATAAATCAGTGACTAATCATTGGAACATAAGAAGAATAAGATGCACCACATTTTACAAATGTAATAACATGTTGTGTATGTATCTAAATTTTAGGACCTAAATTGATTGGGTTCCAAACTCAGTTTTTAGCGTATGTGTTTCTAATTCAAAAATACATTATTCTATCCAAACCCTTTATTAGGTGAATTGAGGGCATGGTATTTGGACATGGAATAGATTATGGATACTTAGGTCTGGATCTCATGTATTTTTTCATTTCCTTTGTAAATTTTTCAATTTATTTACTATTATGATCCTAATTCATAGTGATGAGGCTAAACCCTTGTGTTGATATTCCTCATTAGAATGTCTTTGAGAAACATCGTTATTTCTCGGATTTCCCTATTGTTGTTTTTGAAATCCATATATCATTCATTGATGGAAAAATTATCTAATGTTGGGTTTATTGATAAACTATCTTGCCATATATATATATATATATATATATATATATATATATATATATATATATATGATGGAGCTTCCACTTACATGGAATTACGTGCACCAACTAAAAATCCTAAGGATGGTAAGTCTTTAATTTTAGCCTTGCTTATACTAGATTGAGAACTCCACCCACGTATGCTAAGATACGTGGAAGTCTTATCATAGTATAGTTAAGGGTCGAATCCACAGGACAACGGTTTTGTTGTGAACAACAAGATGAAAAATGCTAGAACTTCACTTAATCTCTTAATAGTAGGTACTTAAATCAAAAGGTTGGTTTTGTTGTTTTAAACTAAGAACATGTGAAGTAAAGCAAGCAAGAAAAATTTAAAGATCTAAAATAATGATAAGAAGTCACTAGGGTGTGATCGGTTTTCACCGCCACTGCACATGGATCAAGACATGCAAAATAAAACATAACATGCAACAAGAGTTTAGTCAGTTAGTATCTTTGTAGACTTAGTTTCCTTTCGGAGAACTAACTACGAGAAGTGCGGGAATGTTTGCAAAGTCAACCATCCCCGAACGAATGGTCAACTACTTTGCATCATTCCCTTCGCAAAGTGTGTTCCTCGAATCATCAAGGTTGTACTTTCATACATCAACTTATTCCATTTCATAGTATGGAAGTACAACGATGGGAGTGAGTTTACTCCACTTCTTGAAAGACACTCCTAGATACCGAAATAGATGCATGGTGGATACATGTACCAAGAACCAACATACAAACGAGTTTCGAATCTAATAGTATAAACGTAGACAATTCATACTAAAAGATAAAAGATAACACAAGTTGGTGATCAAGCAACAAGCATTCATTAAACGTTTGATGTTGAACTGAAAATATATAATCTCTATATTGCAAACTATGGATTACATTACATGAGATAAAAACATGGGTAGCGGGGCTACTCCCCGCACCCCAGTGAGAGAGACTACTCGCTCATAGCTAGGACAAGGAAGGAGGCAAGAAGAGAGAGAGAGCATCATCCCCACAAAGGAGAGAGGAAAGTCAACCCCTTGGAGAGAGAGAGAGAAGACAATCTTCTAGCTTCACAGGTTTCTTGGTGACGAGGTCCTCCCTTCCCATCTTCCTTGGCAGAGAGAGAGAAAGCAGCTTCATGATGGAGTGTGGATCTCAGACCGGAAGCCCCTGGGCGGAGGATGGAAGTCGGATTTACTCTGGAGTGATCGAGGCAGCCTCTGGACGTATGAAAACTTAATGCCTTTGGGAGGACCCCTGGGGTCTTATTTATAGGCCTTAAGTGAAGTCCAAACGGTTTGGTCAGTTTTGGGTGAAGACCGTTTGGACTCTGAATCCGTTTGGACTCTGAAACCATTTGGTCCCATGCGGTCTCGAGACCGGTTGACTTCATGCGGTCTTGAGACTGTTTGACTTCATGCGGTCTTCAGACCGGTTGGCTTCATGCGGTTTCAGGACCGTTTGACTTCATGCGGTCTTGAGACCGTTTGACTCCATGCGGTCTTGAGACCGTTTGACTCCATGCGGTCTTGAGACCGGTTAGCTTCATGCGGTCTTGATACCGTTTGACTCCATGCGGTCTTGAGACCATTTGAATCCATACGGTCTTGATACCGGTTGGCTTCATGCGGTCTTGAGACCGTTTGACTCCATGCAGTCTTGAGACCGTTTGACTCCATGTGGTCTTGAGACCGGTTGGCTTCATGCGGTCTTGAGACCGTTTGACTCCATGTGGTCTTGAGACCGGTTGGCTTCATGCGGTCTTGAGACCGTTTGACTCCATGCGGTCTTGAGACTGTATGGTTCTTTTGTGATTTTTTTTCGTCTTTTTCTGTAAGCAAAAAGGAGAAAAGTTAATCTAACAATTTATTTGCAATAAAAGAGGATAGCTAGGGATTTTGTCTAATATATCTAAAGAAGAGTGTAGAAAATAGAAGAAAAATACTAAGATAACATCACGAAATTGGAGGTTATCAAAATATATATATATATATATATATATATAGAGACAGAGAGAGTCAGGCTAGTGTACACTCGAGTGTACCGGAGGCACCGTACACCTCAGTCATTTTTGAAGATGTAGTAAATTTTTTAAAATCTAAACCGTTAATCTTCTTAATTATTGTAAGAACATACTATATAATAAATTTTAGCTCATTTAGACACTTATAGGTCGTGCATCTAAAGGATACAAAAATCAGGCATTTCAAATTAGTTTTGTGCGTTGATTTTCTTGCCCATGGATGAGTGACTTGTACTCATCCAAATGAGCTCAAATTTTGTATGTGGCCTATTATTATTGTAACCATGAAGATCAATGGATTAGATTTTAGAAAAATATGGTTTAGATAGGAAAACACCATTGGGGTGTACGGTGTGATCTGTACACTCGAGTGTATTCTAGCCTGACTCTCTCTCTCTCTCTCTCTCTCTATATATATATATATATATATATATATATATATATATTACTTGCTTGTTTGGTTGATTATATTGGTATGATATAAATGTAATGGTGTGTTTTATGCGTTGGTACTTATCTGTATGATTTTATAGTTTTTTAGCCTACTCTTGCATGCACTATAAATCTATTTTCTACCTCTAATCATTCTATATTTTCTACTTTATTGTTATCTTTACTTGTTCTATGGTTTTGTTATAGGAACAACATTTTGGCATCAAAATGAGGAGATAAATTCCATCATGTCATCCACCAACTCATCTCCAACAATCCTCATTTTAATAAGATCAATGTTGTAGAAATAGTCAGCAACACATCGTGTTGAGATATTGACACCCCATGTTTTCAGCAACATGACGTGTTGAGAAATTTAAACTCCATGTTTTCAGCAACATGTCATGTTGAGATATTGACACCCCATTTTTTCATAAACACGTTGTGTTGAAATATTGACACCCAATATTTTGAGTGACACACTATGTTGATATTTCAATTGCCATGTCATACTATACAATGTGCATCCAGAGAATTCAGTAGTTACTAAATTCCACAACATTTCATGTTGACATAACAACACACATGTCCACTCATTCTAGAAATTTTTAGAACTCCCTGGCTTGCAGCAACACATTGTGTTATCCAACGAACATGTTTTGTCACCTCCTATCGAGGAAATTCTAGTTCAAAAACCACAAGCAACATGATGTTTAACATTACAACATCATTTTTTACCCATATTCTCTTTTCAAATTAGAAGGTAAATCATCCAACACTTTTAAATATGAATATGACTGACTTGTAATAGTTACCATGAATCATTTGACGTGACACAAAACAACACCAGAGCAGAACCCAAATGAGTTGGAGGCAATTTTGGAGAAGGCAGATTAGTTACTCGAGAGAGTACCATCTTCTTTCCCAATTCTTCCTCAACAATTGTAGCAGAGATCTCCGCTCTCCTTTCTAGCTACTCAAGAGAGAAGGTTTTGGAGAAAATGCAGTACCAATAACATCATTTGACTTCTAGCTAGAATTCTTCTTCATTCTACAACTTCTTTCTAGATTTTTGTTCCTTCGTCTCTCTTACCATGTCAAGAACCATATATTATTTCTTGTATCTACATTACATAGCCATGGAATAGTAGAACTCTTGTTCTTGAGTATGGGGGAGTACTCCCATGTCATAAGTTGTTTGAATATAAATTTCATATATAATGCTAGTTATTTTACTGTTATATGGTTCATCGGTGTTGATTTCTTCTTACATGCTTGGTTGGCCACTTTGTGTGTATGATTTATGATCTTTGTATCATCTTGGAAGACATGCACAGGAGTAAGAAGATGTACCTTAGTTGTACTACATTGACCATGGGAGTGGCTGGGAAGTATTGGGAAGCAAGGTTTGTAGTTTGAATATGAGTGTATCCACAAGATTGGTATACAAAGTTAGGGTTTTTCTATACTACTGAGAGGTAGGTGTAGGATACATACCTCCCTCAGTGTTGTTTCCAGTATGTTAATTTTCATTGTTCTTTATGTTATGATGTGGTTGTCAAATCCTATTCTCAAGATTTTTCTCATAAATTGTGATCTTTAATCAAATGATCCCTACTCTAGTTTCTCTCTCTATAATCAATTTAGTTTACTTACAAGAAACCAAATCATCATTTGTAAATGATCTAGATTTTTGAAATTTAATATTCTCTCATTTAACATAACCTTTCTCCTTGAATAATCCCAATTTTATTACACACATCTATATACTTGTTGGATAGTGTTTGAGTTATATATTTAAGACTTGTGCACATAGCTAATGAGTTTTTGACATTGTTTTCAAGGAGAATTGGTATTTTTTTGTTGGAGTAAGAAATGTTGAATAGTAGAGAAACTAGATATCATCACAACTATATCCACCATCATTTATTTCATCATCATTATCACATTTTTTATCTTTCATTTCTTGGTACTTCACTCACCTTCTTTACTTGTAGGCATGTATGCGGTGATCCAGAAGGGTTCTTGAACCTTCCATATTTCTAGAACCATAAAATGAAAGCATTATTAATAAACATTAAAAACCTAGGAAGATTGAAACTCAATCAGATGTGGAGGAATCACAACCTTCAGCACCACCATCTTCACCCAAACATCCATCTCAACAAGAAGAACAAATCAATGAAGATGGACATCCCCTTGAGAAATCCATTGTTCTTGATTCTATGAATATCAATGGGGCTATCAATATCCCACAATCATGGCAAACAAAATTCTATCATTAAAACCATTATACATATGATACAATAGAACAAATTTGGAAGGACATTGATGGAGGATCCAAACCTCCACATTGCAGAATTTTGTAGTACCTAAGCACTTTAAAGATAAATGACAACCACATTGATGCAATTTGTAATCTTCTTTTCCCTTCTCTTCTAGAAATAGAGACAAGGTGTGGCTCTCTTTTTTACTAAGAAACTCCATTAATAGTTGGAATGAACTCTTCAAAGTTTTCTTAGTCAAATATTTTCCACCAAGCAAGACTACACAATTGTTGAGTCAGCTCACCAATTTTTCTCAATGGGATGGAGAGACCTTGTATGATAGATAGGAAAGCTTCAAAGACCTTTACCATATTTGTCCATACTATGGTTTAAGCAACTAACTTCTATTGTAATCTTTCTATAATGGTTTATTCTACAATACAAGGATGTCTATTGATGTGGTTGAAAATGGTACTTTACTAAACAAATCACACAAAAAGGCTTATTCCATTATTGAAGACATGGAAATTAATTATTTCCAATGGAGCACTAAAAGGAACTTCTTCTTCTTCTTTTATTACTTCTCGAAAGTAAGTTAGCATGCATGTTGTTGATTTAGTGAAATCAATTGTAGCAAAGATAGACACCCTGTCTTGGAAGTGAGAAATTGAGCTCCCAACCCATTCAACCAATCAACCTATTTTGTGAAGCAAGTGAAGTTCCTGCACAGAATCCTCAATAAGAGCATGTTCAAAAACAACAATTACAATCAAAGTCCAACTTGGAATCTCTCCTAGAGAATTTTTATATATCAAATGAAGTAAAATGATGAGTTTCACCAAAAACCACAACTCATTAAGGATGCCATTCACGAACTTAGTCTAAGGTGGATGGGTTGCTACTTACACTAGAATGTTAGAGAACCAAATTTCTTTAAAAAAAACCTTTCAAATCAAAAACACCTTTTAGTTCCTTGCCTAGTCAACCAAAAATGAATCCATGGAAGACATGCAAGTCAATTATTTTGAGGAGTGGAGCTATTATAGCATAATCTTATCCACCATCAAAGATGATATCATATGAAGTTTTTGACACCAATGTAGGAAATGCAACTGAAGCTTAAAGGAAGAAATATGCACACACACTACATCATGATTCTTCAAGCAAGTCAAATTTCATGTTCTCACACAACCTTGGCACATTTCTTGATGATGAGAAAAATATTCCCATATCAAATTATGATTGTTTTGAAGAGAAGAATGCAGAGACCAACAATATTGATGTGCAAAATACAATTCATTCTGTAAATCACAACCGTAGATATTTATCCTGAATCAAAGATATATTCACAAAGAGGCATTGATCTTTGGTGTAACAATTTCCATGTGAAGATCAGAGCACGTGCCCTCCAGCTTGACATCTCTGTCATGATGGGGTACTTGGTTGTTATTGTCACTGTTTGATTTCTACAGTGAGGACACTACAAATTTCAGACTTATGGGAGAGCAATTGGTTGGTAGATTAGTTTTAGTTTTCCTCTACATTTCTTTTTCTTAGTTTATATATTACATAGTGTTAAATCTAGTATTTTTTTAGTCTTGTTCTCTTTAATGGATTAATTTTCCTTTATGCTAAATTGTTTATCTGTTTGTCCCAAATATTTTTTGAGAAATATCAGTTGAAGAAAAATTGTACAACCCTTACAATAATTTTTTGATATATTTCCAACCACATTTACTTCATTTTGATTTCTTGTTGTTAGCCTACATGTTAATCTTTCTCACTTTTGATTATTTAATACATGTTATGGTAGAATCTTTTTGGATAAATCAACATTACAACATTATTTAGCATTATAGATATCCTTGTCAAATTCTTACTGTGCTTTCAAACACCTACTCGATAAAAAAAATAAGTGTGAAATTTAGTTGATTATACAATCTAGGTAACTCTTTTATTCTTGGGAAAAACTTTGTTTAAGGTTGTGTGGTTCTCAAGAAGAACCCGCTCATTTTGATTGTTTTGTCTTGCTCTTTGAAAATGTTACATATGTTCCCCACATAAGATGGCTAAACTATCTACATACCATTCTAGCCTAGTGTAACTACGATCTGGTAATGATGGTTAGGTGTTGCATCCTTAAGAGGGTAAATTAACCTTAACTAGAATTCCACTTGTTCATAAGTCTATTGTAGCTACCGTGTGCTAGAGCCCATGCTTCATTGTCTTATTATTTATCTAAAAGTATAGAGATTGTTGTTGGATTGTTTATGTTATATTGGATTTCATCTTTTGTATCTTTACAATTGAGAAGTTAGGTTGCATACTCACTAATTATTTGGCTTGGTCCTCTAAATTCTACTTTATGTTGTGTTTTTACTCTTCCAAATAGATTTTCACCACTTTTACTAAACAAAATTTCCATCTTGTCTGTTTGAGTTGAACTCATGGCTAATAGTGTAAACCCACTCATTATGGTTGGATTGTCTTAATACACTTCTTTCATTTCATTTGATTGATACATGTACTTTACACTTTCTTCAATTGTTTATCAATGTTCTATTTTCTTGAGTAAAAGTAATTGTTCAGACTTAGGGAGATTTTATGTGCATGATTTATATAGTCTTTTTGCCTACTCTTGAATGCACTTGAATCCATTTTCTACCTCAGTTTGCCTCTAATCATGCTATATTTTCCGCTTTGTTGTTAACTTTACTTGCTCTATGATTTTGATTGTAGGTACAACATTTTGGCATCAAAATGGGGATATAAAGACCATCATATGATCTACCGACACATCCCCAAAAATCAACATTTCCAAAAAATGTATGATGTAGAAATAGTCAGCAACACAATGTGTTGAGATATTAACACATTTTCAACGACATTATGTGTTGAGATTTCACCATGATTTGTTGCATTATAGAATCTAGATCTAGAGAATTCAGTATTTATTGAATCCCAACAACACATCATGTTGACATAACAACATTTTGTGTCCACTCATTCTATAATTTTTTAGAACTCTCTGACTTGTAGCAAAACATGGTGTTCGCCAATCAACACATTGTGTCACCTTCGGTCAAGGTAGTTCCAATTCAGAAACCACAAGTAACACGTTGTGTTAACATTCCAACACATCGTGTGACCTACAATTTCTTTTCAAATCAGAAGATAAAGTGTAACGACCTCACTTTTTAGAAACCCCCAATTAAGGAAGACTGAGAGAGCAACGGCCATTACTCTAATACATGTTCGATGGTTTGGCAATTAACCAAAATAAGTAATAAATTTCACTAAATGAGAAAGAGTTTGAAAAATATAAATATAAAATCACCACCAAGGAATTACATTAGAAAGGGAAAACTACTACTTGGAACTGGAAATAAAAGCTAACTATATATATCCTCTAGGATTACATTAGATCTTTTCTTTTGGTTCCTTCTTCTCTGGATGTCCACTTTTCATGATACTTGCAGAAATGATAGCGGATTATCCTAAAATTCCATGAAATAAAAACACAGTCAGTATAACAAGTTATACTGGTATGTGGAGGAAACAAAATATTCGCATCTAGGTATAACAACATATTTGATCATATAAATAAATATGATTACAAAATTGAAACTTCCATTTTCCGTCTAACTTCTCAACTTAACCTCTGTGTGACACTCCCTCTCTAGAGTATTTATGTGGGGAACCCTCTCTCTAGGGTTATGTCCCTATAATGGACATCTCATGACCCCCCATTCCTGGGATCTCATCTTTTTGGTCTTCCTTAATTAGGGGTTTCTGAAAAGTGAGGTTGTTCATTTGTCTCATGCTTTTAAATACAAACAGGTCTGACATGGAACAAATACCATAGATCATTTGACACAAAACACAACTAGAGCAAAGTATAAATGAGTTGGAGGTGATTTTAGAGAAGACAGAGAGGTTACTCGAGACAGAACCATCTTCCCAATTATTCTTCAGCAATTGTAGTGAAGATGTTTGTTCTCCTTTCCATCCACTTAGGAGAGAAGGTTGCTAGATAAAGTGTAGTAGCAAGGATGAAACTGTGACTTTTAGTTAGAGTTCTTTGTTCCACTATTTCTTTGTAGATTTTCATTCCTTCCTCTCTATCACCATGTCTTGCATCATATAATACTACTTGTATCTGCATTTCATAGACATGGATGAGTAGAACTCTTATTCTTGGCGATGGAAGAGTAACCTCCATGTCATAAATTGTTTGAACACATTTCTTATATAATGCTAGTTATTTCACTGTTCCAACAATCGTCGGTGTTGATTTCTTCTTACATGGTCGGTTGGCCGCTTTGTGTGTATGATTTATGCTCTTTGTATGGTCTGAGAAGATATACACATTAGTACCTTAGTTGCACTAGATTTACAATGGGAGTGGCATGGAAGTGTTAGGGAGCAAGGTTTGTAGTCCAAACCTAAGTGTATCCACAAGAATGGTATATAAAGTTAGTTTTGTTCTAGACTACTGAGAGTTGTGTGTAGGATACAACATCCTTTGGTTTTGTTGCTAGTATGTCAATTTTTGTTGTTCTTCTTATTATGATGTGGATGTAAAACCTTATTCTAAATGTATTCTCATAAAACGTGATCTTTAAATAAAATGATCCCTTCTCTAATTTCTCTCTCTAATTAGTTTATCTTACTTACAAAAAAATCAAATTATCTTTTGGAAATTGATCTATATTTTTGAAATTTAATAGTCTTGTTTAACAGAAGTCTACTCCTTGGACGATCTCGATTTTACTGTAGGCACCCGTACACTTGTGGGGTAAGTGTTTGGATTATTAATTTAAGACTTGTGCACATATATTATAGGTGCCCAGTAGACAAGTATAGCTTGGGTTTTGGTGTTGGTGCATGTCCTCAGGTTCTTGAGTGCTATTTCTCTTAGCTAATTTTGTATACATTTATACAAGGGGTTTTGGTGCCTCTCTCAAAAGGTGTTGACACTCCCATTTTGGTCCACTCAATTTGGTTGTCGTAAATTTTTGAAAGATATCACCTCAAATGATTTACAAACAAATCTTGATATGTGAACAAATTTTAATATCTAAATGGATTTGGTGATGAACTATCACCAAAAATCTTCCCTTAAGGAACTAAAGGTTGTTTAGAAGTGAGAGAAAGTAGTATAAACATCTAAGATCTGTGAGTAACATCCCAAGGTATGTCAAGATACGTAGAGATGAATCAATGTAATTCTTAACACATCTACTAGACCAGTGGAGTTGATTAGTGATCAGTAACTCAATTTCAATTCAAAGATTGATACAATTGACTATTATTGAATGGATTAATCAAAATGATCCTATTATCTCATGATTAGAGTTCATAGTCATGCAATTCAAACAATACACCCCCCATGGGAAGGTTGCTGACTAGATTCAACATCCAATCAATGGATGTTCCACCATAGGATGCGTTGCTTCCACGTTGTCACCAAGACTCTAGCTTAATACATTTTCATAACTTGATCCTAGTCATACAAATGAGATATCCAACTCAAACCACTGACAGTCATAGCCAATGCATTGTTCCCCAGATTTGTACCCATATTGATTCCCCAATCATATACATGCTCATTTTCCACCTCAACCTAATTGAGATTTTGTAGAAACTAAGGTCGGGGCCATCTAGAAAGAAAGCGCTCCAATATGGAGGATCATAATCCATTGAGGAATAGTCAATAATTACATAAGTAAGACTCTCTAAATACTTGGACAGTGGGGTGGGCCCTAGGCATGCCCCCCGTAACATATTTAATTCTAGGCATATAGGTTAACCCTCCATTTCTTCTAGGCCCCACATTCATTATGTTGTTAACCAATCTCCTTTTCCTTTTTCTTGTTCCTTATTCAATTAAATGCATAATAGTACCCAATGGCGGAGCCAGCAATTTTACCTAAGGGGGGCACCATTCACTTAGATACATATGTTAAGATATTGAGTAGGGCACAAAGACTATTTTCCATTAAAATCCAGTTCATTTTTCAGCTAGATAATGGGTAATTGCATATCGTGGGTAGGGCATGTGCCTACCCAGGCCTGCATGTGGCTACGCCACTGATAGTACCATAGTTTATATTTTAGGATGGAAAATATTGTGATGAAACCTAATAACCAGTTTGACACATTACTATCCCCTAGACATGAATCCTTAGGAAGTAATAACCTAGAAAAAATGAACTATGGAAATTAGTGAGTAATAATACTAATATATAATATTGGAGATAATTATACACCCTAGTAAATCCCTAGTATCTTATAGAAAGTGAATAGGATATTATATAAGAAGACTCACCCTAATTGTCCAAAATGTTAAGCTATTTACCCTATTTATGTGATTAGTGAACTATGGGATAAATACAACACAACAAATCTCAAAATACAAATTTAAGTCCAAATTCTTATTTCTCATACTCAAATTAGGTAACCATCTAATCTTAGGCTTCATTAGATGTTAAATACACCCTTAACGGTATTTTAAGAATTGGGATATAAGTTTCATGGAGTTATTTCATTGAAATCTATGTCATGTTTGACCAAGGTCCGAGGGCCCTACTTTGTGACATGGGCCAGTCGGGTCGGGTGGGTGGACTTCATCTTCTATCCCTACTTGCCCTGTGTGTAGATGACTATTTTTGTGCATCGAAGTTTTCTTTCGGTTCTCTTTCCACGTTCAACAGTTTCTCACAATTCATTTTCTAGTTGACATTGTTTACCACTCTGATTCTAACAAACCCTAACTCGTGGTGTGTGATTCCCTACTCCAAAAACACCCCTTTTAGCCTTATGATTTCCTCCATGGCACAGGCTTTCTACCCCCAAAATCACCTATCTACGCTATCAAAGACCACTTCCCAATTGCTTAGAAATTCTTACTAAACTATCTACAACCATTTCTCCTTTCCAATTAGGGATGATCAGTTGTGGAGCACCTACTAGCATTGATCTTTTTCTCCTATAGGGAGCTAGAAGAAGAAGCTATGTAGTTCACCTCAAAACAATTTGTCACAAGGTAACAATATACAACACTCCTTCTTTGATGCCATGCATCCTTTTTACCTCAATTTTCTATGTACCTATCAGTTGACAAGCTCTGGGACCAGCCTGCCCATGGTCAGTCACCAACAAGCATGTTGGTGCTCTACATACCATGGTGAGCCGACTAAGCTGTCGCAAGGAGGCATTGGAGCCTCGATGTGAGTCACACCACTAGGATACATGTTGTTTTGGTTTCTTTTTTATTTGGTGAATCTTTCCTTGCTTTACTGATCCCCAATCGTATATGGGGATGATAGTTTGTGTGGCATGGTCTGATTTCTATGTTTGTCTTTGCCAGTATTTTCCATGTTGTGTTCTATTTCCTAGTGCAGTTATCTTCTATTATATCCCCTTTGTATCTTGGTTCAATTGCTTTTCCTTAGGTGTCCCTGTCAGTGGTCTTTCCTTGTCTTATGGAGATCCTAGGATTGGTGTCAAGGCCCTTTTGTGTGTGTTGCGACTAGGAAGAAATAGTGTAAAGGTCACCTACTTGCGAGGAGTCTTGATTCTGATGCTTTCACCAAGTAAAGAGCTTCAGTAGAGAAATCATGGAACGAGACACATGAAATTCAATCCATGTGACGAAGTCTTGTCTTGCATGTGGGGTTGGTTTATCATGTGTCCCCCGCCATGGATGTTTTGGTCATTCAACCTGCTTTGACCCGTCACTGATCATAGATTTACTAGTAGTAAACTGGCATATTTTCAACATTATGCCAACATTTCATTATGGCATACCATTCAAGGCTCTTTCCTCATTTTGCAATTTATTTTCCTTTTTAATCGGCGATGGATTTAGCTTTTAAAGTTCATAAATAATTATGGGTTCATCCCAATAATACATATATATACCCATTTTTTAAATCAGAATAATATGATGGATTTAATGAGATAGGTTTTGGGTTTGGATTCCTAACTTAAGATAGGGTCATTTCTAAATAAGAAAATCAATGGACTTTACATTAATTGAATGTGCAAATATTGTGATTTGGTTGTGAAAGCCCTGACCCTGATCCTAGGGATTGTTATTGAATACTTAAGTTTGATCATAAGGTATGTACATTCTCTACTTTGTTTTTACCATTATTAGACTGAAACCTACATTCCTTTAATGGGGCCTCTCTTGAACTTTATTATGAATTAAAAATCTAGTTGTTTGAACAGTTTTGATCTTAATCCATTATGTTCATGAGTTGATGAAATACTTTATTTATAATGGGTTCTTGGACCCCTTGTGTTTTGATTGCCTTTACATGAGAAAATGACTAAAATTCTAGTCTTGCCACTCTATTTATGAATGCTACACATTTAGATAGAATATCTAGAATAGTGATACTTATGTACAATCATACTTACAAAGGGCATGTTTATTTTGTCTAGGTTGTGCGTTTTCACCCTTAATTCTTTTAGACTATGATCATATGGAGTTATGGCCCTATTTTAGGTATATTTAGTCTACTTGTTATGCATACAAACGTTTATTTTTCAAATTGGAATATAGGTTCACAGTTATGGCAAGGCACTTTTATTCTCATGACTTATAACCTGAATTTTAATATTCCTTATTTCTCTTGTTGTAATTTTTTTGAACGTATTGAATTGTATATATCTCATTCTTTTTGGGAACATTTTTTACACGTATAACTCAATATAATGCCAAAATATTTATTATATCTGCATACTCAGTATTTTCTAACCTTCACCTTATTTTCCTATGTTCTAGATGATGTTCCCTTTCACCTAGGTGTGGTACATTAGAGGACAATTATGCAATAAGATTGTATATAAGGTCTTAGACATTGAGGATAGCTTGGGATAGTTGGGTTTCCCTCTACAACTGGCCTTACATATTCTGAGTTTTATACCAAATAATTTGTTGTGCCACCTTATATGGTGAGAACAATAGTATAGGAACTACCATGTAACTTTGTAATACTTATGTTTCTGTTGCTTAATAAATATCAGGCTCTGTATTTTTTACCATTTGAGAAATGAATGAAATTCATCCTTCCTTACATATGTTGTGGTATAGTTACGGTTTGGTTATACTTATTCCTTAACGTAGTAAGGAGTCTATCCCCTATTGGGTCTCACTCTTTACAATCCCCCACCTTTCTCCCACTTGATTGATCAGTAAATGACCATTTAAATCATTCCCAAAAGACCACAAAGTGGGTGCACCCATCCTTAATTTGAAATGCTCAACGTGGCACCATTCAAATGTCTCATGAAAGAATTAGAAAGGATGTGCCCCACCTCTTTCCATATCTCTCTTGAAATAACTATGGATTTTACTAAATCCTAATTTTTTGCAACCCCATGTTCCCTTTAAACATCCTCCCAACCACCATTTAAATGGGATGGAACCCATCTATCAAGGTTACATCAAGGAAAGCCCCTAGGAACCCAAGTTGTCACCTATTCACTTAGGTTGACAACTAGCAACCTTTCAAATGCCTAGAGACTCCATCTACAACCTCTAAAACACTAGAAAGGAATAACTTTGTGGATCCTAATATATTTTCTTCAGAGAATAAATAAGGAAAATAATTCTTTTTCACTTCTTACCACATCCAAGAAAGGTTGGTTGGGTCTATCCATAATTTGGAATTTCTTTCCCCTCCCCTTTCGACACCCATCTAGGTGTTACGATATGAGCATTTGTTATTGTTGATCTTATACATTTATTAGTGTGCTAACCCTATTACTTTTCCATTATCATGCACACATGCTTCTTTCCTCTCTTTTTGTTTTCTCCATGAAATCATTGTCCATGATACAAAACTTTTTTTACCTCACTATGATCAACAACACAGAATTCTAGCATTGTATGAGTGCCTAACACCTTATCCACGTCTAACTTGATGCCTTCCATATTCTCTAGTTTACTTTCTATGCCTTACCTACTCACTTTCCAAAGTTTTTCAATGATATTCATGGTGGAGGCTCTGTTATCACATTTTGACCACTTGTCATGTCTTCAAAATTACACTAAAATTATAGTGGTGATTCTACTGAGAACTAACACTAAAGTTGCTAATGGTCCCAGTAAAGTTAAGATTTTGTTTTCTTAGGTTTTCCAACTGGGGTATTATCCAAGTGTGCACCTCACCTATTGGGGTTTTTTCCAACCCAAGTCTATTATTCTCATTATTTCATGGTTTGTAGAGTTTTAGAAAATGTGTCTCCCCCATATGCGTGCCCAATGTCCTCATTTTTTACATAGTTTGCTCGGGTGTTGGTTAGCCTTCTTTTGGTCCACATGAGTTTGTTCTGGTTATGCGCCCCATTCTAGTCACACGTATGACCCAAGGTCATGGGATGAAGTCGCATATCTACATCAGAATCATACATGATGATTGTTAGATTAACTTTTGAGTGCCATCAACTATGTATTTATTCATTAGGGTGTCCAACCATTACATGCCTTCCCTTAGTCATGTTTCCAAGAAATTATGGGAAGCTCAAATGAATTAAGATGATCATATATTTGGGTGATAGGGGCTCATTCTCCAAACACGTCCACCTGGATACCATGGTATCTTAATGGTGACATGTCCTCATCACACATGCTCCTTCTCATAACCTTAAATCATCTTTCCCAACCATCTAATTTTTTATATTATATTTTAAGTAGTTTCTCCTTCTGTTTGTTATGTAAACACACACACACACACACACACACACACACAGATATATATATATATATATATATATATATATATATATATATATATATATATATATATATATATATATATATATATATATATATATATATTGAAAGAGAGATAAAGCGAAATTATGAAATTTCTACCAGCCTATACATGCAACTTATGTGTAGAAGCCATTAGAATGACATGAATTGAATATATTATTTAAATCTAACCATATGGATTGAAGTAATATTGTCTATATTAGATGTGTTTAAAAAACAAAATCATATTTCATATATGTCAAGAATTGAAGTGATATATCATCTAAGGTTTTCTGCAATTTCTACAACTTATGGTTGATTAGAAAATATAAATCTTCTTTCATTGGATGATCTAAGAATCTCATATTGAGGTATTTTTATATAGATGTTATTTAAGGGGCATACATCACATCCAGAAGGTTACATTTTTCTATAGGGTGGTGTAATCAACATTGGGTACATGTAATCTACGCATACTCGGGTACACTATATATATATATATATATATATATATATATATATATATATATATATATATATATATATATATATATGTGTGTGTGTGTGTGTGTGTGTGTGTGTGTGTGTGTGTGTGTGTGTGTTTGAGTGTGCATGTGTGCATGCATTTGTGTATGCATGTGTGTGTGGGTAGGTGGGTGGGTGTAATGACCCATTTTCATATTAGTCATCTAATTAGGGTTTACTTTTTCTATAGGGTGTTGTAATCATCATACGGAACATGTAATCTACGCGTACTTGGGTACACGATATATATGTGTGTGTGTTTGAGTGTGCAGGTGTGTGTGCATTTGTGTATGCATGTGTGTGTGGATGGGTGGGTGTAACGACCCATTTTCATATTAGTCATCTAATTAGGGTTTGCTTGGATAATTGCATGCTTAACCAGATTGATCACGATTTAAATCTTAATTAATGGTGGTTGTATAATTTGTGATTATTTAAGCCTAATGATGAACTCTAATTATGAATTTATTTCAAATAATTAGAGTTTGAGAATCAAAAATCCTAGTAGGTCAAATAAGGGTTTTGGTAGTATATGAATACATAATTTGATAAATACATTGGTGTAGTAAATGATTTTTAGTATTTTATCTATAAATTTGATTTAATTAAAATATGTACATTCCTTGTACAAGTCAAATTTAAGGGTTCTTATGAAATATGAGAAATTTGAATGTTGTATGACATGTTTTTCGGCCAAGTTATCCCAGGACAAACTCAACTGACCATTTACTCAGACTGAAATATAGAAGTCTGGTATTTGAATTTTATCTTTTTATCGATACATCCAATCGAACTAAAATTTTAAGTGTAGCTTTGAAACTCCATTTTATATATTTTGTTAAACTTTCATAATTTTTGTATTATGTTTTAGTTTTATAGAGTGTGGTGTTGGACTAGTTTCATATCAGTAATAACTCGACCGACTATGTTGTAGACTATAGTATAGCAGTGTAGTGTTTGATTTTTATTTATTTATTGGTTTCTCAAATTGATCTAAAAATTTTAATAAATATCTAAAATGTTTTTATAGACAACATGATAATTTTAAATAATTTTAGGATTAGATTTAAACTAATCATTAAATGATTTTCGGTAACAATTTTATGACAGAAAATTCTATTAAAATAAAAGAAAGTGTAAAATAGGGTTAATTTGTAATTGACTCAAGCACCTTAATTGATCTATATGAGTAACCTAGAACCCAAGGATCTCTTATATTTCGTGATTCACTCCAGAGAAACAAAATTCCAGAGAGAGGGAGAGTTAGGGTTTGAGTGAGGAAGAAGGTGGAGATGATGATCTAGGGCTTTATCATCGGAAAAATGATGAAATCAAGTAAGTTTAGCTTCTTTGCATAGTCTTTCATGTTGAATGTTCTCTCACATGTCAATATTTTATCCCTCCCCTGATTTGATTCAAAATTATATCAAATCTCCCTCTTTTCTTACTATTTCTCTCCTATTCTCCGTATCCAGGGTTTTTGAGTTGAGAGGAGGAAGAAATGAATTCAATAGCTAGAACCTTGGTGGATTTCTAGAAATTCAAAGTTTGACCTACATCTTAAGGTGCTTTCACTTTAGGTTAGTGTTTCTCTCCCTATGAAGCTTTGTAATCATGTTTAAAGCTTAATTACATCTGGATAAAATAGTCAAGATCATTGCTAGTACTTGCATGCAGTTGTGTGATCAATTGGGATGATTTTGGGAAAATAAATGTTACTGATTTAATTCCTTTCTTATTAATTTGTATTTACCTAGTTCATGATCTATAGATAAAATATATATGGAATGCCTTATGAATAGAGAACTATATTGATTTATACATATTTTTCTTAAAATCCAGTCAATAGATGATATGCTTGGATTTTCCTTGGACATCAATGTAATCATATTTGAACCCAACAATCATGAGTTGCTCAACTGAAATTCGAATCTTTACTTGAATTGGATATGTTATGTACATGATAATTGGTATATGAGGGTTAGATATGGAGGAAACACGTTTTTAAGGTTAATGCTGAGATATGGACTCAAATGAATCAATAAATCATTGTATGGTTGTAAATGATGGTTTTGTTTCTTAATTTGGATTCACATTTTGAGTTTCTCTCTAATGGTTGGCATTTATGATAATCAAAAGAGAGGTCTTAACAGTGTGTGTGGTGCCATGTGTGTGTGTGAAAAAAAAATATGGGGTGTCATCCTATATTTGTTAGATTTCTTATTTCGATTGAAATAGATGGTGAATGTGATCTCTCTAAGAAATATGGGGCACCTCTAAGGACACCCCCATGCATGAATGATTTAATTATTTTGTAGGTTGGCTGAATAGGAAAATAATTCTTTACTAATGTATGTGTCGTGAATACATGTTTTGTTTCACCTTATTACTTTTATGTTTGGTCTCCAACAATATTCAAATGCCCTTTGCTTCACCATATGTTGAAAATTAGGTTTTTGGGTCTAAAATTCAACACTTTGCTCCTAACACCCTCCTCTTCCTATACTATGAAGTTCTAGAGAGTAGCACTCATGATACTCATTCTAAAACACACCAAGGCATTATCAGTGGTATGGATCACGTCCAAGAAGGGGCATCCTTAGCCCCAAACATGCCAACTCTCTTGTATGAATTATCAATTGTGGAGACCATTTATGAGGTTCATTCAGGGCATTACCCTAACCTACTAAACCCTGAGACCCATGTACGGTGAATCCCAACCCCAAAATACATGAATCCTCTATAAGGTCTTGGTTTTGACAAGCCCAAATTTTGAAAAGACAATGATGTCAAAATTTTCACTTCTTGATAACAGTGTCCTATCTCAAGTCAAATTGAAACCACAATATATTTCTGATATTTGGGACGCACTCTTATAATTCCATAATGTTGAGGATCAAAACTCATACAGGAAACCTAGTTTCATACTCATAATGTTGATCATAAAATTTGAATGGAATTTGAGTACAATCCATACCAAGGAATAAGCCTCGACTCTCTTTAAAGAATAAAAGGTGATACATCACTTGAATGTTTTTGTAGACAAATTCATTTACCTCTCTTTCTTCCAAATTATTATCATAGAAGAGTGTATAATCCTGATTTTGACCCACCAATCATTCAATCTTGTGTCTTGGATAAAAATGAAGGATCTATGCTTTCACTTTTCAATATCATACAAGGTAGATATGGCCCATTTCTGTGAAAAGGAACTTCACCCCCAAATGTAAACAGTCTGCATATGATGATTTACCTACTCAAACAATCTAGGTTTATGGTCATGATAGAATGACTACATCCTGCTACATCAGCATAAGTATGAACTTTAAAGCTCTCAAATGGCATGACATGTGGGAAAATTTACTTGATTTGGTCATTAGTATACATTTCCCAAGAACTGACAAATCAAATTAGGATTACTAGATGAAGCCTCTTTTCTTTTTATTTTTCTTTCCATCGTGATTTTTTAGTAAAAAATAAAGGATGATAATATCATCTCTTTTCCAAGGAAAGAGCAAAATGTATTTCTTTACCTCTCTTTTTCAGGTATTTCAATAATGTTTTCCATGTCCATACAATGGGAAAATTTGATTACAACAAACATGCACTATGTTTCAAAACCCTTGTCATGCAAGTTGAATTTCTTTACATTCATAGAAATATTTGCATAACCTAGGGACATGCCATCTTTCTTGAATTATAAACCTTGACACTTATGTATGAAGTGTTAAAGGCATGGAGACATGTCTACTTATGTGTGTCTAGTGTCATAATATAACATAATATGTGGAAACATCTCTCAAGTAATGCCCCAGGATATTGATGACTTGATCATCTAGTATGAGTTCAATGGGTGCCAAATCTAAAAAGACCAAGGTCAGTGTGTCAGTCATGGCCCACATTGTGGATAGCTCATTCTTCAGCACTATGTGTCCACATCCGCAACTCCAGCATCCAAAGTTGCACCCATTGATCCAACATTTGATAAACTCAAGGGGCCTATCCAAGTGGAAGAAGTTGACTCCAACATCTAGAACAATGAATAAGTTCACAACACCATCATCGTTGACCTATTGTATAATCCTTTATCTACAATGAATGGAATCCCAACATGTAAGACAATGAAGAGTGGGTAACTGAATGCAATAAAAATAGTCAGTTTGGAGGAGTACCCTACTAATGGTGATGTGGAATTTTGGGTTGAAATCTTGAGATGCTACCTTTATTCCTGAATGGCTCCAAGGAAAATTCCAACCAGATTCCTTTTTGATGTACATGGATTGAATCCTAGTGTGCACCATTATCATGTGTGGCACCACAAAAGGTGTTGTGACCTGTAATGACCTATATATTGTATTTGGTGTATCTTGCATGTAAAGGCCTCCAACTGGGGTTGCCTTCATATGGACCGGTTTCATCATGGAAGGTGACGTACATACTCTTCTATATTAACCCAAGGAAGTTTTATCACTAGCATATCCACTTATCTAGTTTATACAAATGTGAAATTTGAAGTTATGGAGAGGAATACTATTATCGACATCAACTAACTCCATGCATCTAGATTCTTCTGCAAGTTGGAAGAGGGGCAGGTTTTCCTAGTTCTATTTAGGGACCATTCGGTCACTATTTCCCTTTCATTGTATGTCTGCTTTGTTGTGAGAAATCCTCTTTATGATTTTGATGACTTAGATTCCCAATTCATTAGTATCACCTTGGGTATCCACCATCAATGAAAGATGAGAGTCTTGCAAATGCCATGTCAAGTAGGTTCCATGGATGTACACCATGACAAACCAAATCCTTATACCACTCCACCCTCTTACTACACCAAAAGGTAGATGTCTTGCATTGTCATGCCATCGAATCTGTCGGGGTCCTCCAATTTTTGCTTCATCTCAATAAATTTCCATTTGAGCCACTCGAGGAAGCTTAGATCATGATGCAGTGTAAATAACATAACTAAGGGAATTAGCACAACCATGTAAAATACATGCACTATGTCCATTTGTAGTGGAATGAACATAGAGACAATTACATTTCTCTATACCTATCATACCAACAGTTGAGTCGGAAGTATCTAGTCCCAAATTTCACTTGTTTGGGAAATATCATGTCAGTGAACCTTCGTATTATGTGCCACCTCTACATCACCAATTAGACTCCCACTCTCAATGGGACCATTAGGTCTTCATTCGGTCATCTCTTCTAGACAACCAGCTATATAGGGTGGTGATTGATATTTGAGGTTTTTCTAGTAGTGTTTCTTCCCCTCTATCATTGGTTTAGTGTTTTCTCATAACAAGATATTTTCTAAGTTCGGAGTGGATGGTGGTCACATATCACTCCACCCACACATATCCATTTTTAATTTCTATCTTTGGTCTCATTTTTTTATGTCATTATAGCATGTAGTTAAAATTTATCATTTTAGCTTTTGCCATTGATTTAAAGGAATTCAATCATGTAGTTGGATTTTATTCTTATTCTTCCATTTCTTTACATGCATTGCATTTAGGTTTCATTGATTACCCCCTTTCAGCAAAGTGAGCCCTTGACATAACCAATTTTCAAAAGCAAAACTAATGACTGGAAACCACTCTATGTCACTTCAGAATCCTAAAACCATGTTCCATGGAAAACACATCCGGTTTTTTAGGAACTGAGAAAACATGGAAAGTTTTTGGGGAGTTGATAGGGGTCAAACATGTCATTCTTCCTAGCTTGTAGTGAAACATTTACATGGAATCATCATGTCTCGTCTATTATGTCACTATTTGAACATAGTGGGGTTAGGAGAACATCCCAAAAAATGAATTGGAAAATGGGGTTACACCATGATCAAAACTCTCTTCTACACTTCTTCCATCTTCTTACCTCCCATCCATCAAAAATAAGTTATAAGATCACAAATTGTACCAAACCCTAAGTTTGGGGTAGTACACCCCCCCTCCGACTCTATCTACTTCATTCATACCCCTCTCCATGTAATAAATAAATAAAAGATGCCAATTTTCACAAAGAGAAAATTTTGTCAATCATATTCAAGGCAAGAAGAAAATAATAAAGCATTCTAAAGATGAACTGGAGAGAGATTTACATTTCCCTTTCACGCACCCCTTCTCTCCACTTTTTCACTTAGAAACATGATGAATGTGTCATTTCATACCATTTTGATTTACCCTAGCAGCAAATTATGTGCATACTTGTGGTTTTGTGGGTTTCTATAAATTGACAGGAAACTCTTAGATGTGCATGATATAGGGGATAGTGTAGCGGAAGTGGTTTAGAGAAGTGACATTAAGAATGAAGATAGAGCTAGATATATTCAGTGATCTAAGGAATTCATGTAGGTTGGTCATATCAGGAGGTAGGAATATGGCTTGATGTGGATGTGAGGCAACTATGTGGGTCGAAATGTTCATTTTGTGACTTCTTTTGTTATGTGTTACCTAAGGACGAGCAACATTTCAGTTCATGTGTGTTAAATTAATGCATATATATCCTATTTCTATTTGCAATTTTAGCTTAGTATAACACTTAATTCATGCATTTTACTTTAGTTTTTGTTTAGTTTAGATTTTATTTTATTTTTATTCTACTATATCATGTTATATTTTCATGATGTATGTTATAGGACTAGATGACTGGAACAGAGATCAATTCAATTTCCCCAAAGAAATGCATTTGAAGACAATTTGAGTCCTAAGGAATCTCTCCTCAAGATTCACATCTCAATTTATGACCTCATTGTTGCAAGTTGAATCATCTTCAAAACTTTCTAGATGGTTAGTCGCACAGTGACAAGGAAATCATATACTTTGAGCATAATGGCTAGATGACCACCTAGCATGCCTAGAAAAATGGATGACATGTCTCCCTCCAATCATCACCAAAGGCATAAGTCATCCAGATGGATCAACCAAATGATCTCATAAAGCACCTGAAAGACTCCCAAATTGAAGTCTAGACTACCGGATGACTACAGCATCCAACTGACTGGGAAAGAACCTCAATATCCACTCAATAGGGAGTCAACTGACTAGCTATCTAGTCATATGGGTCCCATTACTGAAAAGTAAAAATAAAACATGGGCACTACCACTTGCCCCACTTATTGTTAGTCCCACTAGTGTTTGTGTATAAGTAGGAGGACTTGTGACAGCACAGAGTATGAAACCCCATTGGAATCATCAATATCTAACTTATTCAAAGGAGAGAGATGATGGAAAAGAAATTGGTGCCCCAGGGATAGTCCTTAGGCAATCATTGATGACTACATCACACAGTACACGTTGTTGGATACAAAGATCCATTGTCAATGATTGTGGCTAGTTATTTCTCTTATCCAATGGCATGGATTTCTCTCTCTTTTCCATTATTAATCTTGTCACTACTATGATAAAACAAATTTTTCATTGGTTGTGCTCTAGATGGAAACTCTAAGAAAATTATAAGCACACTCCACAACAACTCGATGACTGACTTATTGGACACCACCTCATGTGTGATAAGTGTAACGACTACCACCAAACCGACAGCCAAATCATAATTAAATATGTGGAATTAACAAAAATCACTAAAAATTAAAAACCATTTTGCAAAGAGATCTATTCCCAGGAAAACTCATAAAAGAAGAACCAAAACCTTATATGCATCATGGTTTGCATTGTACGTACATTGTACCATCTCATCTCGAGGATAGCACATAACAGTTGCTTTGTAAAAACATATACTAAAGCAACATCAAACCTTGAGGCATACAAGCCAAAATCTCAGATTATTCATATAACCATCACGTACTAAATCCAAGTACCTGAGAGTACAGAGACGACACATAGGACTTCTATCTACAAGACACGACAGAAAATACACTCAACCTGAGTTGTTACTGTTGTCCCTGTTGTTGTTGTCCTTCCTCTGCAGTATGGCCTCTACCCCCTGTGCACGTCCACCTAAAAAAATGTGGATCCCACAGGGTGAGACAATTGTCCCAGCGAGAGATATAACTCTCTGTCAACAATGTTATTATTACAGTTAAATAGTATTAAACTGAGCAGAGGATAAGCAGTTTAGAACATTCTCATCTTTTAAAGCATTGCAACTATCTATGATAGAGCAGTAAATCATCTATTCACTTTATAAGGAATATGAAAGAACATATATATCATTTACCCATCATATTATGCCAACATCTAAAGCTTATCCTGTGATAATATTATCATGGTATGATGACCATGAATCATTCTCATTTCTATCTGTTGGCCTCAGCCAATTTGCTAACCAGGTTTTGATTTTATAAGAGTTCAGCTAGGTATTGGATTGCACCATTCCATATATCACAGCCAGGTATTGGACTATATCAATCCTAATAGAGTTCAGCCAGGCATTGGACTATGCCAACTCTGTGAGATCACAGCCATGTATTGGATTGTACCAATCATGTGAGTTCAATCAGGCATTGGACTATGCCAACCCTATGAGATCATTTTGAGAGTACATCCAGGCATTGGATTATACCAACCCTGTGAGATTACAGCCAAGTATTGGATTGTACCAATCATGTGAGTTCAGTCAGGCATTGGACTATGCCAACCATGTGAGATCATTTTGAGAGTACGGCCAGGCATTGGATTATACCAACCCTGTGAGATTACAGCCAGGCATTGGATTGTACCAATCATGTGAGTTCATCCAGGCATTGGGCTATGCCAACCCTGTGAGATCATTTTGAGAGTACATCCATGCATTGGATTATACCAACCCTATGAGATTACAGCCAGGTATTGGGTTGTACCAATCATGTGCGTTCAGCCAGGCATTGGGCTATGCCAACCCTGTGAAATAATTTTGAGAGTACAGCCAAGCATTGGATTATACCAACCCTGTGAGATCACAGCCAGGTATTGGATTGTACCAATCTTGTGAGTTCAGCTAGGCATTCGGCTATGACAACCCTGTGAGATCATGGCCATATTGCTAAGGATTCCATGAGTTGGAATACCTTTATGTTTCCCTTTCACTTTCATCATGGGATATCAATCCCTTAAACTCATCATTTAACACCACATCACCTTTGCTAGGCATTATCCCTCAATCAAACCATTATACACATTCACATCCTTTATGTGATACAAGTATTCCTCATATCTCATTTTAACATATTAAAAATACTATAGCCCTTATTTGTCTATAACCATTTATTATTATTATTATTATTATTATTATTATTATTATTATTATTATTATTATGTTAAGGGTTTCCCAGTTCCCTGGTTGATTTTTGAACATTATCATCTCTTACATTAATCTCTAGATCATGAGAATTTTATAAACATCTTGTTACCTCTCACTAGGCAACAACCATTCACATGGTTCACAAGGCCATTACACGTATTGTCACCTCTCACTAGGAAACAACTATTCACATGGCTCACAAGGCAATTACACATCTTGTCACCTCTCACTAGGCAACAACTATTCACATGGCTCACAAGGCCATTACACATCTTGTCACCTCTCACTAGGAAACAACTATTCACATGGCTCACAAGACCATTACACATCTTGTCACCTCTCACTAGGCAACAACTATTCAGATGGCTCACAAGGCCATTACACATATTGTCACCTCTCACTAGGCAACAACTATTTCTAGGTCATAAGACCTAGGTAATCAATTTTATATAAAACATCATAGCTCACGCTTAGCTATGCTCATTATATCATGCTACCAGCATGGTTTCAATATGAGTATGGTTTCTCTTTATTAACCCATTGTGGTTTCAAATCATATTATTACCCTTCATTAGGGTTAAGATTTCCCTTTAAACTAATTAGGGTTTTCAAGTACATTCATCAAGAATCACAACCCTAATTCAGACTCCACATATATTAGGAGTATGAATGTATACTCATTACATGAATATTTAACAAGTATATGTTTCTCTTTCATCCTCACTAGGATATTGATTACATCATACTCCATTAGGTTTGCTCAATCCTTCTCTCAAGGTACATTGGCCCATATTTATCAAAATGCATTAAACCCTTCATGTCTTAAAGTATTATTTGGCATGACATACTATGTGTATCACTTAATCAAATGTATTGGATTGAGGTGCTTCCTCCATATTGGGTATTGAGGTGTAGGTATGCTTTCATATCGGGTATATAGGTGTATCCTCGTCACCATATAGTGCATCCATATTGGATCACTTAACCTTAGGGGTTTTCATATCAGGTTTCACAACACCATGTTGAGTTTCAACATCATATCGGATTAGAGATGTATACTCAACACCATATCAGGTATAAGGTGTGTGCTTAACCCCATATCATGCACAAGGTGTGTTTGTCACTCATATCATCCATGAGGTATAAATTCATCACTATATCGTGCCAGTGGTTGTGTTCATATCATCATATCGGGTTATTATATCACCATCTAGGGTTTCAACATCATATCGAGTAAGAGGTGTATGTGTGCTCACCATATCGACCTTGAGGTGTATGTGTGTCACCATATCATGAACAAGGTTTATGCTCATCACCATATCATTCTAGAGGTGTTTAACCATCATAATATAGAGTTTTCACATCATATCGGGTAAGAGGTGTATCCTTAACACCATATCGGGTTAGAGGTGCTTCAACCCAATATCGGGTTGCACCATGATGATGTCATCATCATCAACCTCTAGATTCTTATTCTTACTGATATAGTTCATGGATAACTGTCCTAGGTTACTACTAGAGCTCAGGGGTTCATCAATTATGCAAGAATTTTGAATTGAAAGTAAATCATTTAACTAAGGCAAGATTGATGGTAAATAATAACATAATTGAGTTCAAGTTATATAACCCGCATCAAGAGCAACTTCAAAGCTCCAAGCTCCAAATCTTCACGTTCCCAAGGTTGAATATGAGCTTCTCAAAGGTCCATTACTTGAGCTCCTCAACCCTATGCATGATATCTCACCACTTTTGTCCGATATCCCTCACTTATGGCCGATATCCCTCACTTGGCCGATATCACTTTGCAATGGGCGATGTCACTTTGTTATGGGTGATAACAAAGCTCTATGCACTATACTCATTCACCCTTTCATGATATCTAGACACTATGCACGATATCTAAGAGAAAGGGGGTGATAGATTTCAAAAAATTCCACTTATGGGTGAAAGGAAGGGTATATATACTTGAGGTTCATGAAAGAGTGTGTATATGAGGTGTCACCATTTTAAGCTACTAGGTGCCACGTGTCCATGCATGGTTGAAACTTGTCCTTGCATGCACTCATATTTATCTTGACATGCAAAACACTAGAGGATAATCTAGAGATGATATTTCGGCCATTAGTTATCTTGTTTGATAAGATATCTCATCTTTATCTCATAAATTAAGCAAACAGATACAACTTTTGCAAGGAGCTTCTAACTCGACATGGATCACCTCCTTGAGGTGCTTTGTCCGTCATGGACAAGGCCAAGAGTCCACAAACCAATATGGGATACCCTTTATGGCTCCTTGAATGATAGGCACTCCCATATGGACTCTACAACCCGATATAAGCTCAAATTAGGGTTTCACATTCAACCCTTTCTTGGTCTTTTCATTACCAAGAATATCATACTCAAATATGATTCAAACATGGTGCCTCCTAATTTTTCTCTCCTCTAAAAGATACTAGGAGGTATTAGGGACACTCTAGAGGTGGTAATTTTCATATCAACCCTATACTTTGGGTGAGTTACAACTTGCACCAAAATTGGTACACGAGTCACTAGCATTATTCAAACAAGTTCAAACTTGGAATTTAGGCTTTCCACAAGCCACCACCTTGAATAATTCTCTATATAATGATGCTAAAACACATGAGGCGTGTTCAACATATGACATATTGCACTATAACCCCTTATCTTGGGTAAATTGCATTTTGGTCCAAAACATGAGAACATTGCTCAAACATTATTAAAACAGGACCAAATTTGAAACATAGGTTTGTTACCTGATAGAAAAACACTTTAGAGGATTATATTAAATTTCTAAGAAATTTACTTAGCCAAAACAAACAATGTTACCTCATAACCCAGGCCAGGGTCATTATAATAAGATGGATGGAGGCATTGAATAAAGGGAAGCACAGTAGCTGAAACAACAGCTAAGAACTTCCAATGCATAAGAGAATGATGGAACTCATCCATGAGGGTAGGTTATTCAATGATCCAACAATGACAAAAAGGTTGAGGCTACTGTATTCAAATGTGACTCGTAATTACCTAGTACCGATTATGGAGCTGAAAAAAGTAGTGTGTGAAGATACACTTGTCCCTCAATCACCAACTCAAGAACTGACCTAGCACAAAATATAGCAGAAGAGAAACCCGTACAAGAGGTAGAGAAGATACAAAATGATTTGATAATTGACCTACATATAGAGGAGGTGGTTGGGTACAAGTAGAGATCACCAATGTAGAGCTTAGAGTCACCCCTATGAATGACAACTTTGACAGATCTATGTGCACCATGCTATCACAATACGACCCAGACTTAGCAATGTATCATTATGCAGAAAAGGGGGACTTGTTGTATGTTTTCTGATGCAACCCCATAGCAAACATATGCATATGTATGGCCAGACTCTACAAGTTGGATATATGATTGTGGAAGTCATATGAGTGTTCCAGTTCCACCTAGAAGATTATTTCAAGGTAGAAGAACCACCAATAACAACCTACATGGTGTTTACATCTATCCTTAGTGACATAATTCTAGATTCACATAGGAGTAGGGAAAGCTAACTACTACATTGGTTTTTTAGGGTGCAAGGACATATCCCCTCAGTTTGTATGTTTCTATCTTCCTTATAAGAAAATTCCTCATAAACTTTCTAAAAGAATTAAACATAGTAGGGAAATATGGCATCAGAGCAGACAGCAGAAAAAAAAATTTAACTGCCATATTCCCTTTATAATAATAGATCGCATGAACAACTATATAATGGAAAGGATAGTTCCTGGTACCTAGTTCTAGAGCTAGTCCAGTGACAACTCACTTGATGTAGTATGCACCTTTCTTCAAGTCGCACCCTGACAGGGTCTGTAGCAACTCCTAGTTGATCACCACAGACAATAGCTTGATGTTGCCTTCCTAGCGGTAGGAAATGGCCTCCTTGTCCCTATAGTGTCCACACATATCGCCGAGAACTCCTATGGCTCTAGATTAATGGACAGGAAAGAGTTGTCCCCTTCTAGTTGGTGTACTAGCACCAACTTGCTCTCCCACAATTGTTCTCCCTTGCTATCCCTCCCTTTATCGGGTAGGACTTGCTCGGGCTCTCTTGGTTACTACAACCAGAGAAGACAACAATTTTCAGAGCAACTGATGTTGTATCTAGGAAGCCCCCAGTACCCCACTATTTATAGGAGGGTCAAGATTTCCAATCTATATAGGAGTCAAAGGGTACGGGATTTTACAAAATTTCACATCCTACAAGCAGCAAAATGATCGGTTCACAAGTGAACCAATCGGCTGGCATGCGAGGTGATTGGTTCAACCCTTGAACTGGTCATTTCATCATGTTTCCCAATCGTAATTGTATTGACGATTAATATCCAATTAATGCATAACATGACGTTGGCACTATTCCTTGATCCAATCAAATTGATTCATGAATAGGGTGGTTCATCACATGAACCGGTCATTTGACCGACCTCAATCCAATCAATTCACTCAAAGACCCAGTCAGTTCATGCCTTGGTTCAACCAATTTCATCTTGTGCAATTTGTAATTAACTTTACAATCCAACTAATCGGTTCAATATTTGAACCAGTCGTTTCAGAGTTTAGTCAGTCAATTGTTGTTTAAATTGAATACCTAAACACTTTAGTAATCAAATTAAACATAGTTCATGAACAAACTCCTATTCCAAGTGTATCCTATGTTTGTGATCATGTAGGTTCCAAGCTATGTTGGCAGTGAATGTTCATAACTAGTTTATGACATCACAACCAATGAACGGTATCTAGTAACACATCATTACTACCCAAGTAATTGGAAAGTTAGAGAAAACCTTTAATCTACAATATGTGACTGGTGTTATAGTGTTTCTATAGTTCCCTTGTCATTAATATCCAGATTTAATTTGAGTACTGGAATCATCATCCTCTTTAACATTCAATCTCTATTCCTCAAACTAGAGCTGATTGTCTGAAATATATGTACGCTTAATATTACATATTGACTCATATGAGGATGGCCATGCATTTGTTAGTCTCACTTATCAAGTGGCCAGGATATTATGCTCTTATACGAGGGAAAAATCCCATCTACATCACTCACAATCATCCCCATGTGTCACAGTGCACCCAATCATCACCTTTATGGCAACACTTATTCAAGGTCACGGTGGATGATGTCAAAACACACCGAAGAATATGTGATGAGTGTAGTGACTTCAGGTCTAAGAACCACAATCACCACCAATATTATAAGAGATGATCCTAACTACCAAATTATGGTTTCTGTGTATCACTCTTATGGTGGATATGTCTGATACACTGCTCTCTAACAAGTATTTATTGTTTGGTTTGATATCGTGTATCATGATTGATGAGATTTTGTCATCAACCAACACACACTCTAGTCTTATGTTTTATTTTTGTCTATTATACTTCCACAATAACATCTGACTAGGGACATAACAAGAATGTATATACTCTTGGCATCCGTATGATCTCATTGTTAAGGTCATCAACTTGAAGACATACGTCATTGAGTAATATCATTCTTTAGACATTTCTAATGCTACATCATCATCTCATAACTAAATAAAACAGAATAAATTGGAAGATTGCCTTTATTATTAATCAAATCATTTACAAATTATGTCGTTACAATCATCATATGATTGCCTCTCTGCAAACATACCAACAGACTCCCACTTGCACTTAGAGCCAATCACCCATGAACTTAATCTTGAGTGACCTCACATGACCTTCATGCTTTTATTGTGAAAGTGCTTTTGTCAAGGGGTCAGCCACATTGCTCTCGATTGGTACTCTACAAATCTTCACATCTCCTCATTTTATGATCGCTCATATGAGATGGAACCTCCTTTGTATATGCTTGGTACGCTAATGTGATCTGGGTTCCTTTGCTTGTGTAATATCTCCATTGTTGTCACAATATAGTTCAATTGCATCACTCTCGCTTGGAACCACCCCAAGTTCTGAGATGAACTTCTTGACCCAAATAGCCTCCTTTGCTACATTTGATGCAGCAATATACGTGGCCTCTGTTGTAAAAACTACAAGTGTCTTTTGCTTGAAACTTTTCCAACTCACAGATTTGTTGTTGAGGCAAAATGCAAATCTAGATTGTGGCATGTAATCATCTTTGTCAGTTTGGAAGCTTGAATCAGTGTAACCTTTTACCAAAACATCTTCCTCTCCACCATAGACCAAGAACTGATCCTTAGTTCTTCTTAAGTACTTAAGGATGTTCTTCACGACTATCCAGTGAGAATCACCTGGATGTAACTAATATCTGCTCATCATGCTCAAGTCATATGAGACATCGGGATGAGTACACAACATTGCATACAGGATGGATCCAATTGTAGATGCATTCACAAGAATTGGGACATTGGGCTCTAGAGACGGTAACTCCATGAGTCATGGGTAGGTTTCCTCTCTTTGAGTCCTCCATGTTGAACCTCTTCAACACATTGTCAATGTATGTGCTGTGACCTAGTCAAAGAAGCCTTCTAGATCTATCTCTATAGATCTTGATTCCTAAGATATAGGATGCTTTGCCTAAGTCCTTCATAGAAAATGTATTTCCAAGCCATGTCTTTACCATCTGTAAAGTAGGGATGTCACTCCCCATCAATAGTATGTCATCTACATAAAATATGAGGAATACAATCATGCTCTCACTAACCTTCTTGTACACATAAGGTTCATCTTCATTTTGAGTAAAGCCAAACTCTTTGATTATTTCATCACAGCAAAGATTCCAGCTATGAGATGCTTGATTCAATCCATAGATTGACCTTTCTAGCTTACAGATTCTATTTGCATCCTATGTATTTATAAAACCCTCAGGTTGTGTCATATACACATCTTGAAGAAGATTCTCGTTAAGGAATGTTGTTTTAACATCCATCTATCAAATCTCATAGTTGTGATAAGCTGAAATGGCAAGCATGATCCTGATGTACTTAACCATTGCAACTGGAGAAAAGATTTCGTCATAGTCAACACCTTGAACTTGTCTGAAACCCTTTGCAACTATTCTACGCTTATAGGTTTGTACTTTACCATCCATTTCGGTCTTCTTCTTGAAGACCCATTTGCACTGTATGGGTTTTACCCCTTCATGTGGATCCACCAAGGTCCATACCTTGTTGGTGTACATGGATTCCATCTCAGATCTCATATCCTTGAGCCATTTCTTAGACTTTGGTCCCTTGTTAGCTTCTAGATAGGTTGTTGGCTCATCAGCCATGACCAACTCAGTGCCTTCTTGAGTCACGAGATAACCAAATATTTCAGGCTCAAAGTGTGTCCTACTAAATCTATGAGGTTCCTATGTAACTAGAGGAATTTGAGATTCCACAACGATTTGTGATTCTCCTTGTTCCTCTTGTACATCTAGTGGTTCAATGTTTTCTTGTTGGTCTTGAACCTCTTCGAGTTGTACTTTCCTCCCACTGATTCCTTCAGAAATAAATTCCTTTACTAGGAATGCAGCATCTATGGAAACAAATACTTTGTTTTTAGATAGGGTACAAAAGTAATATCCTTTGGTTTCCTTAGGATATACAACAAAATAATATTTATCTAATTTGGATCCAAGCTTTTTGGGACACGGCTTTCTCACATAAGCTTCACAACCCTAAATATTCATATAAGACACATTGGGACGCTTCTCATACCATATCTCATATGGTGTCTTTTGAACCAATTTAGATGGTACACGGTTCATTGTAAATGTGGTGGTTTCAAGAGAATAATCCCATAAGGTAGTCGAAAGTTTAGTTGAACTCATCATTGATCACACCATGTCTAGCAATGTGTGATTCCTTCTTTTTGATACACCATATTGTTGTGGTGTTCCAGGTGGTCCATTGTGATACAATACCACGAGCTCACAGAATGTCCTCAAACTGATGGCTTAAGTATTCTCCACCTCGTCAGAACGAAGTGTCTTAATACTTTTTCCAAGTTGGTTTTGTACTTCATTCATGAAATCCTTTAACTTTTCAAGGGTTTCTGACTTATGTTTCATTAGGTAAACATAACATACCTACTAAAGTTATTAGTGAAGGTAATGAAGTATTGATACACACCTCTATTTGTTATAAGAGGGCCACATACATCAATATGTATGAGTCTTAATAGATTACTAGCCCTCTCATTGTTACCAGTGAAAGGATTCTTGGTCATATTGACCAACAAATAAGATTCACATGTCTCTATTGATTCAAAATCAAAAGAGTCCAGATAACCATCTCTATGGAGTCTAGATATGTGATTCTCATTTATGTGTCCTAAAAGACAATGTCAAATATATGTTTTGTTTGAGTTATTGATCTTAATCTTTTGTTATTTACATTATAAATACATGTTTTTAGATCCAGCAAATAAAGACCATAAGACATTAGGGCACTGCCATAAAAGATCTCATCTTTTGAAATAGAACATTGACCATTCTTAATATGAAATTCATATCCATCCTTGTCCATACAAGATAAAGAAATTAAGGTTCTATTAATGGTAGGTACATTTTTTTTTAATTGAAGCCAGGTGGATTTCTATTAATGGTAGGTACATAATAGCATTTCATTAACTCTATTACAAGCCTTTTGGGCATAGACAAATTATATGTTCTAATTACAGTGGCAACAACTCTTGCTCCATTTGCAACTCGTAGTTCGACCTTGCCCTTTCTTAAAGGCCTAATTCTTTTTAGATCCTACATATTCAAGCATATGTGATTTCCGCATCCGGTATCTAGTACCCAAGATAAAGAAATAGATAAATTTATCTCAATAATGTATATACCTGAAGTGGAGATCTCTATTCCCATCTTCTTTTTCCTAAATGCCTTCAAGTACAAAGGAAAGATTCCTCTTGTACTTTTCTTTCTCCATATCTTGAGTGTTGAAGATTTAGATTTATGCTAAGCCTCAGAATTCTTCATGGCTTTGCTTTCATCCTTGGACTCCACTCAATTGATCATCATCATAGATTTTTCCTTCTTCATTCTTGCTTCGACATTGATCAGCATGTCAAGAAAATCTAACATCAGTTTGGCCATATTATTCAAGTGGTAGCACTCGATAAAATGGTTGTATGATTTAAGAAATGATTATAGAATCACATCTGTGGTCAACTCTTGGCTCAAAGAGAATCCCAACTCATCTAGATGTTCCATGTGTCCAATCATATTGAGCGCATAGGTTTCTAGTGGATCTCCCTCTATCATTTTACACTCGAAGATCTCCTTTAAGACATTGTACCATTTTTTATTTGTATGATTATGGTTCACATTCTTTAAGATGTGTTACCATCTCATGTATGCCCATGTCTTCAAACTACTCATGCAACTCATAGTTCATGCAGCTTTACATAAGGTGCTTTATGTCTAAGGCATTGTTGGCATGCTTCCAATAAGCATTCACTTTGGTCCTAGGTACATTAGGAGGTTGTATGTTTGGCACTGGTTTACCTAGGACATAGAGATTAAGATCATCATTGAGAACCCTTTTCAAAGTCCAAAACCAATCGTGGAAATTTGTCATGTTAAGTTTGTCCTTCCTAAGAACTGATTGCAATGATGATTTGATTTTCATTTGATTCTACAAGAGAACATTTGCATTTTTCTCAAAAGCACTTTTGATTTTATTTGATAAAATTTGATGATATTTAATTAGGCCTTTAATTAATTATTGCTCCCACTATTTTGTTCAAATTCATAGACCTCACATATAAATTTCGTAGATTGTAGCGTACAACCTTCTACTGGTCCAAGATCCAAAACAATTGAATTATTACCCGTCCAACGTCAGTGTCCATAATGAATCATTAAGGTAGACAACATTTGCCAATGACATCTTATATAATTCTTGGATAGATCATATGCAGTACTCTTTGCCATATTCATCTGCATGCTTCTAGGTGCTTAATCTCATTAAGGACACCCAGTTAAGCCTGACCCAAAAGCAAAGACGATAGTAATGCACCCCACTTGGTAGACCCACATAACTACCAGCACACTTCCACGAGATGGACAGTGCACCGTGCTTGACATGCCCACGCATAGTTGGTCAGGCTTTTCATGTGTGTTGTTAATGGAAAGCATCTTAGATTTAATATGTCATTGACGGAGTTGTATTTATAAATATATATACATGTTCAATCACCACATAATTATAGTACGCATCATATACATACTATATATCATAAATGAAAACATGCAATCACAAATATAAGCGATGGTTACAGCCATACTACTATAATTCCTTGGAGCCACAAGGAATTACCACCACCTAAGGTCTACATCATATGCAGAAACATGTTTTTGATGAAGATTTGTTCTTGAACTAATCTAGGTTGATCAGTTCAACCCTTGAACCGATTGGCTCACCTCTTGATCGGTTGGTTGGTCCTCTCCCTGATCGTCTAGTCTTCAGTCCACCATATTTTGGATCCTCCAGTCGATTGGTTCTGCCTCCAGCCAATGGGTTCGACTCCTCTTGTCTTCAGTCCCCCTTGGTCCTCCATCTGCTCAGCTCGTCTTCTTCATCATAAAAATAATTAAACTATCCTAATGCTATTACATGATAAATGATAAATAGAGAAACCTCAAGTTACATTCGATGAGAGCATAGGTAGAAGAGAATAACAATTTTACAATTGGAAGATAAGGTAGAGGCATGATATGAAAATTGAGATATAAATAGGAATAAATAAACACAACCACCATGTACAGATATTTAGGATTATTGGCTATAACCATGCTACACATCCACCATCAAAACTATATGTTAGGGCAACGTATGTAAATTGCATATATATATATATATATATCATATATATTAGTTTGGGATCGTACATGGTATTTAATCGGATATGCACATCAATCAGTTTAACTATTTGCATCATATGCAAATGAAAAACCAAAAATCTAATCAAATTGATTATCCTAAAACATAGTAAATTGGCGTGGCTCTTACACTAATGTAAAAAAATATGGCATCAGAGCAGGAAGCGGAAATAAAAAATTTAACTGCCATATTCCCTTGAGAACAGTAGATCACATCAAAAACTATATAATGGGAAGGATGGTTTCGTGGTAATACCTGGTCTTGGAGCAACTCTAGTGACAATTCCCTTGACGTAGTATGAGCCTTTCTTCAAGTCACACTCAAACAGTGTCTGCAACAACTCTTGGTTGATCACCATAGACAGTAGCTTGATGTTGTCCTCCTAGCGGTAGGAAACGGCCTCTTCGCCCATATAGTAGTCCACACAGACCACCGAGAAGTCCTATTTCTCTAGATAATTGACAAGAAGGAGTTTCCCCTTTCTAGTTGGTGTACTAGCACCAACTTGCTCTCCCACAATTATTTTTCCATGCTATCCCTCCATTTATTTGATAGGACTTTTTTGGGCTCTCTCGGTTACCACAACTAGAGAAGACAACCATCATTAGAGCAACTAATGTTGTGTCTAGGAAGCCCCCAGTACCCCTCTATTTATAGGAGGGTCAGGGTTCCCAATTTGTGCGAGAGTCGAAGGGTACAAGATTTCATAAAGTTTCACATCCTGCTCATGGAGAAAGGATTGGTTCACCGGTGAAATGATCGGATGGCATGCGAGTTGATCAGTTTAATCCTTGAACTTGTCATTTCATCATGTTTCCCAATCACAATTGTATTCTTAATTAACATCCAATTAATGCATAATATGACGTCGGCACTAATCATTGATCCAATCAAACTAATCTGTGAATTGGGCGGTTCATCACATGAATCAGGTGGTTCATCACATGAACTGGTTGTTTGACTGACCTTGAGCCGATTGGTTCACTCTATGAACTGGTCAGTTCTTGCCCTGGCTCAACCAATATTCAGCCAATGCAATTTTTAATCAACCTGACACTCCAACTGATTGGTTCAACACTTGAACTAGTCGGTTCAGAGTTTAGTCAGTCAATTGTTTTTTAAATTGAATACCTAAACACTTTATTAATAAAGTTAAACAACATTCATGAACAAACTCCTATTCCAAGTGTATCCTATGTATGTGACCCTATAGGTTCCAAGTTACGTTGGCAGTGAATGTCCATAACTAGTTTATGACATCACAAGCAATGAGTGATATCCAGTAACACATCATTGCTACCCAAGTAACTAGAAAGTTAGAGAACAACTTCAACCTAAAATCTTTGATTGGTGTTACTGTCTTTGTATAGTTCCTTTGTCACTAATATCCAAGTTGAACTCGAGGCATGGAATCATCATCCTCTTCAACATTCAATCTGTATTCCTTAAAGTAGAGCAGACTATCTAAGATATATGTAAGCTCAATATAACATATTGACTCACATGAGCATAGCCATGCATTTTTCAATCTTTCTTATCAAGTGGCCAGGATATCATACTCCTGTAGGAGGGGCAAATCCCATCTACATCACTCACAGTCATCCCCATGTGTCACAATGCACCCAATCATCACCTTTATGGAAACCCTTATTCAAGGCCACAGTGGATGATGTCAAAACACACTAAACGACATGTGATGAGTGTAGTGACTTCATGTCTAAGAACCACAATTACCACAAATACTATAAGAGATGATCATGATTGTCAATTACGGTTTCCATGTATCACTCTTATGGTGTGTTTGTCTAATACACTGCTCTCTAACAAGTATCTATGTGTTTGGTTTGATATCACATATCATGACTGATGAGATTTTGTCATCAACCAACACACACTCTAGTCTTATGTGTTGTTGATGTCTATCAGCCTTCCAAAAATAACATCTGACTCGATACATAACAAGAATGTATATATTCTTGGCATCCATATGATCTCCTTAATCAGGTCATTAACCCAAAGACATACGTCATTGATTAATATCATTCTTTAGACATTTATTATGCTACATCATTATCTCATAATTGAATAAATCAAAATAAATTAGAAGATTAGATTTATTATTAATTAAATCAATTCACTACTACAGAACCTACTTTTAGTGTCGGTTATTTAAAGCCTTTAGTGTCGGTTTCTAAGCGACACCTATGTGGGCGACACTAAAAGTCCACCCATTATGTGTCGGTTCCAAAACCGACGCCCAAACTCTTTGCGCGCCACCGGAAGCGCGCCATCAGGGGACAATAGGCGTCGGTTAATAGATAAGAAACCGACGCCCAAAACTTTCGCGCCACAGAAAGGGCGCCATCTTGGCCACTATCAGTGTCGGTTATTTACAAATAACCGATGCCATATATTAGGAAATAGACGTCGGTTATTTGTAAAAAACCGACACTAGAACATTATGTGTCGGTTTTTTACAAATAACCGATGCCCAAACCCGCGCCATCTTGGCCACGGCCGTGCTATCCAGCACGGCCGTGTTGTTAAGGAAATAGACGTCAGTTTATTGTAGCAAAACCGACACTATATCATTATGTGTCGATTATTTACAAATAACCGACGCCTATTGTTTTTTTTTCTGTCAGTCTACAGACCTGTTGTGGCTGGTCGTAGGATGAGAAACATGTTCAGTTCAGTTATGATTTGCAGGTTTTACGACATCCATTGATATCAGCCGACAATAGGCCGCAAACCTGCAAAATTAACAATAAAAGAGGTCCATTCATTCACACATTTATAAACATTCACACATGCTAGCAATCTGTAGTTCCATTCATTCACATTCACACATGTAGAAACATTCATATAGCAACGAACACTTTCATTCATTTTCACTCAGACACATGTAGAAACATCCAGACATGTAGAAACATTCACACATATATTATAATTTAGAAATTCATTTACAAAGTATCATTGTTTAGTCATTATTCGCTATCAGGATCCCAATTATATTTTAAAGCCCCCACTAATTGTATGATTGTTGCCCATTCTTCGATTACTTCATTTAATTCTCCCATCGTATAGGGAGCATTAACATTTGATAAGTCCTTTCCTGTAATGGGGTCAGCTTTAAACACCTGTAAAGAGAATGATGTATATATATAATTAATGAGCTATAAATAAGATTGATATATTTCGATCATATTATCTAATGAGACTATATAATACCTGAGCAATACATTCGATATCCAGTGCGGCATGTTTAATAATCATGTGCATATATCGCATGACATAGTATCCACATGCCCATCCGTTGTCTTGTGTAGCACACTATAAATTCAAACATACAAAATATTAACAAATACAACTAATTAAGCATTGTTCACATAAATAGTATATACATATATTGCAGTCGGGAACTTACTTTCACGTTCTTCCAAATTATTGGCTGGTTCTTTTTCGTGGGGACCTTTCCTCCAACCTTTTTGTACTCCTCAAAACCCCTACATGTTAATGTAACACAGAACATTGCAATTAAATAGTAATGTAATAACATATGTTAACGGATATGAAAAATGAAATATTTCTCACTGAAATATTGCCATTTTCATTATGTGTCCAAATCTTGTATTCAATTTACCCCCCTTAGGATCTAGATAATACACAGTGAATGTCTCGGGGGCAATAACCAATAACTCCCAATGCCTACCCCTAGAGGAAAAAAAGTTAAAAATTAATAACTCAAAATCCACAATAAAATGTAATTTTCTTAAGTCCAAATTATAATAAGCAAAGTAAACTTACTCTACATTGAATGGAGCCATTATCACCGTCTTCTTTTTTACAGTAAAAATTGAAAAAGCCTCACAGCAGTATTGTTGAACTGATGTAGGGTCTTTAGCTACTAGACTAATCAAGGATGGAATCAAAAACCCTACATGTTCGAATCCAAAATCTGCACATATGTTGTCTAAGTAGCTGCAAAATATGTATTAATTACGCATGCATTAATAAATAAGAAACCAGATCATCAGATCATACACAAGGTATATGGATGTATAAAGAATATCTCACCTTATCCATAGCTCTATCACATATGTATTTAGCCAATCATATCAAAACAACTCCAAAATATCTTGTATAAATAGTTTTGTTTCGTATGACTGGCCTGTAGAATCTGAATCAGAAGAAACAATTATAGGGGAGTTTATATCATGTTCCCCTAACCATACTGCCATACCCCTACAGTTAGGACCTAACGGGACAGGTAGGTCCTGTGGAACCCAACTAGGTAATGCAGGAGGTGGAGGTGGAGGCCTAGATGTTGTGGGTGTCTTATTTTTAACCTGTATATATATATAAAATTTCAGATCAACTGCCAGCATATACACACACTAATAATTGAACATAATGTAAATTTACCACACCTTTTCATTAAAGAAGACATACACTTTTTCCCACAATATCACTCCGCCTACTGCCTCACTAAGCGTTTCACAATCGGGGTGGGCATATGGCAGTGAAAGATCCATCCACTGAGGGAATATATGTATCGGGCTCACCCGAATCCAACCAGCTGGTACTGAAGACCCGTGACACGTTTCCCCTGGTAGGGATGGGTAAGCCGACGCCTCTGCCACGACATATTCTTTACTTTTTAGACGGCATGGCTTCAACCCCTACAAATTTTTGTGTAAAGAATGTTATATACATATATACATATCATCTTTTTCTTAAACGACTACAATTTCATATATATATGTATCATCTTGAATTAAAAAACTAGTTACTATGTCATAAAAATACTTACAGTGGATGTGCTAGGTGGTGGTTCTACAGGATTACTCCCAACCTCTGCAGTAGGAGTAGGAGTAGAGTCTGCAGTAGGTATTGTCTGGTAAGTGGCAGTCTGAGATGCCTGCCACTTTTTCATTGCTTCTTCGAGTTTTTCTTTGAGTTTCCTGTCAAATAGCTTATCCACCTATACATGGATAAAAGAAACGTCAAATTCTAATTTTTGAATTCTCTTTTACAGTAACATTATAAAGAAAGAATATCTTGAAGCGACAAATGCGTCCCATTCTTCTTTGTCCAGGAAGTTCCACTGTTCAGTGGATGTCTTCTTCCTCTTATCGGCTTCTTTTATGTATTCTCCGGTGAAATTTGTCCTATATTTCCTTAGGACTCTCCCACAGCGTTGCATCACGCATTTACGATGCAGCTTTTCATCCAATTCAAATATACTCTACAAAATAGAATTTCTATTAACTAGTATCCAAAAATTTAGTAATCTACAAAATAGAATTGCAAATTAATAATAACTCACGCATAAATCCCTCCATATTAAATCTTTCTTCTCCTTAGAAACTTTATGCCAAGAATCTAAGCGACAACTGCAATGGCTACGAGTAACAAACCCAAGATATGAAATAAATGAATTGTGATTCACACCACATGCATTTCCTGCATTATCGAAATCCACAACAAGTTTGGGTCCATTGCCATTTTGCAAAATTAACTTCTTCATCATAGTGATGCCCCTTCTCTTGTCAACTTTTTAGTGTTGTTGATCAAGTGCCTCAAGTGCTTCAGCTGGTACCTGTGCATCATCAACCTAAAATTTGACAAAATAATTCACATTTACAAGATATAACTATAAATGGACATATAGATACAAATATATGATACATTTTTAAAACTTACATTGTGAGGCGGCGCATTGATGTCCTCACCCTCACGGTAGTCATCAGCACGGTCATCAGGAGAATGGTCAGCCATCTACAAATTCACATTCAAATTGTAAAGTTCACATTGTAAAGTAGTAATTCAAAGTGTAAAGCTCACATTGTAAAGTAATTCAAATTGTAAACCTCACATTGTAAAGTAATTCAAATTGTAAAGTATCCATTCTATGATCAAAGAGAAAAACAAGTATATATTAGGACAAGATTAGGCCAACAAATACATGTGATGTCATTCTTATATATAATAAATGTGTACCACATATCCCATTCTTGAACACCTAATCTCACTAGTAAGTGTATAATGTGTATTGGGTTTTCGAGAAAATTTCGGCAGCATTTCCCCGCTGTTCTCCAAGTACATATGTACTTAGAGAACAAACGGGGAAATGCTGCTGAAATTTTCTTGAAAACCCAATACACATTATACACTTACATCCTAAGTGAGATTAGGTGTTCAAGAACAGTCCCAAACCGGGGACTATCCAAGATTTACTCCTAATGAGTAAATCTTGGATGGGGTTCTAGGCTAATGAGTACATATCCACATTAAAGCTCACATTGTAAAGTTCACATTCACATTGTAAAGTAATTCAAATTGTAAAGTATCCATTCTATGATCAAAGAGAAAAACAAGTACATATTAGGACAAGATTAGGCCAACAAATACATGTGATGTCATTCTTATATATAATAAATGTGTACCACCTATCCCATTCTTGAACACCTAATCTCACTAGTAAGTGTATAATGTGTATTGGGTTTTCGAGAAAATTTCGGCAGCATTTCCCCGCTGTTCTCCAAGTACATATGTACTTAGAGAACAAACGGGGAAATGCTACCGAAATTTTCTTGAAAACCCAATACACATTATACACTTACATCCTAAGTGAGATTAGGTGTTCAAGAACAGTCCCAAACTGGGGACTATCCAAGATTTACTCCTAATGAGTAAATCTTAGACGAGGTTCTAGGCTAATGAGTACATATCCACATTAAAGCTCACATTGTAAAGTTCACATTCACATTGTAAAGTAATTCAAATTGTAAAGTATCCATTCTATGATCAAAGAGAAAAATTAAGCTCACATTATAAATTAAGCTCACATTGTAAAGTTCACATATTCAAAAAAAATAAAAATGTATAAAACAAAACATATATACCTCTAATATTGCAATTTTTTATCAATTAATAATCCTTCATTGTGATCTCCGCACACATACAAGTCATCATTAGCTTCAATATTTGTTGGTGTTGGCAACCCAACTGAGAATGGACTGGAGTCATCATACTTATCATAGTACTGTTCTTCATCTATAGGATCTTCAACGAACTGTCTTTTACCATGAAGAACAACCGACCATTTATCATTTGCAGGATCATCGATATAAAATACTTGTTTCGCCTGTGATGCCAATATAAATGGTTCAGCCTTCTCGCCAATCTTTTCAAAGTTCACTAAAGTGAAACCCAATTCATCCACTATAACTCCTTTGGTGTTATCAACCCAATTACATTTGAAGAGCGGAATTCTGAAATCTATGTAGTCAAATTCCCATATGTCTTCAATGACACCGTAATATGACATTTTAGCTTCACGTGGACTCTTATCCTTTGCACTTGCAAAAAACATAGTCAATGCTTGAAGGGTGACCTCACTGTTTTGGACGACACTCTTATCATCTTGGTGCTTTGTGTAATATGTGAATCCATTAATGTCATACCCTTCATAAGACATAACAGTCAACTTTGGTTTAAAGGTGAGGCATTTGATAGTTTCAGTAATATCATCTGGTGTTTGAGATAGTTGATGTAAGACTTTATCTTCAAACCACTTAATAAAAGTCTTGTTATGCTCTCTAGCCAGCCACATTGTATTCGCTCGAGGATATTATCTTTTGATAAAATTGGTATGTTCTATAAACGTTCACTTCGTCCATGTGGTGTAAAATATACAAATGACCTTGTTCCAACTGCTCACGGCTGATTACTTTCACACGTGAACCCAAAATTCCTTTGCCAAATAGCTCTTCAATATTCTTGTCATTATCAGGAGTGTCATTACCACTGAGAAAGTCATTGCAGAAATCCATAACCTCTCTTGCCACATAACCTTCAATTATACTCCCTTTAGGCCGATAGCGGTTTCGAACATCACCTTTGAAAACGCTCATGTATCGTTCAAAGGGATACATCCAATGCAAGAAAACCGGTCCCAAGATTTTCACTTCCCTAGTCAAGTGGACAACAAGATGTACCATGATATCAAAGAACGAAGGAGGAAAATACATCTCAAGCTGACATAGGGTAACAACCACTTCTCTTTGTAAATTATCGAGAGGCTCAGGGTCAATAACTTTGTTACAGAGATTGTTGAAAAAGAAACAAAGTCTGGTGATTGCAAACCTTACATGCTTCGGTAATATAGATCGAATTGCCACGGGCAATATTTGTTGCATTAGAGTGTGACAATCATGAGATTTAAGACCTATCAATTTCAAATCTTTCATTGATACCAAACTACGGATGTTGGATGAGTAACCATGTGGCACCTTAACATTTACCAAGCATTCACAAAAAGCTTTCTTCTCCTTTCTAGACAACGTGTAACAAGCGGGAGGTAAGTATGTTCTTTTATTACCCATTTCACGTAATTCTGTTAATTCTGACCTTATTCCCATTTCACGTAGGTCCAGTCTGGATTTTATCCCATCTTTAGTCTTACCTGGTATATTTAACAGAGTACCAATGATGCTGTCACAGACATTTTTCTCAACGTGCATTACATCGATACAATGTCTGACTGTCAAAGAACTCCAATAAGGAAGATCCCAAAATATTGACTTCTTCTTGAATGAAGAATTGTCACTTCGTGTAGTACATTGTGATCTCTTACCAAATTCATTGACAATGTCTTTTACTCTTTCATAAACAACCTCCCCTGGTATAGGTTTAGGTGCACTTTGTTCCTCATTCAATCCATTGAATGCTTTGCGCTTCCTACGATACGGATGGAATTTTGGAAGAAACCTTCGATGACCGAGATATACATTCTTACCGCCATGTTTTAGTCTTATTGAATCAGTGTTCTCTTCACATATAGGACACGCTTTAGCTCCTTTGACACTATATCCAGACAAATTCCCATATGCTGGAAAGTCATTAATAGTGCAAAATAACATAGCATGCAAACGAAATGTCTCTCTTCGTGAAGCATCATAGGTCATCACACCTTCACCCCAGAGTTTCTTTAAGTCATCAATCAGAGGTTCAAGATAAACATCGATGTCATTTCCAGGTTGTTTAGGGCCCGATATCAACAACGACAGCATTACATACTTATTTTTCATACACAGCCAGGGAGGAAGATTGTATATAACAAGCATGACTGGCTAAGTGCTATGTTGGTTGCTCAATGTCCCGTACGGATTCATCCCGTCTGTACAAAGCCCAAGTCTTAGATTCCTGACTTCTTCACCAAATTCAGGGTACAATAGATCAATCCTCTTCCACTGTGGGGAATCAGACGCATGTCGTAGGATCCCATCATTATTTTTCTTAACATCTGCATGCCACCTCAAATTCTTCGCATCTATCGGATTGGCAAACAAGCGTTGAAACCGTGATATTATAGGTAGATACCACATCACCTTGGCAGGAGAACCAGTTTTGGACTCCCCCGAAGTCGTCAATTTATATCGTGACGCACCACATTTTAGACAATCTTTCAAATCTGCATAGTCCTTTTGAAATAATACACAATCATTCGGGCATGCGTGTATCTTCTTGGCATCCATTCCCATTGGGCACAACAATTTCTTTACCTGGTATGTTGAGATTGGAAGCTCGTTTCCTTCAGGAAGCATTTCTTTCAACAAAGACAGCAATGACGTGAAGCTTTTGTCGCTCCATCTATTGTTAGCTTTCAACTTATACAATCTCAACACAGCGCTAAGCTTCGTAAACTTAGTACAACCTGTGTATAACAGCATCTCAGCATCATGCACAATGTTTCTAAAAATGGGAGGTGGATCGGTGTGCTCTACCCCACAACTATCTAGCATCGCATCAACGATGTCTACTGGAAATGGTTCATTCACATCTACGTCATCGTAGGCAATTTCTTCTTCCACACAAGCACTGCTATCGACATCCACTGGTTTTGGGTTTGAAATCTCTCCATGCCAGTGCCATTCTGTATAGCCTTGTATAATCCCGTTGCACATGACATGAGTTTTGATTTTGTCACCAGTGTTGACTTTCAAGTGGTTACCGCAATGCCTACATGGACAGTAGAACCTATCTCCAGGTTGTTTCCTATGTTCCTCGGCAAATCTAATAAATTGGTCAAGACCAGAAATAAACTCTGGGGTGCAGCGATTGCGAATGGACATCCATGATCTATCCATTCTATGATCAAAAAGAAAACAAGTATATATTAGGACAAGATTAGGGTCTAGGGTTAACAAATACATGTGATGTCATTCTTATATATAATAAATGTGTACCACCTATCCCATTCTTGAATACCTAATCTCACTAGTAAGTGTATAATGTGTATTGGGTTTTCAAGAAAATTTCGGCAGTATTTCCATGCTGTTCTCCAAGTACATATGTACTTAGAGAACAAACTGGGAAATGCTGCGGAAATTTTCTTGAAAACCCAACACACATTATATACACTTACATCCTAAGCGAGATTAGGTGTTCAAGAACAGTCCCAAACCGGGGACTATCCAAGATTTACTCCTAATGAGTAAATCTTGGATGGGTTTCTAGGCCAACAAATAATGTGTTGTCATTCTTATACCTAAAATCCTAGTTCTTCAAGTTAAGGTGATTATTGATGTCTTTAAAAGCATGATTGGCAATTTAGGGAAAAGTTCATCATTTACATTCCAAGCATGTCACATGTGTGCATTACAGTTCATCATTAAGCAAAAGAAGGGTGATTAGGATTGTCACCAAGAATATAGCTAAACTATTAAACAATGATTATAGCTAAACTATTAAACAATAGACTTGCCACACATAAAACACCCTATACAACTATAAAACAAAAAATTATTAAGTATATATGCATGATATAATAACTATTTTGCATCACATTACAACAGACTTATCATTGATACCTTACTAACTTATTGCTACATTTACATATCATCACTTGATAAAAAATTACAGCAGTACATTTAACCAAAGTATGCATTCTAAAATCTATGTCATGATTAGTTACATAGAACATGTATATATTGTATAGACAATAGAGGATTCAGCTCAGTAGAAGCACAAAATCAGTACCTAAACCCTAAAATCACACCTTTTTAGCATTTATTCTATGTACATCAATATGTGTATGACCAGGCAGGCACCTTGAGATAAGTAAATAAATTAAAAAAACACCCAGCAGCAGGGCAGGTAGCTTGAGAGAAGAGGAGCAGAGGAAGAAGAAGAAGGCAGGCTAGGGCGCGCACCTTGAGGAAAGAGGAGCAGTGGCCGGTCCTAGCAGCTTCCGACGGCGAGGAGAGGAGCGGCGGAGAGGGCGGCGAGGAGAGGAGAGGAGCGGCCGGTCCTAGCTGCTACCGGCAACGGCGGAGAGGGCGGTCGGCGGGCGGGCGGCGACAGCTTCTCGCAGCGACGGCGATGACGGCGATGAAGGAGCGGCGGCGACGGGCAGGGAGGGGCGGCGGCGGCGGCAGGGAGCAGAAAGAAATTTCCGGAGGTTAGGAGGTTAGGGAAATTGATCGGGAATGAATGAAACCGGGAAAGGGGAAGAATCGGTCGCTGGTGAGCTATTAAGTTCACAATAGGTGTCGGTTATTTAAAAAAATCGACAACGAAACCTATAGTGTCGGTTATTTAGTTATGAACCGACACCTATACTAAGTGTCGGTTATTTAAGAAAACCGACAACTAAACCTATAGTGTCGGTTATTTAGTTATGAACCGATGCCATATGTAAAATTTTGGAGCCAATTTTTTCGCTGGAATTTTGGGTTTGGCGGTTGAGTTTAGGTGTCGGTTGTTTATTAATTAACCGACATTTATTAAAAGCGGTACCCGTGTCTGGGCTCCCTAAGCAGATTGGATGTCAGTTTATGTTATCAACCGACATTGTAGACATTAGGTGTCGATTTTTGTAAACAACCGACACCTTGAAAAGTGGCTTTATAAGCCATTTCTGTAGTAGTGATTATAAATTATGTCATTAAAATGGCCATATGATTGGCTCTCTGGGAATACATACCAATAAATGTTGCATGAAATCCTCATGTCGGTCCTCCACAACCAACATTAGCCATTAATGTCCATTTACACAAAGATGAAAATAGAAGTACACAAAAAAGGCTTTGAAGCTTATTAAAACCAAAGGAAAACAAACAAAACACCAATTGAACATTGAGCATGAAAATTTTTTCCTTATAGATCATCAACAGAACTATTGGATCCTTGAAAAACATAGTGTCGGCTATGAGAGAGGAAAATAGATGAAATAGGCCATCTATCAATAGATCTACACACAAAAAAATTATTATAAGAAAATGGTGGCTTCTATGTGGTGTGTTAATTGTATAGATTGGTTACGAACCAAAGATCTAAACACATGACAAAAGAAAACATTCATCAACTTTGAGGCACTTATGTAGTATATCTCATGTGCTCATACTGGGGAAATGAGGATTGCTACTATTTTTTTGTTCCCAATACTAGATAGAGGTGTGCAACTCCAAAAGAGGAAAAAGCTACCCTACTTTCCCACCCTCAAACCCTAAAAAGATAATAAGGGCATTGAAAACTACAAAACCCTTAAACATCTACAATCCCCCACAAATCCCAAATAGGTTAGTTGAATAAAAGTATGAGTAAATAAAACTATGAGAGTTGTGTCATGCTAGGGAGTCCAGAAGAAGGCCCAGAATGTGTATAGTTGTACTCACAAAAGCATACATGTCATGCCTATTACTTCTCCTACAACACTCAAATGAATAATCCCATTGGCTTCAATGGTGTTCACAAAATGTAGGCAAATTAGAGAACTGGAAGTTAGAAAGTGATATCACTACTCTAAAGCCAAGTGGATTGGAGTGTTGGAGCCACTATCCCTCTACAAAGACCCCTACTTGAGTATTCTAGTAAGTACAAGTTACACTCTAAGTCACATAGACAACCTAACTACCATACTATCCATGCAAGTAAGTACCATGAGTGGAAACTAGCTCTTAACAAGATTGCACTAAATGTCATGGAAAAATGTCAAAACCTCCAATCATGATAGGTACTCAAATAATGTAAAGATGGAGCAAATAGAAATTAGGCTTGAAGTATGATCCAACTTCCATGCATTCTATATAGAAAAACTCAATCAACTTCTCTTACCCTAGATACTAGAGCATTGCATATATCCTAGAGAAAAGTTTGTCAGATTCATAGTTTACTTTTATTAAATATGTTTGTTGCCCTGATTTGTCTATCTATTGTTTTGATATTTGAGCAAACTTGAGTAAAAGCTAGATTGTAAGTTGGGATTGATAAGATCCATATTTGGTTGTTTTGCGCATATTTTACCCAGGATTCACTCACCATTTAATCGTGTACTACATTTCACAATATGTATTTTATTTATTTTTCTTTTATCCTATAATTTAAGTGGAAGTCAATTTAGGGTAGCATCCCCTAGTTTTGAAGTCATTTCACAAAAAGAGACATTGAAATTCACTACAATGACCATTGTAGTGATCCCAAGAATTGTCATGGCGGGATTGATGCCAAAGTTTAGGCATCACTTCAACCAATCAGAAATGGAAGGTCTAGATTCCCTAGTCGCTTTGATCTCTTTCTCCGTCAATGTGCCCTAGTAATTTCTCACAACAATCAACATCAAATATCGATTCACCTACCATTTCCTTGACCACTTTGACCCACATTTAAGCATCAAAGACCTTACTTTGTTTAGCTCAAGAGGTTCAAAGTCCTCATTTTGACTAGATTTATAGGGGTATGTGCCTACTTTGACAACTATAAATAGGTTGATGTCTTCTATAGAAATTCTAGTGAGACCATTTGTGAAGTGTGCATGTGCATCAATTCATTTAGTAGACCTTCTAACAGACGGGTATGAGGGTCAAGTACCTCTTACACCAGCCCATGACCATAAATAGGAGCACCTGTCTCAAATTTGGGGCATGTTTTTTTCCTAATGCAAGCTATGTCCATACTTCATTCAAGCCCAGTAAGATGAAGATACTGCCAAATTCATCTAACTCCACTCACCACATCCATCACTTTGAAGGTTGAACCCCAAAGAGGAAAGCGTACTCAATCATTCTTTCTCACCATGTAATAGCAGAGAAGTGAACAATGCCTGTCTACAGCTTATTCCTTCTCTTTTATCATCGATGATGACAGCTATAGATAGGAGGCGTGATGTGGTAGATCTGAAGAGATCTACTCATTGTCTATGTTTCTCTCTACTTTTGGTCTTTTTTGTCCTTCTTTCCCATGTTCTTATCATATGGTTGTCATGCACCTTGAAGACTTGTTGTTCAATGTCATTATGCGCAGCTGATTATACGTGCTCAGGTTTGGAGTTGCCATTGTCTCCCCCAACAATGCAAATATGGTATGTATATATGTATATGTATATGTATATGTATATGTATATGTATATGTATATGTATATGTATATGTATATGTATATGTATATAATATATATTTTTATATATATGGTGATATGTATGTTCCCCGTGCGGATAACAATATGTTGTTACCTGTAGACCTATTTTGTAACAAGAAGGTTCAAAATTATAATGAGACGATCAAAATTGTAATAACTTGTCTTGTAAATATAACATGAAATTCTTTAGTCCTACTGAAAATAGTAAAAATGATACCTATGACAAAAAAGTGTTGCATTTATAAAATGGGTCTTTCTATTATGATTTATCCATATGATTACAATTTTGGCTATCTCATTATGATTGTGTGCCTTCTTGTTATGAAATAGATCCACATATAACAAAACCTTGTTACCCACATTGTGTGTGTGTGTGTGGGGGGGGGGGGGTTGTGTGTGTGTACACGCATAAATCCAAACGTACATAAACAAACATATGTATATGTGTATGCCAAATTTGTCTCATTTCTCATGCTTTTAATGCATTGCTTATATATTTAGCTACCATCTTGTTATGTTTGATTTTGGACAGCTTTGAGAAAGTTGTATTTGATTTAGATATAGAGTAAGGAGTGGAGTGGATAGATGAGAGTGGTGTATCACAAGAGCAAATGTCATATGAATGTTGTTTGTTTGGTTATTAGATGTTATCTCAAGATGGGAATTGGCTCGTGACATTAAATATATGATAATCTCGAGTGAGGGAGGGAGCTGACAACATGACAAATTCTTGCAAACTAAGTTAAAAATATAAGATGGGTCGATGTGTGTTGCATGTTTGGTCAGTGTGCTTACTAGACAAGAGTCAATTAACATTTTGTCATAGCTATTGTGAATTCATATCCTCCTGTCATTTTTTGTTGGCTAATTTTGATTTTACTTTTTCTTTCTTTGTTAATGCCTTTGACACAAATCATACTTTTTTATTTTGATTGGTCTATACAAGCCACGGTCAAAGGGACTAACGGCCAACTACCCGTGTCCCAACGCACTACAACAAAAATTAGTATTGCTGACATAATTTTCTGGCATTTTAGAGTTGAGTGTCGGGAAGAATTAATGAACCTGTCACGATAAGGAACCAAATATACTAGTGCGCGGTGCGCACGCCTTAGTTGAGCAAAAGATGTGTCGCACTTGTACCCCTCACTTCCCCACTAATCTATGTTTTCTAATTCCCTCAATACCTTCCTAAAACCAAAAACCCTCCTGCATAAATTGTTTCTCAGCTACCACCTTATTGTTTCCCCAAACCTCTAACCCTGGCGGCAAGCAATAGGGGTGAAGATCCCGTATGTTGTTGTTCAGGCTGTTTTACAACGTTTACCACTGTAGCGTCGACCTGTTTCCCTGCAATCTATACAGTTGGTCCTGGTGATGCATCACAATGGTCCTACTGTTTCCCTGCAATCCGCAGGGCCAAGACGGAGTGGTTGAGGTACCATAAAAGGAGGAAATATGCTCGTTTTAACCGGTACAAATCACTATCTTATCAACATCATTGCTCCGACAATCTCCTAGCATCCCATTTGTGACCATCGTCACGACGTTGCAACTATTTTCTCCTACGTCGTCACTATCAGCACAAACTTTCAATAGTGCCCCCCTCCATTTCTTCCCTATCCTAATGCTCTTCCGATTCAATAGATTTTGCTCAAGAGGTCTCTGGTAGACTTAGATCCATCTTTTCTTCTGTATCTCATGACTGTTAGAGCGGTGATTTTAAAAAGTAGTACCATTGGAGTCACAGTGCTATCCAAGTCTAGTTATTTTTTTTTCATGGTAATACTATGCTCCACTCTTTCATTTCGTATTCTCTTTTCTGGTTTGTGAAATGAAATAGTCATCTTTCTATAACGTATTTTTCTCTATGATTTCTCAAGTAGACAACAATGGCAATATCTGCCATCTGGATTTTCTCGTTCCTTTATAGATCATGTTTCTGCATTTACTCTGAAAGGACTGCTCAACTGAGAAGAACACATGATATGTAGAACGAGAATGGCTATCAGTACACACAAGATGGTTGATAGATTTACCAACAGAGCTAACTTTACAATAAACTTTGTAAGTTTGGTTCTCCTACTGTTTTTTGTGCCATGTCTGGACTTTTTTTATCATGATGACAACTTTGGGTTTTTAGTCTTTGCTTAACTAGACAGCAACTCCACTTTTACAGTCAAATCAGGGTGAGGTTGTTCCACATAATAATAAATCCCAACATTTTTACATCCTCCAATGTTTATTCATAATGTTTGTTATCTTTATAGCAACAAAAAAGACAATGAGGAGGCTCACGACCTTAGTTTTCTAGCATGCATTCCTTCCCAAGAGCAGGTGTTCATTCGCATGGAAATGTACAACTAGTACAAATTTATTTCACTAGACCAGAATGAAGATGATGTCATGTAACCAGATATCTATAGAATCTAGTATGAATAAAAGCATGATATTGGTGTTGCTGGAAGATATTTTATATTATTTAACTTCACTGCTCTTGGTTTTGCATCATTCATTATTATTTCTATCTAAGAGGCACGTAGGTTCATTCTACAAGATGATGTCATGCTCATCTAGAAGAGTAAGATCTCTACAAGAAAAGTGTGATTCATATGGTCAACTTACCTAATACTCTCGTGCTAATATATCCTTTAGAAACATTCATGCACTTTCTTGTTTAAACTATTTAGCTATACATCTCAATTACATGTATCAATCTTTCTTTTAGGTGTGCCACTGTGTCTCATATGACAATTCCATCTGTTAGTTGCAGCATCAAATTATGTAGCTTTGTAAATGTGTTACAACACGGTAAGGAAAAAAAGTTTTTCTCTTAACAAAGTTCGAATTTCACGTTAATTAATTTCTCAGTATTTATGCTCTTTTGCTCATGATTTTTTTGACACAATCATAAACATTATCCCTTAACAAGCAAGTGCTATTTTGGTTTAGATTGTATTCTTCATTTGATTGTTTATCTTTATAAATGTTTAATCATGTCAAAGATTCTTAGTTATTAAAAATAAATTTTGACAAGTTTATAGAATTTTTACGATTCTTACTTGTTACGACTCTTGAGTGTCATTATATTTAGTATGACCAATATCAATACCCCATTATTTTTGTGTATATGATATGCCTTTTATTGTGGCTAACAATATACAACAATAAGAATACATTGCACCTACTCAAAATAAGTGTTGTAGAATAAACAAGCCAAATTACAATTATAAGTACTACATACTAGCTTATAGGAAATAATGTTTGATTGTAAAGTGATCACAAACAATATTCTACCTCTCCAGACTCACATCATTTGTCCTCCTTTATTTTTGTTATTTGTTTCTTATAACCCCTCTATTTTCTTATTCTTTCTAGTTTTGAGTCTCAAAACTCCAACCATTCGCCATACATTCTATATTCAGGAAGTTATTTAGTGTGGGTAATCATTGGTTGAATCCATCTACACCATTTGAATTTCCTTCCTTTGAATTCCTATGGTAAAGGTTATATCGAAGAGACATACCTCATCCTTGTACCCCTAAATTTCAGAAGTAAATACTTGGCTTGTCTTCTTCTTTTTTCATTGCTCATGTGTTCAAACGTTCATGATCCTACACTTCTAAGTCATTGATTGGCTCACAATCTCATTTTCTAAGGGATGTTGTCATTGAAATTTAATAATTATATATTGCCCTTTTTTTGGGGTGTACTTCCTTATTATTTCTTTAAAATACGGAGCTAAGTGTTTATATACACATGATAACTATTTAAGGGCTTTGTGACTTTCATTACTTTTTAGAAAATGAATTTATATACAACAATGCCTTCCCCATTTCCTCTAAAAAGTTGTTTTCCTTTGAATGACGTAATGCAATTTATGGATGTTCTTTTTCCTCTCAATTATAGAAATCTCTTTATTTTTTTCTCCTTTTATGTCCTTGTGTATATTGACAGATTGCTCTAATGAAATTGAGGATTTCCTATGCCACTTAGATCGGGTTGGTTAGCTCAAGACTCGTCATTTTTTTTCAGAAATCTATAACATGATTTATCCCTCTTGCACCCCTATCACATACACACATGACTCTACTTATCCAAGTTACATGAGATAGTATGCCTTTCTACTTCATATTGGCCCAACAAACTTGCATAATATATTTCATATTGAATCTGATCTCATCTCCTTGCTTCAGTTACCACTTGGTCAATTTATTTACTAAGGCATTCACGTCTCTACTCCTCAAATGCAGTTCCAACTCACTAAAGTTTGAACTATACTCCCTGATGCATTCAATCTTGAGTTATGTAGGACCAGAGTTACCCATGTACTACCAATTTTGAATCCAAAAGGAGTATGCAATATCTTATGTAGAGCCTTGAGTATGCAATATCATATGGTCAATTTTTCTCCTTCAAACGAATATGTTCCATTCCAATGTGTTTCTCCCCACCTCCAGGATCCATTGTCCCTCGTTGTTCATGGTGACGAAGCTAGTACTCTGTAGGACCCCATGCAAGTTTATGATAATATCCATCTCGAGGTGATAGAGGAGCATTTTACCTTCGTTGTCAATGTTATACTTCTTGGTTGTTGAAAGGTTGTGGTGATAGTGTACTGGATATTTTTTATTTGGGCCTAGATCTTTCTTAACATTGTATCTATGTTAGTTGTGACAATATAATCCGTGAAGTATACTTGTGGAAAGTCCTCATACCAAGTTTCGTCCTCACATACCATACTAGCCACCCTTAGATCAACTAGCTCTTTGGTTGTCGCCCTATGCTTCTGCAAGGCTAGTATGGATTTTCCTTAAATCCATACATCATTTCAAGCATTTATCATATTTATAGAGATTCTAATCATGCTTGAGTTCTCTTTGATACACTCCATTTATGATACAATATTCTTCCATATCGAGGAACCTTAACACTTGTACTGTGTTCGTACTGAATATTTCCGCTCTATGAATTACCTCTAGTAAGTGTTGTTCTTCCTCATGTATTCCTAACTTGCCTCCATCAATAAGACTTCATCGTATACCTCGATGGATCCTATTCCCATTCCACCTTAATCCATTGGTTCCTCTACCCTCTTCTAGGCAACGAGTATAGTTTTTTTTTCTACTCAGCTCTGTTTCTAATGGAGTTCCTCACCAATTGGGAGATTCTATTAGTGGTTAACTTCTCTATCTGGATTACTTTAGATGTCGTTGTTTTCAGCATTGTCTTCTCTAGAGTTTGGTTGATCTGGCCACTATATTTCCTTGGATATTGCTAGGGATGGCAAAACTCCCCTGAATACCCAGACCCATCTTAACCAAGTCAAATTTGCCCCAAAGTTAATGGGTTCCTTGGGTCTTAGTTGACTGTCAATTCATTATTGGGGTTGTTAGTTTTAGCCTCGTTTAAGAAGAGGGTCCCCATTGAGACCCTCTCATACCCATTAAATCATAATGCCTCCACATTCCCCTTTCCCTTGTCGACATAGTCACAAATTCAATATTCGTGATACGTACGGTTGAGCTGAAAATTTTGAAATTTGAGGATTACGCGGAAATTTTGGATAAAAATTAGTCAACGTACAGTAAAAGTAATGTCAACTATTCTGGAAAAAGTCAGGAATATATATATATATATATATATATATATATATATATATATATATATATATATATATATATATATATATATATATATATATATATATATATACAGAGAGAGAGAGAGTCAGGCTAGAATACACTCGAGTAATTTTTCATGATGCAATATTTTTTTCAAAAATCCAATTCGTTGATCTTCTTAAACATCTTGTGAATAGATCATACGCAAAATTTGAGCACATTTGGATATTTATAGCTCATGTTATAAAGACCACAAAATTTATGCATTTCAAATTAGTGTTGTGCGTCCATTTTGTTGCCCTTAGATGAGTGAGTTACACTCATCCAAATGGGCTCAAAATTTGTATGTAGCCTAGTTATAGTATGACGGTGAAGATCAATGGTTTACATTTTTGTAAAAAATAGTCTTGATATGCAAACACACTTGAGTGTATACGTGCGATGTGTACACTTGAGTGTATTCTAGCCTGACTCTATATGTGTGTGTGTGTTATCAGGGAAGAAGTAGAAGAATGCATAGCAATAGGAAAATTTGGTAAAATGAGAGGGGGGAGGGGAAAATAGGAAGTAAGAGGATGATAAAGAAGAGAGGAAAGAGAAGAAAGGAGGAAGAAGAGGTGGAACATGGAAGTAGAAGCAAGCGGTAGCAAGAAGAGGAAAAAAATTGGGAGGAAGAGGGGACAATGGAGGAGGAAGTATAGGAAGAAGTAGAAGGTGTTGCGGACGGAAGAAATGGGAGAAGAGGGGACAATGGAGGAGGAAGAAGGGGAAGAAATGGGAAAAAATGGGGAGGGTGAGGGGATGGTGAAGGAGGAAGAATGTGAAGAAATGAAAGCAGCAAGCAGCATGGATAAATCAGGGAGGAGAGGGGATGGTGGAGGAAGAAGGGGAAGAATGGGAGCAGCAAGTAGCAGGTACAAGTTGGGAGGAAAGGGGGAGAATGAAGCATACGTGGAACCCTGCTGCAAATAAAATAGGACTTGAAAAAACCAAGTATGAAGCATAGTACATCATTGTATAAATGGGAAAAAACGTATTGAACGTGTTTAAAACGCAATACGGGAACAAAACGTAAATAAAATGTGTTTAAATGTATTATTTGTTTTGGAGTTTAGAAAATCTATCACATGCAAGAAGTGAGTAATACGTATTTTAAACACATTTTTTTCAAAAAAAGAATGAATATTGGACTATGCTTGTCGGGCTCACTACTTTGTTGTTTGTCCCCATCTCCCTTTCCGCCCAACGCCTCCACCATCATTGTACCAACTAGTCACACTGCTCACACTCCTCTGACACTCCATGATTCCCCCCTTCTCCTTGCCCTATGCTCCTTTAACAAAGTTGTAGCGACAACACCTTGGTCGGCGCCCGCCAACTATCCTCTGCCTCTATAGCTACGGACACTCGAAATCAGCAGCAACAACTTCTCTGTCTCCTTCCCTACTGACCTTTCCTCCATGACCCCTCTAGGTGCTCAACACTTACCACAAGAGAATTTCTCAAAGGAGTAGGCAAATTGCCTTGTCTTGATGTGTTGAATCTAGGGGAAAGTTTCTTCACATGATGTATTGGGGATGCATTGGGAAGGCTTCCCAACCCAGGAAACGTGTCTTGTATCTCTGGACCACCACCTCCTAGAGCATGCAGAGACAACAGAGTGGTAGCCCAGATTGGATATAGTGTGTTGGAAGGAAGTGTCACGTTCGAGTGGGGGAGGATATCACAGCTCGACTACAGCTGACGTCGCATCCGTGAACCTGTGGCGGCATTTGCCTGACAAGTTGGGCAATACCACGAGCCACCAATCCCGAATTTTGTTTGATAACAATTGTTCCTTTAGTGTGTTCAAATAGGATTAGAAGGATTCAACAACCTTTTTATATAAGAAAAATGCTCATTATTTCATTTCATTCTATATTTCAAATGAGAGTTTTAAATGGATGTATTCAGAGACTGAGCTAATTGATTCTTTTTTATATGTGTTTCTTATAAACCAAAATGTGTTTATATATCCTCATATATGTAGATGAATGACATTTCTTGTACTTCTAGATTTAACTCAAATATTACTATTTGTAGTGTGGCCAAGATAACTAAGAAAATGAAAAATAGTGATGGATGAAGGCATTTAACACTTCTTGACTTGTTCGGGGCATCCCCACTAGGTTTCTTGTAAGTTTTCCCTAACTTAAGCACCTACATATTGTGACAAATGATATATATATATATATATAGAGAGAGAGAGAGAGAGTCAGGCTAGAATACACTTGAGTGTACAGATCACGTCGTACACCCCAATGGTGTTTGCCTATCTAGACCATATTTTTCCAAAATCTAATCCATTGATCTTCATGGTTACAATAATAATAGGTCACATACAAAATTTGAACGTATTTGGATGAGTGTAAGTCACTCATCCAAGGATAACAAAATCGACGCACAAAACTAATTTGAAATACATAATTTTTGCCTCCTTTAGATGCACGACATATAAGTGTCCAAATGAGCTAAAATTTATTATATAGTATGTTTTTATGATAATTAAGAAGATTAACGGTTTAGATTTTTTAAAAATTTACTGCATCTTCAAAAATGACCGAGGTGTACGGTACCTCTGATACACTCGAGTGTATACTAGCCTGACTATATATATATATATATATATATATATTGTGTGTATGTGTGTGTGTGTGGTGTGTATGTGTGTGCGCGCGCGCGTGTGCGCAAAGAACTATACTATGACATTGAAGCAGACAATGCATTGCATTGTCCTTTAGTAGTTTAATTCTTTAATTACATGGTTTTTTTTCTACATGAATTATTTGATTGTTCACTTCTAGTTATGTGGTTTAGAAAAGCTTGTGTTCAATGATTTGACTATTCTTACCTTTCTGAAGCATAAGTGATTTCGTCTTTTGAGAGATATCACTAAGATTTATAATTGGTTTGAACTTAAAAATTCATCAATCATTGTGTGGTATTAGATTCATCGCATCTTAGTATGCCCTCTGCGGAATCGTAGCACCTATCTATGATGACTGTGACAGAAAGTTTAGTTTCATAAATCAGTGGGTAAATGTTGATGTGTTGAAGGTAAATATAATTGCATTTTAGAATTTGATTCCTTCACTTTCTGTAGGATCTGCTATATAAGATTGTTTCTTTCGGGTTGGTGGGGGGTTTATAATATCGTATTGAAGATTGCACCACTTCTACCTACCAGATTTCATACAGTGGAATATGTCATGTTGGAGGAACATGTTTGGGTTACGAGGGGCATGTCCGTGTGACTGAAAGCAGGAGGATGGCTGAGAAATACCAACGGAGATAGAGGAACTGTAGGCTGCAGATATATGAGTATCAAGTTAGCAAAAACATCCGAAGCACAAAAAGTGTTGTTACGGAGTGACGCCCACTGCAATATATGTGCAATAAATGGACTGGAAAGGGGAAGAAGAGTCTGCATGTTGGTGGAGGTTCTCTTTTAGCTGGAAACAACAATCTGGAACGTCACATCTTCACATGTAAGTCTAAAATGCAATCGAGTAACCCATCATCTGGTAAAGAATGCATACGAAGGGTATGTGTATACATTAAGTTCTATGAAGCACGGATACAGATATGGGTATGGATACGGATACAGGTATGATAAGGGGATACTGTAATTTTTGAAAATATAAGATATGGGTACGGCGTGGATACGTTAATTTTTTTAATATTATTTAAAATGTTTAAAAAATATCAATTATCTTAAAAAATAGAATAAGACAATCTCATTTCATTCTCAGATCACAATATATAGGGGGAGTCTAGAGTTGGGGAATGACATGGTTTTGGTATATTGAGGGATCACGTGAGTGGGGTGCTGCTCCCTTGACTACTAAATAGGTTGGTGGTATCTGAGATGTATTGAGGTTGTATCATGTTAATAAAAAATGGGATACAAATTAAGAAATATCCAGTACGTATTAGAGTATCTAAGGAGCATTGGTATCAGATATATATTCAGTACTGGTAGGACACCTATTTTGTAGTATCAGTGCTTCATCGGGGGAGACAGAAGGCTGGGGATGTAATGTTTATCTATAAATATATATTGTCTAGATAGAAATCCAGAATAAACCACACTGGATTTAGTCACCAAAACAAGAGGCACGTTAACCAACAATACTAAACTAAAGCCTTTCAGAGAATGTGGAGAAGACATCAACGCTCATAAAACTTACACCTTAGATAGGGAAAGCATCTAGAAGTACCATGTGAAGGTGAGTGAACTGGTTTTCAATAAAGAACAAGTAAAAATCCATGATTAGGCATGAAAATTCGTGTAGAAGAACTGACATCAAGGGAACAATTGTAACAACTTTGCTGCTAGCTGCTACTTATCAGAGAGGGTTGAGACATGAACTAGTGTCAGGTGCTAATTGAGGAAGGCCACGTCCTAATTTTTTTCTTCTAGTTTTTACCAATTGGATATGGCCCAGATACAGCATGGATACGGGTTAAGAGTATCTGACACGTATCCAGAAATATCCATGGAGTATTGGTATCGGATACGTATCAAATACGGGTACGACACCTGTTTTGAAGTATCCTTGCTTCGTAGATTAAGTTCTTCTCCTAATATTATTTATGTTTTGACTGTTGCAGTGTGCAATTGGATTTTATCAATCTAATGTTCAAACAACAAAAGAGGTAATTCTAAACTATGCACCAGAGTCTTATCCCTTACTATTTCTCTGACGTCATAAAACTAAGAATGAGCAGGCATAATACGTGTTCTCTACCTATTAAGTACAGAAGGTTTGTCCGCTGGACAGATTCAGAAGGTTTTGCATAATGAGGTCGGCTTATAAACTCGTCTCTGAATTTGATTCTTATATGTAGCTATGCTCTCAATTTTTTTGTTTTTCTTCAGTGAAAACGACGGACACGAGTTGAATCTTATAGCTCCCCTTAGTAAGCTTCATTGCACATCTGAAGATAACATGCATTTAGGAAAAAGTGAGCAATTTGATCACTAAGCTACAAAAGACTTCTACATCTATATTCCAAATTTCAAGCAGAACAAAATTCTTGGGGCTGCATTTGATTTCAAGTCACATGAGCAGGGAGTGTGTACTCATGGAGCATTTGTGAAAGAGCTTCTAAAGATGTACTTATGAAATGACAAATCGATAATCACGATGTAGGTGTGGGCATATTGCTCGAAGCTTTTGAGTCTTGCATCTTTATTTTGTAATCAGCTAACAATGTTGAAATGTAGTTCTATTTCTGTAAACATAAAAATGCTCATGTAAAGAGAAAGATATATATTTATTTATAGATGAAATTGAGATTCGAAAATTGGTTTTGAAAGTGATATATGGTATCACGTTCTAAGATTGTCCAAGCATACCGTTCATGGAGCATTTCCAATATATTCTGGATGTTGGGACTATGATTTGTGATCTAAATTATTGTCTCCTCCTTAATCATAAGCCAGTATGATGCAAATAAATGTGAATAAATTAGAACTGTAAAGAACTGCTAGGTAATACTGATAAATTGATACAGATATGCTCATTGATATATATAATTATCAAAAAGTGACATGATATTTCTCGGCATGTTGGTCATGCCAAAAACGATAGAAAGCTATAATGTTTAAAAGCAATCTTCTGGCAGCACGTAATGCCGGTTTTCTTTAGAATCCCGGCTTCCTTTGAACTGCCGGAAATCTTTTAGCGGCATGCGGTATACTGGCATCTCTCCGGCATCACCGTAACATGACGTGAAAAGGCAAATCCCGGCACTGCTATTTTGTTTAACTGGCATATTGGCCTGCCGGTAATGATGGCGTTTAACTGGCATCTTGGCCTGCCGGTAATGATGATATTTGTTGTAGTACGAATGACGCCCCCCCCCCCCCCCGGCGGCTACAAAGGACCATGTTTACCGGCAGGAGTCATTTGGTGTCGGGTATAAAGGTAATACTCAAGCGGAGGTATGACCTATTGTGTTTACACTTCGGAATCACACACCAAGCCGTTTATGATATTAGTTATAATACACTATATTGAAGCTAACAAAGTGGCTGGAAACCCTGCCTTTTATGGGGACGGCCAAATGAATGTGTGTATGCATGATGGACACAACGAGTAAACGATATCTGGATCACTTAACCCAAAAGAAATGACTAATCAAATGCTAGGGTTCAAAAATAGTGCTCTTAACGTCTGGTTTTTCAGTCCACTAAAAGGGGCCAGCAGGTTGTGCGGTGGACACATTCACTTGTTCGGTATTGCAGCAGATGAACCAGAACGTTGAGCACCAGACCAGGGGTGAGTTCATAGTACCTCAAAATCAGGCGTAATTTCAACTGTCACCTATAAATTTGAATAGTTACCGAAAGAAATACCGGGCACATATAGGTTAGTAATCCGTATCTTATCAGTTCTTTCTTTTGTCTGTAATTGCCGAAATTTGTAGTGTGTGGAGTCGTACTGCCCCTAAGGTTCGAGTCAACTCCTACAAGTCAACTCCTACAGAGATATGGATGCACCGAACAGTCAGCAATAGTTGGGAGCTCTGCATTGCATGCATCTATACTCCTACATTGTTAATCTTAGGGTTAGTTTGGTACAGTGTAATTGGGCAAAAAATTCTGAATTGGTAAGTATTGGAATGAAAAGAAAGGTTTAAAACTGCGGTTATTTTGTTTGGTTGGATGTAATCAAACTTCTTTGAGTTGATTTAGACATGTTTGGTTAGATGAATGTACATATAAAATAAAGAACTATAGACCCTTCGTTAAAATGGCAATATCATATTACAAAACAGGAATCGTCTTTTCTTTTGTTTCACCTCTCATCTCATCTTTTTGCAGATTCATTCTATTAGGAAATAAACTCATGTTTTTTGTTAATCTAACACATTATCTGCGACTTACAAGATCTTGGACACCAAAGATTGCATATGTATGAATGTCGAACATTTACTAATATATTTTTATAGAGTTTATGTTTGTATGAAATCCCCTCACAATATCACTACTTTCAAAGCTTTATTTGCATTAAAGCTACAGTTTCCAACTTGTTCAAGGTTTCCTTTAAATTCACAAACTTTCCCTTATACAGCTGCTAAAGTGAACCCGAATTCAATGTCCTATATTGCAGATCAAAGGCGCATCATTACAAACGATAAGCTGCTAGAGCACAACTACAACATGGACGTACAGCCGTACAGGCCAGAGTTCCAAAAGAAATTAGTCTACTTCTGAAATTCAGTCATCTCCATCATTTAACTTTGTTACATATAATACGAAAGTTAGAACAGCGAAAGTCAAAAAGAGGCGTTATTTCAACTTAGCCACCAATGTTCCCATAAAACTGATTGGCTACATGCTTACATGTGAACACCTTGTACTAGCCATGTGAAACAAGTCCACCCAGGCTAAGCACCTGGATCATAGCCTTTTCCAAGTCCGTCAGCTACTACCATTTCAATGGATTTCTAGATGAGCTAAGTATAATGAAACAGACTTACTTGGACATGAAACGACCATGGTAAATTTTCCTCTTTATCATTAAAACAGGAGGAAATTGCAGTTACAATATTTGAAGAAAAAGAAATTAAAAAAAAAACAATTAGACATGTGCCCTCCTGAAAGGGTCATGAAGTTCACAACTTCTCTTCCTGTTCTAACATGTAATTCTTCTTCATCTCCTCCAAAACTGAATCGTTTGTACTGTCAAAATAAACAAAGCTTCAGAATTTAGCTTCTGCATTTCGCCGTTATTTCAAAAAATAAGTTTTCATAGCAACGTCATAAATTACGTGGAGTGGGTGGATGCGTGTTGGGGCTAAAGTTGAAGACCAAACACAATGATGTATGCAAGGGAAATAGGAGCAACTTGCCAGTGGAAAGATAAATCCAAACATGATAATGAATCAACTCTTAGCGCCCAATTTTGTAAAGGTAAAACAGTATGGCAGAATGAGGGCGGGGGTTTACAACATGTTTAATACTGAGATAATGTGTAGAATAACATTGCGTTCCAAATTAATATATTGTTGTTGGTGTTGGTATTAAAATCAAGAAACGGTCTTTCGTGCAGAAGCATCTATTCACTGCTTCTATGAACTTCCTCTCCTTCGAAATTGTGTTATCCAGTTTGATACAGAGACATCTGTTTGCTGACCGTTTCTTGCTTTCAGCTTCCAAAATAACCTGGCAAGACTCCAGTGCAACGTGCCCCACTTGGGGCAACAAAAACTGATATCATTGGCAAGAAAAACACAGCCCTGAGCATGATCATCTGCCATATGCTATACCTGTGCTCACACCACCAGTGTGTTGGTCGACATACGCTGCACCATCATCTCTGTGATATCCACAGAACATCAGGCTTGCTGCTATACCTATTACCAACCGAACCTCTTGGATATAAACATCTCATCCCAGTGAAAAGCATGTACATCATGCAACATCAACCACAGTAATTCTGCACATGGCCCAGTCGAGTTGCTATCCATCCATTCACCCGCTTAACCCAAGAGAGAAAAAAGGTTCACGTGATACTCCCCCTCAGAATAATGAACGCATGACTTTTGCGCCATCCCCATACCCAAGTAACCCTCTAGCATAGCCCAATCTTAATTCTCAAAAACCAGGCCCTGTGTCCTTCAAGTTTACTTTTGCATCTTGCCATTGCCATGACTAGCTACTCCCAGAGGGATGGTTCACACTAGATTCATCTGTAGTGGCTAGAGGAGCAGGTGTCCTCTCCTTCCATTATAATTCCCTCTTCTCACTCTTTGGCCGCCCTTCTAAAGCAGCTGCTATGGCCACTACTGAATAATAGGATGAGTTCCTTAGGGAGCTAGAGGTCACCTTTCAGGAAACAGTAGTGTACAAGACAAAAGATACAAAACTATAGCAGATAGTTGATCATATCATAGTGAACCCCTCCAGCGTCCTTAAAACACATAACAAACATTCTTCCCAAATAAGTTAATAACATGTACACAAGGAGCGATTGAGGACTGTAGAACTTCTCTCGTCCTAAATTTGCTACTGATTACCAGCTGAAATATAGAAGAGCCAAGGATTATTCTTTGCAGAGCATGACAGCCAATGCATAAGTCGTTTGGACACCCAAAGAAGTCAAGACCTGTTCTAGAAAGCCACGTTGTGTTTCATATTAAATTGAGTGATGTAACTAAATTTTCTGAGTAACACAAAGCATGCACTAGGACTTTCCCCTTTTGATAAAAAGTCGAATTGCATTCAGCCTGGACAGTTTGTTGTGAAACAGTCTCCAAAAGGAAATTTAAAGCCTGGCTAGGACTCAGGATGTCAGATTTTCAGTAAATGTTAACCAAGGAATAGGATCTTTAAAAGGAAGATTACTCCTTGCTGTTATAGAGGCCAAGATAACATTAGCATTCCCAAACTGAATGACACCACAGCTTGTTCAGCAATCTAGTGAAAAGCTCCAAAACTCATCATTCAGAATTTCAGGCAATGAGAGAGACCAAGTTCCATCAGCAAACAGGCACATCGCTTTTCTTGGAAGAGGATAAGCATAGTATTTCCAAGGAAGAATCACCATCAGAGTTGCAAGATTTGGCGTTCTTTGAAAATTTATGAATACTTTGCAACTTTGTACCCCCAACGAATGGTGTATCCAAGTTGCATGCCAATCTGCACATTTCCCAGATTTTGCAAGTTATTCACTATTTATCCCCGGATTCATTTTTTACTGTTTTTCGTTTGGTCTGTGACTTATTTGGATCAAGTCGTTCGGTTCAACAGAGTTGGTCTTCTGTATGTGTGTAATGTGAGACCCCCTCCCCCACATCCCCTGACTCTCTTCCCTCGGTGGTCCAAGCCCAAACCCTAAGCCCTCACCTCCATGAAACGGAGCAGCAACTGAGAGCGGATCTCTGGTCAGTGACCATGGGGAAGGACCAGCAGTGTTGCTAAGTTTTATTGTGCAAATGGATACCGAGCTTGTACGGCACAGGCTTTCTGGGCAAGGAGCGCTTGTTGGGCGTGAGGCTTGCTTGCGAGCGCGGCTTGCTGGTATATAGAAGCTTAAGGCGGGCATCCTCTTCCTCCAACTCATGCGGAGGCCTCCAACAGTACGTTGTCTTTTATTTTTTCCTCAAATACTTGTCTTTTTTTTCCTCCCTCAATCTCCTTTGACCTATCTTCTCCAAGCCCGAACAGATCTTTGTCTATTGCATGTAGGTGATGTGTTTCTAAGTAACAATTGTCTTCAGCACTAAAAGTCTAACACCAACAGTAATCATTGTTACTCCCTGACTGTGCAGGTGGTGCGCCCCTCTTCTTAACAATGTGTTGCTCTCTTATTCTCTTCACCCCAACTTATGAGTTTGTTCCAGGGTTGTCGGCTAGTTGAATTGGTTGAACTAGGAACCAGTGCTTAGGACGGTTCGGTTCTCTCACAAACTCAGAAAAGACTCGAAACCAGTCAAAATCGGTCAAATGTCAGCTAGAAAGCATGTAAACTTCCCAGAGGTTGTCGTGGCCGTCCATGACATATGTCCAATTGGACCCATCGTGGAGATGGTTAGACACATGGAAAACCTGTCCACAGCGTGCCCGAGTCAAAGGCATGTCCAGGATGGCCATAGCAACCTGCTAGGTATCAACACATGAACAATAACTACACTAAACATTGCTCACATGAAACACAAACTAAACTCACCTTACATCTCAACCCTAGAAATTTAATAAGATGTCCTTTGTGGACTAAGTTGACCTAGCCTCTAGGTTAGAACCTAGATGTTTGAGAACTAGGTGTAGACTTGTGTAATCCCTAGAACCTTTCTTTTCTCCTCCTCCTGTCCTGTAGTATGGGTTGTAGGTTTAGGAGGGTGAGAAAAGGGGTATCTTACTACAACCCTAGACATATGTTCGTGACATGTGCTTAGGGTAGCTACACAAGTTTGCACCATGTTCTTTCTAGTTCTCTAGGTGTCATGGCACTAGACTGCCTAATGAGTGTGGTAACTCGTTTTGGTATAAATCCTAAAGAAGCCAATAAAGTCTATAAGCTACGAAGGTCAATCTATAGATTGAAGAAAGCATCTCGAAGCTGGAATCTTCGATTTGACAAAATAGTCAAAGAGTTTGGCTTTAGTCAAAATGAAGATGAACCATGTGTTTATAAGAAGGTTAGTGGGAGCATGATTGTATTCTTCACATTGTATGTAGAGGACATACTATTGATGGGGGATGATATCCCTACCTTACAAATGGTAAAAACCTGACTGGGAAATACATTGTCTATGAAGGACTTAGGTCAAGCATCCTATATCTTAGGAATCAAGATTTATACAGATAGGTCTACAAGGCTTCTTGGCCTAATCCAGAGAACATACATTGACAAAGTGATGAAACGGTTCAATATGGATAACTCAAAGAGAGGAAACTTACCCATGTCTCATGGTGTTAGTATCTCTTGAGCTCAAAGTCCTAGTTCTTATAAAGAATGGGAACACGTGAGTAAGATTCCATAGGTATCTGCAATTGGATCTATCATGTACACAATGCTATGTACTCATCCTGATGTCTCGTATGCCTTGAGCACGACGAGCGGATATCAGTCAGATACTAGTCAGGGTCACTGATCTACCATAAAGAACATCCTTAAGTATTTAACAAGTACTAACCATCAGTTCCTTATTTGTGGTAATAAGGAAGAGTTGGGTGTAAAGGGTTACACCAATGCAAGCTTCCAAACTCACAAATAAGATTACTGATTGCAATCCAAATTTGTGTTTGACCTTCAAATGGAACTGTAAGCTAGAAAAGTTCTGAGAAAGATACAATTACTGGTTTTACAATAGAAGTTGAGTGCCTTAATATTTTGATCACAATAGAGAAAACTGTACGGAACAAGAAATTCATTTCGATGAACTTGGGGATCTTCCAACCATTGATGACACAGTAGAAATACTGTGACAACAATGTAGCTTTTAGATAAGCTAGGAAATCTAGATAACATACTATGACATTTCCATATCATATGAGAAATCATACAATGAGATGTAAAGACTTGCAAAGTACTGACTAGAAGAAAATGTTCCTAACTCGCTACCGAAGCACTTGCGCAGTAGAAATATTATGGGCATGTTAAGATCACTTGGGGTTTTGGTCTTTTGTATACCATATATATAAAGATTTAAAAAAATTACACCCGTTTCAGCATACTTTTGAGTATGTTTGGAATGGATGTTTTATTTTTCAAATTTTTAGTAAAGGGGTGATTTCACTCTTTTACAATCTTTATAGGATATTGGCACATCATCCATGACCAATTCACTGCCTTCCTGAGTCACAAGATATCCAAATCTTTTAGGTTCAAGGCGTGTTCTATTAGATCTACGAGGTTCCTGTGTTACTTGAGGAATTTGAGATTCCACAAAACTTTGTGAATCTTTATGTTCCTCTTATACATCTAATGGTTCAATGTTTTCTTGTTGTTCTCAAACCTCTTCGAGTTCTACTTGTCCCCCACTGACTCCTTTGGAAATAGAATCCATTTCAAGGAATACAACATGCCTGGCAACAAACACTTTGTTGTCAGATGGATTATACAAGTAGTATCCCAAAGTTTCCTTGGGATATCCAACAAAATAACATTTTTCAAATCTAGGGCCAACCTTTTCATGAATCATTTTCTTGACATAAGCTTCGCAACCCCAAATCCTCATAAAAGACATTTTGGGTCACTTCGCAATCCATATTTCATGTCCTTGTTCTACCTACTTCCCCCCCTCCATCGGTCCAACCTCTTCTTCCTTCTCCTTATTTCCCCCTCTACTTCCTCATGTTGAACTAATAGTCTCCTCCCCTTCCTCACCAACACGAAAATACATCCAATCCAATAGTAGCACACACCCTCTGTCTATTGTTACCTTCCACTCTTCTTTAGTAAACTACTCCAACACACGTCATCCTATTACACTATCACCAGCATCATAAAACTATGATCCAACACACGTCCTCTTCTCCTTTCTCATTGATGTCTCCTTTCCACCCTCGTCACTTCACTATTTTATATATATCCTTTTCCTCCTCTTTCTCACTATTGATATATAAGTGCTTTATACATATAGGTTTTATGCTTTTATGCTTTACACTCGTCTTTTGTCTTTAGCCTTTTTTATCCCATATCTACTCTTTATGTTTTCCACTTGCTCTCTTGTCTTCTAAAAGAGAGTGCCTTGTAACCGTTTTAGACGCATCAAATAAAGATTATTATATTCTATACCCACCATTTACGATAAATTTTCACATTTCTTCATAGTTGTTGAGACGGACGCCTAGGCACCTTCTGGGTGGTTGGGCGCCCAAGGGGGGTCCGCCTAGGCCACATAACTAGTTTAATTGACATTTGGATGCTTGGACGGGCACCTAGGTCAGCATGGGAGGCCGACTAGATAGATTTTTCCCAATTTTTAAAATTTTGTGTTATCATCATCGTCGATGTCATCTAAGCCTCAATCTCAATCATGTTGGGGTCAGCTACATGGATCCTTCTTTTCTAATCAGCTCTATTATGGATCCTATTACGACCAAGCTGTAGAAATTCAAAACCTCTCTTCATAAGCTCTTCCCAAGTTGATTTAGGCATGCCTCTTCTTATTTTAATTATGCTTGACTCAATAACATTGCTTCGTATAGTAGTCAGTTTGTGTTGCGCATGTCCATACTATCTCATGCGGCCCTAACACAATTTATTCTCAGTACTCGCACCCCCACTTTGTTCCCTATACTTTTTTAAATTTTGTGTCATGTTATATCATATTTGACATATATAAATGATTTAATGTGCTTTTAGGTTTCTACTTCACTCTAACATGACTATTTATTGAGAACTCCTGAATTTGAGCTGCTAAGAGGTATTCTCTATGAGACTCCTAGTAGTGCAACAGCAAGAACTAGATTGTTGGAGTTGAGACGTGATGGTGATAGGTATACAAATTATATCAAAGAAAGTGTAGAAATTTATGATTATACTCTAATGTATTGTTAATATTAGTTATTTTTTATTCTTAATATTTCATTATGCCATTTATCTTTACCGTTGGACTATTATGTAAATTTCTCAACTGAGTTATTATAAAAGGAGAGGTAGCATATTGCTCCTCTCACACACGCTGCATTGCAACACCCTAATTATTTGTTCACATGGTATCAAAGCCTGGGAAGCATACAGTGAATTAAAAAACGGCCGCCTGGCCGCTTAAGCGGGCAGCAAAGCCCATCCGCCTAACATCGCCCTTAAGCGCCCGCTTGAGCGGGTTTTCAAAAAACGCCCGCTTTTTTCCCGCTTTTTAAAAAAAATGATGTTGTAAACATGTAATGTTAATTAATTATATAATCCAAGTAGTATTGAGTATAATATATGAAGCTTGTATACACTAAATGTTCTATGATATACCTAGTCCTACTTTAGAATGCAAACTTTGTATGTAAGTTGTATATAATAGGGTACTGTTGTAATATATCCAAGTAAATATCATATTACTCTATTATACTTCTAATGGTTTTACTGATTTTACTGATATTCTTGCAGATTTCGTTCATTAGTAATTGATACTACTGGTTAGTATTACTGATTTCCTTAGAAATATATTTTTTATATACACATACATGTAATTCTGTATATAAATATATAAGCTTTCAAGCATCCGCTTTTTCAAAAATTGCCTGCTTAATCGCCCGCCTGCCGCTTAATCGGCTACAAGCTCCCGTCCGCACGCCTCCCGCTTCCCGCTTTTTAAAACATTGGAAGCATAGCAACCGACCCTAACCCTAACCAGGACAAGAAGCCACCACCAAGGCAGTCTGCCGCCAGCAGCAAGCAGCCGCTAGTAGCAGCCAACAGCCGGCCGTCGTCGGCTGCAGGTCACCGTCGGGCAGCAGGCCGTTGTCGGGCAGCAAGCCGCGCGGGGCAGCAAGTCATCGTCGGGCGGGGCACCACCGTCCGGCAGCAGTCTACGGGCAGCCCTCCTTTTGGAAGGGAGAGGTTGCCCAAGGCCGGATTTTTGGCCAGAAAGAGTGGGCAGCTACAAATCTATCCAACGGAATTCTAAAAGTCTAAGCCGAGCAGTCTGCATCTACGTAGAAATTTCCTAATCACATCTCCATGTGTGATTAGGAAATATTCGCTTGGAGGTTGTTGATGCGTCAGAAATGTATCATCTTGTCTTTATTTGGGTGACGTGTATCTCTCTGTCACACCCTTTCTCAACATGACGCATATCTTTCTGTCACATCTTTCACGTATGAGACGTGTATCTCTCCGTCTTTGTCTCCTTATCACAGCTGAATAATGGAGGACAATAAAACTTTTGTCTACAACGAGGTGTCACCTATTCCTTCTATCAAGTTGAATGAGAAGAATTTTCTGTAATCTAGAGGTAAGACAAAGAATGTGGATTATGATCCTCCAACCGCCACTGACAAGGGATATGCAGAGTGGAAGTGTAACAACACACTAGTAAAAAATGGTTGTGGGGGAGTATGAAGCCTGGTATTGCTGCTAGGTTCATGTTGTACTCCACTGCGAAGGAGATCTGGGATGTTGTTAAGCAGCACTACTCTCAAGAGAAGAATACCCTTCGTCAATTCACATGATATATGATCGTCTTTTTGCAGAGCGACAGGAAGACAGATTAAGGAATATTTTGGGACGATTCAGTCTATTGCCCAAGAATTGAGCTTTTATCATCCTGTTATTATTCAAGAGTAGATCAAAGATAGAGATGACCTGATTGCTGCAAAATTCTTATCTGAGTTGAGTTCCTCTTTCAGTTTTGGACGGAGTGTAATAGTGGTTGCTGATAAACTTCCTAGCTTGGAGAAAGCCTACTCCATGATCATGCAGTCCAACTTTGAAACTGTACAAATCACTGTGGCTCCTTCCTTTGGTGAGTCTCAAGCATCTATTGTTGCTGCAGTTAGAGGAGGGCATACAGGTATTGGATGGGGAGGGTCCCCCAGGTCCAAATGCACCTTTTGTGGTCATCCAAGACATACAGTTGAGAAGTGTTGGAAGAAACCTGGAAAACCAGTTGTGCCACCTGCTGGGACAACCAAGGAATGAGGTTTCGGCGAAATTGGCGAAATGTCGCCCAAAATTTTCGATTTTGATGGGATCTGGTACCGAAACGTGCGACTGTGTCGATATCGATGATTTCTATGGGTTTTGCCAAATTTTGATGAAAATTTCGATAATTGCAATCCTTGTTGTTATTGTTGCTTTTTGAAGAGGAGCAAAGGGGTATTGGAGTTATTTCACCATTTAGTACTTATACATAGTATATACTTATAGTATATCATAATTGCATTGCATTTACCTAATATTTACTATTCAAATTATTAAATACTTATCCAATGCATGCTTTATTAGTTTCTACAATGTGGACGACATGTATCCTGGTGGTGGTTTATTAGACAATGAAGGTGCTACGAAGCCAACCACACCAACAAATAATGATTTAGCTTGGAAAAACTGCACTAGTGTTCTTGGAACCAATGAAATGATTGACTATTGAGTCAATATCAACAGCAAACTATCAACCCAAGTAAAACGTGTGGGGATGCCCTACATATCCAATATCTTATATTATAACACAAATAAGTACATGCATGTATATAGCTCATTCTTGCAAAATTGCATAACTTAATTCCTACATTTTCTCATCGAAACCCTTCATCGAAATCCTCAAGATACAGGACGGTTCCCTTACCTCCCACATGAAGGACCACCCTCCCAACCTACCCCCACAAAAAAATTTATTGCATAAAACGATGCATTTAGGTGTAGATATCACGCCTGTAAAATTTCATAAATTAATTTGTTCAATTTGGCATCGAGACGGGCACGGTTGCATCTATCGAAATTTTTGTCGAAATTTCAAAAAAATATGGTTTCCATGCTGTCAAAACGGCATCGAAATCGGATACCTCGTTCCTTGGGGACAACCCACTTTTCTAGAGGCAATGAGTCATATGAAACTTCTGCTACTACTACTACTACTACTGCATCTACTTTTGGAGCCCATGGTATCATTCTCACCAAAGAAGAATATGATAGATTTATTCTGGCCACTCAGCATCTGAACATGGGATCATCTTCCTCAGCTCACTTGGCTTCTTCTATTGGTAATCCAGCTTCTTCTTTACTGGCTTCCAGTACTTCTCCTTCCTAGGTGGTTGATTCTGGAACTTCTCAGCATATGACTGGTATGAAGAAACCGCTTCACTCCATTGACTCATATATCCTACATCAGTCGATAACTTTAGTTGATGAATATGTGCGGAACGTAATAGCTAGTGGATCTGTTTCTCTTACCCCTAAGATTGACCTTATCTATGTACATTATGTGCCTGAAATTCCATTCAATCTTCTCTCTGATGAAAAATTAATTGATACTGTGAAATGTACATTGACGTTTGGTCCTTCTTGTTTTGTATTATAGGATCTCAAGAGTATGAGGACGATTGGTGGGGGGCCTAGGAAAGGTGTACTCTACCTCTTTCATGGTGCAAGTCTACCTCGTCAAGTTTCTGTTACTCTGGCTCCTGCCATCCTGTTGAGCAGTTCTCCCTTACTATGGCACTACAGATATGGTCATCCTTCTCTGGAGAGTCTGCGAAAGTTAGAACCAAATTTATCACAGGTGTCATCTTTAGAGTGTTAGTCTTGTCAATTTGGGAAACATCATAGATTGTCTTGCCTGAGTCATGTCAATAAGCGGGATCTTCATCCGTTTGATTTAGTTCACAGTGATGTTTGGGGTCCTGTTATAGAAAGCAGTTATAATGGTTTCTGATATTATATTTCTTTCGTTGATGATTTCTCTCGTATGACTTGGATCTATTTCTTGAAGAGTCGAGAGTCTGAGTTGTCCATTGTCAAACATTTTCATCAAGAAATAAAGGTTCAATTTGATTGCAATATTAAAATTCTCCAGTCTGATAATGCTTTGGAATATGTTCAAAATGCTATGGCTGATTTTTGTAGTTCAATTGAACGGTACATCGCACGTCCTATCCTCATACCCCCAAACAGAATGGTACGTCACACGTCTTGTCCTCATACCCCCCAATAGAATGGGGTAGCTGAGAGGAAAAATCGTCATCTTCTTGATTTACCAAGACGATCATGTTCCAATCCAATGTTCCTAAGAGATTTTGGTCGGATGTTTTACTGACTGCATGTTTTCTTAATAATAGGCAACCTGCTTCTGTTCTTCAAGGATGCACCCCTTTTTCGATTATGCGTCCTAATGATCACCCTTTCTTGTTCCTCTTAGAGTGTTTGGTTGTATCTCATTTGTTCACAATTTTGATCCTAAAGCTGACAAATTGTCTCCCAGGACTATTAAGCTCTCTTTCTTGGGTATTCCAAAGCCAATAAGGGTTACAAGTGTTACTGTCCTAGTCTTTGTTGCATGTTTGTCTCCAGGGATGTCACCTTCCATGAGTCAACTCCATATTTCTCTAGTGTTCCCAATAAGGGGGAGCAATTGTGTGAAAGTGAGGAAGTGCCACCATCACCAATTAGTGAGGGAGTATTTCCACCACAATATAGTGAGAGAGTGCCACCTACCATTTTTGAGAAAGAGTCATCTGCTGATAATCCTTTAATTCAGCAATATTCTCAGGTGTATCATAGATGAAGCATCCCAAATCCTAATGAGGTAGCGACTCCAGTCGATGAGCCTCCCTCATCTTCCTCTGCTCAAGAGAAATCTGAAGATCCATCTTATCTCAATATTTCCGCAAAGGTATTTGCACTTGTACTATTCGACATCTTATTACGAATGTTTGTTATTTTTCCAATTTATCTAATCAGGCTCGTTCTTTTGCTCTTGGAATTGTTACTGTGAAAATTCCAAAGAGCCATGTTGATGCTATGAAGGATGTTGATTGGCTACATGCTATGAATTTTGAAATGTCTACACTTATTTAGAATGAAACTTGGGAGCTTACTGATTTGCCTACAGATAAGAATGTTGCGGGATGCAAATGGGTATTCATTGTCAAGCATAATCAAGATGGTTATGTAGAGAGATTGAAAGCTAGATTGGTGTCGAAAGGATATACTCAAACATATGGTGTTGATTTCTTTGAGACCTTCTCACATGTGGCTCGAAATAATTATGTGAGGATTCTTATCTCTCTGGCTACCACCTTTGACTGGCCACTTTTTCAGCTCGATGTCAAAAATGTCTTCCTACATGGTGATCTACATGAAGAAGTATACATGGGCAACCTCCTAGATTTGTTGCTCAGGGGGAGTGTCAGAAGGTGTGTAGGTTGAAGAAATGGGTTGCAGTCTCCTCGAGCTTGGTTTGACAAGTTCAGTACTATTGTGTTACAAATGTGCTTCTCACGTTCTGTGACTGATCATTCCTTCTTCTATTCTAGTTCCTCTGTTGGATCTATTATTCTTGTTATATATGTTGACATTGTTATCACTGGTAGTAACTTTGTAGGCATATCCAAGGTGAAAAATGGATTGCGGAAGCACTTTCATACGAAAGATCTGGAGAAATTGAGATATTTTCTAAGGCATTGAAGTAATTCGCTCTCATACAGGTACTAATTTGTACCAAAGAAAATATGTACTGGATCTATTTCATGAAATAGGGATGTGAGTGCATCCAAGCATGTGTCTACTCCTATGGACTATCATGTAAAAGAAAATGATGATGATATTGATTATTAGGATCCAGGGTATCATAGGAAGATTGTTGGTAAATTCATATATTTGACAGTGACTCGACCTGACATTTCATTTGCACTAGGAGTTGAGTCAGCATATGAGCTCACCAAAGCACTCACATTGGATAGCAGTCTGTCGCATTCTGAGGTATCTGAAAGGAGCTCCTGGAAAAGGGATCACATACTATAGACCTAAAACTCCTCCATCTACTCTGGTTCTTACTGGCTATGCAGATGCAAATTGGGCTAGTAATCTGAATGACAGGAGGTCTAAATCTGGGTATTGTACCTTTCTAGGAAATCATCTTATCACCTGGAAGAGCAAGAAGCAAAATGTTGTAGCTCGTTCTAGCATGGAAGTAGAGTATAGAGCAATGGCTCATGCTTGTTGTGAGTTACAGTGGGTCCAATCTGTGCTTTCCTAGGAAGCACGAATACGTATCGGATACGGGTATGGGTACGGGGATACAGCAATTTTCGAAAATATAGGATACGGGTACGTCATGGATACAACAATCAAATTTTATTCAAAAATCACTATATTTATTTTAATATTTTTAAAATAACCAATATATTTATTTTGAAAAAAAAGATGAAGACAATCAAATTTCATTCAAAAATCACAATATTTTCGAAGAAAATGGAAACCAATACCATAATATCAAACAATGATATAAAAAGGGGTCTTTCATTCATATTAATGTGAGACAAAAGTTAGAAAAGACATGATAATATCATATTCTAAACCTTTCCCATTTCATGCATCATGTAATGTTGTGTTGTAAAGTGAGTTGTGTCATCTGTGATACCAAACTATCTTCTCTCATGTATGGCTAGCTACTATGAAGCACGGATACATATACAAAAATGGATACGGGTACGGTACGGGGATACGACAATTTTCAAAAATATAAGATACGGGTACGACGTGGATACAACAGTTTTATTCATGTTTATTTTAAAATTTTAACAGAAAATATCAATTTTATTCTCAAATCACAATATAATAGAAGTCTAGAGTTGGGAAGTCACATGGTTTTGGGATTTTGAAGGATCACGTGAGTGGGGTGCTCCCTTGGTTTCTAAATGGGTTGGTTGTAACCTGGCTACATTGAGGTCATATCTTACTAATAAAAAAAAGAATATGGATTAAGAAGAATCTGGTATATATTAGAGAGTCTCTAGCGAGTATTAGTATTAGATATGTATTTTGTACTGGTAGGACACTTATTTTAGAGTATCGGTGCTTCATAGGGGGAGACAGAAGAATGGGGATGCAATGATTATCTTCAAAGGAGATGAAACAGATATTGTCTAGATAGAAATCTAGAATAAATCACAATAGATCTAGTCACCAAAACAAGAGGCATGTTGATCAACGATACTAAATTGAAGCCTTTCATAGAATATGGAGACCTCAACGTGAATAAAACTTGCACCTTAGCAGGGAAAGCATCCACAAGTACCATGTAAAGGTGAATGAATTGGTTTGCAATAAAGAACAAACAAAAATCTAGATTACATATGGAAGTTCTTTAAAAAGGTGAAATCCTACAAAACAGAGGTACAAATAATAAAGAGAAGAAGGAAGATTGGAACTTAGTAAGAGGAATGGTGACTAACCTTGAACTACTTCAATGAAATTGTGAAGAATAAGAATGAATGATTGTATTGATTCAATGATAAAAGATGTACAGCCATGTCCTATATATAGGAGCAAGGGAGAAACCCTGAGACTTGGGACTCAAGTAATCTAAACAGGCGAAAACACTAAAGGCCCACTAACTAATGAACTGTCGGCTGACACCATGTCGGTACTACCGACAATATCTGGGTAGTAACGAGATATGCAGTCTTCAACACTCCCCCTCAAGCTGGAGCATGGGTGAAACACATGTCCAAGTTTGGAGTTACATGACTCGATAAATTGATAAAAGAAATGATAAACGAAAAATAGAAATGATAAATGTCACTCCGCATACAAAAGATGGATACTCCCCCTTAAACAGTACTCCCCCTAAATCATATGATGACGACGCCTCTCTTCTTGACTTGTATTCTGCAGGTTGGAGATCCTCAAGCTTTGATGAAGGTCTTTTGGAGTGCATGTGGAATGAAGAACATCTGAAATGGAACCTGAATACTGCAGCAGTAATTCGCCACTATGAAGCAGACAATCATCAAAACCACGACTACACCAACTTCACTGGAATATGTACTTAACGCGGCACGAACGCGGATATACAGTGTCGATGTAGCAGTAGCGGAATCTTCAAAGTCTGGAAAGACGTGCATAACGTAGCACGAACACGAACGGACGGTATGTTGGTGATACGATGCAAGTACCATAACTCTGTCGCATGAACCTTAGGGGTTTGACAGGAAAGGAGATATCATCCATCAAGGAAAGTCTCAAGTAGATTAGCGGAAGGCGATGCAAATACATCAGATGCAGCTCCAGTGAAGATAAAACTGGATGAATCAACCTTGCAGATGTAGACTTGGCAGGCTTGAAATTGTTGAGCTTCTGAGAAGTCTGAAAAAGCACCAACCATCTCTCAAGAATGCAGCAAGAGTGATAGTGTTGTCAGGAAGTGGAGAACATGTGTGCCAAACAATACAAAGCTGCATGAAGATAGTAGCCTGGAATCATCTCTTCTTATACTCTCTCTCTCATACATATTCTCTCACACTCTCTCATGCTCTCTCTCTTCTCATACTCTTCCTCTCCTCTCCTCTCTATCCCCGCCGCACACCGAATACGACGAGAGTGAGTATATTATGTGGAGGAAAGGATATATAACCCCCCACCCGCACGTGGAAAGGGGATACACACATGATGGGTGGGTGGGAAAGGAGTATAGGGGGTTTATTGACTTAACCACTGGCAATCCCTTGTCTAAACTATCCCAAGATGGCACCACAATTGGCTTAAGTGATATTAAGAGGGTCATCTTCCTTCCAAACACCTCATGCCATGAAGAAAGGGGCACATATTATGCAATCAACCTAACTCCTGAAGCTAGGATAGTGAACTTAATTATTTCTACTAATATCTATCCTAGAGCTAATAAATCCGAAGTGCCAACCTTTGGGATGTACCTAATTTATGCCATACTTAAAAGCATCCCCACAAACTTCATTTGCATCATCCTTAGAAACATGGTTGAATTTACTGGCAACCCTCCTTATGCTGATTTTGTATGCCAGACCACCAAACATTGTTTATAGAAAAACCTAGAAGATCTAGGATTTAAGAGTGATAGGAGGCCTCAAAAAAATACCAAAAACACAGTAGAAAAAATGGGAATTGACTTTGGGCATAAAAGGGCTAGGACCGAAGGGGAGCCATCCACTCAAGAAATTCCTCCACCTCCTACTCCTCCTAGCCAATCCTTTGACAACCTAGCCAATAATATTACCTATCTCACTGGGGCCACCTATCACCTAGGGAGACAAAAAGATTATTATCATCATGCCATGACTTACCTAAACCAAAGAATGCAAGCTCTCTCTCCAAATGTTCCAGACACCTATCATTATTCACTCTATCCTGGAACTCTCTACCCTCATAATCCATCCATCAACTACACCCAAGTTCCACCTCCACCTTCACATGATCTTTCCCACACCCAATTTTCACCTATGCAACTTCAAGACATTGTTACCCATTTTCGCTTTGATCGAGCACCTACTTTCTTGGAAGCTTATGCTCTCACCAAGACAGGTGCACTGGATTGGCAGACACTTGTCAAATATTATGGTGCTACTCCATTCCTTGGGAAAGATCCAGAAGTTGATGTTATTTTGAGTTTTTTTCAGTGATGTGGCATTATGTAATAAGTTGGTTGTAATCACTTTTTAGTGAACTATCTTATCAATGTATTTGAGCTTGTTGTTTTATTGGTCATGATAATAAAATCCTTATATTGTGGCTTGCATTAGACATTTCTTATATACCTTTGTTTTTCAAGTGAGTATCATATTGAGGGGGAGTATCCAATTCAGGGGGAGTAATAATAAATAAATATTTGGTTATCTTTTTGAAATGACAAAGGGGGAGAAGTATTATAAATCAAAAAACAATAATAATATAACTCAAATTAAATGAGTTTCATACTCTCTTGGCTTCACATAAATTGATGTTATATTCCTTAAAGAGATGGATACTATGTTCCATACCTCTTAATAATTAGCACACACTTCATGAATAAACAAGAGAAAGTCTACATAAGGTAAATCTCAAGTATGAAACTCATGCTATTTAAATTCCTTTGATTTATATTTTAGAAATGTTTGTCATCTTCAAAAGGGGGAAATTGTTGGCTAAATTGGACATTATTAAACCCTTTGTTTTGATGATGACAAACATTTCATTCTTGTGGATCTAACTTGCTATTTGAGTATTTCAGGGATAAACAAATAAGGCAGTGGATAATTGAAGATCAATACAAATTGGAAGATCAATATGCTTAAATTGCTTTTATTTTCATGATTGTACTCAATGTAAAACTTGTACAAGTATATAATGTACAAGTACATAGAGATATCATGTAAATCAAGTGTTAGATCTTCCCTATCCACTCACAACACTTAGATAGATCCTCCCCTAAGATAGAATCACAATTACACATTGATACACACACTTAGTAGATGATTCAACATATTGAAACAGGGACATTCTCGGTCGACAAACTTCTCGACCGAGACACCCTCGGTCGACAAAATTCTCGACCGAGAACCACCTCAGTCTAACTCACGAACACTGAATAATGACCTGCATAAGCATACCCTAGTATAGCCCTCGGTCAACAATATCCTCGACCGAGATAAACCTTCCAGCAGGTTCCATAGTCGTTAGACTGAATAAGAGGTAGTTGGGAGTTGAAAATGAACGTTGCAACACATTTACTCCAAACCCTCCCTCGGTCGAAGAAATGCTCGACCGAGACACACCTCGATAGACAAACTTCTCAACTGGGATAGTTTCTGGATTGCACTTTTCAGCACGAAACAATTAGCCATTGCAATGCAATTAGTGGACACCTAACGACTAGTTGATCATTAAGAACACTCTAGAAACCCTCTAGAACGTCTCTAAGCCCTTGCAACTCATCCCTATAAATAGGAGAGGCCTTAGGACACCCAATACACACAACTTCACTTGAGAATTCATTGTAGTAAGCAACAAAGCATAAGCCATACTTGCTATCTTCTTTAGAAGCTCAATTTCGTGTCCTATAGCTAGTATCTCCTAGCCACCACACATAACCACGTCCATTTTTAGTGGATAGGAGATCCATACGCTTGATATAGGATCAAAGCGATGTACTCAACTGGTTAAGTTCTTTCTTTCTTCCAATCTTGTTCTTTTATATTGTATATTGTTCTCTTTGACTACTCCTAGGGTGGAGGCTATTGAAAGGAGGTGAGCTTGAGATTACTTCAAGGAAGGTTGCTTCAAGGGAGGTTGGAGCTACTTCTAAAGGAAGGCTATCTCAAGGTGGTAGAGCTACTTCAAGGTGGTGAAGGCTGTTCCGAGGACTTGGAGTTACTTCAAGAAGGTTGCTTCAAGGAGGTTGAGGCTGCTTCAGGTGAAGGCTACTTCAAGGGTGTAGAAGGAAGGTGATTGTATTTTATGTAACATCTTTGCGAGGTAATAAAATTAATCACTTTCAAAATCCCGATTGGAGTTACTTCAAGAAGGCTGCTTCAAGGAGGTTGAGGCTAATTCAGGTGAAGGCTACTTCAAGGGTGTAGAAGGAAGGTGATTGTATTTTATATAACATCTTTGCGAGGTAATAAAATTAATCACTTTCCAAATCCCGATTGGAAACAATCGGGTAGTGGACTGACTACCTTTGATTTCTATAGAGATATGTAGTTTCATGTATTTTTCATGTGTTTTTCTGTTCCTTTACCTTGAGTGTCATGTGCTTAGCATGTGCCTCACTTACTCCTTTTTCTTATGTTGTTTAGTCCCATATGGGTAGCGCTTAGTTTAGTCTCTTGTTATGTTTGCTATATAAGAGACTCCTATGTATTCTTTTAATATCATCCAATAAACAACACTTCTCCTTTCTACATGGTATCAAGAGCAGGCCCTCATTTTCTCCCACCCTAATTTCCCACCCATGACCTAACAGCCTCCCCCCCCTCCTCCAGCAGCCGCCACCCCCCCCCCGCCGCCGCCACAGCCTTTTTCCCTCACCTCCTCACCCTTCCACCCATCATAACCCTATCCCTAGCCGCCGCCCCCACCCCCCCCTTTCCCCTCACCCTCCACCCTAGCCGCCAACCCCCCCTTCCCCCCCATCCAGCCGCCGCACCTGCCGCCAGCAGCGGCACGTTTGCTGCTGCCGCTCCACCACACAGCCACCTCCCGTCATTTTTCACCCTCCCTTCCTCCCTCCCCACCCTACCCTCTCACCCATATCTTCTACCCTCACCATCTCCACCATTACACCCACCTTTTCCCTCACAATCACCTTCTAAATCCTTACGTACAGCCCTGCGCACTTTCTAATTTTTCTCCGTCTACGTCCGGAAAATTGCGGATTTGTGATCGGGAAGACTCTGGCCTTCTAAGTTGAGAGTCTACTTTATTCCTCGGGATTTCTGCCTGCGCCTCATGCTGGAAAGTTGATTTTTCCACATGACGGCGTAGGTTTCTATGTCTTATTTGCCCATATTGGGTCTTTCTGATCTGCCTTATCAGATCTCTGCTACTTCTGCCCATTAAGGGTCTCTACTGCCTCTGCCTGTCAAGGGTTTCTACTGCTTCTCTATGGCGTGGTCCATTCTGCAGCCATGGCATATTCTGAGCCCCCCAGATCTCTATGCGTTACCACCGTCAAACTTGAATGCGGTTCTAACTACCATCTTTGGTCCGCGTCGTTTGTGCTATATGTCAAAGCACAAGGTCGGTACCATCATCTCACTACCGATCCCCCTGATGCTCCTACTGCTGATGCTGACGACAAGACTAAACAGGGCTACATTCAGTGGTCCAAGGATGATTCGGGCGTCATGTCCTGGATCCTCAACAGCACTGAACCTAGGATCAGCCAGTCTCTACTTTGCTTGCATGATGCCAAGACGATGTGGGACCAATTGGCACATGTTTATTCACACCAGCAGAATCCCAAGCAGGTGTTCGAGATTTTCAAACAACTCGCCAGGAAGGAGTTCTCCAATGACTTGTCGATTGATGACTTCTACAATCAATGCTCTGCTCTATGGAATGAATACGAGATGTATCATCCGTTGACTGCCGATATCAAAATTGCACAGCAGCACCGCAATGAACTTCGACTGGTGCAGTTTCTGGCTGCGCTTCCTGACTCCTTCTCGGGGGTTGTTGATCAAATCCTGTCCAGTGACCCACTTCCTACAGTTCGAGATGTCCTCAAAAGAGTCCAGCGACTACCTTCGATGACTACTGCATCTGCTCCTGCACCACCGGCTCTGGTTGCTCGCTCTACTGATTATGGCCGTGGTCGTGGCCGCGGTCGAGGCCGTGGTGGTCGACCTCCTACTTCTAGCGGACGAGGCACTCCTGCACCTGGACGGGGTACTTCACCTAATCCACGCCACTGCGGCTGGTGTGGTCGTGATAACCATACTGAGGACCGCTGCTGGATAAAGCATGGTAAACCTGCTTGGGCCAACCAAGCGGCTGATGATACTACTCCTGCTGCTTCTTCTGTGGATCAATCTGCTGCACCACCTAACACTGAATGGTTGCGCTCGGAGTTTGAACGAATGTTTCAGGAACGTCTGGCACAACTACCTTCTACCTCAGACTCCTCAGCCATGCTTGCCTCGTCCTCCTCTGGTAACACAAAGTGGTGCATCGACTCTGGTGCTTCCACTCATATGACTGGTACTCGTCATTTATTTTCCCACCTTACCACCCGTACTCCTATTTCTTCTGTCACTGTGGCAAATGGTTCAAAAACTATTGTTAGTGGCACTGGCACTGTTCCTCTATCAAGGGAATTATTTCTCCGTTCGGTTTTATATATCCCTAACTTTCCTGTCAATTTACTTTCGGTCAGCAAAATGGTTAAACAATTAAACTGCTCTGTTAAATTTGACCCCTCTGGTTGTATTATGAAGGACCTCCGCACGAAGACGAGGATTGGTTCGGGCCGTGAGGGACCAGATGGGCTGTACTACCTGGATGGACCACCTACTCCGAAGGCGATGCTCTCTACTTCTGTGACAGAACTTCAACTGCATATTAGACTTGGTCATCCATCTGCGGCGAAACTAAAGCATCTTTTTCCTGGCATCTCTGGCGATACCTTTACTTGTGAAACTTGTGTAATGGGCAAGCATACAAGATCTGTTTTTCCTGCAAAGAAACTTATTTCTTCTACAGAACCATTTGAGCTTGTGCATACGGATATTTGGGGGCTATGTTCTGTGCCCAGTCATTCTGGTGTGAAATATTTTCTGACCTTTATTGATGATTACTCTCGTCTTACTTGGCTGTTTTTACTCAAAGGTCGAAACACTGTATTAGATTGCATTCGTACCTTTTTTGCTGAAATTAAAACTCAATTTGATCGGCCTATTAAAACCTTCCGGACTGACAATGCACTAGAATTTATGCAACAATCTGTGACTCAGTTTTGCATCTCCCATGGCACACTCCACCAAACCACTTGCCCATACACTCCACAACAGAATGGTGTAGCGGAACGGAAAAATCGACATCTTCTTGAGGTTGCTCGCACTCTCCTGATTCATTACAAGGTGCCTCACTGTTTTTGGCCTGATGCAGTTTCGACGGCATGATATCTTATTAATCGCATGCCGTCTTCTGTTTTGAAAAACAAAGTTCCCTACACTCTGTTATTTCCTGATAAACCCTTATTCTCTGTGCCGCCTCGCATCTTTGGATGTACGTGTTTTGTTAAAAACCTTTGCCCTGGTCTCACGAAGTTGGATGCCCGGTCTGTGAAATGTGTTTTTGGGATATTCACGGACTCAGAAAGGCTATCGTTGTTTCGATCCAGATAAGAAACAATGGTTTGTAAGTGCGGATGTGATATTCTTTGAACGCATGCCATTCTACTCTGCTGTTGGGGACCGCCTGACTACTGATATTTTGGCTAGCACTCCTCTTCCTTTGGTTGAAGAAATACCTTCTGTTCCTACTTCACAAGAGAAACCTCTACAGGTGTACAAGCGAAGACCAAAGCCCCTCACTGCCCCGGCCGAACCAAATCCTGCGTCAGCGGAGGATCCACCACAGGCTGAGATATTTTCTGATTTGCATATTCCTATTAGTTTACGAAAAGGGGTTCGTTCATGTACTCAGCATCCTATTAGTCGCTTTTGTTCTACTGATCATCTGAGTGACAGTCTTGCATACTTTACATCTGCATTATCTGCTGTGCACATTCCTAAAATTGTTGATGAAGCTCTTCGACACCCTGCCTGGAAACATGCCATGGAACAAGAAATGCAAGCTCTATATGAACAACATACCTGGGATCTAGTTGATAAGCCTTCTTCTTGTCATCCAGTTGGCTGTCGATGGATCTTTACTGTTAAATATCAACCAGATGGCATTGTTGCACGTTTGAAAGCTCAATTAGTGGCGAAAGGATATACGCAAATTTATGGCGTTGATTACTTTGAGACGTTTTCTCCAGTTGCACGTCTTAATTATGTTCGTATTCTGATATCTGTTGCTGTCAATAAAGATTGGTCTCTTTATCAACTGGATGTGAAAAATGCTTTCTTATATGGCGACCTTCAGGAGGATGTCTATATGGAGCAACCCCCAGGATTTGTTGCTCAGGGGGAGTCTGCTTCTCAAATTTGCAAGCTTCGCAAGGCGATTTATGGTTTAAAACAAAGTCCACGCGCATGGTTCGACAAACTTAGCAAAATCTTAATGTCCTTTGGATTTCGACGGTCGCAGGCTGATCACTCTGTTTTCATACGCAAAACCACAGCAGGGCTGGTTATTCTTATTGTGTATGTAGATGACATCATCTTATCTGGCAGTGACCCCGCAGGGATACAAGCAACCAAGCATTATCTCGCACAACACTTCATTACAAAAGACCTTGGCAAATTGCGTTATTTTCTGGGCATTGAGGTTGCTCGATCCTCTGCAGGCGTTTCTCTCTCTCAACGCAAATATGTACTTGACTTATTACAAGAAACAGGAATGTTGGGATGCAAGCCAGCCACCACTCCTCTGGATCCCAATATGGATTGGGACAGTGATTCATCTCCTGCATATGCTGACCGCCACCAGTTCCGAAGAATAGTGGGCAAACTCATTTATCTGACTGTCACTAGAGCTGATTTAGCTGCTGCTGTGGGATTTGTTAGTCGCTATCTTGATAAACCAAGGCAATGCCACTGGGATGCTATTATTCATATTCTTCGGTATCTTAAAAGTGCTCCTGGAAAAGGCCTTCTATATAAGAAAAATGGTCATTGTGACTTATCTGGTTTTTCTGATTCAGATTATGCAGGGAGTCGGTCTGACAGGAAATCCACTTCTGGATATTGCACATTTGTGGGCGGCAATCTAGTCACCTGGCGCAGTAAAAAACAAACCGTTGTGGCAAGATCAAGCGCTGAGGCAGAATATAGAGCGATGGCTCATACTACATGCGAGTTGCTATGGGTTCATAGTCTTCTGAAGGAGTTTGACATCTCTCCGCCTAGCCCTATGCCCATGTTCTGTGACAATAAGGCGGCCATTTTCATTGCGAGCAACCCAACCGTCCATGAAAGAACCAAGCACATTGAGGTCGACTGCCACTTTGTACGGGAAAAAGTTCTTTCTGGTCAGATCTACACTCCATACATCAGTACAGAACAGCAGCTTGCGGATATCTTCACCAAAGTGCTACCCAAGACTCGCTTTCAGAATCTGTGTTCCAAGTTGGGCTTCTTCGACATCTTCGCTCCATCTTGAGGGGGAGTATAGAGATATGTAGTTTCGTGTATTTTTCATGTGTTTTTCTGTTCCTTTACCTTGAGTGTCATGTGCTTAGCATGTGCCTCACTTACTCCTTTTTCTTATGTTGTTTAGTCCCATATGGGTAGCACTTAGTTTAGTCTCTTGTTATGCTTGCTATATAAGAGACTCCTATGTATTCTTTTAATATCATCCAATAAACAACACTTCTCCTTTCTACAATTTCAAAGGTAGGAACCACTCTACATCCTTGTGTCTTCCTTGTTTCCCCCTCCTACTTTGGTTGAGTGTTTTAATTGTTTAATTAATTTTAAAAGTTCTAAAAAGCTCTATTCACCCCCCCCCCTCTAGATCTTTCACAAATATGTAGAGTAGGATCCGATTATCATAAGTATTGGAGGACGTCAGTAACTTGGGAGAAGATAGAACAATTGGGGTGATGGGGCATCTCTCTATCCAATATAGCAGTAGCAAGGCGGCAACAATAGGACAGCAGGCAGCAATGGACAAAGATAATGGATGGTGATGGCGAGATAAATAGCAGCAGGGCTGCAACGTGGAGCTACGACCTATGGGCATGGATGATGGTCACGGCGGTTGAAGAGTGAGATCGTCGGCTAGGGATTTGGTTGCTAGATAATGAGGCAGCAACTCTACAGCAGACGGACACGGAAGATGGTGATGATTGTGTTGCTCGGCTGATGTAGCACTTAGTTGCAACGAAGGAGATGATATTGATCTTCTGCACGGCTCCAAAGATATTGCATGCCATGAGGCTGCATGCGGAGTCAAGTGCGGAGCCTCTCCATGAGTGGCGGCGAAGGCTAGTGCTGAGGACTTTATCACGATGCAGCGGTAGAGACGATGATTGTTGTTGATGTTCTAAAGATATCTCGGTACTGTCGACCTGTCTGTCGATAGTATCGACGAGGTCACACATTGCAGTCATCGAGGGAGTCGGTAGTACCGACCCGATGGTGCAGCGGTAGATGTGATAGCTGGTGTTGATGGCGATGATTGGCGGCTGGCCGCGGTGGCTGCTGCTACTGCTTGTTCGATTGTTGTCTTGACCAGCGGCGGTTGTGGCTGTTTGTCGGGGATTGGCGGCTATGTGATGTGACGGCGTGATGCGGCGGCATGGCAGATGGTGACTGCTGTCGACGGCGGCTTGATGATGGTGGCCGATAGTGCCATGAGATGAAAAATAGATAGGAGATAGTCGGGAAGGATAGCGTCGGCGTATAGAAATAAAAATCAAATCTTTAAGAAAGAGAAGGAGAAGTCATGGAGGTCAGGATGTGCTTGGCGGGCGGGCGGCCGACCTAAGCCATGGAGATGGCGGCAGCCACCCGCAGGAGGAGGCGCCCCTTTTGTTGCTCTCTCTAGGAGATAGAGGCGGTGGCAGCTAGGGTTGCTTGTGCGCCAGAGAGAAGAGGGAAGAGGGGTGGCGGCTAGGTTAGGGTTCCCTAGGACGAAACACGCTCTGATACCATGTGAAGAATAAGAATGAATGATTGTATTGATTCAATGATAATATAGGTACAGACCTGTCCTATGTATAGGAGCAAGGGAGGAACCCTGAGACTTGGGACTCAAGTAATCTAAACGGGCTGAGACACTATAGGCCCACTAACTAATGAACTGTCGGCTGGCACCATGTCGGTACTACCAACAATATCTCGATAGTACCGAGGTACAAACAATAAAGAGAAGAAGATTGGAATTTAGCAAGAGGAATGGTGACTAACCTTGAACTACTTCAAGGAAGCAATTGTGACAGCCTTGTTGCAAGCTACTACTAAGCAGAGAGGGTTGAGACAGGAGCTGGTGTCAAACTCTAATCAAGCAATGTCATGCCCAGATTTTTTTCTAGTTTTTACCAACTGGATACGGCTTAGATAAGGCATGGATACGGATTAGGAGTATTTGATACGTATCTAGGAGTATCCACAGAGTATTGGTATCGGATACGTAATGGATACGGGTACGGCACGTGTTTTGGAGTATCCGTGCTTCATAGGTGCTTTCTAAATTGCAAATTCATGTGGTATCTCCTGTAGAGCTCAAATGTGATAATCAAGTTGCTATCTATATTGCCAAAAAAACACTTTTCCATGAACGCACTAAACATGTCGAAGTTGATTGTCATTTTATCAGAGATCAAATCAAGAATGAGAAATTGGTGACTCCTCGTGTTAGATCTAAATTTGTGTACATATATCAGCATATTCTCGATTTCATGAGGAAGCATACTAAGGTCTAGGAGTTGAAGAAACTCCATGCTACACATTTTTTCACTCACTTTTTACGTTTACAATCTGTTTAAACTATGGAGAAAATTTTGTTTCATGGTGACTTAATACCTTTGGTGGTGCTGAAGTACTACAAAGTTGTTCAAGAAAGTGACTTCCAGGATTCTTCTTAGAGATTGATTCATGTGATTCAGCTTGTTACGAAGTTTCTTAGGTTAGTAGTTGATGGTGAGTCTACCTCCCAAGTCTGTCTATCAGCAAGGGCAAGCATCTCCTCCTTCATAGCAGTAGTCCAAGTTGTACTTTGCAAGGCATCCTGTACAGTTTTTGGAATGGCAATCGCAGATAAAGCAGTGACAAAGTTGCTAGCATGAACACTTAAATGATCAGTAGATACATTGTTAGCAATATTGTGGATAGTGCAAGAACGAGTACCCTTCCTAAGAGCAATAGGTACATCAAGATCAGAGATTACCTCAGGTGACGCAGAACCTTCTGGAGGAGAAGATTGGCTTGGATTGGGGGGTTCTTGGGCAGGTTGAGATCTGTTCCTGCGCTGATAAACAATAAGAGGAGGTGTCGGTTGTATATGAGTAGTGGCATCAGAAACACAGTCACTAGTAATAGGCAGCGGAGAAGCAATAAGCTCAGAATGAAGACTATCTCCTTTAGTAGAGTAGTACGGTGTACCCTCAAAAAAGACAACATCTCTTTGTAGTTGGACTATAGCATCTGTTACATTATATATTTCCTGTTTTACATAGCCTGCTATTTGTTTTGTTATTTCTCTTTTATATATGGACCTCTCTGTAATTCTTTCAGTATTATATATATGAGGGTGCACACATTGTGCAACCCTAAGCTCTCCAAATCTCATTGTTTTTCACATGGTATCAGAGCGGGACGATCCACCATAAACCTAATCCCTATCTCCACCAACCCTAGCCACCATCACACTCCGAAATCTCCCTTTTTTCGCCGCTACAGTACTGCTACAGTACCGCCGCCGCCGCTACCAATCGCCGTCCACCCCTCCGCAGCCCTCCATCCACCTCTAATCCCCTAATAAACTCCATCCTTGTGGCCTAATCCACCACAGCACCCTCCGTCTAGCTCTGTTTCTCTTTCTGAAATCTCCGGACCGCCTCGGTAAGTTTCCAATTCTGGCACGTTGACGGCGTAACGAGCTTCATCCTCTCTGTCTGCATGCGCCTCATGGTGGAGTGATTGATCCTCCATGTTGGTGTAGGTTTTTTCTCTTCATCTGCTGCCCCTACGTGGGTTTTTTTAAGATCCATGCGTGGATCTTCTACCTTCTACTACTAGACCATGTGTTGGACTTCTGCCTCTGACTGCTGACTACTCCTGTCTGTGACAGCTTGCATGTGCCTGCCTTCCTGCATGTTCTCATGGCGTCTTCTGGAGATGACTTCTGGAGAGACTCGCGCCGTCAAGTTACCACTATTAAACTTGACGGGCGCAATTACCAGCTTTGGGTGTGCTCCTTTGTGATATATGCCAAATCACAACGGAAGTACTCTCATCTGATTCGCACTGGTCCGCCTCAGCCTGCAGCGAACGCGGATGAAAAAGACGTCAAAACTTTTGATGATTGGGTCCGTGAAGACTCGACTGTGATGACATGGATTCTCAACAGTGTCGTTGAGAAGATCAGTGTTACTTTACTTAGGCTACCTACGGCGAAGCAGATGTGGGATCAGCTCACCAGTACCTACTCTCACAGTCAGAATCCCAAGAAGGTCTTCGACATAACCAAGCAACTGGGGCGACTCCAATTCACGGGATCTGACATCTCCGACTACTTCTCCACCTTCACTGACATGTGGGGTGAGTTGGAGACTTACCACCCGTTGTCTACTGATCTGGCGATTATGCAGAAACAGCGGGCGGAACTACAGCTGATACAGTTTTTGAGTGGCTTGCCAGAATCCTATGCTGGTGTTGTGGATCAGATCTTGGCGAGTGATCCGCTCCCTACTTTGCAGAGTGCCTACCAACGTCTCCAGCGCCTTTCTTCATCGACGCCGTCTCCTGAGACTGGAGATTCTACTACCCTGGCTGCTTGGGTCGGGCGTGGTCGTGGCCGTGGCCGTTCCACTGATGGACGTCCTCCCCTGGGTGCAGGACGGGGACGTGGACCTGGTGCTGGACGAGGAGCCCCTCCTGCTGCCTCATCTCCTGCTGCTGCGCGTCCTCAGCAAGGACAGTGTGTGTGTACCTTCTGTGGCCGGTCTAACCATATTGAAGAAAAGTGCTGGGAAAAGTACGGTAAACCGGCTTGAGCCAATGCTGCTGCAGATTCACCGTCTACTGCTTCCGAGGTTGTTACTCCGACGCCTAAGCCAGCGACTGCGGGAGCGACCGCAGACTACATTCGTGCTGAGGTGGAACGCCTCCTCCTTGAGTGTGCTGGCTCTTCGACTACTGCTTCTACTAGTGGAGCACATGCTGCATACTCTGATTATGATACTGCATTCCTGAGTTCCTCCTCACCTTCTACTTCTAGTAAACCAAATGGGTGATAGATTCTGGTGCCTCTGCACATATATCTGGCAATAGATCTTTGTTTAAAACTCTATCTAAACATGTCTTTAACTCTTCTGTTATGCTAGTTGATGGCTCAAAGTCTTCGGTCTTTGGAGTCGGTGATATTGTTTCTCAATTTTGGCTTAAATCTGCCTTATATGTGCCTAGATTTCCTCTGAACTTATTATCAGTCAGCAAAATTTTACGAAGTTTGAACTGTAGCCTGACTTTTGTTCCTGGTTCACGTGTTTTTCAGGACCTTCGCACGAGGACGAAGATTGGTGGGGGTATGAAGGTGTTGATGGACTCTACTACTTGGACCAGTTACCGCGATCAGAGAAAGCTACTATGGTATCTGTTTTATCGGGTTCTGTTTCTGCACTGTAGTGGCACTACATGTTGGGACATCCATCGTCAGAGAAGCTGCGTCATTTAGTTTCTGATATTGGCAGTTGTAATTTTCAGTGTGAATCTTGTCAGCTGGGAAAACAGACTCGTACTGTGTATCCTAGACGTAGTACTGTGAGCAGTAAAAACATTTTTGATTTAGTTCACTCTGATGTATGGAGTCCATGCCATGTACCGAGTTTGTCTGGTTACAAATATTTCATTCTATTTATTGATGACTTTTCTAGGACTACTTGGTTGTTTCTATTAAAAAGTAGGTCCGAAGTGCTGTCTACTATCAAATACATTTTTGCTGAAATAAAAACGCAGTTTGGTTTGCCTGTTAAAGTTTTCCGCACCGATCATGCTTTAGAGTTTGTTAAGCAACAAGTGGCGGTTTTCTGTAAATCTGTTGGTACGCTTCACCAGACTTCATGTGCCTATACCCCACAACAAAATGGTGTCGCTGAGCGGAAAAATAGACACTTATTAGAAGTTACCAGGACTATCATGATGCATTCTCATGTGCCCCGCTCCTATTGGCCTGAGGCTATTTTGACTGCGTGTTTTCTGATTAATAGGATGTCATCGTCTGTTATTGGAAATAAGATTCCTATACAGGTTCTGCAACTCGAGACTTCTTTGTTTGTTGTGCCTCCTAGAATTTTTGGGTATACCTGCTTTGTCAGATTACTTGGACCTGCTTCTGAAAAATTGTCTCCTCGAGCTGCTAAATGCATTTTTCTGGGCTATTCTAGAACTCAGAAGGGTTACAAGTGTTATAATCCCAGTACAAGGAAATGGTTTACTAGTAGTGATGTTGTCTTTTTTGAAGATACACCGTATTATTCGTCAGCAGGAGATAGTTTGCAGACAAACATTCTTGCCTCTCCTTTGCCTGTTAATTCTGACTGTGTGCCTGACAGTACTGACACTGTGACTACTGAAACTCAAGATCCTCCTCTTATTATTTATCAGCGCAGGAATAGAGCACCTTCTACACAAGTACCCCCCAAGGCAACCAATCTTCTCCTCCAGAAGGTTCTGCTGCACCTGAGGTACACTCTGACCTTGACATACCTATTGCACTCTGAAAGGGTACTCGTTCCTGCACTTCTCATAGCATTGCTCAGTTTGTATCTACTGCTCATCTGAATACTCATTCTAGCAATTTTGTATATACTTTATCTGTTGTGGCTGTACCTAAGAATGTTCAGGATGCATTGAAAAGTACTGCTTGGACATCTGCTATGAAAGAAGAAATTATTGCTCTTACTGATAGAGACACTTGGGAGCTGGTGGATCCACCTCCTCAGTGTAAGCCTGTGGGCTACAGGTGGGGGTATATGCCGTAAAATATCAACCTGATGGTATGGTTGAGAGGTTGAAAGCACGGTTAGTTGCAAAGGGCTATACTCAGACATATGGTATTGATTACTTTGAGACTTTTTCTCCTGTTGCTCGCCTTAACTCTGTCAGGATTCTCCTATGTGTTGTTGTGAATCTGAACTGGCCTCTTCTGCAGCTTGATGTGAAAAATGCTTTTCTGTATGGTGACTTGCAGGAAGAAATGTATATGGAGAAACCTCCTGGGTTTGTTGCTCAGGGGGAGTCTCACAAAGTATGCAGGCTTAAGAAGTCTATCTATGGGCTCAAGCAGAGTCCTCGTGCCTGGTTTGATAAGTTGAGCAGGATCATGATTGATTTTGGTTTTCTGAGGTCACAGGTTGACCACTCTGTGTTCACAAAAAAGACTTCAACAGGTATTACTGTTCTGATTGTATATGTTGATGACATTATTATTTCTGGCAGCGACTCTCTTGGTATTCAGGCTACCAAAGATCATTTGGGCAAGCACTTTGCTACAAAAGATTTGGGCAGACTTTGGTATTTTCTTGGCATAGAGGTCTCTAGAACCTCTAATGCCCTGGTGCTTTCTCAGAGAAAGTATGTTCTTGATATTCTGCAGGAGACTGGTATGCTTGGAGCAAGACCTGCGGATACTCCTCTTGATCCCAATGTGAATTGGGATGATGATTCCTCTTCTGTGTTTGCTGATCGTAAAAAATTCAGGAGGTTGATTGGTAAATTGATTTATTTAACTGTTACTCGTCCTGATATTGCTACTGCAGTGGGTCTTCTTAGCAGGTACCTTGACAAACTCAAATAGTGTCATTGGGATGTTGTATGTCAAGTCCTGAGATACTTAAAAAAGTCGCCTGGCAAGGGACTTCATTATAAAAAGTATGGGCACTGTGTTCTTGAAGGGTATTCTGATTCTGATTATGCAGGCAGCAAAGTTGATAGAAAATCTACCTCCGGTTACTGTACTTTTGTAGGAGGCAATCTTGTTACTTGGAGGAGCAAGAAACAGAATGTCGTTGCCAGATCTAGTGTTGAAGCTGAGTACAGGGCCATGGCCCATACTGCCTGTGAGTTATTGTGGGTACGTTCTCTCCTGAAAGAGTTTAGGATTGAGTCTTCTTCGGCCATTCCTATGCATTGTGATAATAGAGTTGCCATCTTCATTGCAAATAATCTTGTCTATCATGAGCGCACCAAACACATTGAAGTTGACTGCCACTTCATCAAAGAATCTATTCTTGCTGGCAAGATATGCACTCCATTCACGAGATCAGAAGATCAAGTTGTTGATATCTTCACCAAGCTGTTGGCGAAGAAACAGTTCTGCACACTGATGGACAAGTTGGGCATGATTGACATCTATGCTCCAACTTGAGGGGGAGTGTTACATTATATATTTCCTGTTTTACATAGCCTTCTATTTGTTTTGTTATTTCTCTTTTATATATGGACCTCTCTGTAATTCTTTCAGTATTATATATATGAGGGTGCACACATTGTGCAACCCTAAGCTCTCCAAATCTCATTGTTTTTCACAGCATCTATACCCTTTTTGTGTACGAGAATACCCCAAAAAGATACATTTTTCAACCCGTGGAGATAGTTTATCATGAGCAGGACCAAGCAATTTTACAAAGCATGCAGAGCCAAATATACGAGGACGCACAGCAAACAAGGGTTTATCAGGGTGCAGAATTTGTACAGGTATTTTATTTCCAATCACCGAAGAGGGCATCCGATTTATTAGAAAGCAAGCAGTCAAGATGGCTTCTGGCCAGAATAACCGAGGTACATTACCATGCAACATAATAGTTCTAGCAACCTCTAGCAAGTGTCTATTCTTCCTTTCAGCAATGCCATTCTGCTGAGGTGTGTATGCACAAGAAGTCTGGTGTATAGTGCCAACTAATTTACACAACAACTCGACATCTTTTTGAACAAATTCAAGTGCATTATCAGTTCTAAAAAATTTGACAAGCATAGAGTATTGTGTTTTCACCTCAGCAAAAAAGAATTTAATTCTGGACAAAACTTCAGATCGACTTTTCAGAAGAAATAACCAAGTGGCCCGAGAAAAATCATCAATAAACAGAATAAAATATTTGTTGCCAGATAGACTAGGGACATGACATGGACCCCATACATCAGCATGAACAAGATCAAAAACATTTTTACTACTAATCTGAGAACGTTTAGGATAAACAGCCCTAGTCTGTTTGCCTAACTGACATGATTCACATTGAAACACATTTGTCCCTACATCAGATACAATATGGCGCAGTTTTTCAGATGATGGGTGCCCAAGTTTGTAGTGCCACTGTAAAGCCGATACTGAAGAAGGACTGCAAAAGCCAGAGCCACATCGTCCATTCTTTTCATATTGTCCAGGTAGTACAAGCCATCAGGTCCTTCATACCCCCCACCAATCTTCATCCTCGTGCAAAGGTCCTCAAAAACACAGGAACCAGGAACTAAAGTCAGGCTACAGTTCAGGCTACGCAAAGTCTTGCTAACAGATAATAAATTCAGCGAAAAATGAGGCACATAAAGAGCATATTTCAACATGATATCAGACACAATGTCTCCAATCCCCGAAACAGCAGACTTGGAGCCATCAGTAAGCATAACAGACGAATTAGCAATCGGTCTAGACAAATTTCTGAACAACGACCGATTCCCAGAAATATGAGATGATGCACCCGAATCAATAACCCATTTTGTATTACCAGAACTAGAAGACGGTGCAGTGAGGAAGGTAGTGTCGCAACCAGAGTATGTCGCAGCACGTGCTCCAGAGGTGGTGGCAGTAGACGACGAGCCAGTACGCTCAAGCAACAGGCGCTCGACCTCAGCATAAATAAAGTCAGCAGTAGAAGTACCCGGGGCATCAGGCTGGGTAGAGATTTCTGAATAGGTAGTAGCATCAGTGGCCGCATTGGCCCAAGCCGGTTTGCCGTATTTTTCCCAGCATTTCTCTTCAATATGGTTAGACTGGCCACAGAAGTTACAGAGGCGTTGGCCCGTCTGAGGGCGAGCAGTAGTAGTAGCAGTAGCAGGTTCAGAAGATGCTCCTCGACCTGAAGAATTCCTCCTCCTGCTAGCACCAAGGGGATGGCGAGTGTCCCCCTGCCAGCACCAAGTAGAAGTACCCAGGGCATCAGGCTGGGTAGACATTTCTGAAGAGGTAGTAGCATCAATGGCCGCATTGGCCCAAGCCGGTTTGCCGTATTTTTCCCAGCATTTCTCTTCAATATGGTTAGACTGGCCACAGAAGTTACAGAGGCGTTGGCCCGTCTGAGAGCGAGCAGCAGCAGTAGTAGTAGCAGGTCCAGAAGATGCTCCACGACCTGAAGAATTCCTCCCCCTGCCAGCACCAAGGGGAGGGAGAGTGTCGTGAAACCGACCGCGTCCTCGGCCACGACCACGACCAGATATCACAGCAAATGCAGTAGTATCACCAGTGTCAGTAGGTGTCTCAGATGACGATGCAGGCAAGCGTTGTAGCCACTGAAAGGCACTCTGCAGAGTAGGTAGCAGATCACTGGCTAGAATTTGATCCACCACCCCAGCAAAGGAATCAGGTAAGCCACAGAGAAACTAAACAAGTTGCAACTCCTGGCGCTAACGTTGCATAGTAGCCAAATCAGTAGACAAGGGATGGTAAGCTTCCAATTCCCCCCCACAATCCCTTGAACGCAGAAAAGTAGTCTGTCAAGTCAGATCCCGAGAAGCGTAGACGACTGAGCTGCTTGTTGATATCAAACACTTTCTTGGGGTTCTGACTGTGTGAATAGGTACTGGCAAGCTGATCCCACATCTGCTTTGCCGTCTGCAGGTATAGTAGTGTGACACTGATCTTGGTCTCACTACTATTCAGAATCCATGTCATAACCGTAGAATCATCTTTTACCCAGTCATCATAAGCTTTCACATCTTTTGAGTCGGCTGTTGCAGGAGGCACCGGAGGCGGATCACGCGTCAAGTAGACATTTTGCCTTGTGATTTGACATATATCTGCATGGAACACACCCAGTGCTGGTAGTTTCTCCCGTCCAATTTCACCGTTGTAACCTGAAGACGTAGATCCTCATGTGTAGACGCCATGAGGTAGAAGCAGACCAACTCCCGGAGTAACAGGCAGGCAGCAGAAGACAGGAACAGGCAGAAGAAGGTTGCCTACGTCCTTAGGTAAGCAGCAGTAGGCACAGATCTACAGATTGGATGGATCCCTCACATACGGGCTACGTCGGAGCGCAGCAAGGAACCCAGTGGCTCAACGGCCGACATGGGCAGGCAGAAGCAAACTCCGAAAGGTGTCATGCAGTCACGAATCAAGCCACCGGACAAGGTGTATGGCTGTCCTGGCGACTAGATGCCCCGGTGGCGCACCTGCCGCGGCGGCGCAGGCAGCGGCCGGCACAAGGCTGCCCGCGCGCGGGAGGGGGGGCGGCGGCCGGGGAGGAAGAGAGGAGGGAGGGAAGGGGAAGAGCGGCGGCTATGGATCTAGGCTTGCTCTGGTACCATGAGAATAACTAGGGAAATGGAGAGCTTAGGGTTACACAATGTGTGTACCCTTGTATTTATAATAACATAACATTTACAATGAGGTACATATATAAAAGTAAATTAACAAAACACTAAATAAAGACATATATATATTAACAGTTTAGTTTTCAATTCAAATATAATACCACAATTTTTTTTATTTCAATTATGCTAAAAAATTTAAGTCATATGGATGTGATGGGACATGCATGGCGGTGGCCTCAAGATTTTGCATGGGTTGATTTTTTATTAAGCCAATCATGTATTGCTCCACAAGGGGAAGGAATTGGAGTGCATTTGATGTAGCACACAAAAGAGAAATAGTCTTGATCCTCAAAGGCTAAAGACCTAATATTTATAAGCATGAATACGCATTTGATGAAATCGAAGTGGGAGAAACCAAGCCTATATATCGTTACAAAATCGATGCATTTGTGGCAACTATGTTGATGCCCACAAAGATGATGAAGAACAAGCAAGAGATAGCTGCAAAAACCAAGCCAATATATCAAGGAAGAAAATGTCCGACTTCGATGTCGTTCGGTGGCCACGGAAATAGAATTTTTGACAAACTTTAACATATATTTCAACATATGCCTTCCTGGCATTTTGATAATTAAATGATCAAATTATTTAATGATTTTTTACCAGAACAATCTAGTAGTGTAGATCTACTCGAATATGCAATAATATTCCATATTGGATATGAGAGGGTGGGGATCCTCATGTGTGAGTGAAGGAAGTTGAATTGTTTCAATGGGGATTTTGAGGTCAAATTAAATGGTGGAATAAATGAAGTCATTTTAGTTTGCGTGCACAATAGATAGACCTAAAGCCACAAATTTATGGAAACATTTAATATGATCTAGGATGGTAGGACCTCCATGTAGGATGACAGGACGTAGTACATAAGCAGTGTTGCAGTGAGGAAGCATGTAACAACTATGGTTTATGTATCTAGTTAAACCATGATGGTTGTCAACCTCCTTGTTGGTTATACCTATCAACATATTGGCTCCAATTTACTTTGTTTTATACAAGGATAGATGTGTCTCATTGTGTTCTCTATATGCCTACTAGTAACAAAATGCATACTCATGAATTAGCTCAAGCATTTTTTTTTGTCGTGTGCTTTTGTGGCGAGAGCCTATTGGAGGCAACCATATAGTTAGAGGTGTAATTGAAAATGGCATACATACACAATACCTCGATGATCAAGCTAATTTTGTGCACTACCATCAAGAATCATGTCACCTCAAATATGAAAGCTAGTGGGTCATCATAGCCATAGAAACAACTCCTAAACCCATTTTAAAATATTTCCTTCATAGATCTTTATAGATTGGGAGAAATATGAGAGAGAGGTAGGATTAGGCTAGGAAGAGAAGAAACATAACTTAGATTGTCCAGAGTATTATCTTTTCAAGTCAGTCTATCTATAAATACCCTGCCCAAGGGGTATTATCTGGTGTAGTCGAAATGTTTTGCCTTTATGTTTTGGTGTGGGGTTCCCCTAGGAACTCAATTCCCTATCATACATTATTAACTTTTATATTTATATTTTTAATGAAAACGTCACAATGTTTGCTTAGACGTGTTTCATTTGAATAGGGATCTACATCTTATTTAATAATTTAGTAACACCATTTGGTTAATGTTGTACAATGTGTGCTTGACCAATGCACTCAAAAGTTACACACAGATCACAATTTTTTCAAAGAGTTGCATGAGCTTTCACCATTCCCCGAAAGTTTCAGTTTTTCCCCAAATGTTTGTGTTCCTAATTGTGAATCTTCCAGGTTGGCCAAACGAATAATGTATCTGTGTGACATTTCCTAGAAATGCTTGGCGAAATATCTTTCCACAGATCTTCACTAAACTCCATATCAAAGTGAGAAAAATATTCGATTCAGTTTTCAAATATACAATCCAAGTCTAATATCTCCCCACGGATGATTGTAACGTTGCTTAGTAACAGACCTTATGAAATATATATTCAAAGAATACCGCATGACTTTGTTTACACCTGGATCATTTTGTCCACACAATGATGTACTAAAGAATGTGCTGCTCAGTATTTAAGCAACATAGAAGGTGCTAAATATCAAATATCTTGTCATTTTACTGTTAGCTAAGCAAAATCAAAAGTTAGTTAGCTTAATGAGACCTCGAGTTGAAACTTAGAAGGCAGCCATCAAGACAGTACAATTTGCAAATCAAGCTCATTTTCAGACTTGTAGCTTAGAAAAGACCAAGTATTTCCATCACCAGGCATGGGTATTTACAAAGGAATTCAACTATACTTGAAGCTTAGAGAGCAAGTGCAAACATTCCCTGTACCCAACTCAAATATATATTCAACTAGGACTGAATGTGAGAATAGCAAACAGTCATAGGCTCCGAGTGAAGCCATAGCAACCCAAGTGTCCCTTGGATTGTCATGTATAAGACACCAAATCGGTAATTTTTTAATGTGTGAGAAAACAAGTTTAACAATATAAAGTCAAAGGCTCCCTCATAAAGTTCAAACTTTAGACGGAAATATAGTGTTTAAAATTGGTTGACTTACTATTGGTGAAGGCATTCGTTTAACTCTTTAGCATGTTTGCGACAACTCCATACAACACTTATGGTTTTACCCATGGCGCAATCGGCATATTTTCTAGAGAATTCCTGACATTCCTTGAGTGCTTTCTGCTTCATTTTGCTTCTTAACGCTGGAGGTAAGATAAGAGAGAAATCAAGTTTACATAATGTATAAATAAACTTAACAAGGAACCATCTGTTGGTTAACTGAGCCATGTTAAACCTTTGAAAATTGGGAGATATATCAGCAACATGTATGCAGTATAATTGTAGGGAGTAAAAGTGAACTTCCAGATGAATTGATGATTGAATATACATATATTCATATACACATACCACCATGTCTTCTAGCATTCCTTTCTTCCCAAAGACAAGAGAAGGATACTCACACACCATAAATGTTATGACAGAAATATGGCAGCAAGTTAAGCAACTGTTTGTATTAGTATATATACTTTACTGTGTTGTGTTGTTTCTTACTTAGTGTATTTTGGCTTTTGTCTATTAGCCTCTTGTACTTTTTATCCCATATTGCCAAGCTCTACTCTATGTGTTACTCTCTTGTCTTATAAAAGAGAGAGCCATGAACTTGTTTTATTCATACAATAAGAAGTAGCCTTTAGTATTTTAGATGGTATCAGAGCCACCCGATCCTCCCTAAACCTCTCCCTCCTAAACCCTAACACCTATGCCCACATAACCCTAGCCGCCACCCCTCCCTTTTCCTTTTTTCTTTGCTGCCCCCCCCCGCCGCCGCCGGTGGCGGCTTTCCTTTTCCACCCCAACAGCCACTGCCACCATCTCCAACCCCCTCACCAGCCTTCCGTCACTTCTCGTGCCCGCCGCCACCCACCGCTCAGCCTGCCGCCACCATCCTCTCTCCCCTCCACAACCCACCACCACCTTCCAAGCTGCATCCTCTTCTCCGCCATCACCACACCCTTCCTCCATTATCACTCTCCCATCCCCTTGACCACACCATTCAATCCATCTCCTTCTCGTTGGTCTTCGGACATCTTCGAAAACTTTCCAGTTCTGGTACATTGACGACGTAAACTCAATTTTTGCTCTCTGTCTGCCTACGCCTCATGGTCGAGTAATTTTTCTTCCATGTTGGCGTAGGTTTTTCTATATTCCTTTCTGCCCCTACGTGGGTTCCTGAGATCCGATGCTTGGATTTCCTACTATTATCTTGTGCGCCCAGTTTGGTGTTCCTAGATCTGCCCATGTATTGGGTTTCTGCTGCTGTCTACTTTTGTTGACTGCTACGTCAACCTTCTGACTGCCTCCTTTTCCAGCCTGCTATTGTTGCCTGCGCCCTTTGTTCAAGTTGCATCCTTTCCACATGGCGTCCACAGATGTCCCCGCAACTTGTGCGTCACCACTGTCAAACTGGATGGCTCCAACTATCACTTATGGGCAGCCTCCTTTGAGCTCTATGTCAAGACTCAAGGACGCTTCTCACATCTGTCTACCAAAGGTCCAGTGACTCCTGCTACAGATGTTGATGACAAGACGAAACAGCCTATGATCTTTGGTCTAAAGAAGATTATGGCGTCATGACCTGGCTGGTCAACAGTGCAGAGCCCAAAATCAGCCAGTCTCTGTTCCGCCTGAAGACGACCAAGAAAATGTGGGATCAGCTTTCCCACGTGTACTCTCACCAGCAGAATCCGAAGAAAGTGTTAGAAATCTTCAAAAACTTGGCCAAATTGGAGTACTCTGCTACTGATTCTATGGAGGACTACTATAATCAATGTTGTGCTCTCTGGGAAGAATTTGAGGTCTATCACCCCCTATCAGCAGATATTACTGAGATCCAGCGCGAGCGGAACGAGTTACAGTTAGTCTAGTTTCTTGTTGGCATGTCGTCATCCTTTGCGGAGGTCGTTGATCAGATCCTTTCTAGTGATCCTCTTCCTACCTTACGCGATGTTCTGAAGCGTGTGCAGCGTCTTCCCTCCGCCTCTCAAGCTCTTCATGATACTTCTGACAGGATAGCCCTTGTTGTTAGGACAGGAGACTCCTTCCGTGGACGTGGTCGCGGTCGTGGACGCTCTTCTACTGGTCCAGGACGGGGGTCTTCCTCCTCTACTGCTGACACTACTGAACAACGCTATTGCACCTTCTGCAAACGGACTAATCATAATGAAGACCGCTACTGGATCAAACATGGAAAACTTGCGTGGGCAAATCAAGTCACATCTGAACAGCCTGACATTGTTGCTAGGGATGGCAAATCATGGATATCCATATCCATTAACCACTATCCAAACTGATCTGTTTAAAATTAAGAACCTGGATGTCCAGACTACTTGCAGATGGATGCTTTGGATGTTTGGATGTGGACAACCATGGATATATGGATAATATCCGGGTATACATTGAAATTTTGTTGTTTGGTCCGTGGAGAAATAACTATATCAAAAGACCAATTTTTTCATAAACTTTTTTGAAGACGACAGACTGAACTGTTAATTGCAAATGACTTAGAATACCAAATAAATTATTATATCCATTTCTGGTTGCACATTGCAGCACTAACATGAACATATTATCAAATTTGAAACCACAGTTATTCACATCGCTCAACAAAACATTCGTATTGTTGTCGCTACTTGTAATTTCTTAGAATAACACTAAATTGTGATACATGTTCTGGATGCACATTGCCACATGAAAACGAGCAAATTATCAAATCTGAAACTACAAAATTATACACATTGTTGGACTGCACATTTATATTCTTGTTCATTATTACAAAGAGCTCAGAAAATCACTAAATTGTTGTACATGTTTCTAATTACATGATTCTTACTACGCTACTTTAAGAAGTAATACAGAGGGTGGGAACATGCCACACGGGAGAGCCGTGTATGAGGCTTCAAACACTATCCTATGGAGAGGAATTGTTCAAGGAAAGCAAGTTCCTACTGATCATTGACGATGTGTGAACCAGAAGCAACTGTAGTGGAAGACTTTGCTCAATCCATTGATGTGTGGGGAATCTAGAAGGATGTTATTAGGTAAGCAGATAGTTGAAAACGCTGGAGCAGATAGGCAAGTAGATGGTTAAAAAATTGGAAGGATTGCCCCTAGCTGCTAAATCAATTGACGGCTCATGGGAGGCATCGTGGATAATGATCACGTCCACAGGTAAGCGGGAACAATCTGCATTGCCGAGATCCTTAGAGGCATTGAGGAGGTGAATCCAGTTGTTTCCATGGCTAAGAGGAAGGATGCCCCTGCTCTTGTCACAGCGTCCTTGTCGGGAGATATGAGCCCGCCCCTTCAACTATATTCAGTTGCGACACTGGTGGTTGACGAAGAGATGCGCGGCGGCACCGATCCACCAGTGGAGACAGGGAGTTGGTGCCGAGGCAGGGGATGTGAGAACGACGGTTCTGACAGGCTTTGCAGCTCTATACACGCACAGCTTTTAGTCAACACCCAACCGCCATCCATCAATGAAGGTCGACAATGGTTGGATTCGACATGGGATGCCGGGTGGAGAACGCGAAGATGAGGGTTGTGCGGCGTCGCATCCGGGAGAAGGAGGGGGATTCGGGGGAATGGACGGTTAGGTCATCCGATAAAATATCGTGGATACGATTACATCCAATCTCGAGCCATCCGTTACGGGGTGGATATCCAACAATTTGCGGTTTGGTTCGGTTATTCCGGACTGGATATGGATATTTTGAATTTTTTTGCCATCTCTGATTGTTGCCCCCTCTTATGCTCCACCGTCTGCCGACTGGATCAGATCGAAATTTGAGAAACTGCTTCAAGTGCGTGTGGCCTCCTCTATTGAGACTTCCACTGATGGCAATACTGCTCTCCTGACCCAGTCTGGTAAAAATACATGGGTGATCGACTCTGGTGCGACCTCCCATATTACTAGCAATCCTACCTTATTTTCAAATTTGCATAAAACTACTACTATTCCTCATGTTACTCTTGCTGATGGTTCACAAACGCCTGTCTCTGGTTTTGGAAATATTTGTACTTCTGGCTGCCTACCTCTGCACTCTGCATTATATATTCCTAAATTTCCAATAAACTTATTATCTGTCATCAGAACTGTTAAGAGCCTACAATGTTCTATAACGTTTGACCCGGACGGTGTTACTTTTCAAGATCTACGCACGAGGACGAAGATTGGTTTGGGCCATGAGGGACCAGACGGCTTATACTATCTGGATGTACCGAGGACTGTTGCATTTCTGACTTCTTCTGTAACGGTCATCCAATGGCACTATCGGTTGGGACATCCGTCAGCGGCTAAATTGAAGCACATACTATCTGCTATTTTTTATTCTGTTTTTCATTGTGAAACATGCCAGTTAGGCAAACAGACTAGATCTACCTTTTCAAAAAAGTTATGTATTGGCTCAAAACAGTCTTTTGATATAGTACATGCTGATATTTGGGGCCCATGTTCTGTTTCCAGCGTCTCTGGTTTCCGGTACTTTATGAGTTTTATTGATGATTTCTCTAGAACCACCTGGATATTCTTGTTAAAAGACAAGTCTAACATTCTTGATACTATTACTGCCTTTTTTTCTAAAATACGTACCCAGTTTAGTAAACCTATAAAAATCTTTCACACTGACAATGCCCTTGAGTTCATGCAAGCCTCAATCAGCCTTTTTTGTCGCAAACTGGGTACTATTCACCAAACCTCATGCGCTTACACTCTGCAACAGAATGGAGTTGCCGAACGCAAAAATCGGCATCTTCTTGAAGTTGCTCGCACTCTCCTGTTTCACTACCATGTTCCCCACTGTTTTTGGCCAGAAGCTATTTCCACTTCATGCTATCTTATTAATCGCATGTCATCTTCTGTTCTTCGCAATCAAGTTCCATATCAAATTCTACAACCTGATGCTCTGTTGTTTTCTATCCCTCGGATTTTTGGAAGCACCTGCTTTGTTAAAAATCTGCGTCCTGGATTAACAAAACTTGATCCTCGACCCATCAAGTGTGTCTTCTTAGATACTCTAGGACACAAAAAGGGTACCGCTGCTATGACCCAGTTGCAAAGAAATGGATGGCTTCGGCTGATGTTGTCTTTTTTGAACATATGTCATTTTACGCCTCTGCTGGCTCTGCCTTGACATCGGATTTATTTGCGGATACATTGTTACCGCTGATTGATGATCCTAATTCATCGGATACCACTTTTGTTGTTGCTCCTCCACTGAAGGTTTATCAAAGAAGACCGAAGGCTCCAACTCCCTCCATGGCCCCTCCAGATCCTTCATCCTCGATGGCAGATCCATCTCCATCTCAGGTATTTTCGAACTTAGATATACCTATCAGCTTACGCAAAGGCACTCGAACTTGTACACAACACCCCATTGGGAATTTCTGTACCACTGCTCATTTGGGGACTAACTTTGCAAATTTTACATCTGCTCTTTCTACTATTTCTATTCCTAAGAATGCTTCTCAGGCTCTTAAGCATCCAACTTGGCGCCAGGCCATGGAATCTGAAATGTAGGCCCTTACTGAACGCAACACTTGGCAGTTAGCTGATCATCCTACTGGTTGTTCTCCTGTTGGCCGTCGATGGGTCTTTACGATCAAATATCAGCCTGATGGGACTATTGAACATCTAAAAGCTCGTCTTGTTGCCAAAGGCTATACCCAGACATATGGCGTGGATTACTTTGAGACCTCACCGGTCGCCCGTTTGTACTCGGTTCGTGTACTTATCTCTTTAGCTGTTAATTCTGAATGGCCTTTATTTCAACTCGATGTCAAAAATGCTTTTCTATATGGTGATCTACATGAGGAGGTATACATGGAACAGCCTCCTGGTTTTATGCTTCAGGGGGAGTCCTCAAAAGTTTGTCGTCTGTGCAAAGCAATTTACGGCCTGAAGCAAAGCCCTCGTGCCTGGTTTGATAAGCTGAGCTCTATTCTTCAAAAATTCCAGTTTCGTCGTTCTCAGACTTATCATTCTGTATTCATCAAGCGAACCACTTCTGGTCTTGTTATCTTGATTGTCTATGTTGATGACATCATATTATCTGGGAGTGACCTTGTAGGCATTCATGCTACTAAACGCTACTTGGAAAATCATTTTGTCACTAAATATTTAAGTACACTGAGATACTTTCTTGGGATTGAAGTTTCTCGGTCATCTTCTGGTCTGTGCTTATCTCAGCGCAAATATGTTCTAGATCTTCTATTTGAAACAAGTCTTCTTGGAGCCAAGTCTGCCAGTACCCTTTTGGATCCGAACACTAATTGGGATGACGAGAAATCTCCCCCTTATCCTGATCACCATCAGTATCGTCGCATGGTCAGGAAGCTTATTTACCTTATTGTCACTCGAGCTGATATCACATCTGCAGTTGGACTTGTTAGCAGGTATCTCGATAAGCCCAGACAATGCCACTGGGATGTTGTCTGCCATATTTTAAAATGTCTAAAAAGCTCTCATGGGAAAGGTCTTTTGTATAAGAAACATGGCCACTGTAATCTTGTTGGGTATTTTGACTTTGACTACGCTGGGAGCAAGATAGATCGTCGTTCTACTTCTGGTTTCTACATGTTTGTAGGTGGTAACTTGGTTACCTGGCGCAGCAAGAACAAACAGTTGTTGCTCGTTCTAGTGCTGAAGCATAATATCGAGCCATGGCTCATACTACCTGTGAACTCTTCTGGGTCTGTGGTCTTCTGAAAGATTTTGGTATCTCTCATTCTAATCCTATTCCTATGTACTGTGACAACAAGGCTGCTATCTTTATTGCTAGTAATCCTACATTTCATGAACGTACTAAGCACATTGAAGTTGATTGTCACTTTGTACGAGAAGTTGTCTTATCTGGTCAAATATCTACGCCTTATACACATACTTCAGATCAAGTTGCAGATATCTTCACCAAGATTCTTCCGAAAACCCGATTCACTGCTCTGATTGACAAGTTGGGCATGATTGATATCTATGCTCCAGCATGAGGGGGAGTATTAGTATATATACTTTACTGTGTTGTGTTGTTTCTTAGTGTATTTTGGCATTTGTCTATTAGCCTCTTGTACTTTTATCCCTTATTGCCTAGCTCTACTCTATGTCACACTCTCTTGTCTTATAAAAGAGAGAGCCATGTACTTGTTTTATTCATTCAATAAGAAGTAGCCTTTAGTATTTTAGAGTTTGAATCTCACGAATCGGAGAGATGGAGGCTCAAAGACACAAAGATTGATCTCTGAGAAGTGACACGATCAACAACTGCAAAAGATAAGCATAGGGAGTAGGTATGGATTGGTGCATAGGTACCAAAATGGAGCATGTATGTCTATAAAATTTTGCACGGTGCGTTGTCTACTTTGGACAAGATACATAGATGGAATGATAAAGTTTATGTTGTTTGTTTGTTGTACTCAGAAGAAGAGGAGTCTCATATCCACTTGGCGGGTTGCTGCAAATTCACTAAAGAAGTTTGGAAGCTAATATGCGATGATTTCATATTACAACTAAACAGGAAGAGGAACCAAGAAGAATGGTGGCAAGCTATGGGAGCGATGTTAAGAAGAGAATATTATTTTCTGCTCTTTGCTACCATATTTGGTAAGAAAGGAACGCTAGAAGACATGACGGTACAGCCACTAATGTGATGAGTATTGCTGTAAAAATATGTAAATGTGTGAATCGTAAGTTACACATTAGATAGAAGAGTGAGTTGTTTTCTGTTACGATGTATAGCGTTGGGCTCTATGTAACTCTTGAGCTCCTATAATTTTAGGAGGGGTCGAAATATATTTACCTGATTTCGATATTCATATGCACATACACGCATGTGAGTATGTGTGAGTGCTTGTACAACGACCAGTTCTCGGCTTTTCCGAATAGCTGATTGAAACTTTGACCAAACTTAACGATCTTTTCCCAAAAAAAAATATTTTCTCGAATTATGATTTTTTCCAAGGAAGCTAAAAAATTGTCAAAAGGGGGAATAGAGGGATCACATTTCATTCAGTTAGCACTAAACAGTGAATCTACATCTACCAAATATGAAGATAGGGGGAGCCTATGCCCAAGGGTATAGGCTTAGAATTAAATGTCTGATTTCGATGTCGTGTTCCGATGGCCCAGAAACATGAATTTTTCGAATATTCGATATTAGGCCGTAGCAATTTTGACGACCAAATAAGTGAATTAAATCATGAAAATTTACTAGGACGATCTAAACACCAAGATCTACTCAAATATGAAATAATATTTCATATAGGATAATGTGGGGGGTCTCCCACATTTGTAATTGAAGGAAGCTGAACATTTTCGACAGAATTTGGATGGCAATTTCGATGTCAAAATGAAGGAATTAAGTTATGAAATTTTGCAAACACAATGTCTAAACATAGACACACTAGATTATATAATAAATCTATGTGTTTAGAGGTTAGGGTGGGATCCATGTCCTGAGAGTAGTGAGTGCACAAATGAACAGAAATGTCAAGCATGTTAGACAGTTAAACTGTTACAAACTTCAAGTTAAAACAACTAGAGTACTAGACTTTATAACTTAGAGTTACAACTTACAAGCTACAATATTGTAGGTTAATATATTTATTGTATAAGTCTACTATTTTAATATATTTAGGGTTACATAAGTGAATAATTAAAAAAATAGGATTACAAAAGTGAATCATTTTAAAAAAATATTTAGGGTTACAAGTTACAACTTGCACTCAATATTTTGTATATGGCTATTATTATAATATATTTAGGGTTACATAAGTGAAAGCTTTTGTAGCCAATTTGTATATAAATACGAAATATGTTGATTAAATTTTCAAAATAAATATAGATAGACGTATTTCACACTATTGTTTCTTAGATTTACAAGTTCACTTCAAGATCTTGAGAATTTTAAGAGAAATGTCACGTAGAAAAATAAGATTTTTGGAGTATTTATTAAGATATGTCTAAAAGGGAGTAGAGATAGGAGGAGTAGATGGGCTAGGGAGAGGGGTTACATACCTTAGAATCAAGTAGAGCAGCCTTCGAGAGCAAGATATCACAAAAAACTCGCTAAAAGATTAAAGTCCCAACAAATCCAGTCGGTGGAACACTGTTTTGCGACATAGGTGTTGCATTTAGCACTTATTTCGCAATATCAAGGCCCAAACTGGACTTTTTTGCACTAAAATACCCCCTGTTTTGCGAAATTTCGACTGTAGCTGCGAAATTTTTGCGAAATTGCGGACCAATTCCTGCATACTGACATTTCGATGTCCGGTTGAAAAAAGAACAAAATTTCGAGCGAAATTTCACAATTTTGATCGAAATTTTGTTCCATGGGTATAGGAGGCTTCCCTATACAAGTATACATATCTACATTTGGCATGATTTTTTAATGCAGCCCAAATGTATGGATAGGAAGCATATAATTTGGATTGAATGTGATTAAAAAGTCATGTATATATACAGGTTAGGAAGTGTGTATCAGCCAGTACATGTAAGTTGTGTGTGCTGACCATTAAAATAACACATCTAGAATCCATAACTATATCCAACCAGATAGATGGAATCGACATGGTCTAGATTAGACTTGTTTAGAAAATCACAACATATATCATGTATATCATAAGATTTAATCGAGTATCATCCAATAGTTTTTGCAATTTTTGCAACTTATAGTTGATTAGAAAGTATACATCTTTTCTTATTGGAAGACCGACAATGTCAGATTGAGATGATTTTATACATAAATATAATATTAAGTGTATTCATCATATCTATATGGTTGGATTTCTCTGTAATTATTGGTTAACGTGTTAAATTAAGATGGGGAGATATAAGATACATGTACTTGAGGCACGCAATATATATAGTAGAGCTACAACACACTTGAGTGTTTTGAAGCTCTACTACACTCAAGTTTACAATTGTTCGATCCGATGTATCAGATCTGGTTGCTCTGGCTAAAAAGTGAGTACAGCGACTTAGTTTGTTTTGCAGGATGTTTTCTCTCTCTTCTCGATAAGTTTCATCAACCACTTCTCTCAACCATCATAGCATGCACAAGAGAGAGGGAGTATAGCCAGTGTACTAGGACTTTTTCTCCACCGTGGAATTGTGACATTGATTTTGCCCTCCAACTTCTTCACCACAATCTCAATGAGGCATGTTTGACCCTCCTCTTAGATTGTGGTCTACATTACAGCGACCTACAGTGTAAGTTTATGCATTTGCCGCTCCTCTAGAACGTCCTTTCATTGACCTGCAACATGTGTCTCTTGTACGAGCTTGTCAGCTAGATCTGTTTCACAGCTTCAGATCACGTTTGGGCATTACCGCCACATCATCCTGCTCTTCCAGCTGGTCAGCCACATCCACTCGAGTTGGGAGGATGATGACAATAGGTGTATGAAGCAACAATCATTATTGGCTTGGGTACGACCTGAAGAGCTTCATGGCTATGAACGAATTGATGGAGCCGACCAAAGAATTATTCCACGGGTTGACAACAATGATTTGTTGACTCTACATCTTCCACGCACCAACTTGTGTGTGTACTCAGATGGAGGAGGAAGACAGCATATGTGTGCAACATTGGTGACAACAGAAGCCATCATTGGATTAATAACCCCTTACGGTTAATCTTAATGGAAGGCCCAGCCAGACCTCTCATCGTCGAGGAGTGACTCTTTGTTAGCCCACACAAACTGAGACCAGCCCTCTTGTCACAACCAAAGACAGAACCAACATTTTCCGCAGAGAAAACTATGAAGATTAAATGGGATGGGAAAGAAGAATGTGAAACATGGTTAATAGTGTTCATAACTAGTGGGGTGGTCAGCGGGAGAGGAAAGAAGTATGTGAAAGCTCCCAAGTAAATCCCAATGGTACATTACTTTCGGGTATGCGATCTCTCGTTAATATATGTAGTCAAGAGATTGTTTGCGTGAGAGTATGTTGCATAACCATGCATCCATCACAGCATGGACGCTCAGTCCTGTAAACAACAGCGTTCACACAAGTGTACCTACAAGTTGATTATGCCAACAGTAACTACAGGTATCCGTAGGATACAAGCTGGTATGCAAAGCCTGTAGAACACCACTCGTACAGCAGTTCCCACTTTTCAGTTGTCGGTTTTCTTGATTGCAAACCTTTCTGAACTGTTGCCAGTTGCTTCACAAACTTCATATAAGTCAGACTAGAAACTTTGGATTATGTCTTTGTTACAGTACGTGGTGGTTGAGCTGATATGTGCATTCGTAGTGCCCTCTTTCCAACGTAGCTTTGCTAGATCATGACGACATCAGGCCTCAGGGGCGTCTGCTTGTGAGAAATGAGTGATAGGGATACATGACCCAGCTTTTTCTCTCGTTCAATTTGTTTTTCATAGTTGGAGTAAAAGTATCACAGAGGAGGTAGAAATGCAGACCCAATTCCTCAGAGGACTCCTAGCAGGGGTGGCATGCACGAGGTTGGTCATTACTAGATAAAAGGTTGAACCTCTTTGCCACTAGCTATTGGATCGCTTTTCATGGAGAGTGTTGCAATTGACATTATGAAAGGTGCATCCTTCATTTCTTTCATGAGGAGCATACAGTTGATTAATTCGATCCTGCACCCGCCATGTAGGATGAAGAGCAACCATGAGAAAAGAACAAATAGAATGCCTAAGTGTGTTTCTGTCGTGGCTCTCTCCGTGCCTGGTAATTCATAAGCTTTTCTGATTAGATGCAAAGGTCATTTTCCTCAACATTATCGTTCATTAAAGAAGATACTAAAGATAGAAAGAGAGAGTATATGAAGAAGTAGTGGGGATAGTGGGGTTGTAACATACCAGATCTTGGAACCCCTAGAAGTTTGACCTTTTGGGCTTAGCCAAACAAGGTTGGGGTTAGATCTAAAAGATGTTTGGTATGAACCTAATGAGCTAATGCATGAATAAATCACCCTAATGTAACCTAATGTTCTCACATTAGTCTTGGGCCAATAATAGACACATAAAATATGTTCCATGAGATAATAATGAATTATATAAAATTTCATGCAAATAATCACACATAATTCTTTTGGTGATAATGTTAAGATATGGAACATAATTGAATGAGCAAGAGTGATAATAATGAAATAATGTGATAATAATGGGCACAAATAATAATTGTGACATAACTCATTAAAAGAAATCTCAAAAGTGGAATCTAAGTTAAAAATCATGTTCCTTGGATCCCAATTAACTTGGGAGTCAAGTTTCACATTATTTACCTGATAATAATTAATTGAATTCAATTTGGAAAACAAGATATGAGTTTTTCCCCAAAATATCAAATAAAATATTTAATGATTCCAAAAGTGGAAAATAATCTTAGATTCGTAATCTACACACTAAAATATGTCTTTGGGTGAATTTTCACTCAATTTTGAGAATATTTGATTAAAAGGTGAAATCAGGAGAGAGAGAAAGTGTGTAGAACCTTCAAAATATTAAATAAATGAATAAATAACTCCAACATGTAAATTTGATGGCAAATTTGTATCCAAGGCACTTAATGTGACTTGTGGGTGAAGTTTCGTCAAATTTGGATAATCTTATAACCATTAATGAAGGAGAACAAAGAAAATAAGATTTGATTTATTTAACACATCAAAAGTTCTCAAAAGGCAAATCTAATTGCATAATCGGAATCTACAAGCCTTAATTGGCCTCTGTGCAAAATTGCACTTAATTTGAGCAACTTTTGGACCGTCAATTTAAGAGAGAGAAAAAGAAGATAAAATCCAAATTTCACTTTAATTTAATTCGATTTGAATAAGGAATTCTCAATGTAAATCTCACGCATTTAAATCTCAGATTTCACCTATGTTTCCCTGTTATGCACGCCTTCTTTTTTTCGCAATGTGGGGAGCGGTTTGACCGTCCGATCTTTGATCAGACGGTGCAAAAGTCGTCTTCTACCCCGATTAGGACAAGGAGCAGTTGGCCACCGAGTTGGTAATGCAGCATGGACCTAATAAGGTAAATTTGTGAAATGTGGTGCCGCAATGCAACGTGCAATGCAGCGCTGAGAGAGGCCATAGGCCTTCTCCCTTTTTATTAATAAGAGAAACTGGACAATTTACATAGAGGTCCAGCAGGATATAGAAATTACAAAATAGAATAAATATGAAATATATTAACACTCCCCCTCAAGCTGGAGTGTACACATTGTGTAGACTCAGCTTGTTGCAAAAACTCTGGAAAGCTGTTGGACTCAATGGCTTCGTAAGAACATCTGCAAGTTGATCTTCAGACTTGACATGTGGAGTCACAACAGTTCCATTCTTGATCTGGTCTCTGATAAAGTGGCTGTCAACTTCAATGTGCTTAGTACGTTCATGGAAGATTGGATTCTTAGCAATGTAGATGGCCGCTTGATTGTCACATCTGAGTTCTATAGGAGACAAAACAGGAATCTTTAATTCAGAAAGTACAGATTGAACCCACTGCAACTCACAACATGCATGTGCCATTGCTCTATACTCAGCTTCCGTGCTAGATCTTGCCACAACATTTTGCTTTTTGCTTTTCCAGGTAATAAGATGATTCCCCAGAAATGTGCAATATCCAGACATAGACCTCCTGTCATTCATATTACCAGCCCAATTTGCATCTGCATAACTAGGGGTGAGCAGACTTTGGTTAAAACCGATTAACCGAACGGTTAATCCTTGTTTGGCTAATTCAGAACGGTCAAATTGGTTAATACGGTTTAGTCAGTGAATAAATTTTGGTTAAATCGGTTATTTGGTTAACGGTTCGGTCATAGAATTTTCAGATCGGTTAGCCGATTAACCGATGTGTTGTATGTTGTTTCAGAATTACTATTATAAAAGTTAATATCCTAATACCGACCCGGCTGAATACGAGGCCCAGCGGCAGCCTGCCAGAAGTCCTATTCCGGTATTAGCGATTCGATCAAATGAAAAAATGTTTTCTATATATACGTTTGCATGGGCGTGGATACTTTGGTACCGCAGTGCAAAACCCTAACCCTATTGTTCTTTAGCTACTTTCCGTCGACAAACCGTCGTACCAATATAGGATATTTAGACGCGGCGGCTCTAACGGCGACAGATTTTGACTGGCAATTAGCCGAATAAGTCTTATGATCTCTGATGCATCATGCATCTCCTCTCTTAAGTCTATGCTGGCATTCATCTATTTGTTGTCTTTCTTTCTGCCAAACTACTTGTTGCTGAAAAGTTGTGAGTTTCAGATTGTGCAAAGTTGAAAATTATTACCGTCAGTTCCAATCGACAAGGTACTCTGTTTTCTCTTACACAGTCTAATATGTAGTGATAATTCTAGCAGCTGAAAGCTAATTCCAAAAGAAAAAATAGTCAATTAAGTGTGAATCCACTGTATCGTCATCGTACATGCACGCTGCGTTCATCGTTCTCTATTCGTTTCATTAGATTATAATTCATCAGACAACTGCACTCTAACAGTAAGCATCTTTTACTATACTTCATGCACGCTGCTTCATGCACGTTGCTTCATGCATGTTAATGTCTTGTAATTATAATATGTTTATGTTATTAGTCAATAAATATGTTTTATATAGTCGTGTCTATGTGATGTTGTGATGATAGTCTCAAAAGATGGTCCGATTGTCACAACCATGGTCAACATAATCATGTTGATTGTAGTTTGTTACTTGCCAACAAAATTTATACAATCATAGAAATTTTATTATATAATATCAAATGTAGTTTCTATAGAGCACACTCCTTGCAAATTGCAACTGTTGTTTACAAAATTTTAGTTAGCCGGTCTTTTTTTATTAACCGACCAGACATATTTGGTTAACCGCACCGAATTAACCGTTGAATTCTGGAACGGTTAATGGTTAAATTCTAAATGATGAATTAACCGACTTAGCCGAGTCAAATTAATCGTAACCGACGGAATTAACCGTATGCTCACCCCTATGCATAACCAGTAAGAGACAATGTGGATACATGAGTCTTCGGCCTATAATAGGTGATTCCCTTACCATGTGCACCTTTCAGATATCTCAGAATACGACAGACAGATGTCCAATGAGACTGTTTTGGAGAGCTCATATGCTGACTCACCACTCCTACAGCAAAAGAAATGTCAGGACGTGTGACTGTCAAATATATCAATTTTCCCGTAATATCCTGGATCTGGATAATCAGTAACATCAGTCATCTCCTTCACATGATAGTCCATAGGAGTAGACACAGGCTTGGACTCACTCATACCAGTTTCCTGTAGTAAATCCAGTACATATTTTCTCTGAGACAAATTGGTACCTGCATGAGATCTAAGTACTTCAATGCCCAGAAAATCTCTCAGTTTTCCCAGATCCTTTGTGTGAAAGTGCCCCTGCAAGCCCGCTTTCACACGAGATATGCCTGTGGAATCACTACCAGTGATAACAATATCATCAACATACACAGCAATAATAATAGATCCACCAGAAGAAGTAGAATAAAATAAAGAGTGATCAGTAACAGAACGAGAAAAACCCATCTTTAGCACAACATCACTGAACTTGTCAAACCAAGCTCTAGGAGATTGTTTCAATCCATAGATGGCTTTCTTCAGTCTACACACCTTCTGCCACTCCCCCTGAGCAATAAAACCAGGTGGTTGCTCCATGTACACCTCCTCTTGTAGATCACCATGAAGAAAGGCATTCTTGACATCAAGCTGAAATAGAGGCCAGTCAAATGTAGTAGCCAGAGAAATAAGAATACGTACAAAATTCAGACGATGTTTCCCTGTTATGCACGCATTTAAATCTCAGATTTCACCTATGTTTCCCTGTTATGCACGCCTTCTTTTTTTCGCAATGTGGGGAGCGGTTTGACCGTCCGATCTTTGATCAGACGGTGCAAAAGTCGTCTTCTACCCCGATTAGGACAAGGAGCAGTTGGCCACCGAGTTGGTAAAAAGTCTTATGATCTCTGATGCATCATGCATCTCCTCTCTTAAGTCTATGCTGGCATTCATCTATTTGTTGTCTTTCTTTCTGCCACACTACTTGTTGCTGAAAAGTTGTGAGTTTCAGATTGTGCAAAGTTGAAAATTATTACCGTCAGTTCCAATCGACAAATTACTCTGTTTTCTCTTACACAGTCTAATATGTAGTGATAATTCTAGCAGCTGAAAGCTAATTCCAAAAGAAAAAATAGTCAATTAAGTGTGAATCCACTGTATCGTCATCGTACATGCACGCTGCGTTCATCGTTCTCTATTCGTTTCATTAGATTATAATTCATCAGACAACTGCACTCTAACAGTAGGCATCTTTTACTATACTTCATGCACGCTGCTTCATGCACGTTGCTTCATGCATGTTAATGTCTTGTAATTATAATATGTTTATGTTATTAGTCAGTAAATATGTTTTATATAGTCGTGTCTATGTGATGTTGTGATGATAGTCTCAAAAGATGGTCCGATTGTCACAACCATGGTCAACATAATCATGTTGATTGTAGTTTGTTACTTGCCAACAAAATTTATACAATCATAGAAATTTTATTATATAATATCAAATGTAGTTTCTATAGAGCACACTCCTTGCAAATTGCAACTGTTGTTTAGAAAATTTTAGTTAGCCGATCTTTTTTTATTAACCGACCAGACATATTTGGTTAACCGCACCGAATTAACCGTTGAATTCTGGAACGGTTAATGGTTAAATTCTAAATGACGAATTAACCGACTTAGCCGAGTCAAATTAATCGTAACCGACGGAATTAACCGCATGCTCACCCCTATGCATAACCAGTAAGAGACAATGTGGATACATGAGTCTTCGGCCTATAATAGGTGATTCCCTTACCAGGTGCACCTTTCAGATATCTCAGAATACGACAGACAGATGTCCAATGAGACTGTTTTGGAGAGCTCATATGCTGACTCACCACTCCTACAGCAAAAGAAATGTCAGGACGTGTGACTGTCAAATATATCAATTTTCCCGTAATATCCTGGATCTGGATAATCAGTAACATCAGTCATCTCCTTCACATGATAGTCCATAGGAGTAGACACAGGCTTGGACTCACTCATACCAGTTTCCTGTAGTAAATCCAGTACATATTTTCTCTGAGACAAATTGGTACCTGCATGAGATCTAAGTACTTCAATGCCCAGAAAATCTCTCAGTTTTCCCAGATCCTTTGTGTGAAAGTGCCCCTGCAAGCCCGCTTTCACACGAGATATGCATGTGGAATCACTACCAGTGATAACAATATCATCAACATACACAGCAATAATAATAGATCCACCAGAAGAAGTAGAATAAAATAAAGAGTGATCAGTAACAGAACGAGAAAAACCCATCTTTAGCACAACATCACTGAACTTGTCAAACCAAGCTCTAGGAGATTGTTTCAATCCATAGATGGCTTTCTTCAGTCTACACACCTTCTGCCACTCCCCCTGAGCAATAAAACCAGGTGGTTGCTCCATGTACACCTCCTCTTGTAGATCACCATGAAGAAAGGCATTCTTGACATCAAGCTGAAATAGAGGCCAGTCAAATGTAGTAGCCAGAGAAATAAGAATACGTACAAAATTCAGACAATGTTTCCCTGTTATGCACGCATTTAAATCTCAGATTTCACCTATGTTTCCCTGTTATGCACGCCTTCTTTTTTTCGCAATATGGGGAGCGGTTTGACCGTCCGATCTTTGATCAGACGGTGCAAAAGTCGTCTTCTACCCCGATTAGGACAAGGAGTAGTTGGCCACCGAGTTGGTAAAAAGTCTTATGATCTCTGATGCATCATGCATCTCCTCTCTTAAGTCTATGTTTGCATTCATCTATTTGTTGTCTTTCTTTCTGCCACACTACTTGTTGCTGAAAAGTTGTGAGTTTCAGATTGTGCAAAGTTGAAACTTATTACCGTCAGTTCCAATCGACAAGGTACTCTGTTTTCTCTTACACAGTCTAATATGTAGTGATAATTCTAGCAGCCGAAAGCTAATTCCAAAAGAGAAAATAGTCAATTAAGTGTGAATCCACTGTATCGTCATCGTACATGCACGCTGCGTTCATCGTTCTCTATTCGTTTCATTAGATTATAATTCATCAGACAACTGCACTCTAACAGTAGGCATCTTTTACTATACTTCATGCACGTTGCTTCATGCACGTTGCTTCATGCATGTTAATGTCTTGTAATTATAATATGTTTATGTTATTAGTCAGTAAATATGTTTTATATAGTCGTGTCTATGTGATGTTGTGATGATAGTCTCAAAAGATGGTCCGATTGTCACAACCATGGTCAACATAATCATGTTGATTGTAGTTTGTTACTTGCCAACAAAATTTATACAATCATAGAAATTTTATTATATAATATCAAATGTAGTTTCTATAGAGCACACTCCTTGCAAATTGCAACTGTTGTTTAGAAAATTTTAGTTAGCCGATCTTTTTTTATAAACCGACCAGACATATTTGGTTAACCGCACCGAATTAACCGTTGAATTCTGGAACGGTTAATGGTTAAATTCTAAATGATGAATTAACCGACTTAGCCGAGTCAAATTAATCGTAACCGACGGAATTAACCGCATGCTCACCCCTATGCATAACCAGTAAGAGACAATGTGGATACATGAGTCTTCGGCCTATAATAGGTGATTCCCTACCGAATTAACCGTTGAATTCTGGAACGGTTAATGGTTAAATTCTAAATGATGAATTAACCAACTTAGCCGAGTCAAATTAATCGTAACCGACGGAATTAACCGAATGCTCACCCCTATGCATAACCAGTAAGAGACAATGTGGATACATGAGTCTTCGGCCTATAATAGGTGATTCCTTTACCAGGTGCACCTTTCAGATATCTCAGAATACGACAGACAGATGTCCAATGAGACTGTTTTGGAGAGCTCATATGCTGACTCACCACTCCTACAGCAAAAGAAATGTCAGGACGTGTGACTGTCAAATATATCAATTTTCCCGTAATATCTTGGATCTGGATAATCAGTAACATCAGTCATCTCCTTCACATGATAGTCCATAGGAGTAGACACAGGCTTGGACTCACTCATACCAGTTTCCTGTAGTAAATCCAGTACATATTTTCTCTGAGACAAATTGGTACCTGCATGAGATCTAAGTACTTCAATGCCCAGAAAATCTCTCAGTTTTCCCAGATCCTTTGTGTGAAAGTGCCCCTGCAAGCCCGCTTTCACACGAGATATGCCTGTGGAATCACTACCAGTGATAACAATATCATCAACATACACAGCAATAATAATAGATCCACCAGAAGAAGTAGAATAAAATAAAGAGTGATCAGTAACAGAACGAGAAAAACCCATCTTTAGCACAACATCACTGAACTTGTCAAACCAAGCTCTAGGAGATTGTTTCAATCCATAGATGGCTTTCTTCAGTCTACACACCTTCTGCCACTCCCCCTGAGCAATAAAACCAGGTGGTTGCTCCATGTACACCTCCTCTTGTAGATCACCATGAAGAAAGGCATTCTTGACATCAAGCTGAAATAGAGGCCAGTCAAATGTAGTAGCCAGAGAAATAAGAATACGTACAAAATTCAGACGAGCCACCCGTGAAAAGGTCTCAAAGAAATCAACCCCATATGTCTGAGTGTACCGCTTTGCCACCAGTCTAGCTTTCAATCTCTCCACAGAACCATCTGGATTATGTTTTACTGTAAATACCCATCTGCATCCCACAACATTTTTATCTGGAGGTAAGTCAACAAGTTCCCAGGTGTTGTTCTGTAACAGAGCAGACATTTCAACATGCATAGCCTGTTTCCAACCAATATCCTTCATAGCATCAAGATGATTTCTTGGAATGACCACAGAATCAATCCCAAGAGCAAATGAGCGAGCCTGCTGAGATAACTTGGACAAACAACACACATTTGTAATAGGATGTCAAATAGTACAGGAACGGGTACCTTTGTGAACAGCAATGGGAACATCAAAGTCAGATGGTTCTTCAAGAATCCCTTGAGTAGAGGAGGATGGGGAGGGATCAGAGACTAGAGTCGCTACATCCTCTGGATCTTGTATGCCTCGTTTGCTATAAACATGTGAATATTGCTGAATTGGTGGACCATCAGCTGGCTGCTCTTCCTGAATTATAGTATAGTCAGGAATGATAGGTGGCACTCACTCACTCTGATGTGGTGGTGGCACTCTCTCATTAAAATATGATGGTGGCACTCTCTCACATAATTGCTCCCCTTACTGGGAACACTAGAGAACTATGGAGTGGATTCATGAAAAGTCACATCTCTAGACACAAACATGCGACGAAGACTTGGACAATAACACTTGTACCCTTTGCTAGTGTTGGAGTACCCAAGAAAGAGAGTCCTAATTGACCTAGGAGATAACTTATCAGCCTTAGGATCAAAATTGTGGACAAAAGAAGTACAACCAAACACTCTAAGAGGAACAAGGAAAGGTTGATCCTTGGGACGTAGGACAGAGAAAGGAGTACGTCCTTGAAGCACAGAAGAAGGTTGCATGTTGATAAGAAAACAAGCAGTAAGAAGGGCATCAGACCAAAAACGCTTAGGAACATTAAATTGAAACATGATTGTCCTGGTAATATCAAGGAGATGACGATTTTTCCTCTCTGCTACCCCATTCTGCTGAGGGGTGTGAGGACAAGATGTACGATGTATCATCCCAACTGAACTACAAAAATCAGCCATAGCATTTTGAACATACTCCAAGGCATTATCAGATTCAAGAACTTTAATATTGCAATCAAATTGAACTTTTATTTCTTGATGAAAATGTTTGACAATAGATAGCACAGACTCTCAACTTTTCAACAAATAAATCCAAGTCATACGCGAGAAGTCATCCACAAAAGAGATAAAATAACGAAAACCATTATAACTATGGTCTTTTACAGGACCCCAAACATCACTATGGACCAACTCAAAAGGACATGACGCTCGTTTATTGACACAATCGGGATAAGACATTCTATGATGTTTCCCCAGTTGACAGGACTGACACTCTAGAGACGATACTTGAGACAATTCTGATTCTAACTTTCTCAATCTCTCTAATGAAGGATGTACATATCTGCAGTGCCACAATAAGGGAGAGCCACTCAACATGATAGCTGGAGCAGGAACAGACACTTGGCGAGGCAGACTGTCACCGTGGAAGAGGTAGAGATCACCTTTCCTAGGCCCCCCACCAATCGTCCTCATACTCTTGAGATCATGTAATACAAAACAAGAAGGTCCAAAAGTTACCGTACATTTCACAGTATCAATCAACTTAGCAACAGACAGAAGATTGAAAGGAAAAGCAGGCACATAATGTACGGATTTAAGATCAATTGCATGAGTCAGAGAAACAGATCCACTGGCTAACACTCTCCTCACTGAACCATCTGCTATTGTTACAGATTTGTGAGGAATATGTGAGTCAATGGAATGAAGAAGTCTCCTCATACCAGTCATATGTTGTGACGCTCCAGAGTCAACGACCCATGATGAAGTAGAACCATAAGCCAATAAAGAGGTAGCTTGATTACCAGTGGTGGACGCCAAATTGGCTGAAGATGATGATCCCAAGCTCAGATGCTGAGTAGCCAGAATAAATCTATCATATTCCTCCTCGGTGAGTGTAATGCCAGAAGGGCCAGAACTCGAAGCAGGAGGCTCAGTAGTGGTAGCATAGTTTGCTGCTCCCACAGGTGGTGCAGCAGGTCGACCATGCTTCTTCCAGCATTTCTCAACAGTGTGTCCAAGTTTGTCACAGAAAGTGCACTTAGGGCGAGTTCCACGTCCTCGGCCCATACATGTACGTCCTCCTCTCACTGCAGCAGCTACATAAGCATGAGAATCTCCCTGAGATGAGACTACGGTAGGATCAACAGGTTCAAAATTTGCCTGTAAAATCCTTGAATAGGCCTCTTCCAAGCTGGGAAGTTTATCAGAAGCTAAGATAACACTACGGGCTAAACTGTACGAAGAACTCAGACCAGACAAGAATTTTGTTGTAATCAAGTCATCTCTGTCTTTGACTTGCTCCTGGACAGTTACTGGATGGTAGAAACTCAGCTCTTGTGCAATACCTTGAATCACTCCAAAGTATTCTTCTAAAGGTTTGTCTCCCTGTCGTTCTGCAAGCAGGCAATCATATATCATGAACGGACGAAGCGCATTCTTCTCTTGATAATAAAGTTTCTTCACTGCATCCCAGATCTCTTTGGCGGTAGTGTAGAACATGAACCTCGAGGCAATCCCAGGTTCCATGCTCCCCCACAACCAGGTCTTCACCAGACTGTTATGACGCTTCCATTCAGCATAGCCTTTGTCAGTAGTGCAGGAGGATCAGAATCAACGTGTCTCGCCTTGTCTCGTGACTCCAATACAGTATGGACAGCATTCATCCATAAGAGATAATTCTTCCCGTTCAGCTTGATGGAGGGGATATGAGACATCTCACTGTAGATGGTAGATGCCTTGATGTCCTCCATGATTTGACGAGAAGAAGAGTTACGGATTGATACACGTCACAAGAAGATATGGGTGACGGGGAGATACACGTCACGTCACAAGATCAGATGCGTATCTGACGCATCCACAACCCCCAACTGAAATTCCCTAATCACACATGGACGAGAGTGATTAGGAATTTCTTATGTATCGACGGACCCTCCGGTTTGGGATTTAGAAATTCGTTGGATCAACCGAAGGACCTGACGATCAGGAGATAGAAGAGAAGGGGGGACGGCGGCTACGGCACCTGGCCCGGGACACGACTGCTCCGCCCGTTTTGGGTCGACGGCGTGGCGACCGGGGAAGGCTGGTGACGTGCTCTGTTCACGCAGGAATTACTGTTCACTCTGTCGTACTGTTCACGCGAAGTTACTGTTCACGCGCACGTACTGTTCACCGCCGGAAGTACTATTCACCGGCGGAGTTACTGTTCACGTTGGCGGTCGGCCGACCGGCGGCGGCGCTGGGTAGTGACGGCTGGGTAGGATTAGGTTAGAAACATTGCTCTGGTACCATGTGAAATGTGGTGTCGCAATGCAACGTGCAATGCAGCGTTGAGAGAGGCCATAGGCCTTCTCCCTTTTTATTAATAAGAGAAACTGGATAATTTACATAGAGGTCCAGCAGGATATAGAAATTACAAAATAGAATAAATATGAAATATATTAACATTAGGGTTTGAATAATCAATGTGGTATTGACCTAAAATCTACAAATGTGCTCAATAGGTTCTTTGGAGGCCTAGACTTGGATCTAGAAGTGACATGGATTTGTATAGACTCTGAAGTGAGGTATGTTTGCATCTCCTATTTTTCCTTTGAGCAATTAGCCTATGTTTCTTCCTTCTCTTGGTCCTATGGACATTAGCCTACACAATATCTTGTTCTTTTGGAAAATATGCTTCATGTGAAGTATCCTTTAATTGTTACTGATCTTTTGATCACATTTAGACATTCTCTTGGTCTCTTTCTTATGCTTTGCTTATGATGGAACATTCTTTTGTGATATGTGCTTCTTTGCCCACCTTTGTAGTGGATGTTTATATGGCACATTATGTGATGGTATGGATCCTTTGATCCCACTTTATACTTGATGGATGTTCTCATCCTCCTTATTTGTTTATACTTATTTATTCTTTTGTTATGCATCATGTGGTGACTACTAGTATAATGTTACATGTGTTTTTATGTGGATGGTAAATTCCCACGTATGAATGCAGATGTTAAATTCCTGCATATTTATATATTTGGGCAGATGTTAAATTCCTGCTCGGGCGGATGTTGATAGACCCTGGCACTCCATATTTAGAGTGGATGTATACAGTTCCCGCTCACCCCCATTTATGGTAGATGTGTTATTTCCTACCTACATGTTTATATCAAGGTTGTCAGAACCGAACCGGTGAGTGAACCGGTGAGGCTTCTGGTTCTCGGTTCACTGGTTCAACCAGTGGTTGAACCGGTTAAACCGGTGACATCAACATGACACTATAAATTATTTTTATAACTTTATAATATATGAATAGTCAAGGAAAAAGTAAGCAAATCTAGGAGTATATCAAACACTAGCATGGAAATGACAATAATTCAATTTGAAAGTGCATTTCCCGTGTCAAATTATCAAGTAATCAAATAAACTTTCATTAACATGAGGAGATACCACGGTATAATTGGCATAAGGATATTGGAAACCTTATTGGAATATAAATATAGACAGTAGCACTAGGCTTTTGTATAGTCATTGACCTGGCAGGACGGTAGGAATATGTTAAAGAATGAGAAAAGGTAGGTAGAATATTTTAACTATATGGAAATTACTAGGGGACTAGATGAAGAAGAGAGGTACCGAAGATTTTGCAAGAGGATCAATACAACAAAAAAAGGCAGCAGCAAGTAGCAACAATTATAGAAGCAAATGCTACAGCAAACTATTGAAAAAACATGAAAAGGAGGATAAGGAGGAAGATAAAGAAGAGGAGGAATAGGGAAAAGGGAGGAGGGTATAGCATGTACCTGCAGCAAAAACAAAATTCAGCAAAAAATACATCAAATTATTGGTCAGTCAGACTCTGCCGGTTCAGTAAAAACCGGACCGGTTCACCGGTTCACCGGTTTGACCGGTCGGTTCACCGGTTCTTGACCGGTTCAAAGGGATTTCCGGGTTTGGGGCCAAACCGAACCGGTATAGGCACCGGTTCCCGGTTCAACCGGTTGAACCGGCCGGTTCGGTTCGGTTCTGATAACTATGGTTTATATTATCTAGTTGTGTCACAAGTGAAACGCATGGATGCTTTATTTTTATACTTTGCTCTTATTTGTCTCTTTTATTGTGATTCATTTCTTTTATGCCCAGTTGGGTAGTAATTTTCTCTTTCATGGGAAGCCTTTATTTTTTATCCTTTATTTTTTTTATAAATTGTTCAATTCTTTATTTAGTATGCACGTACCAGCCTTTGATGATGTCTTCTATTTTTCTCTTCTTGTTGGGGTATGCTTCCAACCCTAGGTGAAGGACTTGGAGGATATGGCATGAAGACTTGGACTTAGCTTAAGGAATTTAAAGCTTGGAGACAAACTTGTTATGGTTTAGATTTCTCTCTACTAGATCCATATGTTGTACCCTTTTTGTAAACCCTGGGGATTATGAATGAACTTTTGTAATCATTGGAAAAAATGACAATAGTCATGTTTTATATTCCGTTGTTAAACTTTGGTTGTTTTGAATACTATTTTTGTAATAAGTTTTGAAAATTTTACACCCACTTCATCATACCTTTTTGGGTGTGTTTGGATTGGAGGTTTTATTCTTCAAATTTTTAGTAGGGAGTGGTTCCCCTCTGGGATCCCACTCCTTACAAGGGTAGAGAAAAGGATCAGCATAGGCCCACAACGTAATGTGTTTTCTCTATCAACTCACTATGTCATTATGGAAATCCAAGAGCCATAACCAAATGCTATAAACGTAGTTGTGCGAGAGCCTCAATACACTCGAGTGTATTGTAGTTCAACTATATATATCATTTAAAACACATGAATGGTGTTTTTTGTATTTCTAAATTACCACATATTATATGCTATGCTCATGAAATGTCATGATTAAAGTGAGATGCAACTTTGCTTTTAATGACTTTTAAAAACACACCTTACCGATAGAGTAAAGATCATGCACATATGGCTAGTTCATGCTAAAAGAATTTTTAATGAAGTAAAATAAGGTTTGATATAGAAAATTTTCTATCCCTCAGGGATATATACAAATATACACACTCAAATTGATAGTACTAGATGCTATCCAAATTTTCTGATATCGAGCTAATGGTGGTTGATGCCTAGAAATGCTTCATATCTTATTGTTAATTGTGCCCCCAAGCACAAATGGGCCCAAATTCACACTAAAATAAATTTCCTACTTTCCAAGCTGGCTTAGCAATGAACTACATTGGACTTAGCCTTCGATTTTCTTCTTCTGCAAAATATGAGGATCTCACCATCCAGAATCTTATTTCTCAATAAGTAACAAAAACCTTAAGGTTCCATGATCCAAGGGAAAACAATAAAAGTAAGAAAAGCTTGAGAAATGGTGCATAAGAGAAGCATGGAACAAAATTTCAATCGAAATTGTGAAATTTTGCTCAAAATTTCATTTTTTTTTTCAACCAGACATCGAAACGTCAGTCTGCAGGAACGGGTCTGCAATTTTGCGAAAATCTCGCAGCTACAGTCGAAATTTAACAAAACAAGGGGTATTTTAGTGCAAAAAAGTCCGTTTTGGGCCTTGATATTGCGAAAGTAGTGCGAAATGCAGCACCTATTTTGCGAAACAATGTTCCATCGATTGAATTTGCAGGGACTATGATCTTTTAGCGATTTTTTTGTGATATCTTGCTCTCGAAGGCTGCTCTACTTGATTCTAAAGGTATGTAACCCCTCTCCCTAGCCCATCTACTCCTCCTTCTATTTCTACTCCCTTTTAGACATATCTTAATAAATACTCCGAAAATCCTAAATTTCTAAGTGACATTTCTCTTAAAATTCTCAAGATCTTGAAGTGAGCTTGTAAATCTAAGAAACAATAGTGTGAAATATGTATATCTATACTTATTTTGAAAATCTAATCAATATATTTCATATTTATACACAAAATGGCTACAAAAGCTTTTTTAATGGAGGTTCTTATATTTTTTATTTTTCACTTATGTAACCCTATACATAATATAATAGTAGCCTTATACAAAATTTTAAGTGTAAGTTGTAACTTGTAACCCTGAATTTTTTTTATTATTCACTTATGTAACCCTAAATATATTATAATAGTATACTTATACAATAAATATACTAACCTACGATATTGTAACTTGTAAGTTGTAACTCTTAAGTTATAAAGTTTAGTACTCTAGTTGTTTTAACTTGAAGTTTTCAAGTTTGTAACAGTCTAACTGTCTAACATACTTGACATTTCTGTTCATTTTGTGCACTCACTCGTCAAGACATGGATCCCACCCTAACCTCTAAACATATAAATTTATTATATAATCTAGTGTGTCCATATTTAAACATTGTTTTTGCAAATTTCATAGCTTAATTCCTTCATTTTGTCATCGAAATTGCCATCGAAATTCTGGTGAAATTGTTCAGCTTCCTTCACTTACAAATGTAGGAGTCCCCCCCCCCCCACATCCAATATGAAATGTTATTGCATATTTGAGTAGATCATGGCGATTAGGTCATCCTGGTAAATTTTCATGATTTAATTCGCTTATTTCGTCGTCAAAATTGTTAGGGCCAAAAATATCAAAATTTCGGCCGAAATTTCGAAAAATTTATGTTTCTGGGCCATCAGACACGACATCAAAATCGGACATTTAATTCTATGAAGAGAAGTCAAGATTGGTGAAGATGGTCAGCCCATCGTCTCGGAATTTTGTGCATTTTGAATGATGTATTTGCATAACCCTTTTATTGCATCAGTGTGTTAACTAGAAGAGAGCAGGTTAATCATAATTTCCATGGCTTCATCGTGATCTTTTTTATGACTCCTAATGTGAGGTCTATGATGTATCAAGGGTTTAGCATTTAGTAACTATATCAAAATTGCATAGACAGCAGCTCAACACCTAAGACTGAAGATGCGGATTCCAGCAGATCTTCATGTGTGTGCACGAAGAAGTTCCTAATCTAGCTAAAGGAGCGTAGTTGCATAATCCTTTGTCACATATTGTAATGTCTCCCAAGTACCACCACCAGATGTGGCCATCAGCAATATTGTTTATGACTAATAAATAACGATGTATTTCATTTGACTTGTAATTAAGGTTGTGTTTGGTACATGGTGAATCATGGGGAGAGGAATGGTTGGGAAATATAAAAATGTTGTTTGGCTAGCATGGTGATAGGGAAGTAGAAGTTTCCATGGGGAATCCAAGGAAAAATTTGGCTTGTTTTTATCCCCATAGAAAAGCATTGTAAATGATGGTGAAAAAGCTTCTTTCAATAAAGCTAATTCTCAACTAATTATTTGGACACATACGCAAAAAACTTTCCCCAATGTTTTAAAAAACGTTAAGTGGTAAGCGTGCGGACAGCGCCTTGTAACTGGTTAAGTGGTAAGTGGGCGAATATGCGAGCGGTTTTTGAAAAAACGGGTTCGAGTTTTCTATAAATTTATATAAAACTACATATATATGTGTAGAAATACTATACTTTTTGGAACTTTATATATTTCTAAACATTCTACCCTACAATATAAAACACCCAAATAGTTTATAACACAACTATAAAACAATAATTATAGCCATCACAGGGTCCATTTTTTTATGTTATTAACTGTGTTGTACAGGTGACCGCCTGGGCGGCCGCCTGGGCACCTAGGCTTAAGTCAGCCCGCCTCAAACTGGGTGCCTAGCCCCCTAATTGACTTAAGTTGTTGCCTAAGACCTTCTGAGGCCCATATTAAGCCAATTCAAGGCTAATTTAGCATAAATTAGATCTGAATTTGATCAAATCGAGTCATTTCATGGTTAAATTCGATCTGATTTATCCCAAATGGGGTCAATTTAGGGTAAATTAGGTATGATTTGGGAGAATTAGGTGTGATTTGGTCATGTAAGGCCTCGTTTAGATCAACATAGGGAAATTTAGGATTAGTTAGGTTTGATTTGGTCATGTTATGCAAATTAGGTTTGATTTTAGGCCAAATTATGTCAAATTTGAGCAGATTAGGTCTGATTTGGGGAAAACATCGAAATACCTCGACTTTTTTAGAACAGGTCCGAGTCAAATAGCAATGATTCGAAGCACTTCTTTTTACATTACACTATTTCGGAAACCCAAGGACTCGATTGTATGGATATGTAAAATACAGGATTTCCAATCCTAGCAGGAAAAGGGGGGAAATGGTCTTATATGGTAAGATTGGTCTAATTTGGCCAAATTAGATATTCTTTAGGTCAATATAGAGAAAATTTGGGGAAATTAGGTCTGATCGGATCATAATATACAAAATTAGGTTTTATTTAGGCCAAATCATGTCAAAATTGGGCACATTAGGTCTAATTTAGGGGAAACAGGTATGATTTGGGGGAAATTGTTCTAAATTGGATGACTAGGTCTTATTTGGCCAAATTTTGTCTCATTTAGGTGAATGTATGAACAATTTATGGAAATTGGGATTGATTAGGTCATGGTATACAAAATAGGTCTGGTTTAGGCAAAAAATAGGGTAAATTAGGTCAAATTTGGATCAAATGAGTTCAAATTAGGGCCAATCATTTCTAGTTTAGGTCTTGTTAGTTTTGATTTAGCCTAAATTCTACATAATAGTATTAAACATGTTTTGGCTATAAACATAATACATGTTTAGCTTTCTGATTTCTATATGAATTTTGTTTAGGTAAAACTTCCACAATTCAATCCATATCTAATGATTTTGTTGCTTTCTTCATATGATGCTAGCACATTAATTGCATATTTGTGATGTATATTTATGTGTAAGGATTGTATTTTTCAAGAATTTTACATATATCTGTGAAAATAAAAAATATATAAAAATGCATGGAAACGCCTGGGCGCCTAGGCTATCACGGCGTCCCCCTGGAACGCCCGGCCGCTTATACAAACATGGTTATTAAGAGTTTTTGTAATATGGGCCCAAGTATGTCTTGGCCCATTAGGGTTTAGTTGTGTCTGTACACTTACATGTTCTCCTCTTATCAATACATCAACTAGCCATCTTTTACTTCATAAGATGGTATCAGAGCAGAGATCCTATAACCCTAACTTAAGAGAGAAAACAACTTTTGTTCGCCTACAGGCAGCCGCCGATCTTTGGCTTGGCTGCCCGCCGTGCGCACCTCTTCTAGCAGAAAGCAAGTAAACTCACTGCCAATTGCAATCTTGCTAAGCATCTACTGCATCTCGACCTCTTGTAAACAACCCCGCCGTCGTATGCTATTGGCCTTGTGTCGTCTACGCCACCTGAGGCAAATTACGTCTCGCGGATCATACACTGCCCTAGTCGCGAAGGACGCCATGCGTGCTACGGCTGGTATGTCCAATGTCCTCCAAGCCGTCATCCCTGCCCTTCATGACAAAGACGATGTAGTTGATTCTCCTATTTACGTCTTTGTGCCTTTATCATTGGCATCTTCCTTGTCCTATGTGATCTACGCGTGGGAAACTAACTGTCCGTTCGTGATTCCAAGTACAGCGGCGATGCCACTTTTTATCTTGCGCTCCTCGTCAATCCTAATTCTATTGGAGTGTACAAATCCTAGATTTCTAATTTGTCATTAACCGATAACTTCATGTTGGCTATTGTCTCTTTTTAACTGGAGCGGCAGTTGTCGCATAAGTGCAAGATTCAGATCTTAGTTCCTGGAATGTTGTTCCTTCCCCGCGTCCTTCTCTTGGGGAGAAAGAACCTTGCCATATCTACAGCTGCACTGATTTCATTTCTTTCGATTGATATCATCAATGGCCATCTTATTGCTTGTGGCTATATGCAGATCGCTAGGCAGCAGTAGCACTACCACATATGCTAAAATTTTTTTTGTCTTCTTTGTCGTTTAGCCTCACCATGGGTGACCGCAAGGTTTTAAAAAGCGCGAAGCGGGAAGCATGCGGACGGGACCTTGTAGCCGATTAATCGACAGGTGAGCGATTAAGCGGGCGCTTTTTAGAAAAGCGGATTTCCAATTCGTATAAACTTTTATGCAAAATTACATACATATGTATATAAATACTATATTTTTTAAAAATTTATACATATCTAAACATTGTACAAGACATTATAAAACACCCAAATATTTTATAACACAACTATACAACAATGATTGTATCTATATTAATATAGTAAACAATATACTTGTCATAGATAAAGCACCCTACACATAAAATAATAAGTGTATATACAAGATGCAACAACAATTTTGTATAAACCTATCATAGCTAGCTTACAAACGTATTGTTACATTTGCACATCATCAAATAGTCATACGTTACAGCAGTACACTTAATCAAAGTATGCATTCTAAATTAGATAATAGTTACCTATAATATACTTGGATACATCACAAAAGCACCATATCATTGCAGCTTACATACAAAGTATGCATTCTAAATTAGAACTAAGTATATCATAGAACATTTAATATATGCTAGTTTAATAATATTATAGTCAATACTAATCGTGGGATATAATGTACTTAATGTTATATGCTTACAGTAGTTTTTTAAACAAAGCGGGCAAAAAGCGGGAAAAAAGCGAGAAAAAAGTGGGAAAAAGCGAGTTAAGCGGATAAACAGCGGCCGCTTTTCTCAAATTCACTCAAGCGGCGCTTATGGCACATTTTAATCGGCCATCGCCTTGTGGCGATTAAGTGGTCACCTATGACGCTTTTTAAAACACTGGGTGACTGCTTTGGAGGCTTCCATTGATATTCATGGACTTATGCCTTGCCATATGTTCCTTTAAATTCCAGCCGATCTGCATAGTTGTTTTATATTAAAAAATTGTAAACGGATAATCCTAGTGGCTGCTGCGATACCTTCGCTCATCTTTTTCAAATCTTTTCTCTAAGTGGATTAGAGATGTAGCACTTTCTCTCAGCATCAAAGCGTATAATCATAATTTCAATAAGACTTTCATTACCTATTTTAATGTCCTCGTCTTCTACCATAAATCAAGATGGCATTTCTTTTTCACCCAAGCAATGCATGCCTATCTCCCTTCATTTTCTTATTGTCCCTAATTTTGCATTGACGTGATATATTGGTGCTCGCATCATGTGGGCTACCTCTTTTTATGCTGATTTTGATCCACCACCATTTATACATGTCTAAAATATTGCAATTCACATGTGGGCTTCATGTCTTGGTTGGTGTGAGGGGGAGAAATAGAGGAGAGATGAGATGAAGAAAGGAATTTTATTCTGCTTATATCTATGAGGCTCTTCCTGCTGCTCTATATATATTTTGTGGATCTTGAAGTACTTCTTGAAGTACTAGTCGACTTTTGCTATTGATATTTGCTACTATATGCTTCTTGGAGAGCTTATTATCTGGAGATTAATGTATATTGCTTACTTTTTCAAGATGATAGTCTTCTATCCGGCTATGTCGATTAAACTGTCTACCTTTTGTCTGTGCTTTCTTTGCACGTTGACTGTTGTGACCCAACACTCTTTGGAACTTTAACCAACTGTGCGTCATCACTCTCTGGCTTGTCCATGCTTTGCGCATGTTGACCTTTTTACTTGTTCGTGCCTTGTTTGCATGTCAACTTTCTGCGTCTATGTGTCAGCACTCTCTGGCCCGTCCGTGCTGTGCTTCGCACGTTGACTACTCCTACTGTTGTGACCCAGCACTCTCTGGGCTGTAACGTTAGTGATTGTGATAAAGACCATGATGCTCTGCTGCTGGTTACTTTTGCTCCAGATGATCAAGAAACTTATACTCCAGATGATTGAGAAACTTCTGCGACTTGCTTGTCTGCTATGGAGTATCTACTTGAGGGGGAATGTCTGATTGTTTGAGTGCTTAAATGTAATATTGAGGGGGAGAAATTTTTTGCAAGGGCTTGGTTTATCATTTTTTTGTCTCTTTTTTTAGACCAACTCTCTATTTGCAAGCTGATTTGGGATTCTCCCAACTTCAGCTTGAGGGGGAGTATTAGAGAGTCCTTTTATTTATATTATTAAGAGTTTTTGTAATATGGGCCCAAGTATGTCTTGGCCCATTAAGGTTTAGTTGTGTATGTTCTCCTATTTATAGGAGCAGGGTTTCCTCTTATCAATACAACAACTAGCCGTCTTTTACTTCATAAGAATAGCTATAATATAGTAAACAATAGACTTGTCATTTATATAACACCCTACAAACATGATACAACAAACATCGCATGTTGATATAGCTAAACAATAAACAATATACTTATCATGGATACCTTACTAGCTTATTTTTATATTTGGATATCATCAATTAGTCATACATTACAGAAGTACATTTAATCAAAGTACATTCTAAATTAGATAATAGATACATGTAAATTTACTTATATACATTACAGCAGCACCTTATTGTCACCACTTAGATAAAAATATACATTCTAAATTAGAACTACGGTTTATTATATAACATTTAATATATATAAGTTTCATATATTACAGTTGATAATACTTGGACAATATAATTTACTTCATATTAGAGGTTTACAGCATTTTTTAAAAAAAAGCGGGTAAAAAGCAGACAAAAAAGCGGGAAAAAGGGGAAAAAAGGGTTAAGCGGCCAAAAAGCAGCCGTTTTTTGTAGAATAGCTAAGCGGGAGCTCAGCAGCAAAATTAAACAGCTGGAGCTCTTGACCGATTAAGTGACCGCTCAGAACGTTTTTCAATACAGTGACTTTTCCCAATATTTTTGTTCTCTAGATCATGTTTCCCTCCCAACATTTTTCTGCTGATAGATTTTACTTTCCCATCCAAAAATATCTTTTCTTCTAGATACTATTTCTCTATCTTAATTCTCATCAAATAAAGAAAATCTCCGCTAACATTTTATTTCTTTGGTTAAGCTAACCGTTCTCAACTAAAAATATTTTCTCAATAAAAAAACTTCCCTCCAAGAATATATTTCACTTCAATTAAATTTTTTGTGAAAAAATCATTTTCTTCCATGGATGAAATTCCCTCCAAGAACAAAAATTCCCTCCAAATAAATTTTATGTTGTGATTTTATTTCATACAACTAAAACTTTTCCGCTGAAACTTTGATTTCTACCCAAACTAGTGATTTTGTTCTAAAATTTATTTTCCCTTCAAGAACTAATTAAATACCAAAGAATTAGTTAATTCTAAAAGAATAATTTCCCATCAAAAGTATTTTCCCTCCAAGACAGTTTCTTATTAAATTGTTTCTATCCAAGTAGTGGCATCTATATAAGCTTGGACAATTAACTAAATCTACGTTGTTATAATTATTTTGTAAAAATATTTTACAGAAACCAAAAATTGCTTCGTCCCAAGTGGATACCAGGCAAAACTTTTTCCTGCCAAATTAATATTTATTCAAAAGGTGACATATTTTTATATGAACGTTTACAATGAACCAAATCTAATTTGATATTTGTTCATCTATTAAGAATATTGTGGAGATACTGAAATTTTGGTTTCTCACAAGTCAATACCCACCAAATCTTTTTTTCCTCTTACGAAAAAATTTCCTGCCAAATTAGTTTCTACCCAAGTATTGACATATTTTTATATAAACGTGTACAATTAAACCAAATTTATATCGTTGTCTTTTCCTCTATTGAGAATGTTATGGAGATACCAAAGATGTGGTTCATTCAAAGTGAATTTCCCGCCAACTTTGTTTATATCCAAGCAGGGACATCTTTTTATATCGACTTGTCATTTGAACCAAATCTTATTGTTATCTTTCCCTTTATTAAGTATATTATTTGTGTTGTCAGCATTTGTTTGATTGTGAAAACGTTGTTTTCATTTTTCCAATTACAAGTTCAGTTTTTTAGAATGAGAGATCTAGGCAACCCATGGGAGTGTCGTCGTCAACTAGCTGTAGTGCAAGTTATTTGTCTTGGAGTTCAATATCTAATAGTACAAAGACACAAAAGTCATTCTTTTTAGGAGCGGCCTTCGAGAGAATTAAAGGCGGAAAGAGAAAATCTGGAAAACAACATTATATTATCTAAACATAGATGACAATTGTAGGGAGATGTTAAGAATAAACGGTGTTGCATATACAAGCATGTATGATATCGTTAGGAGAGAATGCGACTTGAATGATACGAGAAACCTTGAAGAACAAGTTGTGATCTTTTTAAATATCATAGGCCATGGAGTCAAGATTTAAATGCTCAAGTGTTAATCTGAAGTTCTAGAGAAACTACATGTTGATTCTTTCACAAAATAATAAGAGCAATAATTTTCCTAGAAGAAAAATTTCTTACTCAACCAAATGGGGGAGACGTCCTACCTGAGATTCTGCATAATGACAGGTTTTATCCTTATTACAATGTAAACAGAAATTGCATTCTTTATAACTTATATTCGTCAACATAATTATTGAAAGTCTTTTCATATTTAGGTTGTTAAGAGCTAATAATGGGAGTCACATTTGCGCTAGCGTACCCAAAAAGGATCAGCCAAAATTTTGAGGTAGAAAAAATTGTCTTGCAATGAATGTCCTAGCAGCTTGCTCATTCAATTTTGAATTTACATATGTATTAGCTGGATTGGAAGGTATGGCATCAGATTCTAGAATTTTATAGAATGATCTAACAAGAAGCATAGATCCTCTAAGAATACCAGAAGGTATGGAATTTAAACAAATTGAACTTCTAGTTACACTTTTAGGCATGAGTAAAAAATATCCCTTAGGTGTTGTTTGGTTCAGGATCTGATTCGGACCGGGCGTTGTCTTTTTGTGCCGCGTAGGCGCTAATTCCGACTAACCCAGTCCAGTTCTAGTCTTGTTTTGTTTGGCAGAAACTGGACTGACGGGGTCCGTTTCGGATTCTGTAATCTGCTAATCCAGACCAAGTCAGTCCTCGTCTTAGTAGGATTTCAGATCCCAGTCCGGATTTGACTCTGTCTTTTGTGTCGTTTTGTTTTATATGCCAGACTGAAAAACACAAGTTACAAGCCAGTCCAATCTAATGAGCGCTTGCAATGGCAAAAGTTGCCAAACAAAAATAGGACTGAATACAGATAAACTAATCCAGATCTATCGATTAACCCAGCCCGGATCTCATAATCTCGATCTCGAACCAAACAGGGGCTTAGAAACTATCTGATGACTCATTGCTTTTTAAGTAATTACTACCTAGTGGATGTTAATTTCAAGTTAAACCGTGGCTTAGTACCACCATATTGCTAGGTTTGATGCAATCTTAAAGAACATTCTTCACGTGCACCACAAAATTCTCAAGAACTGTTCAGTTTAAAATGCATCATTACGTAATGTCATTGAAAAAGCTTTTGGTGCTTTGAAGAAAAGATTTCCAATCATGAGAAGTGGGAATGAGCCTCACTACTCAAAAGACCCTTTGTTTGAGATATGTTGCAGTTTGCATAATTATCTTATAAGCATTGATCCTGATCAAGACTTAATCAATCAAGCGGAAGAGAAGCTTCTTTCGCAACAGTATGAGGATAGTCAACAACCACATGCCATAGACAGCGAGGAGGATAGTCAACTAGGGCATTTTATTCAAAAAGTATTGCTGCAAATATGTGGCTAGACTATTAGAAAAATGTAACGTGTTGCAATTCCATTTATTTGAAAGTCGTTATTGTATTTCTGCACTATTCATATTAGATTTATTATGTGCAATAAATTAACTGATTTTATTTGTTACTATTAGAAGTATGGGCAGAAAAGCAATGTTCAAATCACAAAATGATCAAACCGAAAATCCAGTTGCTGCTGATGGCACGACACTAAATCCTCAAATGGATGATCTACCTATAGAATCACTACTAGATCAACAAACTGCAGAGAATAGAGTCATTCGGACTTTTACCGCTACAGATTTTGATAATGTAATTGAGGAGCTCAAAAAGAAATTGAATGCAACATTTGCAAATAACCGAATACACAATCGCATTAAGTATGTCAAAGCAAAGTTTCACAAATGTTATGACATGCTTAAAAATAGATTAATGGGTTTAGTATTGATCTTGTATTGCAAAGGTGGGTTGTTGAACCTGAAGTATGGAAGCAATTGCTTGAGGTAATATTTTATTAGTCATTCATATTCTATCATTAGTGGTTTTTCAATTTTTGAAATTGTAGGAAAATCTAAAAGCAGCAAATTTGAAAACAAAGTTTGTTAGTAACTACGAGAAGATGGCAGAATTGTGGGTGAAGGACAGAGCAACAGAGAACGAGCTTTTAATGCTAAGGAGAGAAATCAACAAAGGGATACTGATGTAGACCACTTTTCTAGTATCGATGATATTGATCTCATCGTTTCTCAAAATGAAGCTACACTAGATCTTTTGTAGATTTATCATGTGATGGTAACAGTACAATCCACAACAGATCTTCATCTATTACAGAAAAACAATGGATGATGAGGAGATTATTATCATTAATGAGGCCATAGAAAATGTTGTCGAAACCATTAGAGAATAGAATTCAATCTACGCAAAATAAGAATCCACAATACTTCTCTGAACTTGATATTCTTCATTCATTGGATGTTATATAAATTAAAAGTCATAATGCAGCGAGGCTTATCTATTTAGTTGAGCATCCAAACATGATGAGGGCCTTCTTTTGTTGTCCACAACACGAGCTACATCAAATCATAATCAATGTGATTGACAAAGATTGATCATGTTGTATATATCAAGAAAATAGTTATGATGAAGAGATTTCAGTTTGCCAATATTTTTCAATCAAGTTTCTATTTCCAGTGATTGTTAAGAAGCAGAGCATGCACGACAAAATTTTCCTTGATATTTTATAATAATTCGATATTTTCTACTCATAATAAAAAATGAGTGAGAATATGTACGTTGCTTATGTCAAAATGAATTTTCTTTAAGTTCAGTTTAAATAAATAAAAGTTATACTTGTATGGGATTTTTTATTAAAAATTCACTCTCTCGAACCCCATACCCATGTAACAAACAACACCTTTCAAGTATTTCTCCATCCCTACCCCTTTCCACATGCAAGCTGTAACATACCAGATTTTGGTACTAAATCTAATGTTTGAGCTATTAACATAATTTTGTCAAATTAAAAATCTTATCGCTTCATTTTCATTCTCAATTGGACTTCATTGAATTATCTTGAAATTCAAACACTAAAGTGCAAGTTCCCTCATGTTTCTGTACTCGTCCCACTTGGAACCCAAAATTGAATATTCAATTTTGCATTAAGAACTCTTGGATTTGGCATCACTAAAAAAAATGCAATTATCGTATGATTACGTGTACTAATTATTGGCCACCTTGGAATCATGATTTGGAGTCAGTATTTTTAATATATAGCTTATCACTAATTATAGTTATGGTTAAAATTTTGGGTCAAGAGGGTGTGTGACGTAAAAGATATAAATACTTGAAGTTAAGGGGACTTAATAGCAAAATATGAATCAAAACCTATATAATTAATATAGCCAAACATGGTTTTGACTGCCCCTGACCCGCACCATTGCGTTGGGTCATCCTCTTCATGTAAAACGGCCGACGGCTGTTACCCTAGCCCCGGGTGACCCAAACGCCCCTATAGATCTCCTTGAAGTTATTGCTCCCAGCAGCCTCGATAGCTGAGAGACCTTGGACTCTACCAACACCTGCTCGCAATTCAACTAAGCCGCTTGGGTGGTCTCCTTGGTCAGTCATTAAGAAACGGTTGTGCCACCGTTTTATGATCGTAGACACCCTCCAGGCGTTACCTACCTCGCTTCTGCAACGCCAAAGAAAACCGAAGAGAATCAGTCCCCCTTCCCCTCCTCTGCATCGTATCCCCTCCTTCCTATTTCCCAACACCTTAAAAACCTAGTGGTGCCGCCACCTTCATAAGCCCTAGCCACGAACTTGCAATGACGGCAACAAATTGATAAACCTGCAACAGTCGATGTCTCTTCTCACTTAGCCTCCGCAACATATATTCGCCTCACCAACGATCACCATGGCGACACCGTGGGATCTGCAGTGAATCTACAGCCAATTCAGCGCTAATCTGATCTTCAATCGATGCTAGTATCACAACCCTATACCTCCTTCCTTCGGCCTTGTCGTGCTGCCAGGCCAGTACAGGGTCAGGCCAACAATACGAGATCCCTCGAGGCTGCTAGCAAACTCCAGAACTTGCCAAGGCTGCCACCCGCAGTGAAGACCACTGCCGCCATCACCGCATGGGAACCACCATCGACATCTGACGTCCTCTAGCTGACCAATTGGCTTCAATATCCGCTCTCATCCCTGCCTCCTCTCCCCTTCCAACTTGTTGCGCAGCTGGCCTAACTGGCTGCAATCAACAGCCGCAAGCCACAACGGACACCATGGTAGAACCACCGCCCCCGACTCCGGCTCCCAGCAGAATCCACCACGGCCGCCAGAACTTTACTACCACCGTCCTCCTTCCTCTCTATGGTATCCTCGCAACCAACCCTGCTCACCCCAGACGCTCCGGACTGCAAATCACAAGCTGCACAACAGCCATGGCCAGACCTTTGTAGACCTACGAACTTCAAACTCGACGACGCCGCTGGCTCACCTTGCTGGGTACTGGTGTATCAATGTATCCTCAAACACAACCTGCAACAGACCTACGAAACTCACCAGTTTCCGATCTACAAAACCACCTCCGCGGTGCCTTCCTCTTCGACTCTGCCTGGTCGCTATCTGCCTCGATCCACCGACATTGCTGCACCCAGATCGGCGCCTCCTGCACTCACCCACGATGTCAAGTCTGCAAACAACCAGCCGGCCTACGTTGGGTCGCACCTGCATCCCAGCAATCACAGCTCCTCCATGGCGCCATCACCACGTTGCAGCAGCGTCAGGAGAAATCATAGCAGCCAACACGTACTCCCGTCACGGAGGAGCCACTCATCTCTGGGGACCCTACAACAGTAACCTGGGAGTCTAGAGTTTTGCTAGCATCTGTGTGATCGTCAAGGTAATTCGACGACCAGTGTTTTAAATTCTTCTCTAGCCTACGATGAACGAATAGAACACATATAACCAGTAAAGTCAGATGTGAATAAAAGAAAATATTAAAATAAAGTCGTAACCCACCCACCGTAGCCCACTACTACATCATAGCATTCATTTAGGGAGATAATCCTAATACCATGATACACTTTGTGAGTTACCGTAACTATTGAGTGGAAATATTATTAATCATTAAATATGTCTTTGGATATACAATACGAAGGTGTCGCATATGCATAATTTAAAGCCCATGCATTAGTGTTTAGCACTAACTTAATAAAGGGAATGTAGGGAAAATCCACCAACTTGTATCAAAAATATATTCATTACGAACTATCCTCAAAATGACTAGTTTATGAATAAGTTTGTACCATGAAAGTATTAATCCAATAGTAGAAAGAAAATGAGAAATCGAGTCATACATGTCTAACTATATTGTAGTCTATGAATATGAAAACTATGCCATACTAAGTAGTTATCTATTTTATAAAACAAATATTTATAATTATAGGTTTTGTGAATGTATACATATGTACTAGCATGTTATATAATGTGGATATTAAGGGATATTAAGAAACATAAGAATTTATAAATTATACATATCATGAACATTAGTAATGATTAGAATGCCATACATAACTAGAGGTAGAAAGGTGACTACTACTGAGAGTGAACATAAAGATTAGGATGATTTATTACAACAATTAAAAAAGGATTATTTATCTAAGGGGCAAAATAGTAATTTCACCTAATAAGAACCTAGCAAGTGATTTCCAAGCCAAAAGTAACCCTAGTACATTGTCTTCTTCTAGATTCGTGATAGAAGGGAATCTTGATCCTTGCATACACCTTGATTTGGAAATGCTTGATTTGGGACAGGTACTAAATTCTCTATTCTTTCATTGAACTATTTGCTTCCCTCTTGAGTTCAAATATAAAAGTTTTGCAAATTGGTCAACAAATATTGTTGTTTGTCTTTTCCTTTTTGTTGAAGTTCACCATGACTAGATTTTGAATATTGAACATTATTGAGGAACTAAAATATTGTTAGATTTTGATATTGGCACAAAAATTTAAAATATTGGCTAAGAGCTTTGGCTCACTAGTTTCGGCGGGTCACGGCCCCCAACCCTGCGCAGTGGATAATGGACAATTAGAGGTCCCCCAGTACTGGTTACCCCCACAGGCGAAGTGTCGTTCTCTCATAGAGGGGAGAACACTAGGCACCTAGCCACTGGCGAAGACAAAATATTAGATTGATTGTGCCAATAGATAAATCCTTGCATTTTGAATTATTGGATATCTTGATACTGGTTTAATGAAAAATTGTTCCATTTTAATCTTGATATTGGTATCTCTTTATCATTTTCTAGTTGCCTCTTTGAATTATTGTATCTTTTTGTAATTAGCATGGTAACTAGACTATTCTTGTGTTATCTCCATAGTCCACCAAGTAATCTTACCTAAAGTTAATATCATAACTCTTTATTTTAAAAAAATAGCTCAATAATGGATTTAGTACCAGCCTAGCTGACTTTTATTTCCCTTCAATGGGGTCCATGTGTGGTTTTGTTCCTCTGGGAACTCATGGGCAGGTGATACAAAGAAGAAATAGATGAGACGTGCAGGAGCTGTCCTCTGTTGAAGATTAGATAGGAACCAGTTCTTATTTTCAATCTTGTAATATTATGTTTGTAAACTTCCGCAACTCTGATGTGGAAGCATGGATGTAATAAAGATTGTTTATGATTGTGATATTATTTTGTAAATATTTGATCGTAAAGATCGGGTCTTTACACAAGCGTTGCCAAACAAAAAAAAAAAATCCCCTTCCCATTCCCCTCCCCTTCACCCTTTCGCTTTCCCCGTCTATTTTTATCACCACGTACCAAACGCAGCCTAATGGGTCCAGGTATGAGGGAAAAAGGTATGATTTTCACACAGAATGCTTCATGAGGTGTTGAGTGGCAGTGATGAATATTGTGATGGAAACCAGATCATACGATTTTGAAACCAACTAAAAGAGATGAAAATACTAATAAAAATGCATGCTAAAATTTGTGGTATCAGAAAGAGAAATCAGGCATTTTGAGTAAATTAAATTAGCATCTGCCCTCAATGAGAGAAAGATATCATTATATATGACAGGATCAACAGATACAATACTAGCAGAAATAACTATCCAAATATTCTTTTGAAAGTCATATTGTACTACGAAAAGTGAAACCGAAAGAAATACAAATTGGTCCTATCATTTTTCTTTCCAGTAATCAGTCTTAATTTACGTTAAACATAATAATTCCTACTCTGATGTATGATCTCTATGATATATAAAAAAAGTAGACACTGTACATGATAATCTACTCTGCACACTTCATCTCGTCACTCGTCAGTGGGCTCACGGAAAAAGGTGCAGAAAAAGTTGTATCATATAAGCTTAGAGAAAATAAGGTAACCAAGAATCTAGTATAATGAATGGACAGTTTTCATATATACAGGATCTCATTCAAGTATTATTAGAAACGCGGGAAGAGCTGTTAAAACTTTATGAAAGCCTAGATATAGGTTTTCCCTTTTAGTTCATCATTTATAGCAGTTTGAGTTAAGCTATTGCACCTAAGCTTCTGCATGTGAATTATCCGGTGAAACATTAACACTATCCTTTAGCAGGGAAAGAAACATACAGGTATGGCTGCTTGATCATCTTTAAACTAAAGAAAGACACAAGCCGGAACGGGATAGTCTCAGTTTAGATGCAAGGTGGCATGGCCAGCTAAAGCAATCATGATGCAACTGCTACTGATTTTGACCCTCCTAACTGTGTTCTGTATAACAGTTCGTCCTTCCGAAACTTAGTGGACGTCTCCTTAATTAAATTGGTAATATTCACAAATGAATAATACAGGTGAGGTGTCTTATCAGTATTCTCGGATATATTTGACTGTCTTAGGTGTAGATCCCAAGAATTTCTGAGAGAACCATGTCTTTTGAGGCCAAAAAAGTCATCTTTTGAGTAATCTGGTTACAGCACTAACCCCACGTTTCATGCATTGGCAATGTCATAGACATATTTTCTGTCGTCAGCCTAACAGCCCGTACTACAAATACAATGCCGATAGTTCTGAGCATCCTTCATCAGTACCCAAAGTTCATTGTAATCATTCTCCCAGAAGCTAACAGAGTCAGTCAGCTACAAAGCACTCAACCATAAAGAAGTCACAAGCATTCTGCCGAACAAGTAGTGACCACGCCTGGTACCCCTTCGAAACCGCCCGCGGCTCTCTAAGCCCCGTGTTGATAGTAGCAAATATCTCGTAAAGATCTTCTATAAGTAGAAGACGCTATCCCAAAGCCTACGAGTTAGCACGCAGATAGCCAGTCCACCGTTGACCCGAAATCGGTATACGACAGAAAGACGGACTACAGACAGAAATCTTCGGTACAATAAAGATGATACAAAGGCCAACGGTGTAGCGGAGCTCGCAAGCGCCGGAACAAATTGTGCCGCCACCATGAAAAGGCGGAGAAGATGAGTAAGGGGCAAGGAGCTCGGAAAGCAAGCATTAGTTACCTTCCTCAACTTTCTTCTTCACATGGTTCTCCCTTGCCTCCTGCACGTACCCCATAGCCAAAAAAAACGGAAGCTCGGCTGCCGTGTAAGCGTGCCACAAGCTCTGCTATTATAGCTCTGCCTTTCCTCGATCTCTCCACCGTACCACTCCTCCCAAACTAGCAGCTGGAGGCATGAAAGTTGAAACCCCAGGGGCGCCGGGGCCAACAGTCGAGTTCCCCGTTCTCGCGACGCTCTCGTCCCGTGGACGCCTTCGCGGGTTCTGTTGAGACCCGATTGGGGCTCGTGCCCCGATTCCGACTAACTCGAAGTGGGCCGGGCTACCTGTCTGGTTGGATGTAAAACCAACCAGCAGCTTGAATTCTAAAACAGGAATTTATAAAGAGTGAGTTGATACTGCAATGTTTCTAATTGGTTTTGAGTAGATTCACTGAATGCTTTTGATTTGTACACGTCGTCTGGCTGGATGCGGTTCTATGAAACTCATAGTTTGCTTCTGTTCAAGTTGTTGGAGCATGCATCGAAAGTAAATAATATTTATCATTTTTCTAAACGGAGGAAGGGTGGGGGAGACGTAGTTGAAGATTGGAATTGAAACCGCGCACTTTTTAGTAGTTTGGCTATTTTGAATCACATTGGTATTCAATGTACGACGAATGAAAAATATGACATCAACATCAATTGTTCATCCAATCGAAATGACCATTGAACTGGGTGGTTCATCACATGAATCGGTCGTTTGGGACTATGAATCGGTCGGTTCATTTAGTAAACTACCCAGTTCATGTCCTGGTTCAGGCAGTGTTCAACTAATGTTATTTTCAATTGACATGACACTCCAACCGATCGGTTCAATACTTGAAGCGGTCGGTTCAAAGTCCAATCAATCAATTTTGAACCTCAATTGCTTAATTGAATACATAAACATTTTTAGTAATCAAGTTAAACATCATTCATGAATAAACTCCTATTCCAAGTACATCCTATGTGTGTGACCCTATAGGACCCAAATTACATTGGCAGTGAATGTCCATAACCAACTTATGACATCACAAGCAATGAGCGGTATTTAGCAACATATCATTACTACCAAGTAATTCGGAAAGTCGGAGAACAACTTCAACCTACAATCTGTGATTAGTGATAGTATAGTTCATTTGTCTCTGATATCCGAATTGAACTGGAGGCATGGAAGCATCATCCTCTCAACATTCAATCTATATTCCTTGAACTAGAGCAGACTATCTGAGATGCATGTGAGTTTGCATATCTTATATTGAGTCTCATGAGAATCTCCACACATTTCTCAGTCTCGCTTATCAAGTGGCATGGATATCAGTCTCCTGTAGGAGGGACAAATCCCATCTACATCACTCACACTCAGTCTCTATGTGTCACAGAGTACCCGAGCATCACCTTTATGGAAACCCTTATCCAAGGTCGCGTTGGGTGATGTCAAGTACAAAGAGTGACATGTGATGAATGTAGTGATTTTGAGTCTAAGAACCACAGTCACCACTATCATTATGCGAGCTAATTTTGACTACCATTACATGGTATCCATGTATCACTCTCATGGTGGGTCTGTCTGATACATTGTTCTCTAACACGTACATGTGTGCTTGACTTGATATCGCATATCATGACTAATGAGACTCTATCACTAATCAACACACACTCTAGTCTTATGTATTATTGTTGTCTATTTTGCTTCCATAGTAATATCCGACTAGAGACATCACAAGAATGTATGTACTCTTATTATATACATGATCTCATGGTTCAAGTCCTTAACCTGAAGACATATGTCATTGAGTAACATCATTCTTTAGGCATCTATTATGTATGTATCATCATCTCATGATTGAGACAAACATAATAGATGGAATTACCTTTATTATTATCAAATCAGTTATCTAATGCCACATTCCAATCATCATATGATTGTCTCTCTGGGCATACATTCCAACACATGTGACTCCACTGGTTGTGAAGCCATAGGAGTACTCCTTGACCGAGTTTCTCAAGATATAGCCGCCTTGCTTATGGGGTGAGAATGAACTTAACATGGTGGATAAGGTGGATGACTGGGTGCTTGCTATGGAGCTTGATTTTGAGGGCATGGCTTGCCCTGAGCAGCATAAGGTCGGATATGCTACGTAAGTGTTGGACATCCCCACTCTCCATTGGTGGGATGGCATTGCAAAAACCCGTGATATTTCTGCCATGTCTTTGGAGCAGTTCCTTGTAATCTTCTATGAGATGTACATTTCCTCTGCGGCATCACTGAAGGAAGAGGAACTCTATAGTCTGAAGCAACATACCTTATATGTTGTGGAATATGTTCTAAAGTTTCTGTTTCTAGAGAACTACGCCAAAGTCTTGGCAGAAGAGAGGCGTCCTGGTGCGCTCCCGCTAGAGGGTTACAACACCGGCCAACTAGGGTGGCCGAGTGCAATCCATGAGGTCGGGAGGCACGGGATGATGGATGGGATCATTGCTTTCAAAATTTATATGGTCCCAGATCAAGTCTATCACTAAAACTAAAACAATGCGCCCGCAAGCGTACGGGGTACTGTTGTAGTATAGATCAAAGGCAAGATGCGGGGTCGAACCGCGGAGATAGAGGGGGCGCTAGAGTTAGAAAGCGTGAGCTATGTTCCTTATGCGGAGCTTAGGGTTTTTAGGGTTTGAAGGTTTGTTTGATTGATTAAGCTAAACAAGCAAGTAGGAAAAGCAATGTGAAACTAAGTTATCAAAAGACTAAATTAGCAATCTGAGTTAACAAGCTATCTAAACAAGAGCAAGAACGAATTATACCAAACTAAGCAAGCAACTAACAATTTAGAGCCTAAGTTAACCACTAAGCAAGATGAAAGATCTAAATTAACACTAGCTAACAAAACGAGGCAATTGACTAAGTTAGACTAAAGCAATTGAACTAAGCTAGCACTAACAAGCAAACTAGGCAATTAGGGTTTTAAGCAATTAGATGAAGGAGGTGGGCCATTTGGGAATGTGACCTTGACATTAGTTGGGGGATGTCACCATAATAAGCAATTAACATATCTCATTCTAGATTACCAAACCAAATAACAAGGTGGGTGCTATGAGAATGTACCCTAAGCTACTAATTGGAGAACTAGGGCTAGGTGTAATTCTCATAGGACGTACCAAGTCTAGGTCTCTAGGATAAGTGGTATTAGTCAATTGAGGACCAAGGGTAAGGATGGGAGTAGAGATGAGGGTATTTGACCTCATGCCACTAGCCACCTCAGCCTTTAGGAAATCCTAGGCAATTGCACTAATCACACTTATACTAGTCACTTAGAACTCACATTTGCATGTAGGAAGAAGGTGATTATGTAGGAAGATAGGGGGCTAGCTAGGGATCCGAATTAAGGACCTAAGAGCCAATCCTATGATAGCCACATAGAAACCAAAACATCCTAGAGACAAATGTCTTCAAACACCACAAGGCAAGCAATTAATGTAATTAAACAACAACCACATGCACAAGTAATGGGAAATGAGATATAAGCAAAGGCAATCATAATAGAAATGAAATATGTTCATTACAAATTATATTCCCCCAACATGGTATCAAAGTCACATTTTTGCCCCAAACAGCCCACCCAAGGGGGCTTAGCTATACATGATCAAACTAGGAAAAGAAGGGGATATAAGAAGGGAAAACGCCATGGAGCTCGATGTAGTGGCCTCCTTCTTCACCTCCAAGCAGCTGCAGATGACCTCCCTCCTCCAAAGGTGCAGGGGTGCATGAAAATGGTGGAATGGATGGATGGAAACCTAGAGAAACTAGGTTTCTATGGTGGAAATGAGTGGAAAGTGGGTGGAAATGGGGTTAGATGCAAGGGAGTAGGTGGATTGGAGTAATTGAGGCAAGGAAGCAGCTAGGGTTGGCTAGGGGTGCTTAACCTCGATCCCTAGAAGCAACTAGTGCTTATATAGGAGCTAGGGTTAAGTGGGGGTAGAATAGGAATAACAGTGGAAAGTTATGTAGGGTATGTGATCACCACGGTCGTGGTGGGTGTGCCACGGCCGTGGTGAGGGTAGTGGGGGACGACCGTGGGGTGGTGAACACGGTCGTGGGGTGAAGGCAGTGGTGAAAAAGCAAAGTAGGGTGGTGGTCACGGCCGTGGCGGAGTGCCACGGTCGTGGTGGGTAGCATGCACCACGGCCGTGTTGGGTAACACGGCCGTTTTGGAGGAGTCGGGCTGACCGTGGGGAGGGGCCACGGGTGTCTTGATCAGCATCGGCCACGGTCGTGGCGACTTGGCCACGGTCGTGGCTTTCTGGGCAACTTCCCTGTTGGAAATTGATTTTTCACAATTTAATTCCCACGACCGTGGCAGGGTGCCACGGCCGTGTTCTCTTCTACTGACCACGACCGTTCTGATGGCCACGACCGTGGGATTCTGTGGATTTCCCTGTTGCAGCCTGTTGGAATTTGGCAATAAAGCCACGACCGTGGCATTGGGGCCACGGCCGTGGTGAGGCTTGACTTCTTGATTTTGCTTCTTACTTTGTCAATTTCAGATGTCTTTGCTCGGGGATGATTCTTGGCCACTGGAGGTAGGTTGAGGGAGAGTTTGGGGCCTTCTTTGGGTTCCTCCCTCTCTCTCGTCCATCTAAGCATGGTCCAAGTACCTGGAAAACAGTGCAAAGAACATCCATAAGCGTATTTGCAATGATAATCAAATTGGGGGAAAATACTTGTAATCTAACATGTTTAGATGCAACTTATATAAAAAATGGCACAGGATGGAGCCCTAAAACTGAACTGAATGGCAAAGGTGGCATAAAATGACTAAAAGAGAGAGATAGGGTGGTGCATACCGCCCTACAACCCCAAACTTTTGAATCATGTTGTCCTCAACATGAAACTAGAGCTTAGGGATAGTAGGGTGAAGATCATGGATGGTGCAGAGCGTCAGAATGTAGGTCACCCTACTATGGCTGGTGCTCGGCCCTCGCCACGGTCGTGGTCAATCGCCACGGTCATGGTCTATCGCCACGGTCATGGTCGATCACCACGGTCGTGGCCAATCCTCTTCAACACGGCCATGGCGGGTGGCCACGGTCGTGGCCAATCTTCTAAAAACACTGTAACTTCGGCCAACTTGATGCAATAATTCCCACGGCCGTGGTGTGAGACCACGGTCGTGGCCTTGTCTTCTCACCACGGTCGTGGCGTATTGCCACAGTCGTGGCCGATCTTGCAAAACCCTGTAGCTTTGGCCAAATTGATGCATTAATTTGCACGGTCGTGGCAGGAGGCCACGGTCGTGGTTGGCCAAGTACACCACGGTAGTAGTCGAGCTCCACGGCCATGTTGGGGTTGTTTCTTCAGTTTTCAAACTTCAAAACTTGAACTTCATTTTTATTTGTTATTCGGCCGCATATTTGCTTTAAAGACAATGGCCTACTTCTATACCCTCTCTCTCTATTGTCTAGCACCTGCCTCATCATTAAAACTCAAAAGAAAACTATCAAGAACAAGCGTGTGTGTGTGTGTTTGTGTAAAATAAAGCAAAAGTATCAAAAATGTGAGGTTGGGTTAAAATTTCCCAAACCTATGTGGGTTGCCTCCCACAAGCGCTAAGTTTCATGCCTTCATCCAGGCTTCTCGTTCTTTCACCATCAACCATGGTCCAAAAACAAAATGTTTTCACCCCCATCATAAGCAATCCTCTCAAATGCTTTCCTTGATTGATCTTCCTCCCAAGGGTCATGTGATCTTCGTAAGTCTTTTTCAGCAATTCTCTCTCCTTGGGGATCATCATCATATATCTTAATTAGCCTTAAGACCCTCAAAAATCTCATGCCATAGGTTTTCTCTCTCTTGAGGAATGGGTCTTCATAGGCACCAAAGAGAGGGGTCTCAATCATATCCATTTGCATATGGGAAGTAGGGGGAGCATGTGATAGTTGTGGTGGTAGCATTGGTGTTGATGGCCGTTGGACTTTAGGTGGAGGAGGGCATTGAGGTTGGAAGGTGAATTGGTGGGAGGGTTGTGGTAATGGAGGTGGTAGAATGAATTGAGGTTGGAAGGTGAATTGGTAGGAGGGTTGTGGCAATGGAGGTGGTGGTAGTGTGTAAGGCTTAGGATAGCCTTGGAGGTAGGGTAGTGGAGGAGGGAATTGAGGTTGGAAAGTGAAGTGGTGGGAAGGTTGCGGAAATGGAGGTGGTGGAGGTGTGTAAGGCTTAGGATAGCCTTGGAGGTAGGGTGGTGGAGGAAATGGATGGGTTTGTGCATTTTGGCCTTCCATCTTGTCTTCTCCGAGTAGCTTGTCACATGCACAAGGCACAACCAAACAAAAGAAAGCAAGTTAGCAAACCAATATACACAAAGAATGCAAAGAGTAATGAATAAAGAATAGCAATGATGAGGGCAGTAAGAAAAGTCAAAGCAAAACTAAGTAGCTAGGCCGAGCGCCTCTAATCCCCAGCAATGACGCCAGAAAGCTTGGTGCGTCCCCGCTAGTGGTGCTTTTACACCCCACGAGGTCGGAGCGCACATGATATGGGGGTTTGCTTTCAAAATTTATAGGACCTAAACTAGCTACCTACGTCTACTAAAACACTACACCCGCAAGCGCACGGGGTCGTGTTGTAGTATAGGAAGGTGGCAAGTAAAGGGTCGATCCATAGGGAAAAGAGGGGGCACTAGAGCTAGGTTAGTTTATCTAGGTTCCTACTGTGGAGACTAGGGTTAAGGGTTTAAAGGTTGATTTGATTGTTAAACTACTATGAACAAACGAGGAATTAAAGGCAAGAATGAAATCTATGTTAACCCTAGGTTAGATTAAGACTAAGCAAGCAAGGAAAGACTAAGCTAGGTATGAAAAGGAAAGTTACACTAAGGCAAGAAATGGAGAAGCAAAAGAACAATTAAAGAACTAAACTAGCATAAACAAGGCAAGAGCAAGGCAAGAAGCTAACTAAGCAAGGGAAGGACTAACTAAGCTAAGCAAGCACAAAACTAGGGTTTTAAGCAGTAAAGAGATGTGTGGGCTGTTTAGGGGTATGAACTTATCACTTAAGTTGGGGGGTGACATATGAACATTATGATTCCATTTAGATTATCCAAACCAAACAACAAGTTAGAGTCTAATGGATTAACCTAAGCTGCTAACTGGCCATGGATATGCTAGGTTGTGTATAGGGGAACTAGTCCCTAACTCCCCCTACTACCCTTACGAGGCTCAATTGGGTTAGGGGTTAGGTTTAATCCAATTAGAGTCTAATCAAGTCTAGGTTTCTAGATTAGACATTCCTATGGCAATTAGGGGCCGAGGGTAGTAATGGGGGGTGAAATTAGGGTTTTGGACCCCAATCCCCCCCACATTCTAGCCTTGAGAAGGCTCCATACTAATTGCACTAGAATTATCCAATCTAGCTACTTAGATCTCTCACTTAGGTTTAGGGAGATTGATTAGGATGTAGGAAGATGGGAGGCAGCCTAGGGATCCAAGAATTGGACCTAGGGGCAAATCCCAAAATTCACACATATAAGCAATTTGCCTAAATTCCTAAGTGATTTCACACACAAACCAACAATCAATTAATGGAGAGTGAGATATAAATAGAACATAATCATTCACAAATGGAATTACAAAGTTTACATGTCATTTTCCCCCAACATGGTATCAAAGTAACATATTTGACCCCAAACAGCCCACCTGAGGGGGCCTAGCTACTCATGGAAATAGAAAATACAAAAAGAAAGGAGAAGAAGATGGAGGTGGCCATGGAGCTCGAAGTAGTGGTTGTCAATCCTCTCTCCAGCGGCAGCAGGTCGTCCTCCTTCTTCTTCTTAGATGGAATGGAGTGGGATGATGGTGGGAGGTGGATGGAAGGCTTAGATATGGGGGGTTATGTGGTGGAAATGGTGAAATGGAGTGGATTTGAGGTGGATTTGGAGTGGAATGGAGTGGATGGCGATTTGGGGAGCTAGGAGGCGGTGGAAGGTAGCTAACCTCGTGCTCCAGCCGCCACCTAGGTATATATAGGTGTGGGGGAAGCACTAGGTTAAGTTAGGGGCAAAATGGGGAAAGTAGTGAAAAGTGGCTGGATTTTGTGAGTAGCACGGCCGTGGTGGGGTACCATGGCCGTGGTGGGCAGGGTAGGCCACGGCCGTGGTGGCTGGGGCACGGTCGTGGGAATTAAATTGCACAATGTCAGGTTGGTGGTCAAAACGACCACGGCCGTGGTGGGTCAACACGGCCGTGGTGGTGGTGGTGTGCCATGACCGTGGTGTATGGCACGGCCGTTTTGCTCTGCTGTGCCACGGCCGTTTTGTGGAGCACGGCCGTGGTGTCTGCCCATTGCACGGCCGTGGTGCTCTGCCCGGCCGTGGTGTTCTCTGCTTCACTTGGATGTTGAGCCTGTTAATTTCTAAGTGACCTAGCACGACCGTTTTGTTGTACCACGGCCGTGCTGAGTCCTGGGGCAGCGCTTTGACTTGTATCTTCGGATTTTCTTGGACATCTTTGCTTCACATGATCTTTGGCCACTAGGGGTAGGTCGAGGGAGCGTCGGACTTCACTTTGGGCCTCTCCAAGTATAGAGGAACCCTATGATCACTCCTTCTCTCTTTCTTCCATCAATCGTGGTCCAAATGCCTGAAAAACATGCAAATAATGTCCATAAGTGCATTTTATACAAATAAGCATATTAGGGGGAATGACATGCAATCTAACAGGTATAGATGTGATTGAAGAGCAAAATAACACAAGATGAAGCCCTAAAATGGGGCTGCATCACCACCCCAAACTTGAAACATACTTGTCCTCAAGTATGCTCCAACTCAATCTCTCTACAAACTTTCACAAAAAGAAATGACAAATGCAAAATAAAAGACGATTGTTGCTGAATGGGATCAAAGATGACTAAGTACATGCATCTCACCTCTCTCCTCTCCTTCTTTCACAATCCAATCATGAAAAGAGCACAAAGCATATGAACTTCAAATATAGCGCATAGAATACACAAGTTATCCATATTTCTTCCATTAAGTTCCGGGTAAACCGTTTCATGGTGGCGTTAATCAAGAATGACTAGGAGTGTTGTTTCACATTCATGCATTCAGTCTTATATCTCAAATCACACCAAATGACCCACGTGGCTGTGGAAAAGGGTAGAATGAGCTAAGTTTGATGTTTCCTAGCTCAATGGGTATGAAAGTGGAAGAAAGGGTTGCGGTAAGATTTTTGGAGTGTTTTTACACACTCATCTTTTCTTTATTTGAATTCTCTTAAACAGGAGCATCCTTTTATTTTATTTTGCTTTTCTTTTTTCTTTTCTTTTTCTTGCCCTTGGTGTCGATAGGGTATATGGTGGATAGAGTGAAGCGGGGAGATAAAGATATGGCCACCCCAAACTTTTGGAGGTGGCCAAGGCTGATTATGTGCACTAGGGCATCTTTTTATGAGGCGGAGGGGTATGAAGATGGTGGAAGAATAGTCGGGTCAAAGAGGGGTCACTGGTATGATTTTCCACATAAGACATCCTGCATGAGAATTAATCCAACACTTCATCCACGATATCACACCACATGAATGAACAAAATGAAATTGATATATCAAACAAGTAATTCCACAAACACTAAGCGTTCAAAGCTTGCTCAATTTCACAATTCAACCAAATCAATCACAATCCTAAGAGAGGTGATGCACATGTAAAAAGTCGAACATTGATACCACTTAGCAACAAACAATGATAATTCACTTGCATTTGTCAAAGGTCAACATTTTAGTTCAAAACAGTAGAGATTGGGTCGAAACACAATTTTTAGACAAGAAGTTCCAAATTTGGGCAAAATTGGCCAAAATGGTGCCAAGTTGCCTTCAATCACATCTAAGCCTAAATTATTGAACTTAAAGCAGTAAACAAGCAAATACTAGCTAAAACATGCAAAAATTACCAAAAATCTACATGATATGCAATGCATGGCAAAAGAGCAAAATTTTTGAAAATTACGCAAAAATGGCAAGAAAGCAAACTACATGGCATTAAGAGATGCAGTGAAAAGAACAGTAACAATAAAACTGAACTGAATGGCAAAGGTGGCACAAAATGACTAAAAGAGAGAGATAGGGTGGTGCATACCGCCCTACCACCCCAAACTTTTGAATCATGTTGTCCTCAACATGAAACTAGAGCTTAGGGATAGTAGGGTGAAGATCATGGATGGTGCGGAGCGTCAGAATGTAGGTCACCCTGCTATGGCTGGTGCTCGACCCTCGCCACGGTCGTGGTCAATCGCCACGGTCGTGGTCTATCGCCACGGTCGTGGTCGATCACCACGGTCGTGGCCAATCCTCTTCAACACGGCCGTGGCGGGTGGCCACGGTCGTGGCCAATCTTCTAAAAACATTGTAACTTCGGCCAACTTGATGCAATAATTCCCACGACCGTGGTGTGAGACCACGGTCGTGGCCTTGTCTTCTCACCACGGTCGTGGCGTATTGCCACAGTCGTGGCCGATCTTGCAAAACCCTGTAGCTTTGGCCAAATTGATGCATTAATTCGCACGGTCATGGCAGGAGGCCACGGTCGTGGTTGGCCAAGTACACCACGGTCGTGGTCGAGCTCCACGGCCGTGTTGGGGTTGTTTCTTCAGTTTTCAAACTTCAAAACTTGAAATTCATTTTTATTTGTTATTCGGCCGCATATTTGCTTTAAAGACAATGGCCTGCTTCTATACCCTCTCTCTATTGTCTAGCACCTGCCTCATCATTAAAACTCAAAAGAAAATTATCAAGCACAAGTGTGTGTGTGTGTGTTTGTGTAAAATAAAGCAAAAGTATCAAAAATGTGAGGTTGGGTTAAAATTTCCCAAACCTATGTGGGTTGCCTCCCACAAGCGCTAAGTTTCATGCCTTCAGCCAGGCTTCTCGTTCTTTCACCATCAACCATGGTCCAAAAACAAAATGTTTTCACCCCCATCATAAGTAATACTCTCAAATGATTTCCTTGATTGATCTTCCTCCCAAGGGTCATGCGAGCTTTGTAAGTCTTTTTCAGCAATTCTCTCTCCTTGGGGATCATCATCATATATCTTAATTAGCCTTAAGACCCTAAAAAATCTCATTCCATAGGTTCTCTCTCTTTAGGAATGGGTCTTCATAGGCACCAAAGAGAGGGGTCTCAATCATATCCATTTGCATATGGGAAGTAGGGGGAGCATGTGATAGTTGTGGTGGTGGCATTGGTGTTGATGGCCGTTGGACTTTAGGTGGAGGAGGGCATTGAGGTTGGAAGGTGAATTGGTGGGAGGGTTGTGGTAATGGAGGTGGTAGAATGAATTGAGGTTGGAAGGTGAACTGGTAGGAGGGTTGTGGCAATGGAGGTGGTGGTAGTGTGTAAGGCTTAGGATAGCCTTGGAGGTAGGGTAGTGGAGGAGGGAATTGAGGTTGGAAAGTGAAGTGGTGGGAAGGTTGCGAAAATGGAGGTGGTGGAGGTGTGTAAGGCTTAGGATAGCCTTGGAGGTAGGGTGGTGGAGGAAATGGATGGGTTTGTGCATTTTGGCCTTCCATCTTGTCTTCTCCGAGTGGCTTGTCACATGCACAAGGCACAACCAAACAAAAGAAAGCAAGTTAGCAAACCAATATACACAAAGAATGCAAAGAGTAATGAATAAAGAATAGCAATGATGAGGGCAGTAAGAAAAGTCAAAGCAAAACTAAGTAGCTAGGCCGAGCGCCTCTAATCCCCGGCAACGACGTCAGAAAGCTTGGTGTGTCCCCGCTAGTGGTGCTTTTACACCCCACGAGGTCGGAGCGCACATGATATGGGGGTTTGCTTTCAAAATTTATAGGACCTAAACTAGCTACCTACGTCTACTAAAACACTACACCCGCAAGCGCACGGGGTCGTGTTGTAGTATAGGAAGGTGGCAAGTAAAGGGTCGATCCACAGGGAAAAGAGGGGGCACTAGAGCTAGGTTAGTTTAGCTAGGTTCCTACTGCGGAGACTAGGGTTAAGGGTTTAAAGGTTGATTTAATTGTTAAACTACTATGAACAAACGAGGAATTAAAGGCAAGAATGAAATCTATGTTAACCCTAGGTTAGATTAAGACTAAGCAAGCAAGGAAAGACTAAGCTAGGTATGAAAAGGAAAGTTACACTAAGGCAAAAAATAGAGAAGCAAAAGAACAATTAAAGAACTAAACTAGCATAAACAAGGCAAGAGCAAGGCAAGAAGCTAACTAAGCAAGGGAAGGACTAACTAAGCTAAGCAAGCACAAAACTAGGGTTTTAAGCAGTAAAGAGATGTGTGGGCTGTTTAGGGGTATGAACTTATCACTTAAGTTGAGGGTGACATATGAACATTATGATTCCATTTAGATTATCCAAACCAAACAACAAGTTAGAGTCTAATGGATTAACCTAAGCTGCTAACTGGCCATGGATATGCTAGGTTGTGTATAGGGGAACTAGTCCCTAACACCCCCTACTACCCTTACGAGGCTCAATTGGGTTAGGGGTTAGGTTTAATCCAATTAGAGTCTAATCAAGTCTAGGTTTCTATATTAGACATTCCTATGGCAATTAGGGGCCGAGGGTAGTAATGGGGGGGGGGTGAAATTAGGGTTTTGGACCCCAATCCCCCCCACATTCTAGCCTTGAGAAGGCTCCATACTAATTGCACTAGAATTATCCAATCTAGCTACTTATATCTCTCACTTAGGTTTAGGGAGATTGATTAGGATGTAGGAAGATGGGAGGCATCCTAGGGATCCAAGAATTGGACCTAGGGGCAAATCCCAAAATTCACACGTATAAGCAATTTGCCTAAATTCCTAAGTGATTTCACACACAAACCAACAAGCAAGTAATGGAGAGTGAGATATAAATAGAACATAATCATTCACAAATGGAATTACAAAGTTTACATGTCATTTTCCCCCAACATGGTATCAAAGTAACATATTTGACCCCAAACAGCCCACCTGAGGGGGCCTAGCTACTCATGGAAATAGAAAATACAAAAAGAAAGGAGAAGAAGATGGAGGTGGCCATGGAGCTAGAAGTAGTGGTTGTCAATCCTCTCTCCAGTGGCAACAGGTCGTCCTCCTTCTTCTTCTTGGATGGAATGGAGTGGGATGATGGTGGGAGGTGGATGGAAGGCTTTATGGGGGGTTATGTGGTGGAAATGGTGAAATGGAGTGGATTTGAGGTGGATTTGGAGTGGAATGGAGTGGATGGCGATTTGGGGAGCTAGGAGGCGGTGGAAGGTAGCTAACCTCGTGCTCCAGCCGCCACCTAGGTATATATAGGTGTGGGGGAAGCACTAGGTTAAGTTACGGGCAAAATGGGGAAAGTAGTGAAAAGTGGCTGGATTTTGTGAGTAGCATGGCCGTGGTGGGGTACCACGGCCGTGGTGGGCAGGGTAGGCCACGACCGTGGTGGCTGGGGCACGGTCATGGGAATTAAATTGCACAATGTCAGGTTGGTGGTCAAAACGACCACGGCCGTGGTGGGTCAACACGGCCGTGGTGGTGGTGGTGTGCCACGGCCGTGGTGTATGGCACGACCGTTTTGCTCTGTTGTGCCACGACCGTTTTGTGGAGCACGGCCGTGGTGTCTGCCCATTGCATGGCCATGGTGCTCTGCACGGCCGTGGTGTTCTCTGCTTCACTTGGATGTTGAGCCTGTTAATTTCTAAGTGACCTAGCACGGCCGTTTTGTTGTACCACGGCCGTGCTGAGTCCTGGGGCAGCGCTTTGAATTGTATCTTCGGATTTTCTTGGACATCTTTGCTTCACATGATCTTTGGCCACTAGGGGTAGGTCGAGGGAGCGTCGGACTTCACTTTGGGCCTCTCCAAGTATAGAGGAACCCTAGGATCACTCCTTCTCTCTTTCTTCCATCAATCGTGGTCCAAATGCCTGAAAAACATGCAAATAATGTCCATAAGTGCATTTTATACAAATAAGCATATTAGGGGGAATGACATGCAATCTAACAGGTATAGATGTGATTGAAGAGCAAAATAACACAAGATGAAGCCCTAAAATGGGGCTGCATCACCACCCCAAACTTAAAACATACTTGTCCTCAAGTATGCTTGAACTTAATCTCTCTTTTCCGTTCTTTTCAACAAAAACAAATGACAAATGCAAAGCAGCAGAAGATTATTGAATATATATGGTCTTGGAAATGACTAAGTGCATGTGTCTCACATCTCTCCTCTCCTTCTTTCACAACCCAATCATGAACTGAGCACTGAGCATACAAACTTCAAATATAAAGCATAGAAACACAAGTTGTCCATATGTCCTTTATGTCATTCCGGGTAAACCGTTTCATGTTGGTGTTAATCACAGGTGACTAGGAGTGTTGTTTCACTTTCATGCATTCGGTCTTATGCTTCAAACCACACTAGATGATCCACTTGGCTGTAGAAAGGGCATAGTGAGCTAGTTTTGATGTTTTCTAGCTCAATGGGCATAAAAGAAGAAGAAGAAAGGGTTGCGGTAAGATTTGGGGTGCTTTTACACACTCCTTTTTTTTCTTTATTTGAATGCTCTTAAACAGGAGCATCCTTTTATTTTATTTTTGCTTTTCTTTTTCTTTTTCTTTTCCCTTGGTATAGATAGGGCATATGGTGGATGGAGTGAAGCGGGGAGGTAAAGATGTGGCCACCCCAAACTTTTGGAGGTGGCCACGGCTAATATGTGCACTTTGGCATCTTTTTATGAGGCGGAGGGGTATGAAGATGGTGGAAGAAAAGTCGGATCAAAGAGGGGTCATCAATTTAGTTTTCAACATACGATTCCCTGCATGAAAGTTAATTCAACACTTCACCAAGTAATATCACATCACATGATAGAATTAACACAATATTCATATTTCTACCAAGTGATTCCATTGGCTTTAAGCATTTGTCGCTTGCTCAATTCATGATTCAACCAACACTTTCACAGACTTAAGAGATGTGGTTCACATGTAAAAAGTCACAAGCAAGACCATATATCAATAAGATCTAAGAATGTAGCATGCATTTGTCACAAGAGTAAACCTTTTCATTTCAACCATTGGAGATTAAGTCAAAACATCCTATCAGAGCAAGAATATTCAAATCTGGGCAAAATTGGCCAAAATGGTGCCAATTTGCACTAAATCGCATCTAAACCTACTTTAGGGAATTTAAAAACATAAAGCAACAAATCCTACTTAACATGCACAAGAAATTATCAAAAACTACGTGAGAATGCAATGCATAGTATGAAGAAGCAAAAATTTTGAAAAATTACTCAAAAATGCAGAAGTTAACTACATGAATGCGTGAATGCAAGCAGGCACACAAGGTCAAGGTAATCGAGTATGGTAAGTCAGTCAAACTGTTTGATCATCTTACAAAAATTCAGCACAAGGTACACAGAGAAAAATGCGGCAAAAGAAGGCTTACCGCCCTACCACCCCAAACTTTTAACTCATGATGTCCTCATCATGAAATAGAAGTTTATACTAGTAGGGTAAAAATGCGTGGGGTTGCGAAAATCAACCGGCGAGAGCTGGAGTGGTCAAAGTAACTTTTAGGTGAGCAGGACAGGGCCACCACGGCCGTGCTGGGAAGCATGGCCGTTCTGGCTTTCTTCCTGTAGCTCCTCCATTGAGTTGCAATCTTTTCTTCCACTTTGACCTCTGTCTCGGCTAAACTCTTCAGCTTCATCTTTTCTTTCTTGTGCCTATGCTAAAATGATTCACAAATAGAAAAACTATCAAGTATAGTGTGTGTGTTTCTTGGAAACCAAAAGAAAGTATGGTAAAAACAAGGTTCGAGAATCTCAAACCACGTGGGTTTCCTCCCACAAGCGCTAAATTTATAGCCTTCAGCCGGGCTTGTTGCTCTTTTTCATCATGTATTGATACCCATGGTGCCCTCCTTCTCTTCTACGGTGATCCTGTCGAGCGCTCTTACGACATGTGCTTCGTCCCAAGGAGTGTACATGGAATAGAAGTATGGGCTCGATCTCCACAGCTCCAGAGGGTCACGATAGCACAAACTCTCACCGAAGTCTTCATTGGCCAGCTCATCTCTCTCTTCTTTGGTGAACATGAAGAAGTCGAACTTTTTCCTCTTGTAAGTAACCGTCAGCGTGCCCTTGCGGATGTTGATTTCAGCTCCCGCAGTAGATAGGAAAGGTCTACCCAATATGAGGTACTCTTCTCCATAAATAGGTGCGGTGTCCACTATCAGGAAATCGATCACATAGGCAATGTTCACTCTTTCATCCATCGACACTATTGAGTTCTGCATGATTCCCAAGGGCTTCCTTTTGGTTCCGTCACCCAAGATAATGGCGCACTCCACTGGTTTCATTTTATTTAGGCCAAGCCGTAGGTACATGCTCCATGGCATGAGACTTGTTCCTGCACCTAAGTCAATGAGAGCGTGCTGGACGGGTTGTGTGCCAATGAAGCAAGAAATCAGAGGTACTCCCAGATCACCTCTCTTTTCTGGGAAGCCATTGTCATAGATGAAGTTCACAGATTTTGAGGCAACAATCTCTTCGGTCGGCAATAACACTAACTTTCTCTTTCCCATGCATATGTCCTTCATCAATGAAAAGAGTGATGTAACGCCTATTGTTCCCCGCTTCAAGTTTCCTATGAGATTCATAACATTTCTGCCCCCTTTTTGGAGAGTCGAAACTTCATGGGGTTGCTTCCTGTTTTCATCAACTATCGCCACTGTAGTGGCTGGAACTTGCGGAGGGGTGATGGCGATGCTAGTATCATGTAAAGATCTTGGTTTCCATAAGGACATGGCTTCAAAAGCTGCTATGTCTATGATAATTTCTGCATCCCCGAGTGAGGGTGGAACCAATGAGAGTGCCTCTACATTCGCGTCTGGTACAGTAGCAATCTGAGTGTACCTATCATTCTCTGGTGGTGCTTGGGCGGCAATTCCTTCAGAGTCTTCTTGATCTTTGCTAGATCCCTCATGTATCGGGACTTTGCTTCCAACCTCAGTCACTTTCTTTCCCCTTTTTCCGCAGCCTTGAGCAGTTTCTTCACCCCATATGATAGTGATCATACTCACTTGCTCATGTGCAGATGGAGGAGCTTGTGAGGACGGAGGTGGTGATGGTCTTTGCTGGGGAGGATTAGGATTTTGGAGTATGCAAGTTGGTTGTGGTGGAGGTGGAGGTTGGTAAGTATGTGGAGGTGGTGGGTATTGGTAGTTTAGCGGAGGTTAGTGGGATGGCAGAGCATATGGGTGCGGTGGCCCTTGATATTGTGGAAGTGAGGTTGCTTGGCCACGTGGTGGGATGTATGCGGCTTGGTTGGCAGTCACACAGCTTCCATTGCTGTTAGGATTTGTCATAGGTTGAGATGGCAGTCTCCCCTCTTCACGGCGAGCAAGTGAGATAGAAATTTGGTCGAGCCTTTGCTCAAGACGGCTGATGTTCTGTCCTTGAGAAGACACCTCTCTCTTTACCTCATCTAGATTCCTCAGTCTCCCGAGTACTTCCTCTTCGAACTTTGAGTTGTAGCGTGGCTTTTGCTGCCCTTGTCCTTGCCCATCCTCGTTCGGTTGTTTCCAAGAGAAGTTCGGGTGGTTCCTCCACTCGGGAGTGTAGGAGTTGGACATTGGGCCTTGGTTGTTGCGACCACCAAAGGAATATAGAGCATTGACCTCCTCGTCTACGGTATCAACTGCCCTTGTGGGCTGGTTAGAAGGGCCACCCACTTGATTCTTCATCATTTGCATCATATCTGCCATCATTTTCATTAGATCGGGGTTGGTGGTATTGCGTGCGGGAGCCACAGAGGACGGTGGGGGAATGTAGTTCCAATCGCAATGCCCCCCCTTAGTGGAAGCTCGGTGGCGAGAATTCTCGGCGAGATGATCAAACAGTGGCCATGAGTCCTTGGGCGGCTTGGCCATGAACGTGCCCCCGCAAGAAGAATCTACATTGTTTTGGCTCTGCTCCTCCAGCCCGGTGTAGAAGGCTTGAACCAGCTGCCAAAGTGGGACCTCATGGTGAGGGCAGTCACGAAGCAACTTTTGGAACCTCTCCCATGCCTCATGGAAAGGTTCGTTCTCTTTTTGGGCGAAGGATGTGATGCACCTTCTCATGTAGGATAACTTGGCTATTGGAAAGAACTTCTTCAGAAACTCATTCTTTACTTCATTCCATGTGACAAGCTCGGGCCTCGAAACGTACCACTCCTTGGCCTTCTCTTTGAGAGAGAAGGGAAAGAGCGTCCTAATCGAGTCATCTGTGGCGGCAGGTGTACGGAATGTGGAGCACGTTTCCAAGAATGCATCTATATGGTGATAAGGATTTTCGTTCTCCATTCCGTAGTACGTGGGAAGAAGCCCCAAGAGTGCCGGTGGGATGGAAAACTGCTGCCCGGGCATTTGATCAACTAGCGTGGCGATGGGGGAATTGTAGTTCCCCGGCGTGAAATATTCATGAAGTGGGCGATGCGGCGGAGGTGGAACTTCCGGTGGTGGGTCGTTATCGGCCATCCCGGCCCCTCGGTGTAGATTGCGGTGCGCTTGACGTCTTCTTCTCCCAATCTCGGGGTCGTAAACCACCAAGTCGGTGCAAGTCGAACGCGTGTTGCGCATGCACAGCTGTCACCTGTGCAAATCACAAACAAACAACAAAGAGCCAAGTTAGTGAACCAATATGAAAGAGTAACACAAAAAAATAAAGAATAGCAATGGTGAGGGTAAAAGGAAAGGCTAAGCTACGCTATATAACTAGGCCGAGCGCCTCTATCCCCGGAAACGGTGCCAGAAAGCTTGGTGCGCTCCCGCTAGAGGGTTACAACACCGGCCAACTAGGGTGGCCGAGTGCAATCCACGAGGTCGGGAGGCACGGGATGATGGATGGGATCCTTGCTTTCGAAATTTATATGGTCCCAGATCAAGTCTATCACTAAAACTAAAACAATGTGCCCGCAAGCGTATGGGGTACTGTTGTAGTATAGATCAAAGGCAAGATGCGGGGTCGAACCGCGGAGATAGAGGGGGCGCTAGAGTTAGAAAGCGTGAGCTATGTTCCTTATGCGGAGCTTAGGGTTTTTAGGGTTTGAAGGTTTGTTTGATTGATTAAGCCAAACGAGCAAGTAGGAAAAGCAATGTGAAACTAAGTTATCAAAAGACTAAATTAGCAATCTGAGTTAACAAGCTATCTAAACAAGAGCAAGAACGAATTATACAAAACTAAGCTAGCAACTAACAATTTAGAGCCTAAGTTAACCACTAAGCAAGATGAAAGATCTAAATTAACACTAGCTAACAAAACGAGGCAATTGACTAAGTTAGACTAAAGCAATTGAACTAAGCTAGCACTAACAAGCAAACTAGGCAATTAGGGTTTTAAGCAATTAGATGAAGGAGGTGGGCCATTTGGGAATGTGACCTTGACATTAGTTGGGGGATGTCACCATAATAAGCAATTAACATATCTCATTCTAGATTACCAAACCAAACAACAAGGTGGGTGCTATGAGAATGTACCCTAAGCTACTAATTGAAGAACTAGGGCTAGGTGTAATTCTCATAGGACATACCAAGTCTAGGTCTCTAGGATAAGTGGTATTATTCAATTGAGGACCAAGGGTAAGGATGGGAGTAGAGATGAGGGTATTTGTCCTCATGCCACTAGCCACCTCAGCCTTTAGGAAATCCTAGGCAATTGCACTAATCACACTTATACTAGTCACTTAGAACTCACATTTGCATGTAGGAAGAAGGTGATTATGTAGGAAGATAGGGGGCTAGCTAGGGATCCGAATTAAGGACCTAAGAGCCAATCCTATGATAGCCACATAGAAACCAAAACATCCCAGAGACAAATGTCTTCAAACACCACAAGGCAAGCAATTAATGTAATTAAACAACAACCACATGCTTAAGTAATGGGAAATGAGATATAAGCAAAGGCAATCATCATAGAAATGAAATATGTTCATTACAAATTATATTCCCCCAACATGGTATCAAAGTCACATTTTTGCCCCAAACAGCCCACCCAAGGGGGCTTAGCTATACATGATCAAACTAGGAAAAGAAGGGGATAGAAGAAGGGAAAACGCCATGAAGCTCGATGTAGTGGCCTCCTTCTTCACCTCCAAGCAACTGCAGACGACCTCCCTCCTCCAAAGGTGCAAAGGTGCATGAAAATGGTGGAATGGATGGATGGAAACCTAGAGAAACTAGGTTTCTATGGTATAAATGAGTGGAAAGTGGGTGGAAATGGGGTTAGATGCAAGGGAGTAGGTGGATTGGAGTAATGGAGGCAAGGAAGCAGCTAGGGTCGGCTAGGGGTGCTTATCCTCGAGCCCTAGAAGCAACTAGTGCTTATATAGGAGCTAGGGTTAAGTGGGGGTAGAATAGGAATAACAGTGGAAAGTTATGTAGGGTATGTGATCACCACGGTCGTGGTGGGTGTGCCACGGCCGTGGTGAGGGTAGTGGGGGACGACCATGGGGTGGTGAACACGGTCGTGGGGTGAAGGCAGTGGTGAAAAAGCAAAGTAGGGTGGTGGCCACGGCCGTGGCGGAGTGCCACGGTCGTGGTGGGTAGCATGCACCACGGCCGTATTGGGTAACACTGCCATTTTGGAGGAGTCGGGCTGACCGTGGGGAGGGGCCACAGGCATCTTGATCAGCATCGGCCACGGTCGTGGCTTTCTGGGCAACTTCCCTGTTGGAAATTGATTTTTCACAATTTAATTCCCACGACCGTGGCAGGGTGCCACGTCCGTGTTCTCTTCTACTGACCACGACCGTTCTGATGGCCACGACCGTGGTGTCTTCAAGGGCCACGGTCGTGGCAGGTGGCCACGGCCGTGGGATTCTGTGGATTTCCCTGTTGCAGCCTGTTGGAATTTGGCAATAAAGCCACAACCGTGGCATTGGGGCCACGGCCGTGGTGAGGCTTGACTTCTTGATTTTGCTTCTTACTTTGTCAATTTCGTATGTCTTTGCTCGGGGATGATTCTTGGCCACTGGAGGTAGGTTGAGGGAGAGTTTGGGGCCTTCTTTGGGTTCCTCCCTCTCTCTCGTCCATCTAAGCATGGTCCAAGTACCTGAAAAACAGTGCAAAGAACATCCATAAGCGTATTTGCAATGATAATCAAATTGGGGGAAAATACTTGTAATCTAACATGTTTAGATGCAACTTATATAAAAAATGGCACAAGATGGAGCCCTAAAATAGGGTTGCATCACGTCCCAAAATATTTCTAGAAGGCCTCAACTACAACATCGAGCATGCATTGATTCCACAACTCCCTCTAACGTTCAAGCATATGGTAGATAAGGCCTTGGCCGTTGAGGCATATCCTAGTTTTCAGACCAAACAAAAAGTAAGAAGAGAAAGCTTCCTACTGAAGATTAGAAAAAGTTCAAGTGTTTTATGTTTCAAAGATACCATCCTCTCAGTAGGTGCCCTCCTCCCCCCTCAAAAGCAAGTGATTTGTCATCAATGTTGACATGTGGGGCATATCATGGCAAAGTGCCCTCAGTTGCAGTGAGGACAAGAGTCAAACCCATCACAATCTGCACAGCAACAACAACAAATGAACAACCACCACCATCACAACAATAGTAGAATACCAGTAGAAAGGTGTGCAACACACGTCTTTGATCTCAATGTTGAGGAATGAAGTCCTTGAAGGTATTGTACATCAGAATCTTCATCCAGTTAAAGCTCTTTTATTATTATGATTCCTCACACACTTTCATGTCTATTGCTCCGATAAACATACTTGGTTTAGAAACTACCTACTTAGGATACTTCTTTGATGTTCAAACCCATATTGGTAGAATGCGGTCTTCTCATATGAGGTTTCCTTCTATTCAATTGACTATTTATGGGAGGTTATTTGAGACTAGTTTTGCTCTATTGTATATGTCTAGTTTTGATATTATTCTGGGTATAGACTGGTTAAAAACTTATGATGTGGCCCTTTTATGTGGGAAGAAGTTTGTTAGTATCCATCATCTTGATGGGGAGCAATTTAGTTTACATGGAAGGAAATGGGATGAATGTTAGTTTATTATCTCTACTACAAATGTAAGGACCCTGACCTTCATTTTGGGTGTACCATGTTTTCTTTGCCTAAACCTTGTGTTTAGATGCTTGCTAATCACCTCAAATGGTGATTAGGGTTTGTTTGTGCTTTGTAGAGAGTTGGACGTGCAACTTGCAAATATCCCAAGTCTTAGGGTTGGTGTGCAAAGTTGTCACCTTGAGAGATGTTTTTCTCTCTCCTTGCATCATCTAGGGTTGAGAGGATGGGTTGGGCTCGTTGCTTGAGTAGCTTTGGGCTTTGTTTTTCCTTGTTTTGCCTTGTATCGGGAAAGACCTTGGTGTATCGGTCAAGGCATGTTAGTTGTGTCGGCCAAGGAGGTTGTATCGGCCAAGGGTGAGTGGGGTTGCCTCTTGGGTGACACACATCTCCCTTCTAGCTTCATTTGTGTCACCATCTTCGGACAAGTGGCAACTTCTTTGCTAAGAGAGTGGCAACACATGGGCATGGGTTTTTTGGGTGCTTGCATGTGGCACACTCCTTGGACAAGTGTGATGGGGGCAGGTGCCACCTTGCCTTGCTGTCCCTCTTCACTCCATGGTATATATACGACCCTCTCCTTGGTAGCTAAGCTCTTTAGATCCTTTAGCTGCTTTCCTTCTTCCTTGGTGGTCGTTACATCCCCCTTGGTGGAGCTTGGTGGTCGATACCCTCTTCTTGGTGGAGCTTGGTGGTCGATACCCTCTTCTTGGTGGAGCTTGGTGGGTGACAAGCTCTAGTCTTCTTCTTCTTCCTCTAGTGGTGGTCGAACCCTAGAGTGTGTCTTGCTTCTCTTCTTGTGGTGGCTGAAGGTGGTGCTTGGAGCTTGGAAGCTTGGAGCTTTGGAACTTTGGAGCTTGCTTAAGGCAGGTTGCATAACTCCTAACCCTAGCTATACTACTTTTTCATGTTGCATGCTATATATCTTGATCGGCCATGCATCTTGTTAGATATGTTTCTTGCCCTAGTATGTACCCTTTTATCTTGATATATATATATATAGTGGTCATGTTATTGATGTGTTCTTTGACCTTGTGGTCGAACCTTGAGTTTAGGGTTCCTTGGGCAAAACCCCTTTCTCTCCCATTTGGTTTTAAGAAGTGAGTTCGAGCTCTAGTGGTGTAGGCAAAACCCCTCTCACTTGGTTGTTGAGAGGTGAGTCTATGCTCTAGTTGCTTGGGTAATACCCTTCTCTCACCATGGATTTGAGAGGTGAGCCTTGGTTGGAATCTTGACCGATTAGGGGATGATCCACCTTGTTGCCTGATATGTGATGGAGGTTGTGCAAAACCCCTCTCTCTTGGTTGTTGAGAGGTGAGCCAACTCTCTTGATCTATTAGGGTTTGATGATGGTGATCTTGAGGTGGATGATGACCAAATTGATATGGTCTTTGTGCCTTGCATGATACCCTTTTGTGGTGCTTTACACGATACCCCCTCTTCTAGGGTTATGTCTTAGACGATATGATAAGTTGGGTTCTGTTGACCTTGTTGCCCGATATGAACCTTCTACCCATGATAGTGTTGTGGGGCGATGTGCCTTGACCGAGATGAACTCCTGCCTTAGTTGGTGCTTGTAGGCGTCATGCCTTTGGCTGACATGATGCTTGATAGATATCTCTGTTTTGTGCCTCGGGCGACATGGGGTGGTTTTGATGTTGCCTGATATGGTGCTTGGGTGGTGAAACCCTAGATAGATGCCTTAGTGGTGACTGATATGCAGTGCTTATCTTGGTTGAATGATAGGCTACCTTGGGCACCATGGTGTCATTTGTTAGTTGTGTGCTTGTTGGGCGATACAGTAGTGACCTTGGGCATCGTAGCCTTGGACAATATAGTTGTGGACGACATGACCATGCTAGTTGCCCGACATGAAACCCTAACCCTAATGGGCGATAGGATCTTAGCCATTAGGGTTGGTTATGTTTCCATGACATCTTAGCTCTTGGATGCCCGTTATCACCTTGCACTTGGGTGCATGATATACCCTGCACATAGCTGCACGACACAACTCTTGGATTAGGTTGCACGACACACATCAGGTCTGGTTGGCCGATATGTGTGGCTAAGTGCCCTAGCCGATAGGCTTTTGGTGAGGGATGTGATCCTGCCTGATACCCTTTGGGTGAGGGATGCGCTACCCGTCACACCTATAGTGAGGGTAGACGGTACCTTTGGTGAGGGTTGCACCTAGTTCGGAACCCTAGTTTTGGTGAGTCATTATCTTGTAACCGCACCTCTGTTGATGATGCGTTATGAATGATAGGTTGTAACCAATAATATGTTGATACCTAAAGTTGGTGCTAAGTGAGATGATTAGATACATGATTATGTTCATCAGATATAGGGCATAGTGTATGCTCGTGGTTTGATTACAATAATGTATTTTGTTTACAAGATACAGCTTCGTGCTTCATGTTGTTACAATCATGGATGTTGATCCAATCATGTACCTTCAACCCTAATAGCATGATAAGCATAAAGATCTATGCTTGGTGATTCAGTTATCTCTCTCGATATGCATACTAACCATGCAGGTGTACCAAATGAATTCATAGCCAGGTAAGAGCTATGAGGTATATGTGTTTTGAATAACACTGAATAATGATAATCCTTGATTTATGGGATAACATGTATCACCTGTATGACATGAAAGGTCTGTTGACATGATAAAGACTGAGTGCCTGGTTGAGGTGTTATCCTCTGATGTTGACATAAGGGATTGCTATCCCATGGTGATGATGTAAGCCTTGAGAGGCAGTAGCATTCTGTGATGAGGGATTGAGATCCCATGGTAATAATGTAACTCAATGTTGGTTATGTTTTACAACTTGGTTGCCTCAACAATCCACTTAAAATATACTAATTAATTACAGTGGAACATATCATGTAGTTTGCCCTGGCCATAGATCCATCATCGTCAGTAGTTGGTGATGGTGAAACAGGTTCGCATGCGAGTTAACCGGGAAGTGCATATTGTTGAATATGTGTGGTTGCTCCTAGCCAAAAATAGGAGGATTAGAGTGCAACTTCGTTTGTAGACTCCAAAGCGCGGTTTCAGGCCTGTGGCTCAATATGAAAGAGCATGGTAAACAGGCCCATGGCTCAGGATGTATGATAAGAGCATGGTGAACAAGCACATGACTCAATGTTTATGGAGCACAGTGAACAGGCCAGTGGCTCGGATCACTAGCGCCGATACCTGTACCAAGGTGGGCTAGGCAGAGGGTAGCCTGACCCTGTGTGGCTGCAACCACCTAAGCATGAGATTGTGGTCCTGCTTATTAAGCATTCGTGCACTGACCACGAGGTGGTGAGGTCGTGGAGTCTGGCTCTTCCATTGACCTTGTATGGCACCGGTTTGGGCTTCACAGCCGATGGCTGGATTTAAGAGGTACGACTCACTTCCTCAGGGCATGATAATACGTAATCCACCCAAATAGTATATACTGCTTAAGGCAAAAAATGGAACATTGATTGAGGCCTTGCTTGTGTAATTGATCTAATTATACCTTGCAGTTATTTGTACGTTCCTTATGTTTTGTGATAAGTTCTTCTAAAGCTTATCTTGTCAATCATGTTCCATAAAGAATACTTGGTTACATGCCTCCTGGATACCCTGGTAAGATTGTTAATAAAATAAGTTCTGCTCAGGAAGCTACTCTTATAATCTGCTTAAGCTTTCCTGAAGTTTTATAGTTTCGGCGGGGAGTTATGTTTCTCGCTGGGACTGTTTGTCTCACCCCATTGGTTTACAACCTTTTTAGGTGATCATGCTAGATGTGGTGGCGGTCATGAGGTTGCGGCCGAGCAGCAAGAAGAGTAGTAGGAGGTAAGAGATGGATATGTTGCTATTTTGGTTGTTTTTTAGTAGAGTCCTAGAGTCATCCCTGTACTCTCAGGTCCTCGGAGGTGTTTTGACGACGTTTTATGATGTATCGCTGATATACCTTGTTATATCCTGATGTTGGCCTTACGTGGCCTAATCTGTATATAAATAGGTGGTAAACTCTTTGTGTCTATGTAACAGCTGGTTCCTATAAGCTGCGGACACGTATCAAGCTTCATGTATGTTTATATAATATGTTTCCCTACAGGATGAGGATCTGGATGTAATAGTGTTCTTTTATCTACTTTCCGCAAATGGTTTTAATTAACCCGTGTTTTTTTTTTATAATATGTGGTTTATGGAAGTTTTGTACATTTTCGCGTGGCATTTCGTTGTCTGTGTGATAGTGGGATGTCACAACAAAGGCTGAGAAGTCAGTTACTTCTATGTATAGACCTTAAATAAGGAGTGGGATCCCAGAGGGAAACCACTCCCTACTAAAAATTTGAAGAATAAACACTCCAGTCCAAACACCCATAAGATATCTTAGAGTGGGTATAAAATTTTCAAAATTTATTTGATGGTATTCAAAATAACCAAAGTATAGCAGCGGAATAAAAATCACGACTATCATCAACTTTCCAAGAGATTACAAAAGTACTTCTTAATCTCCCACATAGGGTTTATACAATACAACATAAGGATCTAAGATAGAGGGAAGTCTAAACCATAACAACTTTTTCTCCAAGTTTTAACTCCTTAAGCTATGTCCATATCTTCACGCCATTTCATCCAAGTCCTTCACCTAGGGTTGGAAGCTGTAACATACTAGATTTTGGTACTAAATTTAATTTTGAGCTATAATTTTGAAATCCTCCCAAACTTGATTTCATTCACTAATTGATCCTCAAATTAAAAATCTCCATTAAATATTTTGATCAATTATCAAATGTTTGGTCTTTACTTTCATTCTCTTTTGAAATAAGATGAACCTCCCCTAAAGTAATATTTGTGGATAGGCCCCTCATTTTGGTTAATGAGTCATTTCATTCTTAATTTGTTCAATACTTGCGTGCCTACACATCTTGATTTAACCTTACACGAATCATATACTCTTGATTTAGCCAATGGCTTTGGAATAAATGAAAAACATCAACACATTAATACATATGTATATTTAAATGATCCATGGGATAAATTAAGTTGGTCATCGTAGAATCATAATTGAGGAGTTAGTATTTTTATAAATCACCTTATTAGAGGGTAGATGTTTGGAACAACATTGTATTGAATCAGACCATAAGTTTAAAATCTTTGAGTAACTGAATTATCTTTTATAAGTTAAAAGTGATTAGAAAAAATAAGAAGATATATAGCCACTTTAATATATGAGTTAATTAAACTATTTAAGAGAAACACTTGTCTCTTTCCAAATTACCTAGCTGACGATTAGGAAAAATAAACATAACGGTGCCCCTCTCCTTGCGTCCAAAGACCAAGTGAAGTCATTACATGGAACATGTTCCTTCCCCCATTGTCTTTCCTAATCCCTATCAGATTGACTTGTTTCCTGGCTCTTCACATGAACACAACAAGGTCACCAATGTTGAACCTTGGCCTACCATTAAAAGTCCCAAGTGATTGATTGTAACCGTAGGTAGAGGAATGATGATCGGTCGTAAGCCCTGATCGCATCCTCTCCTCTCCGTCCTCTCATCCCCTTTACCTAGAAAACCCTAAGCATCCCTTTCCTTAGTATATAAAATACTACACACACCCAGCCTTGAGGAGATAAACTGACAACCCTACCATAGCGCCAGTCCTCATCTCCGCCATCTCCTATTCTAGGTTGCCGACATGCTGTGAGTCTTCCCCACCCTGCCAATGAGGCCGCTACTACTGCCCATGACCTACAGAGGACATCCATCAAGCCACCGCCCACATATGACCTTCCAATCGGGACCCCTGTACCTAAAAACCTACAAACTCCACCACCTACAAATAAGAAGTCATGCTTCCTCCTCGACTCTACCGTCACCTGAGATCGACCCAGTCATATTATATCCCTTGTCCCGCTCTTCCTCACACAGAAGCTCATCGTTGAACCCGACAACTTGCCCAGGGCCCAGCCCCTGGATCACCTTCATCATCAGCAGTAACACGACAACAAACCTGATCCTCCACATCCAAGCCCTCCTCTTCCAAATCTACTGTTGTTTCTTCACGCAACCTGCAAAACCACTCTGCTAATCTGCAATAGAGCCCTTCAACCATCCCCTTGCTAGCAAGCAAACCTGATGACCTGGATACAGAAGAAGATCACTTCAGTGCGACCTACAATGATGCAACAACCATTCATCATCACTCACACCTCACGACCTTAGGGCCACATGGAGAAGACAACTATGGAAGACCTTCAAATCCCACCCCTAACCACTGTCCTCCTCATCCCTTGATCATTAGTGCCGCCATTACTGCTTGAGAAGCTACTTTAACACCCAAGCGTCATCAGCCATCGCCAGAGCCTGACACCCCGACCACCTAATAGAGCCTCTGCCTTTCTTTTACCAAGGCCTATAGATCAATGCAATCTCAGAGAAATCAACCACTTATCGACCCCCAATCTCTGGTGTGAACACCTACAACCTGCCTCATATCCAATCAGATTAAAGGGTGCTTGACAACCACTCCTTCAAGCTCTGGCAACTCTGTAGTGCCTACGAGATGCCTCCTCCGGCCACTCCACTACTGCTAGCAGATTCTGACCCTTCCTCCTCCTCGAGCCTAGTAGTAAGAGGATGGTATTGACCACCTGTTGATCTTCCTTCATCTCCTTTATGTGAGGAGTGACCTGCAACTATTTCAATTCAAACCCTGTGCTTAGACCCGAAGATTGTGACTGATATTTCTGCTAAGTCCTACTGCAGTGGAGGTACATTCCAACCCTGTCATGGACACATGGTTAGAGCCTTCATATGTTAACCATTAGCCTTACTAATGACAACCTAGAGGAGATCTAGTATACCACCCAAAATCCATGATTGGGATCCCAATCGTGAAGCCAACAATGAAGATATCCTCATCCAAATTCATGTATGTGACAACATCAACATTCATCGATGGGTACATCATTAGTCAAGTATAAAGAAGACCAAGGAGAGATCATCCCCATACCAAGGCTACTCATAGAATATCACAACAAAGTCCTATTTTGGTAAGTCAATACTACCTTGCATTTTCAGATTCATGAATACAATTAAAGGATTAACAATATATCTAAACATAGTAGTCTAAAAGGTGAACTCAATAGTATGAAGTCTCATAGCATTAGACTGATCCATACCCTAATAGATACCACTATAGTATACACACTTATCTACAAGTATATATATGTCACTATAAGCTCATGCAGATATTACTCATAAATGGCTAGATGATAACCAAAGTGACATGGAGTCCTAAGACCTACACATTCATGTAAGTCACCTAGAATGCTTAATACATCAGTAATATACATCTCATATATGTAGAATATGGTTATCACAATGATTTGTTCATGTTATTACCCATATATGGATGAACCAATAATTAATTGAATAGAAAAATGTAGTAGTCCATAATGAGACTAATGTAAACACTAACTTAGCCTTATTACAAAGTAAAATCCTTACATTTGATGAATCTAGAAATTTACTTATCTAAATTTGTCTAGGCGGGTACATTGATATATGTTAAGAGTACTATAAGAAGGGTATTTATTTATATGTAAGACTTTATATTCATACAAATTAAATTTAGATGACTTAAATACAATTCTATTATATCATCTTTCATTGGAATGCATACTTATGTACAAACATGAGACCAAAGTATGAATGCGTAACTAGTATGTATTGAACTATGTATGGCTAAAACCCTAGATACTTCATATGAATAATTTGATAAGTCATACCTTATAAAATGAACAATTGAGAACCTAAAATAGACAAAATTATATACTAAGTATGATGCCTAGATGGGAATATAGAAAGGAAAAGGATGGAAAAAATATGCAATTGTAATCCCTGATGGAAACTTAATCCAAAATAACACAAATTGAGCAAATTTGATTCCAAACCCATCGTAACCATATTGTTCCAAATTGTAGATACATCTATCTGGGAGATATTTGAATATTGTCATGAAAACATTGGACTCTTGTTTGATATAAAGGTACTAGATCTTCTATTTCATTGTTGAACTATTTTCCCTCTTGATGGACACACATATATCTTGATTTGTGGTGAATTACATATAGTTTTGAAGCCTTTATTTATTATTGAAAGTTCACCACTCTCATTTTGCAATTGATGAAATATTGTTGATAATAATTTTGTCACTGGACTTGATCTATTGGAGTTTTGACTCCCAGTGGACTTTGGTCCCTTGGGCTTTGGCCCTATAGAGCTTTGGCTCACTTGAGTGGGCCAAGTACACCACAACCTTGCGCAGTAGATAGGGATTAGTTGTCCCCCATTTAACTGGAATAGCTAATAAGGCACTAGTGTCGTTCTCTCCTAGAGTGTGAGAACACAAGACACTTAATCCTGGGAAAGATATGATAGAAAGGTGCCAAAGCTTGTTAAATTGAATATCTTGAAATTGATATATTTTTTGAATAGCTTGGATAAATTTTGCATACTTGAAATATTGAATCTTTCTTAGTGATGATTTTGTGAAAGAATTACCATCTTGGAATTGATATTGAAATTTCTACTTGATAGCCTTTAGTCCACCAAATAGTCCTTTCCTAATTTTTATTATGCATCTAAATCCTACTTTGCACATAGTTCAATATTTGGATTTAGTACTGGCTTTGCTGACCCTTTATTTCCCTTCAATGGGGTCCATGTGTGGTTTCGTTCTCTCTGGGAACTCATGGGTAGGTGGTAGATGGAAGAGCTTGAAGAGACATGCACTAGGTAGTCCTCCGTTGAAGACTAGATAGAACGAATTCTATTTCTTAAACTTGTAATCATATTTGTAAGCTTTCGTGACTCAGATGTACAAGCATGATTGTAATAAAGATTGTTTATGATTGTGATATTATTTTGTAAATATTTGATTGTAAAGATCAAGTCTTTACAGAAGCATACCCCAGCAAGAAGAGAAAATAGATGACATCAACAAAGGCTGGTATGTGCATACTAAAAAGGAAATTGAGCAATATATGGAATAAAGGACAACATATATAAAAGGCTTCCCATAGAAAAGACAAGGACTACCCAAAAGGGCATAAAAGGAAAAGAACAACAATGAAAGAGATACTTGCCATAACCAACAAATAAAATTGTGCCATACTAGAACATATAAAGAATTAGGGCACACACCCCATAATCATCAACTTGTATGCATGTGAGAAAAACATAGCCCTAGAACAATATAAATACAAAGGTGGCCAAGCCTCAAAAACTTGAAACCTGATAGAGAATGACGTACTTCCAAACTCCTAAATATATAACATTGGCCTAGCTTCACAAACTTGAAACCTGAGTATGGGGCACCACCACCTCCATCCCAATAATAAATAAGGGCATACTGCCAATAAACTAAGGCAATTACACTACTCTAGTGCTACTGAATCACATAGCATGTTTAATGTAGATGCAAGTAGATAGTATAGTCAGATTATACAGTAGTTGCCATCATACTAATGGACAAAATAAACATCCACCATACAAGTAGGCAAAAGACATCACACATCATCATATAGAGTTCCAACAAGAACAAAGCATAAGAAATAGTCTAGAAGAATATCCATGGTCACGTGATTAATAACAAATAAGGCAGTTCACATGAACCATGATTTTTAAAAAGAACAAGATATTGTGCAGGCTAATGTCCATAGGACCAAGAGAAAGAAGAATATAGGTGATTGCCCAAAAGAATAATCGGGGATGCAAACATACCTTTCTTCAGAGTCTACTATGTCCAAAGACAAGTCTAGGTCCAAGCCTAGACCTCCAAAGAACCTATTAAACATAGGTGTAGATTTAGAGTTAATTTCACAATAATTATTCAAACCCTAAAAATTACCTTTTTCCTTTTATGAAAATTAGGGTAAATAAAACCATGCCTCAGCGCTAAAACAAAACTGAATAGCTATGAAAATACCAAAATACCCCTCGTCTCAATACCAAATCCAAAACAAAAATAGTGACATTATAGTACAAAACTACTATTTTTTCTTCTTCCTTAAACCCGTTGATATCACAAGATAGAGCAACTCGCTTCTTGACCCCCCTAAGGATGGGGAAAATCTAGAAGCACCAAGGTGGTCGTCTTCCACCACAATCAAACTCGCGAGGACATTGCATATCGACGGAAATGAAATCCATAGATGAAATCAACCGGTAACATGGTTTTGAACCTCAGGGATCAAAGAACAGAATATGGAAGGAGGCAAGAGGAATTGGCAACCTACCCTCAAAATCATAAAATTAAAGGTCAGGAAAGCTTCAAGTAGAAAAGAGGAGTGGGTCCAGGTCATCTCTGAACTCCGACGAGGTCAAGAGTCTCGACTTCGGGCCTTGTTTCCCGCCGTTGGTGGCTGGGAGTAGGGACGCAGTACCCGAAGCATGGCGAGGCTGAGCCATATAGAAAAAAACAAGTGGGAGTCTCCACGAAGGCGAGGGGAGTGATTCTAGGTGGTCTGATCGCCTACAGAGGTGAGGAGAAGAGAAAGAGAAGGAGGATAGAGGAAAGACATGGGAAGCGAGCAATACTTGCAGACTTGGGCGATGATGCATCAAGCCATAGGTTTTATAGGGTCATAGAATTCGGGAGCAAGCAAGGAAGGTGGATACGAGGAAAGCGGAGGAAAAGGTAGAGAGGAGAGGGAGAACCGAAGAAAGAAATCACGAGAAATCGATTTCCCAGTTTGCATGGAGAACCAAGAGAACGGAGGTTGAAGGGGATGTAGACTCTGTATAATCAAGATCCAATGGCCCATAATGGGCCCGTGTTTGTCAATCAAAAGAAATCTATGAACATATAAAATTAGAAAAACCTTACTCGAATCAAAATCAAAATAAAGTGAATCATTTACATTATTTTCTTTTCTATCTCTCATCAATTGGGGGTCCAAACATTATCCAAATTACATGATATTTTGCACATAGGCTAATTAAAGTATGTAGATTCCGATTATGCATCTAGATGTGCCTTTTGAGAACTTTTGATGTGTTAAATCAACCAAATCCTATTTTCTCTTTTCTCATGCATTAATGGCTTTAAGATTCTCCAAATTTTATGAAATTTCAGCCACAAGTCATATATAATGTTTTTTTATGGTAACAACTTGTTGTTAGTCTCATTGCTTTAAAAAAGGTATGTACAAGTGAGGTAAAAGGGATTGCCAAGGTGACAACCCAAAAGAAAGAAAAGGACTAAAGAAGCTATGTAAGAAGAAAGCTATGAAAAACTATTTAAGACTCTACATCTTCCTCAAGCAGGTAGTCCAGATCTTCTCATAAGATCTACTATAACTGTCAAAATCCTACCATTTCTCTCTTTCCAGAGTTGAAAGAGAACCGAGATGGCCAAAATTTTCTTTTCTCCTTGTAGGTGAAGGACTTCTTCCAATATGGTCAGATAATAGCCATACAGAGCAAGGTAGTAAGACCAGATCTCTCTGGAGAAATGACATGTGAATAACAAATGATGGGAATCCTCTTCCATGGAGTAGCATAAACATCATATCGAAGCTAAACAGAAACCAAACCTCTTCATAAGAAGAGTGGTTGGAAATCTAAGAAGAAAACATTTCCATAGGAACACTGACCAGTTCCTGGGGATATCCTTCCCCCATACCCAATCAACCCAACCAACATGTGGATAACTCTTTCTTATAACATTCCAACCGTCCTTCATATGAAAGTTGGGTTTTCCCCTATAAGATATATAGTCACTGATATCAGGAAGGATTTTAACATCAAAAATCTTCTCTTCAATAAACGATCCCCCTCTTATATTTGGCATATTCCACTTCCCATTTGACAAGCAAACATCAATTTTACAAAATTTTCCATGACCAAGCCTAAGGATCAGCTGGTTGTCACAAACATCACAAAGATCCTTCTTCGAAGTGAGCCAGGGGTCTCTCCAAAGCAGAAAGGAATCACCACGACCAGCCTGAAAGTCAACATGGAGCTTCAACATGTTTCTGTACTTAAGCAACCTCCTCTAGAGCCATGAAGAGATAGATTTACTCTCCACAACCCAAATAGAATCAAAATGAATATATCTTCCATGGACCCATTTAACCCACAAGGACTCCTTCTTACTTGCAACATCCCATAGATTTTTTAGCATGCCTGCCTTGGACTAATCCTTTATAGATCAAATCCCTAAACCCCCTTGTTTCTTAGGTTTGCAAATAGAATCCCATGAGGTAGTGTGGATGTGCCTATTACCATCCAAGTCATTCCAAAGGAAATCACGCATAATTTTTTCAATATCCTGGATAACACCTTTAGGTAGAGGAAAGGTAGCACTCCAAAACATGTAATAAGATGCTAGAGTTGAGATAATAAGATCAGTTCTTCCAGTAAGAGAGAGAAGCTTGCTCTTCCAATGGTCCAACCTTTTTCTCATCTTATCCAGGATAGGGGCACACATGGCCCTCATTAACCTACCAGTAAAAAGAGGAAGACCCGGTTACCGAACTGGAAAAGATGCAGTCTCGATGTTTAAAATCCTACTGATAGACTCGCTATTATCCACTCCCTTACTAAAGAAAAGTTGACTTTTCAGATAGTTCAATTTCAAACTTGAGACATGTTCGAAGGAAGTCAAGATATCCAGAATAGTAGAAGCATTCCCTTCAGTAATTTTAGAAAAAATCAGCAAATCATCAGCAAAGATGATGTGAGAAACACCAAGATTACTAGAAGCCTTAATGTTTGACAAACTTTTATTCTTCACAGCGTGGCTAAACATAGAAGATAAGCCTTGCATTACTATGACAAAAAGGTGAGGAGCTAGGGGATCTCCTTGTCTGACCCCATTCCTAGCAATGAAAGACGAAGAAGGACAACCATTTATGAGGATTTGGAAGGAGGTAGTTTGAAAGCAAACATCAACCCATCTCAACCAACAAAGGGAAAAACCCATTTTCTCCATAATAAAAATGATATAGTCCCTGTGGACAGTGTCATATGCCTTGGAAAGATCCACTTTGACACAGAATTTATTAGATCCAATAGAAGAGAAGCAGCATAACATATCATTATCTAACAAAATCACGTCTCCAATAGATCTTCTTTTAATGAAGGCCATCTGGTTTTTGTCAATGATGTCTGGAAGAACACAACTCAACATGTTTGCCATAATTTTGGTGGTGATCTTGAAAATAACATTACATAGGGAAATAGGTCTAAAGTCCTTTAGACAGTTGGCTCTAGGCACTTTAGGAATGAGGGTGATGAATGGTTTATTGCATTCACTAAGCATTTTCCCGATTTAAAGAAATTAAGCACAACATCCACAACATCATCAGCAAGGAAATTCCAACAGGACTGGAAGAAGAGCCCATTAAACCCATCAGGGCTGGGGGCTTTATCACCATCAAAGTGTTTAACCACTTCATCGACTTCTTCTCTAGTAACTACCTTACACAACAAATCATAGTGTTCTTTTGAAATGAACGACAACAACCAAGATTCATTCCAAAAGATAGTCTCGCAAGAGGATGAGTTGAAAATCCCAGAATAATAATCGACAATGTGATTGGACATCTCCTCCATATCACAGATAGCTTTATCATCATCGTACAGAATGTGAATGCTATTATGAATCTGTCTAGATTTAAGAGAGGCATAGAAGAAGGCAGTATTGCTATTACCTTCCTTCAACCAAAGAACTCTCGACTTCTATCTCAGAAATCTCTCTTCATCAGCTATGGCCTTTGAGGCCTTCCTTCTATCTTCAGCTAACTCCAAATGAAGGGCATGATTACTAGGGTCAGCGTCCACTCGTTTCAAGGTATCGATAGCTTTCACTTCCAACTCTCTAGCAACATCAAAGAAGTTACCCATATACTTCTTGTTCCATTTCAGAAGATGATCACTTAAGTGATTGAGTTTTCTGTACAAATTTAGCATCGGGGCACCTTCAGGATGGAATTCCTCCCAAAATTTCTTAACAACAATTTTAAAATCAGGATGGTGAGCCCAGACATTGATAAATCTGAATGGGGCTTTCCTTCTCTTAGCATGATTTAAATGAATAATCTGCATACAATGGTCACTAACAAAAATAGGGATGATTTCCCCCCAGAGAGAAGGGAACATAGTCATAAAAGGAACATTGCATAAGCATATATCAATTTTTCGAAAGGGTACTAACACCTTTTTCACTTCTTCTATCCCAGATGAAGAAATTCCCCTTTGAAACAATCTCCATTAAACCAGTAATAGCAAGGGAGGAGTTGAAATTAGCTATACTCCTATTAGAGGGAGGATGTTTGCCCATCTTTTCATGGTTAAATCTAACCATGTGAAAGTATCCAAGAGTACACCAAGGTAGAGAAGAACTACTAATATTATTTAAGGAATTCCATAAAAGAGTTCTTTCAGCATCGTCATTAGAACCATAGACTGTCGAGAGGAGAAAATGGAAGTTATCAATATTAACTTCATAGTGAATAATCTGCTCGTTGTCAAAGATCTTCCTTAGACTCAGGGCTTCGTTCTTCCATAAGATAATGATCTGTGCATAGGAATAATAATCAAAGTTTGAGATGAAACTAGCGCCAGGCCAAATGTAATCCATTGTATAGTCAACCTCATCTTTAATGTAACATACCTGACCTGGGTTATGGACTAACCCTAGGTGTTTTGCTTAAAACATGTGATTAGATGCTTGTGATTATCTTTTGATATGTAATTAGAGCTGCTGAGGAACTTATATTTCCATTTATGTCCTTTTTGAACAATATTGTAATATTATTTTGTTAAAAGTGGACCTATGTGCAAATTACCCAATCTAAGGGTTTAACTTGCAAATTACACTTGTTAAGATGTTCCTATGATGATGAGACATCACAATAATGAATATGATGTAGTGATAAGGATTCTCCAAGCTTGGGTACCAAGATATAGCTTGTAGAGCAATCCTTGTGCTTTTAAAACCTAGTTTTGGTGTAAAGTGCAATTTACCCAAAACATAGGGTGCAACGTGTAAAATATACCTTCTAGAGTATCTCTCATGCTTTTTAGCATCAATTAGAGTAAAGAAAATGAGGGGGGCGCCTCATTTGAGTAATCAAATAAGAAAGAAAATCTTTATAAGTAAATAATCAAGATGTATGCAAAATGGCCCTTTTATATGTGCAACTTAGTAAAGTGTTTGGCTTCTTTTCCTCTAAACCTTGGTTGAGAGAGAGGAGTTGCATGTGATGAGAGGGGAGGAATGTGGCAAATAAGTGGAGAGGGGTGTGGAGGATATAGATGTAAAATAGAAGAGATAATTGTCATTGCCTTGGAAATGTACCCAAAGTATATAAGCACACCTCTTTTACAAGGCAAGGGATCGTTTCCCTTCATTCCTCTTCTCATCTTTTTGCTTTGGAAAGACTTAGGAGGAGCTCAGGAGAAGAGAAGGACGACCAAGTTCATCTAGGTAAGTTTAATGGTCATCTAGCTCGAATTCATGGAGGAAATCCCATTACAAGGTTGGTTTGCTAGTTTTCCTTACACAACTCTTCTTTCTAGCCATCTTCTCCATCCAATTCTTGAGGAAGGGACCTTGGACGACCTGTGGAGCTCAAGCCACCATTAAATCTACGGAGATTGGAGCTCTAGATCAGATTCTAAGGCGGGTTTTATAACTCTAAACCTTAAATCTTTGTTTATATATCTTCTTCTTATGAAAATGTTGCTTGCTTTCCTTTCTTCCATACTTCTAAGTGTTCTTGCAACCAAAACCGTGAAAAACAGACCAAGTTCTTGAGGTAGAAGAAGGTGGCGTTAATTCCAAAGTTTCATCCTAATCCAACTTTATCAAACGGTCTCCACCTTGTGCCCAAACGGTTTGCAAAACCGTTTGGAAGCAAAACGGTTTCAAAACCGTTTGAGAGTAAACGATCTCAACCAAGAATGATTGGAGCAAACGGTCTCAAGACCATTTGAAAGTGTTGACCAAGCATTGACCATTTGAAGGGTTGTTTTACATATTATGTACTAATCACCCACCAAGAATAATTAACTAATTCCAAGAAAATCACCAATTGAGGGCACTTTCGTCACCTAAACCCTAATCGGGTCCATTGCTGATTTCTATAATGCAATCATGTTGAAATTTGGGTTGAGTGGCCCAAACGGTTTCAAAACCGTTTGGGGATCACTCAAACGGTCTCAAGACCGTTTAGTGACAACCCAAAACCGTTTAGTGACAACCCAAATCCGTTTGGAGGTCTAGGGTTAAGTAGGGTTAACCAATTGAGGATCCAATCATATCAAGTTGTTAAATAACTAAGTGCTGATTTGGTGACCAAACCTAGGGTTCAACCCTTAAGTAATTGACTTGGTTTTTGATGACATCATGGGAAAATGGTCTCAAGACCGTTTGGAGGATGTCCAAATGGTTTCAAAACTGTTTGGAGGTCACCCAAAACCGTTTGGAGGTCACCCAAAACCATTTGGAGGTCTAGGGTTGACTATGGTTAAGTGGTTGAAGATTGAAAGGCAATAAGTTGAAATATAATCGATTAGTGACCTAATGATCAAATCTATGGTTCAAACCTTGATAGGTTGAGTTAGTTTTTGATGTGGACTTGAGAAAATGGTCTCAAGACCATTTGGAGGATGTCCAAACGATCCCAAGACCGTTTGGGGTCAGGTCATGACCCAATTGAGTGATGGTTCAATGGGTTCAACATCAATTAGGCTCAAATTGATGCATGTTGAAGGATGATCGATTCCAAACCCTAATCCAATCAATCCAAACCCTAATTGGTGATCAATTGAGGATCAATTGAGGGTCAAATCAGTAGAGGGTTAACCTAATTGGCTCAATTGATAAGTGGTCAACCATGGCATGAATGATTGAAGGGTTCAACATTGAAAACCCTAACTCAATTGGAAGAGTTGATACACTTTTTGGTCCATGTGGTTTTGAGGTGTTTGGACCAAACGGTCTCAAGATCGTTTGGGACCAAATGATTTCAAAACTGTTTGGTGTCATGCAGTTTCAAAACCGATTGGTGACTATGCGATTTCAAGGACAATTTGCCCATGCGGTTTCAAAGTCAAACTTGGCCCAAACGGTCAACGTGACCAAACGGTCTTCACCTCACCTAGGGAAAACGGTATTGAGTGGTACTTGGCCATGCGGTCTTGAAAGTCAAAGGGTCCAAACGGTCAACAACTCCATGCGGTTTCAAAGCCGTTTGGAGGTTGAAAGTGCAAAACCGTTTGGGGTCTTTTAAGGTCAAGAATGCTTAATGCTTTAAAGGCTTAGATGGTTTAATGGTTGATTAACCTAAACCCTAAAGATACCTAAAGTGATTAAGGGAACAAGTGATTAGTTGGTTGATGCATGTTATGATCTATGGTGGACATTACCAAAGTAACCTTGATGAGTTTAAGTAGTCAATACCCCTTGATCAAGCAAACCCTAATGACCATAGTAGTGATGACTTGACCTATGTTATCTAGGTTGGTTTGTCTTAATCTAATCAAGAGGGATGTAAGCATCATATTATGTTAAGAGGAGAGAGAAGACTCCCTATATGTATGAGAATCAAGTAATATACTTCCAACAAGTATGAGTACACATAACTAGGGTATGATCCTCCATAGTGAGATCATGGAAACCCTAATCATGATGATTAATGTATCTTAATCTTATTAAAGGCATGAATGAAAATAATCTTCACATATGATGATTATATGATCTCAATTCATGGAAATGTGAATAGTAAACCCTAATCTAGGGTAATGTGATGTAATGTGAATAGTAAACCCTAATCTAGGGTAATGTGATGTAATGTGAATAGTAAACCCTAATCTAGGGTAATGTGATGTAATGTGAATAGTAAACCCTAATCTAGGGTAATGTGATGTAATGTGAATAGTAAACCCTAATCTAGGGTAATGTGATGTAATGTGAATAGTAAACCCTAATCTAGGGTAATGTGATGTAATATGAATAGTAAACCCTAATCTAGGGTAATGTGATGTAATGTGAATAGTAAACCCTAATCTAGGGTAATGTGATGTAATGTGAATAGTAAACCCTAATCTAGGGTAATGTGATGTAATATGAATAGTAAACCCTAATCTAGGGTAATGTGATGTAATATGAATAGTAAACCCTAATCTAGGGTGATGCGATGATATGAACAAGTAAACCCTAATTTCTGAGTTATGCTTTTAGGCATGAAACTCCATGATTAAAGTATGAGATAAGGAATCACTATTCCTAATCAAACCAAGGGGTTGAACAACTCTAATTGGATTGAATGAGAATCCTAACCCTAGAAACCAGCCGTGGTAATATGACACTGTCGTGGTGAATCCTTTGTTGCACGACCGTGCAAGATAGCACGGCCATGGTATCCTATATATAAATTGAAAAGAACTTGTATTGTGCTGATATAGTTACAATGTACATGTTATTAGTACATGTTAACCATGCATGTTTTCATAAAGGGATGATCATATCCAGGTAAGGGTTATGATGTTATATGCATTGTTTATAATCAAAGGTCATACTATTAAGATGACCAGATGATATGAGATGTTACTTGGTAACAAGTGTTATGATGATTCAAGGGTTTGAACACCCATATTCCTGAATCACAATAATGAGATGGTTAGGGATTGACATCCCAATGTTAAAGTATGTGATGTGAACTTGATACATAGTACTCTTTCTTTATGGCATTTGTTTTATTAATTTATGTTTGAAATCATGCTTGATGCTAAAGAATGTCATAATGTACTTAACTAACCAAGTATAATGATATCAAGTAGAGCCCTGACCATAGATCCATCATTGTCAATTATGGTGAAACATGTTTTCCTAAGGGAACTCCTGGAGTACATACTTTTGAGTATGTGGGGGTTATGGACGCAAATATCCTTACGTCCTAATGTTGGATTTGATTGGAGATGTATCATTAATCTCTCAGTCCTTCATTATATGTTTATGCCGGGAAGATGTATCACTAGTCTCCTGATGATGTTGTTAATGCCGCATCGATGAGAGATAAACAAGAAATCCCTCGATGGCGAAGAGAGTACAGAACGCCACTGTAGCTCTAAATAGCGAAGTTGCTAGAATACCCTGGAAAGCTATTATAGCAGAGACACGAGATGTCTTGCATGATGATCCTCAAACTGACTGAGGAGTGATGAGGTCATAGGAATCCGTCTCTCCTGATGACCTAGGTATGGTACCGATTGCGATCTAATGATGGTCGGTTGGAGTATGAGAGGTGTAACTCATCTCCTCAGGGCATAAATATGTTTGTTAAATGTAATCAGCCGCATAGCATGTTTGCTTAGGTTGAAATACGAGAAACAATGATTGATGTTACATAGTTCATAGTACTCTAGTTAAGTAACTAGTATACATGTTCTTCATATTCCTTATTGTTATATGTCTTGTCATTTCAATTAAGTTATAATTGAAATGATTACTTATGAGGATGCTGCTTCACTTAGTTTACATAATATTACCTACTGTTGAATGTTTATAATTCTACTGTTTTCTGTTATTCCATTATTGCAATAAGAAAGCCTCTGGCGGAGAGTTATAACTTTCGCTGGGACAATTATTCAATTGTCTCACCCCGTGGGATTCGACTTTTTAGGTAGACGCCGAGGACGAAGGAACCCATCAGTGGGTGAGCAGCAACAACAACAATCTTAGGGACAACAGTGATCCTCAGGTGGAGACATTGTCTGTCATGTGGTGTAGATAGTATGTCCTGTGTCGTCTCTGTACTCTCAGGTCCTAGGAGTCAATATATCTGAAATTTTGGCATGATGCCTCGAGATTTTGTATCTTACCTTGTACAGTTAACAAGGTAGTTGATGTTGTAATTCTCGAGATATGTTTGTTACAGAGATGTAATGATGAAACATGTTGTAAACAACTTATCATGTTCCTTTATGAAAGAGTTTTATCATTTGGTGATCTCTTTACAAAAGTTTTAATTTTTAGTGATTTTTGTTAATTCTGCTGCTAATCACTTCCGCATTCGTTGATCTCATTTTCATGATTCGATCGTCTAATTTAATAATTCTGGACTCTAAGATGATAAAGATATCTGCCTTCTTATTTCTGACCTCCTTCTAAATGCAAGATATTTTATTGTGGCTACCTCTCACATTCCAAGCAATGATGGAAATAGGACTATCCATTTGAAATAGGTTCCTATTGCATCGTGACACGTGAATTCTCTACCATATTTGCCAATAATGAGAACTTGTTCGGAGTTAATTGGACATTCTTCACCATTGACACAGGTTTAGAGATGACCCGGGGAGGATATTTGGACTTACGTCTCTGTTGCTCCCACTCAGGTGACTGCACTGGAGTAATCAATGGTGAAAGGACACTTGAATTAGGCACTACTAACATAGGATTCGACTTGATCATAGATTCACTATTTGTTACTACATAAGTATCAAAAATTAACACTGACATTTCTTTAAACGGTTGCTCTATCACTGAAACATCCTCACTAGTATCATAGAAAACCTCCAACTCCTCAACAGGTTTATCAGAAGTCTGTTTTGGGATCAAAATTGATTTGTTTTTAGGCTTAGCTTCTTTCACATCCTTATGGGACAGATTCACATCACAAGGGACATGATCATGTCTGAAATTCCCACAGACTTTACATCTATTTGGCTCCCATTCATATTCAAAAGAAATACTATCCAGGTGGCCATCTTCACATTGAATCTCCATTGTTTTCGGGAGGCTAAAATCTACTGAGATGAGTACCTGCATCCTTGAGTATTCCAGCCTAGCGAAGTCCACAGTGAGTCTGTCAACTCTCAATGATTTTCCAAGAGTCGAGCCGATATAGTTGAACGTCTCCTCATCCCACAGCTCCAATGGCAAGTCATGAATCTTCAACCATATAGGCACTTCTATTAGTTTAAGCTTCTCCAACGGATCACCTCTCTCCCATTTCTTGATAATCAATGGCTTACCAGCCACGAACCAGGGGCCTCCTTCAATCATCGTGTTTAGATCTTCCTCGTTAGAGAACAAAACGATGAAGAACCCTTTGCCTCTTGACTTAACTTCTATCGAGCCCTTAACATCCCAGATCTACGCAAAATGTCTTACTAGAACAGACCAGTTCAGGTTCAGACCTACAACATACCCAGCCGCCGCGAGACTCCACTTCTTGAGGTTCCTTTCTGCAATGTGCTTTGGATATATAAGTTTGTCGTCAACTAGATCCACATTTAGCTTAGTCAGTTTGCCCACTACATTCAGCTTGTTGGAAGTGATGAGATCTACTCAGGATTTGGAAGCTAGAGAAACTTGGATCTTTGAACCTGGAGGAGTGTTCTTCTTAGGCCAGATCTCTGAGGATTGATCTAAACCGGATTTGGCTTTCCGACTTGCTTCCTTTTCCATCGGCCCTGGAATCACTGTCGCCAGAGTAGTCGATGCAGTCATCTTCCTGATCACCTGAGTATTCGACGAAGTCGTCGTCTTCTCTGTCGCCAGAGCAAGAGTCGCGACCATGCTCTGATTTCCCATACCACATTTTCTCAAAACAACTTCCATATATAATATGTTGGATACAAATTTGCCATCAATTTTACATGTTGGAGTTGTTTGTACAACTATCTAATATTTTGAAGGTTCTACACACTTTCTCTCTTGATTTCGTCTTTTAATCAAACATCTCCCAAATTGGATGAAAATTCACCAAAAGGCTATATTTATTAGGTAGATTACGAATCCAAGATTATTTTCCACTTTTGGATTCATTTATTATTTTATTTGATATTTTGGGAAAACTTAGATCTTCTCTTTTCAAATTAGATTAAATTAATTATTATTAGGTGAATAATGTGAAACTTGAATTGCAAGGTAATTGGGACCCAAGGAACATGATTCTTAACTTAGATTACACATTTGAGATTTCTTTTAATGAGTTATGTCACAATTAGTATTTGTGGCTCATTATTATTATTATTGCTATTATTCATCCAATTACGCTTCATCCTTTCATATTATCACCAAAGGAATTGTGTAAGATTATATTACATGATATATTATGAAACCTCCATCATGTGACATATTTTATGTGTCCATTAATGGCCTAAGATTAATGTGAGAACATTAGGTTACATTAGGATGATTTATACATACAATAGCTCATTCAGGTTATACCAAACATCTTTTAAGTCTAACCTCAACCTTGTTTGGCTACGTCCAAAGGATCAAACTTCTAGGGTATGGTTCAAGATTCGATATGTTACAAACTTCTAAAAGTCAGAACCAACTAGGGTTGAGTTTTAGGTCCTCATGTCTATAACCTAACAACCCTAAGATCCAAAAAGTCATAGGGTGCAAGGGTAGGTCAACTACACCTTTATATCATTCCACATATTCCTAGTTTCATTCCAACATCATAACTAGGATTTTAGGATCATTAATTCTAGATTTTCTCTATCAGAGCTTCATAACTCACTTCATTGTGACTTAGTTCAAGAAAACTTTGATGAAATCTAGAAAATTTTGTACATATACTAGTATAATGAAAATATATTTTTCTTCGAAAAATCATGCGATAAGAAACAAAGATGAACTTAAAATCAATACAATATCCAAATCACAATTTATCCATAACAAGGTATTCTTAACCTACTACTTCCTCATAACCTAATTGTATCCTCAAGTCAAAACTCATAGCATCAAGAGTTACAAATCATCATCCATATATATGGTTGGGTATGATCATCTAACCCCATCAGACTATGGTTCACTAAACATCACCTCAAAGAACAACTTAGGTAGCATCTAGGAAAAACATCTAATTAAGAGGTCACTATCCAAGTCAAGGGTTCTAATAAGGGAGAGAATATTGAAATATTTAGATTCCAACTACTATGGGCTTTGATACCATGTTGTAAGGAGTGAGATCTCAGAGGGAAACCACTCCCTATTAAAAAATTGAAGAATAGAACCTCCAGTCTAAACACACCCATAAGGTATCTTGGAGTGGGTGTAAAATTTTCAAATCTTATTTAATGGTATTCAAAACAAACAAAGTATAGCACCGAGATAAAAATCATGACTATTATCAACTTTCCAAGAGATTACAAAAGTAATTCTTAATCTCCCACATAGGGTTTACATGATACAACATAAGGATCTAAGATAGAGGGAAGTCTAAACCATAACAACTTTGTCTTCAAGCTTTAACTCCTTCAGCTATTTCCATATCTTCATGCCATTTCATCCAAGTCCTTCACCTAGGGTTGGAAGCATACCCCAGTAAGAAGAAAAAATAGATGACATCAACAAAGGCTGGTATGTGCATACTAAAAAGGAAATTGAGCAATATATGGAATAAAGGATAAAAAATATAAAAGGCTTTCATAGAAAAGACAAGGTTTACCCAAAAGGGCATAAATCGAAAAGAACAACAATAAAAGAGATACTTGCCATAACCAACAAATAAAATTGTGTCATACTAGCACATATAGAGAATTAGGGCACACACCCCATAATCATCAACCTGCATGCACATGAGATAAACATAGCCCTAGAACAATATAAATACAAAGGCGACCAAGCCTCACAAACTTGAAACCTGATAGAGAATGACGTACTTCCAAACTCCCAAATATATAACATTGACCAAGCCTCACAAACTTGAAACCCAAGTATGGGGCACCACCACCTCCATCCCAATAATAAATCAGGGCATATTGCCCAAAAACCAAGGCAATTACACTACTCTAGTGCTACTGAATCACATAGCATGTTTAATGTATATGCAAGTAGATAGTATAGTCAGATTATACAGTAGTTGCCATCATACTAATGGAAAACATAAACATCCACCATACAAGTGGGCAAAAGACATCACACGACATCATATAGAGTTCCAACATGAACCAAGCATAAGAGAGAGTCCAGAAGAATATCCATGATCACATGATCAATAACAAATAAGGTATTTCACATGAACCATGATTTTTAAAAAGAATAAGATATTGTGTAGGCTAATGTCCATAGGACCAAGAGAACGAAGAATATAGGTGATTGCCCAAAAGAATAATCAGGGATGCAAACATACCTTTCTTCAGAGACTACTCTGTCCAAAGACAAGTCTAGGTCCAAGCCTAGGCCTCCAAAGAACCTATTAAACATAGGTGTAGATTTAGAGTTAATTTCACATTAATTATTCAAACCCTAAAAATTACCTTTTTCCTTTAATGGAAATTAGGGTAAACAAAACCATGCCATATTTTAGTTTATATTATTCTGAGTCCAAAACATATTTTATTATATTATTCTGACTTATATATATTTAGTTATGAATTTTACAAGTTATTAACTTATTTAGGTAAATTCATTACAATCACATGTTTTCAAGATTGGATTCAAAAAAAAAAACTGGTACCATTAGATAGCCCTTATTTTTCTAATTTCAAAACGTAATTTTATTTTCTTTTTCTGAGCTACAAATAATTAGTTATGTATTCTCAAAAACTAGCCAATTAGGAACCACGTTAGCGATTTGCATTGAGAGAGAAAAGAGAGAGAGGGAGAGTGCCCGTACTGAGTTGGCCCAATCACGGGCTGCCAACTCAGCCGGCCCCACTTCCAACCTGGTATCCTGCCTTAGTGCTAAAACAAAATGAACATCTATGAAAATACCAAAAGACCCCTCGTCTCAAAATTGAATCCAAAACAACAACAGTGGCATTGTAGTACAAAACTATCGTTCCTTCTTCTTCCTTAAACCCGCTGATATCATAAGGCAGAGCAACTCACTGCTTGACCCCCTTAAGGATGGGGCAAATCTAGAAGCACCAAGGTGGCCGTCTGTCACCACGATTGGACTTGTGAGGACATTCCAGATCGACAGAAAGGAAAACCATAGACGAAATCAACCGGTAACATGGTTTTGAACCTCAGGGATCAAAGAATAGAATATGGAAGGAGGAAAGAGGAATTGGTAACCTACCCTCAAAATCTTGAAATTGAAGGTCAGGAAAGCTTCAAGTAGTGAATAGGAGTGGGTCCAGGTCATCTCCGAACTCCGATGAGGTCAAGAGTCTCGACTTCGGACCTTGTGCTTGCCGTCGGTGGCTAGGAGTAGAGACACAGTACCCGGAGCATGGTGAGGCCAAGCCATAGAGAAAAATGCAAGTGGGACTCCCTGTAAAGGCACGGGGAGTGATTTTAAGTGGCCCGACCGCCTACAGAGGTGAGGAGAAGAGAAAGAGAAGGAGAATAGAGGAAAGTTAGGAGAAGCAAGTAGTGCTAGTTGAACTAGACGATGATGCCCCGAGCCCTAGGTTATATAGGGTCCTCAAATTTGGGAGCAAGCAAGGAAGGTGGAGGTGAGGAAAGCAGAGGAAAAGGTAGAGAGGAGAGGGAGAATCAGAGAAAGAAATCATGAGAAATCGGTATCCTAGTTTGCGTGGAGAACCAAGAGAATGAAGGCTGAAGGGGATGTGGACTTTGTACGATCAAGATACAATGGCCCATAATGGGCCCATGTTTTGGCAATCAAAAGAAATCTGCGTAACAGATAAAATCAGAAAAACCTTATTCGAATCGAAATCAAAATAGAGTGAATCATTTACATTATTTCCTTTTCTATCTTTCATCAATTCGGGGCCCAAACATTATCCAAATTACATGAGATTTTGCATAGAGGCTAATTAAAGTAAGTAGATTCCAATTATGCAATTAGATTTTCCTTTTGAGAACTTTTAATGTGTTAAATAAACCAATTCCTATTTTCTCTTTCCTCATGCATTGATGACTTTAAGATTCTCCAAATTTTATGAAATTTCACCCACAAGTCATATTTAATGTGTTGGATACAAATTTGCCATCAATTTTACATGTTGGAGTTGTTTGTACAACTATCTAATATTTGAAGGTTCTACACACTTTCTCTCTCCCGATTCATCTTTTAATCAAACATCTCCCAAATTTGATGAAAATTCACCCAAAGGTTATATTTATTAGGTAGATTACGAACCCAAGATTATTTTCCTCTTTTGGAGTCATTTATATTTTATTTGATATTTTAGGAAAACTCAGATCTTCTATTTCCAAATAAGATTAAATTAATTATTATTAGGTGAGTAATGTGAAACTTGACTCCCAAGGCAATTGGGACCCAAGGAACATGATTCTTAACTTAGATTCCACATTTGAGATTTCTTTTAATGAGTTATGTCACAATTAATATTTGTGGCTCATTATTATTATTATTGCTATTATTCATCCAATTATGCTTCATCCTTTCATATTATCACAAAGGAATTGTGTAAGATTATATTGTATGAGATATTACGAAACCTCCATCATGTGACATATTTTATGTGTCCATTAATGGCATAAGATTAATGTTAGAACATTAGATTACATTAGGATGATATATACATACATTAGCTCATTCGAGTTATACCAAACATCTTTTAAGTCTAACCTCAACCTTGTTTGGTTGCGCCCAAAGGATCAAACTTCTAGGGTATGGTTCAAGATTTGGTATGTTACAACACTCCACCCCTTCAAAGTATTTCATCCTCGAAATCTATTGATCCAAACATCAACAACCAACTATTATCTACCCCTTAAAAGGTTTAACCTAACAAGTCAAACTAAACAACGTTTTAGAATACCCACATACTTTTAATTGTGAATCTTTTAGAGATTTATGTTATCCATTTATCCATATAAAAATCAGAACCAACTAGGGTTGAGTTTTAGGTCCTCGTGTCTCTAACCTAACAACCCTAAGATCCAAAAAGTCATAGGGTGCAAGGGTAGGTCAACTACACCTTTCTATCATTCCACATATTCCTAGTTTCATTCCAACATCATAATTAGGGTTTTAGGATCACTAATTCTAGATTTTCTCTATCAAATCTTCATAACTCACTTCATTGTGACTTAGTTCAAGAAAACTTTGATGAAATTCAGAAAATTTTGTACACATAGTAGTATAATTAAAAATATATTTTTCTTCAAAAAAATCACGCGATAAGAAACAAAGATGAGCTCAAAATCAATACATAATCCAAGTCACAATTTATCCATAACAAGGTATTCTTAACCTACTACTTCCTAATAACCTAATTGTATCCTCAAGTCAAAACTCATAACATCAAGAGTTACAAATCATCATCTATCTATCTATATGGTTGGGTATGATCATCTAACCCCATCAGACTATAAATCACTAAACATCACCTCGAAGAAAAACTTAGGCAACATCTAGGAAAAACATCTCACCAAGAGGTCACTATCCAAGTCAAAGGTTCTAATAAGGGAGACAATATTGAAACAATCAGATTTCGACTACCATGGGCTCTGATACCATGGTGTAAGGAGTGGGATCCCAGAGGGAAACCACTCCCTACTAAAAATTTGAAGAATAGAACCTCCAGTCCAAACACATCCATAAGGTATCGTGGAGTGAGTGTAAAATTTTCAAATCTTATTTAATGGTATTCAAAACAACCAAAGTATAGCACCAGAATAAAAATCATGATTATTATCAACTTTCCAAGAGATTACAAAAGTACTTCTTTATCTCCCACATAGGGTTTACATGATACAACATAAGGATCTAAGATAGAGGGAAGTCTAAACTATAATAAATTTGTCTTCAAGCTTTAACTCCTTCATCTATGTCCATATCTTCATGCCATTTCATCCAAGTCCTTCACCTAGGGTTAGAAGCATACCCCAGCAAGAAGAGAAAATAGATGACATCAACAAAGGTTGCTATGTGCATACTAAAAAGGAAATTGAGAAATATACAGAATAAAGGACAACAAATATAAAAGGCTTCCCATAGAAAAGACAAGGACTACCCAAAAGGGCATAAAAGGAAAAGAACAACAAAGAAAGAGATACTTGCCATAACCAACAAATAAAATTGTGCCATACAAGCACATATAAAGAATTAGTACACACACCCCATAATAATCAACCTGAATGCATGTGAGATAAACATAGCCCTAGAACAATGTAAATACAAAGGCGGCCAAGCCTCACAAACTTGAAACCTGATAGAGAATGACACACTGCCAAACTCCCAAATATATAACATTGGCCAAGCCTCACAAACTTGAAACCCGGGTATGGGGCACCACCACCTCCATCCCAATAATAAATAAGGGCACACTGCCTAAAAACCAATGCAATTACACTACTCTAGTACTATCAAATCACATAGCATGTTTAATGTAGAGTTAAGTAGATAGTATAGTCAGATTATATAATAGTTGCTATCATACTAATGGACAAGATAAACATCCACCATACAAGTGGGCAAAAGACATCACACGTCATCATATAGAGTTCCAACATGAACAAAGCATAAGAGAGAGTCCAAGAGAATATGCATGATCACATGATCAATAACAAATAAGGTAGTTCACATGAACCATGATTTTTAAAAAGAATAAGATATTGTGTAGGCTAATGTCCATAGGACCAAGAGAAAGAAGAATATTGGTGATTGCCCAAAAGAATAATCAGGGATGCAAACATACCTTTCTTCAGAGTCTACTATGTCCAAAGACAAGTCTAGGTCCAAGCCTAGGCCTCCAAAGAACCTATTAAACACAAGTGTAGATTTAGAGTTAATTTCACATTAATTATTCAAACCCTAAAAATTACCTTTTTCCTTTTATGTGAATTAGGTTACCAAAACCATGCCATGTTTTAGTTTATATTATTCTAAGTCCAAAACATATTTTATTATATTTTTCTCACATATATATATTTAGTTATGAATTTTACAAGTATTAACTTATTTACGTAAATTCATTAAAATCACACATTTTCAAGATTATATTCAATCAACAAAACATGTACCATTAGATAGCCCTTATTATTTTTATTTCAAAACATATTTTATTTTATTTTTCTAAGCTGCAAATAATTAGTTATGAATTTTAAAAAACCAGCCAATTAGGAAATTCCACGTCAGCGATTTGCATTGAGAGAAAAAAGAGAGAGAGGGAGAGCACCCGTACTGAGTTGGCCCCATCACGGGAAGCCAACTTAGCTGGGCCCACTACCAACCTGATATCTTGCCTCAGTGCTAAAACAAAAATGAACAGTTGTAAAAAGACCAAAAGACCCTCGTCTCAAAATCGAATCCAAAACAAAAATAGTGGCATTATAGCACAAAACTACCATTCCTTCTTCTTCCTTAATCTTGTTTATATCACAAGGTAGAGCAACTCACTTCTTGACCCCCCTAAGGATGGGGAAAATCTAGAAGCACCAAGGTGGCCATATGCCACCACAATCGAACTTGTAAGGACATTATTGATCGACGGAAATGAAAACCATAGACAAAATCAACAGGTAACATGATTTTGAACCTTAAGGATCAAAGAACAGAATATGGAAGGAGGAAAGAGGAATTGGCAACCTACCCTCAAAATCCTGAAATTGAAGGTTAGGAAAGCTTCAAGTAGCGAAGAGGAGTGGGTCCTAGTCATCTCCGAACTCCGATGAGGTCAAGAGTCTCGACTTCAGACCTCGTTTCCCGCTGCGGTGGATAGGAGTAGGGACGCAGTACTTAGAGCATGGTGAGGCTGAGCCACAGAGAAAAGAAGCAAGTAGGAGTCTCTACGAAGGCGAGGGGAGTGATTCTAAGTGGTCCGATCGCCTGCGGATGCGCAGAGAAGAGAAATAGAAGGAGAACAAAGGAAAGATAGGGGAAGCGAGCAATGCTTGTTGAGCTGGGAGATGATGCCCCGAGCCTAGGTTTTATAGGGTCATTAAATTTGGGAGCAAGCAAGGAAGGTGGAGGCAAGGAAAGGAGAGGAAAAGGTAGATAGGAGAGGGAGAATTAGAGATAGAAATCATGAGAAATCAATTTCCCAGTTTGCGTGGAGAACCAAGAGAAAGGAGGTTGAAGGGGATGTGGATGTCGTACGATCAAGATCCAATGGCCCATAATGGGCCCATGTTTTTCCAATCAAAAGAAATATGTGTAACAGATAAAATCAGAAAAACCTTATTCGAATCGAAATCAAAATAAAGTGAATCATTTACATTATTTCCTTTTCTATCTCTCATCAATTGGGGGTTCAAACATTATCCAAATTACATGAGATTTTGCACAGAGGCTAATTAAAGAACATAGATTCTAATTATGCAATTAGATTTACCTTTTGAGAACTTTTAATGTGTTAAATAAACCAAATCCTATTTTCTCTTTCCTCATGCATTAATGACTTTAAGATTCTCCAAATTAATGAAATTTCACCCACAAGTCATATTTAATGTGTTGGATACGAATTTGCCTTCAATTTTACATGTTGGAGTTGTTTGTACAACTATCTAATATTTTGAAGGTTCTACACACTTTCTCTCTAATGATTTCGTCTTTTAATCAAACATCTCCCAAATTGGATGAAAATTCACCCATAGGCTATTTTTATTATGTAGATTATGAATCCAAGATTATTTTCCTATTTTAGAGTCATTTATTATTTTATTTGATATTTTGGGAAAACTCAGATCTTCTCTTTCCAAATTAGATTAAACTAATAATTATTAGGTGAAAAATGTGAAACTTGACTCCCAAGGCAATCGGGACCCAAGGATCTCAATTATTAACTTAGATTCTACTTTTGAGATTTCTTTCAATGAGTCATGTTACAATTAATATTTGTGGCTCATTATTATTATTACTATTATTCATCCAATTATGCTTCATCCTTTCATATTATCACCAAAGGAATTGTGTAAGATTATATTGCACAAGATATTACGAAACCCTTATCATGTGACATATTTTATGTGTTGATTAATGGCCTAAGATTAATGTGAGAACATTGGGTTACATTAGAATGATTTATACATACATTAGCTCATTAGGGTTATACCAAACATCTTTTAAGTCTAAACTCAACCTAGTTTGGCTACGTCCAAAGGATCAAACTTCTAGGGTATGGCTCAAGATTTGGTATGTTACACCTTATCTTGCATTGGTAGTGTTGGATGCTACTCCACCTAAGCTCGAGGACATAGACATGGTATATGAATTCCCAAATGTTGTCTTTGAGGTACTCCCTCCTTCTCGAGTATTCGAGTTCTCTGTTGACCTTGTACCTGGTACAAATCCCATCTCCAAAGCCCCATACCATATGGCCCCACTGAGTTGGCTGAGTTGAAGAAATAGCTTCAAGAGCTCCTTGATATGGAATTTATACATCCTAGTGTCTATCTATGGAGATATCCTATCTTTTTCTTTAAAAAGAAGGATGGCTCGATGCACATGTGCATTGACTGTCGCATAATTAACTAGGTGACAATCAAGAATCATATCCCTCTACCCCACATTGACGATTTATTCAACCAGTCAAAGTCTACCTCAGTTGTAAGGACCCTGACCCACGTTTTGGGATAACCCTATTTTTTTTTTCTTAAGCATGTTGCTTAGTACCTTGCTCTAATCATCTAAGATGTAATTAGGGCATGTTGAAGCTTGAATTTTCTTGCTTGAGCTTGTTTGGTTGATGCTTGTGTTTTATGGTGAGGTTTTGGTGCAAATTGCAATTCACCCAGAGTTAGGGTTGATATGCAATTTTGCCACCTCTTGAGTGTTCCTTCTCTCTCTTGGCACCATCTAGAGGAGAGAGAGAGATGGTCACCTTGTTTGGATCTTGGTTGTGTGGTGACATCCTTAGTGATTTTTTGGACACATGTTTGAGGTGTGCCTTACACCTAGATGTGTTGTCTCGGGCTAGAGAGCCCTAGAGAGGTTCCCTATCAGTTTGTGGGTGTGTAGAGTTTCACCCTATCGGTTTGTGAGTGTGTGGGGTTGCACCCTATTGGTTTGTGGGTGTGTGGAGATGTGGTATCATGCATGACCTTGGTAGAAGACCAAGTGGGCAAAACTTTGCATAGAACTTATCACCATGGCTTACATGATGTTGTGCATGTGGCTTTTTCTTATGGAAAAGCGGAACCTAAGCTCCTAAGGTGGTGACACCTCTTACATGATCCCTCTCTCATCCCTCTTGTATATATACTCCTTTCTCTCCATGCAAGAGGATCCTTTTGGACATCTTTGCTTTCCCTCTTCCTTGGTGGAAGACCTTGAGAAGTTTAAGGAGCTAGAGGATCTCTCTTAGAGCTTGGTGGATGAGTTCCAAGTTGTGGTGTTCTTTACTCATCCTTCATCTTCTACCTTAGTAAGCTATGTTCCTAGCTCTCTTTTCTTCTCCTTCTTCTTCTCGGCCATGGACCTTGGATACCTTCTTTCCACCTTGAACCATCCTAACCTTGGTATCATCTTCTTCCTTGGAGGTGTGGTGGTAACCGAGTTTGGTGGATCATCTTCTACCTTGATCTTGTGAGCTTGGAGCTTGACCTTGGAGCTTGGATCTTGGTGGTGATCTTTGAGGCAGGTTATATAACTCTTAACCTCCTTTGTTATTTTCACTCTTCATATGCTTAAGTTTGTTCTTTATCTTGAGTTTGTTCACTTCTTGTATGCTAGTAGTTGTTAATGGTCTTGGAACTATTTTGATGATGGAATCTCATTGGTTTTCTCTTCATGTCTTGCACCTTCTTGCTATGTGTTGTAGATGGACTAGTGGTCGATCTTTCTAAGGTTGAAGACAACAAGTCCACACATTCATGCACCATGTTGAGGGTAGGTCAGCTTGTAGTGTAACAAACTGATACCCTATGTGGCAAGTCATCATGACTTGGGGATGCCTAGGTCGTCATGCCTTAGATATGCTTAGGTTGACATGTGTTGAGAAGGTTAGCTCCCTTTGGCTTATGGTGGTTGCTAACTGATATGGTTGATGGATCTTAAGAAGCTAGTTGTCGTGACCTAGCACCACCTAAACCGAAATGGGATGGCTAAACTATGACATCCCACTATCACACAGACAATGAAATGCCACGCGAAAACGTGCGGAACTTCCATAAACCACATATTACCAAAAACACGGGTTAAGTAAAACCAATTGCAGAAAGCATATAAAAAAAAAACTATTACATCCAGATCCTTATCCTGCAAGGAAACATGTTATATAAACATAAATAAACCTTGATATGTGTCCACAACTTATAGGAACTAGCTATTACATAGGCACTCAGAGTTCACCACCTCTTTATACATACAAAACAGGCCACGTAAGGCCAACATCAGGATAAACAAGCTACATCAGCTATACATCATAAAACATCGTCAAAACACCTCTGAAGACCTGAGAGTACAGGGAAGACTCTAGGACTCTACTACAAAACAACCCAAAAAGCATCATATCCATATCTTACCTCCTACTGCTCTTCTTGCTGCTCGGCTGCAACCTCACGACCACCACCACGTCTAGCATAATCACCTAAAAAGGTTGTAAACCAACGGGGTGAGACACATAGTCTCAGCGAGAAATATAACTCCCCGTCGAAACTATAAAACTTCAGAAAAAGCAGGTAAAGCAGATAACTGTTATCAGCAGATCATAAGAGTAGCATCCTGAGCAGAACTTATTTTATTAACAAACTTACCAAGATATCCAGGAGGCATATAATCAAGTATTCTTTATGAAACATGATTAACAAGATAAGCTTTATAAGAACTTATCACAAAACATAAGGAACGTACAAATAACTACAAGGTATAACTAGATCAAATATACAAGCAAGGCCGCAATAAATGTTCTGTGTTTTACCCTAAGCAGTATATACTATTTGGCTGGATTACGTATTATCATGCCCTGAGGAAGTGAGCCGTACCTCTCAAATCCAACCATCGGCTACGAAGCCCAAAGTCGGTGCCATACAAGGTCAATGGAAGAGCCGAACTCCACGACCTCACCACCTCGTGGTCAGTGCATGAGTGCTTAACAAGCAGGACCGCAGTCTCATGCTTAGGTGGCCACAGCCACACAGGGTCAGGCTACCCTCTGCCTAGCCCACCTTGGTACATATATCAACACTAGTGATCTGAGCCACTGGCATGTTCACTGTGCTCCATAATCATTGAGCCATGGGCATGTTCACCATGCTCTTATCACACATCCTGATCCATGGGCCTATTCACCATGTTCTTTCATATTGAGCCACGGGCCTGAAACCATGCTCTGGAGTCTACAACCGAAGTTGCACTCTAATCCTCCTATTTTTGGCTAGGAGCAACCACACATATTCAACAATATGCGCTTCTGGGTTAACCCGCAGGAGAATCTGTTTCACCATCACCAGCTACTCACGATGATGGATCTATGGCCAGGGCAAACTACATGATATGTTCCACTATAATTAATTAGTATATTTTAAGTGGATTGTTGAGGCAACCAAGTTGTAAAACATAAACATCATTGAGTTACATTATTACTATCATTATCACATTATCATGGGATCTCAATCCCTCATCACAGAATGCCACTGCCTCTCAAGGCTTACATCATCACCATGGGATAGCAATCCCTTATCTCAGCATCAGAGGACTTCACCTCAACTAGGCTCTCAGCCTTTATCAGGTCAACAGACCTTTTCACATCGTACGAGTGATACATGTTATCCCATCAACAAGGATTATCATCATTATTCAGTGTTATTCAAAACACATATACCTCATAGCTCTTACCTGGCTATGAATTCATCTGATACACATGCATGGTTAGTATGCATATCGAGAGAGATAACTAAATCACCAAACATAGATCTTTATGATTATCATGCTATTAGGGTTGAAGGTACATGATTGGATCAACATCCATGATTATAACTACATGAAGCACAAAGTTGTATCTTGTAAACAAATTACATTATTGTAATCAAACCACAAGCATTCACTATGCCCTATATCTTATGAACATAATCATGTATCTAATCATCTCACTTAGCACCAACTTTAGGTATCAAACATATCATTGGTTACAACCTATCATTCATAACACATCATCAACAGAGGTGTGGTTACAAGATAACAAACTCACAAAAACTAGGGTTTCCAGGTTAAGCATAACCCTCACCAAAGGTACCATCTACCCTCACTACAAGTGTGGTGGTTAGCGCCACCCCTCACCCAAAGGAGTATCAGGCAGGATTACCTCCCTCACCAAAAGCCTATCGACTAGGGCACTTAGCCACACATATCGGCCAGCCAAGGAGTTCATCCATGCACAAGGGATATCAGGCAACCAGACCTGATGTGTGTCGTGCAACTTGACCCAAGAGCTGTGTCGTGTAGCCAAGGAGCAAGGGGTGTATCATGCAACTGGGTCCAGAAGTGTATCGTGTACCCAGATCCAAGAGCTGTGTCGTTCAACTATGTGCAGGGTATATCATGCACCCAAGTGTAAGGTGATATCAGGCATCCAAGTGCAAAGATGTGTCGAGCAGCACAACTAGCCCTAACGGCCAAGACCTTATCACCCATTAGGGTTAGGGTTTCATGTCAGACAACCACCATCATCATAACGCCCAAGGCTAAGATCATAACGCCCAACAAGCACACTGTTGTCATCTCTCAAACAACACCATGGCACCCGAGGTAGCCAATCGTACAACTAGGTTAAGCACAACAATATCGGCCAACACTATGACGCCCATCTAGGGTTTCCCTATCCAAGGCTCATATCAGGCAAACCCAAAGCCAGCCCATGTCACCCAAGGCACAAAACAGGGATATCTACCAAGCACCATGTCGGTCAAAGGGACATCCAGGGTTCAACACTCCCAAAACCTTCTTGGGTAACAAGGCATATCGCCCAACAACACTAACATGGTGAAGGGGTCATATCGGGCAATAAGGTCAACAGAACCCAACTTATCATATCGCCTAAGACAAAACCCTAGAAGAGGGGTATCGTGCAAAGCACCACAAAAGGGTATCGTGCAAGGTACAAGGACCATATCGGTTTGGTCATAATCAACCTCAAGATCACCATCATCAAACCCTAATAGATCAAGAGAGTTGGCTCACCTCTCAACAACCAAGAGAGAGAAGTTTTTCACAACCTCCATCACATATCGGGCAACAAGGTGGATCATCCCCTTATCGATCAAGATTCCAACCAAGGCTCACCTCTCAAATCCATGGTGAGAGAAGGGTATTGCCCAAGCAACTAGAGCATAGACTCACCTCTCAACAACCAAGTGAGAGGGGTTTTGCCTACACCACTAGAGCTCGAACTCACTTCTCAAAACCAAATGGGAGAGAAAGGGGTTTTGCCCAAGGAAACATAAACTCAAGGTTTGGCTACAAGGTCTAAGAACACATCAACAACATGACCACTATATATATAACAAGATAAAAGGGTACATACTAAGGCAAGAAACATATCTAACAAGATGCATGGCCGATCAAGATGACATATAAACATGCAACATGAAAAAGGAAGTAGTATAGCTAGGGTTAGGAGTTATGTAACCTGCCTTAAGCAATATCCAAGCTCCTAGCACCAAGCTTCCAAGCTCCTAGCACCACCTTCGGCCACCACAAGAAGAAAAACAAAGCTTATAACCACCATGGCCGAAGAACAAGCAAGCAAGAAGAAGAAGGTGCCAAGGAAAGAGGGGGAGATGCTCACCATAAGAAGAGAAGCAAGACACACTCTAGGGTTTGGCTACCACTAGAGGAAGAAGAAGACTCCACCAAGGAGATCGACCACCAAGATCTACCAAGGAGAGGTATCGTCCACCAAGGAAGAAGGGAAGCAACTAAGGAACTAATGGGATCCTAAGAAAGAGAAAGGAGAGACATATATAGAAGAGGGTGAAGGGGAGACTAAGGCAAGGTGTCTCCCAACCTAGGGACACTTGTCCATGGGGCAAAGCCACCTACTATCTCACCACCTCCACATGTCCAAAGCTTTTGCCACATGCAAGCAACAAGCACCAAGTGTCCACAAGGGGGATGACACAAATGATGCAAGGTCAAAGAAGGTCACTTGGCCGATACACCTCATGGGTGACACACCACTTGCCCGATACAACCACCTGGCTGATACACCATGGCCGACACAAGGCACCAAGCTCACCCTTGCTCGATACAAGGCCCAACAAAGCTAGGCAAAGCCCAAACAAGGCTCAAAAAGGCAAAACAAAGCCCAAAGCTACTCAAACAATGAGCCCAACCCATCCTCTCAACCCTAGAGGATGAAAGGAGAGAGAGAAACATCTCTCAAGGCATCAAACTTGCACATCAACCCTATAACTTGGGTTATTTGCAAGTTGCACCTCTAACTCTCAACAAAGCACAAACAAACCCTAATCACCATTTGAGGTGATTAGCAAGCATCTAAACACAAGGTTTAGGCAAAACAAACAGGGTAAGCCCCGAATGAAGGTCAAGGTCCTTACATAAACTGAGATGCATGGTGAGTGTTAGTCGTCATACTCTTGAATTAACTTAAGTGGATAAGGTGTTTCTCAACCGTTATGCCCTTGAAGATGTTAGCCCGTCATGGCTATGTGAGCACCTTGAGGAGTTGGTCTATCTTGGAGGCTAACCATGACGCCCTGGTTGGGTGGAGGTTGATACATCTTGGAGTGATGCTACCTGATACACCTTAACCCGTGATACCTATCTAACCTTAACCCTAATGACCGATATACCTAGGGTTTCTTGACATGGCTTGGATGCCCGACACCCTTAGGTGGTGCTAGATGATTTGTTATGGGATGGTGTTACCCGTCACACCCTTAGGTTGTGCTGTCCAATACACCATGGGGTGGTGTTGCCCGTCACACCTTAGATGGTGTTGACTGTCACACTCTCTAGAAGTAGTAGACCGATACACTCTTAGTAAGGTTATCTCGTGTCATGCATAGTGGTAGTTGACATGTTGTGATGATGATAAGTCAACACCCTATGGCAAGTGTCACTCGATACACCAAGGTGGTCTAAACTGATAGACTACATGTTAGCCCTAACCAATACCTTGTGATGGTGGCCATGTTACATCATGTTGATGATGGGGTCACGTGTTATGATGTGATACCCTACGGGGTGGTTATGTGAATAATAAGGAGTGTTATTTTATATAATCTTTATCTCATGATATGCCTTGTAATGATGATGGAAGTAATGTTCTAAGGGTGGCTGTTGATCCAACCTTGTAAACCTTAATTGATGAAAGAGAAACCTTAACTCTAATGATGTAATGTGAATGGCATGAATCTTATGAGATGGTAATGTTGATATGTATTGTAGTCCTTATTACAAGTCTCTAACCATGTAGGTAACACCATTTGATAAGCATAGCTAGGTATGAGCTATGTTGCTTATGATATGCTTGAATGGGCCTTGTGAGGCATAAGTGTTGTTGATACCCTTGAAAGAGGAGGTGAATGGTCTTATGACCTAATGATGGATTATTGCCTTGTACAAGATGGTGTTTTCCTTAGTGATGAGAGGAGGGGTTGTTACCCCAAGATATGTGGTCCTTGTGATAAATGACAAGAATCAAGTGATAATACAATGAGATCACACATTATGTGCCCTTATTTATGTATAATTTGTTTAGAGGTTATACGTTGTAACTTGATTGATGTTGAAAGATGCTTAAATGACCTAAGTAATCAAGCAGAATCTAATCTTGTAGTTTGCCCTATGACATAGATCCATTCAGTGTCAGTTTTGCTGAATGATGAAACGAGTTCAACTCGGAATGCATATTTTTGAACATGTGGGGGTGAGGATGAATATCCCCTTATGTCTAGGAATATGTAACACAGGATTGGCTGTGTGCCATGCCTGGAAGAGTACAAATTTGAACCATAGCTCCATGAAATGTAAAATAGGATTGGCTGCAAGCCATACCCTGGAAGAGTGTGGCTGTGAGCCGTAGCTCAATTTCACTAGCGTTGTGACTTGTACCAAGGTGGGCTAAATCTGCACAGCTAGACTATATGTCGCTAGAAGTAGTTGACTTATGATGTCACTGCATGTTCACTCATACTGACTGAGGAAGTTGAGTTCGTGGATTTTGGCTCTTCGACTAGACCTGGTATGACACTGATTTTGACTTAGCAGTGGTCGGTTGGATTTGGGTGGTATGATTCAAATCCTCAGGGAATACTAAAATACGTAATTAGCCATATAATATATCCGTATAGGATCAAATATGAAAACATTGGATGAGCCCTTGCATGATATTTATACAATATTGTTAATAGGAAATATACATGTTCTTCATATTCCTTTTAAATTGTTAAGATGTTTCATAATTCTACAGTAATTGCTCTTCTTTTTAATAATGATTACCTGCTTCATATAGTTATAACTTTACTTCTGCTTAGTTTATCTTATCTGTGATAATAATAGAGTTGGTGGAGAGTTATATCTCCCGCTGAGTTTGGGAATCTCACCCCGTGGGTTTCCCACATCCTTTTTAGGTGGACATGCATGAAGAGATAGATATCATACTGCAGAGGTTGAGTAGCAACAAGAGGAGCAATAGCTGACAAGGTTGGAAGTGATGTTGGATATCTTTTGTTGATAGAGTCCTAAAGACATCCCTATACACTCTGGTCCTTGGAGTTGTTTTGTAGACGTTTTGTGCACGTGCTTGGCTTGTGGGCCCTTTTGTATATAGCTGTAGTGGATATATGTATATATGTTTTGGAACAGGTTCCCTGGTAACAGGGTGATGGCACACACAGTAAGTGCTTTGAGGCATGAAAGGACTCATATGTAAAGGTCCTTGCTGTTTGACAGTTTATGAAAATGGTTTTAATTTTTAGTGTTTTTTAGTAATCTGGTTACTTAATATTCTTCGACAGTTTTGTTTTGAGTAATCTCACTTTTGTGTGGCACAAGGTGTAACATCAGTCATCCCTAAGATTGATTTAGGAATCAACTATCATCAGGTACATGTAAAGGATGATGACATACCAAAGACTGCCTTTTGTTCCCACTGTGGGCATTATGAGTTTTTTTTTTGGGAAACTTGGTAGTTTCATTATGAAGACATGCAAAAAGCATGGCAAGTGTTACATTTAAGGGCTTGAAACCCTACTTATAATAAATCATTACAGGGTAAGTACCCATAATTAGTACACCACCTATGTAAGATATGAAGCATGATGTCAGGAACCTTCAAGATCCCCAACAGGGAATATGAGGATGCATACAACACATCAAATAAAATCTAGAGAAACAACATATGCATTCAGAGGACCCACAATATTGTTTGAATATAGATGTTGTCTTGGATCGAACTGATACAGTTAGATTACTAGCATCTTCTAGTCTTAAGAAGAGTCCATACTTTGCTCCTCAGTAAGCCGCCTTGCCTGGATACGAGTGAAGTAGGGAGCAAGATTCATTTTTCCATTGATACCTCTAACCTCTCTTCCAATTTTCCTAGAAGAGCTATTAGTAGAGGCAATGTAATGAGAAGAGGTATATGGTGGGACAAGTTCCAAATCAACAAACTGATATGGCTGGGATTATCTTCAAACATAACGTCTGATGGTGAAGTAGGAACAACTATTTGAGGCTGTGCTTCATGAGTGACTACTTGATCCTCGGTCAAAGTAATAGAAGAATGCCCCTCAATTGTGACTACAGTCTAATCTTTACTAGGTTGGATGTGTTTTACATGTGTATCACTATCTTTCAATGTATCCTGTATAGACTTGCACTTCCCCTGCCTAGTCCACACTTTGGAAATGAGGGTCACAACCCTATTAATGTTTGTAGTAGGGATGTCTCTGTCCTCATTAGATAGAAAATTTTGGTCTTTATCCAGAGCATTAAAGGCATTAGATATTGTTGTAGTGACAAGTGAGGAAGAAGCCGACATCTTAGGTGCAGATCGCGATAGTCATCTTGTATGGAAATTACACCCATAATAAGAATGCCAACAATCATCATCTTCATTTCATTTCACTTCTGCCTAATCCACATTCGTCGCATCGGGATTGTGGTCCTTTTCCCATGGTAGCAGACAATCATCCAGAGAATGCCCCATCCTCCCACAAGCAGTGCAGATTGAAGGTAGTGTTTCATACTCTAAGTGGTACGCCACCCCATCGACAATAATGACAGGGTGCACATGTTCTGCAGTGTCCCATTCAAGTGCTATCCTTGCAAAATGGCTTTGAGTGTTGTTGTCAGTGTGTTCATCCACTTTCAACAGTCGGCCCAAAGCCTCCTGAATCTTCTCAACAACAACTTTGTTGTACAGGTGCAGTGGAAAATCTAAGATATTTAGTTATTTACCCAAGTAACAATCTTCCAACTTGGGGATAAAGTTGGGAGACCATTTGTAGACCATTATGCTGGACCCAAAGAGTGTCCATGGACCTCTATTAAGGGCATTGAACTAGTCTTATGTACAGGACAATTGAACCACAAAGTGGTTCAAATGGACTTCATAGATCCTCCATCTGGCAATTGGCTTCCATAGAAGTTGTAGATGATAAAAAATAGTAAGATATCCTACCTTGTGGCTAACTAACTGCACCACAACAGAATACTTCCATGGCTTGTACAAAACAGTGTGGACCTCTGGTGCTATATGGATCTCAAGTGAACATGATGGTTGACAATGACAATGTCATCAGGATTCATCCTACCTTTGACATCGTCCAAGAATTGATTTTTACCTATAGATGATGAATCGATGGTTATGTCTCTACAAGAATGACCAACAATTATGGTAACTGTCAGTGTAGTTTCGTTGTCTTGGGCCATGAAGTCATCAATTTGTATTTGATTGCCGATCATTGATGGAAGAATATCCTCTCTCAGTGAATCCTTCACCGTAATCCTTGAGCGAACCTTCATTCCACTGTAAACAAAATCAATTCTGACCTTAAGAACATGAAGTCATAGAGGCTTTACCAGCTTCCTGCATCATTGCTTGAGTGCCTCCCCTTGAAGCCAATTTCCCCTCAATTTCTACCACCCTCACGGTCTGCATCTCATCCTGAGCCCCCTACTCCCAATGCGTCGACACTTGCGCTTGTAGTCGCACCATCAAATGGCCGACCATGAGTCATGTCATCCCTTTTAATGCCCTTCCTTTCTCTGTTGGGTCGATCATCAACATGTCTGCTGACGTCCCTTCGTGCTAAACCACCATCACCCCCTAAGACTCTGAGGAACCCTTTCCTCATTTTTTTTATATTGTCTGAAAAAAGTTTTTAGTCATGCCTATCGGGTTGAATAAGGCCCCTACCGCTTTCATGAACTTGATGAATCAAGTATTATGACCACATTTGGATAGATTTGTGGTAGTGTTCATAAATGATATGCTCAACTACTCTGAATCTATGGAGCAACATCAGGAATACTTGAGGATTGTTCTTCAGACATTGCAAGACCATAAGTTCTATGTAAAGTTTTCAAAATGTGAGTTCTGGCTCAATGAGGTTATGATCCTTGGTTATGTGATCAGTGATGGTCACATTTTTGTTGATCTTGATAAAGTAGAGGCGATGATGAAGAGACAAGCCCCGAAGAACCCTTCAAAGATATGTAGCTTTCTAGGACTTGCTGGCTATTAAAGACCTTTCATACGTGACTTCTCCAAGTTGGCTTCACCTCTTACCAAGCTACCTCACAAGGAGGTCAAGTTTGTGTGGACTCCAGAGTGTGAATCTAGTTTTTAAGAGCTAAAGAAATGTCTCACAACTACACATGTGCTTGCTTTACTAGTTGAGGGCATACCCTATGTCATCTATCGTGATTCCTCCCAACAAGGGTCGAGGTATGTTCTAATAAAGAAGGCAAAGTGATTGACTATTCCTTTGTCACTTGAAGCCTAATGAAGAAAGCTACTCTACACACTACCTAGAATTAGCTTCTATTGTTCATGCATTAAGGATTTGGTGACATTATCTATATGTAGTTCAATTTGAAGTGTTTTTTTTATCATATGACTCCTCGTTATCTGCTGGTGCAAATAGATCTCAATCTTTGTCAAAGGAGGTGGATGTATCTAAAGGAGTATGATTTTACCATTACATATAATCTGGATAAGGCTAACATAGTAGCTGACACTCTAAGTAGGAAGAAGGACTTGGTGTGTGCTATAGTTAGGTGCTCAATATGGAAATATTTGGATTATCTCTATAGCTAGAAACTGAGTGTATCTAAGGTTGGAAATGATGAAGATGAAGGAATGTGTGTGCAGATGGCTAGCCTACCTATTGCTCCTTCATGAATTTTTGAGGTTCATGCACATCTATCAAGCCCTGAGTTGAAAGAAATGAAGAAGCTAATAGAAAAGCCACTATCAGAGTTTATTATTTGGGATAGATGCAACTATCTGTCGACATTGGTTGTTGATTCCTAATGTTCGTTGCTTGCGACAAAGGGTTATTAGTGAAGCTCACGACTCAAAGTATACCATACATCTGGGTACAACTAAGCTGTACAAGAACATTCAAAGAAGTTTTTGGTGGAAGAATATGAAGAATGCCATTGTCGTATTTATAGAAAAAAGTTGTACGTGGCAACAGATTAAGATAAAAAAACCAATGACATGGTAGTCTTCTTCATCTCCTTGAAATGCCTAAGTGGAAGTGGGGAAAGATCACAATGGACTTTGTGACTGGTTTTCCTAGGATCAAGAGTGCTTGTGAAGCAGTTTAGGTGGTTATTGATTATTTGACCAAATCTGCTCATTTCCTTTGATTCAAGTCTAATTACAAGGTGGTTGATATGGTAGAGATTTGTGTGACTTGGATTGTAAGGTTGCATGGATTTCCCAAAGTGATTGTGTTAGACCTAGGTCCTAAGTTTGCTTCCCATATATGGAAAATTTTTTAGGATGAGATGGGTACTGAACTTCATTACAACACAACCTATCATCCTTTAACTGAAGGGCAATCTGAGCAAACAACACAGATCCTAGAAGACTCGCTTTGTGCCTATGTAATGGATTGGGGAGGTTCTTGGGATAGGTATCTTCCTCAGGTTGAGTTTGCATATAACAATAATTACCAATCTAGTATTGGGAAGCCGCCATTTGAAGCACTTTATGGTCATCCTTGTCATTCTCCTTTGCATTGGAATGATGTGGGAGAATGTATATTGGTGAAAAGTGATGATATGCAAATGATGAATGAGAAGATACAACCAATATAGAAGAGAATGTAGGTTGATCAAGATAGATAGAAGAAATATGTTGATAAGAAGAGAATGGATGTGAGATTTCTTGTCACACCCACATCCCACAATTACCATTAATCATGAGATTAGGGCATAAATTGAGGATTTAATGTAATACAAAGATCACCCTTAACTTTTTCTTCTTTTTCAAACTCTTTGTTTTCTCGCATTGAACCACATAAACCAAATTTACAAGGGGATCTAAACATTGATTTCTCTAATCTGATTTTAATAGTAAAAATGCATGTATGAACATTCATTATGTTTCTCATAATTTTAAGCACATATGACTTGCTGATTCACATATATTGCTAAAAGAGGAATAATGTTATACATCATCATTTACAACTCTTTCTTATTTCTTTACAAGGACCTAGAGTGACAAGGGCCGACTGAACTTAACTATACTCAGACTTAACTCTTGTGGCAGATCTACTCTGATGCAATGATATCTTCAATCCCCATGGTTTCCCTAAAAATTTTGAGTAGAGGGGTGAGCCTACTTGCTCAGTGAATGAGTGAAACAATAATGCATTCTGAAGTACTGAATCAGACATTTATCATTCTTGGATAATTGAAATAAAACAAGATAGTAATTTCAAATTAAAAGACTAGATATTCAAAAACTTACTAATAACATTGAAGCCTACATCATTAGAAATAAACAAGTATGGAAATATAATCCTCACTATATTCAATATTACATTTAAAGAACAACTGCTACAAAACTAAAAATCAAACCTTTCTTAACTCTTCTTACTTATAAGAAACTCTTTAAACTTATATTATCATATTTTAGCTTATGCCCTGATCATATGCAGTGTACTCTACATATGAAGAATCGTAACGAAATACAATCTCACCGTATAAGACTTAGCTAACACACCCGGTTTGCTAAGCCTGACTACATCGCCGGTCTGCAATAAAAAATGGCTCTTCGGCCTCGGCACACCTATGGGTCGTAAAACTGTACTCCTCCTCTAACCTGAGCACACATGTGGAGAGTCAAGCCACCTATTGGCTTTTCTATACTCTAGTGCCACCAGGATCTCTAGTTGATGTTGGACACTACATACTATATTTTTAAGGAGACTTCCACCATGGCTTCGTTCCCCGTACCACCTGTTAGTATGATCCGACCCCCATATACTGGACACTGCCAAGGTTAGGTCGTTTCATCCCTACGGCGCAGACATCTCATAGGGAATCTACGGTGTTCAGGGCTACTATTATTACTGTAACTTTGATTATATCTTTCTCTTAGACTGATCTCTTTTAACTCTGTATATTAATGACTACTCAAACTATTGAATTGAAATAAATGATGATACTGAACTGAATGCTTAACATATTGTTTACCCCTTTCTTAGGATTTCTACTTACTCGTGCACATATAGAACTTCTCATGTATTCAAACATATATCATGTCTACTAATATAAATATTCTCATTCAACATTTCTCACATTTATGCATGGCATCGATAACATACCTATCTAGGGCATGCCATATCTCTCCACTTGTAATAGCATAACAACATATGCATTTCATGACAAGTATTTGAGTTATAAAATCCGAATCTCATAAACAAAGCATATATGCATATAAGATAATATTCAGATAAAATCCCATAATATCACATGAATCATTTCAATCAACCATTTACTACTAAATTAGATATGTATACTTGTAAAAGCATACTAGATTGGGTTTCCATCCTTGATTACTTGCTATTCACATGATATGTATTGTAAAAATCAGAAACTCTATTTATCCATATATCAAATCAAAGAGATTAAACATGTAGAATTATATGCACTAGGAACATAAGTAAGATCATATAAGCATAAATTCGAATTTTAGCTATAATGTTATTCAAGCCCCCGAATAACTTGAAAATTCAGATCTTCAGAAGATTCTCAATAAACTTCTTAATTATTTAGTATTCAAGATACATGGATATCTATATCCATGTCATCATATAAATGTTTTCAGATCATCGTTGGAACATGAATGGAAGTATTCTATAAATTGAATTCAAGAACAATTATTTTCATTTATTGTCATCTAGGGAGAAATTGAGAATATAAATTAAAACCATCTAATTGAGTACAATTGAATGAAATATTCTTTTACCCACTCACCCTAAACTGTAGAACAACTTAAAAATGTATCCCATATATGAAAATCTTGAATCTATATCAAAACCCTAGCAATCGCCACTTTCTTCTTCCTGTCAACTCGAAAACCCTAGAATTGAAGATTAGAAGAGAAAGAGTGAGAAAAGGACTTGATTTGATATGATTTTGAATCCAATCTGGGGAGGGACGGAATTTTGACATCTAAGAGAAGATTCACCATGAAACTATATCCAAAGAAGCTAAACTTACATGATTTCATCATTTCTCAGACTGCAAAACCCTAGGTCAGCATCTCCATCACTTTCTCCTCTCAAACCCTAACTCTCCCTCTCTCTCTAGGATTTCATTTCTCTAGATTGAATCACAAATTATGAGAGCTCCTTGTGTGTTAGGTTGATCATATAGAGCAATTGAGCTTCTTGGGTCAATTGCACATTGACCCCTAACTATACTTTCTCTTATTTCAGCTGAATTTTCTATCATAAAAATATTACTGTAATTCGTCTACTGAGGTCTAAGCGCATCCAAAAATTATGAATTTTTTTACAATGTATTTATGATTGAGTTTTAGATCTCCAGTTAAAATTTTAGATAATTTGGATACCAATAAATAATAAAAAATAAAACACTACACTGCTAAAAAGCACTTTGTCAACATTTTGGTTGAAGTATAGTTTGATCAAGAACCACATTCAAAGAACACTCAAATATTCTGAAATTGCTCTCCAATATGCATGATTGAGTTATCCATATCATATCCAAAATTCAATTAAATATAGAATTTGTAGAAAATATGAAAAATCATTTACCACACTGCTATCCTGATCAAATTCCATATTCATGTACTATCAAAACCCTAATTTTTTCCGATTAGGGTTTACATTTCTCAAACCCTAATTATACAAAGAGAAAGCATACTTGGGGTTCTCATTAGGTTTAACATATCATGATTGAGATATCATCATTAATCATGTTTAATCAATGACCAATATAAATAAGCATGTAGTCATCCACATAAACCCTAACTTACCCATTAAGCTCAGATACGGTCATAACAATTCTTCCCCCCTTAAAAAGGTTTCACCCTTGAAACATAAATATGCAAGTAAAGTACATTCATGGTTTATTTTAGGCTTCTAAAATCTTACATGTCTCTATATTCTTGTATTTCATACTTGAATGCAGTTTTCAACATTAAGTCCTTCATTTCTTTTCTAATCACAACATGTTTGAAATAGTTCTCAATGACAACAAACAAATTCTCTATGCCACAATCAATCATAGCAGAGAGAGAGAGAGAGAGAAACAACCATTTCAATATTTTTTATACTCTTGAGGTGTTACCTCAACATTGATAATGTGATCCAACTATCTCAATTCATACGACTCAATATGTACTATTGTTATGTATTACCTTTAAGTTACAAAAGAGAGTTCACCATGTTCTTTTGAATTTTACTATTGTGCTACTCAAATAGCAAAACAGTCTTGAGTTGGAAGACTAGATTCAACAACAATTGTACAATACTACTCACAACATCCCCATTGCATCATGGATGCATAAGGTGAATCATTACCATCACATTCCATATTATTCTCAAGTATGGACCCACACATAATTCAAGGTGTAACCATCGGGTTATAGCATACTAGGGTTTCAATAACCGTAACAAAGTACTCCATGATTGTATTAGTCATTCAAGGACTATTCATACCCAATTACCATCACTTAGTTATATTAAAGCTAGGTATAACAAGCTATACCTCATTAGGGTTACATATCAATACAATATGGTTATCATACCTTCTATTCATATGAGTGAATAGGTAAGACTAACTTATTCAGGGTAATCCTTCATTTGTTCCATCATTATTAAACCCATATCACCATACCACAATTGTACAATACTAAGATGGGTTACTGATATGAATGACTACAACTATCAGACACCTTTAATTAACATATTGCTTGCACATGTACACTGAAATCATACGTAGAACCAATTTACATCCCTTAATATACCTTCAACAAATTATACTTCCAAAAACAAATTTACATATTACTAAAAGCCATTGTTTTCTCTTATTTCTCTCCTCATTCACTACTACTTACTTTTTTTCTACTTATCCTTCTCATTTTAACCATGTAGATTAAACATTCCTAAAATTGAAACATACAAGGTACAAATAGTTTATTCATCATTCTTGCTATCACTATAAGAATTTATCTCATATCACACTTCACTCATATTGTATTTCTCCTTTTTTTCAAAACACACATGTTACATTTCAAATTTATATCTTACTCTTTACTCAGAATCATTTCCATATTGTTTATCTACCTTTCAGATTAGCTATCTTTAAACCTTGGATTACTATCAGTGCTAGTTTACTTCTCATAGTGCAAATCTCATGATCTTGTTTTATAGAGATGCTAGTATTCAAGGTCAAATCACTAGTGACATCCCTTGAACTACTACAACTCTAAACATTCTATGGTTTGGTCCTTATTAGTAGCATGATGTTATTGTGATGTGACTTCGCTTCTTTAATTTGAAATTCAAACTTTGGATCTCACAAGTTTTACTAAAGTCGTCTTTATCTTATCGATTGAATTTCCTTTCTCTTACTTGGCCATTCAGATAGATTACATTCTCAATTACCCTGCTAGGGTTTCATCATCATATTGTGTGTCATTATTACATTCACTAGATGTCTCTACCACGATGGTTATGCATCATATATGATTCATTTTCTTATCACTTCATTCCAACATTTCTCTCATTAAGGAAGATATGAAAGAGAAGATGATTTTGAGAATTAGAATTCTTATGTTCAAACATTCAATAATACATTTCTCATATGTAGGTTTAATTAATTATCAACAAGGATACTTGACTAATTAGCACTTTCTTGAATCTTGCAACCTCTTTCTTTTATAATCTATATTACTCCATTATGTTTCAAACCCTTCCTTACTTTCCATAATCCCCTTACCATATACTACTATTCCACATGTCATCTTTAACTTCTACTTTTCTCTTTTGATCACATTGCTTCTTTTATATGTATGATCATGTATACCATGTTGCATATATTTCCTTTTATCCTTCTACTAATGTGAAGTTGAAATTCTAAATCAATAATCACTCTACGAGTATCACCTCATGTTTAATACATTACATATCCTTCATTTTAAATCAAACGGCTCATGCGTGGGTGAAACATAATTTCTCTTTCAATCAAGTTTTTCCTTCCTGAATATAGTCTACCTTTGTATGACTTATTCATTTATTTAGCTACACTTTTGTTCTTCTTTTAGAAACTAGTTTGTTGTTCTATAGAGACTTAGAATCCAAAGATAGTAAGGATGAATGTATTAAACTTATTAATAAAGGTATACATTCCATGCTCTCAATTATATCATAACCCTCATTCCTTAATCAAGCTCATTATTTCCAACATTTCTCTTTGTTTCAACTAAGTTTCTTATCCTAGTTTTATGATTTACATGCTCATCTAGTTCTCTTCACTTTAACTCTTCTAAAGACTCTTCACTTCTATGTACTTATCGTATACTTAACTCTTTTCTTCTGTTTTCCCTTTTCTTTGGAGTACATAAAAACATTGCACTCGGTTATATAATCCATTACTCATATTTGATTCTTACTATCTTGACCCTTACATACTTTTCTCATATCTTTTCCATATTTCATATTTAGAGTTCATATAATACTAATAATTAAACTTAATCTGAACCTTATGTCGTGTTCCTTTATTCCCAATTAAGGGTTTCTCATATGATGCCCCAAAGTTGGATCTCAGATATCAGTTCCAACTGATTCTTAGATATTCTAATCTTTCCCATATGTTTCAACATCTTAGTGTATGTACATTCTCACTATGATGTGTGTCTAATTTATCCAGACTCTACTCTTATTATATTTTTAATAGGAGTCATTAGATCCCAGTAATGCACCCTGCCAGCCGGACCATGACGAACCTGCAGTCCTGAAGCCAAGAGCTACTCAGGATTAACTAACTCCTATTAATCTCAAACATGTGGAAAGAATATCCACTTAGGGAAAACCCATTCAAACATAACTTTTGGTCTTCTTGATACAAAGAATATAAATAATAACTGAATCACTTCATGATACACAACAATATAAAAGAACCATATATATTCTACAAACTGATAATCTGAATTCATACATATAAGAGCATTTCTACTGATCTCCAATTAAAGAAGAAATATAAAGCAAGAGTTGTATCACAGTCTATGTTTAATCTCTTACTCCTTCATTACTTTTCGATCTCCTAACCCTAAGATTTCTAGGGTTTCTCTCCAGCCCATCCTTCCTCTGCATACCTGGCCAGGGCAACCAGAGAATAATGGACAGAGTAGCTTGATACTGGTCAACCTAAGTATTTAGAAACCTGGCCAGTGTATCCAAATACCCAAACCTGCCAGAGCTAAAGACACATCACCTACTATCTACCACACTTATAACTCTGACTTTCTATCCTAATGGTCCCTGACAACTCAGCCTAAGCTCTGATACCAAAAGATTGTCACACCTGCATCCCACGATTACCATTAATCATGAGATTAGGGCATAAATTGAGGATTTAACGTAATACAAAGATCACCCTTAACTTTTTCTTCTTTTTCAAACTCTTTGTTTTCTCACATTGAACTACATAAACTAACTTTACAAGGGAATCTAAACATTGATTTCTCTAATCTGATTTCAACAGTAAAAATGCATGTATGAACATTCATTATGTTTCTCATACTTTTAAGCACATACAACTTGCTGATTCGCATATATTGCTAAAAGAGGAATAATGTTATACATCATCATTTACAACTCTCTCTTATTTCTTTACAAGGACCTAGAGTGACAAGGACCAACTGAACTTAACTATACTCAGACTTAACTCTTGTGGCAAATCTACTTTGATGCAATGATATCTTCAATCCCCACGACTTCCCTAAAAGTTTTGAGTAGAGGGGTGAGCCTACTCGCTCAATGAATGAGTAAAACAATAATGCAATCTAAAGCACTGAATCAGACATTTATCATTCTTGGATAATTGAAATAAAACAAGATAGTAATTTCAAATTAAAAGACTAGATATTCAAAAACTTACTAATAACATTGAAGCCTACATCATTAGAAATAAGCAAATATGGAAATATAATCCTCACTATATTCAATATTACATTTAAAGAACAACTACTACAAAACTAAAAATCAAACCTTTGTTAACTCTTCTTACTTATAAGAAACTCTTTAAACTTATATTATCATATTTTAGCTTATGCCCTGATCATATGCAGTGTACTCTACATATGAAGAATCGTAATGAAATACGATCTCACCGTACAAGACTTAGCTAACACACCCAGGATGCTAAGCCTGATTACATTGCTGGTCTGCAACAGGAAAATGACTCTCTGGCCTAGGCACACCTATGGGCCATAAAACTGGACTCCTCCTCTAACCTGAGCACACAGGAGGAGAGTCAAGCCACCTATTGGCTTTTCTATACTCTAGTACCACCAGGATCTCTGGTTGATGTTGGACACTACATACTGTATTTTTAAGGAGACTTCTACTAGGGCTTCATCTCCCATACCACCTGTTAGTACAATCTGACCCCCGTATACTGGACACTTCCAGGGTTAGGTCGTTTCATCCCTATGGTGCAGACCTCTCATAGGGAATATATAGTGTTCAGGGCTACTATTATTACTGTAACTTTGATTATATCTTTCTCTTAGACTGATCTCTTTTAACTCTATATATTAATGACTACTCAGACTATTGAATTGAAATCATTGATGATATTGAACGGAATGCTTAACATATTGTTTACCCCTTTCTTAGGATTTCTCCTTACTCATGCACATATAACACTTCTCATGTATTCAAACATATATCATGTCTACTAATATAAATATTCTCATTCAACATTTCTCACATTTATACATGGCATCAATAACATACCTATCTAGGGCATGTCATATCTCTCCACTTGTAATATCATAACAACATATGCATTTCATGACAAGTATTTAAGTTAGAAAATCTAAATCTCATAAACAAAGCATATATGCATATAAGATAATATTCAAATAAAATCCCATAATATCACGTGAATCATTTCAATCAACCATTTACTACTAAATTAGATATGTATACTTATAAAAACATACTAGATTGGGTTTCCATCCTTGATTACTTGCTATTCACGGGATATGTATTGTAAAAATCAGAAACTCTATTTATCCATATATCAAAGCAAAGAGATAAAACATGTAGAATTATATGCACTAGGATCATCAGTAAGATCATATAAGCATAAATCCGAATTTTAGCTATAATGCTGTTCAAGCACCCGAATAACTTGAAAATTTAGATCTTCAGAAGATTCTCAATAAACTTCTTAATTCGGTAGTATTCAAGATACATGGATATCTATATCCATGTCATCATATAAACATTTTCATATCATAGTTGGAACATGAATTAAAGTATTCTATAAACTGAATTCAAGAACAATTCTTTTCATTTATTGTCATCCAGGGAGAAATTAAGAATATAAATTAAAACCATCTAATTGAGTACAATTGATTGAAATATTCTTTTACCCACTCACCCTAAGCTGGAGAATAGTTTAAAAACATATCCCATATCTGAAAATCTCAAATCCATATCAAAACCCTAGCAATCGCCACTTTCTTCTTCCTTTCAACTCGAAAACCCTAGTCTTGAAGATTAGGAGAGAAAGAGTGAGAAAAGGACTTGATTTGATATGGTTTTGAATCCAATCAGGGGAGGGATGGAATTTTGACATCTGAGAGAAGATTCACCATGAAACTATATCCAAAGAAGCTAAACTTACATGATTTCATCATTCCTCAGACCGCAAAACCTTAGGTCAACATCTCCATCACTTTCTCCTCTCAAACTCTAACTCTCCCTCTCTCTCTAGGATTTAGTTTCTCTGGATTGAATCACAAATTATGAGAGATCCTTGTATGTTAGGTTGACCATATAGAGCAATTGAACTGCTTGGGTCAATTGCACATTGACCCCTCACTATACTTTCTCTTATTTCAGCTGAATTTTCTGTCATAAAAATATTACTGTAATTTGTCTACTGATAAGGTCTAAATGCATCCAAAAATTATGAAAATTTTACGTGTTGTTTATGATTGAGTTTTAGATCTCCAATTAATATTTCAGATCATTTTGAGTTACCAATAAATATTTAAAAATAAAACACTACACTACTAAAAAGCACTCTGTCAGCATTTTGGTCGAAGTATAGTTCGATCGAGAACCACATTCAAAGAATACTCAAATATTCTGAAAATTTTCTCAAATATGCATGATTGAATTATCAATATCATATCCAAAATTAAATTAAATAAAAATTTGTAGAAAATATGAAAAATCATTTACCACACTGCTATCCTGATCAAATTCCATATTCATGTACTATCAAAACCCTAATTTTTGTCAATTAGGGTTTACATTTCTCAAACCCTAATTTTACAAAGAGATAGCATACTTGGGGTTCTCATTAGGTTTAACATATCATGATTGAGATATCATCATTAATCATGTTTAATCAATGACCAATATAACTAAGCATGTAGTCATCCACATAAACCCTAACTTACCCATTAAGCTCAGATACAGTCATAACATTTCTAATGGGTGATTGTATATTCTTAAAGATTAAATCGATTAGGTCTATAGCAAGGTATAAGACAAAAGGGGAGCTCAGTCCAAGATATGGGTGACCATTTGAGGTTTTGGACAAGGTAGGAGAATGTGCTTACCATTTATTACTCCCTCCTACTTTTCATAAGATCCACAATGTCTTCCACATATCAATACTCAAGAAGTATGTCAAGGACCCTTCACATGTGTTATCTATTGAATCTTTGGAGATGCGTGAAGATTTGACATAAAAAAAATTTCTTGTGAAGATTTTTGACTCCAGAGTGAAGCAGTTGAAGAAGAAGAAGTTTGAGTCAGTAAAAGTTTTGTAGAGATATCATATTTTAGAAGAAACCACCTAGGAGCTTGAAAATGATATGTTATAGACTTACCACTCATTATTAACTTGAGATTTTGGGGAGGAAATCCTTTTTAAGGGGTGGAGTGCTGTAACATACCTGACTCTAGGTGTGTTTTCCTTTATATGTCATACATGCATATCTAGAATGACATCAACCTTATGTTTGGTTTCCCTTAGTTTCTTGTTTAAAGTTTTATATAGTCTCAATGAGGCATCTAAGACATTAAGTTTGCTAACGTGTCTAACTTATATGCCTTTAAAAGAAAATTAGGGTACATTGGGGGGTTAGTATGCAATCTGGGGAAATTAAGAGGTGGATCATCAATATTTGCCCCTCAAACCCAAGATGAATATTAATTACTAATTTTGGGAGTTGATTTTGGATATGAAAATGATAAATAAAGATTTTGGGGCCTAAATGATAATAATGATGATAAACCCTAAATCCCTAGAAAGTTCTATAAGGTGATTTCAAAATACAAATTTAACACCATAATTGGATTTTGCATGGTCTAATTAGGCAGGGTGTCAAATTTTAGTGGGTTTAGATAATGTTTAAAGACACAATTTAATAACAAAAATCTTTCCTAAGTCATATTAGTTTAATGGCGGGAGCTAGTTTGAAAGGGGGGAAGGTGACAGGCGTGGCGACGGTGGAGGAGAACCAGGACGGCCGATGGCGACGGTCTTTCGGTCGACTCCCAGTGGTTTCGCGCACCGTCCCTGCTTCAGAAGGCTCAGGAGGAGGAGGAAGATCATCTGTTGAGGTAATGGAAAAGGCATCCCAGGATATACGACGAGGCAATTCATCAGTCGAAGCCCTAGGAGGTCCCCGCCCTAATCATCCTCATCATGTTTCGACGGCTTCACGGTCAATTCCAAATCTGGTTATACCTCGTGCAAAAGCTGAGACGGCGAATGTCGGGGTAGCGAATGCTGCGAAGACTTGGAAGGATTTGTTTGCGAATCAAGCACAAAAGGAATACACTGCGCTTCAGTTTGTTCAGCCGAAGATTGTTGATGGTGAATTGAGGTACAAAAGGGAGAAAGCTATCGAGATTGCGAAGAAATGGAACAACACGGCTGCTGGATATGTCGTAGGGTTGAAGCTGCATTGTCCTACTCTTGTTAGACATTTTGAAACGGTTTGGAAGCCTAAGAGTCCTTTTGAAGTCATTCCTAGGAACAAATGCTTCTTCATTGTCAAATTCAAGGAGGCTGATGATCTGAAAACAACGGTGGAGGGGGGTCCCTGGTATGTCGGAGGCAAGCCTCTGCTTCTGAAAAAATGGGAGATAGGTGAGCCACTTGAGAAACTCAAATTGAAAGAAATTCCAATATGGATTTGTTTTCCTAATCTACCGCTGGAGTTTTGGGATCAAGATATGCTGAGTTTGTTGGGGAGCTACATTGGGAAACTGCTCTGTGCTGATTTTGCTACTAAATCGATGACGAGACTGGACTTTACTCGCATCCAAATTCTTATCTCTTCTGAATGCAAGTTTCCAAGTGAAGTTGTTCTGAGAAGTGACGAAGGACATAAGGATGTCATTCAAGTTTCATATGAATGGGTGTCGGATCTTTGTTCTAAATGTAACTACTTCGGGCATGATCTTGGTAGCTGTGTTCCAGCTGACGTTAAAAAGATCTGGTTACCGATTGATAATACCAATAAGGTGAATAGAGAGAAGGTAATTTCTGATAGGTAGAGTGAAGGTGTTCTGGTTCATGCAACTAAAAATATTCCAGGTGGTATTGTGAATGAGAAAGGGATTTCTAAACCTAGCTGCAATCAAGTCCAGAATAAGCCTAAAGATTTACCTGTTCAAGCTCAGGTGGAACAAGGGTGAGTCCTGGGTAAGGAAGCTGTAGACAGGGAGATCTCGAAGCATGGGAATTTACAGATAGGTAGTCTGATAATGAAGAAGGGGGAACTAAATAAAGAGCTATGTCAGGCTTCTTCGTCTACCTCTATGAATAATATGGTTGATCAAGTCGATGGATTTACCACACCTCAGTATGAAGTGCCAGACAGGATGAAGAATGTTATTGACAGTAAGCTCCATTTGAAGAAGAGTATGATGGATAGTGAAGGGTTTTGTTCTGTTTCTGGAAAGAATCGTGCTCCTTGTAGGAAGGATAATAAAAATCTAACTACTACCAAGAAAATAGTTGAAGAAGTATCGACTAACATGTTTGAAATCCTTGATGACTTGTCAGAAGAAAACTTTGAAGCTACTGAGGTTGGCAGGGCTCCAACCAAAGATCATCCTAATGGGTGAAAACTTGGGGGTGTTCTCCTAGAATGTCCGAGGTCTAAATAGATATGGGCACCAGGAGAAAATTAGAGAGGCTATTTGTAACTATGATATGCCTGTAAATATTCTCTTAGAAACCAAAATAAGACATAAGAAGATTAATGAAATTCTGTATAGAATATGGGGGGATAAGGGGTGGTGTTCTAATCATAATGCTCATCCTCTTGGAAGGATTATAATTCTTTGGGATGATAAGGTGGTGAAGATTAGTAAAGTTCTAGAGACGGATCAATTGATTCATTGCAAAGTAGATTACAAAGATTCTATTTTCTTCTTGACTGCTGTCTATGGGCAGAATGATGAGAAAAGAAGAGGTGAGATCTGGGATTCTATTCTTAAGATCCATTCGAGGTTGACAGGTCCTTGGCTGCTGGTTGGTGATTTTAATGCTATACGGTTTTCTCATGAAAGGAAAGGCAGGGGGTTCTATTCTCTAAAAGCTATGGAAGGATTCAATAACATCTTTGCCAATTCTGACCTTGTCGAATTAGAGCTCAAAGGTGCTTTTTATACCTGGGATAACAGGCGTGGAGGTGACCAATTCATTATGTCGAAAATTGACAGGGCTCTTTATAATCTTGAGTTTATGGATGATTTCAAAGATTGTTGGGGAGATATTAATAACACTATTCACAGTGATCATCGTCAGCTTATTATCAGGATGAATAAAACTGCTAAGACGAAGAAAGGCTACTTCAAATTTATCAATGCTTGGACAAGTCATCCCAATTTTTCGAAGGTTGTGAAAGAAGCCTGGGAGGTAGAGGTGACTGGTAACCCTATGTTTAGAGTTACAAAAAAGCTTAAGAATGTGAGGGATAAGCTCATTAAGTGGAATAAGGAGACCTTTGGTAATATTAAAGATTCAGCAAAAATCCTGGAATTTGAAGCTGTGGAAGCTACTAATGCTGCAGATAGATGTCCTGAGGATAAGAATCTGAGAGATATAGCTCTCAATAAAAGCAAGGCTGCTAGAGAAGCTGCTGAACGTGAGGAATCCTTTGCCAAACAATTGTCTCGGGTGAATTGGTTGAAACTTGGTGATAAAAACACTTCCTTCTTCTATAATTCTATCAAGACTAGAGCAGCTAGAAATCGTATGAGATGTCTGAATATTGAAGGTTGTAAAACTTATGATGAAGTGAAGATTACTGATCATATTCACAAGTACTATAAAGATATTTATAACAAGTTCACTAATGATTCTAGTGAGGTGTGGGGTCCAGATTGGGACTTGCCTACTATTTCTGTTGATCATTTAGATATGATTAGAGCTGAAGTTACTAAAGATGAAGTGGAGAAAGTTATCAAGGAGGCTGATGGGGACAGGGCTCCTGGCTTAATGGACATTTCTTCAAATCTAATTGGGATATCATTGGCAAGGATGTCACTAAGGCTGTGTTTAATTTCTTTAGTAGTAATAAACTGCTGAAAGAGGTCAATAAATCCTACATTACTCTCATTCCTAAAACCCTTGATGCTGAGAATATTAGTGATTGGAGACCTATTGCCTTATGTAATTTCTTATACAAGATTATTTCTAAGATTCTTTCTAACAGGCTTTAGAATATTCTGCCTTCCACTATTAGTCCTAATCAATTTGCGTTTATCAAGGGAAGAAAGATTGCGGATGCCCTCCTATTGGCTAATGAGTTGATCAGTGATTTTAACCTTAGCAATGGGAGTGACAAAATGTGTATAAAGGCGGATTTAACTAAAGCCTATGATTCGATTAAATGGCATTTTCTGTTCAAGGTGATGGAGAAGATGAAATTTCCTTACTGTTTTGTGGATTGGATCAAGACTATTATGAAGACCACCAGCTTGCACATTCTTGTTAATGGATGTCCTTCTGATGTGATTTTTCCTTCCAATGGTATTCGCCAAGGTGATCCTTTGGCACCTTCTCTATTTGTCATTGCTATGCAGGGGTTTAGTGCTATGATGGACAATGCTGTGAAAAGGAATATTCTTGATCCTATTAGTAATGGGAGTGCTGCTATTTTGCATACTTTATTTGTTGATGATGTTATGATTTTTGCTAAAGGCAATCCTGAGAATGCTATTTCTATTAAATCTCTTCTGGAGCATTTTGGAAAAATTTCTGGCTTGGAAATGAATCTGAATAAGAGTCATGTGTTCTGTAGTAGAAATGTTAATGGGGATTTCATTGCTAGTATCTTAAAGATCAATAAAGGTGTGCTTCCTATGCGATATCTTGGTCTCCCTCTTTTCTGTGGAAAATTGAAGAGTTCTTACTGTTTGCCTCTTATTGATAAGATGAAGAAGAAGTTTGAGAGTTGGAAGATGAAATCCTTATCCTTTGGAGGAAGAGTTGAACTTGTGAACTCTACCCTGAATGCTTTACACCTCTTTTGGTCTGCGACTTTTCCTTTGCCTGCTAGTACTATGAAGGAGATAAACAATATCTGTAAAAGTTTTATTTGGGAAGGTTCTGCTGCTGAAAAGAAGATTCACTATGTGAAATGGGACCAAGTTTGTGAGCCAAAGAAAGAAGGTGGTTTGGGGATAAGGAAGGTTGATGGTTCTAATAATGCTGGTATGATTGTGAATGTGTGGAATATTGCTTCTAAAAAGGATTCTTTATGGGTAAGATGGCTTAACGGGAAGTATTTAAAGAATGATTCCTTCTGGTCCAGTAAAGCTAATTCTAACAACTCATGGATGTGGAAGCAGCTTTGCAGTTACAGAAGTACTATTTTGCCTCTTATTAAGCTTCACATTGGGAATGGGTCTTGTTTTAGGGTTTGGAAAGATCCTTGGCTGCCTAATAATAAATTCCTTGGTGATTGTATTGATACTACTAATGTGATAAAGATCAGAGTTGGTCTAAATGGCTTTCTCAGTACTTTCATCAATGATAAAAAGTGGATCATTCCGGAGAGAAGATGCTTTAAGGTTTTCAAGATCTGCATTGATGAAGTTGGTATTGATCTTCATGATGAGGATTCGATTAGTATTCAAGGTCTTTACTCTCTTAAGATCAAACATGCTTGGAATTTCATTAGAGGCAATAAGACTTGCCCTTCCTGGACTTATTGGATTTGGAAATTTGACCATCCAAGAGTTATGATTATCAATGCTTGGAAGATTTTATTAGGCAACCTTCCAACCCTTGATTATCTTCAGAAGGTGGGTATTCATCTAGCCCCTCGCTGCTGTCTTTGTGAGAGTGATTCTGAAAGTATTGGTCATGTTTTCTTCAATTGCAATTTTGCTGCTACAACATGGAGACATGAGGTGAGTGCTGGGCACATTTATAATGTCCCGAACTGTCCTGAAGATTGTCTGAAGAAGAAGACAAAAAAGCAGCAGTTGTTGTGTCTTGCTACTCTGTTCTTCATATGGAAGGAGAGAAATTTCAGAATTTTCAAGAGTTTGTCTGCTGTTAATAAGTGATGCTGGGAAAGCATAGCTGAGATAGTTTCTTTGTATGATTGATTGCTGGGTTCTTTTATAATGCCCTGATCTGTCCTGAGGGTTGTATGAAGATGAGGATGGAAAAGCAGCAACCGATGTGTCTTGCTAATCTGTTCTTCATATGGAAGGAGAGATTTTTCAGATTCTTCAAGAGTTCGTCTGCTGATTTTAATAGATGTTGGGGAAGCATAGCTGAGATAGTTTTCTTTGTTTCAGTTGTATAGATGTTTTTTCTCTCTTTCCCTCTTCTATTCCTGTACATAAGAACTCTTTTCCTATCTAATAAAGAGTAAGGCGCCTACAGAGAAAAAAAAACAATTTAATAACACAAGAAAATAAATAATAACTAATGATAATTCACTTAGAAATATAGTTTTTTAATTTAAATACATGATAATGTTTTGGCCTCTACCTAGGTCCAACTGTCATGTGAGCCTGGTAGATTTCACTTATACAACCCATGCTACAAGCTGTTGGGTGTCTACTTAGAATAAACCAAGATGGTTAGACACTCAGTTTGTTAGTGAGAGGTCTTAGGATCGAGCCCAGGCCACAGGATGAATAGAATGGCCAATTTAAAAAAAAACAAGCTGTTGGGTTAGGATCCGAATGATCCTATTCATCTTCCACCTTGGGATAGTGTCCTAGTATGCAGGGAGTATGTGTGCATTTCATCTTGTGACCCTCTCTCTCACTAGACATTGCCTCTGAATGAGATTTCAGTCTCATTGCTTTCCTCATTATCTTCTGAAGAGTTTAGTACCGAGTTTGTTAGGTATTGGTGGAGTGGAGTGTCTGTATAAACTTTGTATGCTCGATGATGCCTCTATCATTCTCCACTCTGACTTCTTCCCTGACCCTATGCCCAAAACCTATAAATACCCCCTCCCAAACCTATGTTGCATCCAAAGAAGCAATGCTAGCACTCCCAATCTCATCTGATTGATCAGCCGTCTAGCTCCCAACTTCGACTTCATGTGTTTGGTTTTTGAAGGTTGTCTGTGAGGTCCCATGGCCCAAAGTCCTTTGTAGAGGTCTGATTCGATTACAGTGGCCACGAGGAAGATTTCTTCATTTAAGGTGCAATTTCTTTTTCCCCTATTTGAGTTTTTGGGTGATTGTACAAATTCATTGTCGTGTTTAGATCTTTGGTTGTCAATGCTACTTCTTTTCATACCATTGGTATTATGGTGAGGTGTTGAACCCTTTAGACCGATGGACTTGCCCATGCTTACTCCAATTTATCCATTCTTTTGTGAAGCTTTTCAAGGTGTCCATGGCAAGAGTCGCATTGACTACTTTGACCGTTGGATGACCCTCCCTTTGGATTGTCTGGGACCAGAAAGCTATGTGGGTTTAGTCCCCATGGTGCTTTGAGGTTGTTTGAAGAATTTGTAGTGGTTGATAAGAAAGAGTCAGATTCCTTACTTTCTTGTGTGGGACAATACTTGTGAAGAAGAAAGATGACAAGGGGTGTTTAACTAGAAACTATCATATGCTCTGTTGATTTTATCACAAACTTCTAGGGGTAAATTGGCCTTTACACATAGAATTAAATTGACATCACGCTACAGACATATGACACACATTTCCCTATCACACCTAAAGTCTGGATGCATGATGCAGGGGCATTGTGGTCATCTTACATTTATATTTTTTTTCCTTTATCAAATAATTCACTTAACCTTTGAAAATTAATAGTAATTAATTTGTTGGTCAGAAAAGAAATTTAAAACATGTTTTGGATTTCTAAAAACAACACCTATCAGTTGGTGCAGTTTTCATGGAATGAATGAGTGTTTTGTAGGAGTCGATAGTTAGGTTTCATTATTTAGTTATAATCAATCATAATTGATCCTAAGCATTACCCAAATTACTATGATAGGTTTTTGAGAGTGTAAAATCATGACTTATGTCTTTTGGTTGGCAATTAGATTTAAATTAAGGTATGTTGCTAAACTACTATTTTAATTGGGAAATTATATTGTGACTATAAAACCTATTTTCCAATTGATGAGGCTAATTGCTTGATATTGAATATATGTTCTCGACTCCTCTTGGACAAATCTCATTCAATTTAGTTGAAAATGACAGTACCAATATTATGTATTGATCTTGATTTCTCTCTTTAATCATTATATTGATTTACTATACTATCAATGATGCTTGGATCATTATTTGAATGAATTGAAATATCTTGCCTTATCTATTCATTAAGCATGTTGGATTTATATGAGTAGTGTATCTAGTGTAGTGATATATTATGGGGTTTGATCCCACTACACAACTATCCATATATGGATGATGGTGCTCTCACGTAGCCCAGGTGCTCTCACCTATTTTATACACTATATATAGAGGATTGGGGTGCTTTTACATCCTTCCTAGGCTCGAGTGGAAGTGTCTTGGCCCTTCATATAAGTATACAAGTCACATTATAATCTGCATGCAAACTTAAAACTTGTGTTTAACTCTATAAAAGGCAAGAATTATTGTTGTGACTACATGTTATGTCTTTCAAAGCCTCATTACTATTGAACGTATACACTCTTTTCATGCCTTATCTTCTACTTGTATTCCATCTTTTGAAGAGGAACAACTTCTATGCTTGACCTTAATCTATATTTCCCAATGTTTACTTTCATAGAAGATACCCATTTTATATTGATAAGCTTCTCTATTTCCTTCTCCCAATCTGGGTGTTGTTCCTAACAACCTAGGTACATGTTCTATATAGGAGAAGAATAAAGAGGAGCCAATACCAACTCGATAAGTGCTCAGATAGCTTTGAAATGTCCATGTTGCTCTTGCAAGTGGTCTTCATAGTTTGGTGTTATTTCTATTCCTTGTTAGGACACCCATGTAGGTGTATAACTCCTTTTATTTTCTTATCCAATGTTAAGACTCTGGATTTGATATGCATTCTTGAACTTGGTTACCTTCCCATTATGTTACTTTTATAATATATATTGTATGGTATGTGTTCTAGTTCTTAATGTAATTAGTGGATCCATCACATTGGATCCCACCCATTACAAGTATGGTATTAGAGAAATTCACAGACGGCTACACTGACTATTTATAGATATACACTAATATTCTTACCCATATCCATCTTATATATATGTGGTGAACTCTTTGAGGGTGTTTGGGGTGACTCTTTTGACTCCTGTAATGTTTTGTCTAATGTATGGAATCTTGAGAATCCAAAGTACATGATACCCCCTATGAATCCTCCTCCCACCACCCCAATGTCATAAGCCAATCCTATGATGGTGTCATGATCCATGGTGGTCCAGACTCCTAGTGCATCTTCTGGCCTTCCTACAAGCATATCTTCAGACTAGGAGTTGATCTTCCTCAGGCCGATCCTATCTAGTATAATGATGGGGTGGGCAGAAGAGAAGGAACTAAACATGGTAGGCAAGGTGGATGAATGGGTTCTTTCTATGGAGGATGCTTTTGAGGGGCCTGAGCAAAAGAAGGTCATATTTTTTATGTACATGCTAGACGGACCCACTCTCCATTGATGGAATGAAATTACGAAAACCCAAGACATTTCTTACATGTCTTGGGAGTATTTTTTGGTGATATTTTGTGAGAAGTACATATCCTCTATGGCATCATGAAAGAAGGAGACAGAATTATACAACATGAAGCAACATTCCTTATCAGTGGTGGACTGTATTCAAAAGTTTCTGTTACTGGAGAACTATGCCAAAGGCTTGGCAGAAGAGAGATGTGCCAACATATTCCTATAAGGCCTCAAGTAAAACATCGATCATTCATTAATTCCATAGCTCACTATGATGTTCCAACAAATGGTAGATAAGGCCTTGGTAGTTGAGACATATCCTGGTTTTCAGCCCCAAACACAAGGTAACAAGAGAAAGTTTGATGTTGAAGTTCAAAAGAAGTCCAAGTGTTCTAAAAGTCAGAGATACCATCCTCTTGGTAGGTTCCCTCCTCTCCCTCAGAATAAGGTTACTTGTCATCAGTGTGGATAGGTGGGGCATATCAGGCCCAACTTCCTTTAGTTGTATCAAGGGCAGGAGGCAGCCCCGACACAACTTACACAACAACAACAACAAAGGAACAAACACAACTTCCAGAACAACAAAGGAACAACCACAAGAACGACAACAATATAAGACCAGTGGAAAGGTTTGAAGGACACATCTTTTCTCTCAATGCCAAGGAAGTGGATGGGGATAATGAAGTCATTGAAGGTATCATACATTTGTCTCTTCATCTAATTAAAGATCTTTTGATTCTGGTTCCTTTCAAAGTTTAATATTTGTTGCTATGGTAAACATGTTTAGTTTAAAAAATTCCTACTTGGGATACTTCTTGGATGTTCAAACCCCTAGTCGTAGGATGTAATCTTCTCATTTGAGGGTTCATTCTATTCAATTGACTATGTGTGGGAAGTTGTACGAGACTAGTTTCACTCTATTGAATATGTCTACTTCTGATATCATTCTAGGTAGGGACTGGTTAAAAACCTATGATGTAGCCCTTTTATAGTGGGAAAAGATTGAAAGTATCCAACATCCTGATGAGGAGCGTTTCAGTTTATGTGGAGGGAAATAGGAGGACTGTCAATTTATTACCTCTACTATTAAGGCTGAGAAGATGGTTACTTCTTGGTGTAGAGTTTATCTTGCATCGGTAGTGTTGAATGCTACACCACCTAAGGTCAAGGACATATATGTGGTATGTGACTTTCAGGATCTATTCCTTGAGGTACTCCCTCCTTCTCGAGAGGTTGAGTTCTCTATTGACCTTGTACCTGGTACACCTCCCATATACAATGCCTTATACCATATGGCCCCTGCTGAGTTGGCTGAGTTGAAAACACAACTTCAGGAGCTCCCTGATATGGGATTTATATGCCATTGTGTCTCTCTATGGGGATCTCCTTTATTGTTCATTAAAATGAGGGTTGTATCCATGCACATGTGCATTGACTATCACACAATTAATTAGGTGACAATCAAGAATCATTATCCTTTACCCCACATTGAAAATTTATTCGATATGTTCAAGTATATCTTGGTCTTCTCCAATATTGATTTACAAAGCATCTATCATCATATGCTTATAAATGATGATGACATATCGAAGACTGCCTTTTTTTCCTGCTATGGGCATTATGCATTTTCTGTCATGCCTTTCGAGTTGAATAATGCCCTGTTGCTTTCGTGGACTTGATGAATTGAGTTTTCTGACCATATATACGTAGATTTGTGCTAGTGTTCACTAATGACATGATAATCTACTCCGAGTCTATAGAGCAACATTGAGAACACTTGAGGATTGTTTTTTAGACATTATGAGACCATAAGATCTATGCAAAGTTTTCAAAATGTGAGTTATGGCTCAACAAGCTTATGTTCCTTGGTCATGTAATCACTACCAGTCACATTTCTGTTGATCTTGCTAAAGTATAGGTGGTGATAAAGTGGCAAGATTTGAAGAACCCTTCAGAGATACATAGTTTTTTGAGAATTGTTGGCTATTACAGACATTTCATATATACATGACTTCTACAAGTTGGCTTCACGTCTTACCAATCTAACTCACAAGGAAGTCAAGTTTGTGTCAAACCTAGACCATGAATCTAGTTTTCAAGAGTTGAAGAAACATCTCAGAACTGCATCTGTTCTTGCTTTGTCACTTCAGGGCAAACCCTATGTCATTTATAATGATGCCTCCAGACAAGGGTTGGGGTGTGTTTTGATGCAGGAAGGCAAAGTGATTGCCTATGCCTCTTTTCACTTGCAGCCTAATGAAGAAAATTGGCCTACAAACGACCTAGAATTAGTTGCTATTGTTCATGCATTAAGGATTTGGCGACATTATCTATATGGAGTTCAATTTTGAGGTGTTTTTTGATCATAAGAATCTACATTATTTGCTGATGCAAAAAGATCCCAATCTTCATTAAAAGAGGTGGAAGGAGTATATGAAAGACTATGATTTTACTATTACTTATCATCTGGGTAAGTCTAAAGTAGTAGCTAACGCTCTAAGTAGGAGGGAGGACTTGGTGTGTGCGGTAATTAGGTGCTCAATTTGGAAAGATTTGGATTATCTCTCTAGCTGGAAATCGAGTGTACCTGAGGTTGACAATGATGAAGATGAAGGATTGTGTGTTCATATGTCTAGCCTGGATATCACTCCTTCATGAATATCTAAGGTGATATCTGCACAACTATCAAGCCCTGAGTCAGAAGACATGAGGAAGATGGTAGAAAAACCATAGTTAGAGTTGACTTCTGGAATAGATGGAGCTATCTGCTTCCGATATTGGTTGTGGATTCCTGATGTTTTTGACTTGTGATTAAGGGTTTTTAGTGAATCTCATAGGTCAAAATATACCATACATATGGGTGCGATTGAGATGTACAAGGACCTTCAAAGAAGTTTATGATGGAAAATATGAAGAATGACATTGATGTATTTGTAGCAAAATGTTTGATGTGCCAATAGATTAAGATCGTGCACCAATGACCCAATGGTCTTCTTCATCCCTTCAAAAAATCTGAGTGGAAGTGGGAAAAGATCATGAGAGATTTTGTGATCATTTTCCCAGGACCAAGAGTGACTATGATGCAATTTGGGTGGTTATTGATCAGTTGAGAAAATTTGCTCATTTCCTCCCATTCAAGTCCAATTACAAGGTGGCTGATCTGGCCAATATTTGCACAACTTGGATTCTATGATTTCATGGAGTCCCCAAAATGATTGTGTTAGATTGAGATCCTAAGTTTACTTCTCAGCTGTTGGCTAAATTGGACATTAGCTTATCCTCTATTTTGATGATGACAAACATTTCATTCTTGTGGATCTAACTTGCTACTTAAGTGTTTTAGGGTTCAAGGAGATCGTACTAAATGGATAGATGAAGTTAACATATTAAAATGCTTGTATTTTCATGTTCATACAACTTGTAATAGCTTGTACAAGTGTATGATGTACAAGTACCTATAAGTCATGTAAAATAAGGCGTTAGATTTTCCCTATCCACCCAAAACCTTATCTTACACTCACATGAAGATTTTAGGGTTGACAGGTTTCATACGATTCATCAATAGGACCTCACATAAGTTGCAAATATTTGCACAGAGTCCCCCTCGGTCAATAAAATTGTCGACCAATAATCACTCGATCAAAGACTCCAGACAACCGAGAAATAACTTTGCATATCTTTAGTTCTGAGTCAATTTTGGTCGACAATATTGTCGACCAAGATATAGCCATTGTAACAAGTTTAACCGAGAGAGAGATACATATAACCATTAGATCCACTTGAACCAAGACAGTCTTTTGGTCGATGGGTTTGTGGAGTGAAAGTCATCCCGTCGACAATATTGTTGACCAAGAAAAGTTTTGGAAACTTCTTTATTAACAATCATTTTACCTATTGCAACCCAACTAATTTTTACCTAACAACTAGTTAAGCACTAAGAACACACTAGACTCTACTTACAACATCTCTAATCACTTTCAAACCATTCTTATAAATAGGAGAGGCCTTAGGACACCCAAAACACATAAGCTACACTTGAGCAATCATTCTAGAGAACAAATCAACTAAGCTACACTTGAGCAATAATTCTAGAGAGCAAATTAGCTAAGATACACCTGCTATCCTCTTCCTTGATCTCTAAGTTAGTGTTCTATAGCTACAATATCCTATCCACCCCCTAGCAATGTCCATCCTAAGTGGTTAGGAGGTCTAACACTTGATATAGGATCAAAATGTAGTACTACATTGGTGTAAGCTTCCTTCTTCCAATATACTTCTTCAAGTTGATGTAATCTTGCTCATTGACTACTCCAAGTGTCAGAGGCTATCTAAGGGAGCTTGCTCAGAGCTACTTCAATGAGTGAAGGCTTCTCCTAGGTGATTGGATCTATTTCAAGGCATGAAGGATGCTCCTAGGCGATTGGAGCTACTTCTAGGCATGAAGGCTGCTCCAAGGTGATTGGAGCTACTTCAAGGAGGTGAAGGCTGCATTGAGGCAGTGGAGGTGGATCATCATCCTCTCCTTGGGTTCTCTTCTGTGTCCTGGTAAAGAAGAGGTTAAGGTGAAGTGATTGTGTAAGGCCCCTAAACTTGCTTAATGAGTTGAATAAGATTAATTACCATAAACAAATTCTTATAACCCTAATATAACCTTTTTATATGCTTTGAAATCATAATACAAGCTTAAGTTTCAAATTTGGTCCAATTTGGACACTATTTGAGCAAGTTATGCAATTTTATGCACATTTTGGATTTTTTTGCAATTTACCCAATTGAGAGGTTTTATTTGCAATTTATCACTTGCATTATGTTCCTTGGATATTATCTAATCATTATTTAGCTTTTTTATCCATGGGTCACCTATTTAATCCTTGTTTTGAAGGTGTTTTCTCTAAGGGTATTTTAGGGTTTACCCCTTCACGGATGAGCTACCTTTAGTAGCTATCAACTAATGAATTATGTGATTGGATGGGAAATTCGACAAAGGAAAGATAATCAGGTCTATAAGGATTTTGGTGGAGCTACTTGTGTGTGTGTGCTTGTATATTCTTAATAATTTAAGGCCATAGACACATGGGGAAGCTACTTTTACACCTCATGCTTGCTCCCATCCTTATCCATGGGTTATATTTACCTCTTCCTTGCCCAAGTATGAAACTTTGCTTGGTTTATCTTTCCTATAACCTGTATCAACGACTCCACTCTGTTTTTCTGAGGAACCAAGTGCTCTAAGGTAGAAGTCAACCTCTTTTTGGAGAAGAAGGTCTCCTCGAGCTCCATTTAGCCCTACCTAGGGTTTCCAAGGTCATCTTCTAGCAATTTCTAACAAGGCAAGTTATTTTCTTCCTTACTTCTCTGTTTATCTTTCTCTTCTCCTTCCTTAGACCTTCCTCCAGGTCGGAACCTTGCTGTTCCATGGTAGAAACTGCTCTAAAGCTCTAAAACCCCTACCTTTCTTGCTTCTTATGCTTAGGGTTTGCTCATTTGATGAAGAAAGGTGCTAGATGGACGAGTTCATAGCTTATGCTTGAATTTTCTACCCTACCTGCTCGAGATTTCTTCTGTGTGGGGGTTTCATCTTCTCATTATAGGCAAGTTTTATAACTTGCTCCACGTTTATTTCTTACCATAAGCTTTCTAGATCATGTTCTTGCTTGAAAATGATGATCCATGCACTAAAAAGCTATGCTTGACTTAGATTTTGATTTTTATAATGTTCCCTGTTCTGATTTCAGTTATAGATGAACCTGTGATCATGTGTAAGTTATTCCTAAGGTATAATATGACTTGGATCAGGTTGGGTTGACAACCTATGGTGCTAAGCATCTATCAACCAATGATCAATTTTAGGGTTTTAAGATGATTTCTTCTATAAACCCATGACCCGATGATGGTACCATTGCAACAACCCTATTGTGTTTTCTTAATGACAATGGATGGTGGTAACCAAGGGTGTCAACTGACGTTCACCCCCTAAGGTCATGTTTTGGCCTAACTAGAAGCCTAGTGTTTAACAACTAAGTACCCTAATAGTGTTATCAATCAATGGTGAAATTAGTTTGATATTTGATGCTGATTAACAAATATAGTGCTGATCTAACAACCTATGGCGACTTAATGGCCACTAATGATGGTGGATAAGGTCTCCAAAACCTATGGTGAGTTAATTATATAGTTGTATCATCAAGTAAGCCTTAGACCAATGGTTTCTTGGGTAACTTGATGCAATGGTCGGACCTATACTGTAATTGATGGTTTTAATATAAGAACTTGACCCAATGGTCAATATATAATGTTTATTCCTCCAATAAAGTGGAATGATGGATAATGTAATATGTTGGTCCTAATAATGTGATTTATATGGTTTTCTTTATATGATCAACTTAAGGAGCTTACTTGTTGACAATGGATGGCTTGTTTAGATGAACAGTCGATTATGAGTTTTACCCTACTCTCAGTGGAACTTTTTGTGTTGTTAATCAAGGGATGTTTAGGGTTAGATGGTGAATCTTTATAGAGAGCAAATCAAGGATTTCATAGGTGGTTTATCCAATGTGTTTACTTATATAAACAACCAATGGTCTTACCTTTTAAACATCCAATGGTTCTGGGTGACATTGTGGTATGGTGATATGGGTTGAATGATGATGGAACAAATGGAGGGTTACCCTTAATAAGGTAGTCTTACCTATTCACTCATATGAATAGAAGGGATTATAATCATATTGTGTTGATATGTAACCCTAATGAGGTATACCTTGTTATACCTAGCTTTAATATAACTAAATTATGGGAATTGGGTATGAATAGTCCTTGAATGACTAATACAATCATGAAGTACTATGTTAATGTTGTTGAAACCCTAGTATGCTATAACCCAATGGTTACACCTTGATTTATGTGTGGATTCATACTTGAGAATAGTATGGAATGTGATGGTGATGATTCACCTTATGCATCCATGATCCAATGGTATGCCGTGAGTTAGGGTTTGGGTATTAGTGTTGATTAGTAACATCAATATAATTTATCTTGTTGAACCTTACTCTAATGCAAAAAGATAAAAATGAGTATTCATGTTTAACATTCTTATATGATGGCATGATGGTAAAATAACCTCCTTAACATGATCATAACCTTAATGTGTTAATTAGTGGTTGTCATAGACACATGGTTGATACTTGCTTATGCAAAATATGTGCATTATGAATATGATGAGGGTTAATCATATCTAGATTCCTTGCATGTTGATGTAATAAAGGAATGTTCTTAATATTAATATAACCCTGTTATGATTGTTTATGAATATCACCTAGCTCATTAATGCAATATTGTGCTGATATGGTGTATTATATGCAAGTGATGTTATTGAGACTTGATATAAGGAATGTAAAGATAATGATGATCTTGCAGGGAATAGTATGATGGTCTTAATGACCTTTGGGCATGGTTGAGCCCTGAACGAGGTGTAATCATCTTATGTTGATAAGAGTTGATACCCTGTGATATTGTGAAAAGGATTTATATCTTGTGATAGTATGATGACTAGTGTGGTATCATGAATGTCAAGTGAATAGTACCATGTGATGATGAGATGAGAAATTATGTTTCACATGTTTTATATCTTTGCAAAGTTGTGATATTTATATGCTTGCTAGAAGTGAATTAGGGTTTGTATGTCCACTTGTTTGATGCAGCCTTAATTCACCCAATTGGCATAATTAATGAAGTGCAACTCTAATCATGTATTTCCATGTGCAATAGAACCATCTTCAGTATCAAAACTTGCTGGATGGTGAACTGAGTATTCCTAAGGGAAACTCAGAGCACATAGTATTGAGTATGTGGGGGTGGTAGGTTGAGGATATATCCTTGTCATCCATAATGCAGATTATGGAGGTTGGATATGGTCACATTCATACATCTGATGTGATTGAGAACGGATGTGGTCGTGTCTCAGTGATTATAACATGATGTGATTAGAGGACAACTGCGGTTGGAGCTCAGTGATTGGGTTTGAATACCCTGAATTCTAGCGCCATGACCTGTACCAAGGTGGGGTAGTTACATGACTATATGTCACTTTGGTGGCATCTTTGACTGATATGTCACTACTTTTACTCGTACTGACCGAGGGGAAGATATCTTAGGATACCGACACTCCTAGATCTTGTATGGAACTGAATAGCCCTTCACAGGGGTCGATTGGACTTTGAATGGTACGATTCAAATTCCCTTGGGTATAATAAAAGATGTAATACAATCGTATAACATAATCTGTTTTGGGTTATACAGGACACTTCACATTGGATGATAACCCTTGTTTGTTCTCTTTACATAAATATGATGCTTAGTGCAATTAGGAGATAGTAATTACACTTATGTTGTGGATATGCATAAGATTGTAAATGTGTACATACAGTAGTCATGCTTATGTTGATATCTATACTGCTACTGCTGATTATAATTAGGATGCTAGCTATATCATGTTGTTAGTAATGTTTAGCATGCTAGGCATGCCTCTATAATTATAAATGCATATACTACTAATCATGCTTATGCAAATACTCATGCTTATGTTGATAGCTCTGCTTATGATATTGATATGTTCAAACTGTTAGACATGCTAATGTTGTTAGATATGCTTATGATGCTAGACTTATTCATGTTAATAGAGATAATATGCTACCAGACTTGCTTATTCTAGTTATGCATATGCTATTGAATCTCTTATATGGTTAATAAGGAAAATGATGATAGTCAGCTTGATGATGATAATTGTTATCAGCTCCTTTATGTATTTTGTTAATCATCAGTGTTGGTGAGTCTATGTGTTATATATGATTAAACTTCTTAAACTATCTCATTACCTAAAATGTTGTAATCAATAAGCATTGTTGGAGGTTATATCTCTTGCTGGGACATGGGTCTCGCCCTTGTGGTTTGCCACATTTTTTAGGTAATCAAAAGTGACGAAAGAAAACATGTGACAGCAAAGAGGAGCTATAATAATGAATCTTTGAAAAAGTTGATTATATGTCTAATGTGTCCTAGAGTCATCCCTGTACTCTCAGGTCTGGGTAGGAAAAGATTGTATATGGTGTTTCAAACGAATCGAAATTTTGTTAGCATGTTAATGTTTGTTGTGTGGCATACACAAATATTGTTCTCCTGTGTATATATATTGTGGCTAAGGTGATAGAACAATTTGTATCAAATTCTTGGCATAGTATGGATATAAGAAAGATGTTTGGCTCTTATGCAAATGTTTCTGAGCGGGAGCTGACGTTGAAATTAGTTTTAATTTGCCCATATTTTTGGGTATGTGATTAATTAGTGATCGATTGTGCTTTATGTTTTGAGTAATCTCATTTATTATAACGAGCTCTCACAAGTTGGTACCAGAGATTTAGGTTCACTGAGTCTACAAGGACACTAGGACTTAGGACTAGGATGATGTGTAAGTTAGGAATATGACATAAAAATATGGTGCATACAACCTAATCTCAGTATTTGGGTGCCCTGGCCATGTATTCAATTATTGAAGAAAAGGTAAGTATGGAACTATTAGATTGATATCTTTCTAATTACTCTGATCAAGTAGTCATTTTGAGACAATCTAAAGAGCATAATGAATAAGAAATAATGATGTGAATATCTCAATCTTACCTTAAAGAAGATGAGAATTGCATCATTATCTATCAAAACTTGAATGTTTGGTAAACATAAGACAAAGATACAACACCATGAAATCTAAATCTGAATACAAATAAGGAAAAGAGGAGTTCTTGAAGATGTGATTCAAGAAGATAATAAAGTAAAAGACAAACAAGTCTATGCTTATAAAGTGAATCAAGGTATGAAATCCACATAAGATAGAGAGAACTATAACAAGTACAAAATGAGAAGATGAATGGGAATAATGACAAAGAAATAAGGTGGAACATGAGTTAATCTCAGACCAACCTATGTGTGTAAGAAAGTGTTAATGAAAAATCAGCATGGCATGTGAAGGAAATTAAGGGAGATGATCCTGATTTAATGAAGAAAATGTGGAATATGATGATTTACCTGTCGATAAGTGGTTGAACAACCTAATAAAATAAGAGAACATACCCAATGTGATAAATAGTCATCAAGGAAGGAGTATTGAGATAAGTTAATCATGATCATTCCTATTCTAATGGCAATGAATCTAAAATGAAAAAGGTAAAATGATACATAAGAAGCTGTAACTTGCATAATGAAAATAGAATTGGTTACCTTTTTGCTAGTGACCTTGAACAATGTTGCTATGATGTGGGAAGTGTGTTACCCTTTGTGTCTTTTCTTTCCTAGGCATAACTTTCAAGTGGATCATTTCCACTTGGTATGTGTGGATTCATTGTAAACATGAGGGTGGATAGCTTATTATAGCATAAGGTTGTTTGGACTATGGTTCCAGGTTCATAAAGTTTGTGATGATTTTTCTTTTGAGCTTTCCAATAATTAGGAAGACTCCTCTTATATGTCTTGATATTTGTTATGTTGGTAAAAGTAGATGATATTATAATGTGAGTTGATTATAGCACATGAGGTGGATACCAAGGTAATGAATCCTAGTATCCAAGATGTATTAATAATATGAGAAATATGTGAAGGTTGAAGATGTTTATTAAATGAACATTCCAAGTATTCCGCTTCCACTGAGAGAGAGTGAGGGAGAGAGAGTTGATGATGACCCTCTAAATGTTGTTTGGAAGGAAAAACAAAAGTGATTCTATAATGTTGTGTATGGTTCGATGATAGCTGGGCAAGACCACTATCAAGGATAGATGGTTTGTTGGTTAATAGATATGTGATACTGTGTTCCTTTAAGATAAACCTAGGATCAAATACCAATGCATAAGAGTTAGAGTGGATGACATAAGTTACATATGATAAGAGATACATAATGTTATATGTTTGATAAGAGCTAGCAAGTATGAATTTTGAGTAACGTGTTGATACAATAGATATAATTTTCGGATGATAGCTAGAATTTAAGGTTGAAAGTTACTATTAGAGTTGTATAGATGGCACAACAAGTTTCAACATTCCATATTGAGAATGTCTTCTTAGGTTGGGTTTTTTATGCTAACCCAAGAGGATATATGTATGAATGATGTGACATCACCATGATATTCAAGTAACCATGTGAAGGTAATAGTATGAGGTGCAAGGGAAGTACCCATCTTTGTTTACCTTGGATTTAGGGGGCGAAATCCCTGTTAGGGGTTTATAGTTGTAAGGCCCCTGAATTTGCTTTATGAGTTGAATAAGCTTATTTCCAATAATTGAATGCTTATAACCCTAATATAACCTTTTAAGTTTCAAATTTGGTCTAATATGGACACCGTTTGAGCAAGTTATACAATTTTATGCACATTTTGGACTTTTCTGCAATTTACTCAATTGAGAGGTTTTATTTGCAATTTATCACTTGCAATATGTTCCTTGGATATTATCTAATCATTCTTGATCTTGTTGAGCCATGGGGAACCTATTTAATCCTAGTTTTGAAGGTGTTTTCTCTAAGGGTATTTTAGGGTTTACCCCTTCACAGATGAGCTACCTTTAGTAGCTATCAACTAATGAATTATGTGATTGGCTGGGAAATTCAAAAAAGGAAATCTAAGCAGGTCTATAAGGATGGTGGTGGAGCTTCTTGTGTGTGTGCTTGTATATTTTTAATAGTTTAAGGCCATAGACACATGGGGAAGCTACTTTTACACCTCATGCTTGCTCCCATCCTTATCCATGGGCTATATTTACCTCTTCCTTACCCAAGTAGGAAAATTTGCTTGCTTTATCTTTCCTCTAACTTGGAGCAACGAATACACTCTGTTTTGCTGCGGAACCAAGTGCTCTAAGGTAGAATTCAACCTATTTTTGGAGAAGAAGGTCTCCTAGAGCTCCATTTAGCCCTACCTAGGGTTTCCAAGGTCATCTTCTAGGGATTTCGACCAAGGCAAGTTATTTTATTCCTTCCTTATCCATTTATCTTGCTCTTCTCCTTCCTTAGACCTTCCTACAGATGGGAACCTTGCTGTTACATGGTAGAAATTGCTCTAAAGCTCTAAAACCCTACCTTTCTTGCTCCTTATGCTTAGGGTTTGCTTATTTGATGAAGAAAGGTGCTAGATGGACAAGTTCATAGCTTATGCTTGGATTTTCTACCCTACCTTCTCGAGATGTATTCTTTGTGGGGTTTCATCTTCTCATTAGATGCAAGTTTTATAACTTGCTCCATGTTTATTTCTTACCAAAAGCTTTCTAGATCATGTTCTTGCTTGAAAATGACGATCCATGCACTAAAAAGATATGCTTGACTTGGATTTCGATTTTTATAATGTTCCCTATTCTTATTTCAGTTATAGATGAACCTGTGATCATGTGTAAATTATTACTAAGGTATTATATGACTTGGATCAGGTTGGTTTGACAACCTATGGTGCTAAGCACCTATCAACCAATGGTCAATTTTAGGGTTTTAAGTTGATTTCTTCTATAAACCCATGACCCGATGATGGTACCATTGCAACAACCCTATGGTGTTGTCTTCATGACAATGTATGGTGGCAACCAAGGGTGTCAACTAACGTTCAACCCCTTAGGTCATGTTTTGGCCTTAATTAGAAACCTAGTGATTAACAACTAAGTACCCTAATGATGCTATCAATCAATGGTGAAATTAGTTTGATATTTGATGCTGATTAACGAATATAGTGCTGATCTAACAACCTATGGTGATTTAATGGTCACTAATGATGGTGGATCAGGTCTCCAAAACCTATGGTGAGTTAATTATATAGTTGTATCATCAATTAAGCCTTAGATCAATGGTTTCTTGGGTAACTTGATGCAATGGTCAGACCTATACTGTAATTGATGGTTTTAATATATGAACTTGACCCAATGGTCAAGATATAATGTTTATTCATCCAATAGAGTGGAATGATGGCTAATGTAATATGTTGGTCCTAATAAAGTGATTTATATGGTGTCCTTTATATGATCAAATTAAGGAGCTTACTTGTTGACAATGGATGGCTTGTTTTAAATGAATAATCAATTGTGGGTTTTATCCTACTCTCAATGGAACTTTTTGTGTTGTTAATCAAGGGATGTCTAGGGTTAGATGGTGAATATTTATAGAGCACAAATCAAGGATTTTATCGGTGGTTTATCCAAGGTGTTTACTTATGTAAACAACCAATGATCTTACCTTTTAAACATCCAATGGTTCTGGGTGACATTGTGGTATGGTGATATGGGTTGAATGATGATGGAACAAATGAAGGGTTGCCCTTAATAAGGTAGTATTACCTATTTACTCATAAGAATAGAAGGGATGATAATCATATTGTACTGATATGTAACCCTAATGAGGTATATCTTGTTATACCTAGCTTTAATATAACTAAATGATGGGAATTGGGTATGAATAGTCCTTGAATGACTAATACAATCATGAAGTACTATGTCAATGTTGTTGAAACCCTAGTATGATATAACCCAATGGTTACACCTTGATTTATGCATGGGTTCATACTTGAGAATAGTATGAAATGTGATGGTGATGCTTCACCTTATGCATCCATGATCAAATGGGATGCCGTGAATTAGAGTTTGGGTATAAGTGTTGATTAGTAACATTAATATAATTTATCTTGTTGAACCTAACTCTAATGCAAATAGATTAAGATGAGTATTCATGTATAACATTCTTATATGATGGCATGATGGTAAAATAACCGTATTAACATGATCATAACCTTAATGTGTTAATTGGTGGTTGTCATAGACACATGGTTGATACTTGCTTATGCAAAAAATGTGCATTATGAATATGATGAGGGTTAATCATATCTAGATTCCTTGCATGTTGATGTAATAAAGGAATGTTCTTAATATTAATATAACCCCGTTATGATTGTTTATGAATATCACCTAGCTCATTAATGCAATATTGTGCTGATCTGGTGTATTATATGTAAGTGATGTTGTTGAGACTTGTTATAAGGCATGCAAAGATAATGAAGATCTTGCAGGGAATAGTATGATGGTCTTAATGACCTTTGGGCATGGTTGAGACCTGAAGGAGGTGTAATCCTCTTATGTTGATAAGAGTTGATACCCTGTGATATTGTGAAAAGGATTTATATCTTGTAATAGTATGATGACTAGTGTGGTATCATGAATGGCAAGTGAATAGTACCATGTGATGATTAGATGAGAAATTATGTTTCACACATTTTATATCTTTTCAAAGTTGTGATATTTATATGCTTGCTAGAAGTGAATTAGGGTTTGTATGACCACTTGTTTGATGCAGCCTTAATTCACCCAATTGGCATAATTAATTAAGTGAAACTATAATAATGTATTTCCCTATGCAATAGAACCATCTTCACTGTCAAAACTTGTTGGTTGGTGAAAGGAGTATTCCTAAGGGAAACTCAAAGCACATACTATTGAGTATGTGGGGGTGGTAGGTTGAGGATATATCCTTGTCATCCATAATGCAGATTGTGGAGGTTGGCTATGGTCATGCCTCATACATCTGATGTGATTGAGAACGGCTGCGGTCGTGTCTCGGTGATTATAACATGATGTGATTAGAGGACAACTGCGGTTGGACCTCAGTGATTGGGTTTGAATACCCTGGATTCTAACATCGTGACCTGTACCAAGGTGGGTTAGTTACAAGACTATATGTTGATTTGGTGGCAGCTTTGACTGATACTATAAGGACCCTGACCTTCGTTTTGGGCTTACCCTATTTGTTTTGCCTAAACCTTGTGCTTGGTTGCTTGCTAATCATCTTTAGTGGTGATTAGGGTTTGCCTGTGCTTAGTTGAGAGCTGGAGGAGCTACTTGCAAAATATACTAAGTTAGGGTTGAAGAGCAAGTTTTCCATCTTGAGAAATGTCTTTCTCTCTCTTTGCTTCCTCTACAGTTGAGAGGAAGGTTTGGGCTCGTGCCTTGAGTTGTCTTGGGCTTGGTTGAGCTCTTTTGGGCCTTGTTTTCCCTTACTTGGGCCTTGCCTTGCTTGGTTGAGCCCTGTATCGGGCAAGGATGCTTTGTGTCGCCCATGGGGGTGTCAGCCATGGATGGAGTGTGTTGGCCTTTGACCTTGTTTGACCTCCTTGCTTTGGTTGTGTCACCCTAGCTTGGACATGTGGTCAAACCTTGGTTGAGTGGTGGCATGGCATGTGCATGTGTTTTGCAAGGTGGTAAAACATGTGGACAAGTGTCCCTTGGTAAGGTGACACCTTGCCTTGGTTTAACCTTGACCCTCATCTATATATGCCTTGCCTTTCTCTTCCTTGGGAGCCCTTTAGCTCTTTTGTTTCTCTCCCCTCCTTGTGTGCATGACACACCTTCCTTGGAGAGCTTGGTGGCCGATCCTTTCCCCTTGGTGGAGATCTCTTCTTCTTCCTCTAGCTAGGTGGCCGAACCCTAGGTGGGTCTTGTCCTTTGGTGGCCAAAAGTGGTGAGCGTGGAGCTAGGAGCTAGAAGCTTGGAGCTTTGGAGCTTGAAGAGTTTGCTTAAGGCGGGTTACATAACTCCTAACCCTAGCTATACTACCTTCTCTATGTTGCATGTTTCATATATGCTGATGATCGACCATTGCATGTTATGTTTCTTTCTCTAGTACATGTTGTTGATCTTATGGATATTATGAGCATGACATTATTGATGTTGTTGATGGTTTATATGCCTTTACACCTAGTTGGCCGAACCATGGTTTAGGGTTTCCTTGTTGAGCAATACCCCTTTTCCCTCCTTGGTCTAGAGAAGTGAGTTTGAGCTATAGTGATGTAGGCAATACACCTCTCTCATTTTAGTTGAGAGGTGAGTCTACATTCTAGTTGCTTGGGCGACACCCTCCTCTCACCATGGATTTGAGAGGTGAGCTTTTGAATAGATGATGACTTATGTTGAGGTGGATCCTCGTGGTTGCCCAATTTGTGATAGAGGTTGTGCAAAACCCCTCTCTCTTGGTTGTTGAGAGGTGAGCCGATCTTCTTGATCAATTAGGGTTTGGAGCCCTTGTGCTTGAGATTGAAGATGACCATGTTGGGTTGTGCCTTGCACGATATGCTTTGGAGTAATGCTTCTTGATAACCTTCTTGTCTTGGGTTGTAACCTTGGTCGTTACACCTAGTTGGGTTTGGTTGGTGCTCGATATGGTTCCCTTGGTCGACACTTAGTGGAGATGGAGCTTGGGCGTTACACCTTGAGCTTGTGCTCTGAACGACACACTCTGAAGTAAGGTTGCGCAATTCCCCCCTTGCCTTGTGTTGATCTTGGCCGATAGGCTTTGTTGAGCCTTGGTGGCTTGATGCCCGGTATGCCTTGGCCGAGATGACCCTTGTCTTGGATGTGCTTTGACTGATATGATGTCTAATATCTTTCCTTGTGTTGGGCAATATGAAGTATTCTTGTGATGCCCGATATGATGGTTGTATAGAGAACCCTAGATGGTGCCTTAGTGGTGGCCAATATGAGTAGCTTGATCTAGATGGACATTAGGTCTGTGATGGACATGGGGTTGTGTTGCCCGACGCACCCCTAGTGGAGTTGGTAGAGATGCTGCTTGTTTAGCCAGCTAGTCCATGCACGATATGGCACCTTGGGCGATAGGGTGCCCTGGTCGATATGAAGGACTCTTGGATGACATGGAGATGGTTGTGCATAGAGGCACGTTGGGCGTTCTACCCCCCTTGGCCGATAGGCTTGGGTGAGGGTAGTCAACCTGCCCGATGCTACCTATCGTGAGGGTTTTAGGAGTTTTGGTGAGGGTTCTGATAACTCGAAATGTATACGGATTATAATGATAACACAAGTGATATGTTGTAATCACTTTGAATCCTGCAAATATGATGATGAGATATAATGATAGTTTGTGAACCAGTAAGTTTGGAAGGATATGATGTTGCTACACATGTTAATGTGACATGTGTATATGGTCACAGGTATAAGGCATAATATATGCTCATGATTGATAGTAATACCATAAATGATAAATCTTATGAGTGATATAATCCTAGATGTTTCTCTATACTTGATAGTGTAATAATCCTATTAAATCCATGATGACTTTAGTTATCTCTATGAATGCATATACTAACCATGCAAGTATTTCATGTGGATTCATAGCCTGGTAAGAGCTGTGAGACATATGTGCTGGAATAGCACCATGTGGTAATATGGCAACAAGTTGGTAGGTCTGAGGACCTGATATAAGGCTGAGTGCCTAGTTGAGGTGTTATCCTCTGATGACGAGTTAAGGGATGTGTTCCCAGAATGTTGAGGCATGATATGATGCCTTGAGAGGCAGTGGTTGATATAATAAGGGATTGAGGTCCCATGACAGTATGATGATGGCAATAATGATGTAATACTACAAGGCTATGTTTATACTTTTTTTGCATCAACAATTGGCTTAAATTATACTAATCAATTATAGATGAACATATCATGTAGTTTGCCCTGGCCATAGATCCATTACCGTCAGTATTTGGTGATGGTGAAACATGTTTATCCTGCGAGATTACCTGGAGTGCTTATTGTTGAATATGTGAGGTTTCCCCTAGCCTAAAATAGGAGGGTTGAGTGCAACTATGGTTGCAGACTCGAGACATATGGAGCATGGTGAACAAACCCATGGCTCAAGATATGTGATGATGAGCATGATGCATTCCTGGCTCGAATGTATGTGCTAGAACCTATGATGATGTGAGCTAAAGATATGGGTAGCTTGTAGAGCTGACCCATAGGTTGAGGCCCTATAAGCATAAGACTGCTGTGTTGCTTGATGATTCATGTACTGACCACGAGAAGGTGAGGTCATGGATTCCGGATCTCCTTAGACCTTGTATGGCACCAGATTGGGCTTCGCAGCCAATGGTTGGATTTGAGTAGGGAAGGCTCACTTCCTCAGGGCATAATAAAACGTAATCCAACCGAATAAGTATATCTTGCTTAGAGCAAAATACGGAACATTGATTGAGGCCTTGCTTATATAGCTGATCTAGTTGAACTATGCAGTTGTGCGTACGATCCTTATATCTTGTGATAAGTTCTTATAAAGCTTATCTTGTCAATCATGTTCCATAAAGAAATACTGGGTTATATGCCTCCCGGATATCTTGGTAAGCTTGATGGTAATAATAGCTTTGCTCAGTATGCTGCTCTTGTTATATGCTTTATCAGTTATCTGATGTTATCTTCTTTAACCTTTTTGAGGTTTTATAGTTTTGGTGGTGAGTTATGTTTCTCGCTAGGTCTGTGTGTCTCACCCCACTGGTTTACACCCTTTTTAGGTGATCGTTCTAGATGTGGTGGTGGTCGTGAGGTTACGACTGAGCAGCAAGAAGAGCAGTAGAAGGCAAGAGATGGACATGTTGTTGTTTTTGTGGTTTTGTAGTAGAGTCCTAGAGTCATCCCTATACACTCGGGTCCTTAGAGGTGTTTGACGACGTTTCACGATGTTAGCTGTTGTAATTTTTGTATATCCTGCTGCTTGCCATTCGTGGCCGTTATGAATGTATAAACAGGTATTAAACTCTGGTGCTGACAGTACACCTGGTTCTGATAAGCTGTGGACCTATAACATGGCTTGTGAATGTTTATATAACATGTCTTTCTACAGGACCTGGATGTAAAAGTTCTCTCATGTATGATTTCCGCAATCGGTTTTAATTAACCCGTGCTTTCGGTAATGTGAGGTTCTGTACATTTTTGTGTGTCATCTCGTTGTCTGTGTGATGGCGGGGTGTCACAGTAGGTTTTGTATCAGAGCCCTAGGTTTCGCTGAGTCTATAGGGATCTAGGACTAGGTTTTTGTCTGTTCTTGTGAGTTTTCATGATTTTCTTACATTAACCTTTTGCCCTCAGCAGAAGATAAAGCTTAAAGATATCTGGAAACCATGAAGAACATGCTACCGAGAGCAGCGATGCTGCATCAGTTGATGGAGCAGGAGGGCAGGCACATGAAGATCGGGTACCTGAGGTCCCCCAACTTGACCCAGCCATTCTCGAAAATCCTGCCTACCAGTAGCTTATGGGGCAGTTGATGGCTATAATGAATCACATGGTGGAAAGAGTGCCAGTGCCTTTGCCAAGAGCATAGGCTCCCCATGGTGAAACATCGGGTATTGGGAAGACATTTGAGCGGCTTCGTCGAGTCGGAGCTTCAGATTATGCTGGAATGGCTGATCTGACAGATGTTGATCTGTGGCTGACAGGTCTCGAGAAGGCCTTCCGGATCCTTGACATCCTTGAAGCAGACAAAGTCAAACACACCGTCTAACTTCTGAAAGGTAGTACTGGCCACTGGTGGGTCATCGAGGAGGAGAAGCGACCCGATGAGGAGATCGGTTGGGTGGTTTTCTGGCAAGAGTTCGTCAGCAAATACTTTCCAAAGACATATCTAGATGAGAAGATCAACCAGCGTTTGAGCATCTACACCAAGGATTGATGAGCATCATCGAGTATGAAGCCAAGTTCATGGACTTGTGAAGGTTTTGTCCTCACATGGCAACAACAAATGATGAGCGGATCAGGCGGTTTGAGTGCTGAGCTGTCGACACCTGCTGCTACTTTAGAGAATCGGGAGTAGTTTGCAACATTTGTGGAGTCCGTCCACAGGATTGAACGATCTGTTAAGGAGAAAAGGGAGTCCATGACCAGGAAAAGGCCTGCTGAGTTCCAGGGACAGAGGTTTGGTGGATTCAAGAAGCCAAGGTTTTCAACACCTTCCGTAATGCAAAATTCTCGTACACCATCTTAGTGGTCTCCGAGTAAGGGAAGAGGTTATGTTTCTTCTCCATCAAAGGAGCATAGTACAGCTTATGTGGAAGTGACAGGGCCATCTAGGCCGCAGACAGAAGGCAGGTCATGTTATCACTGTGGACAGACTGGGTACTTGAAGTCAAATTGCCCAAAGAGAGATGTTGAAGTAATACAACTGCTGAGACAGAATCAACAAGGGTCAGACAGACCGCAGCCCAGTGGTAGCAGAGGGCGAGGACGTGGTCAAGCGTTACAAGCAAGATTTTCTACTCAAGGGAGAAGAGGACGTGGACAAGAAATGGCTCGATTCTATGGTATAAGTCAGCCGGAGGCGATAGTCAACCCACGAGTGGCGACAGGTCAGATGAAGTTATTTCATTCTGATTTGTCTTCTTCTTGCTTTATATCTGTTTTGGTTGACCCCGGTGCTACACACTCTTTTATCGCACATAGTCTTCTTGATACCAGTCCTTTACCTATTAGTTGTAAGAAAGATAGCCTGTTGTTATAAACCCCTCTCGATGGTTCTTTGATACTTCGAGAAGAGTGTCCGTCTTGATTTCTGTCTTTCTCAGGACACGTTATACAAGTGGATCTTATACCACTTGATATGCATGGATTCGATGTGATCCTTGGGATGGATACCTTAGAAAAGTATAAGGTTGTGTTGGACTATGGTTCCAAGTAGGCAGTGTTTGATGACGATGGAGAGAAGTGGATCTTCTAAGGAGATAGGAAGATTCTTCTGACATGTCTAGTGTCAGCAATGGTGGCAGAAAAGTTGCTGCGGCAAGGTTGTAAAGCATTCTTAGCTCATGTCGTGGATACCAAGGCGAAAGGTCCTAGCCTCGAGGAGGTGACAGTTGTCTAAGAGTTTGCAGATGTGTTTCCTGATGAGTTCCTCGGTGTACCCCCACCCCGAGAGATTGATTTTGAGATCAATCTGGTACCAAGAACACAACCAACAGACGCTGTACAGGATGGCTCCAGCAGAGATGGCAGAGTTGAAGAAGAAGTTATAGGAATTGTTGGAGAAAGGTTTCATCTGACCAAGCACGTCGCCTTGGGGTGCTCCAGTGCTGTTTGTTAAGAAGAAGGACGGGTCGATGCGGTTATGCATAGATTACCCACAATTGAACAAAGTCATGGTCAAGAATAAGTACCCGTTGCCGATGATAGATGATCTATTTGACCAGTTGTGTGGCGCTACAGTGTTCTCAAAGATCGATCTACGGTCTGGATATCAACAGTTGAAGATTAAGGCATATGACATACCAAAGTCAGCGTTTAGGATGAGGTATGGTCACTTTGAGTTTGTGGTTATGCCGTTTAGGCTAACCAATGCACCTGCTACTTTCATGGATATGATAAATAGGGTGTTCCATCCATTTCTAGATCAGTTTATTGTAGTCTTCATAGATGACATCTTGATCTACAGTCGGGAAAGTCAAGAACATGAACAACATCTTCAACAAGCATTGACTCTTCTTCGCCAACATCAGTTGTATGCCAAGTTCAACAAATGCGAGTTCTGGTTGAAGGAAGAGATTTTCTTGGGTCACATGATATCTGTAGAAGGAGTCAGAGTGGACACTACAAAGGTGGAGTCAGTTGCAGATTAGGAGCAACCAAAGATGCCGACAGAAGTTCATAGTTTCCTAGGTTTGGTAGGATATTACTGGAGATTTATCAAGGACTTCAGTGCAATCGCGTCGCCGATGACAAAGTTGACCAGGAAGGATGTACCTTTTATCTGGGATGATCGTTGTCAGCAAGTTTTCCAAAGTTTGAAGGAGAAGTTGACTAGTGCTCCAATGCTAGTGCTTCCAGAGCCTGGGAAGGGCTATGTTGTTTTCTGCGATGCTTCCAAGAAGGGCTTAGGTTGTGTGTTGATGCAGGAGGATCATGTAGTTTCTTTTGTTTCACGACAACTTAAGAAACATGAGGAGAACTATTCGACACATGATTTGGAGTTGGCAGCGGTGGTCCATGCGTTAAAGGTTTGGCGACACTATCTTTATGGGGAGGTGTGTCAGATCTTTACAGATCACAAGAACTTGAAGTATATCTTTTCGCAGAGTGAGCTGAATATGCGACAACATCATTGGATGGAGCTAATCAATGATTATGATTGCACCATTGAGTATCATCTTGGTAAGGCAAATGTGGTAGCTGATGTGCTTAGCAGAAAGTTTTCTTCTCTCTCCACAAAGAAGGCATGATTGAATTCCTTGGTATGTCATAGGCGAGATATGTTTGTCTCCTTACGACAGATGAATGTATAGTTGGAAGTTTCCTTGTTGGTAGGACTGTTGGCACAAATGCAAGTCAAGCCTATGCTGAGACAGCAGATTAAAGATGCACAATAGGTAGATGATACAGTGTAGTTGATCAGGCCAGAGCTTGGTAGCGAAAAGCGTGATGGGTTCCATGAGTCCGAGGATGGACTAGTTTGCTATCATGGTAGAATGGTGGTCCCCGATGGTGATAATATAAGAAAGCTAGTGCTCGAGGAAGCACACATGTCAATGTATGCTATGCATCGAGGAGTCACCAAGATGTATCATAATATGAAGGACTTGTATTGGTGGTCTGGCTTGAAGAAGGATGTAGCTGAGTTTGTGGCTAAGTGTGCAGTATGTCAGTAAGTTAAAGCTGAGCATCAGAAGTCGGCAGGTACATTGCAACCCATGCCAATACCACAATGGAAATGGGATCATATAACCATGGATTTCGTAGTTGGTCTACCAAAGACATCTAGGAATCATGATTCCATTTGCGTAATAGTGGACATGTTGAAAAAATCTGCTAATTTCATACCTGTAAAGACAACATATATAGTAGAGAAGCTTGCTCATGTGTATGTAGATGAGATAGTGTGTTTGCATAACATACCAACAACGATAGTTTTCGACAGAGGTCCTCAATTCACAAGTCATTTCTGGGAACAGTTGCACAAAGCGTTGGGAACGCAATTGAGGTTTAGTACTGCCTTCCACCCCCAGACAGATGGACAGTCTGAAAGGACTATTCAGACTTTGGAAGATCTTCTCCGAGCTTGTGTTTTGCAGTCCCTAGGAAGTTGGGATGTGCATCTCAGTTTGATAGAGTTTGCTCACAATAACATTTACCAATGGAGCATTGACATGGCTCCTTACGAGGCTCTATATGGTAGGAAGTGCAGATCCCCTTTATGCTGGTATGAGTCTGGTGAATATCAGCTTTTGGGTCCTGAGTTAGTACAACAGACAATAGAAAAGATCAGAGTGATACATCAAAAGTTGAAAGCGGCACATGACAGACAAAAGTCTTATACAGACAATCACTAACGACCTTTAGAGTTCGAAGTGGGAGACAAAGTGTATCTCAAGGTCTCACCTTAGAAAGGCGTGTTAAGGTTTGGCCGAAAAGGCAAACTGGCACCCAGGTATATGGGTCCATACCCGGTAATAGCACGTGTTGGCAAGGTAGCTTACAAGTTAGAGCTACCTCCAGACTTGCACATGTTACATTCAGTGTTCCATGTCAGCATGATGAAGAAAAGTCATCCAAACACAGGGATAGTGATACATCCAGTTGAGGTTGACCTTGATGAAGACATGACCTATGAGGAAGGTTCAGTGGTGATCCTTGACAGAAGAGTAAAGAAGCTGAAGAGGAAGGACCTGGTTCTTGTGAAGGTTCTTTGGCATCACCGTGGTGTTGAGGAAGCCACATGGGAACTTGAGGAAGAGATGAGAAGGAAGTATCCCTCGCTTTTCTCTTCGGATTTCAGGGACGAAATCCCTTTGTAGAGGTTTATGGCTTGTAAGGACCCTGAACTTTGTTTTGGGCTTACCCTGTTTGTTTTTCCTAAACCTTGTGCTTGGTTGCTTGCTAATCATCTTTAGTGGTGATTAGGGTTTGCTTGTGCTTAGTTGAGAGCTAGAGGTGATACTTGCAAAATAACCTAAGTTAGGGTTGAAGAGCAAGCTTGCCACCTTGAGAAATGTCTTTCTCTCTCTTTGCTTCTTCTAGAGTTGAGAGGAAGGTTTGGGCTCGTGCCTTGAGTTGTCTTAGGCTTGGTTGAGCTCTTTTGGGCCTTTTTTCCCTTTCTTGGGCCTTGCCTTGCTTGGTTGAGCCCTGTATCGGGCAAGGATGCTTTGTGTCACCCATGGGGGTGTCAGCCATGGATGGAGTGTGTCGGCCTTTGACCTTGTTTGACCTCCTTGCTTTGGTTGTGTCACCCTAGCTTGGACATGTGGCTGAACCTTGGTTGAGTGGTGGCATGGCATGTGCATGTGTTTTGCAAGGTGGTAAAATGTGTGGACAAGTGTCCCTTAGTAAGGTGACACCTTGCCTTGGTTTAACCTTAAACCTCATCTATATATGCCTTACCTTTCTCTTCCTTGGGAACCCTTAGCTCTTTTGTTGCTCTCCCCTCCTTGTGTGCACGACACACCTTCCTTGGAGAGCTTGGTGGCCGATCCTTTCCCCTTGGTGGAGATCTCTTCTTCTTCCTCTAGCTAGGTGGCCGAACCCTAGGTGGGTCTTGTCCTTTGGTGGCTGAAATTGGTGAGCGTGGAGCTAGAAGCTAGAAGCTTGGATCTTTGGAGCTTGAAGAGTTTGCTTAAGGCGGGTTACATAACTCCTAACCCTAGCTATACTACCTTATATATGTTGCATGTTTCATATATGTTGATGATCGACCATTGCATGTTATGTTTCTTGCTCTAGTACATGTTGTTGATCTTATGGATATTATGAGCATGATGTTTTTGATGTAATTGATGGTTTATATGCCTTTACACCTAGTTGGCCGAACCATGGTTTAGGGTTTCCTTATTGAGCAATACCCCTTTTCCTTCCTTGGTCTAGAGAAGTGAGTTTGAGCTCTAGTGATGTAGGAAATACCCCTCTCTCATTTTAGTTGAGAGGTGAGTCTACATTCTAGTTGCTTGGGCGACACCCTCCTCTCACCATGGATTTGAGAGGTGAGCTTTTGAATAGATGATGACCTATGTTGAGGTGGATCCTCGTGGTTGCCCAATTTGTGATAGAGGTTGTGCAAAACCCCTCTCTCTTGGTTGTTGAGAGGTGAGCCGATCTTCTTGATCAATTAGGGTTTGGAGCCCTTGTGCTTGAGGTTGAAGATGACCATGTTGGGTTGTGCCTTGCACGATATGCCTTGGAGTAATGCTGCCCGATAATCTTCTTGTCTTGGGTTGTAACCTTGGCCGTTACACCTAGTTGGGTTTGGTTGGTGCTCGATATGGTTCCCTTGGTTGACACTTAGTGGAGATGGAGCTTGGGCGTTACACCTTGAGCTTGTGCTCTGAACGACACACTCTGAAGTAAGGTTGCGCGATGCCCCCCTTGCCTTGTGTTGATCTTGGCCGATAGGCTTTGTTGAGCCTTGGTGGCTTGATGCCCGGTATGCCTTGGCCGAGATGACCCTTGTCTTGGATGTGCTTTGACCGATATGATGTCTAATAGCTTTCCTTGTGTTGGGCAATATGAAGTATTCTTGTGATGCCCGATATGATGGTTGTATAGAGAACCCTAGATGGTGCCTTAGTGGGGGCCGATATGAGTAGCTTGATGTAGATGGACGTTAGGTCTATGCCGGACATAGAGTTGTGTTGCCCGACACACCCCTAGTGGAGTTGGTAGAGATGCTGCTTGTTTAGCTAGCTGATCCATGCACGATATAGCACCTTGGGCGATAGGGTGCCCTGGTCGATATGTACTCTTGGACGACATGGAGATGGTTGTGCATAGAGGCACCTTGTGCGTTATACCCCCTTGGCATAAAGGCTTGGGTGAGGGTAATCACCCTGCCCCATGCTACCTATCGTGAGGGTTGCAGGCATTTTGGTGAGGGTTCTGATAACTCAGAATGTATATGGCTTATAATGATAACACAAGTGATATGATGTAATCACCTTGAATCCTGCAAATATTATGATGAGATATAATGATAGGTTGTAAACTAGTAAGTTTGGAAGGATATGATGTTTCTACACATGTTAATGTGACACGTGTATATGGTCACAGGTATAAGGCATAATATATGCTCATGATTGATAATAATACCATAAATGATAAAGCTTATGAGTGATATAATCCTAGAGGTTGATCTATACTTGATAGTGTAATAATCCTATTAAATCCATGATGACTTCAGTTATCTCTATGAATGTGTATACTAACCATGTAGGTATTTCATGTGGATTCATAGCCTGGTAAGAGCTATGAGACATATGTGCTGGAATAGCACCATGTGGTAATATGACAACAAGTTGGTAGGTCTGAGGATCTGATATAAGGTTGAGTGCCTAATTGAGGTGTTATCCTCTGATGATGAGTTAAGGGATGCATTCCCAAAATGTTGATGCATGATATGATGCCTTGAGAGGCAGTGGTTGATATAATAAGGGATTGAGGTCCCAGGACAGTATGATGATGGCAATAATGATGTAATCCTATAAGGCTATGTTTATACTTTGTTTTGCCTCAACAATTGGCTTAAATTATACTAATCAATTATAGATGAACATATCGTGTAGTTTGCCCTGGCCATAGATCCATTACCGTCAGTATTTGGTGATGGTGAAACAGGTTTATTCTACGGGATTACCTGGAGCGCATATTGTTGAATATGTGAGGTTTCCCCTAGCCTAAAATAGGAGGGTCGAGTGCAACTGTGGTTGCAGACTCGGGACATATGGAGCATGGTGAACAAACCCATGGCTCAGGATATGTGATGATGAGCATGATGCGTTCATGGCTCAGATGTATGTGCTAGCACGTATGATGAGGTGAGCTAAAGATATGGGTAGCTTGCGGAGCTGACCCAGAGGCTGAGGCCCTATAAGCATAAGACTGTTGTCTTGCTTGATGATTCGTGTACTGACCATGAGAAGGTGAGGTCATGGAGTCCAGATCTCCTTAGACCTTGTATGGCACCGGATTGGGCTTCGCAGCCAATGGTTATATTTGAGTAGGGAAGGCTCAATTCCTCAGGGCATAATAAAACGTAATCCAGCCAAATAAGTATATCTTGCTTAAAGCAAAATATGGAACATTGATTGAGGCCTTGCTTATATAGCTGATCTAGTTGAACTATGCAGTTGTGCGTACGATCCTTATATCTTGCGAGAAGTTCTTATAAAGATTATCTTGTCAATCATGTTCAATAAAGAAATACTGGGTTATATGCCTCCCAGATATCTTGGTAAGCTTGATGGTAATAATAACTTTTCTCAGTATGCTGCTCTTGTTATACACTTTATCAGTTATCTGTTGTTATCTTCTTTAACCTTTTTGAGGTTTTATAGTTTCAGCGGGGAGTTATGTTTCTCGCTGGGACTGTGTGTCTCACCCCGCTGGTTTACACCCTTTTTAGGTGATCGTTCTAGACGTGGTGGTGGTCGTGAGGTTGCGGCCGAGAAGCAAGAAGAACAATAGAAGGAAAGAGATGGACATGCTGCTATTTTTGTGGTTTTGTAGTAGAGTCCTAGAGTCATCCCTATACACTCGGGTCCTTGGAGGTGTTTGACGACGTTTCATAATGTTAGCTATTGTCATTTTTATATATCATGCTGCTGGCCATATGTAGCCGTTATGAATGTATAAACATGTGTTAAACTCTGGTGCTGGCAGTACAGCTGGTTCCGATAAACTGTGGACCTATAACATGGTTTGTGAATGTTTACATAACATGTCTTTCTACAGGATCTGGATTCAAAAGTTCTCTCATGTATGCTTTCCGCAATCGGTTTTAATTAACCCGTGTTTTCAGTAATGTGAGGTTCTGCACATTTTCGCGTGTCATCTCATTGTCTGTATGATGGCGGGGTGTCACAATAGGTTTGGTATCAGAGCCCTAGGTTTCGTCGAGTCTACAAGGATCTAGGACTAGGTTTTCATCTGTTCTTGTGAGTTTTCCAGATTTTCTTACATTAACCTTCTGCCCTCAGTGGAAGATAAAGCTTAACGATGTCTGGAAACCATGAAGAACATGCTGCCGAGAGCAGCGATGCTGCATCAGTTGATGGAGCAGGATGGTAGGCACATGAAGATCGGGTGCCTGAGGTCCCCCAACTTGACCCAGCCATTCTCAAAAATCCTGCCTACTAGTAGCTTATGGGGCAGTTGATGGATACAATGAATCACATGGTGGAAAGAGTGCCAGTGCCTCTGCTAAGAGCATAGGCTCCCCATGGTGAAGCATCGGGTATTGGGAAGACCTTTGAGTAGCTTCACCGAGTTGGAGCTTTGGATTATGCTGGAAAGGCTGATCCGGAGAATGCTGATCTGTGGCTGACAGGTATCGAGAAGGCCTTTCGAATCCTTGACATCCCTGAAGCAGACAAAGTCAAGCATGCTATCTAACTTGTGAAAGGTAGTGCTGGCCACTGGTGGGCCATCGAGGAGGAGAAGCGACCCGGTGAGGAGATCGGGTTGGAGGTTTTCTGGTAAGAGTTCGTCAGCAGATACTTTCCAAAGACGTATCTAGACGAGAAGATCAACCAGTTTGAGCATCTACGCCAAGGATTGATGAGCATCACTGAGTATTAAGCCAAGTTCATGGACTTGCTAAGGTTTTGTCCTCACATGGCGGCAATAGATGATGAGCAGATCAGGTGGTTTGAGAAAGGTTTGAGTGCTGAGCTGTCGACAACTATTGCTGCTTTAGAGAATCGGGAGCGGTTTGCCATGTTTGTGGAGGCCATCCACAGGATTGAACGATCTGTTAAGGAGAAAAGGGAGTCCATGACCTGGAAAAGGCCTACTCAGTTCCACGGACAGAGGTTTGGTGGCTTCAAGAAGCCAAGGTTTTCAGCACCTTCTGTAATGCAGAATTCTCGTACACCATCTCAGTGGTCTCTGAGTAAGGGAATAGGTTATGTTTCTTCTCCATCAAAGGCACATAGTACATCTTCTATGGCAGTGATAGGGCCATCTAGGCTGTAGATAGAAGGCATGTCATGTTATCATTGCGGACAGACTGGGCACTTGAAGTCAAATTTCCCAAAGAGAGATGTTAAAGTAACACAACAGTTGAGACAGAATCAACAAGGGTCAGACAGACCGCAGCCAAGTGGTAGCAGAGGGCGAGGACGCGGTCAAGCGTCACAAGCAGGATCGTCTGCTCAAGGGAGAAGAGGATGTGGACAAGCAACGACTCGATTCTATGCTATAAGTCATTCGAAGGTGATAGTCAACCAACGAGTGGTGAAAGGTCAGATGGAGTTATTTCATTCTGATTTGTCTTCTTCTTGATTTATATCTATTTTGGTTGACCCTGGTGCTACACACTCTTTTAACGCACATAGTCTGCTTGATAGCTGTCCTTTACCTATTAGTTGTAGGAAAGATAGCCTGTTGTTAGAAACCCCTCTCGATGGGTCTTCGATACTTCGAGAAGAGTGTCCGTCTTGTGTTCTGTCTTTCTCAGGACACAGTATACAAGTGGATCTTATACCACTTGATATGCATGGATTCGATGTGATCCTTGGGATGGATACCTTAGAGAAGTATAAGGTTGTGTTGGACTGTGGTTCCAAGCAAGCGGTGTTTGACGACGATGGAGAGAAGTGGATCTTCCAAGGAGATAGGAAGATTCTTTCGACATGTCTAGTGTCAGCAATGGTGGCAGAAAAGTTGCTACGACAAGGTTGTAAAGCATTCTTAGCTCACATCGTGGATACCAAGGCAAAAGGTCCTAGCCTCGAGGAGGTGACAGTTGTTCGAGAGTTTACAGATGTGTTTCCAGATGAGTTCCCCGGTTTACCCCCACCCTAAAAGATTGATTTTGAGATCAATCTGGTACCAGGAACACAGCCAGCTGCACAGACGCCGTATAGGATGGCTCCAACAGAGATGGCAGAGTCGAAGAAGTAGTTACAGGAGTTGTTGGAGAATGGTTTCATTTGACCGAGCACGTCGCCTTGGGGTGCTCCAGTGCTATTTGTTAAGAAGAAGGACGGGTCGATGCAGTTATGCATAGATTACCGGCAGTTGAACAAAGTCACAATCAAGAATAAGTACCCGTTGCCGAGGATAGACGATTTGTTTGACCAGTTGCGTGGCACTACAGTGTTCTCAAAGATTGATCTACGGTCTGGATATCATCAGTTGAAGATAAAGGTGGATGCCATACCAAAGTCAACGTTTAGGATGAGGTATGGTCACTTTGAGTTTATGGTTATGCCATTTGGGCTAACCAATGCACCTGCTGCTTTCATGGATCTGATGAATAGGGTGTTCCATCGATTTCTAGATCAGTTTATTATAGTCTTCATAGATGACATCTTGATCTACAATCGGGATAGTCAAGAACATGAACAACATCTTCGACAAGCGTTGACTCTTCTTTGCCAACATCAGTTGTATGCCAAATTCAGCAAATGCGAGTTCTGGTTGAAGGAAGTGACTTTCTTGGGTCACGTGATATCTGTAGAAGGAGTCAGAGTGGACCCTAAGAAGGTGGAGTGAGTTGCAGATTGGGAGCAACCAAAGACGCTGACAGAAGTTCGTAGTTTCCTGGGTTTGGTAGGATATTACCGGAGATTTATCAAGGACTTCAGTGCAATCACGTTGCCGATGACAAAGTTGACCAGGAAGGATGTACCTTTTATCTGGGATGATCGTTGTCAGAAAGCTTTACAAAGTTTAAAGGAGAAGTTGACTAGTGCAGCCAGAGCCTGGGAAGGGCTATGTTGTTTTCTGCGATGCTTCCAAGAAGGGCTTAGGTTGCGTGTTGATGTAGGAGGATCATGTAGTTTCTTTTGCTTTGCGACAACTTAATAAACATGAGGAGAACTATCCGATACATTATTTGGATTTGGCAGCGGTGGTCCATGCGTTAAAGGTTTGGAGACACTATATTTATGGGGAGGTGTGTCATATCTTTACAGATCACAAGAACTTGAAGTATATCTTTTCACAGAGTGAGCTGAATATGCGACAACATCTTTGGATGGAGCTAATCAATGATTATGATTGCACCATTGAGTATCATCCTGGTAAGGCAAATGTGGTAGCTGATGTGCTTAGTAGAAAGTCTTCTTCTCTCTCCACAAAGAAGGCACGATTGAATTCCTTGGTATGCCATAGGCGAGATATGTTTGTCTCCTTATGATAGATGAATGTACAGTTGGAAGTTTCCTTGTTGGAAGGACTGTTGGAACAAATGCAAGTCAAGCCTACGCTAAGACAATAGATCAAAGACGTACAACATACATATGATATAGTGCAGTTGATCAGGTCAGAGCTTGGCAGTGAAAAGCGTGATGGGTTCTATGAGTCCGAGGATGGACTAGTTTGCTATCATGGTAGAATGGTGGTCCCCGATGGTGATAATCTAAGAAAGCTAATGCTCGAGGAAGAACACGTGTCAATGTATGCTATGCATCCAGGAGTCACCAAGATGTATCATAATCTGAAGGACCTGTATTGGTGGTCTGGCTCGAAGAAGGATGTAGCTGAGTTTGTAGCTAAGTGTGTAGTATGTCAGCAAGTTAAAGCTGAGCATCAGAAGCCGGCAGGTGCGTTGCAACCCATGCCAATACCACAATGGAAATGAGATCATATAACCATGGATTTCATAGTTGATCTACCAAAGATAGCTAGGAATCATGATTCCATTTGGGTAATAGTGGACATGTTGACAAAATATGCTCATTTCATACCTGTAAAAACAACATATACAATAGAGAAGCTTGCTCAGGTGTATGTAGACGAGATAGTGCATTTGCACGGTGTACCAACAATAATAGTTTCTGACAGAGGTCCTCAATTCACAAGTCGTTTCTGGGAACAGTTGCACAAAGCATTGGGAATGCAGTAGAGGTTTAGTACTGCCTTCCACCCCCAGACGGATGGACAGTCTGAAAGGACTATTCAGACTTTGGAAGATCTTCTCTGAGCTTGTGTTTTGCAGTCCCTAGGAAGTTGGGACGTGCATCTCAGTTTGATAGAGTTCGCTCACAATAAAAGTTATCAGCGGATCATTGACATGGCTCCTTACGAGGCTCTATATGGCAGGAAGTGCAGATCCCCTTTATGCTGGTATGAGTCTGGTGAATATCAGCTTTTGGGTCCTGAGTTAGTACAACAGACAACAGAAAAGATCAGAGTGATACAACAAAATTTGAAAGCGGCACATGACAGACAAAAGTCTTATGCAGACAATTGCCGACGACCTTTAGAGTTCCAAGTGGGAGACAAAGTGTATCTCAAGGTCTCACCTTGGAAAGGCGTGTTAAGGTTTGACCGGAAAGGCAAGTTGGCACCCAGGTATATGGGGCCATACCCAGTAATAGCACGTGTTGGCAAGGTATCTTACAAGTTAGAGCTGCTGCCAGAGTTGCACAAGTTACATCCGGTGTTCCATGTCAGCATGATGAAGAAAAGTCATCCAGACACAGGGACAGTGATACAACCAGTTGAGGTTGAGCTTGATGAAGACGTGACCTATGAGGAAGGTCCGGTGGCGATCCTTGACAAAAGAGTAAAGAAGTTGAAGAGGAAGGACCTGATTCTTGTGAAGGTTCTTTGGCATCACCGTGGTGTTGAGGAAGCCATGTGGGAGCTTAAGGAAGAGATGAGAAGGAAGTATCCCTCACTTTTCTCTTCAAATTTTGGGGACGAAATCCCTTTGTAGAGGTTTATGGCTTGTAAGGACCCTGACCTTTGTTTTGGGCTTACCCTATTTGTTTTGCCTAAACCTTGTGCTTGGTTGCTTTCTAATCATCTTTAGTGGTGATTAGGGTTTTCCTGTGCTTAGTTGAGAGCTGGAGGTGCTACTTGCAAAATAACCTAAGTTAGCGTTGAAGAGAAAGTTTGCCACCTTGAGAAATGTCTTTCTCTCTCTTTGCTTCCTATAGAGTTGAGAGGAAGGTTTGGGCTCGTGCCTTGAGTTGTCTTGGGCTTGGTTGAGCTCTTTTGGGCCTTGTTTTCCCTTGCTTGGGCCTTGCCTTGCTTGTTTGAGCCCTGTATCGGGCAAGGATGCTTTGTGTTGCCCATGGGGGTGTCGGCCATGGATGGAGTGTGTCAGCCTTTGACCTTGTTTGACCTCCTTGCTTTGGTTGTGTCACCCTAGCTTGGACATGTGGCCGAAACTTGGTTGAGTGGTGGCATGGCATGTGCATGTGTTTTGCAAGGTGGTAAAACACGTGGACAAGTGTCCCTTGGTAAGGTGACACCTTGCCTTGGTTTAACCTTGACCCTCATCTATATATGCCTTGCCTTTCTCTTCCTTGGGAACCCTTTAGCTCTTTTGTTGCTCTCCCCTCCTTGTGTGCATGACACACCTTCCTTGGAGAGCTTGGTAGCCGATCCTTTCCCCTTGGTGGAGATCTCTTCTTCTTCCTCTAGCTAGGTGGCTGAACCCTAGGTGGGTCTTCTCCTTTGGTGGCCGAAAGTGGTGAGCGTGGAGCTAGGAGCTAGAAGCTTGGATCTTTGGATCTTGAAGAGTCTGCTTAAGGCGGGTTACATAACTCCTAACCCTAGATATACTATCTTCTCTATGTTGCATGTTTCATATATGTTGATGATCGACCATTGCATGTTATGTTTCTTTCTCTAGTACATGTTGTTGATCTTATGGATATTCTGAGCTTGATGTTGTTGATGGTTTATATGCCTTTAAACCTAGTTGGCCGAACCATGGTTTAGGATTTCCTTATTGAGCAATACCCCTTTCCCCTCCTTGGTCTAGAGAAGTGAGTTTGAGCTCTAGTGATGTAGGCAATACCCCTCTCTCATTTTAGTTGAGAGGTGTCTACATTCTAGTTGCTTGGGCGAAACCCTCATCTGACCATGAATTTGAGAGGTTAGCTTTTGAATAGATGATGACCTATGTTGATGCCTGATATGATGGTTGTATAGAGAACCCTAGATGGTGCCTTAGTGGTGGCCGATATGAGTAGCTTGATCTAGATGGATGTTAGGTCTATTCCGGACATGGGGTTGTGTTGCCCGACGCACACCTAGTGGAGTTGGTAGAGATGCTTCTTGTTTAGCCAACTAGTCCATGCACGATGTGGCACCTTGGGCGATAGGGTGCCCTGGTCGATAGAAGGACTCTTGGATGACATGGAGATGGTTGTGCATAAAGGCGCCTTGGGTGTTATACCTCCCTTGGACGATAGGCTTGGGTGAGGGTAGTCACCCTGCCCGATGCTACCTATCGTGAGGGTTGCAGGAGTTTTGGTGAGGGTTCTGATAACTCAGAATGTATATGGCTTATAATGATAACACAAGTGATATGATGTAATCACCTTGAATCCTGCAAATTTGATGATGAGATATAATGATAGGTTGTGAACCAGTAAGTTTGGAAGGATATGATGTTGCTACACATGTTAATGTGACACATGTATATGGTCACATGTATAAGGCATAATATATGCTCATGATTTATAATAATACCATAAATGATAAAGCTTATGAGTGATATAATCCTAGATGTTGCTCTATACTTGATAGTGTAATAATCCTATTAAATCCATGATGACTTTAGTTATCTCTATGAATGCGTATACTAACCATGCAAGTATTTCATGTGGATTCATAGCCTGGTAAGAGCTATGAGACATATGTGCTGGAATAGCACCATGTGGTAATATGGCAACAAGTTGGTAGGTCTGAGGACCTGATATAAGGCTGAGTGCCTAGTTGAGGTGTTATCCTCTAATGATGAGTTAAGGGATGCGTTCCCAGAATGTTGATGCATGATATGATGCCTTGAGAGGCAGTGGTTGATATAATAAGGGATTGAGGTCCCAGGACAGTACGATGATGGTAATAATGATGTAATACTATAAGGCTATGTTTATACTTTGTTTTGCCTCAACAATTGGCTTAAATTATACTAATCAATTATAGATGAACATATCATGTAGTTTGCCCTGGCCATAGATCCATTACTGTCAGTATTTGGTGATGGTGAAACAAGTTTATTCTACGGGATTACCTGGAGCGCATATTGTTGAATATGTGAGGTTTCCCCTAGACTAAAATAGGAGGGTTGAGTGCAACTGTGGTTGCAGACTTGGGACATATGGAGTATGGTGAACAGACCCATGGCTTAGGATATGTGATGATGAGCATGATGTGTTCATGGCTCATATGTATGTGCTAGCACCTATGATGAGGTGAGCTAAAGATATGGGTAGCTTGTGGAGATGACCCAGAGACTGAGGCCCTATAAGCATAAGACTACTGTCTTGGTTGATGATTCATGTACTAACCATGAGAAGGTGAGGTCATGGAGTCCATATCTCCTTAGACCTTGTATGGAACCGGATTGGGCTGCGCAACCAATGGTTGGATTTGAGTCGGGAAGGCTCACTTCCTCAGGGCATAATAAAATGTAATCCAGCCGAATAAGTATATCTTGCTTAGAGCAAAATACAGAACATTGATTGAGGCCTTGCTTATATAGCTGATCTAGTTGAACTATGCAGTTGTGCGTACGATCCTTATATCTTGTGATAAGTTCTTATAAAGCTTATCTTGTCAATCATGTTCCATAAAGAAATAATGGGTTATATGCCTCCTAGATATCTTGGTAAGCCTAATGGTAATAATGGTTTTGCTCAGTATGTTTCTCTTGTTATACACTTTATCAATTATCTTTCTGTTATCTGCTTTAACCTTTTTGAGGTTTTATAGTTTCAACGGGGAGTTATGTTTCTCGCTGGGACTGTGTGTCTCACCCCACTGGTTTACACCCTTTTTAGGTGATCGTTCTAGATGTGGTGGTGGTCGTGAGGTTGCGGCCGAACAACAAGAAGAGTAGTAGAAGGCAAGAGATGGACATGCTACTATTTTGTGATTTTGTAGTAGAGTCCTAGAGTCATCCCTGTACACTTGGGTCCTTGGAGGTGTTTGATGACCTTTCACAATGTTAGCTATTGTAATTTTTGTATATCCTGCTGTTGGCCGTACGTGGCCGTTATGAATGTATAAACAGGTGTTAAACTCTGGTGCTGATAGTACAACTAGTTTCGATAAGCTGTGGACCTATAACATGGCTTGTGAATGTTTATATAACATGTCTTTCTGTAGGATCTGGATGCAAATGTTCTCTCATGTATGCTTTCCGCAATCAATTTTAATTAACCCGTGTTTTTGGTAATGTGAGGTTCTGCACATTTTCGCGTGTCATCTTGTTGTCTGTGTGATGGCGGGGTGTCACAGTAGGTTTGGCATCAAAGCCCTAGGTTTTGCTGAGTGTACAAGGATCTAGGACTAGGTTTTTGTCTATTCTTGTGAGTTTTCCAGATTTTCTTACATTAACCTTCTGCCCTCAGCGGAAGATAAAGCCTAAATATGTCTGTAAACCATGAATAATATGCTGCCAAGAGCAGCGATGCTGCATCAGTTGATGGAGCAGAAGGGCAGGCACATGAAGATCGGGTGCCTGAGGTCCCCCAACTTGACCCAGCCAGTCTCGAAAATCCTGCCTACCAGCAGCTTATGGGGCAGTTGATGGCTACAATGAATCACATGGTGGAAAGAGTGACAGTGCCTCTGCCAAGAGCATAGGCTCCCCATGGTGAAGCATCGGGTATTGGGAAGACCTTTGAGCGGCTTCACCGAGTCGGAGTTTCGGATTATGCTGGAACGGCTGATCTAACAGATGCTGATCTGTGGCTGATAGGTCTCGAGAAGGCCTTCTGGATCCTCGACATCCCTGAAGTAGACAAAGTCAAGTACGCTGTCTAACTTATGAAAGGTAGTGCTGGCCACTAGTGGGCCATCGAGGAGGAGAAGCGACCCGATGAGGAGATCGGTTGGGAGGTTTTTCGGCAAGAGTTCGTCAGCAGATACTTTCTAAAGACGTATCTTGATGAGAAGATCAACCAGTTTAAGCATCTACACCAAAGATTGATTAGCATCACCGAGTATGAAGCCAAGTTCATGGACTTGCTGAGGTTTTATCCTCACACGGCGGCAACAGATGATGAGCGGATCAGGCGGTTTGAGAAAGGTTTGAGTGCTGAGCTGTCGACACATGCTGCTGCTTTAGAGAATCAGGAGGGTTTGCCATGTTTGTGGAGTCTGTCCGTAGGATTGAATGATCTGTTAAGGAGAAAAGGGAGTCCATGACCAGGAAAAGGCCTGCTCAGTTCCAGGGACAGATGTTTGGTGGCTTCAAGAAGCCAAGGTTTTCAACACCTTCTGTAATGTAGAATTCTCGTACACCATCTCAGTGGTCTCTGAGTAAGGGAAGAGGTTATGTTTCTTCTCCATCAAAGGCACTTAGTACAACTTCTGTGGTAGTGACAGGGCCATCTAGGCCGCAGAAAGAAGGCAGGTCATGTTATCACTGTGGACAGACTGGGCACTTGAAGTCAAATTTCCCAAAGAGAGATGTTGAAGTAATACAACAGCTGAGACAGAATCAACAAGGGTTAGACAGACCGCAACCCAATGGTTGCAGAGGATGAGGATGCGGTCAAGCATCGCAAGCAGGATTGTCTGCTCAAGGGAGCAGAGGACGGGGACAAGAAACAGCTTGATTCTATGCTATAAGTCAGCCGGAGGCGATAGTCAACCCGCGAGTGGTGACAGGTCAGATGGAGTTATTTCATTCTGATTTGTCTTCTTCTTGTTTTATATCTATTTTGGTTGACCCCGGTGCTACACACTCTTTTATCACACATAGTCTGCTTGATAGCTGTCATTTACCTATTAGTTGTAAGAAAGATAGCATGTTGTTAGAAACCCCTCTCATTGGTTCTTCAATACTTCGAGAAGAGTGTCCATCTTGTGTTCAGTCTTTCTCAGGACACGGTATACAAGTGGATCTTATACCACTTGATATGCATGGATTTGATGTGATCCTTGGGATGGATACCTTAAAGAAGTATAAGGTTGTGTTGGACTGTGGTTCCAAGCAGGCAGTGTTTGATGACGATGGAGAGAAGTGGATCTTCCAAGGAGTAGGTAGATTCTTTCGACATGTCTAGTGTCACCAATGGTGGCAGAAAAGTTGCTGTGGCAAGGTTGTAAAGCATTCTTAGCTCACATCATGGATACCAAGGCGAAAGGTCCTAGCCTCGAGGAGGTGACAGTTGTCCGAGAGTTTGCAGATGTGTTTCCTGATGAGTTCCCCGGTGTACCCCCACCCCGAGAGATTGATTTTGAGATCAATCTGGTACCAGGAACACATCCAGTTGCACAGACGCCATATAAGATGGCTCCAGCAGAGATGGCAGAGTTGAAGAAGCAGTTACATGAATTGTTGGAGAAAGGTTTCATCCGACCAAGCACGTCGCCTTGGGGTGCTCCAGTGCTGTTTGTTAAGAAGAAGGACGGGTTGATGCAGTTATGCATAGATTACCGGAAATTGAACAAAGTCACGGTCAAGAATAAGTACCCATTGCCGATGATAGACAATATGTTTGACCAGCTGCGTGGTGCTATAATGTTCTCAAAGATCGATCTATGGTCTGGATATCATCAGTTGAAGATCAAGGCGGATGACATACCAAAGTCATCATTTAGGATGAGGTATGGTCACTTTAAGTTTGTGGTTATGCCGTTTGGGCTAACCAATGCACCTGCTACTTTCATGGATCTGATGAATAGGGTGTTCCATCCATTTCTAGATCAGTTTATTGTAGTCTTCATAGATGACATCTTGATCTATAGTCAGGACAGTCAAGAACATGAACAACATCTTCGACAAGCGTTGACTCTTCTTCGCCAACATCAGTTGTATGCCAAGTTCAACAAATGCGAAATCTGGTTGAAGGAAGTGACTTTCTTGGGTCACGTGATATCTACAGAAGGAGTCAGAGCAGACCCTAAGAAGGTGGAGTCAATTGCAGATTGGGAGCAACCAAAGACGCCGGCATAAGTTTGTAGTTTCTTGGGTTTGGTAGGATATTACCGGAGATTTATCAAGGACTTCAGTGCAATCACATTGCCGATGACAAAGTTGACCAGGAAGGATGTACCTTTTATCTGGGATGATCATTATCAGCAAGCTTTCCAAAGTTTGAAGGAGAAGTTCTCTCATGTATGCTTTCCGCAATCAGTTTTAATTAACCCGTGTTTTCCGTAATGTGAGGTTCTGCACATTTTCACGTTTCATCTCGTTGTCTGTGTGATGGCGGGGTGTCACGGATATGACATTGCCTTTTACTCATACTGACTGAGGGAATGAGATCTTAGGATACCGGCACTCCAAGATCTTGTACGGAACTGAATAGCCCTTTTCAGCGGTCAGTTAGACTTTGAATGGTACGATTCAAATTCCCCAGGGTATAATAAAAGATGTAATACAGTCGTATAGCATAATCTATTTTGGGTTATACAGGATGCTTCACATTGGATGATAACCCTTGTTTGTTCTCTTTACATAAAGATGATGCTTAGTGCAATTAAGAGATAGTAATTATACTTATGTTGTGCATATGCATAAGATTGTATATGTGTACATACAATAGTCATGATTATGTTGATATCTATACTGCTATTGCTGATTATAATTAGGTTGCTAGCTCTATAATGTTGTTAGTTATGTTTAGCATTCAATCCATGCCTCTATAATTAGAAATGCATATACTGCTAATCATGCTTATGCAAATACTCATTCTTATGTTGATAGCTCTACTTATGATATTGATCTGTTCAAACTGTTAGACATGCTAATGTTATTAGATATGCTTATGATGCTAGACTTATTCATGTTAATAGAGATAATATGCTACTAGACTTGCTTATTCTAGTTATGCATATGCTATTGAATCTCTTATATGGTTAATAAGGAAAATGATGATAGTCAGCTTGATGATGATAATTGTTATCAACTCCTTTATGTATTTTGTTAATCATCAGTGTTGGTGAGCCTATTTGTTATATATGATTAAACTTCTTAAACTATATCATTAAGTAAAATGTTGTAATCAATAAGCGTTGTTGGAGGTTATATCTCTTGCTGGGACATGGGTCTCACCTTTGTGGTTTGCCACATTTTTTAGGTAATCAAAAGTGATAAAAGCAAATATGTGACACCAAAGAGGAGCTATAGTAATGAATCTTTGAAAAAGTTGATTAGATGTCTAATGTGTCCTAGAGTCGTCCCTGTACTCTTAGGTCTAGGTAGGAAAAATTTGTATATGGTGTTTCAAACGAATCGAAATTTTGTTAGCATGTTAATGTTTGTTGTGTGGCATACACAAATATTGTTCTCCTGTGTATATATGTTGTGGCTAAGGTGATAGAACAGTTTGTATAAAATTCTTGGAATAGTATGGATATAAGAAAGAGGTTTGGCTCTTATGCAAATGTTTCTGAGCGGGAGCTGACGTTGAAATCGGTTTTAATTTACCCATATTTTTGGGTATGTGATTAATTAGTGATCGATTGTGCTTTATGTTTTGAGTAATCTCATTTAGCATAATGGGTTCTCACAAGTTGGTATCAGATCTTTAGGTTCACTGAGTCTATAGGGACACTAGGACTTAGGACTAGGATGATGTGTAAGTTAGGAATATGACATAAAAATATGGTGCATACTACCTAATCTCAGTATTTGGGTGCCCTGGCCAGATATTCAATTATTGAAGAAAAGGTAAGTATGGAACTCTTAGATTGTTATCTTTCTAATTACTCTGATCAAATAGTCCTTTTGAGACAATCTAAAGAGCATAATGAATAAGAAATAATGGTGTGAATATCTCAATTTTACCTTAAAGAATATGAGAATTGCATCATTATCTATCAAAACTTGAATGTTTGGTAAATATAAGAGAAAGATACAACACCATGAAATCTAAATCTGAATACAAATAAGGAAAAGAGGAGTTCTTGAAGATGTGATTCAAGAAGATAATAAAGTAAAAGACAAACAAGTCTATGCTTATAAAGTGAATCAAGGTATGAAATCCACATAAGATAGAGAGAACTCCTATAACAAGTATAAAATGAGAAGATGAATGGGAACAATGACAAAGAAATAAGATGGAACCTGAGTTAATCTCAGACCAATCTATGTGTGTAAGAAAGTGTTAATGAAAAATCAGCATGGCATGTGAAGGAAATTAAGGGAGATGATCCCGATTTAATGAAGAAAATGTGGAATATGATGATTTACCTGTCGATTAGTGGTTGAAAAACCTAATAAAATAAGAGAACATACCCAGTGTGATAAATAGTCATCAAGGAAGGAGTAATGAGATATGTTAATCATTGCGATTCCTATGATAATGACAAGGAACCTGAAATGGAAAAGGTAAAATGATACATAAGAAGCTGTAACTTGCATAATGAAATTAGAATTGGTTACCTTTTTGCTAGTGACCTTGAACAATGTTGCTATGATGTGGGAAGTGTGTTACCCTTTGTGTCTTTTCTTTCCCGGGCTTAACTTTGAAGTGGATCATTTCCACTTGGTATGTGTGGATTCATTGTAAACATGAGGGTGGATAGCTTATTATAGTATAAGGTTGTTTGGACTATGGTTCCAAGTTCATAAAGTTTGTGATGATTTTTCTTTTGAGCCTTCCAATAATTAGGAAGACTCCTCTTATATGTCTTGATATTTTTTATGTTGGTAAAAGTAGATGATATAAGGATGTGAGTTTCTTATAGCACATGAGGTGGATACCAAGGTAATGAATCCTAGTATCCAAGATGTATTAATAATATGAGAAATATGAGAAGGTTGGAGATGCTTATTAAACGAACATTCCAAGTATTCCTCTTCCACAAAGAGAGAGAGATAGAGAGGGAGAGAGAGTTTATGATAACCCTCTAAATGTTGTTTGGAAGGAAAAATAAAAGTGATTATATAATGTTGTGTATGGTTCAGTGATAGCTGGGCAAGACCACTATCAAGGATAGATGGTTTGTTGGTTGATAGATATGTGATACTGTGTTACTTTAAGATAAACCTAGGATCAAATACCAATGCATACGAGTTAGAGTGGATGACATAAGTTACATATGATAAGATATACATAATGTTCTAAGTTTGATAAGATCTAGAAAGTATGACTTTTGAGTAATGTGTTGATACAATAGATATAATTTTTAGATGATAGCTAGAATTTAAAGTTGAAAGTTACTATTAGAGTTGTATAAATGACACAACAAGTTTCTGCATTCCATATTGAGAATGTTTTCTTAGGTCGGGTTTTTTATGCTAACCCAAGAGGATATATGTATGAATGATGTGATATCACCATGATATGCAAGTAACCATGTGAAGGTAATAGTACGAGGTGCAAGGGAAGTACCCATCTTTGTTTACTTTGGATTTAGGGGGCGAAATCCCTGTTAGGGGTTTATAGTTGTAAGGCCTATGAATTTGCTTTATGGCTTGAATAAGATTAATTACCATAATTGAATTCTTAGAACCCTAATATAACCGTGTGATATACTTTGAAATCATAATACAAGCTTAAGTTTCAAATTTGGTCCAATATGGACACCGGTTGAGCAAGTTATGCAATTTTATGCACATTTTTGACTTTTCTACAATTTACCCAATTGAGAGGTTTTACTTGCAATCCATCACTTGCAATATGTTCCTTGGATATTATCTCATCATTCTTGAGCTTTTTGAGCCATAGGGAACCTATTTAATCTTGGGTTTGAAGGTGTTTTCTCTAAGGGTATTTTAGGGTTTACCCCTTCACAAATGAGCTACCTTTAGTAGCTATCAACTAATGAATTATGTGATTGGCTGGGAAATTCAAAAAAGGAAATCGAAGCAGGTCTATAAGGATGGTGATGGAGCTTCTTGTGTGTGTTCTTGTATATTATTATTAGTTTAAGGCGATAGACACATGGGGAAGCTACTTTAACACCTCATGCTTGCTCCCATCCTTATCCATGGGCAATATTTACCTCTTCCTTGCCCAAGTACGAAACTTTTCTTGCTTTATCTTTCCTCTAGCCTGGAGCAATGAATCCACTCTGTTTTTCTGCAGAACCAAGTGCTCTAAGGTAGAATTCAACGTCTTTTTGGAGAAGAAGGTCTCCTAGTGCTCCATTTATCCCTACCTAGGGTTTCCAAGGTCATCTTCTAGGGATTTTGACCAAGGCAAGTTATTTTCTTCCTTCTTTCTCGATTTATCTTGCTCTTCTCCTTCCTTATACCTTCCTCCAGGTTGTAACCTTGCTGTTCCATGGTAGAAATTGCTCTAAAGCTCTAAAACCCTACCTTTCTTGCTCCTTATGCTTAGGGTTTGCTCATTTGATGAAGAAAGGTGCTAGATGGACGAGTTCATAGCTTATGCTTGGATTTTCTACCCTACCTGCTCGATATGTCTTCTTTTTGGGGTTTCATATTCTCATTAGAGTCAAGTTTTATAACTTGCTCCACGTTTATTGCTTACCATAAGCTTTCTAGATCATGTTCTTGCTTGAAAATGATGATCCATGTACTAAAAAGCTATGCTTGACTTGGATTTCGATTTTTATAATGTTACCTATTCTGATTTCAGTTATAGATGAACCTGTGATCATGTGTACGTTATTACTAAGGTATAATATTACTTGGATCAGTTTGGTTTGACAACCTATGGTGCTAAGCACCTATCAACCAATGGTCAATTTTAGGGTTTTAAGCTGATTTCTTCTATAAACCAATGACCCGATGATGGTACCATTGCAACAACCCTATGGTGTTGTTTTCATGACAATGTATGGTGGTAACCAAGGGTGTCAACTAAAGTTCACCCCCTTAGGTCATGTTTTGACCTAATTAGAAACCTAGTGATTAACAACTAAGTACCCTAATGATGCTATCAATCAATGGTGAAATTAGTTTGATATTTGATGCTGATTAACGAATATAGTGCTGATCTAACAAACTATGGTGATTTAATGGTCACTAATGATGGTGGATCAGGTCTACAAAACCTATGGTGAGTTAATTATATAGTTGTATCATCAATTAAGCCTTAGATCAATGGTTTCTTTGGTAACTTGATGCAATGGCCGAACCTATACTGTAATTGATGGTTTTAATATATGAACTTGACCCAATGGTCAAGATATAATGTTTATTCATCCAATAGAGTAGAATGATGGATAATGTAATATGTTGGTCCTAATAATGTGATTTAGATGGTTTCATTTATATGATCAACTTAAGGAGCTTACTTGTTGACAATGGATGGCTTGTTTTAAGTGAACAGTCGATTGTGGGTTTTATCCTACTCTCAGTGGAACTTTTTGTGTTGTTAATCAAGGGATGTCTAGGGTTAGATGGTGAATCTTTATAGAGCACTAATCAAGGATTTCATAGGTGGTTTATCCAAGGTATTTACTTATGTAAACAACCAATGGTCTTACCTTTTAAACATTCAATGGTTCTGGGTGACATTGTGGTATGGTGATATGGGTTGAATGATGATGGAACAAATGGAGGGTTACCCTTAATAAGGTAGTATTACCTATTCAATCAAATGAATAGAAGGGATGATAATCATATTGTATTTATATGTAACCCTAATGAGGTATATCTTGTTATACCTAGCTTTAATATAACTAAATGATGGGAATTGGGTATGAATAGTCCTTGAATGACTAATACAATCATGAAGTACTATGTCAATGTTGTTGAAACCCTAGTATGATATAAACCAATGGTTACACCTTGATTTAAGTGTGGGTTCATACTTTAGAATAGTATGGAATGTTATGGTGATGCTTCACCTTATGCATCCATGATCCAATGGGAATGCCGTGAGTTAGAGTTTGGGTATAAGTGCTGATTCGTAACATTAATATAATTTATCTTGTTGAACCTAACTCTAATGCAAATAGATAAAGATGAGTATTCATGTATAACATTCTTATATGATGGAATGATGGTAAAATAACCGTATTAACATGATCACAACCTTAATGTGTTAATTGGTGGTTGTCATAGACACATGGTTGATACTTGCTTATGCAAAACATGTGCATTATGAATATGATGAGGGTTAATCATATCTAGATTCCTTGCATGTTGGTGTAATAAAGGAATGTTCTGAATGTTAATATAACCCTACTATGATTGTTTATGAATATCTCCTAGATAATTAATGCAATATTGTGCTGATCTGGTGTATTATATGTAAGTGATGTTGTTGAGACTTGTTATAAGGTATGCAAAGATAATGATGATCTTGTAGGGAATAGTATGATGGTCTTAATGACGTTTGGGCATGGTTGAGACCTGAAGGAGTGCAATCCTCTTATGTTGATAAGAGTTGATACCCTGTGATATTGTGAAAAGGATTTATATCTTGTGATACTATGATGACTAGTGTGGTCTCATGAATGGCAAGTGAATAGTACCATGTGATGATGAGATGAGAAATTATGTTTCACACGTTTTATATCTTTTCAAAGTTGTGATATTTATATGCTTGCTAGAAGTGAATTAGGGTTTGTATGTCCATTTGTTTGATGCAGCCTTAATTCACCCAATTGGCATAATTAATCAAGTGCAACTCTAATCATGTATTGCCCTGTGTAATAGAACCATCTTCACTGTGACATCCCACCATCACACAGACAACGAGATGCCATGCGAAAATGTGTGGAACCATATATTACCAAAAACATAGTTTAATTAAAACCGATTGCGGAAAGTATACATGAGAGAACTTTTGCATCCAGATCCTACAGAGAAACATGTTATATAAACATTCACAAGCCTTGTTATAGGTACAAAGCTTATCAGAACCAGCTGTACCGTCAGCACCAGAGTTCAACACCTATTTATACATACATAACGACCCCATACGGTCAGCAACAGGACATACAAAAATTACAACAACTAAACATCGTGAAACATCGTCAAACGTGTCCGAGGACCTAAGAGTACAGGGATGGGTCTAGGACTCTACTACAAAACCACCAAAACAGCAGCATGTCCAACTCTTGCCTTCTACTACTCTTCTTGCTGCTCGGCCGCAACCTCACGACCACCACCACGTCTAGAGAGATCACCTAAAAAGGGTGTAAACTAGTGGGGTGAGACACAGTCCCAGCAAGAAACATAACTCCCTGCCGAAACTATGAAACCTTAGAAGGTTAAGGGAAATAACAACAAATAACTGATAAAGCGTATAACAAGAGCAACATACTGAGCAAGGCTATTATTACCATCAAGTTTACCAAGATATCCGGGAGGCATAGAACTAAGTATTTCTTTATGGAACATGATTGAAAAGATAAGCTTTATAAGAACTTATCACAAACTATAAGGATCGTATAAACAATTGCATAGTATAACTAGATCAACTATATAAGCTAGGCCTCAATCAATGTTTCATGTTTTGTTCTAAGCAAGATATACCGTTCGACTGGATTACATTTTATTATGCCCTGAGGAAGTGAGCCTTCCCTGCTCAAATCCAACCATTGGCTGTGAAGCCTAATCTGGTGCCATACAAGGTCTAAGGAGATCTAGACTCCATGACATCACCTTCCCATGGTCAGTACATGAACCATCAAGCAAGACCACAGTCTTATGCTTATAGGACTCAACCTCTGGGTCAGCTCCGCAAGCTACCCATATCTCTAGCTCACCTCATCATAGGTGCTAGTACATACATCCGAGCCATGAACGCATCATGCTCATTATCACATATCCTGAGCCATGGGCATGTTCACCTTGCTCCATATATCCTGAGTCTGCAACCACAGTTGCACTCAACCCTCCAATTTTAGGCTAGGGGAAACCTCACATATTCAACAATATATGCTCTAGGTAATCCCACAGGATAAACCTGTTTCACCATCACCAAGTACTGACGATGATGGATCTATGGCTATGGCAAACTACATGATATGTTTATCTATAATTAATTAGTATATTTTAAGCCAATTGTTGAGGCAACCAAAGTATAAACATAGTCATATAGGATTACATCATAATTTCAATCATCATACTGTCCTGGGACCTCAATCCCTCATTATAACTACCACTGCCCCCCAAGGCATCATAAACATGCATCAGTATTCTGAGAACACATCCCTTCTCTCTCATCATCAGAGGATAACACCTCAACCAGACACTCAACCTTTTTTCACGTCCTCAAACCTATGAACCTGTTATCTCATTATCACATGGTGCTATTCAGGCACATAAATCTCATAGCTCTTATCAGGCCATGAATCCACATGAAATACCTGCATGGTTAGTATACATATTCATAGAGATAACTTAAGTCATCATGGATTAACAACATTATCATGCTATCAAGTATAGAGCAACATCCATGAGTATATTACACGTAAACTGTAGAAAGCATAGTTTGATTATCAATCATAAGCATATATCAGGCTCCATACATGTGATCATAATCATGAGCCACATCATCATGTGAAGCAACATCATATGCTTCCAAGCTTCCTGGTTCACAACCTACCATCTTAATTCATTATCATATATACATGATTCAAGGTGATTACATCATGTCACTTGTATTATCATTATTAATAGAGAACTATCAACTATATTCATTCCGGGTTATCATAACCCTCACCAAAGCTCATGTAACCCTCACTATAGGTATGGCGAGCAGTGCCATCCCTCACCAAAGGGTGTATCAGGTATGGTCATACCCTCACCAAAGGATGCATCGGCTAGGGTTTCCCAACCCTAAGCGAGATCACCACCATATCGGTCAACCCAACACTTCACCTATCATGCAACTAGAAACCACCATCTCACATGGTGTCGGGTAAGGTGTACTGTGCATCAACAGATGCTATCGGCCTAAGGCCTAACGTGCACAAGGATCAGGGTTAGGGTTAGGGTTCCTTTATCGGCAAACCCTCAACCTTGACCATCTCGACCAAAGGGTATAACGCCCAAGGCACCTCTATTGTGCATACATCTCCATGTCATTCAAGGGTCATCCATATCGGCCAGGGCACCCATGTCATCCAAGATACCATATTGGGCATGGGCATGCTGGATACTTAAACATCATATCGGCCAACACCTCTAAGGTTCTCTAAACCATCATCATCTCAGGCACCACAATACTACCTCACATCGCCAAGACCTATCACAAGGTGTGTCGTGCAGAGCACACAATAAGGTGTAATGCCCAAGCCCCAACTCCACAAAGGGTATCGGCCAAGCCCGACTAGGCATATCGATCAAAGGAACAACACCACCACTCAACTCCTATCGGACATCACCACAACTAACCCATATCACCCCACACAAGGATAGCCTACTAGGATCCAAATCAGCCAAAGCATAACGGGCACCAAGCCAACCATCTCAACTCCATATTAGATCGGCCAAAGATCAACACAAGGTAGGGGTATCGGGCAACCTTACTTCAAGATGTATCGTTCAGAGCACAAGATATAAGGTGTGTCGCCCAAACTTTATCTCAAGCCAAGAGAACCATATTGGGTATCAAACCAACCATCTCAACTAGGTGTGTCACCCAAGGGTACAACCCAAGACAAGGCTATAGGGAAGCACTATCCCAAGGTCATATCGTGCAAGACACAACCCAACAAGGTTATCTTCAACCTCAAGCACAGGGGCACCAAACCCTAACTGATCAAGAAGGTCGACTCACCTCTCAACAACTAAGAGAGAGGGGTTTTGCACAACCTCTATCACAAGTCGGGCAACCACAAGGACCAACCTCAACATAGATCATCAAAAGCTCACCTCTAAAATCCATGGTGAGAGGAGGGTGTTGCCCAAGAAACTATAATATAAGCTCACCTCTCAACTTAAATGAGAGAGGGGTATTGCCCACATTACTAGAGCTCAAACTCACTTCTCTAGACCAAGGAGAGAAAGGAGTGTTGCTACCAAAGAAAAACCCAACTATAGTTCAGCCAACAAGATCCAAAGACATATAAACATCAACAACATCATGCTCACTATATCCATAAGATCAACGACATGTACTAGAGCAAGAAACATAACATGCAAGGCTGACTATCAACATATAAGAATCATGCATCATAAAGAAGGTAGAATAGCTAGGGTTCGAAGTTATGTAACCCGCCTTAAGAAAACTCCTCAAGCTCCAAAGCTCCAAGCTTCTAGCTCCTAGCTCCAAGCTCACCACTTCGGCCACCAAGGAAATAAGGTCCACCTAGGGTTTGGCCACCAAGCTAGAGGAAGAAGAAGAGAACTCCTTCAAAGGGATCAGTTACCAACCTTAGCTCCTCCAAGGGTATCAGCCACCAAGGTCTCCAAGGAAGGCGTGTCGTGCACACAAGGAGAGAAGAGCAACAAAAGAGATAAAGGGTTCCTAAGGAAGAGAAAGGCAAGGCATATATAGATGAGGGTCAAGGTTAAACCAAGGCAAGGTGTCACCTTACCAAGGGACACTTGTCCACACGTTTTACCACCTTGCAAACCTCATGCACATGCCATGCCACCACTCAACTAAGGTTCGGTCACATGTCCAATCTAGGGTGACACAACCAAAGCAAGAAGGTCAACAAAGGTCAAAGGCCGACACACTACTCCTCCATGGCCGACACACACATGGGCGATACCCCATGGCTGACACAAGGCATCGTTGCCCGATACAGGGCTCCTCAAAGTAAGGCAAGGCCCAACAAGGCTCAACCAAGCCCAACAGAGCTTCAACAAAGCCCAAGACAACTCAAGGCACGAGCCCAAACCTTCCTCTCAACTCTAGAGGAAGCAAAGAGAGAGAAAGAAATCTCTCAAGGTGACAAACTTGCTCTTCAACCCTAACTCAGGTTATTTTGCAAGTAGCACCTCCAACTCTCAACAAAGCACAAGAAAACCCTAATCACAACTAAAGGTGATTAGCAAGAAATCAAGCACCAGGTTTAGGCAAAACAAATAGGGTAAGCCAAAAACGAAGGTCATGGTCCTTACAAGCCATAAACCTCTACAAAGGGATTTTGTCCCTGAAATCCGAAGGGAAAAGCGAGGGATACTTTCACTTCATATCTTCCTCAAGCTCCCACATGGCTTCCTCAATGCCACGATGATGCCAAAGAACCTTCATAAGAGCCAGGTCCTTCTTCTTCAGCCTTTTTACTCTTCTGTCAAGGATCGCCACCAGACCCTCCTCGTAGGTCACATCTTCATCAAGCTCAACCTCAACTGGATGTATCACTGTCCTTGTGTCTGGATGAATTTTCTTCAACATGCTAACATGGAATACCGGATGTAATCTGTGCAACTCTGGCAGTAGTTCTAACCTGTAAGCTACCTTGCCAACACGTGCTATTACTGAGTATGGCCCCATATACCTGGGTGCCAGCTTGCCTTTCTGGCCAAACCTTAGCATGCCTTTCCAAGGTGAGACCTTGAGATACACTTTGTCTCCCACTTGGAACTCTAAAGGTCATCGATGATTGTCTGCATAAGACTTCTGTCTGTCCTGTGCTGCCTTCAACTGTTACCGTATCACCTTGATTTTTTCTGTTGTCTGCTGCACTAACTCAGGACCCAAAAGCTGATACTCACCAGACTCATACCAGCATAAGGGGGATATGCACTTCCTTCCATATAGAGCCTCATAAGGAGCCATATCAATGCTCCGCTGGTAACTATTGTTATAAGTGAACTCTATCAGACTGAGATGCACGTCCCAACTTCCTAGGAACTGCAAAACACAAGCTCAGAGAGGATCCTCCAAGGTTTGAATAGTCTTTTCAGACTGTCCATCTATCTGTGGGTGGAAAGCGGTACTGAACCTCAGCTGCGTTCCCAACACTTTGTGCAACTGTTCCCAGAAATGACTTGTGAACCGATGTCCTCTGTCAGAGACTATTGTTGCTGGAACACAGTGCAAATGCACTATCTCATCTACATATACCTGAGCAAGCTTTTCTACTGTATATGTCATCTTTACCGATATGAAATGAGCAGATTTTGTCAGCCTGCCCACTATTACCCAAATGGAATCATGATTCCTAGATATTTTTGGTAGACCAACTATGAAATCCATGGTTATATGATCCCATTTCCATTTCAGTGTTGGCATGGGTTGCAACATACCTGCTGAATTCTGATGCTCAGCTTTAACTTGCTGACATACTGCACACTTAGCCACAAACTTAGCTACATCCTTCTTCAAGCCAGACCACCAATATAGGTCCTTCAAATTATGATACATCTTGGTGACTCCTAGATGCATAACATACATTGATGTGTGTGATTCCTCGAGTACTAGCTTTCTTAGATTATCAACATCGGGGACCACCATCCTACCATGATAGCAAACTAGTCCATCCTCGGACTCATGGAACCCATCACGCTTTTCACTGCCAAGCTCTGACCTGATCAACTCTACTATATCATCTGCCTGCTGTGTGTCTTTGATCTGCTGTCTTAGCGTAGGCTTAACTTGCATCTGTGCTAATAGTCCTGCCAACAAGGAAACTTCCAACTGCACCTGCCGCAAGGAGACAAACATATCTCGCCTATGGCATACCAAGGAACTCAACTGTGCTTTCTTCGTGGGGAGAGAAGAAGACTTTCTGCTAAGCGTATCAGCTACCACATTTGCCTTACTAGGATGATACTCAATGGTGCAATCATAATCATTGATTATCTCCATCCAATGACGTTGTCGCATATTCAGCTCATTTTGTGAAAAGATGCACTTCAAGTTCTTATGATCTGTAAAGATCTGACACACTTCACCATAAAGATAGTGTCTCCAAATATTTAACGCATGGACTACTACTGCCAACTCCAAATCATGTGTCGGATAGTTCTCCTCATGTTTCTTAAGCTGTCGCGAAGCAAAAGAAACCACATGATCCTCCTGCATCAGCACACATCCTAGGCCCTTCTTGGAAGCATCGCAGAAAACAACATAGCCTTTCCCAGGCTCTGGAAACACTAGCACTAGAGCACTAGTCAGTTTCTCCTTCAAAATTTGGAAAGCTCACTGACAACGATCATCCCAAACAAAAGGTACATCCTTCCTGGTCAGCTTTGTCATTGGCAACGCGATCACACTAAATTCCTTGATAAACCTCTGGTAATATCCTGCCAAACCCAGAAAACTATGAACTTCCGTCGGTGTCTTTGGTTGCTCCCAATCTACAACTGACTCCACCTTCTTAGGGTCAACTCTGACTCCTTCTGCAGATATCACATGACCCAAGAATGTCACTTTCTTCAACCAAAACTCACATTTGCTGAACTTGGCGTATAACTGATGTTGGTGAAGAAGACTCAACACTTGTCAAAGATGTCATTCATGCTCTTGACTGTCCCGACTGTAGATCAAGATGACATCTATAAAGACTACAACAAACTGATCTAGAAATGAACGGAACACTCAGTTCATCAGATCCATGAAAGTAGCAGGTGCATTGGTTAGCCCAAACGGTATAACCACAAACTCAAAGTGACCATACCTTGTCCTAAACATCGACTTAGGTATGCCATTCACCTTAATCCTCAACTGATGATATCCAGATCGTAGGTTGATCTTTGAGAACACTGTAGTGCCACACAACTGATCAAATAGATCATCAATCCTCGGAAATGGGTACTTATTCTTGATCGTGACTTTTTTCAACTGCCGGTAATCTATACATAACTACATTGACCCGTCCTTCTTCTTAACGAACAAGACTGGGGCACCCCCAAGGCGACGTGCTTGGTCAGATGAAACCTTTCTCCAACAAATCCTGTAACTGCTTCTTCAACTCTGCCATCTCTGCTGGAGCCATCCTATATGGTGTCTGTGCAACTGGTTGTGTTCCTGGTACCAGATTGATCTCAAAATCAATCTCTTGAGGTGGGGGAACACCGAGGAACTCATCAGGAAACACATCCGCAAACTCTCGGACAACCGTTACCTCCTCAAGGCTAGGACCTTTTGCCTTGGTATCCATAACATGAGATAAGAAAGCCTTACCACCTTGCGACAACAACTTCTCTCCCACCATCACTGACACTAGACATGTCATAAGAATCTTCCTATCTCCTTGGAAGATCTACTTCTCTCTGTCGTCATCAAACACTGCCTGCTTGGAACCACAATCCAACACAACCTTATACTTTTCTAAGGTATCCATCCCAAGGATCACATCGAATCCATGCATGTCAAGTGGTATAAGATCCACTTGTATACTATGTCTCGAAAAAGATAAGACACAAGAGGGACACTCCTCTAGAAGCATTGAGGAACCATCAAGAGGGGTTTCTAACAACAAGCTATCTTTCTTACAACTAATAGGTAAAGGATAGCTAGAAAGCAGGCTATGTGCGATAAAAGAGTGCGTAGCACCCGGGTCAACCAAAACAGATATCAAGCAAGAAGAAGACAAATAAAAAAGTAATAACTCCATCTAACCTTTCACCACTCGCGGGTTGACTATCACCTCCGACTGACTCATAACATAGAATCGAGCCGTTGCTTGTTGTCCACGTCCTTTGCTTCCTTGAGCAGACAATCTCGCTTGCGACGCTTGACCGCATCCTCGCCCTCTACTACCACTGGGCTACTATTTGTCAGACCCTTATTGATTCTGCCTCAGCTTCTGTTTCATTTCAACATCTTTTCTTGGGCAATTTGACCTCAAGTGCCCAGTCTGTCCACAGTGATAACATGACCTGCCTTCTATTTGCAGCCTAGATGGCTTTGTCACTGCCACAGAAGCTGTACTATGCGCCTTCGATGGCGAAGAAACATAACCTCTTCCCTTACTCAGAGACTACTGAGATGGTGCACGAGAACTCTACATCGTGGGAGGTGCTAAAAACCTTGGCTTTTTGAAGTCACCAAATCTCAGTCCCTGGAACTGAGAAGGCCTTTTCCTGGTCATGGACTCCCTTTTCTCCCTGACGGACCATTCAATCTTGAGGATGGACTCTACGAACATGGAAAACCGTTCCCAATTCTCCAAAGTAGCACTAGGTGTCGACAGCTCAACACTCAAACCTTTCTCAAACCGCCTGATCCGCTCATCATCTGTCGCCGCCATGTGAGGACAAAACCTTAACAAGTCCATGAACTTGTCTTCATACTCGGTGATGCTCATCGATCCTTGGCATAGACACTCAAATTGGTTGATCTTCTCATCCAGATACGTCTTTGAAAAGTATCTGCTGATGAACTCTTATCAGAAAACCTCCCAACCGATCTCCTCACCGGGTCGCTTCTCCTCCTCAATGGCCCACCAGTGGCCATCACTACCCTTCAGAAGGTAGACAGCGTGCTTGACTTTGTCTACTTCGGGGATTTTGAGGATTCAGAAGGCCTTCTCAAGACCTGTTAGCCACAAATCGGCATCTTCCGGATCAGCAGCTCCAGCATAATCCGAAGCTCCGACTCGGTGAATCCGCTCAAAGGTCTTCCCAATACCCGATGTTTCACCATGGGGAGCCTGTGCTCTTGGCTGAGGCACTGACAACCTTTCCACCATGTGATTCATCATAGCCATCAACTTCCCCATAAGCTGTTGGTAGACATGATTTTCGAGAATGGCTGGGTCAATTTGGGGGACCTTAGGCACCAGATCTTCACGTGCCTGCCCTCCTGCTCCATCAACTGATGCAACATCGCTACTCTTGGCAGCATGTTCTTCATGGTTTCTAGACATCTTTAAGCTTTATCTTCCGCTGAGGGAAGAAGGTTATTGTAAGAAAATCTGGAAAACTCACAAGAACAAGCACAAACCTAGTCCTAGATCCCTGTAGACTCAGTGAATCTAGAGCTCTGATAACAAACCAATTGTGACACCCCGCCATCACACAGACAACGAGATGACACACGAAAACGTGTGGAACCATATATTACCAAAAAAACGGGTTAATTAAAACTGATTGCAAAAAGTATACATGAGAGAACTTTTGCATCCAGATCCTACAGAGAAACATGTTATATAAACATTCACAAGCCTTGTTATAGGTACACAACTTATCGGAACCAGCTGTACCGTCAGCACCAGAGTTCAACACCTGTTTATACATACATAACAGCCACGTACGGTCAACATTGGGATATACAAAAATTACAACAACTAAACATCGTGAAACTTCATCAAACGTCTCCGAGGACCTGAGAGTACAAGGATGACTCTAGGACTCTACTAAAAAACCACCAAAATAGCAACATGTCCAACTCTTGCCTTCTACTGCTCTTCTTACTGCTCGGCCGCAACACCACCACGTCTAGAGCAATCACCTAAAAAGGGTGTAAACCAGTGGGGTGAGACACACAGTCCCAGTGAGAAACATAACTCCCCACCAAAACTATAAAACCTTTTAAGGTTAAGGCAAATAACAATAGATAACTGATAAAGCGTATAACAAGAGCAGCATACTAAGCAATGCTATTATTACCATCAAGCTTACCAAGATATCCGGGAGGCATAGAACCAAGTATTTCTTTATGGAACATGATTGACAAGATAAGCTTTATAAGAACTTATCACAAACTATAAGGATCATACAAACAATTGCATAGTATAACTAGATCAACTATATAAGCAAGGCCTCAATCAATGTTCCATATTTTTTTCTAAGCAAGATATACCGTTCGACTGGATTACATTTTATTATGCCCCGAGGAAGTGAGCCTTCCCTGGTCAAATCCAACTATTGGATACGAAGCCCAATCCGGTGCCATACAAGGTCTAAGGAGATCCAGACTCCATGACCTCACCTTCTCGTGGTCAGTACACGAATCATCAAGCAAGACCGCAGTCATATGCTTATAGGCCTCAACCTCTAGGTCAGCTCCGCAAGCTACCCATATCTCTAGCTCACCTCATCATAGGTGCTAGTACATACATATGAGCCATGAACGCATCATGCTCATCATCACATATCCTGAGCCATGGGCCTGTTCACCATGCTCCATATATCCTGAGTCTGCAACCACAGTTGCACTCAACCCTCCTATTTTAGGCTAGGGGAAACCTCGCATATTCAACAATATGCGCTCCAAGTAATCCCGCAAGATAAACATATTTCACCATCACCAAGTACTGACGATGATGGATCTATGGCCAGGGCAAACTACATGATATGTTTATCTATAATTAATTAGAATATTTTAAGCCAATTGTTGAGGCAACCAAAGTATAAACATAGTCATATAGGATTACATCATAATTGCAATCATCATACTATCGTGGGACCTCAATCCCTCATTATAACAACCACTGCCCCTCAAGGCATCATAAACATGCATCGGTATTCTGGGAACGCATCCCTTCTCTCATCATCAGAGGATAACACCTCAACCAGGCACTCACCCTTTTATCAGGTCCTCAAACCTATCAACCTGTTATCTCATTATCACATGGTGCTATCCAGGCACATACGTCTCATAGCTCTTATCAAGCCATGAATCCACATGAAATACCTGCATAGTTAGTATACATATTCATAGAGATAACTAAAGTCATCATTGATTAACAAGATTGTCATGCTATCAAATATAGAGAAACATCCATGAGTATATTACACGTAAACTATAAAACGCATAGTTTGATTATCAATCATAAGCATATATCAGGCTCCATACATGCGATCATAATCAAGAGCCACATCATCATGTGAAGCAACATCATATGCTTCTGAGCTTCCTGGTTCACAACCTACCATCTTAATTCATTATCATATATACATGATTCAAGGTGATTACATCATGTCACTTGTATTATCATTATTAATAGAGAACTATCAACTATATTCATTCCGGGTTATCAGAACCCTCCCCAAAGCTCTTGTGACCCTCACTATAGGTATGGTGAGCAGCGCCATCCCTCACCAAAGGGTGTATCGGGTATGGTCATACCCTCACCAAAGGATGCATTGGCTAGGGTTTCCCAACCCTAAGCAAGCTCACCACCATATCAGTCAACCCAACACTTCACCTATCATGCAACTAGAAACCACCAGCTCACATGGTGTCGGGTAAGGTGTACCATGCATCAGTAGATGCTATTGGCCAAAGGCCTAACGTGCACACGGATCAGGGTTAGGGTTAGGGTTCCTCTATCGACTAACCCTCAACCTTGACCATCTCAGCCAAAGGGTATAATGCCCAAGGTGCCTCTATTGTGCAAACATCTCCATGTCGTTCAAGGGTCATCCATATCGGCCAGGGCACCCATGTTGTCCAAGATACTATATTGGGCATGGGCATGCTGGCTACTTAAACAACATATTGGCCAACACCACTAAGGTTCTTTAAACCACCATCATCTCGTACACCACAAGACTACCTCACATCGCCAAGACCCATCACAAGGTGTGTCGTGTAGAGCACACAACAAGGTGTAACACCCAAGCCCCAACTCCACAAAGGGTATCGGCCAAGGCCAACTAGGCATATCGGTCAAAGGAATAACACCACCACTCAAATCATATCGGACATCACCACAACTAACCCATATCGCCCCACACAAGGATAGCCTACTAGGCTCCAAATCAGCCAAAGCATAACGGGCACCAAGCCAACCATCTCAACTCCATATTAGATCGGCCAAAGATCAACACAAGGTAGGGGTATTGGGAAACCTTACTTCAAGATGTATCATTCAGAGCACAAGATATAAGGTGTGTCGCCCAAACTCTATCTCAAGACAAGAGAACCATATTGGACATCAAACCAACCATCTCAACTAGGTGTGTCGCCCAAGGGTACAACCCAAGACAAGGCTATCGGGTAGCACTATCCCAAGGTCATATCATGCAAGACACAACCCAACAAGGTCATCTTCAACCTCAAGCACAAGGGCACCAAACCCTAACTGATCAAGAAGGTCAGCTCACCTCTCAACAACCAAGAGAGAGGGGTTTTGCACAACCTCTATCAAAATTTAGGCAACTACAAGGACCAACTTCAACATAGACCATCAAAAGCTCACCTCTCAAATCCATGGTGAGAGGAGGGTGTTGCCCAAGAAACTAGAATATAAGCTCACCTCTCAACTTAAATGAGAGAGGGGTATTGCCCACATTACTAGAGCTCAAACTCACTTCTCTAGACCAAGGAGAGAAAGGAGTGTTGAAACTAAAGAAAACCCCAACTATAGTTTGGCCAACAAGATCCAAAGACATATAAACATCAAATACATCATGCTCACTATATCCATAAGATCAACGACATGTACTAGAGCAAGAAACATAACATGTAAGGCCGATTATCAACATATAAGAATCATGCATCATAAAGAAGGTAGAATAGCTAGGGTTAGAAGTTATGTAACCTGCCTTAAGAAAACTCCTCAAGCTCCAAAGCTCCAATCTTCTAGCTCCTAGATCCAAGCTCACCACTTTGGCCACCAAGGAAACAAGGTCCACCTAGGGTTCGGCCACCAAGCTAGAGGAAGAAGAAGAGAACTCCTTCAAAGGGATCGGTAACCAACCTTAGCTCCTCTAAGGGTATCGGCCACCAAGGTCTCCAAGGAAGGTGTGTCGTACACACAAGGAGAGAAGAGCAACAAAAGAGCTAAAGTGTTCCTAAGTAAGAGAAAGGCAAGGCATATATAGATGAGGGTCAAGGTTAAACCAAGGCAAGGTGTCACCTTACCAAGGGACACTTGTCCACACATTTTATCACCTTGCAAACCTCATGCACATGCCATGCCACCACTCAATCAAGGTTTGGCCACATGTCCAAGCTAGTGTGACACAACCAAAGCAAGAAGGCCAACAAAGGTCAAAGACCGACACACTACTCCTCCATGGCCGACACACACATGGGCGATACCCCATGGCCAACACAAGGCATCCTTGCCTGATACAGGGATCCTCAAAGCAAGGCAAGGCCCAACAAGGCTCAACCAAGCCCAGCAAAGCTTCAACAAAGCCCAAGACAACTCAAGGCATGAGCCCAAACCTTCCTCTCAACTCTAGAGGAAGCAAAGAGAGAGAAAGAAATCTCTCAAGGTGACAAACTTGCTCTTCAACCCTAACTCCGGTTATTTTGTAAGTAGCACCTCCAACTCTCAACAAAGCACAAGCAAACCCTAATCACCACTAAAGGTGATTAGCAAGCAATCAAGCACTAGGTTTAGGCAAAACAAATAGGGTAAGCCCAAAACGAAGGTCAGGGTCCTTACATTCACTGTCAAAACTTGCTGGATGGTGAAATGAGTATTCCTAAGGGAAATTCGGAGCACATACTGTGGAGTATGTGGGGGTGGCAGGTTGAGGATATATCCTTGTCATCCACAATGCAGATTGTGGAGGTTGGCTATGGTCATGCCTCATACATCTGATGTGATTGAGAATGGCTGCAGTTGTGTCTCGGTGATTATAACATGATGTGATTAGAGGACAACTGTGGTTGGACCTCAGTGATTGGGTTTGAATACCCTGGATTCTAGTGCCGTGATCTGTACCAAGGTGGGCTAGTTACATGACTATATGTCACTTTTGTGGCAGCTTTGACTGATATGTCATTTCCTTTTACTCATACTGACTGAGGGGAAGAGATCTTAGGATACTGACACTCCTAGATCTTGTACGGAACTGAATAGCCCTTCGCAGGGGTCGGTTGGACTTTGAATGGTATGATTCAAATTCCCCAGGGTATAATAAAAGATGTAATACAATCGTATATCATAATCTATTTTGGGTTATACAGGATGCTTCACATTGGATGATAACCCTTGTTTGTTCTCTTTACATAAAGATGATGCTTAGTGTAATTAAGAGATAGTAATTATACTTATGTTGTGGATATGCATAAGATTGAATATGTGTACATACAGTAGTCATGATTATGTTGATATCTATACTGCTACTGCTGATTATAATTAGAATGCTAGCTATATCATGTTGTTAGTTATGTTTAGCATTCTAGCCATGCCTTTATAATTAGAAATGCATAAACTGCTAATCATGCTTATGCAAATACTCATGCTTATGTTGATAGCTCTGCTTATGATATTGATCTGTTCAAACTGTTAGACATGCTAATGTTGTTAGATATGCTTATGATGCTAGACTTATTCATGTTAATAGAGATAATATGCTACCATACTTGCTTATGCTAGCTATGTATATGCTATTGAATCTCTTATATGGTTAATAAGGAAAATGATGATAGTCAGCTTGATGATGATAAATGTTATCAGCTCCTTTATGTATTTTGTTAATCATCAGTATTGGTGAGTCTATTTGTTATATATGATTAAACTACTTAAACTATCTCATTACCTAAAATATTATAATCAATAAGTGTTGTTGGAGGTTATATCTCTTGCTGGGACATGGGTCTCACCCTTGTGGTTTGCCACATTTTTTTAGGTAATCAAAAGTGACAACAGTAAACATGTGACACCAAAGAGGAGCTATAGTAATGAATCTTTGAAAAAGTTGATTAGATGTCTAATGTGTCCTAGAGTCGTCCCTGTACTCTTAGGTCTAGGTAGGAAAAATTTGTATATGGTGTTTCAAATGAATCGAAATTTTGTTAGCATGTTAATGTTTGTTGTGTGGCATACACAAAAATTGTTCTCCTGTGTATATATGTTGTGGTTAAGGTGATAGAACAATTTGTATAAAATTCTTGGAATAGTATGAATATAAGAAAAAGGTTTGGCTCTTATGCAAATGTTTCTGAGCGGGAGCTGACGTTGAAATCGGTTTTAATTTACCCATATTTTTGGGTATGTGATTAATTAGTGATCGATTGTGCTTTATGTTTTGAGTAATCTCATTTAGCATAACAAGTTCTCACAAGTTGGTATCAGAGCTTTAGGTTCACTGACTCTATAGGGACACTAGGACTTAGGACTAGGATGATGTGTAAGTTAGGAATACGGCATAAAAATATGGTGCATACTACCTAATCTCAGTATTTGGGTGCCCTGGCCAAGTATTCAATTATTGAAGAAAAAGTAAGTATGGAACTCTTAGATTGTTATCTTTCTAATTACTCTGATAAAGTAGTCATTTTGAGACAATCAAAAGAGCATAATGAATAAGAAATAATGGTGTGAATATCTCAATTTTACCTTAAAGAAGATGAAAATTGCATTATTATCTATCAAAACTTGAATGTTTGGTAAATATAAGAGAAAGATACAACACCATGAAATCTAAATCTGAATACAAATAAGGAAAAGAGGAGTTCTTGAAGATGTGATTCAAGAAGATAATAAAGTAAAAGACAAACAAGTATATGCTTATAAAGTGAATCAAAGTATGAAATCCACATAAGATAGAGAAAAATCCTATAACAAGTACAAAATGAGAAGATGAATGGGAACAATGACAAAGAAATAAGGTGGAACCTAAGTTAATCTCAGACCAATCTATGTGTGTATGAAAGTGTTGATGAAAAATCAACATGGCATGTGAAGGAAATTAAGGGAGATGATCCCGATTTAATGAAGACAATGTGTAATATGATGATTTACCTGTCGATAAGTGGTTGAACAACCTAATAAAATAAGAGAACATACCCAGTGTGATAAATATTTGTCAAGGAAGGAGTAATGAGATATGTTAATCATGATGATTCCTATGATAATGGCAAGGAACCTGAAATGAAAAAGGTAAAATGATACATAAGAAGCTGTAACTTGCATAATGAAATTAGAATTGGTTACCTTTTTGCTAGTGACCTTGAACAATGTTGCTATGATGTGGGAAGTGTGTTACCCTTTGTGTCTTTTCTTTCCTAGGCATAACTTTCAAGTGGATCATTGCCACTTGGTATGTGTGGATTCATTGTAAACATAAGGGTGGATAGCTTATTATAGCATAAGGTTGTTTGGACTATGGTTACAAGTTCATAAAGTTTGTGATGACTTTTCTTTTGAGCCTTCCAATAATTAGGAAGACTCCTCTTATATGTCTTGATATTTTTTATGTTGGTAAAAGTAGATGATATAAGGATGTGAGATGCTTATAGTACATGAGGTGGATACCAAGGTAATGAATCCTAGTATCCAAGATGTATTAATAATATGAGAAATATGTGAAGGTTGGAGATGCTTATTAAATGAACATTCCAAGTATTCCTCTTCCACTGAGAGAGAGTGAGGGAGAGAGAGTTTATGATGACCCTCTAATTGTTGTTTCGAAGAAAAAACAAAAGTGATTATATAATGTTGTGTATGGTTCAGTGATAGCTGGGCAAGACCACTATCAAGGATAGATGGTTTATTGGTTAATATATATGTGATACTGTGTTCCTTTAAGATAAACCTAGGATCAAATATTAATGCATAAGAGTTATATTGGATGACATAAGTTACATATGATAAGAGATACATAATGTTCTATGTTTGATAAGATATAGCAAGTATGACTTTTGAGTAATGTGTTGATACAATAGATATAATTTTCAGATGATAGCTAGAATTTAAAGTTGAAAGTTACTATTAGAGTTGTATAGATGACACAACAAGTTTCTACATTCCATATTGAGAATGTCTTCTTAGGTCGGGTTTTTTGTGCTAACCCAAGAGGATATATGTATGAATGATGTGACATCACCATGATATGAAAGTAACCATGTGAAGGTAATAGTATGAGGTGCAAGGGAAGTACCTATATTTGTTTACCTTGGATTTAGGGGGCGAAATCCCTGTTAGGGGTTTATAGTTGTAATCCCCCTGAATTTGCTTTATGAGTTGAATAAGCTTAATTACCATAATTGAATTCTTATAACCCTAATATAACCTTGTGATATACTTTTAAATCATAATACAAGCTTAAGTTTCAAATTTGGTCCAATATGGACACCTTTTGAGCAAGTTATGCAATTTTATGCACATTTTGGGCTTTTATGCAATTCACCCAATTGAGAAGTTTATTTGCAATTTATCAGTTGCAATATGTTACTTGGATATTATCTCATAATTCTTGAGCTTTTTGAGCCATGGGGAACCTATTTAATCCTGGGTTTGAAGGTTTTTTCTCTAAGGGTATTTTAGGGTTTACCCCTTCCCAGATGAGCTACCTTTAGTAGCTATCAACTAATGAATTATATGATTGGCTGGCAAATTCGACAAAGGAAATCTAAGCAGGTCTATAAGGATGGTGGTGGAGCTTCTTGTGTGTGTGCTTGTATATTCTTAATAGTTTAAGGCCATAGACACATGGGGAAGCTACTTTTACACCTCATGCTTGCTCCCATCCTTATCCATGGGCTATATTTACCTCTTCCTTGTCCAAGTACGAAACGTTTCTTGCTTTATCTTTCCTATAACCTGGAGCAACGAATCCACTCTATTTTTCTGTGGAACCAAGTTCTCTAAGGTATAATTCAACCTCTTTTTGGAGAAGAAGGTATCCTAGAGCTCCATTTAGCCCTACCTAGGGTTTCCAAGGTCATCTTCTAGGGATTTTAACCAAGGCAAGTTATTTTCTTCCTTCCTTATCAATTTATCTTTCTCTTCTCCTTCCTTAGACCTTCCTCTAGGTCGGAACCTTGCTGTTCCATAGTAGAAATTGCTCTAAAGCTCTAAAACCCTACCTTTCTTGCTCCTTATGCTTAGGGTTTGCTCATTTGATGAAGAAAGGTGCTAGATGGACGAGTTCATAGCTTATTCTTGGATTTTATACCCTACCTGCTCGAGATGTCTTCTTTTTTGGGTTTCATCTTCTCATTAGAGGCAAGTTTTATAACTTGCTCCATGTTTATTGCTTACCATAAGCTTTCTAGATCATGTTCTTGCTTGAAAATGATGATCCATGAACTAAAAAGCCATGCTTAACTTGGATTTCAATTTTTATAATGTTCCATGTTCTGATTTCAGTTATAGACGAACTTGTGATCGTGTGTAAATTATTACTAAGGTATAATATGACTTGGATCATGTTGGTCTGACAACCTATGGTGCTAAGCACCTACCAACCAATGGTCAATTTTAGGGTTTTAAGCTGATTTCTTCTATAAACCCATGACCCGATGATGGTACCATTGCAACAACCCTATGGTGTTGTCTTCATGACAATGTATGGTGGTAACCAAGGGTGTCAAATGAAGTTCACCCCCTTAGGTCATGTTTTGGCCTAATTAGAAACCTAGTGATTAACAACTAAGTACCCTAATGATGCTATCAATCAATGGTGAAATTAGTTTGATATTTGATGCTGATTAACGAATATAGTGCTGATCTAACAACCTATGGTGATTTAATAGTCACTAATGATGGTGGATCATGTCTCCAAAACCTATGGTGAGTTAATTATATAGCTGTATCATCAATTAATCCTTAGATCAATGGTTTCTTGGGTAATTTGATGCAATGGTCGGACCTATACTGTAATTGATGGTTTTAATATATGAACTTGACCCAATGGTCAAGATATAATATTTATTCATCCAATAGAGTGGAATGATGGCTAATGTAATATGTTGGTCCTAATAATGTGATTTAGATGGTTTCCTTTATATGATCAACTTAAGGATCTTACTTGTTGACAATGGATGGCTTGATTTAAATGAACAGTCGATTGTGGGTTTTATCCTACTCTCAGTGGAACTTTTTGTGTTATTAATCAAGGGATGTCTAGGGTTAGATGGTGAATCTTTATAGAGAACAAATCAAGGATTTCATAGGTGGTTTATCCAAGGTGTTTACTTATGTAAACAACCAACGGTCTTATCTTTTAAACATCCAATGGTTCTGGGTGACATTGTGGTATGGTGATATGGGTTGAATGATGATGGAACAAATGGAGGGTTACCCTTAATAAGGTAGTATTACCTATTCACTCATATGAATAGAAGGGATGATAATCATATTGTACCGATATGTAACCCTAATGAGGTATATCTTGTTTTACCTAGCTTTAATAAAACTAAATGATGGGATTTGGGTATGAATAGTCCTTGAATGACTAATACAATCATGAAGTACTATGTCAATGTTGTTGAAACCCTAGTATGATATAAACCAATGGTTACACCTTGATTTATGTGTGGGTTCATACTTGAGAATAGTATGGAATGTGATGGTGATGCTTCACCTTATGCATCCATGATCCAATGGGAATGTCATGAGTTAGAGTTTGGGTATAAGTGCTGATTAGTAACATTAATATAAGTTATTTTGTTGAACCTAACTCTAATGCAAATAGATTAAGATGAGTATTCATGTGTAACATTCTTATATGATGGCATGATGGTAAAATAACCTCCTTAACATGATCATAACCTTAATGTATTAATTGGTAGTTGTCATAGCCACATGGTTGATACTTGTTTATGAAAAACATGTGCATTATGAATATGATGAGGTTTAATCATATCTAGATTCCTTTCATGTTGGTGTAATAAAGGAATGTTTTGAATGTTAATATAACCCTGCTATGATTGTTTATGAATATCTCCTAGCTAATTAATGCAATATTGTGCTGATCTGGTGTATTATATGTAAGTGATGTTGTTGAGACTTGTTATAAGGCATGCAAAGATAATGATGATCTTGTAGGGAATAGTATGATGGTCTTAATGACCTTTCGGCATGGTTGAGACTGGAAGGAGGTGTAATCCTCTTATGTTGATAAGAGTTGATACCTTGTTATATTGTGTAAATGATTTATATCTTGTGATAGTATGATGACTAGTGTGGTCTCATGAATGGCAAGTGAATAGTACCATGTGATGATGAGATGAGAACTTATGTTTCACACATTTTATATCTTTTCAAAGTTGTGATATTTATATGCTTTCTAGAAGTGAATTAGGGTTTGTATGTCCACTTGTTTGATGCAACCTTAGTTCACCCAATTGGCATAATTAATCAAGTGCAACTCTAATCATGTAGTGCCCTATGCCGTAGAACCATCTTCAGTGTAAGAACTTGCTGGATGGTGAAACATGTATTCCTATGGGAAACCTGGAGCACATACTGTTGAGTATGTGGGGGTGTCAGGTTGAGGATATATCCTTGTCATCCACAATGCAGATTGTGGAGGTTGGCTATGGTCATGCCTCATACATCTGATGTGATTAAGAAAGGCTGCGGTTGTGTCTCGGTGATTATAACATGATGTGATTAGAGGACAACTGCGGTTGGACCTCAGTGATTGGGTTTGAATACCCTGGATTCTAGCGCCATGACCTGTACCAAGGTGGTCTAGTTACATGACTATATGTCACTTTGGTGGCAGATTTGACTGATATGTCATTGCCTTTTACTCATACTGACTGAGGGGAAGAGATCTTAGGATACCGACACTCCTAGATCTTATACCGAACTGAATAGCCCTTTGTAGGGGTTGGTTGGACTTTGAATGGTATGATTCAAATTCCCCAGGGTATAATAAAAGATGTAATACATTCGTATTGCATAATCTATTTTGGGTTATATAGGACGCTTCACATTGGATGATAACCCTTGTTTGTTCTCTTTACATAATGATGATGCTTAGTACAATTAAGAGATAGTAATTATACTTCTGTTGTGGATATGCATAAGATTATAAATGTGTACATACAGTAGTCATTCTTATGTTGATATCTATACTAGTACTGCTAATTCATAATTAGGATGCTATCTATATCATGTTGTTAGTTATGTTTAGCATGCTAGCCATGCCTCTATAATTAGAAATGCATATACTGCTAATCATGCTTATGCAAATACTCATGCTGATGTTGATAGCTCTGATTATGATATTGATCTGTTCAAACGGTTAGACATGCTAATGTTGTTAGATATGCTTATGATGCTAGACTTATTCATGTTAATAGAGATAATACACTACCAGACTTGCTTATGCTTGTTATGCATATGATATTGAATCTGTTATATGGTTAATAAGGAAAATGATGATAGTCATCTTGATGATGATAATTGTTACCAGCTCCTTTATGTATTTTATTAATCATCGATGTTGGTGAGCCTATTTGTTATATATGATTAAACTGCCTAAATTGTCTCATTACGTAAAATGTTGTAATCAATAAGCGTTGTTGGAGGTTATATCTCTTGCTGGGACATGGGTCTCACCCTTGTGGTTTGCCACATTTTTTAGGTAATCAAAAGTGACAAAAGCAAACATGTGACACCAAAGAGGAGCTATAGTAATGAATCTTTGAAAAAGTTGATTAGATGTATAATGTGTCCTAGAGTCATCCTTGTACTCTTAGGTCTAGGTAGGAAAAATTTGTATATGGTGTTTCAAACGAATCAATTTTTTTTTAGCATGTTAATGTTTGTTGTGTGGCATACACAAATATTGTTCTATTGTGTATATATGTTGTGGCTAAGGCGATAGAACAATTTGTATAAAATTCTTGGCATAGTATGGATATAAGAAAGAGGTTTGGCTCTTATGCAAATGTTTCTGAGCAGGAGCTGACATTGAAATCGGTTTTAATTTACCCATATTTTTGGGTATGTGATTAATTAGTGATCTATTGTGCTTTATGTTTTGAGTAATCTCATTTAGCATAACGAGTTCTCACAAGTTGGTATCAGAGCTTTAGGTTCACTGAGTCTACAGGGACACTAGGACTTAGGACTAGGATGATGGGTAAGTTAGGAATATGACATACAAATATGGTGCATACTACCTAATCTCAGTATTTGGGTGCCCTGGCCAGGTATTCAATTATTGAAGAAAAGGTAAGTATGGAACTCTTAGATTGTTATCTTTCTAATTACTCTGATCAAGTAGTCATTTTGAGACAATCTAAAGAGCATAATGAATAAGAAATAATGGTATGAATATCTCAATTTTACCTTAAAGAAGATGAGAATTGTATCATTATCTATCAAAACTTGAATGTTTGGTAAATATAAGAGAAAGATACAACACCATGAAATCTAAATCTAAATACAAACAAGGAAAAGAGGAGTTATTGAAGATGTGATTCAAGAAGATAATAAAGTAAAAGACAAACAAGTCTATGCTTATAAAGTGAATCACGGTATGAAATCCACATAAGACAGAGAGAACTCCTATAACAAGTACAAAATGAGAAGATGAATGGGAACAATGACAAAGAAATAAGGTGGAACCTGAGTTAATCTCAGACCAATCTATGTGTGTAAGAAAGTGTTAATGAAAAATCAGCATGGCATGTGAAGGAAATTAAGGGAGATGATCCCAATTTAATGAAGAAAATGTGGAATATGATGATTTACCTGTCGATAAGTGGTTGAAAAACCTAATAAAATAAGAGAACATACCTAGTGTGATAAATAGTCGTCAAGGAATGAGTAATGAGATATGTTAATCATGATGATTCCTATGATATTGGCAAGGAACCTGAAATGAAAAAGGTAAAATGATACATAAGAAGCTGTAACTTGCATAATGAAATTAAAATTGGTTACCTTTTTTCTAGTGACCTTGAAAAATTTTGCTATGATGTGGGAAGTGTGTTACCCTTTGTGTCTTTTCTTTCCTGGGCATAACTTTCAAGTGGATCATTGCCACTTGGTATGTGTGGATTCATTGTAAACATGAGGGTGGATAGCTTATTATAGCAAAAGGTTGTTTGGACTATGTTTCCAAGTTCATAAAGTTTGTGATGATTTTTTTTGAGCCTTCCAATAATTAGGAAGACTCCTCTTATATGTCTTGATATTCGTTATGTTGGTAAATGTAGATGATATAAGGATGTGAGTTGCTTATAGCACATGAGGTGGATACCAAGGTAATGAATCCTAGTATCCAAGATGTATTAATAATATGAGAAATATGTGAAGGTTGGATATGCTTATTAAATGAGCATTCCAAGTATTCCTCTTCCAAACACAAAGAGAGGGAGAGAGAGTTTATGATGATCCTCTAAATGTTGTTTGGAAGGAAAAACAAAAGTGATTCTATAATGTTGTGTATGGTTCAGTGATAGCTTGGCAAGACCACTATCAAGGATAGATGGTTTGTTGGTTAATATATATGTGATACTGTGTTCCTTTAAGATAAACCTAGGATCAAATACCAATACATAAGAGTTAGAGTGGAAGACATAAGTTACATATGATAAGAGATACATAATGTTCTATGTTTGATAAGAGCTAGCAAGTATGAATTTTGAGTAATGTGTTGATACAATAGATATAATGTTTGGATGATAGCTAGAATTTAAAGTTGAAAGTTACTATTAGAGTTGTATAGATGACACAACAAATTTCTACATTCCATATTGAGAATGTCTTCTTGGGTCGGGTTTTTTGTGCTAACCCAAGAGGATATATGTATGAATGATGAGACATCACCATGATATGCAAGTAACCATGTGAAGGTAATAGTATGAGGTGCAAGGGAAGTTCCCATCTTTGTTTACCTTGGATTTAGGGGGTGAAATCCCTGTTAGGAGTTTATAGTTGTAAGGCCCCTGAATTTGTTTTATGAGTTGAATAAGATTAATTACCATAATTGAATTCTTATAACCCTAATATAACCTTGTGATATACTTTGAAATCATAATACAAGGTTAAGTTTCAAATTTGGTCCAATATGGACACCGTTTGAGCAAGTTATGCAATTTTATGCACATTTTGGACTTTTCTACAATTTACCCAATTGAGAGGTTTATATTGCAATTTATCACTTGCATTATGTTCCTTGGATATTATCTCGTCATTATTGAGCTTGTTGATCCATGGGGAACCTATTTAATCCTGGGTTTGAAGGTGTTGCTCTAAGGGTATTTTAGGGTTTACCCCTTCATGGATGAGCTACCTTTAGTAGCTATCAACTAATGAATTATGTGATTGGCTGGGAAATTCGACAAATGAAATCTAAGAAGGTCTATAAGGATGGTGGTGGAGCTTCTTGTGTGTGTTCTTGTATATTCTTAATAGTTTAAGGCCATAGACACATGGGGAAGCTAATTTTACACCTCATGCTTGCTCCCATCCTTATCCATGGGCTATATTTACCTCTGCTTTGCCCAAGAACGAAACTTTGCTTGCTTTATCTTTCCTATAACCTGGAGAAACGAATCCACTCTGTTTTTATGTGGAACCAAGTGCTCTAAGGTAGAATTCAACCTCTTTTTGGAGAAGAAGGTCTCCTAGAGCTCCATTTAGCCCTACCTAGGGTTTCCAAGGTCATCTTCTAGGGATTTCGACCAAGGCAAGTTATTTTCTTCCTTCATTCTCTATTTCTCTTGATCTTCTCCTTCCTTAGACCTTCCTCCAGGTTGGAATCTTGCTGTTCCATGGTAGAAATTTCTCTAAAGCTCTAAAACCCTACCTTTCTTGCTCCTTATGCTTAGGGTTTGCTCATTTGACGAAGAAAGGTGCTAGATGGACGAGTTCATAGCTTATTCTTGGATTTTCTACCTTACCTGCTCAATATGTATTCTTTATGGGGTTTCATATTCTCATTAGAGGCAAGTTTTATAACTTGCTCCATGTTTATTGCTTACCATAAGCTTTCTAGATCATGTTCTTGCTTGAAAATGATGATCCATGCACTAAAAAGCTATGCTTGACTTGGATTTCGATTTTTATAATGTTCCCTATTCTGATTTCAGTTATATATGAATCTTTGATCATGTGTACGTTATTAATAAGGTATAAGATGACTTGGATAAGGTTTTGACAACCTATGGTGCTAAACACCTATCAACCAATGGTCAATTTTAGGGTTTTAAGATGATTTCTTCTATAAACCCATGACCCGATGATGGTACCATTGCAACAACCCTATGGTGTTGTCTTCATGACAATGGATGGTGGTAACCAAGTGTGTCAAATGACGTTCACCCCCTTAGGTCATGTTTTTTCCTAATCAGAAGCCTAGTGATTAACAACTAAGTACCCTAATGATGCTATCAATCAATGGTGAAATTAGTTTGATATTTGATGTTGATTAACAAATATAGTGCTAATCTAGCAACCTATGGTGATTTAATGGTCACTAATGATGGTGGATCAGGTATCCAAAACCTATGGTGAGTTAATTATATACTTGTATCGTCAATTAAGCCTTAGATCAATGGTTTCTTGGGTAACTTGATGCAATGGTCATACCTATACTGTAATTGATGGTTTTAATATATGAACTTGACCCAATGGTCAAGATATAATGTTTATTCCTCCAATAAAGTGGAATGATGGCTAATGTAATATTTTGGTCCTAATAATGTGATTTAGATGGTTTCCTTTATATGATCAACTTAAGGAGCTTACTTGTTGACAATGGATGGCTTGTTTTAAATGAACAATCGATTGTGGGTTTTACCCTACTCTCAGTAGAACTTTTTGTGTTGTTAATCAAGGGATGTCTAGGGTTAGATGGTGAATATTTATAGAGCATAAAACAAGGATTTCATAGGTGGTTTATCCAAGGTGTTTACTTATGTAAACAACCAATAGTATTAACTTTTAAACATCCAGTGGTTCTAGGTGACATTGTGGTATGGTGATATGGGTTGAATGATGATGGAACAAATGGAGGGTTACCATTAATAAGGTAGTCTTACCTATTCACTCATATGAATATAAGGGATGATAATAATATTGTGTTTATATGTAACCCTAATGAGGTATATCTTGTTATACCTAGCTTTAATATAACTAAATGATGGGAATTGGGTATGAATAGTCCTTGAATGACTAATACAGTCATGAAGTACTATGTCAATGTTGTTGAAACCCAAGTATGCTATAACCCAATGGTTACACCTTGATTTATGTGTGGGTTCATACTTGAGAATAGTATGGAATGTGATGGTGATGCTTCACCTTATGCATCCATGATCCAATGGGAATGTCGTGAGTTAGAGTTTGGGTATAAGTGCTGATTAGTAACATTAATATAATTTATCTTGTTGAAACTAACTCTAATGCAAATAGATTAAGATGAGTATTCATGTGTAACATTCTTATATGATGGCATGATGGTAAAATAACCTCCTTAACATGATCATAACCTTAATGTGTTAATTGGTGGTTGTCATAGCCACATGGTTGATACTTGCTTATGAAAAACATGTACATTATGAATATGATGATGGTTAATCATATCTAGATTCCTTGCATGTTGGTGTAATAAAGGAATGTTCTTAATGTTAATATAACCCTGCTATGATTTTTTATGAATATCTCCTATCTAATTAATGTAATATTGTGCTGATTTGGTGTACTATATGTAAGTGATGTTGTTGAGACTTGTTATAAGGCATGCAAAGATAATGATGATCTTGTAGGGAATAGTATGATGGTGTTAATGACCTTTCAGCATGGTTGAGACCTGAAGGAGGTGTAATCCTCTTATGTTGATAAGAGTTGATACCGTGTGATATTGTGAAAAGGATTTATATCTTGTGATAGTATGATGACTAGTGTGGTCTCATGAATGGCAAGTGAATAGTACCATGTGATGATGAGATGAGAACTTATGTTTCTCACATTTTATATCTTTTCAAAGTTGTGATATTTATATGCTTTCTAGAAGTGAATTAGGGTTTGTACATCCACTTGTTTGATGCAGCCTTAATTCACCCAATTGGCATAATTAATCAAGTACAACTCTAATCATGTAGTGCCCTATGCCGTAGAACCATCTTCAGTGTAAGAACTTGCTTGATGGTGAAACATGTATTCCTATGGGAAACTTGGAGCACATACTGTTGAGTACGTGGGGGTGTCAGTTTGAGGATATATCTTTGTCATCCACAATGCAGATTGTGGAGGTTGGCTATGGTCATGCCTCATACATCTGATGTGATTGAGAATGGATGCGGTCGTGTCTCAGTGATTATAACATGATGTGATTAGAGGACAACTGTGGTTGTACCTCAGTGATTGGGTTTGAATACCCTGGATTCTAGCATCGTGAAATGTACCAAGGTGGGCTAGTTACAGGTCTCTATGTCCTTGTGGTGGCAACTTTGACTGATATGTCACTTCCTTTTACTTGTACTGACTGAGGGGAAGAGATCTTAGGATATCGACACTCATAGATCTTGTACGGAACCGAATAGCCCTTCATAGGGGTTGGTTGGACTTTGAATGGTACAATTCAAATTCCCTAGAGCATATTAAAAGATGTAATATAGTCCTATAGCATATTTGTTTAGGGTTATATACGACACTTCACATTGGATGATAACCCTTGTTTGTTCTCTATGCATAAAGATGATGCTTAGTGTAATTAAGAGATAGTAATTATACTTATGTTGTGGATATGCATAAGATTGTAAATGTGTACATACAATAGTCATGCTTATGTTGATATCTATATTGCTACTGCTGATTATAATTAGGATGCTAGCTATATCAATATTGTTTGTTATGTTTAGTATGCTAGCCATGCCTCTATAATTAGAAATGCATATGCTGCTAATTATGCTTATGCAAATACTCATGCTTATGTTGATAGCTCTGCTTATGATATTGATCTGTTCAAACGGTTAGACATGCTAATGTTGTTAGATATGCTTATCATGCTAGACTTATTCATGTTAATAGAGATAATATGCTACTAGACTTGCTTATGCTAGTTATGCATATGCTATTGAATCTCTTATATGGTTAATAAGGAAAATGATGATAGTCAGCTTGATGATGATAATTTTTATCAACTCCTTTATGTATTTTGTTAGTCATCACTGTTGGTGAGCCTATTTGTTATATATGATTAAACTTCTTAAACTATCTCATTACCTAAAATGTTGTAATGGATAAGCATTGTTGGAGGTTATATCTCTTGCTGGGACATGGGTCTCACCCTTGTGGTTCGCCACATTTTTTAGGTAATAAAAAATGACGAAAAAAAACATGCGGCAGCAAGGATGAGCTATAGTAATGAATCTTTGAGAAAGTTGATTAGATGTGTAATGTCTCCTAGAGTCGTCCTTGTATTCTTAGGTCCGGGCAGGAAAAGTTTGTATATGGTGTTTCAAACGAATCGAAATTTTGTTAGCATGTTAATGTTTGTTGTGTGGCATACACAAATACTGTTATCCTGTGTATATATGTTGTGGCTAAGGTGATAGAACAATTTGTATCAAATTATTGGCATAGTATGGATATAGGAAAGATGTTGGACTCTTATGCAAATGTTTCTGAGTGGGAGCTGACGTTGAAATCAATTTTAATTTACCCATATTTATGGGTATGTGATTAATTAGTGATTGATTATGCTTTATGTTTTGAGTAATCTCATTTAGCGTAACGGGTTCTCACATATTGTATTTCATTATAATTCCTTGAGAGGTAATAAAACTGATCACCTGCAAATCCCAATTGGAAATAATTGGGTAGTGAATTGACATTCTTCGATTCGAAGGGTGGAACCACTCTAAATTGTGAGTCTCTTCCTTGTGTCCCTCTCCTTCTTGTAATTTAAGTTTTAAATTAACTTTAAAATTATCAAAAGCTCTATTCACCCCCCTTTAGATCTTTCAGTTGGCCTCAGAGCAGGTCTTCGAGGAGCTCCTATGAGTCTTGAAGCATGGGGGAAAACTTGCTTAACAACCTCACCCTCAAAGGGACATACGTGAGTCGACCACAATCGTTCGATGGATCCAACTACACCTATTAGAAAAGGCATATGCAATTCTACTTCCAAGGAATAATATTGGATCTATGGAGAATGGTGACACATCCATATGAGCTTCCAATTACAGAGTATGGTAAATGGGATGCAGAGACGGTAAAGAAAGTTCAACTCAATGCCAAGGCTATAAGCACTTTATATTGTTAAAAATCCATTGGTGAATTTAACCGAATATCTTTTTGTGAAACTTCTTATGAGATTTGGCATAATATTTTGGTTACACATGAAGGTACTGTTCAAGTTAGGAATACCAAAATTAATATGCTTAAGAAAAAGTTTGAACAATTTTGTATGATGCCTATTTAATCTATAACTGAGATGTATGCTAGGTTTTCTTCTATTATCAATGGCTTGAATACTTTGGGCAAGTACATTAGTGAAGAGGATCAAGTATCTAAGATACTAAGATCATTGCCTTCAAAGTACAAGCCTAAGGTGACAATCGTTGAAGAAGCTAATGACCTTACCAAACTGATGATGGAACAACTCATTAGAAACCTTGAGACACATGAGGTAACCCTTGAAGAAGAAGAAAGAGTGACACCAAACTACAAAAGGGGAGAAGGAAGGACATTGCATTGAAGACTACAACCAAAGCTCAATCGAAAGTCATCACTCAAGAAAGTGATGAGACAAGTGAAGGAGATGATGAAGAGGATGCAATCATTGTAAATGGTAAGAAATTTATAAGGTATAAATCTAACAAACATTCTAGTTCTTGTTCCCTTAGGTGCTCTGAATGCAGAAAGAAGGGACATGTAAAGAATGAGTGTCCTAAAATCAAGAAAGGAAAGAAATCCTCATTTATAAAGAAGGACAAGGGAGAAAGCCTACAAAGCATCTTGGGATGAATCAAGTGATGATAGCGAGAGTGGAGAGGAAGAAGTGGAGTGTCTCATGGCTAAGGAAAATGAAGATGAAGACACAAATGAGGTAGATATTTTTGAATTATCTAAAAGTGATCTAGTTAATAGTCTGGGAGAAACTCATACTAAATATGTTGATTGCAAAAGAAAATTGAAAAAGATCTCTAAAATAAATGATGAGTTGCATGCTAAACTATATGATCTTACTTCTAAAAATGAAAGTCTTAGTTCTGAAAATGATACTTTGAAATCTTATATTAATGACTATAATGCAAAATTGCTTGTCTTAGAAAATAATAATGATGTTCTTTCTTAATAAAAGGTTGAATTGCTAGATAAGATAAATGACTACCACACTCAACCTATTATATGCACTCATTCGGATTATGATAGAATTGTTAGAGAAAGAGATACCTTACTTTCAGATTTAGCTCAAGCCAATTTATATATTACAAAGAAACTTGCTAAAATTGCTGAATTACAAAAATATCTTAATAGTTCAAAGCATGATGATATCCTTGATAGAATAAAAAAAAACACTTTCGGGCAGGTTGGAAGAAGGGGCCTAGGCTATGTACCCAAAGAAAAATCTTATCAAAAGCCTAGAGCTAGAAGAACACAAGCCCCTAGAACCATGAACATCTATGTACCCAAGAACAATATAGCACATACCCAAAATATTGAGAAAAGAAACCAAATTGACTTTATTTCTTGCTTCTATTGCCAATGTCTTGGACATTATTCATTCTCTTGAGAATACAAGAAGAAGGACATTGTTTGGGTTCCAAGACGCTAAACTTAGAAATGTTTGAGACACTTTGCTGAGATTTTGCCTAAGGTTCTTTGTGAAATTCATATGTGTATTATCTCAACTAAAATGAGGTTTAAAATGTATATCTTTATGTATTGGATTATCTATTCATGTTATTCATGATTAAAATAATTGAAAATGTTATATTTCTTTCGCCCTAGAAATGCTCCATTCTCTGGAAATCTACAGAACTGCCTCTCGGTCGACTAAGATCTCGATCGAGTGGCCTCCCAGTCAAAGTCATGGTCGACCGAAAACAAGCCTAACAGAAGTGTTATCCTGCAAGTCAAATTCTTTACTTGTGATTGACATTGATATTTTAAATTTGTAAAATGCTCATAATATTGATCTATTGCAAACACTAAAAATGATTTAATCCTTAAAAGGCATATATATGTTATTAACCAAAAATGGCCACCACATGGGTACCAAAAACCTTCATATTTTGTAGGATAGGGTGGTTGATAGTGGTTTCTCAAAGCATATGGCTGGAAACAAGGAGGCCTTTCACAAACTTGAAGAAAAGAAGAGTGGAACGGTCACATTTGGAGATAATGCCAAAGGTAAAATCATTGGGATAGGTAATGTTGGTACAAATCTTCAGATAATAATGTGCTACTTGTAGATGGATTACACCACAACCTAATTAGTGTTAGTCAATTGTGTGATAGTGGCTATGACGTTCTTTTTAACAAATCTTGCTGCAAGTTGCTCATAGAAAACACTAGTGATGTTGTTTATGAAGGAAAAAGAATAAGAAATCTTTATATACTTAGACCTAATTCTATGCAAGCTATTATTGGAAAATGTCTTCTTGCAAATGATGAATCTGTACAATAATGGCATAGAAAGCTCGGTCATGCAAGCTCACATGTTATTCAAAAGTTTCTTAAGTATGATCTTGTTCGTGGTTTACCAAACTTTCTTTTGATAAACCTAAAAATTGTGAACCATGTACTCTAGGCAAGAAAATTAAAACTTCTTTCAAATCTAAAGCCTTGCTTAGTACTACTAGATCATTAGAACTTATTCACATGGATTTATTTGGTCCCATGAGGACTCAATCTATTGGTGGTAAAAAGTATTGTTTTGTCATTATTGATGATTATAGTAGATATACTTGGGTACATTTTCTTTCAACAAAAGATGATAATATTAGAATATTTATTCATTTTTTTCTCTAAGATTGAAAATCAACTACAAAATAAAATATGCACCATTAGGAGTGATCATGGGGGAGAGCTTGAAAACCATATCTTTGAAGAATTTTGTACATCTCAAGGATATACACATAATTTTTCAACTCCACGCACCCCACAACAAAATGTGAAATATGAGAGGAAAAATCGGTCCTTACAAGAAATGGCTAGAACAATGTTATTTGAACATAACACACCTAAAACTTTTTGGGCCGAAGCAGTAAATACAACATGCTATGTCTTAAACCATGTTTCAATTCACTCTCAGCTTAAGAGAACTCCTTATGAACTCATCTTTAACAACAAACCTAGAGTTGACTACTTTCTTACTTTAGGTACACCTTGCTATATCTTGAACACAAAAGATGATAGAGATAAATTTGACCCTAAGTCACAAAAAAAGATTTTCTTGGGATATTCAACATATAGCAAGGCATTTAGCATTTACACCACTATTTCTAAGAAAGTTGAGGAATCAATTCATATAACATTTCATGAAATCACACCACAAAGTGCTGAAAATGAAAATTTGAATAACATTACACACCAAATTGAGAACTTAACCATATCAACAAAAGATGATTAAAATTATGGAATTGAACAAAATAAGGATCAAAATAATGAGTCACATCAACCTGCTCTTAGAATAATCAAAGATCATCCTTAAAACTTAGTCATAGGAAACTCTTTTGATAAAGTAAAAACTCATTCATCATTTAGAGATGTTGCAAACATGACCTTTGTATCAATTGTTGAGCCTAAAAAGATAAATGAATCCCTAAAAGATGATTATTGGATAATTTCTATGCAAGAAGAGCTAAATCAATTTACTACGAATAATGTATGGGATTTAGTTCCTATACCTCAAGGCAAAACCATTATTGGAATTAAGTGGGTTTTTAGAAATAATCTTAATGAAGCTGGGGAAGTGGTTAGAAACAAAGCTAGGTTGGTTTCTCAAGGGTACAATCAACAAGAAGGGATAGATTTTTATGAGACGTATGCACCCATAGCTAGACTTAAGGCCATTCATATGTTATTTTCTCTAGCTGCCCATAAAGATGTTGGCTAAATTGGACATTATTATAAATCCCTTTGTTTTGATGATGACAAACATTTCTTTCTTGTGGTTTTAACTTGCTCTTTGAGTGTTTCAGGGACAAGCATATAAGGTGGTGGATAGAGAAGACTTGGAAGATCAATTTGCTAAAATTGCTTTATTTTCATGATTGTAATCAATGTAAAAACTTGTATAAGTTTATAATGTACTAGTACTTAGATATCATGTAATCAAGCGTTTAGATCTTCCCTATCCACTCACAACACTTAGATAGGTCATCTCCCAAGATAGTATCACAATTGCACATTGATACACACTTAGTAAATGAATACATTGAATCAGTGATATTCTCGGTCGACAAAAACTTCGACCGAGACACCCTCGGTTGACAAACTCCTCGATCGAGAATAGACCCTCCTAGCCATTAGACTGAGTTATAAAAGTGGTTGGGAGTTGGAATTGAATGTTACAACATATTGACTCAGACTCCCACTCGGTCGACAAATTCCTCGATCGAGAAACTCTCGGTCGACAAATACTTCGACTGAAAATAGTTCTGTCTGCCCTTTTCAGAATTAATTAACTAGCCATTACAAATGCAATTAGTGGACACTTAACGGCTAGTTGGGCACTAAGAACACCCTAGAAGGTGTCTAGAATGTCCCCAAGCATTAGAAAACCACTCCTATAAATAGGACAGCCATAGGACACCTAAAAACATCACTTGCATATACAATTCACTTGAGATTACATTGTAGCAAGCCATTAGAAAAGCTTTCACTTGCAAAACATTTCCACAAGCTGTGAATTCATGTCCTATAGGATGATATGTCCTATCCACTACACATTCACGTCCATCCACTTTGGTTAAGAGATCAAACACTTGATATCGGATTCAAGCCTTGTGCTACATTGGTAAAATTGTACTTTCCTGCTTCTTTCTTTTTCCTTCTTATTGTTTTGGTTCTCCTTTGCTACTCCTAGGTTGGAGGCTATAGAAAGGAGGTTGTATGAGCTTCTTCTGGTGGAGAAGGTAGCTCGGCGGACCTGGGATTACTTCAAGAAGGTTGTCTCAATGAGAAGCTACTTCAAGAGGAAGGCTACTTCAAGGGGGAGCTTGGAGTTAATTCGAGGAAGGCTGCTTCAAGGTTGGTGGGACTACTTCTAGGTGAAGTCTATCGTAAGGGTGAAGGTATTTGTATCTTATGTAACATCCTTGTGAGTTAATAAAATAAAAGTTCTTTCAAAATCCTAATTGGAAACAATTGGGTAGTGGACTGACTCCCTTAGTTTTTGCTAAGGGTGGAACCACTCTAAACGCCGTGTCTCCTTCTCCAAATTTCAATTGTGGTTGTTTGGTTGAATTAATTATAAAATCATTATAAAACCCTATTCACCCCCTCTAGTGTTTTTCAATTGGTATCAAAGCAGGCTTCAAGGAGCTCTAATCGAGTCTTGAAGATGGAGGGTGGTGGTGTCTACAACCTCAAGCAAAGGAGAAACTTGGACCGACCTTCAACAAGCTGTAGCTGGTGTTTAGGAACAGGACACACAACACTTAGCTGTCCAAGGAAGCCAAAGAAAGAAGATGTGCATAAAGAGGTACATTGCTTCATTAATACTACAAATGAATAAGAACAAGAGGTAAGTCTTTTTGACTTGTCAAAAGAATATTTAATTGTTAGTCTTCAAGAAATGCATGAAAAATATATTGATTGTAAAAAGAGACTGAAAAGAGTTACTAAAACTAATGAGGATTTGTATGCTCAATTAAATGATCTTGCTTTTGAAAAGGAAAGTATTATCTCTGAATATTCTACCTTGAAATCATCTCTCAATGATTGCAATATAAAGTTGCTTACTCTAGAAACAAACTATGATATTCTTTCTCAAGAAAAGGTTGAACTACTTGCAAAATTGAATGATCTTCAAACTCAACCTATTTTGTGTACTCATGTAGATTATGATGTTATTATGAAAGAAAGAGATAGTTTGTTGTCTAATCTAGATAAAGCAAATTTAAATGTTAAAAAGAGAATGGATGAGATTGCTAAATTACTAAAAGAAATTAGTGGCTTGAGAAATAATGGTATTCTTGATAAGATTCTAAAAGATTGTTCTGGTTATACTGGAAGAAGAGGTTTAGGATATGTTCCAAAGGAAATTTTTTATCAACCTAAACCTAGGAGAACTCAAGCACCCAAGACCAAAATTATGTATGTACCCAAATACAACTCAACTCAAAATCCTAGAAAGAGAAATGAAATTGATTCCATTTGTTGTCACTATTGCTTGTGTCTTGGACACTATTCTTTTTCATGTCCGTACAAGAAAAAGGATGTTGAGTTAGTATGGGTTCCAAAACCCCCAAACTAAATGAATATGAATTAATCAAGTTGAGATATGACCAATAATCTTGATGTGAATATCCTTATGTTTATATCAACTTAACACAATAAGAATAACAAAATAAATCAAAGAAATTAACCCATAACTTGAACAAACTTATTTCTGAACAACCTACAGAGACACTCTCGATTGACAAAGAATTCGACCGAAAGTAAGTTGGTCGAGAAAATATTTGACCTACGAGGGCTCTGCACTAAACCTGAAATTATTGGCAAAATAGTAACTTATTCGGTCGAATTAGAGTTCGACCGAGAAAATCCCCAGTCAAAAAATAGTGGACCGAATCCAGCAATGATTCAACCTGATAAAAACCTATAAAAATAGCAGAAAACTCAGTCAAGAAAATCTTCGATCGAGATGTATTCGATCGAAGAAAAGTTCAACTGAATCAAGCCCTACTGAACCTATTTAATTGATTCAGTTTGCTATCAATATACCTAACTAAAATGATTAGTGGGATTAAAGGAAACCTTTTGAAGAAAATAACTTTGAGACAAATGTGTCAAATCAAAATATATTTGCATCATACCTTAATTGTGAGATAATGCATATGATGCTTTTACTCAAGTTGCTTCTTACAAAGAAAAATGATGCTGATTGGAAATCTATACTCTTACTGCAAGTATACATGCTTTATTGCAAAAATAAGTCATAAATCTTGAAGACAAACTTCTCAAACATATTAGTAGTTTTCATCATTACATATATGTTAATGACATCCTTATTGAACTTGGTGCAAATTACAACTTGTGTGATTCTGAACTTTATGCAAATTGAAATTGGACATGCTTTCTTTGAAAATTCAAATGATATCAAATTTGAATTGCTACTTTCTTGAAAATGATGATTAAGCATACATGGTCAATCTTAAATTTGAAAATTATGAATCATGTTTGGAGAACATTTAATCAAGGAAATTATGGATATGTTTCTATTGCATCATCATGATTACTGTGTTCCACATGGTTTGTCCAAAATAATCCGTGGTCTATATCTATATATAAACCATGTGCTTAGAAATTGCTCTTATCATCAAAATGATTATAGTGATTCAACTCATTGATGATGCTATAATTGAAAATGCCATTATTGCATTAAGGTAAATCTCTATGGCTCAAATGCATCTTGACATATTAAATGATTATCTTTTTGAAAAGGATATCATCTTTGTGATGCATGAATATTTTCATGATAGAATTCAAGTTTTATGTTTTGTATATAAAATCATCTATGAAAAAAGATAAGGCAAGAAAAATTGTTTGATTTTATTATATTGCTTAGAACAAGAATGTTAATGTTATATCTAATTGTTTGTTCTAAGAGTAAAAATGTTACAACTCATATGAATTAAAAATCTTGCTTCAAGTCATTAAATACTATAAGAATCAAACATGTTTTTAAGGTATAATTTTTTCATGGTAAAAGTGATCATGTATACAATGCTTCATGGGCTGGTATAAAAGTCATGTCTAATTAGAATCTTAAAACCTTGCTTATAATATAGACATCAATATTGTATTTAAAACTCATTCTAAGAAAAATTAAAAGAATGTTATCATGAAAAGACAAACTTGACCTTAGGTCACACTAAGCAAATCAAGAGCAGGACACCATTTCAAAATCAAATATTGCTCACATGAATTAAGTTATACAAAAACTTGATCCTAAGCTATAAAACTGATATAAACTCATTCAAATTGGTATCCACCTGTTCAAGTCACATAAAGGCTTTATATTAAAACAAGTGGATCATTGTGAATGCTTAAACTAGAAATCTACAGAAATTGCTTCTCGGTCGAAATCAAGTTTGACCAAGGGGCGCCGTGGTCGAAGTCAAGGTCGACCTAAAATAAGCTTGATAAAATGCTTAATTGTAAATCATTTCTTTGCACTCAATCTTAGTATATTGATCCGAAACGCGTTCATCATATTGAAAATAAGATTTTAGTGCAAAGCTATCATAAAGGTTTAACTCAAACTCTAATGCTTATTATGACCTTAGAATTCTTAAATTATCTTGATTATAAGAGTAAGGGGGAGCTCACAAAATTTTGTAAACATTAGGATAAATCTTGATCAAATCAAACTTTAAAAACTAGCTATGACCTTAGGATTATTGAATTATCTTGATATAAATGGACTCTCTATATCAATATGGGCCTAACATCCCTCATTATTGATTAGAGATATATTTCTTGATCCTACTGTGCTGTAAAGATAATCTCATATCATTTTCAGGGCTTAACATCCCTTGTAAAATGGATGAGAAATTAATACATGTATCCATCATAAGCCTAAATGGATCTCATATCATTTCAAGGCTAAACATCCTTTGCAAATGATTGAGAAATAAATTGTGGCTAAATTTCACATAAAAAAATTAAGTGGTTTGCATTTAACCCCTTGCTTTTAAAACTGAATATCTCATTAAGGGGGAGCATCAAAACATAAAATTAAGGGGGAATAATAAAAGTCTTGGTTATATTGGATATCTTTTTGAAATGACAAAGGGGGAGAAACAATATAAATCAAAAGAAAAGAGTTTCATAATATCTTGGTTTTAAAAATGATATTATTTGAACAAGAGAATACATGAAAAGGAAATGCAAAGGAAATTTCAAGTATGAAACTCATATGATTTACATTACTTTGATTTATATTGGAAATGTTTGCAATCTTCAAAAAGGGGGAGATTGTTGGCTAAATTGGACATTATTATAAATCCCTTTATTTTGACGACGACAAACATTTCTTTCTTGTGGTTTTAACTTGCTATTTGAGTGTTTTAGGGACAAGAATATAAGGTGGTGGATAGCGAAGACTTGGAAGATCAATTTGCTAAACTTGCTTTATTTTCATGATTGTAATCAATGTAAAAACTTGTACAAGTTTATAATGTACAAGTAATTAGATATCATGTAAATCAAGTGTTTAGATCTTCCCTATCCACTCACAACACTTAGATAGGTCATCCCCCAAGATAGTATCACAATTGCACATTGATACACACACTTAGTAAATGAATACATTAAATCAGTGATATTCTCAGTCGACTAAAACTTCAACCGAGACACTCTCGATAAAAAAACTCCTCGACCGAGAATAGACCCTCCTAGACATTAGACTGAGTTAGAAAAGTGGTTGGGAGTTGGAATTGAACATTACAACATATTGACTCAGACTCCCACTTGGTCGACAAATTCCTCGACCGAGAAACTCTCGGTCGACAAATACTTCGACCGAAAATGGTTCTGTTTGCACTTTTCAGAATTAATTAACTAGCCATTACAAATGCAATTAGTGGATACTTAATGGCTAGTTGAGAACTAAGAACACCCTAGAAGGTGTCTAGAATGTTCCCAAGCATTAGCAAACCACTCCTATAAACAGGACAACCGTAGGACACCTAAAAGCATCACTTGCATATACAATTCACTTGAGATTACATTGTAGCAAGCCATTAGCAAAGCTTTCACTTGCAAAACATTTCCACAAGCTGTGAATTTGTTTCATATAGGCTGATATCTCCTATCCACTATACATTCACATCCATCCACTTTGGTTAAGAGATCAAACACTTGATATAGGATTCAAGCCTTGTACTACATTTGTAAAGTTGTACTTTCCTGCTTCTTTTTTTCCCTTCTTATTGCTTTGGTTCTCCTTTGCTACTCCTAGGTTGGATGCTATGGAAAGGAAGTTGTATGAGCTTCTTCTGGTGGAGAAGGTAGCTCGGCGGACTTAGGATTACTTCAAGAAGGCTGTCTCAACGGAAAGCTACTTCAAGAGGAAGGCTTATTCAAGGGGGAGCTTGGAGTTACTTCGCGGAAGGCTGCTTCAAGGTTGGTGGGACTACTTCTAGGTGAAGGCTATCCTAAGGGTGAAGGTATTTGTATCTTATGTAACATCCTTGCGAGGTAATAAAATACAAGTGCTTTCAAAATCCCAATTGGAAACAATTGGGTAGTGGACTGACTCCCTTAGTTTTTGCTAAGGGTGGAACCACTCTAAACGCCGTGTCTCCTTCTCCAAATTTTAATTGTGGTTGCTTGGTTGAATTAATTTTAAAATCATTATAAAACCGTATTCACCCCCTCTAGTGTTTTTCAAAAGACACCAAACTTTTTCAAATGGAAGTAAAAAGTGATTTCTTAAATGGAATCATAGAAGAAGAAGTCTATGCTACCCAAACATCTAATTTTGATATTTCAAACAAACTTGGTCATATCTTTAAACTTAAGAAAGATCTTTATGGTCTAAAACAAGAACCCCAAAATTGGTATGAAAAACTTAAGAACTATCTTTTTGATAATGGTTTCTCTATGGGAAAGTCAGATTCCACATTATTTTTCAAACCATAGGAATAAGATTTTCTAGTTGTTCAAATATATGTTGATGACATTATATTTGGTGCTTCGAATGATTCTTTATGTACTCAAATTAGTGATACCATGCAAAATGAATTTGAAATGAGTCTTATGGGTGAATTAATGTTCTTCCTTTATTTTCAAATAAAATAATCACCCGCTGTAATTTTTCTAAGCCAAGAGAAATACACTAAGGAACTTTTAAAATAGTTTAACATGGAAAATTGCAAACACACTACTACTCCTATGGATACTTTTGCTAAAATTGACAAGGATAAAGATGGTGAATCCATTGATGATTCCTTATATAGATTCATGATTGGTAGCTTGCTATACTTGACCACATCTAGACTAGATATTATGTCACCGTTGGACTTTGCGCTAGATTTCAATGGAATCTTATGCATTCTCATTTTAAAGCTATCAAACGAATTTTGAGATATCTTGCTAGCACTTTAAATATTGGGTTATGGTATCCAAAGGGACAATCATTGTATTTGAAAGCTTATACCAATGCTGACTATGCTGATTGTCATCTTGATCGAAAGAGAACAAGTGGTGGTTGTTTCCTGCTAGGAAGAGCCTTGGTTTCTTAGTTTAGTAAGAAACAAAATACAGTTGCTTTATCTACCACCGAAGTAGAATACATGGTTACATGATCATGTTGTTCTGAAGTGCTTTATATGCCACAAGTATTGAATGATTATGGTTTTACATTTTCTTCTATGCCGATTTTTTGCGATAATACCAATGCAATAAACTTGGCTCATAATCCAGTTATACACAGTCATTCCAAGCACATTGAGATTAGACATCACTTTTTGAGAGATCATATTGCCAAGAATAACATCTCTCTTCATCATGTTGATACAGAGGAAGAATTGGATGATATTTTTACCAAACCGCTTCCTTTTGATCAATTTTGATATATTAGAAGGAAGTTACTCATTACTCTGCTAGAAGATGTTCACTTTGATATATTCTCTCAATATTCTTGAATATACTTGGTTTCTAGCATGCATCTTGAGACTGTGGCTTTCATGGGACATTTTGTACTTACTTTGGTCTGTATACTTTAAAACATGGGTATTCTATTAAGGGGGAGTATCCCATTTAGGGGGAGTCATCTTAATTCACATATTTGACTATCTTTTTGAGATGATAAAGGGGAATAAATAAAATATAAAACAATATAATTTTCCTTGAGCTTCACAACAATTTCACGACTTTACTCTCTTGGAAAAAGTAAATTTGATGCTAAATTGCCTTACAAGATGGATATCATGTTCCATATCTCTCTAAGCATAACTAGAACACATTTTTATACCACTCAAGGATTTTTTCTTCTCAGGTATGAATCTCATCTTTATAATATTTTTCTTATATTTTAGAAATTTTTGCCATCTTCAAAAAGGGGGAGATTGTTGGCTAAATTGGACATTATCTTATCCTCTATTTTGATGATGACAAACATTTCATTATTGTGGATTTAACTTGTTACTTAAGTGTTTTAGGGTTTAAGGAAATCACACTAAATGTATAGATGAAGTTAACATATTAAAATGCTTGTATTTTCATGTTCATACAACTTCTAATATCCCGTACAAGTGTATAATGTACAAGTACATAGAAGTCATGTAAAATCAAGGGTTATATTTTCCCTATCCACCCAAAATCCTATCTCACACTCACATGAAGACTTTAGGGTTGATAGGTTTCATATGAGTCCTCAATAGGACCTCACATACATTGCATATCTTTGTACACAGTCCTTGTCAATTGAGAATCACTCAGTTGAAGACTTAGACAACTGAGAAATAACTTTGCATATCTTTAGTTCTGAGTCAATTTCGGTCAACAATATTGTCAATCGAGATTTAGCCATTGTAAAAAGTTTAACCAAGAGAGAGACTAACATATAGCTATTAGATCTAGTTGAACCAAGATAGTCATCCAGTTGACAAGTTTGTGGACCGAAAGTCATCCGGTCGACAATATTATCGATCGAGAAAAGTTCTAGAAACTTCGCTATTAATGATCATTTTAGCTGTTGCAACCCAACTACTTTCTACCTAATGAATAATTAATCACTAAGAGACTCTCCCTTCAACATCCCTAATCACTTGTAAACCATTTGTATAAATAGTAGAGGCCTTAGGATACCCAAAACACACAAGCTACACTTGAGAAATTATTCTAGAGAGAAAATCAGCTAAGCTACACTTGAGCAATCATTCTAGAAAGCAAATGAGCTAAGATACAATTTCTATATTCTTCCTTGAGCTCTAAGTTAGTGTCTTATAGATACATCTCATAGCCACCACCTAGAAACGTCATCCTAAGTGGTTAGGAGGTCTAACGCTTGATATAGGATCAAAGCATTGTACTACATTGGTGCGATCTTCCTTCTTCTAATCTACTTCTTCAAGTTGATGTAATATTGATCCTTGACTACTCCAGGTGTGGGAGGCTATCTGAGGGAGCTTTTTCAGAGCTACTTCAAGGCGTGAAGGCTACTCCTAGGTGACTAGATCTACTTCAAGGCATGAAGGCTACTCTTAGGCAATTGGAACTACTTCTAGGCATGAAGGCTGCTCCAAGGTGATTGATGCTACTTCAAGGAGGTGAAGGTTGCGTCAAGGTGGTGGAGGTGGATCATCATCCTCTCCTTGGGTTCTCTTCCACGTTCCAATAAAAAAGAGGTTAAGGGAAATGATTGTATTTTATTATAATTCCTTGAGAGATAATAAAATTGATCACTTGCAAATCCCAATTGGAAACAATTGGTTAGTGGACTAAATCCTTCGATTCGAAGGTTGGAACCACTCTAAATAGAGAGTCTCTTCCTTGTGTCCCTCTCCTTCTTGCAATTTATGTTTTAAATTAACTTTAAAATTATCAAAAGCTTTACTCACCCACCTCTAGATCTTTCATCGACTGCAAAAATAAATTTAGGATGAGTTGGGTAGTGATCTTCATTTCAACATAACTTATCATCCTCAGATTGATGGACAATCTAAACAAACAATGCATATATTAAAAGCCTTGCTTCTTGCATGTGTAATGGATTGGGGAGGTTGTTGGATAGGTATCTTCCCTAGTTTGAGTTTGTGTATAACAATAGTTATCAGGCCACTATTGGGATGCTACCATTTGAGGCACTTTATGGTCATCCTTGTCGTTATCAGTTGCATCAGGATGATGCGGGTCCATGTATGTTGGGGAAAAATGATGACATGCAAATGATGATCGATAAGATACAACTAATCAAGAAGAGATTGAAGGATGCTCAAGATAGATAGAAAACATATTTTGATATGAAGAGAACTGATGTGAGATTTCTAGTGGGTGATTATGTTTTCTTAAAGATTAAACCGATCATGCCTATATCAAGGTCCAAGGTGAAAGGGAAGCTCAATTCAAGGTATGTGGGACTGTTTGAGGTTTTGGACAAGGTTGGAGAATGTCCTTACCATTTAGCACTCCCTCCTAATTATCATGAGATCCACAATGACTTCCATGTGTCAGTATTTAAGAAGTATTTCAAGGATCCTTCAAATGTTTTATTTATTGAACCTTTAGAGATTCATGAAGATTTGACATATAAATAATATCCTACAAAGATTTTCAATTCTAGAGTGAAGCAGTTGAAGAATAAACATTTTGAGTTTGTAAAAGTTCTGTGGAGACATCATGTCTTAGAAGAAACCACCCGAGAGCTCAAGAATGATATGTTAGAGACTTACCCCTCATTTTTCACTTGAGATTTTGGGGACAAACGTTTTCCTTTATATACCTGACTCTAGGTATGTTTTCTTTTATATGTCATACATGAATATGTAGAATGATATCAACCTTATGACTAATTTCCTTTAGTTTCTTGTTCAAAGTTTATATAGTCTCAATGAGGCACCAAAGCATTAGTTTTGCTTTAGTGTCTAACTTCTTGGCCTTTAAAAGAAATTTGGTAAGAACAAAGGTAAATGTGTTCTTGCTTATAACCATTTCTAACTTATTTTTGTAAAGTTAGTGTGCACTATGCATGTGGTTTTTTAGTCAAAAGTGGTATTTTTGGGATTTTCTTCACACTCTTACTCAAAAAATATTTCTAATGATTTCGTAGTGCATTACTAACTTGCTTACACATGTTTGGATATGGCTTATATCGTTAGCATGTCTCTAAATGTGTTTTAATATATACATGTGCTTCTTGATAGTATATTTGTTGGTTGATTTTGTCCTGATAGAAACTCGACCGAGGCACCAATGGTTGTTTCCAACAACTATCATCGGTCGACTTGTCAATACACATAACTCGACCGACAACACTGTGTGCAGAATATACATTTGTCTTATTGAATGAGAATTTCCCTCTCAACTAGATTTTCTCAACCAATAGCCTTATTCTTTAGCACTCCCTTGGTACCTTTATATACGCATATTGCCATGCTTTAAATTTCCTATATTGCTTACAACTCTATCTCTCTAATCGCTTTAAATTGGCATATCTATATCTTGCAATTACTTGCTTTGAGTTGTTTTGCAGGTTTTGATGATGATATCTTTAGATCTTTTGGTTGTTTCTTATTTTTCTTCCGTTGTGCTCTAACTTGGTACATATATTTAGTTGTATATCTTGTTTGGATACAACCTTGAGGTTCTTAGTGGTAATCATCCTTTGGTAATGATGAATACTTGTTAGTGAGTTATATCCTTTCATGCTTCTAAAATTGCATATCTCTTTGTTTAGATATATCTCTACATCTACTCATATATTTCTTTATATTGTGTATCTTTTGGTATCTCTTTCTATGATCTAGATCCTACTAGTAGTCCTAACAAGTGATATCATCTAACTAGTAGTTCATATACATGTAGTTTTAGCTCTATTTATCAAGTGGTATTTCACTGTATGTTATGCTTATATCTTGTCTCATACATGATCAAGCTTTCTCCTTGAATTGCATATCTACTATCTTGAGTTGCTTGCATAACATTGTGATACAGGGAACATAGAGCTGCATTGTATGTAAAAATTGGAGAATTTTTTTGTTTTCGTGTAGATTTTGCTTCAGTCTCAGTTTTTGGTGCAAGACTAGTGTTTTTTATGCAGAAACGGCCTTCTAAGCAAGACTCATTGATTTGCAATGAGCCTTGACAATTTTTGGGCAAATTCTGTCATATTGAGGGTCAAAATTGCGATTTATTATTTTTCTTCAGCACTTTATCTTGCGTTTTGGGTTGTTCAAGTACATGCTTTAACTTTCTTTTATTCCTATGCTTGGACAAGCCCCTAGATGTGCTCTTCTACTCTCCTTTTATAACTTTTTGTTATCTCCTTTCCTTTAACAAGTGGTGCTTCATATTTCTTCATACCCCCACTTTTTGAAATGACAAAGGGGGAGAAAGGTATGTCTTCTTTTGACAAAATAGGTAGAAGGCATGTCTTACATGTAGAAGAGAAGTATGTCCATGTAAAGGGGAGAAGTTAAAGGGTGGAAAACATATATGGGTAAAACATATATGAATAGAAGTGTAATGACCACATTTATGCTTAATTGGTAAACTAGGGTTTAACTGAATGATTACATGCTTGATTAGATTAAACATTGTTTAGACTTGATTAATGATAGTAGATCAATTGTGATGTTTAAAACCTAAGAAGAAACTCTAACTATGATTTTTAGTTTGAAGAATTAGGGTTTGAGAAATGTAAATCCTAATCGGCAAAAATTAGGGTTTTGATAGTACATGAATATGGAATTTGATCAGGATAGCAGTGTGGTAAATAATTTTTCATATTTTCTAAAAAAATCTTGAATTGAATTTTGGATATGATATGAATAACTCAATGATGCATTTTTTAGACAAATTTCAGAATATTTGAGAGTTCTTTGAATATGGTTCTTAGTCGAACTATACTTCGACCAAAATGCTGAGAGAGTCCTTTTCAGCAGTGTAGTGTTTTATTTTAATTATTTATTGCTAACTCTAAATTATATGAAATTTTAACTAGAGATCTGCAACTCAATCATAAACAACATGTAAAATTTTCATAATTTTTGGCTGCGTTTAGACCTTATCAATAGACGAATTACAGTAATATTGTTATGATAGAAAATTCAGCTGAAATAAGAAAAAGTATAGTGAGGGGTCAATGTGAAATTGACCCAAGAAGCTCAATTGCTCTATATGGACAACCTAACACACAAGGAGCTCTCATAATTCATGATTCAATCCAGAGAAACAAAATCCTAGAGAGAGAGGGAGAGTTAGGGTTTGAGAGGAGAAAGTGATGGACATGCTGACCTAGGGTTTTGTAGTCTGAGGAATGATGAAATCATGTAACTTTAGCTTCTTTGCATAGACTTTAATGGTGAATCTTCTCTCACATGTCAAGATTCCATCCCTCCTCTGATTTGATCCGAAATGGTATCAAAACTTCCCCTTTTCTCACTCTTTCTTCATTATTCCTCATTTCTAGGGTTTCCGAGTTGAAAGGAAGAAGAATCGGGTGAATTGCTAGGGATTTGAAATGAGATCGAGATTTTCAGGGATGATCTGTGTTTTTAAGGTGTTTTCACACCTTAGGGTGAGTGGGATCTTCCTTTAAATAGTATATTGCACGAAAATCGGTTAAATCCTACATAATATTTAATTGCTTAGTATGCGACTACAAACCCTAAATTGTTTGTTTGATCTAAGTTATTGCAAAATGATATGAAACTGATTCTTCCTCTTTTTGTTTGAATTTTAGATGATAAATTCATATTATAAATGTATACAATACATCCTAATGAGAATTCTTTAAGTATTCACAAAGGTTATAAGAGTAAATTGAAATATAGGGAATTTTTCTATGACTGAAATTGTTGTATAATTAAATAGAGAAATTTGTTTATCTGGATCCCCTTGGTTATGAATGATTGTTTATCTGAATGTGTAGTACATATATGTCAGATACTATTTTGTATTTCATGTGATGTGAATAATTTTTTCTTGATATCTTCGTAAAGAGGGTGAAGCCCTATATGAGTGGAAAGTTGGAAATTTGTGAATAAATATGGTGAAATCCATTTGAAGTGTTTTTTTGTGGCATCATAGACTCTATTTATGTAAAGTTATTCTTGATTCATAATATCTCAATGAACGACATGTAAAACCCTAATTTAGCTCAATTCGAGGATTTCATACATATGTTGATTGTATATGACTTGTTTAAATCAATATGTATTTTGTGAATGTATATGACATATTAAATCCTTATGAGAGCAATGTGATAAGTGAATGAGGTAAATGAAACCCTAAGGATAGGGTGTTCAATGAATTAAGCATTTTGATTACCATGTTCTCAGTATGAAATGCACAACCCAAGATTTGGGTCAATGTGCATGTCTTCCAAGAAAGTGCAAATAATTTATGGGTGCAAATGACAATTACTTGTCAGCCAAGTAATTAGCTCTTATCAGTATATTAAGATATTTAATTGCATGATTCTAGTGTATAAGTGCCAAATGGACATGCATTATGTTTATTTAAGTATTTCAGTCTGCTTGCATGTATAATATGTTAATTACTCAGTATATTATAGTGTTTTGAATATACTACTGACGTGGGAATTATCGCACTAACAAATTCACTCGGGGTTAAAATCCCCGAGCTTTTACCAAAACCCCATGCAATAATACCACCCGCAAGCGGACGGGTCTTATCGCAGTATAGTTAAGGATCGAATCCTGAAGGATAACATTTTTAAGAATCTTTGTCAGTTGAATCTAGCTCAAGTGGGACTAATATTTAGAATGATTGATTTGGTTGAGGTTAATCAAACTAATTGTAGGAAAGTAAACAAGCAGAATAAAAGTTTGTTTTAGATTAAATGATATGGAATTGTTGGGATGGTCTTGGGTTTCACCACCACTACCCATGCAAACACTTCCAAACACATAACATCCAGGCAAGATATAACTATCCAAATGGAGCTGTTGCAAAATCCCCCATGCGGGCGTTAGGCTTGCGTAAGCATCACCTTAGGTATCAGATGTCTCATCACCATCTGGTTCATATATTTATGGATCTAGAGATACAACATCCAACTAAGGTTGTGGTCCTCCCTGAGGGATGTTTAGACCATAGAAGTGTCACCAAAGGTTAAATGGCTCGTCCCCTCATAGATCATTCACTTACGACCTCAAGGAAACCCATTCTATTTCTAGTCAAGGTGTCAACCATGCTAATCAATAAGCAAGCGGGTGATTAATCTACAAGCAAACATCGACGATAAAAAAGACGATACAAAATCCAACTAAGGTTGTGGCCCTCCCAGAGGGATGTTTACGCCACAGAAGCGTCACCGAATGTTAGATGGCTCGTCCCGTTACGGATCATGCACTTACTACCTCAAGGAATCCTATCCTATTTCTAATCAAGGAGTCAAACTTCATAAACTGCCATTCCACCCTACATATAGAAGATTTCACAATATAGGGAAGAACAAGATGAAAGCAAGTAGATAATCAACTACACACATACCAATTAACAAAGAAATGAAAAGTTATATACATTGCCATGGAAGGTTAAATGAAAAGACATGAATGCATGGGTAGCGGGGCTAGTCCCCACACCCCAGCGAAAAAGGACTACTCACTCATGATGCGAGAAATAAGAAGAATAAGAAAGAGAGAGGAATCCACCATGAGCATGATGTAGAAGGTGGTCGCAGCTCGATGAAGATGATGTGGTCTTCTATGTCGTGTCAGAGTAAATCTAGACAAAGAACGAGGGATGCCAAGACAGACTGGGTAGTCTTTCTCACTCCTCCTTCCTTCTCTTCTCAGTCTCCTTGATTACAGCACGGGCGGTAGGTGAAACGACAGCAGTGTGGATAGAACCGGATCGAACCTGTGTATAGGCATCATGTCGGCGTCCTGGAACCGATGCCCAAATGAGGACCCTGTTGGTCCTATTTATAGGCTCGGGACTGGCCCTCACATTTTGGTGTGATTCCAGCCCAAAGGGTCTTGGAGATATTTTTCTTCAAACGGTTTAGTAATAAGTTGACCAAATGGTTTGGTGTTTAATAGACCAAACGATCTTGCTTTACATCCTCCAAACAGTTTGATGTATATGTGCTATTTTATCAAATGGTTTGGCTTTGTGCTACTTTTTCATACGGTCTTCACATGATGTTACAACCCCAATTTTTGGGTTCATCAGGTGAGAAATGTAATTTCCCATATTAAAGATAATTGAACAAAGAATGGTATAATTTGTTTTGAATACATGGATTTTGTTTACAATAGCATTGATGTCTATGTTGTGGGCTTTATTGGATATTGGGCCCAAATAACAAAGAAAATTCAATTAGTAAATGAATAATTGAATATTTGAGAAAAGAAAAATGTGGAAACCTCTAGAGGGCAAATCCAAAGAAGGATTTTGTGCCTCTTGGGTTCCTTGGGTTCCAAGGAGTTCAAAGTTGCAAAAAGAAAGCAATAAGAAAAGAAAAGATTAATTCAGTATTTCTTTAGTAAGAAAGAAATTTCCTGCGGGGGTCACAAATGTGGCGCTCGTGCGGGAGTGGTTTCCTCGTCATAAAAAAAGAAATTGAAAATAATGTTAAAATGTTGGAAATAAGTGGAAAAAGGTATAATTGGGTTATCCTTGGTGGAATTTCGTATCCCAAGGATTCCTAATGATAAAAGGAATACCAATAAGGAGAATAAAAGAGAAATAAAGAGAAATCCTCAAAAAGAGATATTTTAATCAGAAATACACATGATAATGAGAAATAATGCATTTAGATGCATCTAGAAGGATAATGAGTATCCAACAAAAAGGATTTTGAAATAATAGAGTTCCTTGGGATCCAAGGAGTCCCAATAAATAGGAAAGAAAGAGAAAATACCAAAATTGCAAAATAAAAGGATAATGTGATACATTATTAATGAATTTTGTATACTTTTTCAAAAGGTGGTATTTTCTATTAAAGGATATATTGTTGCTTTGAGAAAATGGATTTTGTGGCCAATAGAGTTAATGCCAAGCACAAGGAATATAAAAAGAGATGTTTTTTGTTTTTCCTTAAGGACCAAGGATCAAAGAGAAATGAGGAAATAATTAAAAGAGAGGATTACACCTAAACAAGGAAAGTAGGTTTCCTATAGATAAAGGGGCCTTATTTGCTTCGTGGGCAAGCATATTAGGGAATGGTTACTCTCCCCTATAAAAGGGGTAGAGCCCAGGGTCGTGTTCCAAAGAGTTCCACGTATCCCTTTCCTCTTCTTCTCTTTCTTGGAAAGCAAACCCTAATCGAAGGGAGGGATCTAATCCTGAAACAACGGAGGATCGTTTGGTGGTCTTGATGGAGGAAGTGAGCTTCCACGACAACCCAGGAGGAATCAGGGATCAAACTCACGCTCCTATCTTCAAGCACTCCGTCCACAGGTCTACAGATTGCTGCAACCGCAGCAGCAAACACGACCCATTTCTCGCTCAAGAACGACCGTGTGGGCCACGATCTGGAGATGCTCGAGTGCGCCCAGGTGCGGTGGAAGCAGGGCGGCAACCGGCGTGGAGCCTCGGGCCCAAGGCGGAGAGGAGAAGAGTCGCGGGCAGCTGTAGGTGGCAGCCGCTAGGGCTGGCCAAAGGTGGGAGACGACCCCTTGGTCGTTGGACAGAAATGCCCTTCCGCGGGCTAAAGAACGAACCACTTAACCAGGGGTGATAGCGTAATTTGGTTCTATTTCCAAAGCAGCAACGTTGCATGGAAAATGAGCGACGTGGCGTGCTTTGATTGGTCAAAAAGGTATTTCCTTTATTAATTCGTAACTAAAGATTGGTAGCTCAGATTAGTACGAATAAAATATGAAAATTGATCCTCAGAACAAGAGGAACACAAAGAAATTATGTTTGAAGCCTAATTTTGCATGCTATTCAAAAAGTAGTGTAAGTTATCATCTTTAGTGAATTAAAGATTAAGAAACCCTATTTTGAAATGAATAAAGTGTTTAATAGGGTTTAATGGATCATTAGAGTTGATGTTAACCTGTTAAATGTAAAAAGGTACATTATGTTAAAAAAGGAAGAACTTTGCACGTGATTAGTCGAATTTAGAGTTTATGTGCATAAATATGCTTGAAATTTGAAAAGGACATAAAGTTATCATCTTTAATGATTTCATTAAGGAAAAACCCTTAGATTTGATGATAGATTGATTTAATGTTGTTCAATGGATAATTCAAGCTGATATTAACCTGTTGTTAATAAAAGTGAAAATAGGATCTAAAAAGATGATCTTTTTATATAATTGGCTTAATTTAGGGTTTCGTGCATGATTATGCATTAATGAGTTTAAAAACTCTAATTTAAGAGAATACGTCTTTTAATTGGTTTAATTGTTCAAATCCATGAATAAATAGGGATGTGATGATCCTAAGTCAATTTGGGTATAAAAGACTATTAAAATGGATAGTTGAGCAATTAAGGTTCATATAAATGGAAAAGAGTATTTTAGGGTTTGTTAACCTAAAAGGGATAAAGTTTGAGAAATTGATCTATGAAACCTTAATGAATATTAATGAAACCTTAATGCAGATTAGAAACCCTAGAAAGAGAATCCAAGTCAATAAAGTAGATTCTTGATAAAGTGTGTAATAAATAGAGTACATATTCTTTTCAGGAATTATGTGATGATTGAATTACTTGCTTGGATCCGTTGATTGGCTTGATTGTATATACATGAAGTATATGTTGAATAATCTGCATGACTCATCAAATCAGGTATGTGGTTATGCTTATGAATAAGTGCTCTAGTTTCACGGCGATTCCCAAAGTTTTAATCGGTTGCTTGAAAATAACTGTTGGATGTTTATTTATTTCATGCAACTATAAAGTGACTGTGATTATCACTATAAATGTGCGTATATAACTGACTAGATCTGGGTCCACCTCTATTGCTTTGAAAAGGCTAAGAAAAAAGGGGGTAATCCTAGAGCAAGGTCTAGGTTACCGAGAGTTAGAAACTGGGCTACCTATGTGTAGTGCCATGAGATTCATTAGCATGCCATGAGTTAAGGAGTGGGCTACTTACGAGTAGTGCCATGTGACTCAACCCTAGAATTTGGTTCACTTATAGGTGGATCATGAGGGGTTTAATGGGGACAACATAGAGGATAGGGTACTCTTGGATCGCAGAGTTATATCTAAAATGTAATTTGGGTTGTTAAATGATTAATTGAATGATTACATTGTTAACATATTTACACATTTATTGTTTCCCCCACATACCAGCTTCGGCTGACCGACGTTTTGTTTGTCGGCGTTTTAGGTACAAGCCAAAAGGACAAACATTAAATCATCATATGGTGAAATACATGAAGTAAAATACAAGGAGGATTAGTTAGAGTAGAATCCTTAAGTGGATAGAAGTTTAGAGATCCAAGTTTTCAAAAAGGTATGCAAAAATTTATTTTCTTATAGCTTTTCAGTATAGTCTGTTAAAATTTGATAATTATTCTTGGTTAATTGTCGAACCTTTGATCTGGAAGTTATGGGTGCGGCTTCGACCTCTCGGTCTCCCTTAATTGGGGGTTATCGGGAGGTGGGGTCATAACATTTCATTTTAGCAAACGGTATTCACGTGATCTTATTCAAACGGTTTCATACAGGTTGCTTTGGCAAATGGTTTGGTTTGCTGCCACTTTATCAAACGGTCTTCAATGATCTACTTTATCAAACGGTTTTGGTATTGTGCTACTTTTCCATTCGGCTTGGTATAAAGTACCCAAATGGTCTGGCATGTTCGTGCCTTTTTCATTCGGTTTGCATTGCAAGGTTCCAAACGGTTTGGCATGCAATTGGCTCAAACGGTTTGGTGTGCCAATTTGCTAAAGTTGCTTTGTGTGGCTACGAAACGGTCTCCAGAAGATGCTTTATCAAACGGTCTTGCGTAATCCACTTTTGCAAATGATCTTCATGCGCAAGCTTTCAAACGGTCTTTCTGCATGCATGTTATTCAAACGGTTTCACGCAAGCCATCATTCGGTCTTCATTTGCATGCCGCTCAAACGGTCTTCATGTGAGTTTCTCTTCCGGTCTCCATCAAATGGTTTGGAGTGCCGCCAAATGGTCTTGTGATGCTGGGCTTCAAACGGTCTACACCTCTGTATGCCAAACGGTCTTCGGCGCTGCTCGATCTTATTGTTGGCTGCAAACGGTCTCGCGACCCTTTTAGTTCTATCAGTCTCACGGCCAGCCTAAATCCAAATGGTTTTAGGGTGTGGCGATCCATTCGGTCTTGAGACCGAATGGATGAAACTGATTGGTCAAGACCGAATTGTCAAGACTGATTGGTCAGGTCGTTTGGTGAGACTGAATGGTTGAAACCGAATGGCCATCACTAAGGATGAGAGAGGGTAGATTCAAGGGTGGGTCCCACTCATTTGGATTTGATGTGGATGGTAGTTGATTGAGATGAAGATTGAATGGTGGGACCATTTGGTCAAAACCAAGGGTGAGTGAAGGGTGGGTCCCAGCTGATTGTCCAACCTCATCAAGACCTACATCAAATCAACATAAATTCAGTTAATATCATGATAATTGGACCAATTAAGTAATTTTGCACATTTTGATATGAAATTGAATGCATTGAGTCAACTTTGACCCAATATGGTAATTGAATTCCATGATGAATATGCATTCATCAACTGCTCTACCAAGTTTAGAATGATATACATGTTGTATTATAACTTCAAATAAGTATACACGACACCATAAAGATACCAGAGTCAAGTATAAGTAAGAGAAAGGTACAATGTAGAAAGAGATTTCTAGGAATAATAAAATAATAAACTTAAGAGCCCTGAACACTGTAGAATCCCTATGAGAGGTCTATGCCTTAGGGATGAAACGACCTAACCCTAGCAGTGTGTCTAGTATACGGGGGTCAGAACGTAACAACAGGTGGTACGGGGGACGAAGCCCTAGTAGAAGTCTCTTTAAATTATAGAATGTAGTGTCTAACATCAACCAGAGATCATGGTGGCACAAGAGTATAGAAAAAGCCAATAGATGGCTTGACTCTCTGCCTGTGTGCTCAGGTTAGAGGAGGAGTCTAGTTTTTACGACATAATAGATGTGCTGAGGCCATAGAGCTATTTTCCTATTTCAGACCAGAGAGTAGTCAGACTTAGCATTCCCAGGTGTGTCAGCTAAGTCTTGTATGGTGAGATCATAGTTCGCTTTGAGTCTTCATATGTAGAGTACATTGCATATGATCAGGGCATAAGATAAAATATGTTCATATAGGTTTAAGGAGTTTCTTATAAGTAAGAAAAGCTAAGAAAGATTTGAGTACAGTTTCCCAGCAATTATTCTTTGTATGTTTTTGAATTATTATTTCTCTTTGAAATTAATAAAGCATGCTCATATATTGATTTACTCTTGTTGTTATCTAGAGTATCCTGCCATATTTATGATTGTCAATGATCAATCTCTTTAAATCTTAATTCTGTTATAATTGATATCAATTGCTCAAAAGTATATCTATAATTATATCAATGTTTCAGACTGTTTCTTTGAAGTACTCATTCACTGAGTGAGTAGGCTCACCCCTCTACTCACAATTTTTAGTGATATCACATGGACTTGAAGAAGGTCATTATATCAGAGTAGAACTGCCACAAGAGTTAAGTCTGAGTATAGTTAAGTTTAGTTGGTCCTTGTCACTCTAGATCCTCATATAGATGTGAGAGTGTTGTAAGTAATGTTTTGTATCTTTGTTTCCTTAATAAGAGAGGATGTATCTGAATATCATGTCGTATGTACCTGAGAATGAATGTATGGATGTGTATCGTTTATGTTGAGATCATATTAAATAAATAAATGTTTAGATTCCCTTGTAAAGTTAGTTTATGTGGTTTAATGCAAGAAAACAAAGAGTTTGAAAAAGAAGAAAAAGTTAAGGGTGATCTTTGTATTACATTAAATCCTTAATTTATGTCCTAATCTCATGATTAATGGTAATTGTGAGATCAGGGTATAACAACTTGGTATCAGAGCTTAGGATGAGTTGTCAGGGACCATTAAGTTAGTAAGTTAGAGTCATAAGTGTGGTAGATAGGAGATGTTATGATGTAATCTCTGGGGATTTGAGCATTTGGATATCTTGGCCCAGTATCTGAGTACTTGAATCAACCAGTATCAAGCTACTCTATCTATTCTTTCATGTATACCCTGGCCAGGTATACAATGGAAGGATGGTCTGGAGAGGAACCCTAGAAATATTAGGGTTAGAAATAAGATAAGTAACATGAATTAAGAGCATAAATATAAAATGAGATAGAACTTTCATTTCATATTGTTGTTTTATTGGAGATGAATAGAAAACTCTGATATGTTTGAATTCACATATTTAGTATTTTGAAATATATATGGGTCTTTAAGATTTGTTGTACAATGTAGTTGTAGCATTTATTGATTACATTCTTTGTATCAAGTAGACTAGAAATGATCTTTGAATGAGCTTTCCTAAGTGGCTAAGTTTTCTTCCACACATTTCAGGGTGTGGTGGTCCATTCGGTCTTGAGACTGAATGGATGAAACCGATTGGTCAGATCATTTGGTGAGACCAAATGGTTGAAACTGAATGGCCATCACTAAGGATGAGAGAGTCAAGGGTGGGACCTGCTCATTTGGATTTGATGTGGATGGTAGTTGATTGAGATGAAGATCGAATGGTGGGACCGTTTGGTCAGAACCAAGGGCGAGTGAAGGGTGGGTCCCAGCTGATTGTTCAACCTCATCAAGACCTGCATCAAATCAACATAAATTTAGTTAAAATCATGATAATTGGACCAATTAAGTAATTTTGCACATTTTGATATGAAATTGAATGCATTGAGTCGACTTTGACTCAATAAGGTAATTGAATTCCATGATGAATATGCATTCATCAAAATACCCCGAACTTAAACATTGCTTGTCCTTGAGTAACACAAAATCTGAAATGGTCGCCAAATGAATACTTTCAATTCGTGTGATTGCCTCATCTTCACATCACGATTGTTTTCTTTCTGCTCAGTATGACTCAGTATCTCAACCTCATGAGACCACTAAACACATCTTACCATATCTTCATTCCTGAGTTTGCTTTCCAATATCACTTCCTCCTCATTTTTTCCAACAACAAGCATGTCAAAGAGTTTTGTAAGAGTCCAGAGGTACCCGTAGAACTACAAGTGTGCACCTGATCTGACACTGGTGTTTTTCAGGGTAGTGGTGGCGTTCATTATACCTTTAGGAGGAAAAGGGAGTGAAGGGTGGTATGGAAGGAAGAAATAAATCTCTCCTCTATTTGACTCGAGATTTTTATTATTTTTGCAATTTCATTTATTGCATTTTTTTGTGCGAATATGTCCCCTATTCGACTCGAGATTGCATTTCTTTTTGTGTGCACTTTGGCATCTTTTTGTTTGTAAATCTCTCCTCTATTTGACTCGAGATTGCATTTTTTTGTGGTATACCCCTATTAATTTGTGAGGGGTATGGAAGAAGTGGACATAGAGGGAAGTGGTGTGCCACCCCAAACTTAGGGTTTGGCACTATTTTGGCTATTTTTGTTTCTTTTTTATGGATGGAGGGGTACAAAGATGATAGAAGAAGTGTAGAAGAGAGTTCAGATCAGAATTACAATTTTTCCCAATTTATGTGCACTCATAATCTCAAATTATTTTTCTTGTCTTCATAATCATTATTGAGACTCAAATCCAAAATATGGTGATCAATGTGGACTTTATACACATTATAACACCTTAAATTGGATTAATTCATCACTTTTTCCAAAGAATCAAATTGATCCATCAAACTTCATAATTTGGCTCTCAAACTTTTTGTAAAAGTCCTCCACGTTTTTGTGAATCTATGGTCCAAAAATCATGTCATTTGGGCATTCCTACAATTTACTATGATTTCTTGAAGTTTATGTATTGAAAACCCCTTTTTTCCCCTTTTTCTGACCTTTCCTAGGTCACCAATCTGTGGCCTAAGGTAGGGAACAAACCTCGGCCCTTGGATCGAGCAGTTGCAGATCACGGTCTGATCTTGTAGATAGGAGGTCATCCCCTACCTCCCACAATCAGCAGAGAGGGAGGGCGACAAACAGCCAAATACGATTCGATCATCTTGATCCCATTTTGAAAATCAAATCGAATGAGGATGATCGTCCTGCCAATCTGGATTCACCTATAACATTCCCCCCCTTGAATCCCTGTAATTTAAGGACAATTGAGTCGTCGTTTGCACCCTTTGGCTACCACCATGGCCACCTTCTCGAAAACCCTAAACCCACCCTCGATCACCTATAAAAGTACCACCCCTAGCTTTGTTTCTCACTCACAAACCCGAACGGCACCTTTCCTTTCTCTCCCTCGGCCCCAAGAACTTGATTCTCCTTTTTCCTTCCACCTATTGCAGTAGTGGTGCCACCGCATAGCCGCCTTGGGTGATCCTACTTCTCGGCCCCTCTTGACAATCTAACGCCCACTACCACTCCGCGGGGTCATGACAAATGAGGACGACTTCGTAGCAGCGTCCAGCTTCCCCTCTTGCTCCTAAACCGCATCCATTACGGTGAGGCCCTCCACCGAGCATCGAGGCTCGCGTGAGTACTGGACCAGAGGAGAAAGTCTCCAGACCGCTGGCCCAGACAGGGATTTGAACCGGCCCAAAAGACCAGTAAACTGATGTTTGAACCAGAAAAACCGAGATCAAACTGAAGTATCTCAACCAGCAAGCCACCTTGCTCATGTGGCTAAATCTAGACCCCTCATTCATCATCCAACAGTCTGACTTTTTCACACTTAAGGTATTATACCTTCTCCCTACTTGGAAATTCATTTAAATGTCAACTTCTTGTTTTAATAGTAGAAAATGCATCCTAGCTCCAAATAATTTGAATTGATAGTCAATTTTGATCAGAAAAATCCAATGGATCGTTTGAAAATACTTTGGAAACCTGATTCCAAACTATTCTCACTGATATATCTTAATCTTGATCTATTGCTTATATATTTGGTCTAAATGACTCTATTTGTAGTTAATCTTGACTAAACACTGAGGACCCTAATTCTTGACTCTAATATTCATATTGAGACTCTAAAATCATAATTGACCCATTAATGATCTAGATTTATTTTTGTTGACTTGAGTTAATCTTGAATATGATGATGACATCTTAACAATATGATTTATCTAAATCTTATGGCATATCTTGACCTATTGACCTTAAAGGTGATCTCTGATTTACTCATAATACTAATCAGAACTGGATCTAATCTTGAATCCCAATGATGTTCGAACTTGATAATGATCTAAAGACTTGATTTTTGACTTGCATATTGACCAGGATAATTAGGGTTAACACATGTACCTAGAAAACCTAGGTAGGTCATTCACACTTGAAAATACTTGACACTTGAAATAATCTTGGACATATCGAAATAGTAGTTGATTATAAGTGAATGACCCAACCCTAAGGTTGACATAGGAAAACTGTAACCCTAATCTTCAATATTGAAACATGATATCCAAATATCTTGATCTTGACCCTTGATCCAAACATTGTGTTTTAGGATCTAACTCGGAGGGTCGACCTATTACTAGTGGATCTGTAATCAAAATCTCGGTGAAAGGTACGCTATTATATAACTCCTCCTTGATTGTATTGAAGATACCTTTATGTATCTCTTGAACGTATGCTTGGCTATTTATTTGGATGAGCTACTGTTCCCTATGATTAGACTTCTGTTTTTCTATATTATATTTTGAAAATTATGAAAACATAAATTGCATGCCCATTATGATTGCCCGTATATTGATAATGATGATGATATTGATAATGTTGATATTGAGTACAACAATCCCCTCATTTGTAGGTGGGACTTGTACATTGGCTTCCTATGTTCCTATGGTGAGAAGGAGCCTAGTGACCTTCCCCATCGCGTTGGGGTAATAGAGTCACAAAATATATAAGTATGCTTCTCGAATTACAGCATAATGGGAACTCGTAATAAAAGTTGAATTGTTTGAAAAACTTGTCAAATAAATGTTGGTTTTAAAAATTGCTTGTTATTCCTTTAAATATAAGTCCTTCCAAGTATACTTATTTCTCTTATAAATTGTTTTACTTGATTTTGATAGTGTACCGTGCAATTTCATGATTGTGTCTTGATTTTTCTTGATTTTAGGCAATACAAATGGAAAATTGAATAAGATCGCTTCCGCACTCATACACTCTGATGACAAAAATAAATCGGCTATATCTCCATATTGGGTTAGTTGTTCTTTAATTATCCATTTTTTGAGTTATTTATTTCTTATTGTATATGCCAGTGTGATTGATCCTATTGGGCCACTCAGGGATGGGTGCTTCAATCCTTTTTCTACTGTCTAGGCAATGTGATTGGGATTGGGGTAAGAACAGTTCTGTGATAGTAAACCACCATTCCACCCTACATATAGAAGATTTCAGAATATATGGAAGAACAAGATGAAAGCAAGTAGATAATCAACTACAAACATACCAATTAATAATGAAATGAAAAGTTATATACATTGACATGGAAGGTTAAATGAAAAGACATAAATACATGGGTAGCGGGGCTAGTCCCCACACCCCAGCGAAAAAGGACTACTCGCTCATGATGCGAGAAACAAGAAGAATAAGAAAGAGAGAGGAATCTGCCATGAGCATGATGTAGAAGGTGGTCGCAGCTTGGTGAAGATGATGTGGTCTTCTACGTCATGTCGAAGTAGATCTGGACGAAGAACGAGGGATGCCAAGATAGACCGGGCAGTCTTTCTCACTCCTCCTTCCTTCTCTTCTTGGTCTCCTTGATTACAGCACGGGCAATAGGTGAAACAACAACAATGTGGACAAAACTGGATCAGTCCTGTGTATAGGCAGCCTATCGGTGTCCCAGAACTGACGGCCAAATGAGGACCTTGTTGGTCCTATTTATAGGCTCGAGACTGGCCCTCATGTTTTTGGTGTGATTCCAGCACAAACGGTCTTGGATATATTTTTCTTCAAACGGTTTAGTAATAAGTTGACCAAACGGTTTGGTGTTTAATAGACCAAACAATCTTGCTTTACATCCTCCAAATGGTTTGTTGTATATGTGCTATTTTATCAAATGGGTTGGCTTTGTGCTACTTTTTCATATGGTCTTCACATTTCATTTTAGCAAACGGTCTTCACGTGATCTTATCCAAACAATTTCATGCAGGTTGCTTTGGAAAATAGTTTGGTTTGCTGCCACTTTATCAAACGGTCTACAATGATCTATTTTATCAAATGGTTTTGGTATTGTGCTGCTTTTCCATTCGGTTTGGTATCAAGTGCCCAAACGGTCTGGCATGTTCGTGCCTTTTTCATTCGGTTTTCATTGCAAGGTTCCAAATGGTTTGGCATGCAATTGGCTCAAGTGGTTTGGTGTGCCAGTTTGCTGAAGTTTCTTTACATGGCTACCAAACGGTCTCCGGAGGATGCTTTATCAAACGGTCTTGTGTAATCCACTTTTGCAAACGGTCTTCACGTGTTCTAACGGTCTTTGTGCATGCATGTTATTCAAACGGTTTCATGCAAGCCTTCATTCGGTCTTCATTTGCATGCCCCGCTCAAATAGTCTTTAGGCGAGTTGCTCTTCCGGTCTCCATTAAACGGTTTGGAGCAGTGCCAAATGGTCTTGCGATGTTGGGCTTCAAATGGTCTGCACCTCTGTACGCCAAATGGTCTTTGGCACTGCTCGATCTTCCTATTGGCTGCAAATGGTCTCATGACCCTTTTAGTTCTATCGGTCTCACGGCCAGCCTAAATCCAAACAGTTTTAAGGTGTGGTGGTCCATTTGGTCTTGAGACCGAATGGATGAAACTGATTGGTCAAGACCGAATGGTAAAGACCTATTGGTTAGGTCGTTTGGTGAGACCGAATGGTTGAAACCGAATGGCCATTACTATGGATGAGAGAGGGTAGATTCAAGGGTGGGTCCCGCTCATTTGGATTGATGTGGATGGTAGTTGATTGAGATGAAGATCGAATGGTGGGACCGTTTGGTCAGAACCAAGGGTGGGTCCCATTTGATTGTTCAACCTCATCAAGACCTACATCAAATCAACATAAATTCAGTAAAAATCATGATAAATGGACCAATTAAGTAATTTTTCACATTTTGATATGAAATTGAATGCATTGAGTCGACTTTGACCGAATAAGGTAGTTAAATTGCATGATGAATATACATTCATCAACTGCTCTGCCAAGTTTAGAATGATATACATGTTGTATTATAACTTCAAATAAGTAGACGTGACACCATAAAGATACTAGAGTCAAGTATAAGTAAGAGAAAGGTACAATGTAGAAAGATCTTTCTAGGAATAATAAAATAATAAACTTAAGAGCCTTGAACACCGTAGAATCCCTATGAGAGGTCTACACCTTAGGGATGAAACGACCTAATTCTGGTGGTGCATCCAGTATACGGGAGTCAGAACGTACCAACAGGTGGTATGGGGGACGAAGCCCTAGTGGAAGTATCCTTAAATTACAGAATGTAGTGTCTAACATCAACTAGAGATCCTGGGGGCACTAGAGTATAGAAAAAGCTAATAGGTGGCTTGACTCTCCTCCTGTGTGCTTAGACTAGAGGAGAAGTCTAGTTTTTATGGCATAATAGATGTGCTGAGGCTAGAGAGCCATTTTCCTGTTACAGACTAGAGAGTAGTCAGACTTTGCATTCCCAGGTGTGTCATCTAAGTCTTGTACGGTGATGTCGTAGTTCGCTTTGAGTCTTCATATGTAGAGTACACTGCATATGATCAGGGCATAAGATAAAATATGTTCATATAGGTTTAAGGAGTTTCTTATAAGTAAGAAAGGCTAAGAAAGATTCGAGTATAGTTTCCCAGCAATTATTCTTTGTATGTTTTTGAATTATTAGTTCTCTTTGAAATTAATCAAGCATGCTCATATATTCATTTACTCTTGTTGATATCTAGAGTATCCTGCCATATTTATTATTGTCAATCATCAATCTCTATAAAGCTTACTTCTGTTATAATTGACATCAATTGCTCAAAAGTATATCTATAATTATATCAGTGCTTCAGACTGTTTCTTTGAAGTACTCATTCACTGAGCGAGTAGGCTCACCCCTCTACTCACAATTTCTAGGGATATCACATGGACTGTTTTGTATCTTTGTTTCCTTAATAAGAGAGGATGTATCTGATTGTCATGTCATATGTACCTGAGAATGAATGTATGGATGTGTGTCGTTTATGTTGAGATCATATTAAATAAATCAATGTTTAGATTCCCTTGTAAAGTTAGTTTATGTGGTTCAATGCAAGAAAACAAAGAGTTTGAAAAAGAAGAAAAAGTTAAGGGTGATCTTTGTATTACGTTAAATCCTCAATTTATGTCCTAATCTCATGATTAATGGTAATTGTGAGATTGGGGTGTAGCAACTTGGTATCAGAGCTTAGGCTGAGTTGTCAGGGACCATTAAGTTAGTACGTTAGAGTCATAAGTGTGGCAGATAGAAGATGTTATGATGTTAGCTCTGGGGATTTGAGTATTTGGATATCCTGGCCCGGTATCTGAGTACTTGGATCAACCAATATCAAGCTACTTTGTCTATTCTTTCATGTATACCCTAGCCAGGTATACAGTGGAAGGATGGTCTAGAAAGGAACCCTAGAAATATTAGGGTTAGAAATAAGATAAGTAACATTAATTAAGAGTATAAATATAAAATGAGATAGAACTTTCATTTCATATTGTTGTTTTATTGGAGATGAATAGAAAAGCTCTTATATGTTTGAATTCTGATATTCAATATTTTGAAATATATATGGGTCTTTAAGATTTGTTGTACACTATGCAGTTGTAGCATTTATTGATTACATTCTTTGTATCATGTAGACTAGAAATTAACTTTGAATGAGCTTTCCTAAGTGGATCAGTTTTCTTCCACACATTTCAGATGAATAGGATTTGAGTAATCCTGAGTAGCTCTTAGCCTCAGGACTGCAGGTTCAGCCTGGTCCGGCTGGCAGGTTGCATTACTGGGATCTAATGACTCCTATTAGTAACATAACAAGAGTAAATTCCGGATAGATTAGATCCAAATTCTAGTATGAATGTATATACTCTAACATTTTAAAGTATAAGGGAAAGACTAGGATAACTAAGAATCAGTTGGAACTCATATCTGAGATTCAACTTTGGGGCCTCATATGAGAAACCCTTAATTGGGAATAAAGAAACACGACATAAGGTTCAGATTAAGTTTAATTATTAGTATTATATGAACTCCAAATATGAAATATGGAAAAGATATGAGAAAAGTTTGTAAGGGGAAATATAGTAAGAATCAATCATGAGGAATGGATTATATAACCAAGTACAATGTTTTTATGTACTCCAAAGCAAAGGGAAAATAGAAGAAAAGAGCTAAGTATACAATACATAGAAGTGAAGAGTCTTCAGAAGAGTTAAAGTGAAGAGAACTAGATGCACATGTAAATCATAAAACTAGGATAAGAAACTTAGTTGAAACAAAGAGAAATGTTGGAAATAATGAGCTTGATTAAGGAATGAGGGTTATGATATAATTGAGAGCATGGAATGTATACCTTTATTAATAAGTTCAATACATTCGTCCTTACTGCCTTTGGATTTTAAGTCTCTATAGAACAACAAACTAGTTTTTAAAAGAAGAACAAAAGTGTAGCTAAATAAGTGAATAAGTCATACAAAGGTAGACTATATACAAGAAGGAAAAACTTGATTGAAAGAGAAACTATGTTTCACCCATGCATGAGCTGTTTGATTTAAAATGAAGGATATGTAATGTATTAAACATGAGGTGATACTAGTAGAGAGATTATTGATTTAGAATTTCAACCTCACATTAGTATAAGGATAAAAGGAAATATATGCAGCATGGTATACATGATCATACACATAAAAGAAGCAACATGATCATAAGAGAAAACTAGAATTTAAAGATGACATGGGTTATAGTATTATATGGTAAGGGTATTATGGAAAGTAAAGAAGGGTTTTAAACATAATGGAGTAATATAGATTATAAAAGAAAGAGGTTATGAGATTCAAGAAAGTGCTAATTAGTCAAGTATCCTTGTTGATAATTAATTAAACCTACATATGAGAAATGTATTATTGAATGTTTGAAGATAAGAATTCTAAGTCTCAAAATCATCTTCTCTTTCATATCTTCCTTAATGAGAGCAATGTGGGAATGAAGTGATTAGAAAATGAATCATATATGATGCATAACCACCGTGGTAGAAACATCTAGTGAATGTAATAATGACACACAATATGATGATGAAACCCTAGCAGAGTAATTGAGGATGTAATCTATCTGAATGGCCAAGTAAGAGAAAGGAAATTCAATCGATAAGATAAAGAATACTTTAGTAAAAATTGTGAGATCCAAAGTTTGAATTTCAAATTAAGGGAGAAAAGTCACATCACAATAATGTCATGCTTATGATAAGGACCAAACCCTAGAATGTTTAGATTTGTAGTAGTTCAAGGGATGTCAATAGTGATTTGACCTTGAATACTAGCATCTCTATAAAACAAGATCATGAGATTTGTACTATGAGAAGTAAACTAGCACTGATAGTAATCCAGGGTTTAAAGATAGATAATCTAAAAGGTAGATAAACAATATGGAAATGATTCAGAGTAAAGAGTAAGATATAAATTTGAAATGTAAAAAGTGTGTTTTGAATAAAAGGAGAAATACAATATGAGTGATGTGCGATATGAGATAAATTCTTGCAGTGATAGTAAGAATGATGAATAATCTATTTGTACCTTGTATGTTTCAATTTTAGAAATGTTTAATCTACATGATTAAAATGAGAAGGATAAGTAGCAAAAAGTAATTAGTAGTGAATGAGGAGAGAGATAAGAGAAAACAATGACTTTTAGTAATATGTGAATTTGTTTTTAGAAGTATAATCTGTTGAAGGTATATTAAGGGATGTAAATTGGTTCTACATATGATTTTAGTGTACATGTGCAAGCAATATGTTAATTAAAGGTGTCTGATAGTTGTAGTAATTCATACCAGTAATCCATCTTAGTATTATACAATAGTGGTATTTTGATATGGGTTGAATAATGATGGAACAAATGAAGGGTTACCCTGAATAAGGTAGCCTTACCTATTCACTCATATGAATAGAAGGAATGATAACCATATTGTATTAATATGTAACCCTAATGAGGTATAGCTTGTTATACCTAGCTTTAATATAACTAAGTGATGGTAATTGGGTATGAATAGTCCTTGAATGACTAATACAATCATGGAGTACTTTGTTACTGTTGTTGAAACCCTAGTATGCTATAACCCTATGGTTACACCTTGAATTATGTGTGGGTTCATACTTGAGAATAATTTGGAATGTGATGGTAATGCTTCACCTTATGCATCCATGATGCAATGGGGATGTCGTGAGTAGTATTGTACAATTGCTATTGAATCTAGTCTTCCAACTCATGACTTCTTTACTATTTGAGCAGCACAATAGTAATATTCAAAACAACATAGTGAACTCTCTTTTGTGACTCATAGGTAATATAAAACAATAGTACATATTGAGCCGTATGAATTGAGATGGTTGGATCAGATTATCAATGTTGAGGTAATACCTCAAGAGTATGAAACTATTGAAATGGTTGCTTCTCTATCAAATCTATGATTGATTGTGGCATAGATAATTTGTTTGTTATCATTGAGAACTATTTTAACATGTTGTGATTAGAAAAGAAATGAAGGACTTAACGTTGAAAACTACATTCAAGTATAAAATACAAGAATATAATGACATGTACAATTTCATAAGCTTAAAATAAACTTTGAATATACTTTGTTTGCATATTTATGTTTCGGGGATGAAACTTTTTAAGGGGGTGAGAATTGTAATGACCACATTTGTGCTTAATTGGTAAACTAGGGTTTACCTAAATGATTACATGCTTGATTAGATTGAATATCATTTAGACTTCATTAATGGTAGTAGATCAATTGTGATGTTTCAAACCTAAGAAGAAACTATAACTATGATTTTTAGTTTGAAGAATTAAGGTTTGGGAAATGTAAACCCTAATCGGCAAAAATTAGGGTTTTGATAGTACATGAATATGGAATTTGATCAGGATAGCAGCGTGGTAAATGATTTTTCATATTTTCTAAAAATTTTGTATTTAATTGAATTTTGTATATAATATGGATAACTCAATCATGCATATTGGAAAAAATTTTAGAATATTTGAGTGTTCTTTGAATGTGGTTCTCGGTCGAACTATACTTCAACCAAAATGCTAACAGAGTGCTTTTCAATAGTGTAGTGTTTTAATTTTTTTTATTGGTAACTCCAAATGGTCTGAAATTTTAACTGGAGATCTGAAACATAATCATAAATAACATGTAAAATTTTCATAATTTTTCGATGCGATTTGAATTTATCAGTAGATGAATTACAGTAATATTTTTATGACAGAAAATTTAGCTAAAATAAGAAAAAGTATAGTGAGGGGTCAATGTGCAATTGACCCAAGCAGCTCAATGGCTCTATATGGTCAAACTAACACACAAAGAGCTCTCATAATTCGTGATTCAATCCAGAGAAATGAAATCCTAGACAGAGAGGGAGAGTTAGGGTTTGAGAGGAGAAAGTGATGGAGATGCTGACCTAGGGTTTTGCGGTCCGAGGAATGATGAAATCATGTAAGTTTAGCTTCTTTACATAGACTTTAATGGTGAATCTTCTCTCACATGTCAAGATTACTTCCCTCCTATGATTTGATCCAAAATGGTATCAAAACTTCCCTTTTTCTCACTCTTTCTTCATAATCCCTCATTTATAGGGTTTCTAAATTGAAAGGAAGAAGAATCGGGTGAATTGCTAGGGATTTGATATGAGATCGAGATTTTTAGGGATGAGCTGCATTTTTAAGGTGTTTTCACACCATAGGGTGAGTGCAAACTTCCTTTAAATAGTATATTGCACGAAAATTGGTTAAATCATCCGTAATCATTAATTGGTTAGTATGCGACTACAAACACTGAATTGTCTGATTGATCTAAGTTGTTGTAAAATGATATGAAATCGATTCTTCCTCTGTTTGTTTGAATTTTAGATGATAACTTTATATTAGAAATATATACAATACATCCCAATGAGAATTCCCTAAGTATTCACAAAGGTTATAAGAGTAAACTAAAATATAGGGAATTTGTCTGTGAATGAAATTGTTGTATAATTAAATAGAGAATTTTTTTTATCTGGATCCCCTTGGTTATGAATGATTGTTTATCTAAATGTGTAGGACATATATGTCAGATACTATTTTGGATTTCATGTGATGTGAATAGTTTTTTCTTGATATCTTCATAAAGAGGGTGAAGCCTTATATGAGTGGAAAGTTGGAAATTTGTGAATAAATATGGTGTAATCCATTTGAAGTGTTTTTCTTGGCATCATAGACTCTATTTATGCAATGTTATTCTTGATTCATAATATATCAATGAATGGCATGGAAAACCCTAATTTATATCAATTCGAGGATTTCATACTTATGTTGATTCTATATGACTTGTTTAAAGCAATCTGTATTTAGTGGATGTTTATGACATATTAAATCTTATGAGAGCCATGTGATAAGTGAATGACGTAAATGAAACCCTAAGGATAGGGTGTTTAATGAATTAAGCATTTTGATTACCATGTTCTCAGTATGAGATACACAACCTAGGATTTGGGTCGATGAGCACATTTTCCAAGAAAGTGCAAATAATTTATGGGTGCAAATGATGAATACTCATATGCCAAGTAATTAGCTCTTATCAATATATTAAGATGTTTAATTGCATAATTCTAGTGTATAAGTGCCAAATGGACATGCATTAAGTTTATTTAAGTATTTCAGTCTGCCTACATGTATAGTATGTTGATTTCTCAATATATTATAGTGTTTTGAATATACTGCTCTACCAAGTTTAGAATGATATATATGTTGTATTATAACTTCAAATAAGTAGACACAACACCATAGAGATACCAGAGTCAAGTATAAGTAAGAAAAAGATACAATGTAGAAAGAGCTTTCTAGGAATAATAAAATAATAGACTTAAGAGTCATGAACACTGTAGAATCACTATGAGAGGTATGCGCCTTAGGGATGAAATGACCTAACCCTGGTGGTGCATCCAGTATATGGGGGTCAGAACGTACCAACAGGTGGTATGGGGGACGAAGCCCTAGTGGAAGTCTCCTTAAATTATAGAATGTAGTATCCAACATCAACCACAGATCCTGATGGCACTAGAATACAGAAAAAATCAATAGGTGGCTTGACTCTCTGCTTGTGTGCTCAGGTTAGAGGAGGAGTCCAGTTTTTATGGCATAATAGATGTGTTGACACCAGAGAGCCATTTTCTTGTTACAGACCAGAGAGTAGTCAGACTTAACATTCCCGGGGTGTCAGCTAAGTTTTGTATGATGAGATCGTAGTTCGCTATGAGTCTTCATATGTAGAGTACACTGCATATGATCAGGGCATAAGCTAAAATATTTTCATATAGGTTTAAGGATTTTCTTATAAGTAAGAAAGGCTAAGAAAGATTCGAGTACAGTTTCCCAGAAATTATTCTTTATATGTTTCTGAATTATTAGTTCTCTTTGAAATTAATCAAGCATGCTCATATATTGATTTACTCTTGTTGATATCTAGAGTATCCTGTCATATTTATGATTGTGAATGATTAATCTCTTTAAATCTTACTACTGTTATAATTGATATCAGTTGCTCAAAAGTATATCTGCAATTATATCAGTGCTTTAGACTATTTTGTTGAAGTACTCATTCACTGAGGGAGTAGGCTCACCCTTCTACTCACAATTTTTAGGGATATCACATGGACTTGAAGAAGGTCATTGCATCAGAGTAGATCTGCCACAAGAGTTAAGTCTGAGTATAGTTAAGTTCAGTTGCTCCTTGTAACTCTAGATCCTAGTATAGATGTGAGAATGTTGTAAGTAATGTTTTGTATCTTTGTTTCCTTAATAAGATTGGATGTATCTGATAATCATGTCGTATGTACCTGAGAATGAATGTATGGATGTGTATCGTTTATGTTGTGATCATATTAAAGAAATCAATGTTTAGATTCCCTTATAAAGTTAGTTTATGTGGTTCAATTTGAGAAAACAAAGAGTTTGAAAAAGAATAAAAAGTTAAGGGTGATCTTTATATTACGTTAAATCCTCAATTTATGTCCTAATTTGATGATTAATGGTAATTGTGATATTGGGGTGTAACAAGAAGACATAGTATTCTATAAATGTTATGAAAGCTAACCATACAGGAGAAATAACATCAATTCAAGGGGAGTATGAGAACTCCACTAGCATCAATTGAGGGGGAGCATATGAACTCAATTCCATTGAAACCCGTAGGTTTCTCCAAAGGTATGACTTTACTTAAACACTTTCAATACATTTATGGAATGGTTTGTCATCTTCAAAAAGGGGGAGAATGTTGACTCAAGTTCTAAATTGACTAAACCCTTATTTTGATGATAACTAAACCATTCCAATTAATTGTGTCTAATATCTCTACTTGAGTGATTTCATATTAGGTTTAGACACACACCAAATGCCCTAACTTGCGCAACTCAACTTGGAGAAAAGACAAGTCAAAGTCTATACAAGTGTACATTTTTGGAATATGATGTAAAACCATTAGAATCATGTTGTAAATTACTTGTAATGATTGTATGACTTGTAAGTAAGCTTAGAAAAAATCAGGAGCACTTAGATCAAATGTTTAAGCACTCGAAAGCCATTTTCCAAAATTCACATCAGGTTGTTCATCGGTCGAGTTGCAAACTTGACGGATCCTGATTGGATCTTGAAAATGACTTTTGATCGGTCAAGTTTATGCTCACAGAACTCGACCAATCCCTCTACTGACCAAAACTAATTTAAGTGAATTGGCTGAGTTACCCTAGGACAAACTCGACCAATGGCCTAAATTGGTCTTGTCTTTTAGTGGGATCGGTCGAGTTACCTTTATAGAAACTCAACCGATTGCACTATACAAAAAAGTGTAGAAAAGTACTTCTAGCCATTGTGGAGTTGCAACAATTGAAAATGTATCTGTTGCAAGACACAAACTGGCTAGTTTTCATTCTTAAGTGTTCCCAAAGGCTAAGAGGCATCCCCAGCTATAAATAGGACCCCTTGGGCATCATTCCAAGGTTGAGCATTCAATGCAAAACTCTATGTGAGGTTCCTATTCTATAGTTGAGTGCTTCCTACACCCCCCTCTCTCTAAGCTTAATCACTTACTACATTCATTGGAGTGAGTAGGAAAATTGTAAGAGAACTAGTCCTACATGTATATCTTGTAAGGCTCTCACTTCTACCACCTCCATATCTCTCACTCTTCTCTACTTCTAAGGCAAGGAAGTACCACACACATTCCATGTAAGTAAGGACATATCTAACTTTCTTTGTGACCACTCCCTCCCTTAGAGAAATCCTGGTTCTTATACTATTTCTTCTTTGCATTACTCCTTATTTGCCTTGGGATAAGGCTTCTAGTTTATTGTGTTGTAAGATCTTCTTCTCCAATGTTATCAAGAGTAGAGATTTGGTTCTCCATTGTTGATTCTTCCTAGATCTCACATCATGTCCCTTGTGGTTTACCCACTATGACAGTGGAGTCTCTCACTCCTAGTTTAGTGTCATGGGGAACCTTCCCTTCTTCCAAGACTACAACTTCAATGACCTCAGTAGACTCACCTTCAGGCTTATTAGTCACCAAGTTCACCACTACCTCCTTCCTTTTCTCTATGATGGTATCTTATAATGGGACTTCTTCTTTTATTTATTCTTCCTTAGGGCTACTCAAGAATGATTGGAGGGGATAGGTTTACAGTGGTGCTCCCAACTCTCGAGCATGCACCATTGTCGCGGCTGAAGACTTTGTAATACTTACACTTATCCAGTATTGCCTCATACTGAACCTTAAATTCCCATTCCTCACCATTCAAAAACTACACCATCACCTTAGTGGCTAGATCCAAATCTATTATAACATCAACACAGAAGTGAGCAAAACCCATGATTGAGCCATCAAATTTTCTATCAATAGACCTAGGCTCCTTGATTGCATGGGAGATCTCATCTACAACTATGAAATTCCAGTGTTTCCCCACATCAAGTAGGGAAATCCAAATAGGAGTCATCTTCAGAGTCGCATGTCTGGTATTAACCTTTGGTGTCCACCTCCACACTAGCACCAGCTAGTCGTCAAAGAACTAGGGACCCCACAGAAGCACAACATTCAAGTCTATGTCATTGGCAAACCTTGTCAGGAATAAGCCTCCATACAAAGTGAAGACTTACAAATTACCTTTTGGTCTCCATGTCTATATCATACACCCTTTTAGTTGTTTGGGTAGCACTTCTTCCCAACAATCTTAACGATTGTCGAGTTTTGATGGTAATCTTCCATTTTATCCATTACCAGTCTAGTGAACTTGTTCCATCGCATGCAGTCACCCTCCTTAAAGAAGGGCTTTTTAGGGTTAGCCATTGTCATTCCACAAACCTTTGGAGGAGTCCCTGCAACAAACTTGTCCCAATCATGTGCAATTTCCATAGTAGGTGCAAACCAGTCTTCTACTTCTCAGTTGAGGATTGTCGGTGATCTATATATGGAAGCAATGGTAGGAGGTTTAGCGCCTCTGCCTACTATAGAGGCCCCCGATCCGAGAGAGGTATAAAAAGGCATGCTCTATATAGAGAAGCTTATATGGATTATGGTATGTTATTTTTCCTTATTTATTGTTATGGGTTTTCTTAGGAAAAAATAAAATCTTACAACCACACTATGCACACCTAGAAATCCATGTGTCACAAAATGGGTGTCAACACCTATGTTGGATCCCTAAAAGTGGCATGGGGGTGTTGGTAGAGGTACCGAAACAACTTTAACTTGGACATTCAAAGGCCTTGAGGATAACCCCTTCTCCTAGCACTCATGACTAATTACATAAGTCGTAGTCACATGTGCATCGGGAGCAATATAGAAATCTAAAGAACTTGGGTTACCCCCATGACAAGTGTCATCATGCCATAGAGGACATAAAGACCAACCCCTCCCATACATTTCAAGCTTTAGTGAAGACGTAAATCACATCTGAACTCATTGGCTAGAAGGTTGACTTTATCTCATAATTATGCATCTTATGTTTTAGTTTTATAACTTTAAAGATTGTTGTAATCTTTGCTAATTCTGACATAGTTGAAAGATTTAGGCTTCATTATGGAAGACATCACGCATGGATTTTTCATAGTTAACTAACATCCTCATGATTAAAATAATCTTATAAAAAAGATCTCAAGTCAAAAAATTATCAAATGAACGATCTTATAAAAAAATCCCAAATTAACAATCTTATGGTCTCATAGGACTCAAACAATCTCAAGGTAATAATCTCCAATGATCTCACATGATCTCAAAGGATCTCAAATGATCTCAATCATCAACAATCTATAATATGTAGTTGTTGCAAACTTGAAAATCTTTTAATGATCTCCAACGATCTCAAATGATCTCTCTCATCCAACAATCTTTATTCAATGATATTAATTTAATAACCTTTTCAAAAAGAAAATATTCTTTTTCTTCAAGAAAATATCTTTTAGAAAGGAAAAAAAACAATAATCTTCCCAAGCATAAAAGTCAACATTTTCTTTAAGAAAAAAAATCAAAAGAAATAGTCTTTCCAAAAGAAAATAAAAAATCTCTTTTCAAAAACAAAAAAGAAAAGTCTATTCAAAAAAATATTTTTAAAAATAAACAAAAAATAATTTAGAAAGTTAAATCTTTTTCAAAACAAAAAAAAATCTTTTTAAAACAAAAAATAAGAATCTATAAATAACTAAAAAAATCACAAAAGAAAGTATTTTCAAGAAAACAAATCCTTCCAAAAAGAATAATGTTTTCAACGAAAAATCCTTTCAGAAAAGAACAGTCTTTTAGGGAAAAAAATAAGATGAAATATTTTTGAAAAGAATAACTTTTCAGAAGAATACCCTTTTTGGGAAAATATCTTAAGTCCTCCTAAAAAATTAAGAAAAGTTGAATCGCCTTTTAAAACCCAATAAAGTTAAAGAATCTTTTTTGGTCAATCAAAAAGTGTGTTACTATTAATACCAAAACTTTGGGCACTAAGTACCCCATTACAACTACAGGAGCTAAAAAAGCTCATTCAAGGATCAAAATTCCCATGCAGGAGGAACAATATGAATTCTAGATGAAACAAAACTAAGAAGACCTATCTAACTAAACAAGCTAGGTCCAAGCATTCCTACCAGAAGAAGACTATTACAAGCAACTATTAAATGCATTTATCATACCCATAAATAGTAACAACAACTTGACATAGAACAAAAACTAGTTTTCCTACCTACAGCTAGCCTTGAAGCTTCTGACCTTATTAGCTACTAGAACTCCACATTTCTAAGTGGGCAAAAAAACCCAAAAAGGAACCCCTAGCATCAGCTCAATAAGAAGTTGAGCAAGCCGCAAGAGAAACAAATGTCCACACGTTTTAACAACAGAGTGTGGGAGGGAAAAGCAGCTCCAAATCACTCCTCCATGCTTAGCACAACACCAACTATCTATTAAGAGTACCCACAAAGTGTGGTACTATGCCAAGATTAGGGAGATCCTTCTAACTACCATCCCACCACACATCCATGTTGCTAACCTGCAAGGGCCTTGATCATCGTTACCTGTTGTTTTACACAACAACAAACAGCCTACATGATTGCATCGAGGCACCTCGTCGAACACCTTGAGGGTGTTCCAACCCACAGTGGCAGAGGAGCCATCGAGAGCACCTACCAACACCGATCGCCATCTCCAAGCAATCCACCCAATCCGGAGAGGAAAGCCTAAGGATGACGACTGGGGAGGAGTTGCCCAGCAACTCCGTGAGAGCCATCCAGTGACGGGGGACAGAAACCCTAGCTGACAGTTTCTGAGATATCCATTGTTTGCACAGTAGCTTTCCATTGAACACCTAGAGGATGTTCCTTCACGTAACAGAAAGAGGGCCAAGGAGTAGAAGAAGAAGGATCTGCCCCCTGACACTGGAACTAGTATCCGAACACACAGACAGCCGGAGTGAATAGAGGCGAGCCCATGACCTAGAGCATCGCCGGCCAGGTCAAAGAAGAAACTCGCGACCATCTCAACGCCAGCTCCATTTACCTCCTGAGAAAAACGCTACTGACTTCAGGACCTAGCCAACTGTGGTTGGGGCTACGGGGAGGAAGGCTCAGAGGAGACACCCCCTCCCCCCAGTGGCGACCGCTGAGGAGAAGCTAGAGAGAAGGTGGAGTGGAAAACCCTAGAGAGAAGGTAGAGCTTACTCAGAACTTCAACTAAAGTTAAAGAATCTTAAAAAAACTCAACACACTTTAAAAATACCTTCAAAACTCAACAAAGTTGAAAATTCTTTTGAAATTGAAACAAAAAAGATTGAAAAAAGATATGTAAACTCAAAGTGGGACAACCATTAAGAGATTTTCGAACGTGATCCATGATGAAAGGTTGCCTAATTGTGGTCTCTTCTCATGAGCCAACACTCATGCTTGAAACCTTTAGTAGTTGGGGCTATGATATAGAAGTAGGAAGCTCGTATGAGGAATTGTAAGTACCTCCCTCTCAATTAATATACATAAAATATGGAGGAAGAACTCACAAAAAAATCCTAAAATAAAAGCAAAGAAATAAACCAAGAAGCTAACCATGTTCTATAATTTGCATGCAAATTTTTAATAAATAAAAACATTATATTTTAATACAAAATCATTAGTATGGATAACTAAAATATTATCAGGGGTTTATCCTAAATAATAAAATACATTTGTTCATGATGTTATAATTTGTCATTTTAAAGTTTTATTAATCCTAAAACATTCAAAATTTATTAGCATTGATCCATATTAAATTTGATTGTGATATGTAAAGATAAACTTGAAACTAATTGGGGTGGTAAAATTCTATTTCCAATCAAAATTTTCATGTGAAACAAGGCCATTTTGTGATTTTAGGTTACAATTTTGAGCAAGAAAGATATTTATTGTAACACCCTAATATTCATAGCATTAGGAAGAATCATAAACAACCATGGAAATTATTTTAACTAGGGAATTATAAAAATAATAATAGAAATACAACCATCATATACTAGTGTATAATATAATTTTTCATTATTTCTTAGAGAATAAATAATATTACATGAAATTCAGAAAATATATGTAAAATAGTGCAACAATGACTTGAACTCTTGGATTTTGTAGATGGTGCCCCACCAAGAAAACCTCCTAAAAGTTATAGATGCATTATGTCTTGACAGAAACCTCTTGAAGATTAATACATATAGATGTAACATCACAACATGCACAAATATCGATAACAAATGGAATTGAATTTCTATTAATTAAAACATGAATCCAATATAATTGAAGACTAAATAATTAAGATGAAGAAATACCTTCCATATATGTCCTTTATTAGTATGTCATCACCCGTATATAATTCCTTCTATATTGGCTCAAAGTTCTCTCTATAGACTTGAAGTGTCCTCGATTGGCTTAACGTGATGCACCCTCTATTAACATTCAAGTGTCATCAGTGGTCTCAATGTGCCATCTGAATGAGTTGAAGTACCTTTGTTTGTCTCTGGACATCTTGTAAGGACGTATTATGTATTGATATTTTCATTTCCAAATCAAAAATATATGTGAAGTTGTATTTGTAGCTCACTCTGAATCTCGGTTGTTAAATAGTTTTAATTTAATTTTATATACAAAAAAAATTAGGTAAGTCAGGAGATCATCTATTCATCCCGCTCTCCTCTTGCAGGAAAAGCCGTCAAAAATAGAACTAAAAGGATTATTATGTGAATTAAACATGATAGTACTACTACCATTACATGTATCTTTAACTAGACGCTCTCTAATCTGTTCTGGAGGTCTAATATATTGAAAAGTTCAATTTTATTTCTAATGTGGTATTTAGGTAGTCCATGGGTAGCTCTATTGTGGGATCTATGGACATGATTGACATGCTAGTTTGCATTTCCTTTTGAGACAATGTTGGATCATATGTATGATGCATGCATACTTAGCATTGGATGATGGTTCCTCTTGTATCATCAATGTGGCATGTTTACAATCTGTCTCAATGTCTAGATCTCCTATGTTCAATTCCATGGCCCTCTACAGTGCAAGATTGATTGCTATTAGTTCAGCATGACGGGATGACTCCACCTTTGAGTTTAACCATGGTCGTTGATCCAGGCACTGTTGGTGATCCTAGTGGTCGTTATGGTTACACTCTTCCGTCTAACTAGGGCAGAGTCCACGTTCATCTTCAGTGTGCTAGAAGTTGGAGGATGCCACCTCTCAACATGGGTCTGTGTATCTCGGCATCCATTTACTCCTGCGTCCACTTGCCACACTTTCTGCAAATTCTCAACCTCCTTGTGATGTATCTTATAAGATTATCCATAGGTTTGAGGTTTTGATAAAAAAATGTGGGAGTTCGTACAGTTCCAAATATACCAACATGCTATCATGAACTGGCTCTATTGGTCATCATCTCCCCTTAGACCTAGACATATCTAGTTACTCAGTTCTATGTTGAAGAAATCTGGTGGTAGTCGACCATGGAACATACCTAACCATACAACTTTGACATTCTTGCAATCCTAGACTATAAGGAGGCTGGTCTCCTCATGCTTGTGGCATTGTTTAAAAGAAGGATCTATAGCCATATGCATCTTAACTCATCTGCACTTGGTTAGAAGTGCATCCTGAGATAGTAACTACATAAAATGTTTGATTTTAGTTGTTGTTTTAGCATTCCATATTGTCTCCCATTCTCCTTCCACCTTGTGATCTCTTGAACCTCTGAGCAGGTGATATGTTGTACTAGTCAAATATTGATTGTTTGTTGATTTCACCCAAACTATCATATCATCTTATGGTATATTCAAGTGGGGGGTCGATGCTCATAATTTGATCGACATGTATGTTGGTTAACAATGTATTAAGAACTCCTCGTCCCATCTTCCATCCTTAGTGATGAAGCTAGCAACCTGAAGATCTGATATTACAGATGGGATCTCTTGCAGGGTTACAATGAAGATCTCATATTCTAAATGTATTATATGAGATAAATTTGAATTATGCTATATTAATATTCATTACATGAGTAAATATGAATGCAGATCTATAATATGATATTGTTATAATCTAACTTCATCTTAATATGAAGTTCCTATTTAACTAAAATTCTTAGAAGAACAACTTCATATATTTCTTCTATCAAACACATGATATGTGATATCTAAGTCTATAATATCAAGAAAATCACATGAACATATATACATGAATATTGTGTATATGAAATAACATAATTATTAATCTATAATTGATGTTATTATAACATAATATAGATCTAATTATGTGCTTTATGATGAATAATATAACTAAATATTGAATATCTAAAAGTAAGTTAACAAAGTTACTTTATATGGATGCATGTAAGATCTAGATCACAATAATAATAATATTAAATGAGCATGGTTCACTTATCTTTGGTATTAGGAGGTTTCTATTGTAATATTGAGTCCTTGGACCTCAAATAAAAATTTGTAATTATCAAAATTTCAATAAGTGAATATATATTCCCTCTTTGCATCTCTAGCTATTAAACCTAATAACCTTAGTCTTGACTTCCTTATACTCATAGAAACTAGTTAGGATTATCATTAGACTTACATTAACTGATGTAGAACCACAATTAAAGCCTAATTATTGATGTAAAACTGAAATTTCATATTTCTTAGTTATGTTATACTAATATACCCATATAAACCAAAACAGCCCCTTTTACTAATATATGAGTATATAAATCAATAACTAAGATAAAACCTCAAACATAATAATACATGTTAATATGAATAAATTCATAAAGAATGTAAAAGAAATAGGATTCAAACCATATTCCATTTTAATAATGCTTATAGATCATGTATTGTCTTATTGTCTCACATATTGGCTACTTAGGTCCAAAAATAAAGTGCCCATATAGAGATGCATGAAACTTCACTAAAACTTGAATACAGAAACTATAAAATGTATTATGGACTACACTAAATATCAGATCACATCATGGTCATATATTGAGTGAAATACCCAAAATTTCTTTTGTAGGATTAGCATCTAAGACCTAGGTACAACACCAAACAACCGATATCAAAACCCAACATAGTGTAAATACTATCATAATAATGTCAAGATCTTCATATAGTTGTAGCCTATTGAATAATTGTAAAAATGAAACATGTAGACTTTGTTAAGAAAATGATATTAATATGTAAATGTTAAAACCACCGAAAAAATCATTTTTATAAACTTCTATACTTGAAACGCTTTCATCTATACATTATACGCATAAATAAGACAACTAGGTTACAATATATTATTCCTTTTCAATAATTACCACTTTTACTACTTCAAAGTTATCAAAATATGGATCAAACATATATACTAAAATGAGAAACTACACCTAGTGCTCCTTCACTTGACTCCCTCTCTCTTTCTAGGATAATATATTATGGGGTACTTCAGGAACTAAACCCAGACCCAATCACATACACACACAAACAACACGTAATATTATCATGCCTTCATCCCATTTTCCTTCCCACACTCGCAATCCCCTTGCCCGTATCAGCACATGATCTTACCAATAGACTAATAAGAGGTATTGGAAGCATTTTGCCCTGTAAAAAATAGAAAGGCATCAAAAAAATTCACTATGAAGCATATTATTTTCTAGTAGGGATATGTGTGTTACAAACTCATCATGTGTCATTGAGTTTAATTATTTTAAGCATTACTATTTATCCATTATTTTCATAAAATTACTTTAGATTTATTATTATTATAAATTAATTTATATTAGGTTGTTTTAACTAGACTGATTACTGTGTTGTGTTGATGTCAATTATTGTATCTTTTAGGCTATATTTTGTTTTAAAATTAATTACAGTAATACTTTGGGATATTCTTTAACTTAAATTTGTCTATAATAAATTATGTAGTTTCAAAAATTAAGTGTAGGGAATTCTTATTTAATCAGGCAACAATGTCATAAGTGGTGAATTTCATAATGGCATATGACATTTTTGATGTAGCATACAGGATCGTTGTAAATCTACATGATGTAATTGTAAAAGTTGATAATCCCCCCTCCATATTTTTATAATTATGAATTTTGTAAATCTACAAATGATCTTTAACATCCATTGACTATTGATACATACCCTCTCACTACAGATCACAAAAAAAAATGTGAAAAGATGAACAACCAAAATATACATTGGACATGCTGGAAAGGTTGCACATGTTGGTAATTTGACTTGTATATTTGCCATTGAGATTGCAACGATAGTGAATATTTCTCCATCAATTTGGAAATCACATGATCCCAGTTTTACTACATGTCTAAACATAAAAATGACTCATTTGTGTTTGATCTATTTATATTCTTTCCTTCTCTATATAATCTTATATATATATATGTTTCCATGTTTATGAAGAATATATTCGATCTTATAAATAGTACAAACCATAAAAATTTTATGAAATTGATCACTACAAACATGATTTCCTCTTTTGTTAGGTTGTTTCACATATCCCTAAAGGTAAGTTCACTTCTAAATATATATTATATATTTGTTGTGGGACTAATTTACCTCCTCTTTTCTAATGCTTCTTGGCAAGTGTTCTAGTTTGAAAGACCCACAAACATGGATTTGTATGCAAATCCAACACCTCTATTGAGATTGATATATATATATATATATACAGAGAGAGAGAGAGAGAGAGAGTCAGGCTAGAATACACTCGAATGTATTCGGAGCAGAATACACTCAAGTACTTTTTCATGATGCAATATTTTTTTTCAAAACTCTAATCCATTGATCTTCTTAAACATCTTGTGAATATCTCATACGAAAAATTTGAGCACATTTGGACATTTGTAGGTCATGTTATAAAGACCGCAAAAATTATGCATTTCAAATTAGTTTCGCGTGTCAATTTTGTTTCCCTTGGATGAGTGACTTACACTCATCCAAATGGGATCAAAATTTGTGTGTAGCCTAGTTATAGTATGACGGTGAAGATCAATGGTTTACATTTTGCAAAAAAATAGTCTAGATATGCAGACACACATGAGTGTATTCGTGCGATCTGTACAGTAGAGTGTATTCTAGCCTGACTTTATATATATATATATATATTCTTAGTAATATATCTCTTAGAACATTATAAAAGGATCTAATTCAAGTGGTTGTCCTACATAAAATTTAACAACATGACATGAATATATTTTAATTGGTTGTTACTTTTTCTATGTCATTAGGCTATATAATTAGTGATGGTAGTCATTCCAATCTTAGAACTTCATATCACCATGTCCTCTTTAAAGTCGCATTTGTTGTTTTTAATCATTCTTTGTGAACATATTGTGAATTTTCATGCATTTCTAGTTACTCTTTGGATTTTGTTCTTACATATTCATAAGTAGGTTAAATGAAAAGTCATCAAATTTTGGGCATGGAACTAGAAACACATTATGTTCCCATGATATGATTGTGTATGTTTTTAGTATCATAAATATTTTATCCTACATTTCCATTATTTAAATAAGTACCACATGTGTTGGAATTGGTGGTGGACAATGATATGGATAGAGGCTATATTGGTGCCTCTAGTTAGAACCTATTGGGTTCTTGGTATTTGCATTTTGCTTGACACTTGTGCCTACTATGCTAAACCTAAGATTTACTTGTTACATCGTGTTTCATGGATTCTTAATTCTATCACACATTATATAATGATCTTCTCAAGGAATGTTTCATTTTCTCATACATTAAACACTATGGTTTCTGTTTGACTTTTTCTCATACAATATGATTCATCAAAAGAATGCCATTCTAAGTTTATCTCTTATTGGTAACTATCTAATGTGCATGATCATGACATTATGATGTATTATCACATGATGTATATAACATCAATTTTAATAATGATTAGTTAACACGATGTCTAGATTTCAGGTTATTGTATTGCTTTCCATTTGTAGTATAACTCCAAATCTAGGATTAGAAGTAATGAACTCCATAAATTAACAATGGTGGTGTATTCTATTGGAAATGCATCTTAGGTGTGGGGTGCTAGATAATGGACTCTAGTTTATTTAAAAATATGTTACAGACTATAATTTTTTTACAAATGTCTTTATTATGCTAACTATTTTTTTTGTTGTGTAGTTATTACATTGTTCTATGATAAAGATACTTATTCTTGTAGTGATATAAACTACTCATTTAGTTAGTTATTTTTGTGAATCTAGTTGTTGTTTAATAATGTATTTCTTGATTTTCAGCATGTTCAAGCATAAAAGATTGAACATCTTACATGGTTATACTATATTGATATTTCAAAGTGTATCACTTGCTATTAAAAGTTTTGTACACACTAGTTGACTTCTATTAATTTAACAACACAAAATTTAGTCTCCCTTCTCATTAAGTGAATTGTGTCTCTGTTATCTTCTTGAATGTTTTCAATTCCTTGTTCTACCTTAGGGAGGTTTGCACCTAGACATACACCTTCATGTTGGTACTCACCCTCTCACAAAAGTTCATAGGTACTTATGGTAAAGGTGTAATGAACCACCAAAATGTATGATTAAATGGTTGGGGGTCTTGGAACAAATTCTTGTCATGGGTTGATATGTTTCTTGATTATATGATATTCTAGTATGATGTGAATTTAAATTCATGTCATATTGTTTCTTGTATTTTCCCAAAGAGGTGCATATCTAAAGAAAAAAAATATTATAACTTGGATGGTTATTGTCTATATTTTAGATTTTTTGTCATAATGCATGTCTAAATATGCTCTACAATTGGGTGATTCACTTATCTAATATTGATGTTAGGATAATTTTGTTTATTGAAGGTGTCATGATAATTGATCATTTATGTAAATGTTTCCTCATCGTCATTTTTGGTAAAAGTATCTCTTAAATAGATTGTGTTTGTTATCTATTTTTTATTGGTATTTAATAACTATCTCCATTAAAATTGTTGAAAATATTTTCTTGAGCAATTTTTATTGTTCCCTTATAGTGAAATGCATGACTTCATAAATGATCTTTTGGTGTGGAAGTAGGCATGTGTATCATATTTTGTGATAAGTATTATAAAAATATGGGAACAATTAAGGTGGGTTTTAGATAATTAGTATTGTGTCAGTTTTCCATTTATTCTTAGAATATTTGGTTTCCTAGAAAGATGAAAATAAGCTTAACTAGAAGGTTACAATGTTCAAAATACTTTGCTTAATGTCTTATCTTGAGGTTTTTCAAGGTACGAGCCCCATAGGTTCTATGACAATCTAGTGCATCTATAAATGAAGGTATAGTTCCTTTTTTGAGTTGATATTTCTAGGGAACATAAATGGTTTCTTGTGTTTCCAGAGGATAGGTGTGGTGTTTCTTATTGGTATGTATGCCCAGAGAGCCAGTCATATGATGATTGTAATGTGGCATGATGTAATTGATTTGATCATAGTAAAAGGAAATTCCATTTATTCTATTTATTTAGTTATGAGATAATGAAGTAACATAATAAATGTCTAAAGAACGATGGTACTTGATGACATATGTCTTCAGGTTTAGGACCTGCATAATGAGATGATATGTATGTTAAGAGTACATGCATTCTTGTTATGTCCCTAGTAAGTTATTACTATGGAAGAAAAACAGACAACAATAATACATAATACTAGAGTGTGTGGGTTGGTGACAGAATCTCATTAGTCATGACATGTGATATCAAACCAAACACATAGGTACTTGTTAGAGAATAGTGTACCAGACAGAACCACCTTGAGAGTGATACATGGAAACCATGATTGGTAGTCAGAATCATCTCTCATTGTGATCGTGGTGATTTTAATTCTGAGACCTAAAATCACTACATTCATCACATGTCATTCGATGTACTTTGACATCATCCACCATGACCTTGAATAAGGGTTGCCATAAAGATGGTGCTCGGGTACATTGTGACACATGGGGATGATTGTGAGTGATGTAGATGGGATTTGTCCCTCATACAGGAGTATGATATCCTGGCAACTTGATAAGAGAGGCTGAGAAATGCATAACTATGATCATGTGAATCAACATGGGATATTGAGCTTACATATATCTCAAATAGTCTGCTCTAGTTCAATATACCCAACTTTTTGTGCTTGGTTGAATGGTTGTTATTCCTATTTATATCACAGTTTACATACTAATCCTATATCTTCTCTTCCATATGTAGAAGTGTTAATTCTCTCCTTCCTATGCTCCCCTGAAATGTAACTTGAGGTTTCCTTATTACCATGTAATATGTTAAATAGCATAAGGATAGTTTTAATTATCTCTATCGTAAAGAAGATGTTATGCACCTGAGGAACTGATCAAATGGAGGATAGAGTAGGCCTGACAACAAGAAGAGGCAAATTGATCGACTGGTGGCCTAAACAATCGACTGGAGGCATCCATAAGTCACTTGGACCTAATTTTTAGATGACTATCCTGAGAGACCAACCAACTGACCAGGAGGTGAACTAATTAGTTTAAAAGTTGAACCGATCAACCCAGATTAGTTTGAGCATAGATCTTCATCAACAACTAGTTGCCACATATGATGTGGACCTTATGTGGTTGTAATTCCTTGTAGCTCCATGTAGTTACAATAGTTTGGCCATAACCATCTCTTGTGTTTTATATTTCCATGTTTTGGTTTGTGGAATATAGCATGTATATGATACATACTATAAGTATGTGGTGATTGGATATGTATATGTATTTATATAAATATAAATCCCTCAATAAATATTAAGTCAAAGATGCTTTCCATAAGAAGCACACATGCAAATCTTGATCGACCAAGCATGCGCACACCCTAGCGTGGTGCGTTGTCTATCTCGTGGAAGTGTGATGGTAGATATGTCGGTCTGCCCTAGCAGGGTGCATATTCTATCATGTTTGCTTATTACTTAGGTTTGACTGGGTGACCTTGATAAGATTAAGTGCCTAGAATCATATACATGGACTACGGAAAGGAGTTATGCATACCATCTATGCAAGAATTGCATGATATGAAATTGCCAAATGTTTCCTACCTTAATAATTAGTTATGAGCACCAATTTTGACTGGGTGTTGACTTAACTATTTTTTATCTTGGCCCACTAGAAGATTGTACGATGCAATCTTCCTAATTGGTAGTGAGGTCTATCAATTTGAACAAAATAGTGGGAGTAATAATTAAATAAAGGCCTAATAATTACCATCAATATTATCAAAAGTGTTTTGTGATAGAATACAAATTTTACTCTTCTAGATATCAATGGAAAACCCACAATCATTGTGATCAATCCTTAAGACAGACAATATAAATAGGATAAACTTCAATAACTGGTTCAGGACTTTGAAAAGAGTTCTCTCTATCCCTAAACACTGATTCTAGTGAAACCCACTCCATATTCTCCTAAGGCTGAAATGGGTGCTTACTTGAAGCATGCCAATGATGAAATAGATATCAAGAACCTTATGTTGGTTTGTATGAACTATGAGTTGCATAAATATATTATGATAACCAAGAAAGGCATAATGTCTCTGAGGCACTATTTGAGTACAAACTGACAGAGGAAGATCTAGTAGAGCCAAATGTGATCAATATGAATGGGCATATGGAACATCTAGAGAGACTAGGATTTCCATTAGGTAAAGAGTTGGTCGCGATTATGATTCTACAATCATTGCCTGAATCATATTGCCAGTGTATTAAGTGTTATCACTTGTATAACTTGGCTAAATAGTTGTCTGAGTTGCTTGGCATGTTGATAAATGTCAAGACACAAATGAAGTAGGAAAAACTCATGAAGGTGATTCATGGAATAGAGTTCAAAGACAAAGGCAAGACAAGAAGTGTTCTGAGGTTAAGCTAAAGTCCAAGTCTTATGTACTCAAAATAAGGAGAAGGATAACGAAACCTAGTAATATGAAGCAAGGGATAGAGATCTCTACTTGTGGTATATATGTAATTGAGATTAACATTGCTACTTATTCATCTTGGGCACTTGATATTGGATGTAGATCTCACATTTTCTTGAAAGTAAAGGATCTGAAATGAAGTAAACCTTTAATAAAAGGTGAGGTTGAGCTCCTTGTTGCTAATGGAGCAAGAGTTTCTACCAATGTAGTTGAAACCTATGAGTTATCTCTATCAAGTGGGTTTATAATAGAGTTGGAGAACTACTATTATGTATCAGCCATGAATAGGAACATCATATTAGTATCTTGTTTGGACAAGAATGGATTCAAATTTCTTATAATGAATGGTCGATGTTCTATTAGTAAATATGAGATCTTTTATGGTAGTACCCCAATGTATTATGGCCTATACTTGATGGATTTGGAGTCAATCATGTATAACATAAATAACAAAAGACAAAAACTCGATAACTCAAACCAAACATGCCTTTGGCATTTTCATCTAGGGAACATAAATGAGAAATGCATTTCCATACTCCATAATGACAGTTATCTGGACTCTTTTGATTTTGAATCAATAGAGACATGTGAATCTTGTTTGTTAGGAAAGATGACAAAGGCTCACTTCACTGGTAATAGTGAGAGGGAAAGTGATCTATTAGGACTCATACATATTGATGTGGGTGGCATTTTAGAACAAGTACTAGAGGTTGTTATCAGTACTTCATTACCTTTACTGGTGACTTCAATAGGTATGGTTATGTTTACTTGATGAAAGATAAGTCAGAAACCCTTGAAAAGCTTAAGGATTTCATTAAAAAGGTACAAAACCAACTTGGTAAGGTATTAAGGAACTTTGTTCTAATCGACATCGAGAATATTTAAACCTAGAGTTTGGGTACCTTCTATAATCCCGTGGTATCGTATCACAATGGACTCCATCTGGAAGACCACATCACAATGGTTTATCAGTAAGAAGGAATCACACATTGTGAGATATGGCACAATAAATATAGAGTTTTGTTGATCTTCCGACTTCCTTTTGGGTACATGCTCTACAAACCACAACATTTACACACAACCACATACCATCCAAATTGGGAAATGTCCCGATGTGTCTTTTATGAAAAATTTGGGGATGTGAAGCTTATGTCACAAAAATGTTTCCTAAAAAGCTTGGACCCAAATCCAATAAATGTTATTTTGTTGGATATCCTAAAGAAACCAAGGGATACTACTTTTATACTCCATCTGACAACAAAGTGTTACTTGTTAGGACTGGTGTAAATATATTGAAAAAGTGTTGAAGAGGTTTAACATGTAGGACTGAAAGAGAGGGAATTTTCCCATTTCTCATGGAATTAGCCTCTCTAAAAACCAATGTTCCAATTCTTGTGAAGAACAGGACCGCACGAGTAATATTCCTTTGCATCTGCAATTGGATCTATCATGTATGCAATTTTATGCACTCATCTTGATGTCTAATATGCCTTGAGCATGACGAGCAGATACCACTTAGATCCAGATGAGATTCATTGGATCGCCATAAAAATCATCCTTAAGTACTTGAGAAGAACAAAGGATCAATTTCTCATTTATGGCAGTGAGGAAGAGTTGGGTATAAGGGGTTACACCGATGCAAGCTTCTAAACTGATAATGATGATTATCGATTACAATCATGATTTGTGTTTTGCCTCGGTGACAAAGTTGTGAGCTGGAAGATATCAAAGCAAGAGTGTTGATTCTACTAGAGAGGTTGAGTATATAGTTGCATCCGATGTAGCGAAGGAAGTTGTCTGGATCAAGAAGTTCATTAGTGAACATGGGGTGGTTCCAAGCATTAGTGATACAATAGAATTGTATTGTGATAAAAAGTGATCTATTGCACAAGCTAAGGAACCCAGATCACATTAGCATTTCAAGAGAATATTAAGGAAGTTCCATCTCATATGAGAGATCGTACAACAAGGAGACGTAACAATTTGCATAATACTGACTAAGGGAAATGGTGTTGACCCACATACGTAAGCACTTTCAAAGCAATAGCATTATGGGCATGTTAGATCACTTGAAATGAGATTCATGAGTGATTGTCTCTAAGTGCAAGTGGGAGTCTATTGGTATGTATGCCCATAGAGTCAATAATATGATGCTTGTAATATGGTGTGATGTAAATGATTTGATAATAATAAAAGGCAATTCCATTTGTTCTATTTATTCAGTTATGAGATAATGATGTAACATAATAAATGTATAAAGAATAATGATACTTGATGACATATGTCTTCAGGTTCAGGGCCTAAACAATGAGATCATATGTATGTTAAGATTACATGCATTTTTGTTATGTCCCTAGTCGATTAGTACTATGGAAGAAAAGTAGACAATAGTAATACATAATACAATAGTGTGTGTTGGTTGGTGACAAAATCTCATTAGTCATGATGTGTGATATCAAACCAAACACATAGTTACTTGTTAGAGAATAGTGTACCAAACAGACCCACCTTGAGAGTGATACATGGAAACCATCATTGGTAGTTAGAATCATCTCTAATAGTAATGGTTGTGATTGTGGTTCTTAGACCTCAAATCACTATACTCGTCACATGTCATGTGATGTACTTTGACATCATCCACCATGACCTTGAATAATGGTTTCCATAAATATGGTGCTTGGGTACCTTGTGACACATGGGAATGGTTGTGAGTGATGTACATGGGATTTGTCCCTCCTATAGGAGTATGATATCCTGGCCACTTGATAGTGAGACTGAGAAATGTATGACCATGATCATGTGAGTCCATATTTGATATTGAGCTTACATATATCTTATACCATCTACTCTAGTTCAAGGAACATGGATTGAATTTTGAAGAGGATGATGATTCCATGCATCAAGTTCAATTTTGTATATCAATGAAAAAGGAACTATAAATCATCATAACACCAATCACACATTATAGGTTGAAATTGATCTCCAACGTTCCAATTTATTGGGTAGTGATGATGTCTTGCTAGATACCACCCATTGTTCGTGATGTCATAAATCATTTATGGACATTCACTACTAATGTAACTTGGAACCTGTAGGGTCACACACATAGGATACACCTGGAATAGGAATTTATTCATGAATGATGTTTAACTTGATTACTAAAATGTTAGATATTAGAAATTGACTGACTAGACTATGAATTTACTAATTCAAGTGTTGAACTGATCGATTCAAGTGTCCAGTCAATTTGAACCAGCATTGGCAATCAAAACTCTAAATGATCAGTTCAGTAAGTAAACTGATTGGCTCAGATCTGTGAATTTACTGGTTCAGGTTGTGAACTAACCATTTGGTTGACCAATTCGATTGGATCAAGGATTGATGTTGACATAATGTTGTGCATTAATTGAATATTAATTTCTAATATAATTATGAATAGGAAACATAGTGAAATGATAGTTTCAAGGGTTGAATGGATCATCTCACATGTGAACTGGCCAGTTCATGGTTTGCAAGCTACAAAAATTCTTGAAATTTCATCTCTTCAACTCCCGCTCAGACTGGAAATCTTGACCCTAACCCTCTTATAAGTAGAGGGGTAGTTGAGGCCTTCCAGAGACAACAACAATAAGCTTTGACAATTGTTGTCTTCTCATGGTTGTAGTAATGTAAGAACGGGAGCAAGTTCTACCCATCAAAGAGAGGAACAACAAGGGAGAGACAATTGGGACAGTAGGTTGACACTAGGACATTGATTAGTGGAAAAAATCCTTCTTGTTCATTCATATAGAATGATAAGAGTTCTCGGTGGTCTTTGTGGACTACTACAGAGGTGAGGTCATTGCAACCTACTAGGAGGACACAATCAACCACTGTCCTTGGTGATTAACCAGGAGGCTGCCACCAAAAGTCATCTAGGTGCAACTTGAAGAAAGGTACACACTCTAGCAAGGGATTGTCGTTGGACTTGCTACAGGACCAGTTATAAACCTTGTAAACCATCCTTCCCATTACATAGTTGTTGACATGATCTACTTCTCAAGGGGAATATGAAAGTAAAAAAAAATCACGTTGTTGTATCTAATGCCATATTTCCCAATATTTCTTTGGTAGACACACTAGGAAATGACATTTCCAAAGGAACTAGCAACCATTAACAACAATGAAACATCCAATCCATCCAATGGGAGTGTGTATATGTTTATCTCGTTCAAGTAGAAGCATACATGATTCAGTGTGTAGTGGTATGCTTGTTGGTCCCTCTAACGTGAGTTATTTGCATGTAGAGATGTTGTTGTTTCTCAGTTGGTGTGAATTGTATTATTTTCTATAGTTCTTGCAAATTCTTATATAGACTAGATGAGAACAATACTAAACAAGACCTTATATTGTGATGAGACTTGTTAGGGAATCCAATAATTACTTAATTGAGAGATAAACCATACTAGTCCAAACATACTAAGCCATATGGGTAAAGGTAGGTATATTAACAAGTATAATACTCAAAACCATATGATAATTTAGCAATGGAAATTTGAACTATATATATTTTCATAAAACAATTTATGTACATCATTCCTCACCACAAGGGTTATTACGACAAGTAAAAAGGTATAATAACTAATGCTACAAGGATGGTTTCTAGAGGGAAACCTAGTTATCTAAAGTTGTCCTCAAAGTTCTACTTCTTGGAACATGTTCTGGTTGATATATCTTCCTATGATACCACATGTATCTGAGTGAGTTGGTAACAACACCTAAAACGAGGAAAAAAAACAATATATGCATCAGTATAAATTGGTATATGTGTGATAGGGAAATATTTGGGCACTCATAAGACTAAGGTATAAAAAATAAGACTGTTCCCAATCAAGAGGGGCACATGTCATGTAGGTAAGTACAAGAGAAAGTATCTTAGGTAATATCAATGCCAGAGAGTAATGATGCAACTCATATATCGGAGACAAACAATAAGGATGGAATTCTTGACTTTAAAACAATTTTACAATCATAGTCAAAAAACAATGCATGATGATCATGGGCAGACTAAAACTATATAAATTAGCATTGAGATATCATAATATCCCAAGATAAGGGTAGTAGGAATAAAACCTCAGTGCCGAATATAAAAGGTAGCATGAGGAATAAAACTTTAGTGCCTTATACATAGAAAATCGGGGGGACAAAACTTGAGTGCATGCAGGGGAATATAACCACTTTGCCTAAATATAAGGACGTGCATAAGCACCACTACTATAGATAATATTTGTCTACAAAAGTGACAAGAATTTAATTGTAGTCATTTATCAATCCTTTTAATTTTGAAGGGGATGAGAACATCAATGTATAACAAATTGGAATCAAAGGACACAAGAGATGATACCACAATTTTAGTATTCAAAGAGACAAAAAATATCATAATGATTGATGGTTCAAAAGGATTTCAAGAGGTATGCAAATAGAGAATCATTAAGGATACATGCCTCATTAAAGAAGATAGGGTTACAGTCATAAAATGTCTTTATTAAATTTGGAAAATGCACATACCTTAACCTTAATCAAGTAATCCAAATAGTACTACTATTTACCAATTACGGTTTCGATAGATCTATACCATTATTTCATATATTAGGGTCCAAGTATTTCTTATATATGAAACCCTAGAATTCAAATTTTGTAAACCTTGGAACAAAACCCTATATTAATTTATATAGAAATACCATAATTTAATGATACCAAAATCTATTTATATGTATTTTTTGATGTTCAAGTAATTAGTGATGTATTTTACAAGTTAATATAATTTACTATTTATTAATATCAAAAACTCACTCAAATGACTAAAGTGCATTTGCATGAGGTATTGGATAAAACGAATGTGATAGTGAAAAAGAGTCAAAGAAGCATGCCAAAAACTAGTTGGCTAAACAAGATCAAAACACACAAAAATATCATTTTCCACTGCAACTACTAAAAAAGGTAGCAGAAATAGAGAGGAGTAGAATTGGGAAATCATGGGGTGAGATTATCTCCCTTGGATTTTCCCACCATGACTGATTCACAAGAGCTCTGGTTGATGGTGCTACTTTAGGCTACGCATGCCCTAGTACCTTAACTTGATCTGAAAAACCAATGGGGGCTGTAGCAATCCCGATGATACTTTGCTTAGTGTTTGAGGCCTACTAATGAAGGAGAAGCGTATTTATCATGGAAGTCAAGAGAGATAAGAGACGTGCAAGGGGAAGCAGTGATAAAGACATAAAATTATGAATGGATAAAGTAAGAGTAAGTTTAGAGGAGTATCACCATTGAGAGAATTGAACTTTGGTGGTGAGAGGATGTCAAAGTAGTAGGAGAATGTTAGAGATAAAGAAGCTCTATGCCAAGTTGAACTAAGGAGGGACAGGAGCATTTATCTTTGGGTAGATATGTGAAAGGTTCTAAAAAGGAAGGTGGATGCTTATATAGGTTTAGGGATTAGGTCTTACAGATCTAGAAGCTTTTCACAAAACCATGGGGTATGGCGTTAGCTTGGGTAAAACTTCAAATCATCACTAAACTACTTTAAATAGGGATACATGGGTGTTGGAAGCAATTCACAACATAATAGCAAAAGAATTTCATTGAGATGTTGACTAGGGAGAGAGAGGGGAAATGGGGAAGCTTCCTTGTAGAGAGTCGTTAGAAGCAATAAGGGGTTTTGAGGTATGAGAAGCCCTTTTGGTCGTACAATTGTATGGACCCAACTATGGGGCCATCCACTCAAATGGACTCGCATGCAGAGAAAGGAAGCCAAGCACATGATAGTTAGTAATCGGAAAATCGTATCATGTTAGTGTTATTAGATGCAATGACATATCTTTTAATTTAAATGGTTAATAATTTTCTTTCCTTGTTAAATACACTAACTAATTCATGAGGAAATGGAATTTGGTATTGTCTTCTAGTTTTAAGACAGTTTAATGAATCATTTAACATATACAAATGTATTAGCATTAATTAATTAATTATTATTACATGGTGCATCAGTAACCATATTTAGTATTAATGGTCAGTTTGGGATTATCCACTCATGAGAGAAGTCTTTCTTGTTTTAACTTTCCCAAAAAATCTCATGTCACTCTAATTTACAATTTAGTCTATTTATATGATTCATCTACATAATGACAACTTAAAACACCCAACTCGTGTGATAAGTCCAGTTTTTATATATTTATATGCATTGGGCATAAACTATCCAAACTCATATATATAAATATTTATTAATATATATGCCTTGTTGGTACCCTTAAGTATGTTAATTAAATATACTACATATTTCTCGATTTGTGCCTAAATATATAGGGATATTTAACTATATGTATAGTAAGTATTTAATCTCATATGTGCAATGGTGCCAAAAAGTTGACCGGCCTAAATTGTACGTCCAAAAGGAGTGGATTAAAGTAGTTAGACTTTAAAGAGATAACCCAACTCTCAGGCCCCCACAACAATAAATGGGGTCCGATGTAGTGATTGGGGTCAAACACAGGGACAAGGTTGGTCATGTTAAGAACGCAGAATCAAACACTCTTATACTCCACTTGAAAAAGGGGATAAAGAGATGTTCCCTAAGGAATGGTAGCACATACATAAGAATAGTAAAACAAAAATAAGCAAAAGAAACAAACTATAAACAAGTATATGGGGAAAACCCAAGTTGGGGTTCACCAACTAAAGCACCTCACCAACATGTAATATTATCTCTCTCTCTTGCATACTCATATCAAGATTACAAGAAACCATTCAAACATCTATTCCACTCTCTCTCAAGATGAGGACAGATCTAACTCTAAAAGAAGCCTCTCTCTCGAGATGACAACTCAAAAACCTCATAGCAAAAAAAATGGTTAAAGATTTAGCATTCCAACATTCTCGTGCATTCATACCACTCCATGACATGGGATAAAAGTGATATTACTCTCTCGAGATATCAACAATCAAACATCACAAGATGGTAGCTAAGCATACAAGTGAAGCATTAAAATAGGTGCATGGAGATAATCTTGATAAGAATATGTATATTCAAAAGAAAGAGACAATATACATGTTGGGAGAGCCTTAGTGGCTACTCCCAACCCAAGTTAAGGTGTTTAGCCGCTCATGTTTGCGGACAACATGATGGCGTTACAAAAAGACAGATCCATAAGATACCACGAAGGGGGGAAAGGGGTATAGTAGGATGAAATGATAGATCTGGAAGAGAAGAAACGTGATAATACACACTACTTATTCACATCTGGATCTACCGTATGGATGGCCTTCTCCTCTCAAAGAAGGGGTGGGTGTCTGTCTTCTCTCTCCTTGGATTCTGCCCCTGGAGATCCAAGACTGATGTATGGATGGTCAGAGACGAGTCTGGAATGCAGTAGCACTTCATGGCCTCAGGATCTGATCTCACCCCCCCCCCCCCTTTTTCTTGACAAGATAGGTGGGTGCGCTATTTATAGGCACATTCCACTAACTTAGAACCGCATTCATGGTTTTTCTATTAAGTGAGGGCAAGACTGAGATCACGGTCTCTGCCTTATTCCTCTCTGGTCATGGTCCAGCTTGGTCGCGTTCCTCCTATAACCACAATCGTGATTCTTGTCATAGCCATGGTCACGGTCTTTGAATAACCGTGGTTGCGGTCTTTGGATAACCGTGGTCGCGGTATCTAGACAACCACGGTCGCGGTCTCTTCTTATTGTCTAAGGATTTGAGATGTCCGGTGCTTTGGAATTGGGGTCGCGATTCCCAAAAATCATGATCTAAGTTGTGTTGATTCCTGAAATCATTTAAACAAGTCTTTAGTAAAAAAGATAGAGAAATTATGTGAAAAGTTTACTAAAGTTATACTAAAAGTGGTGTAAAATATATATAGAAAGTACGTAAAGTACAATGTTATCAACTCCCCCAAACTTAGAATCAAGCCTGTCCTTGGGATAAGTGCAGGTTCAAGAACTTAGAGAGAGAAAGAATGAACAAGCTTAAAAGACAACATAATAGCATGACTGACATATCTCATCCTTGCATCAAGACTGTTGTTGTATGTATTCAATCCCTTAGGTCTCAATATTCCCCCTTTAATTGGAGTTCCATAACCTCATTTTATCTGTCAGAACCTTCTATTGTAAAAGGTTTCTCCTTCTCACCTCATCACCCCTCCCCTTAGCTAATGCATGTACTAATGTCAAATCTTTTTTGAAGGATTGCTTTCACACATATTCTTTATTTTCAGAGGCCCTATGCTAATGTTGATAGGTAGTCTTAAGGCTTTTAGGTGTTTTCCTCTACCCCCTGAACTTCTCACCCACAACTGTCGTAAGAACAGTGTTGCCCTTTTTTTGGGATTCTGATTTTAAGTCAGGTGGTTTTGTGAGATTCCATTCAGGATTGGAGGTGTGTGAGCTTGGCTTCAAGTTTCTACTTACGGGCATGACATATCTGCATTCATGAGTGCAGCAATATACCGGCCGGGCAGAAACTTTTGGCATCTTTTGAGGCACATCTTTCATAAATTTATTTTTCTTTTATTTATTTTTGGCGTTTTATTTCTCCTTTTAGGTTTGGGGTTGAGGAGTTTGATTGGTTTTCTGGGCGGCCAAGCCTCTTTTGGATATTCTTTTTGAATAAGGCAGTTTTTTCCTTTATATAGAGACAAGAATTTGTTTTTGGATAAAAGCGTCAGGTGGGAGTGGTTGTTTAGGAGTATGACTGAAGTTCTCTAGTATGCAGGGATTTCATGAGTTAAGGTTGTTACATTTACAATGTCTTATTGCAAGAATGAGATATAGAAATATTGTTATGACTGTTGTTTTACTCATGCATTCTTGTGTATGTTGCTCATATTCTTCTCTCTCAGAGGGTTGGAACACTACATCTAGAAAATTTAGCTTGAGAAAGCGAGCTTCTAAAAGGTTAGTTGTAACAAAATTTCAAAAATTTTGACGGTGTAAAAGGAGTAAAAGGGAAAGTGAATGAAAAAGGAAGTAAATGAAAAAGGAAGGTACAAGTACCTATGTGGCCCATTTATGACTCCTCCCCCAAACTTATCATGCACCCCATCCTGGGGTGTCAAAATTTGAGCAAGATGTATAAACATGCCTTCTTTATTTGCTTATTTGTTGGGGAATGCCCACTGGGGCTCGAGGAGCATGCTTGCTTAGATACCCCTTAGTGCATGATATTGCTTATACCACATGTTCTCCACCTTGAAGCTGATAGTGACAATGGCTACCATCCACGACAGGTAGAAGAACCTGCAGTCATTGGATAGGGGTACCTACTGAGGGCTTCTGTAGCAGTATTGAGTTTTCTTGAAGTCCTTGCCTTTTGTCATAATGTACCCTTTACAGTGCTGCCTTATCATCTTGATGATTGCTTCAGCATAGGTATTTTCCTTTTCTTCTGTAGGAGACTTTGTTGTTGTCATGTTGGTCTTTTTTTAGTGCAAAGGCTGCATTTGAGCTGTTATATAGAACTGTAGTCCTTTTTAGAAGGTTGACATGCAGCAAAGTCCAGTGGTTGTCGTGAAGAATTGGCAAGTAGATGTGCTTTGGCATGGCCGCTTCAAGTCGTCGTTGCAGGCGTTCCATTTCTCCTGTCTTCTTATCTTTTAGTATGTCATCTACCAGTAGAAAATAAGCCATGTGTGAGTTTGGCATTGAGTCCCCTAATAACGCCTGGTAGACCGACATTGTGTTCACAGAAAGATACCCTCCAGTTTTCAATGTTTCACGGACGTCATCTTTTAATACGCAGATGTCATCTCATTGAAAGATGACATTTCCCACCGAGTCGTCTTCTTTCATAGAACTCATAATTATCGTCTGTTCTTCCATTGATAGGATAAAGCAGCTCCATCTGTCAAAGTTTTTGAAAGAATGTGTGATTTCTCCTGCCGGGCCATCTAGTCCATCGTTCCCGAACTCCTCTTTTTCAGATTCTACTTCTGCAGGTTGTTCTTCTATAGGTTAAACTTCAGGAGTTGTTGTCATTGAATACTGCTTTTGTTCTTCGACGGTTTGCTTTGCAGCTTCGTCAGCCTTTGCACTCCAGCCCACCTTCCAAGCTATAGCTCTGGTCGGTTCAGACGAATCATCCCACATGGTTTTGAGATATTTCCTCCAAGCTACCTTTTCGGGAAGAGGAATGTCCATGTAAAGCCTGTGGGGTATGGCGTATGCGGGCATCGCTGGATCATTGAAGAACTGACAAAAGTAGATGACTTCCATGATGTACACACCCTGTAATCCATGTAGGTCTTCCGTGTTCAAATCTTCCAGGGGGGATGCCCTTGTTGATGGCTTCCATCATGCGAAGAACAATGAAGGTGCAATCCCTGACCAAATTCTTCCTGGGGAACCCTTTTGTTAATGGAGAACAGCTCCCAAGACTCTTGAAATTTTGTGTCCACCTCTTTCATATCTCATTGTAGGCATATTGGAATCTTCAAGGTGTCCCTGTTATCCTTCCTTTTGTATACAAGAAAAGTTCTATCCATCTCAGCTGCGCAGTAGTTGAGCATCGTCGTCTTACGTTCATGTAAATTGATGACAATTAGTGCCCAATGCTTTGCATTCCTGATGGGTAGCACAACAATTCTGGTCTATTTCCTCCGGACCGCTGCTTTTAGCCCCGACACTTCTATCACCATGTATTCTTCTTTATGTAGCAGGCTGGCCAGACATGTGGTCCCATTGAAGACTGGCAGCGGCTTGTCCGGGTGCAAGAACTCTTCCAAGATGGTGGCACAAAGTACCTTGAACATTCTTTTGTGTACTTGCTCCTTCTTTAGGAAAATCCTCCGAAATTCATCTCTAGACAGACGTCTACCCTTATTGTTGTACAAAATGTTCGACCTGGGTAGATCATCATTGAGGACATCTGCCATGACATGGACATGTCTACAAGAGATGTGCGACACAGATGTCATGTCCATGTCCTTCATCTTGCAGGGCAGAGAGGGAGCAGCTGCATGTAACTCTATCCTGGCTTTATCCTGTCTCTCCCTGGTAGGCTCATCTATGAACAATTATGCTAGCCTACTATCCTTGTCCTCAGACATTGCCTCCTGTGCCATAGGTGTCGAGGATTCTTGTATCGTTGGCATAGCCCTTGCCACTTATTCAACAACTTTATTCATAGGTTGTATTGTGGTTGTTAGTCTAGCTTCCTCTGAGGAGGCTTCAGCAGTGGCGTTGTCCTTGATGTGACTCTCCTTAGAGGCATGTCCCAACTTTTCTTCTGCCATCATTTTCAGAGTAGCCTCCATCTTCCCATCACAGATGTAGTCGTTGTGCTCTTCAAGAGGTTGGAAGAGGAGGAAATCATTACTTTCTTTGAGCCCAGCCCCCAGCTCAGCAATCATCATGTCTAGCTCTTCTTCTCTGGATGAGTCGAACTCTGTGACCACCTCCTCCCGGTGAGTAGTTACAATCTTCTCCTTTAGAGTTGGAGAGTGTGCTGGAGGGGAGAGGTGATGTTTCGTCTAATATTTATCTTCATTGGCGGCTTCATCCCTTACTTCCTCTGGGTTATAGTTCAGGTCGAACCCCTTTGATTGTGATGTGTGCTTCTCATTCTTGGGCCTCGACCTTTCCATTGGCTAGGTCCCTTTTAAATCAGTAGCGGGAGATTCCTTCCTGCTTGTGCTCCCAACTTTTGTTGTGCTGGCTCTAGTTGTGCCAGCTCTCATGCCCCCCCCCCCATGTTGTCGTCGTGGCTGGAGGGGCTGGCTGGGCGCTTCATTTTCTTTTTCTCCCGCCAGGCTTCGAGTTCTTCGTGCTCCTGGTCGAGCTTCCGACGGTCTTCTTATATGCCCTGATGCTCTTCTTCGAGGGCAGCCATCGCCGCTTCATAATCCCAGTGCATTTCTTCATTGTCGGTGTGGATGGCATGCCCCTCCTTCCACAGGATTGTCATCTCTTCCTACATCTTTTTTTACCATCCCCATCATCATCCACTAATTGCTTAGCACTTCTTGGATAAAGTCCAGGAATGTTGTCGTCCTATCATCCAACGCTTGTACCTGCGTTGTTAGGGATGACAAAGATTTAGAAATTTTTTCATTTATAGTATTGGTTTGATGCATGTGTTCCCACATTGCATCAAACATTGTACCCAGGGCATCCCCCAAAGAGGGTGTTTACCATTGTTGCTGGTGCAGCTTCTACTCCGTGCGTGCTATCAACAAGCTCGGCACAACTAGTTGCTTAGGTGATGGTGGTGGGGGCATCTCTCCAGATTGGCCCTTCTCTGCGTCCGCCTTCGGTACAGCTTGAGAGCCTTGTCTTTCTGGCTCTGCCTCTGGCATTTTGGAGGGCTATGGGGCTTCTTCTGTAGCCTTGCCCTTCCCAGCCTCTTCCTCCACAACTGTAGTTTCCTTTTGGGGCTTGGGAGCGGCGGGGTCTATAGGCTTTTCACCTAGAGGTTGTTCTGTGGCCATCTCTTTTTTAGCTGGCTTGATGGTGGCAGCAGTCTTCTTTTTCTCCACCGCTAGTTGCTTTCTCAGCTCCTGGTTCTTCCTCTTTGTTTTTAGGGATGGGGCACTGCTCTCCCCTGTTGTGGGTGTTGGATCTACCGATGTGCTGGCGTGCAGTGCCACAGAGCTCATCTTCTCAATGTCGTCGAGAGTTGGTCGCAGTTTGTGGGCATCGTAGAACGCCATCTCAGGGAGGGGAGTGGTTTTTTTGATCCTCTATGCTTGAAATATGCCTTCTCCCCCTTTATATCTAGGATTCCTATGCTGGCAAGGGACTTGATTTTGATGCTTTGTTGTCCCTCCATTTCTTCATATTTTTGAATTTCTCCTTCTTTCAGCAGGTAATCGACGATCATTGTAACATGACCACCCATACAGAAAGTTGAATTTCTTTTCACATCACCGCCTACTACTACCAACAGTCTTTTGATCAAAATTCTACCAATATTCACGGGTCGTTTGTTGATCATGGACCATATGAGGAAAAGGTCCTCCTTGCTGACTATCCTGGTCTCCGATCTGGCGTCTTTTTTTTTATTTAAAAATTGGCCATTCATTCATCCCGTGGTCGGGGGGGGGGGTTTGAACCTGAGACCTCTCGGTCTTACAACAATACTTTTACCATCTGGGTGCCATCTCTTTGGCCGATCTGGCGTCTATGGTAAAGGCAATGATCTTCTGCATTATTCTGATGAAGCAAGAGGTGATTTGGGAGGTTTTGGAGTTCTTAGCATTGTGTTTCTCCTCCCCAGTCAACTCATTCCACATGGTGTTGTTGTCATATGCAACAACTTCTCTTTCTCTTGGAGCTACTGAATAGGCTTTGGCTTCTTCTTCTGTTGTTGTGAATATCCTGTTCAGGTCTGCCTCCTTCACCATGTGGGTTTCTCCCCCTAGCCGTACTTGGAGCATGTAGTCTCCACCTCATGCTGCTTGTGTCTTGCTACTGGAGGCGACCTTCATCAGTGAAGACAAGAATTCCAGAGTCATCCTCATGTAGGACTTTTCTTTGGGTGTGCAGATAGTGTAGATATTTGCACCCTCCAGGAACTTCACCGTCCTGTCATAGATCCCCATCTTCTTGAAGTCCTCTATGTTGAAGTAACGTGTCGGGCTGCATACTTTGTTTAGGGATATCCAGTCATAGGTAGATTGGTGTAATAGGTCCTGGGGCATGAATGGTGGCTCCCCTTTCTGTGCAAAGGTTTCTCCCACTACCTTTTCTGCCCTTGCTTTCTTGCTGGGCTTGGGTTCCTTCGGTGCAGCCTTTTGCTTCTTCCCATGCACCAGACTCCCTGACTCTTCTAATCGGTATTTGGAGGTCTCTATCTCCTCCATTTGTTCTGTTTCTTTCGGGGACTCCTCTTGCGGTAGCTCCCCGAGTATCCTTCGATACTGCTCTAGGCTTAGTTGCATCTCCACTCTTTTCAGCACTGGCAGAGTGGTGTTCCTTTTCAGAGCTTCTGACAAGCTCTTGACAATCTTCTACACTTCCTTCAAGGATGTGGCTCTCTTGTATATCGGGTCGCTTGTAGTAGGAGAAGACATTCTACAAATTTAAAACATTAAAGGATATTAGGTCCTGATAAGGTATATTGAAGATTATCTTCATTGTTCTGGGCACAAATATCATCAATTGATAGGTTATCTTCATTAACATGATAGTTAGGTTTCAATTTTTATAAAGTAGACAATTGGAACCGCGATCATGGTTTTAATCACGGTCACGGTTATTGTTACTTCAGATCATTACCGCGGTCACAGTCTTTTAAAGAGATCACGATCACGGTTATTGTAAGGGATCACGGTTGTGGGTCATAAGGAAGAATCACGGTCGTGGGTCATAAGGGAGAATTGCGGTCACAGTTGTCTTGGCATAGAACAACCGCGGTCATGATTCTTTTGGTGAACCTTACATTACCATGGTCGCGGTTTCCAGAAGAAAGACTGTGGTTGCGGTTATTACAATAATCGCGACTGCGATTATAATCGTGGGTGTGGTTTTTCTTCAAGCAAGGCTAAACTTGCAATCTTTTTGGGTTTTGGGCAAACACCACGGTCGCAGTTTTGAGGGGTTTAACATCCAGTGGTCGCAGCTAGGATGACTGCAATTGCAGTTTGTCTTCCTCCGACCCTTCAGCTTCTCAAACCAAACATTCATTCTTCGTTCATACCAACATCCATTATTCCACTTTTAGGGTCTTTAGGGGTTTTCCTCTTTAAGGGCAATAGACAAACAAGTTGTGTGGTCGGAAAAGCGGGAACAACATTATATGAACATCGACCGCTGAGAATCAGGGCGGAAGGGCTTTCTAAGAGAAAGATAAAGTTTACCTCGACAATGTGATTGCGGCTATGATGGCAGAAATGAAGCAGCGGTAGGGCGATCATCGACTACTCTGTGAGAGCAAGTCGTCGGTCAACGACAGGAGTGTAAACTAGGCGATGATAAACTAGGGTTTTCAAGATAAAAGGTAGCTCGGTGACGAGAAGCACAAAGAAAACGAGGAGTTACCTTATCGATGGGTGTGGTTGCGTCGACAACAACGATCGCGGGCGACAAACGGCAGACTCGCGGTGACAGGTTGTGATTCTTGATTTGGCGTAGAGGTCTAGGGTTTAAGACAATAGTGATGAGAGTGTAAAGAATCAAACATTTGAGTTTTAAAGGTATTTATAGGCATCAAGACCGCAACCAAACTAACCTAGGGAAAAGACTGTGGTCATGGTTATGATCGCGATCGGCGGTCGTGGTTTTTTTTCGGTTGTAAGAGAATGATCATGGTCGTGCTTTTTTAGATCGACATGGAAGACTGCAGTCGTGGTTTTGCTTAAGCAAAAGAAAAACTGTAGTCGCAGTTATAACAGTGACTAGATCAAACAAGAGTCGGTTTTTTTGAATAAAAAGATTAAACTTAAACTAATAAAATTCAAAACGAAAATGAATATGTTCATAAATAGGAAGAAAAACTTAAACCAATAAGAGAAAGCAAGAGAACACAAAGATTAGGAGAAGAAAGAAACATGTGAAAACTTGGATTGCCTCCCAAGAAGAGATTACTTTAAATTCTCTTAGCTAGACTTTATAAAACTTCATTCCTTAGGCACCATAGCAGGGTATGGCAACTCTTCATAGATTTTCTCCTCTGGTTGGCTGGGTTCCTCCAAATCAATCTCAGATCTTCTCACAAAGCCCTAATCTTCATAAAACCTTTTTACCATGTGTCTATTAACCTTGAAGATTCTAGTTTTCTCTCCCTGGATCTCCATTACTCTAGATGGGTATATTTTTACCACAGTGAAGGGACCTGACCACCTGGTTCTTAGCTTTCTAGGGAAAAGACAAATGTTGGAGTTGAAGAGGAGTACCTTGTCTCCTTCATGGATATCCTTGTTTTTTAGGTAGGTGTCCTGCCACACCTTGGTCCTCTGTTTGTAGATTCTTGCATTCTAATAGGTGTGCAGTCTTAGTTCTTCTAATTCTTGTAGTTGTAAGTAGCACCCTTGGCCAGCCTTTTCCATATCCATATTCAAAAACTTTATTTCCCAGAGGGCTTTGTGCTCGAGTTCCAAAGGTAGATGGCAGGATTTCCCATATAAGAGTTGATAGGGTGTAGTTCCAATGGGGTTTTTTTAGGCAGTTCTATATGCCCAAAGGGCATCATCCAGCTTCATCGCCCAATCCTTTCTTGTTCTGCTAATAGTCTTTTCAAGAATTTTCTTCAATTGTCTGTTTGACACTTCCACCTGCCCTGAAGTCTATGGGTGGTAGGGTGTAGCAACTTTGTGTCTGACTCTGTACTTTTTCAGCAACTTTTTAAACTACTTTTCTCCAAAGTGGGATCCTCCATCACTAATAACAGTTCGTGGTACACAAAATCTTAGCAAAATTGTTTTCTCAAACAGCCTTATAACAGCCTTGGAGTCACATGTTTGGTTGGCAACAACTTCCACCCATTTTGAAACATAGTCAACATCAACGAGGATGTTTTTATACCCTTGGGATGGCGGGAATGGGCCCATGTAGTCGACTCCCCATACATAAAAAACTTCTACTTCAACCCATTCCGCCATAGGCATTTCATTTCTCTTCCTAATATTCCCTTTCATCTGACATTCCTTGCAAGATTTGACATGAGCAACAACATCTTTGAATAGTGAAGGCCAGTAGAAGCCAGATTGTAGGACTTTAGCAGTAGTCTTTTCACTTCCCAAATGTCCTCCATAGGGTGAGGAATGACATTCCCTCAGAATGTCAGGCACCTCTTCCTCAGGAATACATCTTCTGTACAAATTATCTTAGCATCTCTTAAGGAGCATAGGATCATCCCAATAGTAATTCTTTATATCTAAAAAAAGTTTCTTTTTCTGATGGTAAGTTATCTCCGGGGGTAACTCCCTACAAGCAAGATAATTGCAAATTTCCGTGAACCATGGCAATTTTTGTTCTTCAACTTCTATCATGAGCAAAGCCTCATCTGCATAGTTATCATTGACGAGTGGCTCATTCTTGTCTTTGATGACAATCCTTGACAAGTGGTCGGCAACTACGTTTTCCACCCCTTTCTTATCAATGATATCGTGATCAAACTCCTAGAGTAATAAATCCCACCTTAGCAACCTAGGCTTAGTGTCCTTTTTCTGCATTAGGTATCTTATTGCTCCGTGGTCAGTGTAGATCTTTACTTTTTCCCCAATCAGATAAAACCTGAACTTATCGAAGGCAAAAATGATAGCGAGCATTTCTTTCTCAAAGGTTGTGTAATTTACCTATGCTTCGTCAAGAGTGCGGCTAGCATAGCAGATGACATGGTGTTTCTTATCCTTCTTCTGCCCCAGGACTGCCCCTATGACATAGTCACTAGCATCGCACATTAGCTCAAAAGGTAGCTCCCAATATGGAGCTTGAAGAATAGGTGGAGTTACGAGTGCTTCCTTCAAAGTCTGAAAAGTCTTCAAACAATCATTTGTGAAATCAAATTTTGCATCTTTGATCAGCAGATTTGATAAGGGTTTTGAAATCTTCAAAAAGTCCTGTATGAATCTTCGATAATAACCAGCGTGACCAAGAAAACTTTGCACTCCAGTCATGGACTTAGGTGGAGGTAGTCTAGAGATAGCTTTGACCTTGCTGACATCTACTTCAATTCCTCTTTTTGAGACCTTGTAGCCCAGGACTATGCCCTCTTGCACCATGAAATGGCATTTCTCCCAGTTGAGGACCAAGTTCTTCTCTTCACAGTGTTGCAGGACCAATGATAGGTTTTTCAAACAACCATCAAAATCTCTTCCATAGATAGAAAAATCATCCATAAAGACCTCCACAATGTCCTCTAGAAAATCTGAGAACATCAAGATCATGCAATGTTGGAATGTTGTAGGAGCAATGCACAATCCAAATGACATTCTTCGAAAAGCATAGGTACCATATAGACAAGTGAAGGTAGTCTTTTCCTGGTCGTCAGGTAGGATAGGGACTTGGTAAAACCTGGAATAACCATCTAAAAAGCAAAAATATTCATGATGTGCTAGTCTTTCTAGAACCTGGTCAATAAAGGGAAGCGGGTAGTGATCTTTCTTCATCGCCTGATTTAGCTTTCGATAATCTATACACATTCTCCACTCGGTGATAGTCCATACGGCTACTTCATCTCATTTATCACCCTTCACAACTGTCATCCGCCCTTTCTTTGGTACAACATGAATATGGATCACCTAATTACTATCGTTGATTGGGTAAATAATACTTGTGTCTCTTAACTTGATGACTTCCTTCTTTACAACCTCTTTTAACATTTGATTCAGCTTCCTCTGGGGTTGAACCAGGGGTTTTTCTAACTCTTCTAGATTTATGCAGTGCATACATAAAGCAGGGTTAAGTCCCTTGATATCATCCACTGAATAGCATATAGCTTTCCTATGGAGCTTTAGCTCCTTAAAAAGTCTTTCCAATTGCTCTTCAGTCAGACGAGCATTAACTATAACTAGGTTTCTCTCTTTGTGATCAAGAAATTCATACTTCAACCCTTCTGGCAACTGTTTCAGTTCCGGTTTGGGTTTAGGTTCCTTCTTTTCCTCCGGTGTTAGTTCTAGAGAAGCATACTTGATTGTCTCGATAACTTCCTCTTCCTCGCTCAGATCTTCTTCATCTTGATTTAGGTAGTCGAGAATCTCAACAACCTTGGGGTCTTCAATTTCTGAATCATGATTGTTTAACGCCCTCATAAGAGGGTCTACTACTGTTGTATCTTGTTCTAATTCTTCACAATATTGGTTGTACCTATCCATGAAGTAAGCAGATTCAAGTAGGTATGGTCCCTTCATGGTGTCATTTACCTTGAAATCAATGTGGTCATTTCCGACCCTCAGAGTTATGATGCCTTCAGCGACATCAATCATTACCCTCATGGTCACCAAGAAAGGACGTCCGAAGATGATAGGGCATTTAGGGTCTTCAATAGTGTTAATGACAACAATATCACATGGGATGAAGAATCTTCCCATGTGAATCAGAACATCTTCAACTACTCCCACATGCCTTTTTGAAGGTATGGTCTGCCAACTCGATTCTCATATTGGTCCTGACTATATCAGTCTGTCCCAATCATTGTGCGAGGCTTAAAGGCATAAGACTGATGCTATCCCCCAAGTCAGTGAGACCTTTCCTTTTGATGTTATCCCCTATAGTAATAGTTGACCGGAAAATATACTACATATGGATATTTAATTAAGTATACATGGATATGTATATTAAGTATGTTAGTTAAATATACTACATATGGATGCATTTAATTATTTATTAAATGGTTATATAGTAAAATATATTTTCTCCAATAAATTTAAGGTTTGTTAATGCACACATTTCATTTCATTAATTGTATCCCTCAGTATAAGACATCTTTTTATTTTTAATATGTCATGTCATTCATATGAGGGTGACATATTGTAGTAAGAGTGAACAATTTACACCATTATTTTGTATATCCAAATAAGGTTCATAAAGGTTCATGAATTTATTTTTTTGTACATCCCAATAAATCGTGGGTTAACTATCATTCACTAATCCTATTTGTGTCCTTTATGGAACTAAGGTTCTCGATCCCTACTATTCGGGTGCTCGCCTGGGGGATGGGTTTCCCCGGGCAATTAAGAAAAAGGGTTCTCCATTAGGGTTTCAAATAGACATGGATATACCCTCATTCCCTCAAACTAATACCCTCTATAACTATTCAGGGTATCAATTTTTGTAACCATGTAACAACTTACCTTTATACCCACACGTGTGCCTCTCAACGAGTATAGGTATAGTAATGCATATACACATACCCTACACACTAGTATACTGATTCAATTATATTTTTATATGAATAATTTATATTAGAATGTAATGGGGCAAACTATAGCACTCACATTTAAAAAGTGCAACCACCTTGCAACAATATAATAAACAAATCCTTTGAATCTTGCACACAATCACAACCACACATGCACATTTCATCAAACATTTAAGGAGAAGGCCATAAATTCATTCTCTCGTGCTGCTCCTATCTCCTCACCACCTTCAATGACATCTATCGATAACAAACTTAGAGGTATGTTACACATTTTTGTTTCCACTTTTCCTCCCAATGTGAAGGTAAGTCAATGCATTTTCCAAGGTCAATTATGAGTATCTTAATCTATTAGTTGTATAGTCAAATTCCATAATATTCATCAAAAGAGGGAATGGTTATCATTCTTTTTAGTTATTGTTTGATTTAGATGTCTCAATGTGTTACTCTTGATTATCCATTTGAAGGTGACACATTATTTATTTATCAACTACCATATTCAGATAAAATAAAATATATTTGACATCATACTAGTAGTACCAATAGCACCTAATTAGTGTGGTAGTTTGTTATATCATGAAGTTTGTGGTGTTTTATTGTAACAATTATATGCATAATTGTATACCTAGTTACCCATCTATATAGTTGGTGGTTATGTAGATATGGGTGTGGGGTGGGTATAGATTTTGACAAAATGGTTATGTACATGTACCCTTATCTTCTTAACAAAATGGATACAATAATGGGTATGACCATACGCGCACCATACCCTACCCATTTACTACCCTAGTTACCATGAATATTTCTTCTATGTTTTTTTTGTTACAACACTCCACCCTTTAAGTTCAAATAAATTTATATATCCAAGAACTTCACCTAAAGTAAGGTCTGGAGAGAGAAGCTCCAATCCATCTCTAGATTAGGGCTCCATGGTAGGCGGGGTATCTCTACCCCCTCCGGCCGGTCAACCCCTCAGACAGGCTTCTACTAGCTCCACAAAGGAGGTGGGTGACCGGTTCTCTCTCAGCACTGATGTCACCAAGGCTAGGGCGTGGGTGAACTCATTCGCCAAACCACTGCTAATGATCATGGGGATGGTGGTGGCTGACCCAAAGGTGCCTTTCCAGAAAGAAGGAGACAGCAGATTATGGACAAAGTTCAATGATCTAGTCATGGAGGAGATGGAGGACTACCACAAGAACTCAGTGATCATTTAGATCCTTAAAGATCAACCCTCAATGACTTAGAGGATGGATGGTTTGACAATGGTGAGTGAGAGGAGATCTTGAGCTCTTCACGCTCGACGGAGGGCTACCTGACTAGATTTTCCAATGTGGTTGATCTTAAGAATGTTATGCTGGGAGGACCATGGTTCTTTGCCGACCAACTAGTGCTAGTGAGGAAATGGACCTCGGAGGCTGACATAAGAAGGGTGACACTCAACATGGCACTTGTATGGGTCTCCCTGCCTGATGTTGGTAAGTAATGGATAGCTAGAGCCATCACAGTCATTGCGCATGCCGTAGGAGTGCCAGGAGAGATCAATAGATGGTCTAATGGTACTGCTGAGGGTTGTGCTCATTTTTGTGTTGACATATCTACTGAGAAGGAGCCCCCACCAGAGATGATTGTGGAGCTACCAAATGGTGATGAATGGGAGGTACTACTTCAATATGAAGCCATGCTTGATCGTTGTAGTATTTGTAAGGTGTTTGGGCATGAGGATGGGTAGTGCCCTGGTGAAAGAAGCACCAGCTGTTGTTGAGCTCCTCCCATCATTCCACAACCAGTGAGAGGGAGACCAAGAAGGACAAAAAAATCCAAACCACCACAAAGCAGGAAGAGCAAAGAAAAGGCAGTGAATGAAGAAACAAATGTTGGCCAATCTAAACCAACAGAGTAGGTTATAGAAGTTACTACGAACTCGGTAGAGGATGAGATGGATCCAAATCTATAGGTTGAAGAAGGAGAAATTCTTAACCCACTATCGACCAATGTGGATGAGGTCACTACCGTCATACCTTCTATTGAGGAGGTTTCTATCTTGCCATCTTCTAAGGCACCTAAAGGCGTTGAGGGTGAAGAAGGAGATACTAGCAGCAACAGGTTTTCAATGCTAGACCAAACAGGGGAAGATGAGATGGAAAGGGAGACCAACAATAGAAGTAGAAGTCCCAGGTAGATGAGGAAATCTACGAAGAAGAACAGGGAAAATGCTCACTCTAGGGAAGGAGGGGGCAAAACAAAATCTTAATGTCCCTCCTCACTTGGAATGTGTGAGGAGCTTCGATGAAGGGAAGCCAGAAGGAACTCAGACGAGTAATTGTGAAGTAAGGCATTTCTCTTGTGGTGGTTCTCGAAACCAGGATAAGAAGGGAATTCATTGAAAGGGTGAGTACCATCCTGACGGATAGAATTTAAGGTCTAACCTTGAAGATGTGGATGGGGGGAGGATTGCCATTGGATGGAATCCCTCTGTCTGGGAGGTTGATCCTATCAGTTCCTCAGATCAAGTAGTAATGGTATCATGCTATAATGTGGGAGGTTTTGCATTTGTTCTATTGGGTGTTTATGGGGAAAGGTTGGAGTTTGACAGAAGTAGGATGTGGCAGAGGATAAAGGAGATGTCACAGGAGGAGATCCCTTGGCTAACTATAGGGGACTTTAATAATGTGAGAAGGTCAAATGAGAATAAGGGGGGTCGCAAGGTCCCTGAAAGGGTTATGGATTCTTTCAATGAAACGGTGGAGGCTACATGGTTTATTGAACTAAACAAGATAGGTGGAGGTACCACCTGGTCAAATAAATAAAAACGTAATAGGAGAATAGCAAGTGATATCGATAAAGGGCTTGTAAATGAGGCCTGGTTGAATGTATGGCCAAATGTAGTGATAAAACTAAAAGTTGATCCTTTGAATGATCACGACCTGATGAATATAGAGATGGTCAAAAAACCCTCACATCCCTAGACCTTTTTGTTTCTCTAACTGGTGGACGGAATGGATAGGTTTTAAAGAGGTGGTAGCATCCTCTTAGGATTTGCAGGTGGAGGGAAACCCAGTGTTTCGAATGATAAAGAAGCTACAACATACAAAGAAGTGTAGAAAGATATGGACTAAGGAGAAGGTAAACCTGAGAAACCTATTGGAGATAGAAATGAAGGATTACGAGCTTGCTAAGGATAATATTTGAAGAGACCCACTTAACCAGGTCTTATAAGAGAGAAAAGGGAAAACTGAAGATAGACTAATCAAATTGAGAAAGGTAGAGGAAGTTTATTTCTGGCAGAGAAGTTATATGAATTTGATTAATGATGGAGATAGGAACACTAGGACCTACCATGCTATGGTGAAGAAAAAGGAGATGAGGGAGACCATTCACGAATTGATAAATGAGAAAGGAGAAAAAATAAATACTAGGCAGGAAATCGCCTTAAATTCTATCAACCACTTCAGTACTATGTACAATAAAGAAGACAACCTCAGCCATAATTATGATGATCTTCTACCCAGCAGAAGGGTCACAGAGGAGATGAACATTGTGTTTTACTATCATGCTAATGATGAGGAAATCAGATAGGTTGTATTTTCTATCAACCCATCCAAGGCCCCAGGGCCGGATGGATTCAATGGAAAGTTCTTTCAAAGCATGTGGAATACTATAAAAGCTGACATTTGTGAAGCGGTTAGATGGGTGATGAGTGGGCACAACATGGTTAGATCTACAAACCACACTTTTATCAAACATGTGTCGAAGAAGGACAGCAATAACATAAACGATTTTAGGCCCATAGCCTACTGTAATGTCCTATACAAACCGGTGTCTAAGCTGATAACAGGGAGATTAAAACACATCTTATCGGGGATCATATCAAGTGAACAAAGCCCCTTCATTAGTGGGAGGAAGATAGAGGATAGCACACTATTGGTGATAGAATTTCTAACCGGTTTTAGGGTCAAAAGGGAAAATGCTAAGGCATGCATCAAAATAGACCTTACCAAGGCCTATGGCCATGTAAGATGGGCACTAATGTGGGAGATCCTAAAAGCTATGGGTTTTGTAGAGAATTGGATAGGTATTCTCAAGCAATGCGTAGAAACAACCTCATTTTCAGTTATCATAAATGGGGGTCCTATGGGGTTGTTTAGAGCAACAAATAGACTCTAGCAAGGAGATCCCTTATCACCTATTTTGTTTACTATGGTGATGGAGGGACTTACAAATATGATCAATGAATATAAAAGAAAGGGGAAAATAAGGTTGTTCTCTATCAGAAGCACAAAAGTAAAGACCCATCTCATTTTTGAAGATGACATAATGTTGTTCTCAGTGGGACATGGTAACAGGCTCAAAGAGTTCAAAAGGGTTCTGATCCACTTTGGGAATCTAACTGGATTATACATAAGTGAAATTAAATCTAGAATCTTTCTTTCTAAATCATGTGATGCTCGTAGAGGTAGACTTAAACAAGTTGTTGGGCTGAAAAGAGGGTGCTTCCTGACTAAGTACCTAGGGGCGCCTATAGCTGATGGCAAGAGGACATCAAGAGACTTTTATAATTGCCTTGATGAATTGAGAAATAAGATCGACAGTTGGGTTGGAGTGAAGAATTTGTTTGATGGTAGATTGGTCTTGGTAAGAACAGTTCTACAAAGTAAAATCCACTTTTGGGGAGAAGTTTGTGAGATCCCAAATGTAGTGATTGAAGACATGAAGAAGATGGTTGCAAATTTCGTGTGAGGTGGTAAAGGGCACAATATTGCCTAGGATGTGATCTCCCAACCGTTCAGCTACAGAGGTCTGAACATCCAACATCCGAAGAAGATGATGGAGGTCTGCGAAAGGAAGAGAATGGACAAATTCCTGAGAGAGAAGACTAACATTTGGTCAATGTGGATGACCAAAATATATGGATCAATCCCTGTGATGCGTGACAACAAGGCCTCTAAGATCTGGATAGGCATTTGTAAACAATGGAGCAATGATCATATGCAGTACACTATTATGTAGATGGTCTCTTCTCTCTTGCTGACACAAGGAGGAAACCATGGATCAACAATGATACTAACATGGACATACCCTGGACGAAAATGGTATGGAATGCCTTTCATAATCCTAAGTGGAGTGTCACCTTGTACATGACCATTTTATACAAACTACGCACCAAGGACAGAATGGGAAGATGGGGTTTTGATGTGGATCCCAAATGTCAGGGATATCACATGGATTGTTTTTTTATCTTTGTTTCCTTAATAAGAGAGGATGTATCTAATTATCATGTCGTATGTACCTGAGAATGAATGTATGGATGTGTGTCGTTTATGTTGAGATCATATTAAATAAATCAATGTTTAGATTCCCTTTTAAAGTTAGTTTATGTGGTTCAATGCAAGAAAACAAAGAGTTTGAAAAAGAATAAAAAGTTATGGGTGATCTTTGTATTACGTTAAATCCTCAATTTATGTCCTAATCTCATGATTAATGGTAATTGTGAGATCGGGGTGTAGCAACTTGGTATCAGAGCTTAGGCTGAGTTGTCAGGGACCATTAAGTTAGTACGTTAGAGTCATAAGTGTGGCAGATAGGAGATGTTATGATGTTAGCTCTGGGGATTTGAGTATTTGGATATCCTGGCCCAGTATCTGAGTACTTGGATCAACCAATATCAAGCTACTTTGTCTATTCTTTCATGTATACCCTGGCCAGGTATACAGTGGAAGGATGGTCTAGAAAGGAACCCTAGAAATATTAGGGTTAGAAATCAGATAAGTAACATTAATTAAGAGCATAAATATAAAATGAGATAGAACTTTCATTTCATATTGTTGTTTTATTGGAGATGAATAGAAAAGCTCTTATATGTTTGCATTCTGATATTTAGTATTTTGAAATATATATGGGTCTTTAAGATTTGTTGTACACTATGCAGTTGTATCATTTATTGATTACATTCTTTGTATCATGTAGACTAGAAATTAACTTTGAATGAGCTTTCCTAAGTGGATCAGTTTTCTTCCACACATTTCATATGAATAGGATTTGAGTAATCCTGAGTAGCTCTTAGCTTCAGGACTGTAGGTTCAGCCTGGTCCGGCTGGCAGGATGCATTATTGGGATCTAATGACTCCTATTAGTAACATAACAAGAGTAAATTCTGGATAGATTAGATCTAAATTCTAGTATGAATGTATATACTCTAACATTTTAAAGTATAAGGGAAAGACTGGGATAACTAAGAATTAGTTGGAACTGATATCTGAGATTCAACTTTGGGGCCTCATATGAGAAACCCTTAATTGGGAATAAAGGAACACGACATAAGGTTCAGATTAAGTTTAATTATTAGTATTATATGAACTCCAAATATGAAATGTGGAAAAGATATGAGAAAAGTTTGTAAGGGGCAAGATAATAAGAATCAATCATGAGGAATGGATTATATAACCAAGTACAATGTTTTTATGTACTCCAAAGCAAAGGGAAAATAGAAGAAAAGAGATAAGTATACAATACATAGAAGTGAAGAGTCTTCAGAAGAGTTAAAGTGAAGAGAACTAGATGTGCATGTAAATCATAAAACTAGGATAAGAAACTTAGTTGAAACAAAGAGAAATGTTGGAAATAATGAGCTTGATTAAGGAATGAGGGTTATGATATAATTGAGAGCATGGAATGTATACCTTTATTAATAAGTTCAATACATTCGTCCTTACTTCCTTTGGATTCTAAGTCTCTATAGAACAACAAACTAGTTTTTAAAAAAAGAACAAAAGTGTAGCTAAATAAATGAATAAGTCATACAAAGGTAGACTATATTCAAGAAGGAAAAACTTGATTGAAAGAGAAACTATGTTTCACCCATGCATGAGCTGTTTGATATAAAATGAAGGATATGTAATGTGTTAAACATGAGGTGATACTAGTAGATAGATTATTGATTTAGAACTTCAACCTCACATTAGTAGAAGGAAAAAAGGAAATATATGCAACATGGTATACATGATCATACACATAAAAGAAGCAACATGATCATAAGAGAAAACTAGAAGTTAAAGATGACATGGGTTATAGTATTATATGATAAGGGTATTATGGAAAGTAAAGAAGGGTTTTAAACATAATGGAGTAATATAGATTATAAAAGAAAGAGGTTATGAGATTTAAGAAAGTGCTAATTAGTCAAGTATCCTTGTTGATAATTAATTAAACCTACATATGAGAAATGCATTATTGAATGTTTGAAGATAAGAATTCTAAGTCTCAAAATCATCTTCTCTTTCATATCTTCCTTAATGAGAGCAATGTGGGAATGAAGTGATCAGAAAATGAATCATATATGATGCATAACCACCGTGGTAGAAACATCTAGTGAATGTAATAATGACACACAATATGATGATGAAACCGTAGCAGAGTAATTGAGGATGTAATCTATCTGAATGGCCAAGTAAGAGAAAGGAAATTCAATCGATAAGATAAAGAATACTTTAGTAAAACTTGTGAGATCCAAAGTTTGAATTTCAAATTAAGGGAGAAAAGTCACATCACAATAATGTCATGCTTCTGATAAGGACCAAACCCTAGAATGTTTAGATTTGTAGTAGTTCAAGGGATGTCAATAGTGATTTGACCTTGAATACTAGCATCTCTATAAAACAAGATCATGAGATTTGCACTATGAGAAGTAAACTAGAACTGATAGTAATCCATGGTTTAAAGATAGCTAATCTAAAAGGTAGATAAACAATATGGAAATGATTCAGAGTAAAGAGTAAGATATAAATTTGAAATGTAAAAAGTGTGTTTTGAACAAAAGGAGAAATACAATATGAGTGAAGTGTGATATGAGATAAATTCTTGCAGTGATAGTAAGAATGATGAATAATCTATTTGTACCTTGTATGTTTCAATTTTAGAAATGTTTAATCTACATGATTAAAATGAGAAGGATAAGTAGCAAAAAGTTATTAGTAGTGAATGAGGAGAGAGATAAGAGAAAACAATGACTTTTAGTAATATGTGAATTTGTTTTTAGAAGTATAATTTTTTTAAGGTATATTAAGGGATGTAAATTGGTTCTACATATGATTTTAGTGTACATGTGCAAGCAATATGTTAATTAAAGGTGTCTGATAGTTGTAGTCATTCATACCAGTAATCCATCTTAGTATTGTACAATTGTGGTATTGTGATATGGGTTGAATAATGATGGAACAAATGAAGGGTTACCCTGAATAAGGTAGCCTTACCTATTCACTCATATGAATAGAAGGAATGATAACCATATTGTATTAATAAGTAACCATAATGAGGTATAGCTTGTTATACCTAGCTTTAATATAACTAAGTGATGGTAATTGGGTATGAATAGTCCTTGAATGACTAATACAATCATGGAGTACTTTATTACTGTTGTTGAAACCTTAGTATGCTATAACCCTATGGTTACACCTTGAATTATGTGTGGGTTCATACTTGAGAATAATTTGAGATGTGATGGTAATGCTTCACCTTATGCATACATGATGGAATGGGGATGATGTGAGTAGTATTGTACAATTGCTATTGAATCTAGTCTTCCAACTCATGACTGCTCTACTATTTGAGCATCATAATAGTAATATTCAAAACAACATAGTGAACTCTCTTTTGTGACTCAGAGGTAATATAAAACAATAGTACATATTGAGCCGTATGAATTGAGATGGTTGGATCATATTATCAATGTTGAGGTAACACCTCAAGAGTATGAAACTATTGAAATGGTTGTTTATCTATCAACTCTATGATTGATTGTGGCATAGAGAATTTGTTTGTTATCATTGAGAACTGTTTTAACATGTTGTGATTAGAAAAGAAATGAAGGACTTAATGTTGAAAACTACATTCAAGTATAAAATACAAGAATGTAATGACATGTACAATTTCATAAGCTAAAAATAAACTTTGAATATACTTTGTTTGCATATTTATGTTTCGGGGATGAAATTTTTTAAGGGGGTGAGAATTGTAATGACCACATTTGTGCTTAATTGGTAAACTAGGGTTTACCTAAATGATTACATGCTTGATTAGATTGAATATCATTTAGACTTGATTAATGATAGTAGATCAATTGTGATGTTTCAAACCTAAGAAGAAACTATAACTATGATTTTTAGTTTGAAGAATTAGGGTTTGAGAAATGTAAACCCTAATCGGCAAAAGTTAGGGTTTTGATAGTACATGAATATGGAATTTGATCAAGATAGCATCGTGGTAAATGATTTTTCATATTTTATAAAAAATTGTATTTAATTGAATTTTATATATGATATGGATAACTCAATCATGCATATTGGAAAAAATTTCAGAATATTTGCGTGTTCTTTGAATGCGGTTCTCGGTCAAACTATACTTCAACCAAAATGCTAACAGAGTTCTTTTCAGTAGTGTAGTGTTTTATTTTTTTTATTTATTGGTAACTCCAAATGGTCTGAAATTTTAACTGGAGATCTGAAACAAAATCATAAATAACATGTAAAATTTTCATAATTTTGGATGCGATTCGACCTTATCAGTAGATGAATTACAGTAATAATTTTATGACAGAAAATTTAGCTAAAATAAGAAAAAGTATAGTGAGGGGTCAATGTGCAATTGACCCAAGCAGCTCAATTGCTCTATATGGTCAACCTAACACACAAAGATCTCTCATAATTCGTGATTCAATCTAGAGAAATGAAATCCTAGACAGAGAGGGAGAGTTAGGGTTTGAGAGGAGAAAGTGATGGAGATGCTGACCTAGGGTTTTACGGTCCGAGGAATGATTAAATCATGTAAGTTTAGCTTCTTTGCATAGACTTTAATGGTGAATCTTCTCTCACATGTCAAGATTCCTTCCCTCCTATGATTTGATCCAAAATGGTATCAAAACTTCCCTTTTTCTCACTCTTTCTTCATAATCCCTCATTTATAGGGTTTCCGAATTGAAAGGAAGACGAATCGGGTGAATTGCTAGGGATTTGATATGAGATCGAGATTTTTAGGGATGAGCTGCATTTTTAAGGTGTTTCCACACCTTAGGGTCAGTGGGAACTTCCTTTAAATAGTATATTGCATGAAAATTGGTTAAATCATCCATAATCTTTAATTGGTTAGTATGCGACTACAAACCCTGAATTGTCTGATTGATCTAAGTTGTTGTAAAATGATATGAAAACGATTCTTACTCTGTTTGTTTGAATTTTAGATGATAAATTTATATTATAAATGTATACAATACATCCTAATGAGAATTCCCTAAGTATTCACAAAGGTTATAAGAGTAAACTGAAATATAGGGAATTTGTATGTGACTGAAATTGTTGTATAATTAAATAGAGAAATTTGTTTATATGGATCCCCTTGGTTATGAATGATTGTTTATCTAAATGCGTAGTACATATATGTCATATACTATTTTGGATTTCATGTGATGTGAATAGTTTTTTCTTGATATCTTCGTAAAGAGGGTGAAGCCTTATATGAGTGGAAAGTTGGAAATTTGTGAATAAATATGGTGAAATCCATTTGAAGTGTTTTTTTTGGCATCATAGACTCTATTTAAGCAATGTTATTATTGATTCATAATATATTAATGAATGGCATGGAAAACCCTAATTTAGCTCAATTCGAGGATTTCATACATATGTTGATTCTATATGACTTGCTTAAAGCAATTTGTATTTAGTGTATGTTTATGACATATTAAATCTTATGAGAGCCATGTGATAAGTGAATGACGTAAATGAAACCCTAAGGATAGGATGTTTAATGAATTAAGCATTTTGATTACCATGTTCTCAGTATGAGACGCACAACCCAAGATTTGGGTCGATGAGCACATTTTCCAAGAAAGTGCAAATAATTTATGGGTGCAAATGATGAATACTCATATGCCAAGTAATTAGCTCTTATCAATATATTAAGATGTTTAATTGCATATTTCTAGTGTATAAGTGCCAAATGGACATGCATTATGTTTATTTAAGTATTTCAGTCTACCTGCATGTATAGTATGTTGATTACTCAATATATTACAGTGTTTTGAATATACTACTCTACCAAGTTTAGAAGGATATATATGTTGTATTATAACTTCAAATAAGTAAACACAACACCATAGAGATACCAGAGTCAAGTATAAGTAAGAGAAAGGTACAATGTAGAAAGAGCTTTCTAGGAATAATAAAATAATAGACTTAAGAGCCCTGAACACTGTAGAATCCCTATGAGAGGTATGTGCCTTAGGGATGAAACGACCTAACCCTGGTGGTGCATCCAGTATATGGGGGTTGGACCGTACCAACATGTGGTATGGGGGACGAAGCCCTAGTGGAAGTCTCCTGAAATTATAGAATGTAGTATCCAACATCAACCACAGATCCTGGTGGCACTAGAATACAGAAAAATCCAATAGGTGGCTTGACTCTCTGCCTGTGTGCTCAGGTTAGAGGAGGAGTCCAGTTTTTATGGCATAATAGATATGTTGACACCAGAGAGCCATTTTCTTGTTACAGACTAGAGAGTAGTCAGACTTAACATTCCCGGGGTGTCAGCTAAGTTTTGTATGATGAGATCGTAGTTCACTATGAGTCTTCATATGTAGAGTACACTACATATGATCAAGGAATAAGCTAAAATATTTTCATATAGGTTTAAGGAGTTTCTTATAAGTAAGAAAGGCTAAGAAAGATTCGAGTACAGTTTCCCAGCAATTATTCTTTATATGTTTCTGAATTATTAGTTCTCTTTGAAATTAATCAAGCATGCTCATATATTGATTTACTCTTGTTGATATCTAGAGTATCCTATCATATTTATGATTGTGAATGATTAATCTCTTTCAAGCTTACTACTGTTATAATTGATATCAATTGCTCAAAAGTATATCTGCAATTATATCAGTGCTTTAGACTATTTCTTTGAAGTACTCATTCACTGAGGGAGTAGGCTCACCCCTGTACTCACAATTTTTAGGGATATCACATGGACTTGAAGAAGGTCATTGTATCAGAGTAGATCTGCCACAAGAGTTAAGTCTGAGTATAGTTAAGTTCAGTCGGTCCTTGTCACTCTAGATCCTAGTATAGATGTGAGAGTGTTGTAAGTAATGTTTTGTATCTTTGTTTCCTTAATAAGATTGGATGTATCTGATAATCATGTCGTATGTACCTGAGAATGAATGTATGGATGTGTATCGTTTATGTTGTGATCATATTAAAGAAATCAATGTTTAGATTCCATTGTAAAGTTAGTTTATGTGGTTCAATTCGAGAAAACAAAGAGTTTGAAAAAGAATACAAAGTTAAGGGTGATCTTTGTATTACATTAAATCCTCAATTTATGTCCTAATCTGATGATTAATGGTAATTGTGATATCGGGGTGTAACAAGAAGACATAGTATTATATAAATGTTATGAAAGCTAACCATGCAGGAGAAATAGCATCAATTCAAGGGGAGTATGAGAACTCCACTAGCATCAATTGAGGGGGAGCATATGAACTCAATTCCATTGAAACCCGTAGGTTTCTCCAAAGGTATGACTTTACTTAAACACTTTCAATACATTTATGGAATGGTTTGTCATCTTCAAAAAGGGGGAGAATGTTGACTCAAGTTCTAAATTGACTAAACCCTTGTTTTGATGATGACTAAACCATTCCAATTAATTGTGTCTAATATCTCTACTTGAGTGATTTCAGATTAGGTTTAGACACACACCAAATGCCCTAACTTGCGCATCTCAACTTGGAGAAACGACAAGTCAAAGTCTGTACAAGTGTACATTTTTGGAATATGATGTAAAACCATTAGAATCATGTTGTAAATCACTTGTAATGATTGTATGACTTGTAAGTAAGCTTAGAAAAAATCAGGAGCACTTAGATCAAATGTTTAAGCACTCAAAAGGCATTTTCCAAAATTCACATCAGGTTTTTCATCGGTCGAGCTGTAAACTTGACCGATCCTGATTGGATCTTGAAAATGACTTTTGATTGGTCAAGTTTACGCTTCACAGAACTTGACCAATCCCTCTACTGACCAAAACTAGTTTAAGTGAATTGGCCGAGTTACCCTAGGACAAACTCGACCGATGGCCTAAATTGGTCTTGTCTTTTAGTGGGATCGATCGAGTTACCTTTATAGAAACTCAACTGATTGCATTGTATAGAAAAGTGTAGAAAAGTACTTCTAGCCATTGTGGAGTTGCAACAATAAAAAATGTATCTGTTGCAAGACAAAAACTGGCTAGTTTTGATTCTTAAGTGTTCCCAAAGGCTAAGAGGCATCCCCAGCTATAAATAGGACCCCTTGGGCATCATTCCAAGGTTGAGCATTCAATGCAAAACTCTATGTGAGGTTCCTATTCTATAGTTGAGTGCTTCCTACACCCTTCCCTCTCTCTAAGCTTAATCACTTACTACATTCATTAGAGTGAGTAGGAAATCTGTAAGACAACTAGTCCTACATGTATATCTTGTAAGGCTCTCACTTCTACCACCTCCCTATCTCTCATTTCAACCATGAAGATGAAGGTTCTCTCTCTTTGCTAAGAGAGGTGAAGAAGAATAAGGGAAGGAGTCCCTTGGTGAAGATCAAGGATGAAGACTTGGAGCAAGAGTGGGTAAGCCCTTGGTGAAGGCAGAAGAGTCCTTGCTCAAGTGGGTAAGTCTTTGGTGGAAGCTTCTCCGAGTGAAGGTGAAGGCAAAGGCTGAAGATCTAAGAAGAGTGGCAAAGTCCTTGAAGGTGGAAGACTTGTGCTTGAGTGGGTAAGACCTTGGTGAAGGTTGAAGACTCTTGCAAAGTGGGTAAGTCCTTGGTAAGGTGGATACTCTTTGTATTGGATAGGTAAGACCTTTGGTGGTCATGTATTGTAAGTCTTATGAATGAATATAAGAGTTCAATGGTTAAGAAATCCTAGAGGTTCACCTCTCTAGGTAGTAGACTCACTCACTTCTAGTTTGAAGTGTGGAACCACTCTAAATAGCTTGTCAATTGGTGTATGTTTGATCTCTCTCTCCCTTTCTATGCATGTTTTAGTTGCACTCAAACTTTCTATTTAGAAACCTTATCTTGTGATATATCTTTAAGGTCTAGTGAATTTTGTTTAAGTGCATTCATCTCTATTCACCCCTCCCTCTAGAGCATCCAATGACCCATCTAGGATCCAACAGTTCAAAGCCTGGGGGTTGTGCAACATACACTTCCTCCTCAATTGTATCATTCAAAAACATACTTTTAACATACTTTTGATAAATTAGAAAGTTTTTATGACTGCCAAAAGCAAGTAACATACAAATGGACTCAAGTCTAATTACAGGTGCATATGTTTCATCAAAATCTATACCTTCATGCTGATTGTAGCCTTGAGCCACTAACATTGCTTTGTTCCTTACCACTTTGTTTCTTTCATCTAACTTGTTGCGGTAGACCCACTTGGTGCCAATGATCTTTCTATCACTTGGTCTTGTCACTAGGGTCCATACTTTGTTCTTTCCAAATTGTTCCAACTCTTCTTGCACGGCTAGGATCCATTCATCATCCCCAAGAGCTTCTTTGATATTCTTTTGCTCGTGTTGTGAGATGAAGGCATTTTTGGCTTGTTCTTTGTTGAATGTAGCCCACATCTTCACTCTTTCAAATGGATCACCTAAAATCAGCTATTTTGGATGATTCTTTGCAAATCAGGGAGTTGTATCCTTCTTCTCTTCATCTTTCAATTATTCTTGAATGACCACCTCTTTTCCCTTTTGGGTGATGTTGAGTTCTTTTAGAATAGGAATTACCTCACCTGCAACATCATCATTTGGAACAATATATTTGGTAATAGTGGAGTTAGTCTCAATAAACAACATTTATATATTCTTCTACTTTATCAAGATCAACAATAAATACTCCATAAGCCTTGCTAGTAGTGTTATAGACAAGAAATAAAGCCTTGTGAGATTTCGGATCAAACTTGTCAAGGGAATCTTTTGTATCCAAAACAAAACAAGAACATCCGAAAACATGGAAATACTCGATAGAGGGCTTTCTACCATGCCATATCTCATAGGGGTTTTCATTTATTTGAGGTGTTAGAGGTGAAGAGAAGTTATGTGCATAGCCAAATTCTTCATAAAATGTTCAAAAAGATCATTTTCAAATTCCCCCCATGATCACTATGAATGCTAATGATTTGGAAAGAAACTTTGTTCTCAACTCATTTGCAAAAACTAAATAAAATATCAAGCATATCACTCTTGGAAATGAGAAAGAAGGTCCAAGTATATCTAGATAAATCATCAACAATAACAAGGCAATACTTGGAACCACAAAGTAATTGAATTCTCATTGGTCCAAATAGATCAATGTGAAGAAGTTCAAGATCTCTCTTGGTACTAAGGACTCCATTAGATTTGAAGGAGGACTTGGTTTTCTTTTCTTGGTCACAAGGTTGGAATTCCTCAGCCTTTTCAAAATCCAATTTAGGAAGTTCCTTGACCTAGTCTTTTTTGCTCAACTTCTCCAACGGATGCATGTTTACATGACCAAGCCGATGATGAAAAAGAGAAATATCATTCAAGTTGACTACTAGGCATCTACCAATAGGCTTAATAGAGTGAAGAACAATTATATAAAGATTACCACTTCTAGTTCCCTTATATATGACTTGATAGGTGAGGGAATCTATAATCAAGCATTCAAAAGAAGTAAATAGCATAAGGTAATCATTATCACATAATTGACTTACACTAATTAAATTGTGAAGTATGTCATCAACAAAAAGAACATTCTTGATACATAAGGATTCACCTACATCACTCTCACCTTTAACCTTACCTTTCTTGTTATCCCCAAAGGTAACTGAACCTGCTTTCTTCTTTGTGAAGTTGTTGAAATGGCTTATATCACATGTCATGTGCTTAGTGAAGCCACTATCAACAATCCATCTACCTATTTCCTACAAGAAAGGAGAGTGTCGCTTCCCAACTCAAACTTTGGGATCTGGAGTTAGCTTGGGGAGCCATTTCATCTTTGGGTTGGTCCCCTTAGGCTTGCAAGGACAATAAGTACAATAATGATCATCACACTTGCATTGCATACAAATCATAGGGTTCTTAGTGCCAGAAGACTCTCTAATGAAAAAGGAGGTTTTCTTACTCTTTTTATTACCTTTGGCTTTGTTCTTTACCTTAGGTTCTCCCACTACAAATCACAAACCACTAGTACCACTTTGTTTGGTATAATGGTCAAGGATTTCATTAAGGAAGTTTTTCCCTTTGAGAAATTTATGTAGAGAGGCTCTAAGTCTATGGTTGTCATCATGAAGAGATATGATAGTAGAAGACAAACTAGAAACAATATCTCTAGCATGAACAAGGTTGGCCTCTAAATAGAGGGCTTTAATCAAATAAGAATCTTTCTCAAGAGAAATAGAAGTAATATCATTACTAGGCAAGATAGGTCTAGAAGATAAATCATCAAATTCACCAAGCAATCTAGCATATTTTTATTTAACCACTTGAATTTCCTTAAGATAAGAATCCCTCTCATCCTTACGAGCATCAACAATGAGTTTAAATTTAGAATTTCTAGTTTTAAGAGTATCAAGCTCATTTAGGCACTTTTAGTTATCTTCCTTAAGAGTTTCAATGTTCTTAAGGTAAACACCATTCTCTGCTTCAACTCCATTATATTGGAGCACAAGATCAAGATATTGGCCTTGCAAGTTATCAATTCTCTCAAGATGAGTTTTCTCATTTATCTCAAGAGTTTCAAGTTTAGCATACAAATCATCAATAATTTTCCTAACCTTTTTCTTTTAGATTTAAATTTAATAAAAGAAGAACGGGTAGAAACAAGCATATCAATAAGAGTTTCCATACATAACTCGTTCAAGATTACCTCACTTGCCTCACCAATTTCTTCACTTGTAGAGGCCATGAGTACAAGGTGGCACTCTCCATCTTCTTCGGAGCTAGAGCCACTTGAGGATGATTCCTTACAAGATGCATTCTTGTGTCTTTTCTCCTTCTTTTCCTTCCTCTTGTACTTTCTCTCCTTCTTGTACTCTTACTCATTCTTGGAGCTGACCTTATGGTGTGACTTTCTTGATTTAGGACATTTACTCATGTAGTGTCCCTTTTATCCACACTTGTAGCATCTAGGAGTCGAGGAGTAGGATTGCTTTTCCTTCAAGTGCTTGCCCTTGGTGTAGTTGGCTTCATGATCACTATGGCCATCATCTTCACTAGAGGAGGAGGGAGATGTCCGGCAAGTAAGTTGTTGTTGAAGGATGACAACCTCTTCTTGTGTTTTGAAAGAATTATCTTTGATCTTCTTGGCTTCCTTCTCTTCTTTCTTGGCTTCTTCTTGTTGTTGCTTGTCAAGCCTTGGCTCATGAGCTGGGAGCTTTCCAATGAGATCTTCAGTTAGGATGTCACCAAGTCTCCTCACTTCTTCAATGGAGGTCACCTTTGACTCCCATCTCTTTGGTAAAGTCCTCAAGATCTTAGAGTTGATTACACCTCTATCCAAAGTGTTTCCCAAAGCATCTAGGCCATTGATGATCACATTGAGCCTAGAGTACATCTCTGCAATCCCTTCTTTCTTTCCCATCTTGAAGTTCTCTAGAAGGATTTTCAACATGTATATCTTAGCCTCCTTTGCTTTCTTTGTTCCCTCATAGGTAATGCACCACTTATCCCAAATCTCATAGGTGGTATCCCATGAAGAGATGTAGTTCAACTCTATTGGGGTAAGGGCTGCATAGAGGATGCTTATGGCTTTGGCATTGAGTTGGTCTTCTCTTAGTGTAGCTTCATTCCATGTTGAAATAGCTCAAGTTGGCTCCTTGTATGATGTGACCATCACCTTCCACATATCAAAGTTCATCCCTTGAATTTAGAACTACATATGCCTCTTCCAATAGAGGAAGTTGGTTCCGTCAAAGACCAGAAGATGCAAGGAGAAGCCTCCCTCTATGTTGAGTGAATTAAGTAGGTTGTCACCCATCTTCTTGTATTGTGGGAGATTGTTGGAGAAGATCCTTAGCTATGATACCACTTGTTGGATCTAGGGCTCTAGAGTGGGGTGAATAGAGCTTCAAAATTCTCACAAGTTAGACCTTCAAATTATATCAATTAAAACCAATAGCTTAAGAGAAATTTGAATTCCTAACAAATCAAGCATAGCAAGGATGAGAGAAATTGCAACATGCACTTCGACAAGGTGGTTTAGAGTGGTTTCACTAGGAGAGAGTCAATCCACTACCTAGAGAGGTCAACCTCTAGGACTTTGTAATCCATGTATACTTATATTCATTCATAAGATATACAAGGAGACCGCCATACATCCAAGGACTTACCTATTCAAGATAAGAGTCTTCTACCTACACAAGGACTTACCCACTTGATCAAGATGTCTTTAGCCTTCAATAAGGACTTACCCACACTTGCATCAAGTCTTTGGCCTTGAAGGGATTTGCCCACTCTTCTTGAATCTTGTCCTTGCCCTTCTCCTTCACCTGGATAAGATCTTCACCGCTTCTTCAACCTTGAAGAAGAACCACAATAGTTTCACCTTCACTTAGAGTAGCTTACTTGAACGTTTTCTTATTTGAGGAATGGGGTAGGGAAGATGGAATTGTTGGATAAATTGGATAAATCCCTTTGTTTCGATGATGACAAACATTTCATTCTTATTAATCTAACGAGCTACTTAAGTGTGCAGGAACAAGGTGATGACAAAGTTCTAGGGAATCCTTACGCTTGAATGTTTATAAATGTCATGCAATGTAATCATTTGTAAACTTGTACAAATATATAATGTACAAGTACTTAGACTTCATGTAAATCAAGCGTTAGATCTCCCTAGCTAAACACCACACTTAGTTAAGGCATCTCCTTCTAATAGGATCACATAATGCACACTCATGCACACACTTAGTATCTTAATTGAAAGTTTGAAAACAGAGTCATTCTCGGTCGACCACACTCCTCGACCGAGACACTCTCGGTCGACAAACTTCTCGACTGAGATTGACCAAAAGTAGCCGTTAGACATAGCAGTTGACAGTTGCAAATAAACGTTAATCCAGAGAGCCTGTCGGTCGACAAATCCTCGACCGACTGGGCATCTCGGTCGACAAGTCCTCGACCGAGATGGTCTCTGACAACAACTGCAGAATTAATTAACTAGCCGTTGCTAATGCGCCTAACTTATTCCTAACGGCTAGTTAAGCACTAGGAACCCCCTAGAAGTTGTCTAGAACGTCCTTAAGCATACTTAGGCCATTCCTATAAATAGGACAAGCCATAGGACACTAGAACACACTTATATACTCAATTGTGCAACCTTTGAGCATACACTACATTGGCAATCTGTTTAGAGCAATAGTGCAATTCCCACACTTGTTATACATTCATATTGCTACCGTTTCGTGTCCTATAGACTAGGATCTCCTACACATAATAATCACATTGCTATATATCTTGGTTGGGAGATCCAAACGCTTGATATAGGAAAATCAAGCCTTGTGCTTACAACGGTATTGTAATTTCTGTATTTCTTTCTTGTTCCTATTTATTCCTTGTACTCTCCTTGCTACTCCTAGGGTTGGAGGCTGCGGATTGGAGAGGGTGGACTTCTCAGGTGAAGAAGGGGACTTCAAGCTACTTCAAGAAGGCTATCGCACGGGAAGCTACTTCAGAAGGCTGGTGCAACGGGTGTTGGTGCATCTACTTCAAGAGAAGGCTGCTTCGAGTTGGGCGATTACTTCTAGGTGAAGGCTGCTTGAAGGGTTTAGGGAAAAGAAATGTATTTTATGTAAAGTCCTTGCGAGGTAATAAAATAATTTCTTTTCAATTCCCGGTTGGGTAAGCAACCGGGTAGTGGACTGACTACCTTAGTATTTGCTAAGGCTAGGAACCACTCTAAACCCTTGTGTCTCTTTGTCCAATCTTTCTTTGTGGTTGCTTGAGTTTAAATTATTTTAAAATCTCTATAAAACTCTATTCACCCCCCCTCTAGAGGTTTTCAGGAATGGAATGAGAGCTTACAAGCACATGGTGGTAGCTCTCTTACAACTGGCCTAACTCACTTATAATCATGAAATGATTTGTAAATGAGAGAGAGAAAGGGTCTCAAGGAGTTGCAACACACTCAACTATAGCAAGGACTTAGAATACTATGAATGAGCAAACTTAGAATGAACTCCAAGAGGTCTTGTTTATAGCTGGAGGTGTTCCCTTGAGGGTGGGATCACTAAAGGGAAAAATATAGTCATTTTCTAAGTTATAGTGGATCTATTCTTGGTCAAAACAACTCCCCAACAATTATATTCACTTTTTCTATGTTTTTCATATAGTACATTCAGTTGAGTTTCAATAAAGATAACTCGTATGATCCACTAAGTGACAAAGCCAATTTTCAAACTATCAATCGCGTTTGTTCTAGGAAACTCGATTGATGAGTCAAAATAAAGTTTTCTTAGTTGATTGATCGGCCGAGTTCTGTGAGTGTGCAACTCAAGTGATTGATCATCTTCAAAAAATCCAGCACTGGATCGGTCGAGTTTCCAACTCGACCAATAAACAGCCTGTGACAAATTTTCTAAATTGACTTTTGAGTGACCAAACGTTGGAATTAAGTGTCCCTGATTTTTTTCTCATCTTAGTTACAAGTCATATCATCAATACAAGTGATTAAAAAATTAATCTAAGGTCATTTGGAGTGATTTCCCAAAACGCACACTTGCATTGCTTTTGACTTGAACTTGAACAAGTTAGGGCTAGTGTAATTTGATCCTTTTCATGTACCTAAAGCCTGAAATTAATCTTGAACAAACATATTAGATACATAGGAATGGAATGGTTAAGTCATTATCAAAATATGGGTAATCTGTAACTCTCAAGTCAATAGAATCTAGGCCATAAAACACCCAAACCTTCTTTGTTGAGAAGAGATTTATCCTTATAAATATTAAAACAAACCTTAGTGAAAGATAAAAGAGGGAAAATTTGATAGAATCTTCACTAAATATTTTCTCCCCACAATAAAGGAAATGACTTACAGTTTAGGGACGAGATGAATGAGCATAAAAGGATTATGTATTGACAGATACTTGATTCTAAACCCTTAATTCATCTCTACACCTATTCTTGAGCTAAACTCTGATCTTTCTTTAAGAAATTATTTCCAATAACCCTACACTTGAACAGAATTCATGGTAGAAACATGTGAGACAATGAAGGATAAATTAGAGATTTATATGAAGAAAAATGAAATGATAAATAATATCATATCATATCCAATTATATATGGAAAATTTACCCACAACCTTAGTGTTGACACCCCATTTTTTATTACTCAGAAGAAATTCACGATCAATGGGCATTCTTTGGCTAATGATGGAATTCATTGCAGTATTCCAAATTTATTTTTTTCCTCCACATTTCCCCTATTTTTCACATTTTATCCATTTTTCAATATTTTCCCTATTTTCCCATATTTTCACAATTTTTTTATTTTTTTCGGCTCTTTGAACAATTTTTTACGACTATTTTTACTTTGTTCGGTGTTTTTTACAAAGAAAATATTTGATATCACCTTAAGTACCTTAAAAGCCTAATTTCAATAAGCCTTTTTCATAAATGTCCCAGTTGAATTATCATAAACAAGGTATTCCTTCCCCCCGACGAATAATTCAATTGCCTTTTTCTACACAGAATTTCATATCTTTTTCGATAATAATGAAATATAATACTAAATTAATATATTTTATTTCACCTTCATTATTTTATTGACTTTATTTGAAGACCTCTTTATCTCTGATTTTCTCCAAAACATTCCTAGAAAATCTATAAATTTGGAAAATCGACATTATGCATCCTCGACACCTAACAGATCAGAGCAATCCGCAGGCGCCACGTGGAAAATTTTCTCAATTGGTGGGCCATACCTCATGGCGCATTGACGTGATCCACTTTCACTTCTAGAACCTTCTAGTTAGAAATCTAAAATCCAAAATCCACCTATACATAGGACTCCACACCCACCATATTTTGGGATCCCTTTTGTCTCTCCTGAAGCCAAAGAATGAACTACCTCTCCATTTTATTTTCCATTACATGTGATCAGAGGAACTTCTGATGACCCAAACTACTCATTCAATGCTAATAGGTTTCCACCGATTACAATAGTTGCTTTCTCTGCTATATCAATTATTGTTTTTGTTTGATTCATAATTGTTGATATATGCACCCTCTTTTTCAAAGATCTAAGAAATTGTTCTACTATATATCTCTCACCTTTCTCTCTTCATATGCATAGGTCCCAACTTCCAGTGATGGATCTCCTTCGTGGGAGGTCCTAAGGTGATTGGGACCACAACACAGCTACAAATTAGGACCTTTAGGGCGATGATAGAAAATTCATGGTCATCTCCATCCCCAAAGGTCCAACAACATAAAAATTGATTTTTTATCATTTTCCCACCATTTTCTCTAACAATAACCTTGATCACCATCCTTTCAATCTAACATGAGTAACGGGGTTGCAATACCATTATCTGGCAAGACGAGTGTGCTAACACCTACCCCACTTGTAATAGGATCACTGAGTTTGATCTTTAAAACATGCATACCTTTCTTATCCTCCCTTGGGTGGAATCAAAATCGGGATTTTTTTTATTGTGATGATTAAACACCCACCTCCATTTTTTTCATATTTTACTAATGAAATCAGTTTATGACTCTAAGATTTATCGTGACATCATTTTGTTTTGATTTCTCCATTGTTTCATGACCATAGGATCCACGAGATTTATTGGTCTACATACAAGTTTGGCGACTTCACTAGGGATGCTCGAGGATCCAAATTGCAATCTCCATTTAGTTCATCTTGTCCTTTACTGGTTGAATAGGTTTTTTGTTTTCACATCTATTTTTGTTTGTGCTTTCCATTTTCGACAAAATACATAGTTTTTTTCACACATAAATTTTCTTTTTTTTCAAAAAATTTTGGCAAGCTGGCTCTAAAATCCCAAAATATTTTTTTTACAAAAAACTTTATAATCAAACAGTCTATTCTTCTAGAGTAAAAAAATCCTTTTATCATTGCTTTTTGTTTTCTTTGAACTTCGTGATGCCGGCAGAACCCTCGATTCCATCAGCAAAAAAAAGATTTTTTTCCCATCAATCGACTTATGTCTTGCCTTTCCATAAGTATGACAGCTTACATGTTTTCTATGATCATTAATTTTTAAGGTTAGCCTTTGATTCCCTTCTAAGTTTGCTTTTTCTTCCCTTTTGGGGTTAGCCTCTCACTTGACTCTTTTTGTCCCATTTTTTATTTACTTATTTTTATTTTTTATTAAAATTATCAAAATAGATGATAATAATAAGGAAAGATAGAAAAGGATGAGAGATTTTTATGATGAGTAAATATATTGTATTTATTTATAATTGCATGATTGTTTGCTTATATGCTTATCATTCTTTTCATGTTTTTAAAGAAATAGATCAGTAGTATTTCTAAAAGAGGGTATAGGTAAATTTATATTGTACAAAAATGGTCAGAAGACCCTATTACAAAAGTAACTCTAAATGCATTTATTCACAAAATCCCAAGTAATATTTTGGCTTGGGCATTAAGCCCATCACCTAAGCCTATATTGTCTTTCAAAAAAAAATTTATTTCATTTCTGATTTTGAGAAAAATATTAAGATTAGGAAGTCTATTGTGAATTGTGTTATTCCTTTCTAATCACACCTTATGGTAAACCATAGCAAAATAGAGGCCACAAAACTCCACTTTAGCTTTGGTATTACTAAACTTAGTATCAATCCACTCCCAGGAATCCTTGAAGTTTGAGGTAGTAGTTGTGCCCCATCCATTCTTCACTCAAACCAGGCTCATAAGTGTCTAGTGTAGCTGTAATAGTGGAAGATATGATCATAACTTCCATCATTATATAGGCAAAGGACACACTTAGGGTTAGTGGTAATGTCTGAATTCTAGATTTTATCCTTAGTCTCTAGTCCTCTAAGAACTGCTATGTAAGTCATGGTGTTGTTGCTATGGATGTGCTTAGCTCCCTTGATGACCTTGCACCCAGAAATCTTAGGGCATGTACTAGTTTTTATCCACAGTATGTGCTTGGAAACCTTGAACATACTATTATTAGCCACATTATACAAGTATTTTAGCTCATCCCATCGTCTGCACAAGGGAATCCAATTTTTAGATGAGTGTTTGTCATGAAGTGAAGGTAGAATGCCATATCTCTGTCTCATTTGTTTCACCCATATTCCATCATTTCTAGAGATAAATCTGACAATTCACTTAATATAGTTGTTTTTTTTAATCTCCTCCACACACATAAAGTTCAGACCCCCTCCCCATTTTATATGGTTGGGTGATGGCCCTCTAGGATACAATGTGATTACCACCCCCTGCCCAAATGAAATTAGTAATAATTTTCCTGGTTGCAACATTTTTAGTGTAGGAAACTCACATATCTCTCTCCAGTAGTAGACTATGCATTGAATAACTGATCTAACCAAGACCAATATTCCTACAAATGATATTCTCACCCTTACCCAACCTTCAACCTTGTCTCTTATACAATCTAGACACATCTAAAAATCCTTGGAGATTCCCCTACCACCATCTATAGGGGCACCTAGATACCAGATGGGGAGTATACCTCTCTCGAGACCAATAGATCTTCTACGTCTTCCTTGTCCACTATCACAAGACCTGAATATGTTGACTCTTGATTTTATATCATTAATGTAGAGCCATGTTGCCTTCCTGAAACCATTCAACACCTTCCTAGTTTTTTATACATTGTTGGTGTTCCCTGTAGAGAAAACCATCACGTCATCTACAAAGATGAGTCAAGTCTTGAATTTTATTCCTCTAGACTTGAAAATCTAATGCTTTCCTTATCCTTAGATATTTTGATCATACTGGTGAGCCCTTCCAAGACAGTTGTGATCATTAGGGGAAATAACATGTCTCCTTGGCATAGGCCATTAGTATCTTCAAATAAGACAACAAGGCCTTCATTAAATAGAACAAAGAATGAAATCATCTCCATGCATTGTTAAACCATTCTTGTCTATTTCTTATATAAACCTAAGGTGTGAACCACCTTCACATAGTGCTCCAGTTGACATAGTCATAGGACATGGACAAATCTATCTTCAGTAGGATTTTGCATTAGTTCTCTTGACTCTAAATTTAGTGAGAAATTCTACAACTAGTAGGGGAACAAAAGTAATACTTCTCAGTCATACTCTAAATTTAGTGAGAAATTCCATGCTTGCTTAGAAAAAAAACTAGTAGGGGTACAATATGCAATCCTTCTCCCCTCTACAAAAGCACACTCTCCTCAGATATTATGTGAGGGTGTACCTTCTTCATCCTCTTTGCAAGAAGTCCAGACATAATTTTCTAAAGGCTCAAGAAAAATGAGATGGGTCTATAGTCAGTGATCATACTAGCATCCCTCTTCTTGGACACAAACATAATAGAATTGTGGTTTACTTCCCTTATCATCTTACCTCCCTAGAGTATCCATCTGAGTCCTTATAATGTCGAATTTAATTAACTCCCACATGTAGTGAAAAAACTTATTGTTGAACCTGTTAGGTCCAGGGGTCTTAGCCATTCTTATGAAGAAGACAGTCTCCATGATTTCTTTTTGCTTGGCTTGTTTGCATAGGTTCTTATTTATTTCCTAAGTGACCTTGTACCATTGAAGTATGTCTTCATTAATGCTTTGACTAGTAGGGTTGTATAGCTTCTCAAAGAAGTTAATAGCCTCCTTTTCAATCTTGTCCCTTTTGTTGGCTACATCCCCTTTCTCATTAGTGAGATTACGGATGGTTTAATTCATCTCTTTCTTCTTCATAGATATATGGGAGGCTTTGTTGTTCATATCCCCATTTTGGATCCAACTCACTTTCCTCCTCTTCCAATAGAAAGTCCCTTCTGCTTTAAGAACCTTCTTGTGTTTTTCTTCTGTGGCCATCCCCTTATCAATTGATTCACATTTGTTTGGATGAAATCTAGACTCAGTAGCATCTCTATCATATTCCTCTCTCACTTTCATAATCATGTTCTTCAAGTTTGTATATTCCTTTGTCCATGCCTTGATTGCCTTCTTAGTATTATGCAATTTCTTTAAGGTCGTGAATAGCGGGTTACCAACCATTATGATCTCCCAGTTTGACTCAACAACTTCCTTGAATCATAATCACACCACTAGTTGAAAAACATGAATGGTTTGGGGACATATGGTTGGCTAACCATCTCCATCTTCATCCACACATCATTTCTATGAGAGTGTGCACTTAGATGCATAATCGCATTCATCCAGTAGTCAAGCCACTTCTCATTGACAAGTCCTCTATGGGAGTGCTAGCAATTCTCCTTCCTGGTTTTAACTTGTTGCTCCACATTTTTCTTCCTCCTTTGACATTCAGCTCCATAAGTCCCTTTGAATCCATCATGTTATTGAAAGCAGACATGACAACATATGATGTTGTCAGTCCTCAATATTTCTCCTTTTTCTTTAGTAAGATTACTAAAATCTCCAATGACAAGCCATGGAACTTCATTTTGCACTGTATCCTTAAGAATCTACCACACATACTCTCGCTATCAGCCTTTAGGTTCTCTTCATATATCCTCGAAGCTATAAACACCATGCAACCTCCATTATAGAAACTCAAGTTAGCTACTTGGGTTGTAAAATTGATCACATCCACCTCCCACATTGTAGGGTTCCACCCTATAACTATCCTTTCTCCTTCCATAAGGTAAAGTTTGGATAGACTCGACCATCATGTAAGAAAAAAGAGTTTTCACCTTCTCAATATTCTCCCTCCTTATTTTGAGAAAACTAGCATGATCTTTTATTTTTTTATGATTTCTCTCACTCTTCTCTACTTCTAAGGAAAGGAAGTACCACACACATTACATGTAAGTAAGGACATCTCTAACTTTCTTTGTGACCACTCCCTCCCTTAGAGAAATCCTGGTTCTTATACTATTTCTTCTTTGCATTACTCCTTATTTGCCTTGGGATAAGGCTTCTAGTTTATTGTGCCTTAAGATCTTCTTCTCCAATGTTATCAAGAGTAGAGATTTGGTTCTCCATTGTTGATTCTTCCTAGATCTCACATCATGTCCCTTGTGGTTTACCCACTATGACAGTGGAGTCTCTCACTCCTAGTTTAGTGTCATGGGGAACCTTCCCTTCTTCCAAGACTACAACTTCAATGACCTCAGTAGACTCACCTTCAGGCTTATTAGTCACCAATTTCACCACTACCTCCTTCCGTTTCTCTATGATGGTAGCTTATAATGGGACTTCTTCTTTTGTTTATGCTTCCTTAGGGCTACTCAAGAATGATTGGAGGGGAAAGGTTTACAGTGGTGCTCCCAGCTCTCGAGCATGCACCATTGTCGCAGCTGAAGACTTTGTAATACTTACACTTGTTTGGTAATGCCTCATACTAAACCTTAAATTCCCATTCCTCACCATTCGAAAACTACACCATCACCTTAGTGGCTAGATCCAAATCTATTATAACATCAACACAGAAGTGAGCAGAACCCATGATTGAGCCATCAGATTTTCTATCAATAGACCTAGGCTCCTTGATTGCATGGGCGATCTCATCTACAACTATGAAATTCTAGTGTTTTCCCACATCAAGTAGGGAAATCCAAATAGGAGTCATCTTCAGAGCCGCATGTCTGGTATTAACCTTTGGTGTCCACCTCCATACTAGCACCAGCTAGTCATCAAAGAACTAGGGACCCCACAAAAGCACAACATTCAAGTATGTGGCATTGGCAAACCTTGTCAGGAATAAGACTCCATACAAAGTGAAGACTTACAAATTCCCTTTTGGTATCCATGCCTATATCATACACCCTTTTAGTTGTTGGGGTAGCACTTCTTCCCAACAATCTTAACAATTGTCGAGTGTTGATGGTAATCTTCCATTTTATCCATTACCAGTCTAGTGAACTTGTTCCATCGCATGCAGTCACCCGCCTTAAAGAAGGGCTTTTTAGGGTTAGCCATTGTCATTCCACAAACCTTTGGAGGAGTCCTTGCAACAAACATGCCCCAATCATGTGCAATTTCCATAGTAGGTGCAAACCAGTCTTCTACTTCTCAGTTGAGGATTGTCGGTGATCTATAGATGGAAGCAATGGTAGGAGGTTTAGCGCCTCTGCCTACTATAGAGGCCCCTGATCTGAGAGAGGTATAAAAAGGCATGCTCTATACATAGAATCTTATATGGATTATGGTATGTTATTTTTCCTTATTTATTGTTCTGGGTTTTCTTAGGAAAAAATAAAATCTTACAACCACACTATGCACACCTACAAATCCATGTGTCACAAAATGGGTGTCAACACTTATGTTGGATCCCTAAAAGTGGCATGGTGGTGTTGGTAGAGGTACTGAAACAACTTTAACTTGGACATTCAAAGGCCTTGAGGATAACCCCTTCTCCTAGCACTCATGACTAATTACATAAGTCGTAGTCACATGTGCATCGGGAGCAATACAGATATCTAAAGAACTTGGGTTACCCCCATGACAAGTGTCATCATGCCATAGAGAACATAAAGACCAACCCCTCCCATACATTTCAAGCTTTAGTGAAGACGTAAATCACATCTGAACTCATTGGCTAGAAGGTTGACTTTATCTCATACTTATGCATCTTATGTTTTAGTTTTATAACTTTAAAGATTGTTGCAATCTTTGCTAATTCTAACATAGTTGAAAGATTTAGGCTTCATTATGGAAGACATCACACATGGATTTTTCATAGTTAACTAACATCCTCATGATTAAAATAATCTTATAAAAAAGATCTCAAGTCAAAAAATTATCAAATGAAGGATCTTATAAAAAAATTCCAAATTAACAATCTTATGGTCTCATAGGACTCAAACAATCTCAAGGTAACAATCTCCAATGATCTCACATGATCTCAAATGATATCAAATGATCTCAATCATCAACAATCTATAATATGTAGTTGTTGCAAACTTGAAAATCTTTCAATGATCTCCAATGATCTCAAATGATCTCTCTCATCCAACAATCTTTATTCAATGATATTAATTTAATAACCTTTTCAAAAAGAAAATATTCTTTTTCTTCAAGAAAATATCATTTAGAAAGAAAAAAAACAATAATCTTCCCAAGCATAAAAGTCAACATTTTCTTTAAGAAAAAAAATCAAAAGAAATAGTCTTTCCAAATGCAAATAAAAAAATCTCTTTTCAAAAACAAAAAAGAAAAGTCTATTCAAAAAAATTATTTTTAAAAATAAACAAAAAAGAATTTAAAAAGTTAAATCTTTTTCAAAAAAAAAACTTTTAAAACAAAAAATAAGAATCTATAAATAACTAAAAAAAGTCACAAAAGAAAGTCTTTTCAAGAAAACAAATCCTTCCAAAAAGAACAATGTTTTCAAAGAAAAATCCTTTCAGAAAAGAACAGTCTTTTAGGGGAAAAAATAAGATGAAATATTTTTGAAAAGAATAAATTTTCAGAAGAATACCCTTTTTGGGAAAATATCTTAAGTCCTCCTAAAAAATTAACAAAAGTTGAATCGCCTTTTAAAACCCAATAAAGTTAAAGAATCTTTTTTGGTCAGTCAATAAGCGTGCTACTATTAATACCAAAACTTTGGGCACTAAGTACCCCATTACAACTACAGGAGCTAAAAAAGCTCATTCAAGGATCAAAATTCCCACACAGGAGGAACAATATGAATTCTAGATGAAACAAAACTAAGAAGACCTATCTAACTAAACAAGCTAGGTCCAAGCATTCCTACCAGAAGAAGACTATTACAAGCCACTATTAAATGCATTTATCGTACCCATAAATAGTAACAACAACTTGACATAGAACAAAAACTAGTTTTCCTACCTACAGCTAGCCTTGAAGCTTCTGACCTTCTTAGCTACTAGAACTCCACATTTCTAAGGGGCAAAAAAACCCAAAAAGGAACCCATAGCATCAGCTCAATAAGAAGTTGAGCAAGCCGCAAGAGAAACAAATGTCCACACGTTTTAACAACAAAGTGTGGGAGGGAAAAGCAGCTCCAAATCACTCCTTCATGCTTAGAACAACACCAACTATCTATTAAGAATACCCACAAAGTGTGGTACTATGCCAAGATTAGGGAGATCCTTCTAACTACCATCCCGCCACAGCCATGTTGCTAACCTGCAAGGGGCTTGATCATCATTAGTTGTTGTTTTACACAACAACAAACAGACTACATGATTGCATCGAGGCACCTCGTCGAACAACTTGAGGGTGTTCCAACCCACAGTGGCAGAGGAGCCATCGAGAGCACCTACCAACACCGATCGCCATCTCCAAGCAATCCACCCAATCCAGAGAGAAAAGCCTAAGGATGACGACTGGGGAGGAGTTGCCCAGCAACTCCGTGAGAGCCATCCAGTAACGGGGGACAGAAACCCTAGCTGACAGCTTCTCAGATAGCCACTGTTTGCACAACAGCTTTTCATTGAACACCTAGAGGATGTTCCTTCACGCAACAGAAAGAGGGCCAAGGAGTAGAAGAAGAAGGATCTGCCCCCCGACACTAGAACTAGTAGCCGAACACACAGACAGTCAGAGTGAACAGAGGCGAGCCCATGACCTAGAGCATCGTCGGCCAGGTCAAAGAAGAAACTCGCAACCAGCTCAACGCTAGCTCCATTTACCTCTTGAGAAAAACGCTAATGACTTCAGGACCTAGCCAACTATGGTTGGGGCTATAGGGAGGAAGGCTCAGAGGAGACACCCCCTCCCCCCAGTGGTGACCGCCGAGGAGAAGCTAGAGAGAAGGTGGAGTGGAAAACCCTAGAGAGAAGGCAGAGCTTACTCAGAACTTCAACTAAAGTTAAAGAATCTTAAAAAAACTCAACACACTTTAAAAATACCTTGAAAACTCAACAAAGTTGAAAATTCTTTTGAAATTGAAAGAAAAAAGATTGAAAAATGATCTCTAAACTCAAATTGGGACAACCATTAAGAGATTTTCGAACGTGATCCATGATGAAAGGTTGCCTAATTGTGGTCTCTTCTCATGAGCCAGCACTCATGCTTGAAACCTTTAGCAGTTGGGGCTATGATATAGAAGTAGGAAGCTCGTATGAGGAATTGTATGTACCTCCCTCTCAAATTAAATACATAACATATGGAGGAAGAACTCACAAAAAAAATCCCAAAATAAAAGCAAAGAAATAAACCAAGAAGCTAACCATGTTCTATAATTTGCATGCAAATTTTTAATAAATAAAAACATTATATTTTATTACAAAATCATTAGTATGGATAACTAAAATATTATCAGGGGTTTATCCTAAATAATAAAATACATTTGTTCTTGATGTTATAATTTGTCATTTTAAGGTTTTATTAATCCTAAAACATCTAAAATTTATTAGCATTGATCCATATTAAATTTGATTGTGATATGTAAAGATAAACTTGAAACTAATTGGGGTGGTAAAATTCTATTTCCAATCAAAATTTTCATGTTAAACAAGGTCATTTTGTGATTTTAGGTTACAATTTTGAGAAAGAAATATATTTATTGTAACACCCTAATATTCATAGCATTAGGAAGAATCATAAACAACCATGGAAATTATTTTAACAAGGGAATTATCAAAATAATAATAGAAATACAACCATCATATACTAGTGTATAATATAATTTTCATTATTTCTTAGAGAATAAATAATATTACATGAAATTCAGAAAATATATGTAAAATAGTGCAACAATGACTTAAACTCTTGGATTTTGTAGATGGCGCCCCACCAAGAAAACCTCCTAAAAGTTATAGATGCACTATGTCTTGACAGAAACCTCTTGAAGATTAATACAGATAGATGTAACATCACAACATGCACAAATATCGATAGCAAGTGGAATTGAATTTATATTAATTAAAACATGAATCCACTATAATTGAAGACTAAATAATTAAGATGGAGAAATATCTTCCATATATGTCCTTTATTAGTATGTCGTCACCAGTATATAATTCCTTCTATATTGGCTCAAAGTTCTCTCTATAGACTTGAAGTGTCCTCGATTGGCTTAATGTGATGCACCCTCTATTAACATTCAAGTGTCATCAGTGGTCTCAATGTGCCATCTGAATGAGTTGAAGTACCTTTGTTTGTCTCTGGACATCTTGTAAGGACGTATTATGTATTGATATTTTCATTTCCAAATAAAAAATATATGTGAAGTTGTATTTTTAGCTCACTCTGAATCTCAGTTGTTAAATAGTTTTAATTTAATTTTATATACAAAAAAAATTAGGTAAGTCAGGAGATCATCTATTCATCCCGCTCTCCTCTTGCTGGAAAAGCCGTCAAAAATAGAACTAAAAGGATTATTATGTGAATTAAACATGATAGTACTGCTACCATTACATGTATCTTTAAATAGACACTCTCTAATTTGTTCTGGAGGTCTAATATATTGAAAAGTTCCATTTTATTTCTAATGTGGTATTTAGGTAGTCCATGGGTAGCTCTATTGTGGGATCTATGGACATGATTGACATGCTAGTTTGCATTTCCTTTTGAGACAATGTTGGATCATATGTATGATGCATGCATACTTAGGATTGGATGACGGTTCCTCTTGTATCATCAATGTGGCATGTTTACAATCTATCTCAATGTCTAGATCTCCTATGTTCAATTCCTTGGCCCTCTACAGTGCAAGATTGATTGCTATTAGTTCAGCATGATGGGATGACTCCACCTTTGAGTTTAACCATGGTCGTTGATCCAGGCACCGTTGGTGATCCTAGTGATCGTTATGGTTACACTCTTCTGTCTAACTAGGGTAGAGTCCATGTTCATCTTCAGTATGCTAGAAGTTGGAGGATGCCACCTCTCTACATGGGTCTACGTATCTCGGCATCCATTTACTCCTGCGTCCACTTGCCACACTTTCTGCAAATTCTCAACCTCCTTGTGATGTATCTTATAAGATTATCCATAGGTTTGAGGTTGTGATAAAAAATGTGGGAGTTCCTACAGTTCCAAATATACCAACATGCTATCATGAACTTGCTCTATTGGTCATCATCTCCCCTTATACCTAGCCATATCTAGTTACTCAGTTCTATGTTGAAGAAATCTGGTGGTAGTCGACCATGGAACATACCTAACCAGACAACTTTGACATTCTTGCAATCCTAGACTGTAAGAAGGCTGGTCTCCTCATGCTCGTGGCATTGTTTACAAGAAGGATCAATAGCCATATGCATCTTGACTCGTCTGAACTTGGTTAGAAGTGCTTCCGGAGATAGTAACTACATAAAATGTTTGATTTTAGTTGTTGTTTTAGCATTCCATATTGTCTCCCATTCTCCTTCCACCTTGTGATCTCTTGAACCTCTGAGAAGGTGATATGTTGTACTAGTCAAATATTGATTGTTTGTTGATGCCGCCCAAACTTTCATATCATCTTATGGTATATTCAAGCCGGGGGTCGATGCTCATAATTTGATCGACATGTATGTTGGTTAACAATGTATTAAGAACTCCTCATCCCATCTTCCATCCTCAGTGATGAAGCTAGCAACCTGAAGATCTGATATTACAGATGGGATCTCTTGCAGGGTTACAATGAAGATCTCATATTCTAAATGTATTATATGAGATAAATTTGAATTATGCTATATTAATATTCATTACATGAGTAAATATGAATGCAGATCTATAATATGATATTGTTATAATCTAACTTCATCTAAATATGAAGTTCTTATTTAACTAAAATTGTTATAAGAACAACTTCATATATTTCTTCTATCAAACACATGATATGTGATATCTAAGTCTATAATATCAAGAAAATCACATGAACATATATACATGAATATTGTGTATATGAAATAACATAATTATTAATCTATAATTGATGTTATTATAACTTAATATAGATCTAATTATGTGCTTTATGATGAATAATATAACTAAATATTGAATATCTAAAAGTAAGTTAACAAAGTTACTTTATATGGATGCATGTAAGATCTAGATCACAATAATAATAATATTAAATGAGCATGGTTCACTTACCTTTGGTATTAGGAGGTTTCTATTGTAATATTGAGTCCTTGGACCTCAAATAAAAATTTGTAATTATCAAAATTTCAATAAGTGAATATATATTCCCTCTTTACATCTCTAGCTAGTAAACCTAATAACCTTAGTCTTGAATTCCTTATACTCATAGAAACTATTTAGGATTATCATTAGACTTATCATAACTGATGTAGAACCACAATTAAAGCCCAATTATTGATGTAAAACTAAAATTTCATATTTCTTAGTTATGTTATACTAATATACCCATATAAACCAAAACAGCCCCTTTTACTAATATATGAGTATATAAATCAATAACTAAGAGAAAACCTCAAACATAATAATACATGTTAATATGAATAAATTCATAATGAATGTAAAAGAAATAGGATTCAAACCATATTCTATTTTAATAATGCATATAGATCATGTGTTGTCTTATTGTCTCACATATTGGCTACTCAGGTCCAAAAATAAAGTGCCCATATAGAGATGCATGAAACTTCACTAAAACTTGAATACAGAAACTATAAAATGTATTATGGACTACACTAAATATCAGATCACATCATGGTCATATATTGAGTGAAATACCCAAAATTTCTTTTGTAGGATTAGCATCTAAGACCTAGGTACAACACCAAACAACCGATATCAAAACCCAACATAGTGTAAATACTATCATAATAATGTCAAGATCTTCATATAGTTGTAGCCTATTGAATAATTGTAAAAATGAAACATGTAGACTTTGTTAGGAAAATGATATTAATATGAAAATGTTAAAACCACAGAAAAAATCATTTTTATAAACTTATATACTTGAAACACTTTCATCTATACATTATACGCATAAATAAGACAACTCGGTTACAATATATGATTCTTTTTCAATAATTACCACTTTTACTACTTCAAAGTTATCAAAATATGGATCAAACATATATACTAAAACGAGAAACTACACCTAGTGCTCCTTCACTTGACTCCCTCTCTCTTTCTAGGATAATCTATTATGGAGTACTTCAGGAACTAAACCCAGACCCAATCACATACACACACAAACAACACGTAATATTATCACGCCATCATCCCCTTTTCCTTCCCACAGTCGCAATCCCCTTGCCCGTATCATCACATGATCTTACCAATAGACTAATAAGAGGTATTGGAAGCATTTTGCCCTGTAAAAAATAGAAAGGCATCAAAATAATTCACTATGAAGCTTATTATTTTCTAGTAGGGATATATGTGTTACAAACTCATCATGTGTCATTGAGTTTAATTATTTTAAGCATTACTATTTATCCATTATTTTCATAAAATTACTTTAGATTTATTATTATTATAAATTAATTTATATTAGGTTGTTTTAACTAGACTGATTACTGTGTTGTGTTGATGTCAATTATTGTATCTTTTAGGCTAGATTTTGTTTTAAAATTAATTACAGTAATACTTTGGGATATTCCTTAACTTAAATTTGTCTATAATAAATTATGTAGTTTCAAAAATCAAGTGTAAGGAATTCTTATTTAATTAGGCAACAATGTCATAAGTGGTGAATTTCATAATGGCATATGACATTTTTGATGTAGCATACAGGATCGTTGTAAATCTACATGGTGTAATTGTAAAAGTTGATAATCCCCACTCCATATTTTTATAATTATGAATTTTTTAAATCTACAAATGATCTTTAACATCCATTGACTATTGATACATACCCTCTCACTACAGATCACAAAAAAAAATGTGAAAAGATGAACAACCAAAATATACATTGGACATGCTGGAAAGGTTGCACATGTTGGTAATCTGACTCGTATATTTGCCATTGAGATTGCAATGATAGTGAATATTTCTCCATCAATTTGGAAATCACAAGATCCCAGTTTTACTACATGTCTAAACATAAAAATGACTCATTTGTGTTGGATCTATTTATATTCTTTCCTTCTCTGTGTAATCTTATATATATATATATATATATATATATATATATGTATATGTTTCCATTTTTATGAAGAATATATTCGATCTTATAAATAGTACAAACCATACAAATTTTATGAAATTTATCACTACAAACATGATTTCCTCTTTTGTTAGGTTGTTTCACATATCCCCAAAGGTAAGTTCACTTATAAATATATATTATATATTTGTTGTGGGACTAATTTACCTCCTCTTTTCTAATGATTCTTGGCAAGTGTTTTAGTTTGAAAGACCCACAAACATGGATTTGTATGCAAATCCAACACCTCTATTGAGATTGAGAAATGTGAAGTAGTTTAAATGGCTCCTTTAATTAGTATACATATATTGTGAGGTTATTTGATAGTTTATATATATATATATATATATATATATATATATATACAGAGAGAGAGAGAGAGAGTCAGGCTAGAATACACTCGAATGTATTCAGAGTAGAATACACTCAAGTAGTTTTTCATGATGCAATATTTTTTTTCAAAAATCTAATCCATTGATCTTCTTAAACATCTTGTGAATATCTCATACACAAAATTCGAGCACATTTGGACATTTGTAGGTCATGTTATAAATACCGCAAAAAATATGCATTTCAAATTAGTTTCGCGTGTCAATTTTGTTGCCCTTGGATGTGTGACTTACACTCATCCAAATGGGATAAAAATTTGTGTGTAGCCTAGTTATAGTATGATGGTGAAGATCAATGGTTTACATTTTGCAAAAAAATAGTCTAGATATGCAAACACACTTGAGTGTATTAGTGTGATCTGTACATTAGAGTGTATTCTAGCCTGACTATATATATATATATATATATATATATATATATTCTTAGTAATATATCTCTTAGAACATTATAAAAGGATCTAATTCAAGTGGTTGTCCTACATAAAATTTAACAACATGACATGAATAGACTTTAATTGGTTGTTACTTTTTCTATTTCATTAGGCTATATGATTAGTGATGGTAGTCATTCCAATCTTAGAACTTCATATCACCATGTCCTATTTAAAGTCGCATTTGTTGTTTTTAATCATTCTTTGTGAACATATTGTGAAGTTTCATGCATTTCTAGTTACTCTTTGGATTTTGTTCTTACATATTCATAAGAAGGTTAAATGAAAAGTCATCAAATTTTGGGCATGGAACTAGAAACACATTAGGTTCCCATGATATGATTGTGTATGTTTTTAGTATCATAAATATTTTATCCTACATTTCCATTATTTAAATAAGTACCACATGTGTTGGAATTGGTGGTGGACAATGACATGGATAGAGGCTATATTGGTGCCTCTAGTTAGCACCTATTGGGTTCTTGGTATTTGCATTTTGCTTGACACTTGTGCCTACTATGCTAAACCTAAGATTTACTTGTTACATCATGTTTCATGGATTCTTACTTCTATCACACATTATATAATGATCTTCTCAAGGAATGTTTCATCTTCTCATACATTAAACACTATGGTTTCTATTTGACTTTTTCTCATACAATATGATTCATCAAAAGAATGCCATTCTAAGTTTAGTTCTTATTGGTAACTATCTAATGTGCATGATCATGACAATATGATGTATTATCACATGATGTATATAACACCAATGTTAATAATGATTAGTTAACACGATGTCTAGATTTCAGGTTATTGTATTGCTTTCCATTTGTTGTATAACTCCAAATCTAGGACTAGAAGTAATGAACTCCATAAATTAACAATGGTGGTGTATTCTATTGGAAATGCAGGTTAGGTGTGGGGTGCTAGATAATGGACTCTAGTTTATTTAAAAATATGTTACGAACTAGACTTTTTTTACAAATGTCTTTATTATGCTAACTCTTTTTTTTGTTGTGTAGTTATTGCATTGTTCTATGATAAAGATACTTATTCTTGTAGTGATATAAACTACTCATTTAGTTAGTTATTTTTGTGAATCTAGTTGTTGTTTAATAATGTATTTCTTGATTTTCAGCATGTTCAAGCATAGAAGATTGAACATCTTACATGGTTATACTATATTCATATTTCAAAGTGTATCATTTGCTATTAAAAGTTTTTTACACACTAGTTGACTTCTATTAATTTAACAACACAAAATTTAGTCTCCCTTCTCATTAAGTGAATTGTGTCTCTGTTATCTTCTTGAATGTTTTCAATTCCTTGTTCTACCTTAGGGAGGTTTGCACCTAGACATACACCTTCATGTTGGTACTCACCCTCTCACAAAAGTTCATAGGTACTTATGGTAAAGGTGTAATGAACCACCTAAATGTATGATTAAATGGTTGGGGGGTCTTGGAACAAATTCTTGTCATGGGTTGATATGTTTCTTGATTACATGATATTCTAGTATGATGTGAATTGAAATTCATGTCATATTGTTTCTTGTATTTTCCCAAAGAGGTGCATATCTAAAGAAAAAAATATTATAACTTGGATGGTTATTGTCTATATTTTAGATTTGTTGTCATAATGCATGTCTAAATATGCTCTACAATTGGGCGATTCACTTATCTAATATTGATGTTAGGATAATTTTGTTTGTTGAAGGTGTCATGATAATTGATCATTTAGGTAAATGTTTCCTCATCATCATTTTTGGTAAAAGTATATCTTAACTAGATTTTGTTTGTTATCTATTTTTTATTGGTATTTAATAACTATCTCCATTAAAATTCTTGAAAATATTTTCTTGAGCATTTTTTATCGTTCCCTTATAGTGAAATGCATGACTTTATAAATGATCTTTTGGTATGGAAGTAGGCATGTGTATCATATTTTGTGATAAGTATTATAAAACTATGGGAACAATTAAGGTGGGTTCTAGATAATTAGTATTGTGTCAGTTTTCCATTTATTCTTATAATATTTGGTTTCCTAGAAAGATGAAAATCAACTTAACTAGAAGGTTACAATGTTCAAAATACTTTGCTTAGTGTCTTATCTTGAGGTTTTTCAAGGTACGAGCCCCATAGGTTCTACGAAAATCTAGTGCATCTATAAATGAAGGTATAGTTCCTTTTTTGGAGTTGATATTTCTAGGGAACATAAATGGTTTCTTGTGTTTCCAGAGGATAGGTGTGGTGTTTCTTATTGGTATGTATGCCCAGAGAGCCAGTCATATGATGATTGTAATGTGGCATGATGTAATTGATTTGATCATAGTAAAAGGAAATTCCATTTATTCTATTTATTTAGTTATGAGATAATGAAGTAACATAATAAATGTCTAAAGAATGATGGTACTTGATGACATATGTCTTCAGGTTTAGCACCTGAATAATGAGATGATATGTATGTTAAGAGTACATGCATTCTTGTTATGTCCCTAGTCAGTTATTACTATGGAAGAAAAATAGACAACAATAATACATAATACTAGAGTGTGTGTTGGTTGGTGATAGGATCTCATTAGTCATGACATGTGATATCAAACCAAACACATAGGTACTTGTTAGAGTATAGTGTACCAGACAGACCCACCTTGAGAGTGATACATGGAAACCATGATTGGTAGTCAGAATCATCTCTCATTGTGATCGTGGTGATTTTGATTCTTAGACCTAAAATCACTACATTCATCACATGTCATTCGATGTACTTTGACATCATCCACCATGACCTTGAATAAGGGTTGCCATAAAGATGGTGCTCGGGTACATTGTGACACATGGGGATGATTGTGAGTGATGTAGATGGGATTTGTCCCTCATACAGGAGTATGATATCCTGGAAACTTGATAAGAGAGACTAAGAAATGCATAACCATGATCATGTGAATCAACATGGGATATTGAGCTTACATATATCTCAAATAGTCTGCTCTAGTTCAATATACCCAACTTTTTGTGCTTGGTTGAATGGTTGTTATTCCTATTTATATCGTAGTTTACATACTAAGCATGTATCTTCTCTTCCATCTGTAGAAGTGTTAATTCTCTCCTTCCTATGCTCCCCTGAAATGTAACTTGAGGTTTCCTTATTACCATGTAATATGTTAAATCGAATAAGGATAGTTTTAATTATCTCTATCGTAAAGAAGATGTTATGCACCTGAAGAACCGATTAAATGGAGGATAGAGTAGGCCTGACAACAAGAAGAGGCAAATTGATCGACTGGTGGCCTAAACAATCGACTGGAGGCATCCATAAGTCACTTGGACCTAATTTTTAGATGACTATCCTGAGAGACCAACCAACTGACCAGGAGGTGAACTAATTAGTTTAAAAGTTGAACCAATCAACCCAGACTGGTTTGAGCATAGATCTTCATCAACAACAAGTTGCTACATATGATGTGGACCTTATGTGGTAGTAATTCCTTGTGGCTCCATGTAGTTACAATAGTTTGGCCATAACCATCTCTTGTGTTTTATAATTCCATGTTTTGGTATGTGGAATATAGCATGTATATGATACATACTATAAGTATGTGGTGATTGGATATGTATATGTATTTATATAAATATAAATCCCTCAATAAATATTAAGTCGAAGATGCTTTCCATAAGAAGCACACATGCAAATCTTGATCGACCAAGCATGCGCACACCCTAGCGTGGTGCGTTGTCAATCTCGTGGAAGTGTGATGGTAGATATGTAGGTCTGCCCTAGCAGGGTGCATATTCTATCATGTTTGCTTATTACTTAGGTTTGACTGGGTGACCTTGATAAGATTAAGTGCCTAGAATCATATAGATGGACTATGGAAAGGAGTTATGCATACCATCTATGCAAGAATTGCATGATATGAAATTTCCAAATGTTTCCTACCTTAATAATTAGTTATGAGCACCAATTTTGACTACGTGTTGACTTAATTATTTTTTATCTTGGCTCACTAGAAGATTGTACGATGCAATCTTCCTAATTGGTTGTGAGGTCTATCAATTTGAACAAAATAGTGGGAGTAATAATTAAATAAAGGCCTAATAATTACCATCAATATTATCAAAAGTGTTTTGTGATAGAATACAAATTTTACTCTTCTAGATATCAATGGAAAACCCACAATCATTGTGATCAATCCTTAAGACAGACAATATAAATAGGATAAACTTCAATAACTGGTTCAGGACATTGAAAAGAGTTCACTCTGTCCCTAAACACCGGTTCCAGTGGAACCCACTCCATATTCTCCTAAGGCTGAAATGGGTGCTTACTTGAGGCATGCCAATGATGAAATAGATATCAAGAACCTTATGTTGGGTTGTATGAACTATGAGTTGCATAAATATATTATGATAAGCGAGAAAGGCATAATGTCTCTGAGGCACTATTTGAGTGCAAACTGACAGAGGGAGATCTAGTAGAGCCAAATGTGATCAATATGAATGGGCATATGGAACATCTAGAGAGACTAGGATTTCCATTAGGTAAAGAGTTGGTCACGGTTATGATTCTACAATCATTGCTTGAATCATATTGCCAGTGTATTTAGTGTTATCACTTGTATAACTTGGCTAAATAGTTGTCTGAGTTGCTTGGCATGTTGATAAATGTCGAGACACAAATGAAGTAGGAAAAACTCATGAAGGTGATTCGTGGAATAGAGTTCAAAGACAAAGGCAAGACCAAGAAGTGCTCTGAGGTTAAGCTAAAGTCCAAGTCTTATGCACTCAAAATAAGGAGAAGGATAAGGAAACCTAGTAATATGAAGCAAGGTATAGAGATCTCTACTTATGGTATATATGTAATTGAGATTAACATTGCTACTTCTTCATCTTGGGCACTTGATATTGGATGTGGATCTCACATTTTCTTGAAAGTAAAGGATCTCAAATGAAGTAAACCTTTAATAAAAGGTGAGGTTGAGCTCCTTGTTGCTAATGGAGAAAGCATTTCTACCAGTGTAGTTGAAACCTATGAGTTATCTCTATCGAGTGGGTTTATAATAGAGTTGGAGAACTGCTATTATGTATCAGCCATGAATAGGAACATCATATTAGTATCTTGTTTGGACAAGAATGGATTCAAATTTCTTATAATGAATGGTCGATGTTCTATTAGTAGATATGAGATCTTTTATGGTAGTGCCCCAATGTCTTATGGCCTATACTGGATGGATTTGGAGTCAAGCATGTATAACATAAATAACAAAAGAAAAAAACTCGATAACTCACACCAAACATGCCTTTGGCATTTTCATCTAGGGAACATAAATGAGAAATGCATTTCCAGACTCCATAATGACAGTTATTTGGACTCTTTTGATTTTGAATCAATAGAGACATGTGAATCTTGTTTGTTAGGAAATATGACAAAGGATCCCTTCACTGGTAATAGTGAGAGGGAAAGTGATATATTAGGACTCATACATATTGATGTGGGTGGCGTTTTAGAACAAGTACTAGAGGTTGTTATCAGTACTTCATTACCTTTACTGGTGACTTCAGTAGGTATGGTTATGTTTACTTGATGAAAGATAAGTCAGAAACCCTTGAAAAGCTTAAGGATTTCATTAAAAAGGTACAAAACCAACTTGGTAAGGTATTAAGAAACTTTGTTCTAATCGACATGGAGAATATTTAAACCAAGAGTTTGGGGACCTTCTGTAATCCCGTGGTATCGTATCATAATGGACTCCATCTGGAAGACCACATCACAATGGTTTATCAGTAAGAAGGAATCACACATTGCGAGATATGGCACAATAAATGTAGAGTTTTGTTGATCTTCCGACTTCCTTTTGGGTACATGCTCTACAAACCACAACATTTACACACAACCGCATACCATCCAAATTGGGAAATGTCCCGATGTGTCTTTTATGAAGATTTGGGGATGTGAATCTTATGTCACAAAAATGTTTCCTAAAAAGCTTGGACCCAAATCCAATAAATGTTATTTTGTTGGATATCCTAAAGAAACCAAGGGATACTACTTTTACACTCCATCTGACAACAAAGTGTTACTTGTTAGGACTGGTGTATTCCTTGAAGAGTAATTTATTCCCAAAGGAATCGGTGGGAGAAAAGTAGAACTTGAGAGGTTTGAGAGAAATAAGAAAACATTGAATCTTTAGAGGTACAGTAGGAATAAGGAGACTCACAAACTATTGTGGTATCTCAAGTTCCTCGTGTAACACAAGAACCTCGTAGATCTAGTAGGAAAATCCTTAATCCTGAAAGATTTGGTTATCTTCAATCTCTAGAAGGAAGTGAATTGGTCAAAGATGATGAGACAACAACCTACCTAGAAGCTACTAAGGGGTTAGAGTTTGATAAATGACTTGAGGCCATGAGATCTGAGATGGATTCCATGTACACAACAAGTTATGGACCTTGGTGGATCCACTTGAAGGGCAAAAACCCATAAGGTGCAAGTGGATCTTCAAAAGAAGACCCACATGGATGGTAATGTACAAGCCTATAAGGGCAGATTGGTTGTAAAGGATTTCAGACAAGTTCAAGGTGTTGACTATGAAGAAACCTTTTCTCAAGTTGGCATGGTTAAGTCCATCAAGATCATGCTTGTCATTGTAGCTTATCACGACTATGAGATTTGGCATATGGATGTTAAAACCACATTCATTAATGGGAATCTTCTTAAGGATGCGCACATGATACAACATGAGCGTTTTATAAATCCAAAGGATGCAAATAAAGTATGTAAGCTACAAAGGTCAATCTATGTATTGAAGAAAGAATGTCAGAGTTGGAATCTTTGATTTGGCAAAATAGTCAAAGAGTTTGTCTTTAGTCAAAAAAAAGATGAACCATTTGTTTAAAAGAAGGTTAGTGGGAGCATGATTGTATTCCTCATATAGTATGTGGATGACATACTATTGATGGGGAATGACATTCCTACTTTACATATGGTAAAGAACTGGCTGGGAAGTACCTTCTGTATGAATGATTTAGGCTAAGCATCCTATATCTTAGGAATCAAGATCTATAGAAATAGATCTAAAAGACTTCTTGGCCTAAGCTAGAGTAAATATATTGAAAAAGTGTTGAAGAGGTTTAACATGTAGGACTGAAAGAGAGGGAATTTTCCCATTTCTCATGGAATTAGCCTCTCTAAAGACCAGTGTTCCAATTCTTGTGAAGAACAGGACCGCACGAGTAATATTCCTATGCATCTGTAATTGGATCTATCATGTATGCAATTTTATGCACTCATCTTGATGTCTAATATGCCTTGAGAATGGCGAGCAGATACCACTTAGATCCAGATGAGATTCATTGGATCGCCATAAAAATCATCCTTAAGTAATTGAGAAGAACAAAGGATCAATTTCTCATTTATGGCAGTGAGGAACAGTTGGGTGTAAGGGGTTACATCGATGCAAGCTTCTAAACTGATAATGATGATTATCGATTACAATCATGATTTGTGTTTTGCCTCGGTGACAAAGTTGTGAGCTGGAAGATATCAAAGCAAGAGTGTTATTTCTACTAGAGAGGTCGAGTATATAGTTGCAACCAATGTAGCAAAGGAAGTTGTCTGGATCAAGAAGTTCATTAGTGAACATGGGGTGGTTCCAAGCATTAGTGATACAGTAGAGTTGTATTGTGATAAAAATGGATCTATTGCACAAGCTAAGGAACCCACATCACATTAGCATTTCAAGAGAATATTGAGGCAGTTCCATCTCATATGAGAGATCATACAGAAAGGAGACGTAAAAATTTGCATAATACTGACTAAATGCAATGGTGTTGACCCACTTACGTAAGCAGTTCCAAAGCAATAGCATTATGGGCATGTTAGATCACTTGAAATGAGATTCATGAGTGATTGTCTCTAAGTGCAAGTGGGAGTCTATTGGTATGTATGCCCATAGAGTCAATAATATGATGATTGTAATATGGTGTGATGTAAATGATTTGATAATAATAAAAGGCAATTCCATTTATTATATTTATTCAGTTATGAGATAATGATGTAACATAATAAATGTATAAATAATAATGATACTCGATGACATAAGTCTTTAGGTTCAGGGCCTAAACAATGAGATCATATGTATGTTAAGATTACATGCATTTTTGTTATGTCCCTAGTCGATTAGTACTATGGAAGAAAAGTAGACAACAGTAATACATAATACAATAGTGTGTGTTGGTTGGTGACAGAATCTCATTAGTCATGATGTGTGATATCAAACCAAACACATAGTTACTTGTTAGAGAATAGTGTACCAAACAGACCCACCTTGAGAGTGATACATGGAAACCATCATTGGTAGTTAGAATCATCTCTAATAGTAATGGTTGTGATTGTGGTTCTTAGACCTCAAATGACTATACTCGTCACATGTCATGTGATGTACTTTGACATCATCCACCATGACCTTGAATAATGGTTTCCATAAATATGGTGCTTGGGTACCTTGTGACACATGGGAATGGTTGTGAGTGATGTACATGGGATTTGTCCCTCCTACAGGAGTATGATATCCTGGCCACTTGATAGTGAGACTGAGAAATGTATGACCATGCTCATGTGAGTCCATATGTGATATTGAGCTTACATATATCTTATACCATCTACTCTAGTTCAAGGAACATGGATTGAATTTTGAAGAGGATGATGATTCCATGCATCAAGTTCAATTTTGTATATCAATGACAAAGGAACTATAAATCATCATAACACCAATCACACATTGTAGGTTGAAATTGATCTCCAACGTTCCAATTTACTGGGTGGTGATTATGTCTTGCTAGATACCACCCATTGTTCGTGGTGTCATAAATCATTTATGGACATTCACTACTAATGTAACTTGGAACCTGTAGGGTCACACACATAGGATACACCTGGAATAGGAATTTATTCATGGATGATGTTTAATTTGATTACTAAAATGTTAGATATTATAAATTGACTGACTAGACTATGAATTTACCAATTCAAGTGTTGAACTGATCGATTCAAGTGTCCAGACAATTTGAACCAGCATTGGCAATCAGAACTCTAAATGATCAGTTCAGTAAGTAAACTGATTGGTTCAGATCTGTGAACTGACTGGTTCAGGTTGTGAACTAACCATTTGGTTGACCAATTCGATTGGATCAAGGATTGATGTTGACATAATGTTGTGCATTAATTGAATATTAATTTATAATATAATTGTGAATAGGAAACATAGTGAAATGATAGTTTCAAGGGTTGAATGGATCAGCTCACATGTGAACTAGCCAGTTCATGGTTTGCAAGCTACAAAAATTCTTGAAATTTATCTCTTCAACTCTCGCTCAGACTTGAAATCTTGACCCTAACCCTCTTATAAGTAGAGGGGTAGTTGAGGACTTCCAGAGACAACAACAATAAGCTTTGACAATTGTTGTCTTCTCACAGTTGTAGTAATGTAAGAACTGGAGCAAGTTCTACCCATCAAAGAGAGGAACAACAAGGGAGAGAGAATTGGGACAGTAGGTTGATACTAGCACATTGATTAGTGGGAAAAATACTTCTTGTACATTCATATAGAATGATAAGAGTTCTTGGTGGTCTGTGTGGACTACTACAGAGGTGAGGTCATTGCAACCTACTAGGAGGACACAATCAACTGTTGTCCTTGGTGATTAACCAGGAGGCTGCCACCAATAGTCATCTAGGTGCAACTTGAAGAAAGGTACACACTCTAGCAAGGGATTGTCATTGGACTTGCTACAGGACCAGTTATAAACCTTGTAAACCATCCTTCCCATTACATAGTTGTTGACACGATCTACTTCTCAAGGGGAATATGAAAGTAAAAAAAATCACGTTGTTGTATCTAATGCCATATTTCCCAATATTTCTTTGGCAGACACACTAGGAAATGACATTCCCAAAGGAACTTGCAACCATTAACAACAATGAAACATCCAATGCATCCAATGGGAGTGTGTATATGTTTATCTCGTTCAAGTAGAAGCATACATGATTCAGTGTGTAGTGGTATGCTTGTTGGTCCCTCTAACGTGAGTTCTTTGTATGTAGAGATGTTGTTGTTTCTCAATTGGTGTGAATTGTATTATTTTCTATTGTTCTTGCAAATTCTTGTATAGACTAGATGAGAACAATACTAAACAAGACCTTATATTGTGATGAGACCTGATAGGGAATCCAATCATTACTTAATTGAGAGATAAACCATAATAGTCCAAACATACTAAGGCATATGGGTAAAGGTAGGTATATTAATAGGTATAATACACAAAACCATATGATAATTTAGCAATGGAAATTTGAACTATATATATTTTCATAAAACAATTTATGTACATCATTCCGCACCACAAGGGTTATTACGACAAGTAAAAAGGTATAATAACTAATGCTACAAGGATGGGTTCTAGAGGGAAACCTAGTTATCTAAAGTTGTCCTCAAAGTTCTACTTCTTGGAACATGTTCTGGTTGATATATCTTCCTATGATACCACATGTATCTGAGTGAGTTGGTAACAACACCTAAAATGAGGAAACAAAACAATATATGCATCAGTATAAATTGGTATATGTGTGACAGGGAAATATTTGGGCACTCATAAGACTAAGGTATAACAAATAAGACTGTTCCCAATCAAGAGGGGCACATGTCATGTAGGTAAGTACAAGAGAAATAACTTAGGTAATATCAATGCCAGAGAGTAATGATGCAACTCATATATCGGAGACAAACAATAAGGATGGAATTCTTGACTTTAAAACAATTTTACAATCATAGTAAAAAAACAATGCATGATGATCATGGGCAGACTAAAACTATATAAATTAGCATTGAGACATCGTAATATCCCAAGATAAGGGTAGTAGGAATGAAACCTCAATGTCAAATATAAAAGGTAGCATGAGGAATAAAACTTTAGTTCCTTATACATAGAAAACCGGGGGGACAAAACTTGAGTGCATGAAGGGGAATATAACCACTTTTCCTAAATATAAGGACGTGCATAAGCACCACTACTATAGATAATATTTGTCTACAAAAGTGACAAGAATTTAATTGTAGTCATTTATCAATCCTTTTAATTTTTAAGGGGATGAGAACATTAATGTATAACAAATTGGAATCAAAGGACACAAGAGATGATACCACAATTTTAGTATTCAAAGAGACAAAAAATATCATAATGATTGATGGTTCAAAAGGATTTCAAGAGGTATGCAAATAGAGAATGATTAAGTACACATGCCTCATTAAAGAAGATAGGGTTACAGCCATAAAATGTCTTTATTAAATATGGAAAATGCACATACCTTAACCTTAATCAAGTAATCCAAATAGTACTACTATTTACCAATTACGATTTCGATAGACCTATACCATTATTTCATATATTAGGGTCCAAGTATTTCTTATTTATGAAACCCTAGAATTCAAATTTTGTAAACCTTGGAACAAAACCCTATATTAATTTATATAGAAATACCATAATTTAATGATACCAAAACCTATTTATATGTATTTTTTGATGTTCTAGTAATTAGTGATGTATTTTACAAGTTAATATAATTTACTATTTATTAATATCAAAAGCTCACTCAAATGACTAAAGTGCATTTGCATGAGGTATTGGATAAAACGAATGTGATAGTGAAAAAGAGTCAAAGAAGCATGCCAAAAACTAGTTGGCTAAACAAGATCAAAACACACAAAAATATCATTTTCCACTACAACTACTAAAAAAGGTAGCAGAAATAGAGAGGGGTAGAATTGGGAAATCATGGGGTGAGATTATCTCCCTTGGATTTTCCCACCATGACTGATTCACAAGCGCTCTTGTTGATGGTGCTACTTTAGGCTACGCATGCCCTAGTACCTTAACTTGATTTGAAAAACATATGGGGGATGTAGCAATCCCGATGAGACTTTGCTTAGTGTTTGAGGCCTACTGATGAAGGAGAAGCGTATTTATCATGGAAGGCAAGAGAGATAAGAGACGTGCAAGAGGAAGCAGTGATAAAGACATAAAATTATGAACGGATAAAGTAAGAGGAAGTTTGGAGGAGTATCACCATTGAGAAAATTGAACTTTGGTGGTGAGAGGATGTCAAAGTAGTAGGAGAATGTTACTAGATAAAGAATCTCTATGCCAAGTTGAACTAAGGGGGGACAGGAGCAGTTGTCTTTGGGTAGATATGTGAAAGGTTATAAAAAGGAAGGTGGATGCTTATATAGGTTTAGGGATTAGGTCTTAGAGATATAGAAGCTTTTCACAAAACCATGGGGTATGGGGTTAGCTTGGGTAAAACTTCAAATCATCACTAAACTGCTTCAAATAGGGATACATGGGTGTTGGAAGCAATTCAAAACATAATAGCAAAAGAATTTCATTAAGATCTTGACTAGGGAGAGAGGGGAAATGGGGAAGCTTCCTTGTAGAGAGTCATTAGAAGTAATAAGGGGTTTTGAGGTATGAGAAACCCTTTTGGTCGTACAATTGTATGGACCCAGCTATGGGGCCATCCACTCAAATGGACTCACATGCAGAGAAAGGAAGCCAAGTACATGACATTTAGTAATCGGAAAATCGTATCATGTTAGTGTTATTAGATGCAATGACATATCTTCTAATTTAAATGGTTAATAATTTTCTTTCCTTGTTAAATACACTAACTAATTCATGAGGAAATGGAATTTGGTATTGTCTTCTAGTTTTAAGATAGTTTAATGAATCATTTAACATATAAAAATGTATTAGCATTATTTAATTAATTTTTATTACATGGTGCATCAGTAACCATATTTAGTATTTATGGTCAGTTTGGGATTATCCACTCATGAGAGAAGTCTTTCTTGTTTTAACTTTCCCAAAAAAATCTCATGTCACTCTAATTTACAATTTAGTCTATTTATATGATTCATCTACATAATGACAACTTAAAACACTGAACTCGTGTGATAAGTCCAGTTTTTATATATTTATATGCATTGGGCATAAACAATCCAAACTCATATATATAAATATTTATTAATATATATGCCTTGTTGGTACCCTTAAGTATGTTAATTAAATATACTACATATTTCTCGATTTGTTCCTAAATATATAGGGATATTTAACTATATGTATAGTAAGTATTTAATCTCATATGTGCAATGGCGCCAAAAAGTTGACCGGCCTAAATTGCACGTCCAAAAGGAGTGGATTAAAGTAGTTAGACTTTTAAAGAGATAACCCGACTCTCAGGCCCCCGCAACAATAAACGGGGTCCGATGTAGCGATCGGGGTCGAACACAGGGACAAGGCTGGTCGTGTTAAGAACGCAGAATCAAACACTCTTATACTCCAGTTGAAAAAGGGGATAAAGAGATGTTCCCTAAGGAATGGTAGCACATAAATAAGAATAGTAAAACAAAAAGATGAAAAAGAAACAAACTATAAACAAGTATATGGGGAAAACCCAAGTTGGGGTTCACCAACTAAAGCACCTCACCAACATGTAATATTATCTCTCTCTCTCTTGCATACTCATATCAAGATTACAAGAAACCATTCAAACATCTATTCCACTCTCTCTCGAGATGAGGATAGATCTAACTCTAAAAGAAGCCTCTCTCTCGAGATGACAACTCAAAAACCTCATAGAAAAACAAATTGTTAAAGATTTAGCATTCCAAAATTCTCGTGCATTCTTACCACTCAATGACATGGGATAAAATTGATATTACTCTCTCGAGATATCAACAATCAAACATCACAAGATGGTAGCTAAGAATACAAGTGAAGCATTAAAATAGGTGCATGGAGATAATCTTGATAAGAATATGTATATTCAAAAGAAAGAGACAATATACATGTTGGGAGAGCCTTAGTGGCTACTCCCAACCCAAGTTAAGGTGTTTAGCTGCTCATGTTTGCGAACAACATGACGGCGTTACAAAAAGACAGATCCATAAGATACCACGAAGGGGGGAAGGGTACAGTAGGATGAAACGATAGATCTGGAAGAGAAGAAATGTGATACTACACACTACTTATTCAGATCTAGATCTACCGTATGGATGGCCTTCTCCTCTCAAAGAAGGGGTGGATGTTTGTCTTCTCTCTCCTTGGCTTCTGCCCTTGGAGATCCAAGACTGATGTATGGATGGTCAGAGATGAGTCTGGAACGCAGTAGCACTTCATGGCCTCAGGATATGATCTCACCCCCCTACAAGACAGGTGGGTGCGCTATTTATAGCCGCATTCCACTAACTTAGAACCGTAGTCATGGTTTTTCTGTTAAGTGAGGGAAAGACCGTGATCACGGTCTCTGCCTTATTCCTCTCTGGTCATGGTCCAGCTTGGTCGCGTTTCTCCTATAACCACATTCGTGATTCTTTTCATAGCCATGGTCACGGTCGTTGAATAACCGTGGTCGCGGTCTTTGGATAACCGCGGTCGCGGTATCTGGACAACCACGGTCGCAGTCTCTACTTATTTCTGAGGATTCGAGATGTCCGGTGCTTTGGAATTGGGGTCGCGATTCCCAAAAATCGTGATCTAATTTGTGTTGATTCCTAAAATCATTTAAACAAGTCTTTAGTCAGAAAGATAGAGAAATTATGTGAAAAGTTTACTAAAGTTGTACTAAAAGTGGTGTAAAATATATATAGAAAGTACGTAAAGTACAGTGTTATCAACTCCCCCAAACTTAGAATCAAGCCTATCCTTGGGCTAAGTGCAGGTTCAAGAACTCAGAGAGAGAAAGAATGAACAAGCTTAAAAGACAACATAATAGCATGACTGACATATCTCATCCTTGCATCAAGACTATTGTTGTATGTATTCAATCCCTTAGGTTTCAATCTTCCCCCTTTAACTGGAGTTCCATAACCTCATTTTATCTGTCATAATTTTATATTATAAAAGGTTTCTCCTTCTCACCTCATCACCCCTCCCCTTAGCTAATGCCCGTACTAATGCCAAATCTTTTTCGAATGGTAGCTTTCACACCTATTCTTTATTTTCAGGGGCCCTATGCTAATGTTTATAGGTAGGCTTAAGGATTTTAGGTGTTTTCCTCTACCCCCAGAACTTCTCACCCACAACTGTCATAAGAACAGTGTTGCCCTTTTTTGGGATTTTGATTTTAACTCAGGTGGTTTTGTGAGATTCCATTCAGGATTGGAGGTGTTTGAGCTTGGCTTCAAGTTTCTACTTACGGGCACGACATATCTACATTCATGAGTGTGGCAATATACCGACCGAGCAGAAACTTTTGGCATCTTTTGAGGCACATCTCTCATATATTTATTTTTCTTTTATTTATTTTTGGCTTTTTATTTCTCCTTTTAGGTTTGGGGTTAAGGAGTTTGATTGGTTTTCTGGGCGGCCAAGCCTCTTTTGGATATTCTTTTTGAATAGGGAAGCTTTTTCCTCTATATAGAGACAAGAATTTTTTTTTTTGGATAAAAGTGTCAGGTAGGGGTGGTTGTTTAGGAGTATGACTGAAGTTCTCTAGTCTGTAGGGGTTTCATGAGTTAAGGTTGTTACATTTACAATGTCTTATTGCAAGAATGAGATATAGAAATATTGTTATGACTATTGTTTTACTCATGCATTCTTGTGTATGTTGCTCATATTCTGCTCTCTCAGAGGGTTGGAACACTACATTTAGAAAATTTAGCGAGAGAAAGCGAGCTTCTAAAAGGTTAGTTGTAACAAAATTTCAAAAATTTTGACGGTGTAAAAGGAGTAAAAGGGAAAGTGAATGAAAAAAGAAGTAAATGAAAAAGGAAGGTACAAGTACCTCTGTGGCCCATTTATGACTCCTCCCCCAAACTTATCATCCACCCCATCCTGGGGTGTCAAAATTTGAGCAATATGTGTAAACAGGCCTTCTTTATTTGCTTATTTGTTGGGGAATGCCCACTGGGGCTCGAGGAGCATGCTTGCATAGATACCCCTTAGTGCATGATATTGCTCGTACTGCATGTTCTCCACCTTGAAGCTGATAGTGGCAATGGCTACCATCCACGATAGGTAGAAGAACCCGTAGTCATTGGATAGGGGTACCTGCTGAGGGCTTCTGTGGCAGTATTGAGTTTTCTTGAAGTCCTTGCCTTTTGTCATAATGTACCATTTACAGTGCTGCCTTATCATCTCGATGATTGCTTCGGCGTAGGTATTTTCCTTTTCTTCTGTAGGAGACTTTGTTGTTGTCATGTTGGTCTTTTTTTAGTGCAAAGGTTGCATCTGAGCTGTTATATAGAACTGTAGTCCTTTTTATAAGGTTGACATGCAGCAAAGTTCATTGGTTGTCGTGAAGAATTGGCAAGAAGATGTGCTTTGGCGTGGCCGCTTCAAGTCGTCATTGCAGCTGTTCCATTTCTCCTGTCTTCTTATCTTTTAGTATGTCATCTACCAGTAGAAAATAAGCCATGTGTGAGTTTGGCATTGAGTCCCCTAATAACCCCTGGTAGACCGACATTGTGTTCACAGAAAGATACCCTCCAGTTTTCAATGTTTCACGGAGGTCATCTTTTAATACGCAGATGTCATCTCGTTGAAAGATGACATTTCCCGCTGAGTCGTCTTCTTTCATAGAACTCATAATTATCATCTGTTCTTCCATTGATAGGCTAAAGTAGCTCCATCTATAAAAGTTTTTGAAAGAATGTGTGATTTCTCCTTCCGGCCCATCTGGTCCATCGTTCCCGAACTCCTCTTCTTCAGCTTCTACTTCTGCAGGTTGTTCTTCTATAGGTTGAACTTCAGGAGTTGTTGTCACTGAAGACTATTTTTGTTCTTTGACAGTTTGCTTTGCAGCTTCGTCAGCCTCTGCACTCCAGCCCACCTTCCAAGCTATAGCTCTGGCCAGTTCAGACGGATCATCCCACATGGTTTTGAGCTATTTCCTCCAAGCTACCTTTTTGGGAAGAGGAATGTCCATGTAAAGCCTGTGGGGTATGGCGTCTGTGGGCATTGCTGGATCATTGAAGAATTGGCAAAAGTAGATGACTTCCATGACGTACACACCCTACAATCCATGTAGGTCTTCTGTGTTCAGATCTTCTAGGGGGATGCCCTTGTTGATGGCTTCCATCATGCGAAGAACAATGAAGGTGCAATCCCTGAACCAGTTTCTTCTTGGGGAACCCTTTTGTTAATGGAGAACAGCTCCCAGGACCCTTAAAATTTTGTGTCCACCTCTTTGATAGATCATTGTAGGTGTATTGGAATCTTCAAGGTGTCCATGTCGTCCTTCCTTTTGTATACAAGAAAAGTTCTATCCATCTCAGCTGCACAGTAGTTGAGCATCGTCGTCTTACGTTCATGTAAATTGATGACAATTAGTGCCCAATGATTTGCATTCCTGATGGGTAGCACAATAGTTCTGGTCTCTTTCCTCTGGACCGCCGCTTTTAGCCCTGACACTTCTGTCGCCATGTATTCTTCTTTATATAGCAGGCTGTCCAGACATGTGGTCCCATTGAAGACTGGCAGCAGCTTGTCCGGGTGCAAGAACTCTTCTAAGAGGGTGGCACAAAGTACCTTGAACATTCTTTTGTGTACTTGCTCCTTCTTCAAGAAAATCCTCCGGAATTTGTCTCTAGACAGACATCTACCCTTATTGTTGTACAAAATGTTCGACCTGGGTAGATCATCATTGACGACATCTGCCAGGACATGGACATCTCTACAAGAGATGCGCGACACAGCTGTCATGTCCATGTCCTTCATCTTGTAGGGCAGAGGGGGAGCAGCTGCATGTAACTCTATCCTGGATTTATCTTGTCTCTCCCTGGCAGGCTCATCTGTGAAGAATTCTGCTATCCTTCCATCCTTGTCCTCAGACATTGCCTCCTGTTCCATAGGTGTCGAGGCTTCTTGTATCGTTGGCATAGCCCTTGCCACTTATTCAGCAAGTTTATTCATAGGTTGTATTGTGGTTGTTAGTCTAGATTCCTCTGAGGAGGCTTCAGCAATGGCATTGTCCTTGATGTGACTCTCCTTAGAGGAATGTCCCAACTTGGCTTCTTCCATCATTTTCAGAGTAGCCTCCATCTTCCCATCACAGATGTAGTCGTTGTGCTCTTCAAGAGGTTGGAAGAGGAGGAAATCATTACTTTCTTTGAGCCCAGCCCCCAGCTCAGCAATCATCATGTCTAGCTCTTCTTCTCTGGCTGAGTCAAGCTCTGTGACCACCTCCTCCCGATGAGTAGCCGCAATCTTCTCTTTTAGAGTTGGAGAGTGTGCTAGAGAGGAGAGGTGATGTTTCGCCTGATGTTTATCTTCATTGGCGGCTTCATCCCTTACTTCCTCTGGGTCATAGTTCAGGTCAAACCCCTTTGATTGTGATGTGTGCTTCTCATTCTTGGGCCTCGACCTTTCCGTTGGCTAGGTCCCTTTTGGATCAGCAGTGGGAGATTCCTTCCTGCTTGTGCTCCCATCTTTTGTTGTGTTGGTTCTTGTTGTGCCAGCTCTCATGCCCCCCCCCCCCCATGTTGTCGTCGTGGCTGGAGGGGATGGCTAAAGAGCATGTCAGGCTGGCTGGGTGCTTCATTTTCTTTTTCTCCCACCAGGCTTTGAGTTCTTCGTGCTCCTGGTCGAGCTTCCGGCGGTCTTCTTATATGCCCTAATGCTCTTCTTCGAGGGCAGCCATCACCGCTTCGTAATCCCAGCGCATTTCTTCATTGTCGGTGTGGATGGCCTACCCCTCCTTCCACAGGATTGTCATCTCTTCCTACATCTTTTTTACCATCCCCATCATCCTCCACTAATTGCTTAACACTTCTTGGATAAAGTCCACGAATGTTGTCGTCCTGTCATCCAACGCTTGTACCTGTGTTGTTAGGGATGACAAAGATTTAGAAATTTTTTCATTTATAGTATTGGTTTGATGCATGTGTTCCCACATTGCATCAAACATTGTACCCAGGGAATCCCCCAAAGAGGGTGTTTACCATTGTTGCTGGTGCAGCTTCTACTCCGTGCGTGCTATCGACAAGCTCAGCACGACTAGTTTCTTAGGTGATGGTGGTGGGGGCATCTCTCCAGATTGGCCCTTCTCTGCATTAGCCATCGGAACATCTTGAGAGCCTTATCTTTCTGGCTCTGCCTCTGGCATGTTGGTGGGCTATGGGGCTTCTTCTATAGCCTTGCCCTTCCCAGCCTCTTCCTCCACAACTGTAGTTTCCTTTTGTGGCTTGGGAGCGGCGGGGTCTACAGCCTTTTCACCTAGAGGTTGTTCTGCGACCATCTCTTTTTCAGCTGGCTTGATGGTGGTAGCAGTCTTCTTTTTCTCCACCGCTAGTTTCTTTCTCAGCTCCTGGTTCTTCCTCTTTGTTTTTAGGGATGGGGCACTGCTCTCCCCTGTTGTGGGTGTTGGATCTATCGATGTGCTGGCGTGCAGTGCCACGGAGCTCATCTTCTCAATGTCGTCGAGAGTTGGCCGCAGCTTATGGGCATCATAGAACGCCATCTCAGGGAGGGGAGTGGTTTTTTTGATCCTCTATGCTTGAAATATGCCTTCTACCCCTTTATATCTAGGATTCCTATGTTGGAAAGGGACTTGATGTCGATGCTTTGTTGTCCCTCCATTTCTTCATATTTTTGAATTTCTCCTTCTTTCAGTAGGTAATCGACGATCATTGTAATATGACCACCCATACAGAAAGAAGAATTTCTTTTCACATCACCGCCTACGACCACCGACAGTCTTTTGATCAAAATTCTACCAATTTTCATGGGTCGTTTGTTGATCATGGACCATATGAGGAAAAGGTCCTCCTTGCTGACTATCCTGGTCTCCGATCTAGCGTCTTTGGTAAAGGGAGTGATATTCTGCATTATTCTGATGAAGCAAGAGGTGATTTGGGAGGTTTTGGAGTTCTTAGCATTGTGTTTCTCCTCCCCAGTCAACTCATTCCACATGGTGTTGTTTTCATATGCAACAACTTCTCTTTCTCTCGGAGCTACTGAATAGGCTTTGGCTTCTTCTTCTGTTGTTGTGAATATCCTATTCAGGTCTGCCTCCTTCACCATGTGGGTTTCTCCCCCTAGCTGTACTTGGAGCATGTAGTCTCCATCTCCTGCTGCTTGTGTCTTGCTACTGGAGGCGACCTTCATCAGTGAAGACAAGAATTCCAGATTCAGCCTCCTGTAAGACTTTTCTTTGGGCGTGCAGATAGTGTAGATATTTGCACCCTCCAGGAACTTCACCGTCCTGTCATAGATCCCCATCTTCTTGAAGTCCTCTATGTTGAAGTAACGTGTCGGGCTGCATACTTTGTTTAGGGATATCAAGTCATAGGTAGATTGGTGTAATAGGTCCTGGGGCACAAATGGTGGCTCCCCTTTCTGTGCAAAGGTTTCTCCCACTACCTTTTCTACCCATGCTTTCTTGCTGGGCTTGGGTTCCTTCGGTGCAGCCTTTTGCTTCTTCCCATTCACTGGACTCGCCGACTCTTCTAATCAGTATTCAGAGGTCTCTATCTCCTCCATTTGTTCTGTTTCTTTTGGGGACTCCTCTTGCGGTAGCTCCCCCAGTATCCTTCGATACTTCTCTAGGCTTAGTTGCATCTCCACTCTTTTCAGCACTGGCAAAGTGGTGTTCCTTTTCAGAGCTTCTGACAAGCTCTTAACAATCTTCTCCACTTCCTTTAAGGATGTGGCTCTCTTGTATATTGGGTTGCTTGTGGTAGGAGAAAACATTCTACAAATTTAAAACATTAAAGGAGATTAGGTCCTGATAAGGTATATTGAAGATTATCTTCATTATTCTGGGCACAAATATCATCAATTGATAGGTTATCTTCATTAACAGGATAGTTAGGTTTCAATTTTTATAAAGTAGACAATAGGAACCGCGATCACGGTTTTAATCACAGTCGCGGTTATTGTTACTTCAGATCATTACCGCGGTCGCAGTCTTTTGAAGAGATCACGGTCACGGTTATTGTAAGGGACCGCGGTTGCGGGTCATAAGGAAGAATTGCGGTCGTAGGTCATAAGGCAGAATCGCGGTCGCAGTTGTCTTGGCGTAGAACAACCGCGGTCATGATTCTTTTGGTGAACCTTACATTACCATGGTCGCGGTTTCCTGAAGAAAGACTGTGGTCGCAGTTATTACAATAATCGCGACTATGATTATAATCGTGGGTGTGGTTTTTCTTCAAGTAAGGCTAAACTTGCAATCTTTTTGGGTTTTGGGAGAACACCGCGGTCACAGTTTTGAGGGGTTTAACATCCAATGGTCGCAATTAGGATGACTGCAATTGTGGTTTGTCTTCCTCCGACCCTTTAGCTTCTCAAACCAAACATTCGTTATTCGTTCATACCAACATCCATTATTCCACTTTTAGGGTCTTTAGGGGTTTTTCTCTTTAATGGCAATAGACAAACAAGTTGTATGGTCGGAAAAGCGGGAACAACATTATATGAACATCAGCTGTTGAGAATTAGGGCGGAAGGGCTTTCTAAGAGAAAGGAAAAGTTTACCTCGACAACGTGATTGCGGCTATTATGGCAGAAATGAAGCAGCGGTAGGGCAATCACTGACTACTCTATGAGAGCAAGTCGTCGGTCAACGATAGGAGTGTAAACTAGGTGATGATAAACTGGGGTTTTCGAGATAAAAGGTAGCTCGGTGATGAGAGGCACAAAGAAAATGAGGAGTTACCTTATCGATGGGTGTGGTTGCGATGGCTGCAACGATCGCGGGCGGCAAATGGCAGACTCGCGGTGGCAGGTTGTGAGTCTCGATTTGGCATAGAGGTCTAGGGTTTAAGACAATAGTGATGAGAGCGTAAAGAATCAAACATTAGGGTTTTAAAGGTATTTATAGGCATCAAGACTGCAACCAAACTAACCGAGGGAAAAGACCGTGGTCATGGTTATGATCGCGATCGGCGGTCGTGGTTTTTTTTCGGTTGTAAGAGAATGATCACAGTCGTGATTTTTTAGATCGACACGGAAGACTGCAGTCGTGGTTTTGCTTAAGCAAAAGCCAAACTGTAGTCGCAGTTATAACCGTGACTAGATCAAACAAGAGTCGGTTTTTTTGAATAAAAAGATTAAACTTAAACTAATAAAATTCAAAACGAAAATGAATATGTTCATAAATAGGAAGAAAAAACTTAAACTAATAAGAGAAAGCAAGAGAACACAAAGACTAAGAGAAGAAAGAAACGGGTGAAAACTTGGGTTGCCTCCCAAGAAGAGATTACTTTAAAGTCTCTTAGCTAGACTTTATAAAACTTCATTCCTTAGGCAGCGTAGCAGGGTATGGAAACTCTTCATTGCTTCTCTCCTTTGGTTGGCTGGGTTCCTCCAAATCAATCTCAGATCTTTTCACAAAGCCCTAATCTTCATAAAACCTTTTTACCATGTGTCCATTAACCTTGAAGATTCCAGTTTTCTCTCCCTGGATCTCCATTACTCCAGATGGGTATATTTTTACCACAGTGAAGGGACCTGACCACCTGGTTCTTAGCTTTCTAGGGAAAAGACAAATGTTGGAGTTGAAGAGGAGTACCTTGTCTCCTTCATGGATATCCTTGTTATTTAGGTAGGTGTCCTGCCACACCTTGGTCCTCTGTTTGTAGATTCTTGCGTTCTAATAGGCGTGCAGTCTTAGTTCTTCTAATTCTTGTAGTTGTAAGTAGCGCCGTTGGCCAGCATTTTCCATATCCATATTCAAAAACTTTATTGCCCAGAGGGCTTTGTGCTCGAGTTCCAAAGGTAGATGGCAGGATTTCCCATATAAGAGTTGATAGGGTGTAGTTCCAATGGGGGTTTTTTAGGCGGTTCTATATGCCCAAAGGGCATCATTCAGCTTCATCGCTCAATCCTTTCTTGTTCTGCTAATAGTCTTTTCAAGAATTTTCTTTAGTTTTCTGTTTGACACTTCCACCTACCCTGAAGTCTGTGGGTGGTAGGGTGTAGCAACTTTGTGTCTGACTCTGTACCTTTTTAGCAACTTTTTAAACTACTTTTCTCCAAAGTGGGATCCTCCATCACTAATAACAGTTCGTGGTACACCAAATCTTAGGAAAATTGTTTTCTCAAATAGCCTTATAACAGCCTTGGAGTCACATGTTTGGTTGGCAACAACTTCCACCCATTTTGAAACACAGTTGACAACAACGAGGATGTATTTATACCCTTGGGATGGTGGGAATGGGCCCATGTAGTCGACTCCCCATACGTCAAAAACTTCTACTTCAATCCATTCTGCCATAGAAATTTCATTTCTCTTCCTAATATTCCCTTTCATCTGACATTCTTTGTAAGATTTGACATGAGCAGCAACATCTTTGAATAATGAAGGCCAGTAGAAGCCACATTGTAGGACTTTAGTAGTAGTCTTTTCACTTCCCAGATGTCCGCCATAGGGTGAGGAATGGCATTCCCTCAGAATGTCAGGCACCTCTTCCTCAGGAATACATCTTCTGTACATATTATTTGAGCATCTCTTAAGGAGCATAGGATCATCCCAATAGTAATTCTTTATATCTAAAAATCGTTTCTTTTTCTGATGGTGAGTTATCTCCGGGGGTAACTCCCTACAAGCATGATAATTGCAAATTTCCGTGAACCATGGCAATTTTTGTTCTTCAACTTTCATCATGAGCAAAGCCTCATCTGCATAGTTATCATTGACGAGTGGCTCATTCTTGTCTTTGATGACAATCCTTGACAAGTGGTCAACAACTATGTTTTCCGCCCCTTTCTTATCAATTATCTCGTGATCGAACTCCTGGAGTAATAAATCCCACCTTAGCAACCTAGGCTTAGTGTCCTTTTTCTGCATTAGGTATCTTATTGCTCCGTGGTCAGTGTAGACCTTTACTTTTTCCCCAATCAGACAAAACTTGAACTTATCGAAGGCAAAAATGATAGCGAGCATTTCTTTCTTAGAGGTTGGGTAATTTACCTATGTTTTGTCAAGAGTACGGCTAGCATAGCAGATGACATGGTGTTTCTTATCCTTCTTCTGCCCCAGGACTACCCCTACGACATAGTCACTAGCATCGCACATTAGCTCAAAAGGTAGCTCCCAATCTGGAGCTTGAAGAATAGGTGGGGTTACGAGTGCTTCCTTCAAAGTCTGAAAAGCCTTCAAACAATCATTTGTAAAATCAAATTCTGCATAGCAGATTTGATAAGGGTTTTGAAATCTTCAAAAAGTCATTTATGAATCTTCGATAATAACCAGTGAAGGTAGTCTTTTCCTGGTCGTCAGGTAGGATAGGGACTTGGTAAAACCTGGAATAACCATCTAAAAAGCAAAAATATTCATGATGTGCTAGTCTTTCTAGAACCTGGTCAATAAAGGGAAGCGGGTAGTGATATTTCTTCATTGCATGATTTAGCTTTCGATAATCTATACACATTCTCCACTCGGTGATAGTCCGGACGGCTACTTCATCTCATTTATCACCCTTCACAACTGTCATCCCCCCTTTCTTTGGTACAACATGAATAGGGATCACCTAATTACTATCGCTGATTGGGTAAATAATACTTGCGTCTCTTAACTTGATGACTTCCTTCTTTACAACCTCTTTTAACATTTGATTCAGCTTCCTCTGGGGTTGAACCAGGGGTTTTTCTGACTCTTCTAGATTTATGCAGTGCATACATAGAGCAGGGTTAAGTCCCTTGATATCATCCACTGAATAGCATATAGCTTTCCTATGGAGCTTTAGCTCCTTAAGAAGTCTTTCCAATTGCTCTTCAGTCAGACTAGCATTAACTATAACTAGGTTTCTCTCTTTTTGATCAAGAAATTCATACTTCAACCCTTCTAGCAACTGTTTCAGTTCCAGTTTGGGTTTAGGTGCCTTCTTTTCCTCCGGTGTTAGTTCCAGAGAAGCATACTTGATTATCTCGATAACTTCCTCTTCCTCTCTCATATCTTCTTTGTCTTGATTTAGGTAGTCGAGGATCTCAGCAACCTTGGGGTCTTCGATTTCCGAATCATGATTGTTTAACGCCCTCATAAGAGGGTCTACTACTATTGTATCTTCTTCTACTTCTTCACAATATTGGTTGTACCTATTCATGAAGTAAGCAGATTCAAGTAGGGATGGTCCCTTCATGGTGTCATTTACCTTGAAATCAATATGGTCATTTCCGACCCTCAGAGTTATGATGCCTTCAGTGACATCAATCAGTACCCTCGTGGTCGCCAAGAAAGGATGTCCGAAGATGATAGGGTATTTAGGGTCTTCAATAGTGTCAATCACAACAATATCACATGGGATGAAGAATCTTCCCATGCGAATCAGAACATCTTCAACTACTCCCACAGGCCTTTTTGAAGGTATGGTCCGCCAACTCGATTCTCATATTGGTCCTGACCATATCAGTCTGTCCCAATCATTGTGCAAGTTTTAAAGGCATAAGACTGATGCTAGCCCCCAAGTCAGTGAGACCTTTCCTTTTGATGTTATCCCCTATAGTAAAAGTTGACCAGAAAATATACTACATATGGATATTTAATTAAGTATATAGGGATATGTATATTAATTATGTTAGTTAAATATACTACATATGGATGTATGTAATTATTTATTAAATGGTTATATAGTAAAATATATTTTCTCCAATAAATTTAAGGTTTGTTAATGCACACATTTCATTTCATTAATTGTATCCCTTTGTATAAGACATCTTTTTATTTTTAATATGTCATGTCATTCATATGAGGGTGACATATTGTAGTAAGGGTGAACGATTTACACCATTATTTTGTATATCCAAATAAGGTTCATAAAGGTTCATGAATTTATTTTTTTGTACATCCCAATAAATCTTTGGTTAACTATCATTCACTAATCTTATTTGTGTCCTTTATGTAACTAGGGTTCTTGATCCCTACTATTCAGGTGCTCGCCTGGGGGATGGGTTTCCCCGGGCAATTAAAAAAAGGGTTCTCCATTAGGGTTTCAAATAGACATGGATATACCCTCATTCCCTCAAACTAATACCCTCTATAACTATTCAGGGTATCAATTTTTGTAACCATGTAACAACTTACCTGTATACCCACACGTGTGCCTCTCAATGAGTATAGGTATAGTAATGCATATACATATACCCTACACACTAGTATACTGATTCAATTATATTTTTATATGAATAATTTATATTAGAATGTAATGGGGCAAACTATAACACTCACATTTAAAAAGTGCAACCACCTTGCAACAATATAATAAACCAATCCTTTGAATCTTACACACAATCACAACCACACATGCACATTTCATCAAACATTTAAGGAGAAGGCCATAAATGCATTCTCTCGTGCTGCTCCTATCTCCTCACCACCTTCAATGACATCTATCGATAACAAACTTAGAGGTATGTTACACATTTTTGTTTCCACTTTTCCTCCCAATGTGAAGGTAAGTCAATGCATTTTCCAAGGTCAATGATGAGTATCTTAATCTATTAGTTGTATAGTCAAATTCCATAATATTCATCAAAAGAGGCAATGGTTATCATTCTTTTTAGTTATTGTTTGATTTAGATGTCTCAATGTGTTACTCTTGATTATCCATTTGAAGGTGACACATTATTTATTTATCAACTACCATATTCAGATAAAATAAAATATATTTGACGTCATACTAGTAGTACCAAAAGCACCCAATTAGTGTGGTAGTTTGTTGTATCATGAAGTTTGTGGTGTTTTGTTGTAACAATTATATGCATAATTGTATAACTAGTTACCCATCTATATAGTTTGTGGTTATGTAGATATGGGTGTGGGGTGGGTATAGATTTTGACAAAATGGTTATGTACATGTACCCTTATCTGCTTAACAAAATGGATACAATAATTGGTACGACCATACCCGCACCATACCCTACCCATTTACTACCCTAGTTACGATGAATATTTCTTCTATGTTTTTTTTGTTACAACACTCCACCCTTTAAGTTCAAATAAATTTATATATCCAAGAACTTCATCTAAAGTAAGGTCTAGAGAGAGAAGCTCCAATTCATCACTAGATTAGGGCTCCATGGTGGGCGGGGTATCTCTACCCCCTCCGGCCGGTCAACCCCTCATACAGACTTCTACTAGCTCCACAAAGGAGGTTGGTGACTGGTTCTCTCTCAGCACTGATGTCACCAAGGCTAGGGCGTGGGTGAACTCATTTGCCAAACCACCGCTAATGATCAGGGGGATGGTGGTGGCTGACCCGAAGGTGCCTTTCCAGAAAGAAGAAGACAAAAGATTATGGACGAAGTTCAATGATCTAGTCATGGAGGAGATGGAGGACTACCACAAGAACTCAGTGATCATTTAGATCCTTAAAGTGCAACCCTCAATGACTTAGAGGATGGATGGTTTGACAATGGTGAGTGAGAGGAGATCTTGAGCTCTTCACGCTCGACGGAGGGCTACCTGACTAGATTTTCCATTGTGGTTGATCTTAAGAATGTTATGTTGGGAGTACCATGGTTCTTTGCCGACCAACTAGTGCTAGTGAGGAAATGGACCTCAGAGGCTGACACAAGAAGGGTGGCACTCAACATGGCACTTGTATGGGTGTCCCTACCTGATGTTGGTAAGAAATGGACAGCTAGAGCCATCACAGTCATTGCGCATGCCGTAGGAGTGCCAAGAGAGATCAATAGAAGGTCTAATGGTACTACTGAGGGTTGTGCTCATTTTTGTGTTGACATATCTACTGAGAAGGAGACCCCACCATAGATGATTGTGGAGCTACCAAATGGTGATGAATGGGAGGTACTTCTTCAATATGAAGACATGCTTGATCGTTGTAGTCTTTGTAAGGTGTTTGGGCATGAGGATGGGTAGTGCCCTGGTGAAAGAAGCACCAGCTGTTGTTGAGCTCCTCCCATCATTCCACAACTAGTGAGAGGGAGACCAAGAAGGACAAAAAAATCCAAACCACCACAAAGCAGGAAAGGCAAAGAAAAGGCAGTGAATGAAGAAACAAATGTTGGCCAATCTAAACCAACAGAGTAGGTTATATAAGTTACTACGAACTCGGTAGAGGATGATATGGATCCAAATATATAGGTGGAAGAAGGATAAATTCCTAACCCACTATCGACCAATGTGGATGAGGTCACTACCGTCATACCTTCTATTGAGGAGGTTTCTATCATGCCATCTTCTGAGGCACCTAAAGGCGTTGAGGATGAAGAAGGAGATACTAGAGGCAACAAGTTTTCAATGCTAGACCAAACAGGGGAAGATGATATGGAAAGGGAGACCAATAATAGAAGTAGAAGTCCCAGGTAGACGCAGACATCTATGAAGAAGAACAGGGAAAATGCTCACTCTAGGGAAGGAGGGGGCAAAACAAAATCTTAATGTCCCTCCTCACTTGGAATGTGTGAGGAGCTTCGATGAAGGGAAGCCAGAAGGAACTCATACGAGTAATTGTGAAGGAAGGTGTTTCTCTTGTGGTGGTTCTCGAAACCAGGATAAGAAGGGAAGTCAGTGAAAGGGTGAGTACCATCCTGACGGATGGAATTCAAGGTCTAACCTTGAAGATGTGGATGGGGGGAGGATTGCCATTGGATGGAATCCCTCTGTCTGGGAGGTTGATCCAATCAGTTCCTCGGATCAAGTAGTAATGGTATCATGCTATAATGTGGGAGGTTTTGCATTTGTTCTATTGGGTGTTTATGGGGAAAGGTTGGAGTTTGACAGAAGTAGGATGTGGCAGAGGATAAAGGAGATGGCACAGGAGGAGATCCCTTGGATAACTATAGGGGACTTTAATAATGTGAGAAGGCCAAATGAGAATAAGGGGGGTCACAAGGTCCCTAAAAGGGTTATGGCTGCTTTTAATGAAATGGTGGAGGCTACATGGCTTATTGAACTAAACAAGATAGGTGGAGGTACCACCTGGTCAAATAAATAAAAAGGTAATAGGAGAATAGCAAGTGATATCGATAAAGGGTTTGTAAATGAGGCCTGGTTGAATGTATGGCCAAATGTAGTGATAAAACTAAAAGTTGATCCTTTGAATGATCACGACCTGATGAATATAGAGATGGTCAAAAAACCTCACATCCCTAGACCTTTTCATTTCTCTAACTGGTGGACGGAATGGATAGGTTTTAAAGAGGTGGTAGCATCCTCTTGGGATTTGCAGGTGGAGGGAAACCCAGTGTTTAGAATGATAAAGAAGATACAACATACAAAGAAGTGTATAAAGATATGGACTAAGGAGAAGGTCAACTCGAGAAACCTATTCGAGATAGCAATGAAGGATTACGAGCTTGCTAAGGCTGATATTTGAAGAGACCCACTTAACCAGGTCTTATAAGAGAGAAAAGGGAAAACTGAAGATAGACTGATCAAATTGAGAAAGGTAGAGGAAGTTTATTTCTGGCAGAGAAGTCGTATGAATTTGATTAATGATGGAGATAGGAACACTAGGACCTACCATGCTATGGTGAAGAAAAAGGAGATGAGGGAGACCATTCACGAATTGATAAATGAGAAAGGAGAAGAAATAAATACCAATGAGAAAATCGCCTTAAATTCTATCAACCACTTCAGTACTATGTACAATAAAGAAGACAACCTCAGCCATAATTATGATGATCTTCTACCCAGCAGAAGGGTCACATAGGAGATGAACACTGTGCTTTTCCGTCATGCTAATGATGAGGAAATCAGATAGGCTGTATTTTCTATCAACCCATCCAAGGCCCCAGGGCCGAATGGATTCAATGGAAAGTTCTTTCAAAGCATGTGGAATACTATAAAAGCTTACATTTGTGAAGCGGTTAGATGGATGATGAGTGGGCACAACATGGTTAGATCTACAAACCACACTTTTATCAAACATGTGTCGAAGAAGAAGGACAACAATAACATAAACGATTTTAGGCCCATAGCTTGCTGTAATGTCCTATACAAAGTGGTGTATAAGCTGATAACAGGGAGATTAAAACACATCTTATCGGGGATCATATCAAGTGAACAAAGCACCTTCATTAGTTGGAGGAAGATAGCGGATAGCACACTATTGGCGGTAGAATTTCTAACTGGTTTTAGTGTCAAAAGGGAAAATGCTAAGGCATGCATCAAAATAGACCTTACCAAGGCCTATGGCCATGTCAGATGGGCACTAATGTGGGAGATCCTAAAAGCTATGGGTTTTGCAGAGAATTGGATAGGTATTCTCAAGCAATGCGTAGAAACAACCTAATTTTTAGTTATCATAAATGGGGTCCTATGGGGTTGTTTAGAGAAACAAATAGACTCTAGCAAGGAGATCCCTTATCACCTATTTTGTTTACTATGGTGATGGAGGGACTTACAAATATGATCAATGAATCTAAGAGAAAGGGGGAAATAAGGTTGTTCTCTATCAGAAGCACAAAAGTAAAGACCCATCTCATTTTTGAAGATGACATAATGTTGTTCTCAGTGGGGCATGGTAACAGGCTCAAAGAGTTCAAAAGGGTTCTGATCCACTTTGGGAATCTAACTGGATTATACATAAGTGAAATTAAATCTAGAATATTTCTTTCTAAATCATGTGATGCTCGTAGAGGTTGACTTAAACAAGTTGTTGGGCTGAAAAGAGGGTGCTTCCTGACTAAGTACCTAGGGGCACCTATAGCTGATGGCAAGAGGACATCAAGAGACTTTTATAATTGCCTTTATGAACTGAGAAATAAGATCGACAGCTGGGTTGGAGTGAAGAATTTGTTTGATGGCAGATTGGTCTTGGTAAGAGCAGTTCTACAAAGTAAAATCCACTTTTGGGGAGAAGTTTGTGAGATCCCAAATGTAGTGATTGAAGACATGAAGAAGATGGTTGCAAATTTCGTGTGAGGTGGTAAAGGGCACAGTATTTCCTAGGATGTGATCCCCCAACCATTCAGCTACAGAGGTTTGAACATCCAACATCCGAAGAAGATGATGGAGGTCTGCCAAATGAAGAGAATGGATAGATTCCAGAGAGAGAAGACTAACATTTGGTCAATGTGGATGACCAAAATATATGGATCAATCCCTATGATGCGTGACAACAAGGCTTCTAAGATCTGGATAAGCATTTATAAACAATGTAGCAATGATCATATGCAACCATTTGTAAAATATTGATGTAGATGGTCTCTTCTCTCTTGCTGACACAAGTAGGAAACCATGGATCAACAACGATACTAATATGGACATACCCTGGACTAAAATGTTATGGAATGCCTTTCATAATCCTAAGTGGAGTGTCACCCTGTACAGGGCCATTTTATACAAACTACCCACCAAGGACAGAATGGGAAGATGGGGTTTTGATGTAGATCCCAAATGTCATATGTGCAGAGTTGCAGATGAGGACCATGACCACCTATTCAACACCTATAAGTTTTTGAAGTATGTTTGGGAGCTTATTTGCTTGAAGAACACCTAGGATGTAAACTGCTGGGAGAAGCTGAGCCTAAAAGTTTCATGGCTCGAGTCCTTCTCCAAAAACAAAGCTCAAAGAGGCTATGCAGGACTATGCTTGGCAATGTTTTGTTACTTTATTTGGGAGGAAAGAAATAGTAGAATATGTAGTAGAACATGTAATGATGAAAATACCATGGTTAAGAGAATCACGACCATCATATTGAGAATGTTGAGGGCTAAGAAAGGCCTTGATGATGGGCTAACCAATAGGGCTAAATTATACTGGGGCCTTTGTAGTTAACCACCCCTTGTATACTTTTGATTTAAGCAGTGGTCTCTTGTGAAGCTAAACCTTTTTGGCAATATATTTACCACTTTCCAAAAAAAAACACTCCACCCTTTAAAGTGGATTTCATCCACAAAATCCATCCACCCATAGCCTACTATACTAGATCGCACCTCTTAATCCAAATATATGATTTTAGGTCACTTTATGGGATTAATGCATTTGGTATCATTGCATACCACTCCATATTACACTTATATCCCATGACCAAGATGAAACTATGTCACTTCAAGCATCATATATCTGTTATATTTTTCATACTAGATGTTGCACTAGGAAAATCACATTAAGGTATTTGCTTATTTCTTATCCTTGAGTACATTTATAGGTTTTTCCACAAAGGATTAATATACCATGCCCCATGATTAAGCATCTCATATTACTATGAAATTAGAGTTAAGGTGTAAATTTAGGTTTTAGTTAGAAAACACATTCCATTGCACATATTTTGAGCATTATAGCACATTGTATGTAACTAATTGAACTAATTATCTACTATATTAGTACACACATTAATCGCACATATATATTTCTCCATGCAATGTTTAATGTGTATTTCATTTCTCATCACTTGATTTTATTTATCTGGGACCGATATGTAAATTTACTAGGTTTAACATTCTAATGTTTTAAATTGATTTATAGAGTATAGTTACCTAACAGTTACTTATTGCATTCATTATTAAGTTATGCCAATCCTAAAGTTGAACTATAATTACAAAGATTGGAAGGTACAAGACTCTATCCCTTAAAAGGATTTACCTATGACCCAACTAACCATCTAAAGAGATAACATGGGGTAAGTCAATTAAGGCATATATATTCAAAACTTCTTACTGATATTTGGCTTTCTGGGTCTACAGTTTCAGGGATGACCTAACTAGTTAAGGGGTGATTTCTCTAAGAGGTTTCTTACTAATTAAAATTTCATATGATGGTGATTAGTTTCATGAAAATATAGGGAGTCACATGGTCATCCACCCATCATGTTCCTTATAAGGTGCATCCTCTATTGTTTACCCATTCATTCTAATCATCTATTGTCCAATTAGGGATACAAAACCTCATCCTGGAACATATAGGAAGTCATGTGGTCATCCACTCATCATAGTGACAGTTTTGAGTTTCCCATAAAGCTAAAGTTTGGTTCCAATCACTAACATCCTATCTCATACATAGGATAAGTTCTAGCCATTAAATAGAGGGTAGATGTAGTTAGGGTAAGCATAGGCTGAGTCAAAACCACTAAGTAGATGGGGGAAAAGGAGGGATCAATTTAGGTAGGGATTGAAACCTTGATTGGTATCTAGTGACTCATAGGTAGGACCCCCAATAACTATAGCTCATCTAAATACTTACATAATCCATAAGTATAGGAACATGACATGATAACTTGAAATAGTCATATTAACTAATTATCGAATACCATTTTTATAAAGAGTGTAATCTAAGTGGGGATCCACTCCTTACTTGATTGAGAAAAAAACCCATATCAGTACAAACATACTATGACGTATCAAGTAAGGAGGGTATTTATATTTCTTAAAAAGCATGATATACAAAACAATATAATAACATAGAAGTGTAATTATAATACCATGTAGATAGTTCCTCACCACAAAGAGTGTTATTACAACTAGGAAACGTGTATAAAAACCTATACTATAAGGATCAGTTGCAAAGGGAAACCTAGCCATCCCAAGATATCTTCAATGTTCTAATTACATGACATGTGTCGCCTTATCCATCTTCCTCTAACCCATCTATATATGGTTGGTTTGTGAACAACATACATAAAGAGGAAATAAAAGAAAAGATCAGTAATATACTAGTATATGTCGAATAAGGAAATATTTGTGCATATACAAGGATAATAAATATATAAATAAAAATGTTCCCAATCAAGAGGAAATCAGAACATGTAGGTAGTTTAATATAAAGTATATGAAAAGAGTATCAATACCAAAGAGTAATGAGGGAATTCGTATAAAGGAAATAATTCACAAGGATGAGATTCTTTCCTTTAATTCAATTCCACAATTGTAATCAAATAAATCAATGCATGTAGATCATAGGTAGACCAAAACTATATAAAGTATGGTTGTAACCCCATAGGATCCCAAGTCAAGGGTAGGAGGAATAAAATCTATGTTCTAAATATAAAAGGTGGTAGGAGGAATAAAACCTCAATGCCTAATATATAACATGGTAGGGGAAATAAAACCCTTGTGCCTAAATATATGGTTGTGCAGAACCAATACTATTATAAACAATATTAGTCTATAATCATATATGAAAATAGAGTGGTAAGAATCAAAGTCTCGTCATTTATCAATCCTTTCCAATTTCAAAGGGATGAGAACATCCATAATATAACAAATTAGAGTCAATGGACCCTTAGGCAATGATTCCACAATTTTAGTTTTTGAAGAAAAAGAAAACATTCCATATTGATTGATCATTCAAAGGGGTTTCAAGAGGGATGTAATAGAGAATTATTCAAGAGGTGTGTGTCATTAAGGGAAGATGAGGTTATAGTCATAAAATGCCTAGTATATATATGGAAGATGCATATACATTTACATTGGTCCTAATACAAAATGTATTTATATCCATGAATTAGGGTTTCAACGCACCTATACACATTACTTTATATATAGGAGTTCAAATATTTTCTAATATTAACACTAGAATTTGACTTTTAGAAGCCTTGGGATCAAATTGGAAGTAATCTAGATAGAAAGACCATACTTCTATGATTCTAAAACCTACATGTTTGTATTTTTGTTATGCTCCCATTAACTAGTTATGTGCACATGTGTGCGGTATTGGATAATAAATGTGACAGGGAAAAGAGTCAAATAAGCATGCAAGAAACTAAATTTCTAAACAAGATTATAACAAATGAAAATACCATTTTACCCTTGTGAGATATCAAAAGGGTAGAAAAAGTAGAGAAGGGTACATCTGGTAAAACATGAGGAGGATTGTTTTCCTCAACTTCTGCCACCATGGTTGGATCATGGGATCTCTGGATGATGTTACTAGTCTAGGATACACATTCCCTTGTGCCTAGGATTCAATCTACCAAGTCCACAAGGCTTCATCGGAACCAATGAGCCTTTACTCGAGGCTGGAGGATCACAAAGGAGCATCTCCACCGTGGAAGGTTGGAAAGCCATGAGGCAGGGTGGAGGAAGCAGTGACAAACACATGAAATTAAGCATGGAGAAAGCAAAAGGATGTTTTGAAGAGTATTATCGCAAAGAGAATTGATCTGTAGTGGTGAGAGGAAGGCATAGCAGTAGGAGAACATAAAAGGTGAATGGACTCTACAACAAGGTGAACCAAGGGGTAACATAGGTAATTGTCTTGGGGTAGATGTGTGAAAGGTTATCATGAAGGTATCTAGGGGCTATATAGGTTGAGGGATCAGACTTTAGAGGTCTATAAGCTTCTCCCAACTCTATGGAATCAAGGGGTCTAGTGCTAGATTGGGAAAAACTTCAAATCGTATCCAAACCTCCTTGAATAGGGATCAATGGTTGTGGAAAGGAATTTGCAGCACAGTGGTAAAATATTCACATTGAAATATCGACTTGGGAGAGAGAAGATATGGGGAAGTTTCCTCATAAAAAGTCATCAAAAACTTTAAGGGGTCAAGTTAGGATCATACCTTACTATCACTTGATTGGATGGACATGGCTATCGGTCATATCCAGCATCCTTCCATTGGATCTACCCACAGAGAAAGGAAACCAGGCATGCGATAGGAAATAATCAAGAAAACTTCTCATGTCAAGATTAATGAATGCAATGACATGTAGTTTAATTTAAATGAATAACCTTTTTCTTTCCTTGTTCAATTAGGTGAGCATTGAATGTTTCTTAACTTGAAATAAAAATATATGTTGTTTAATATTTGAGGAATTTGAATTTGGAATTGTGTTTCTATTTTAATATCATTTAGTAGATCACTTAGTATAAATAAGTGTATTAGCATTGTTCACCAAAAAAAAAGTGTATTAGCATTATTTAGGTAAATATTATCTTTTGGTGTATTAAGTTACCCCATTTGGTATTTATGACCACTTTGGGATCATCCACTCATGAGGGAAATTTCTCTCAGTTTATCTTTCCCAAACAAAACTCATGTCACTCTAATATTCTATTTAGTCTATTTGTTATAATTCATCTGGATAATAGGAACTTAAATTGATCAACTTGTGTGATAAGTCCAATTTATACAGATTTTAATGTTTCAGACATAGACCCTTCAAAACATCGTATTTAGAAAGATCTATTACTATAAATGTGTTGCTGGTATTATTAGATATATTAATCAATAATGTGATGTATGTATGTATGAAAATGTTTCTCATATGGGATTTCAAATAAAATACATTGTCTCAAAATAAACTTAAGGTTGTTTAATGTACATATTCCATTATATTAATTTTATCCCATCATATAAGCCATCTTTCTATGTTATGTGTGTTATGTTATACATAGGAGGGTGCCATTTTGCATTTAGGGTAAGGGTTTGCAACCATATTTTAGATATCCTTATTGGGTTCATAAAGGTTCATTAATTCATTTTTGTGCACATTCGATAAATTTTAGGTAAAATAGTATTGACTAATCATATTCTTACCCATTTATTGAATCAGGCTCCTCAAGGATAGTGTCATAACCTTAATTTATTGAATATGTAAAGGAAGATGTAATTCTCTTTTGATGAATAAATGAAATCTTTTTCCTTGATTTGCAATGGATTTCGTATGAAAAGGCCTTGATTGATTGATGGTGGGCTTTGTTGGCCATTAAGCCCAATTGAAAAGAAAAGAGAATTAATAAGGAAAAGAAATTGATTAATAAAAGGGAAATATGAGAAATTGACAATTAAAAGAAGATAAAGGCAAACCAATATTCCCCAATATGGGAATTCATGCCTTTATGATTTCTTGAGGTCCAAGGGACCCAAAACAACAAGATAATCACAAAGGAAGAATGAATATAATTTAATTTGGATTAATTAATAAGATAACTTGGGAGAGAAGTAAGCCTTCTCTTCCATTGCAATTTGCTTCCCAAATTTCGTACAAAGTTAGTAAATATTAAAAGGAACTTTCCCTTAAAATTTTAGAAAGAAAGGAGTTATGGTTTGGGAGAAATCAATTTTGCAAGTTATCATCAATTTGGGAATTAATCCTGAATTAAAAGAAACAGATATTTTCTTTGTTTAAACGTGAAGGATGAGGTCCGTTGGATTCTAATCCAATGATGGACGCTCATCGTCTAGTTCCACGCGATTTGGGACTTTGCTGGTTACAGGAGGATCTTCCATCCCAGATTTCTTGCAATCCAGTGGATGTGTGAAGTTATTTCCAGTCCCTTTGGACTTGGGAGATGAAACCGCAGGGGAAGGTCCCCGATTCGACTAGGATTGATCGAGATTTTGAGAAACGCCCAAATCACACAGGCTTGCCTCGACCCTATATATAGGGGAGGGCGTGCAAGGGCACCAGCACCTAGTTTGTCTATCCCAATCGCTGCGGGTTGCTTAGAGGAACGACCTCGTGCCCTCAATTGCTCCGACCACCTCAACATTCACCCTGTTTCAGTGACATACATCGCCGGAGTCTGGCGAGTTAGGAGGTGGTCTTGGCGTGCTCGTGACGTGGAATTAAACTGGTGGGCAACTTTGAGGAAGGGAAGCAGATCTCCCTAGCCGTTCGGTGCAAGCAAAGGAGGACGAGAGCTCAGAGTCAACGTCTGAGTTGACTGCAGGGTTGTTGTACCCTGACGCAAGGTTGAAGACGGAGTTCCGGGGCGTTTGACCAAAATACCCCTCCACGCCTTCAGACAGGGTAAGGGTACTTCCGTCTTTTGTACCTTCTGTTTGTAAAGAAAAGGCATGCAATCCCTGAGCCATAGGATGCCGCCTAGTCTACTGGACTACAGATCGAACGACATTCAATTTTCCTGAGAATAACAAATAAACCCTAAAAAGGGTTTTTACTATAAAAATTATATCTTGAGCTAGGAGACTCCGATGAGGAAAGTTAATATATAAAAAATGATCAGAAAAATATGAGGAATATATTAAAAATGGTTTGAACACCTAAATTTGTATATTTTTGCAAAAGTGCATATTTTGAATAGAAAAGGTATTAATTTATGGTTAGAAACCCTAATTGTTGATAAAAGATATATTTAGTCTTACAATTAGGTTAATTGTAACATGTTTAACCTGATTAATGATTAAGATGGTTTTTAATCTGTTTTGATGATAGAATTACAAGTTTAGGGTTTTTTTTCTAACTCAATAAGTTGATTAACAAGTTTAAAAACCCTAAATTAGAGAAAAGAAAAGAAAGGATATAGTAATCTGAAAATTAGGGTTTTTATGGTCCAAACCTGATCTTTAGGACCTTAATGGAAAATAGGACAAGATAATTAGGGTTTGATGGATATTTCATAAAAGTAAGGTAAAAGTACTAAAAAGGAAGTGAAACCCTAATTATGGTCAAAACCCTAAAAAGGACAAATAACCTAAGAAACCATTAGAATTAGTGATTCATGATGACATGATTAATAATAGAGAAATTGAATGCCTTTTTTAGGAACTTGTGTGTGTGCTTGCTTGATTCCTGATTGATTGAGTTGTTATTGCATTCAAGTCTGCTTAACAGGTATGTGGTTAATTATGAATAACCGCTTTAGTTTCCCGACAGATTCCCGGATGTTTAACCGCATTGAATGCAACTAAACTGTTTGGATGTTCATATTGCAATTATAAAGTGACTATGACTATCACAATTTAATTTAAATGGGTATTCCCGCACCTACATGCCACCCTGATGGAGGATGCCATAGAGGTCAGGCCCAGGAGGGTAGACCAATGGGCACCATGAGAGGTGACCCTAGACACCAAGCTCGGGAATGAGAAGGTGGTCAAAGAGGCATGACTCTGGAGCGCCATGAGAGGTGACTCCCAGGCACCAAGCTCGGGATTGAGAAGGTGGCCTTAAGTCAAATCCAGGGTTAGGGCAAAAGCGGTGGGGATTGTCACATGGAAAATGTAAATTGACTTGCTAATTATCTTGATTGCAATATTTAAATTGTTAGACTTAATTGTGAAATTTTGGTTGTCTCCACATACCAGCAATTGCTGATCGATGTTTTGTTTGTCGGCGTTTTAGGTAAAATCCTGAAAACACAAACAGTAAAGTGACACATCCTGAAATTAAGAAATAAAGTGCAAGGAGGATTAGATAGGGTAATTCAAGCTGTGGATAGCTAGATTTCCAAGTTTTAAAAGGTAAGTAAAGTTTTAATTGTTTTGTACCCAATTCCAGTTTAGTTAGTAGAATTTCATAATTATTGTTGATTTTATGTTGAACCTTTGATCCTATATTTGATTAACGGCTCTGACCTTCGGGTCTCCCTTAATTGGGGGTTACCAGGAGGTGGGGTCGTTACAATTGGTATCAGAGCATAGGTTCTTCATCTAATCATTAATAATTATTAAATTTTATGAATTCCATAGAACCAAGGGAGTTATTAGAGGATTTTCTGAAAGACTGAGGTGTCTAGAAAAGAATCACATCCGGGGGCTGGAAAAATTTTCCTCCGCACCGCTAGTCAGAATACGAGGACTCTCGGATCGTGTGACTGCCTGGCTGATGTCTTAGGACAAGACTCGAAATAAGATACCTTTAGGACTCTCTCATCTTGTTCATCCCTTCGCAACTCCATTTCTTTTAAGGATTTTCAAGATTAGGGTTCTCTCTCTTCCTCACCCTCATATGGTATGGGTTAAGGTTGATAAGGTCTAAGGGATCCTCCACCAAAATTAATAAAAGATACGTAATTAAGATGTCATCGACATAAGTGTAATTAGTTTAAAGGTAAACTAAAAGTCCTTTTGGTGTGTTTGTACAAATGGCTCATACAAAAGTCATGGCTATCCCTTTTTCCACCAGTGATGGTGGACCATCCCGTAAGGAGAATGGGTCTTCCGAGAAGAGGAAGCGGAACCACGGTGGAGAGATCTCTAAGAAGAGAAAGAGGCCTGAAGAGGTTGTGCATGAGGACCCCAACACTGAACCAATGCCCGGTGTCAACCAAGAGCAGGGGGAAGGACCAGAATATGAGGGATATCATGAGTTTGAAGAGGAAGCCCGGATGGAAGAAGACCAACCCAGTGGACAAGAACCAGCCATGGTGGTTCACACAACAGATGCAGTTTGGATGGAGCAACAAAAGCAACTGACTGAAGCTATCCATGCCCTGGCCCTTACAGACATAGCTAGGGCTGAGAATGGTGAGCCACTTCCCATTCATCCTCGACTTGGAGCCACCATCTTGGACTTCGTCAAGATGAACGTCGAGAAGTTCTGGGTAGAGGACAAGTCTGAAGTAGTCGACAAGGCCGAAGCTTGGCTGCTTGCAGTCGAGAATGGGTTCTGTATGCTCGAGGTACATCCGAATAAGAAGGTTCTGTTTGCTACTCACCTTTTGGAAGGTGCAACCAAGATATGGTGGGAGAACCATATCACGGGAAGAGACCTAAGTGAGGAACTGATGGCATGGACTGACTTCAAGACCATCTTCACCGCCAGATTCCTCCCCATCTCAGCAAAGAAAGAGAAAGAAAGAGAGTTCATCAGCATGACTCAAGGAAGCTCTTCAGTTGTGGACTTTGGTCATAGGTTCCGACTCCTGGAATGTTTTGGATACATGATGGATGAAGAGAGGAGGGTGGACCACTTCATGGAACGTCTGCACCCTGCCATCAAGCCTCATGTGATGGCTAGTAAGCCAAAGACCTTCGCCGAAGCCTACAACACCGCCTTAGACATGGAAAGGATAGTGATGCCTGCACAGAACCAATCCATAGGGTACTTGGGTTTCACTGAAGGAGCTCAAGGGAAGAGGAATGAACACAAGAAGGGACAAGGATGCAACCACAACAAGAACAAGCATGGGCACAAAGGCAAGCCCCGTGGTCGCCTCCAGCAGTGTCACACCTATGGACGGGCACATCCTGGGAAGTGTCACTTTGAGAAGAAGGTGTGCTTCAGATGTCAACAAGAGGGACACTTCATCGCCAACTGCCCTTAGCCTGACCCAAGAGGACCTTTGAGGTCACAACCTGTGGCAGCACAGCCAGTAGTTGCGGTACCCCCAGTAGGAGCACCAGCCAGAGCACCTCCAGTTGGAGAGAGGAGACAAGCTAGAGTGTTCTCCATCGACAATGAAGAAGCTTGAGCAAATGCTAATAAATTGATCGAGGGTAATAACCCATAGAGTTTTTCCTTTTAGCTCAGTAGACCATGTAATAGATTTCTGATGTGGAATAACTATGTAGGCTTGCTGGAAGTCATGGGACAAAATGTAAAAGCACTCTTTGATTCTGGTTCTACTAATACTTTTATTTCGAGAAATCTGGCAACTATGCTTGGTTTGGATATCAAGGATTTGGGTTATGTTTTGGATGTCACAACCCCGAGTGGTCGTATTTATACCTCTCTTTTCAAAACCCCTGTGTTACTAGTTCAGTATCTAAACCATGAGCTTCCCACTGACTTCATCCTTCTCAACATGAATGATTTTGATGTAATCATCGGTATGGACTGGCTTTCCACCTATAGGGCCCAGATTGACTATAGAGAGAAGAAGATTCTCATTAGGAAAACCAACTATCCACACTTCACTATTCGAGGAAGGAAAGATGTGACAACCAGTCTTTACATATCCCCTTTAAAAGTTGAACGGATGCTATCCAAGGGTTATCGAGCCTACCTAGCCATAGTTACCGTACCCAAGGTTAAGGGGCAACCCTTAGAGGACATAGAGGTGGTTCAGGAGTACGCAGATGTGTTTCCGGATGATCTACTAGGGATTCTCCCTGAGAGGGAGGTAGACTTCTCGATTGAATTAGCTCCTGGGACTAACCCTATATCTAAGGCACCCTATAGAATGGCCCCTGCTGAGTTTCTTGAGTTGAAAACCCAGTTGCAAGAATTGTTGGATAAGGGATTCATCCGACCCAGTACTTCTCCATGGGGAGCACCAGTCCTCTTTGTGAAAAAGAAGGATGGGTCGCTTCGGATGTGTATCGATTATCGGATGATCAATCAGGAAACCATTAAGAACAAGTATCCTTTGCCTAGAATAGATGACCTGTTTGACTGACTCAAATCAGCTCGAGTCTTTTCCAAAATTGATTTGAGATCAGGATACCACCAGGTGAGAGTGAGAAGTGAGGATATACCCAAAATGGCTTTCCGAACCCGTTATGGCCACTATGAGTTTGTGGTCATGCCGTTTGGATTATCTAATGCACCTAGTGTCTTTATGAACCTCATGAACAGTGTGTTCCAACCTTTCGTTGACTCTTTTGTGATAGTGTTCACAGATGACATCTTAGTGTATTCAAATGACCTAGCCCAACACCGTGAGCACCTGGGTAGAGTCCTTGATATCCTGAGAAACCATAAGTTTTTCGGAAAGTTCTCGAAATGTGAGTTTTGGTTAGACCGAGTCATGTTTCTTGGACACATCATCTCAGGAGGAACAATCACCGTAGATCCAGCGAAAGTATCGGCAGTTCGAGACTGGCCGGCACCAAAGAACCCCTCTAAGATTTGTAGCTTCTTGGGGTTGGTCGGCTACTATCGTCGTTTCATCAAGGATTTCTCCAAGACTGCTTTGCCACTGACCATGTTGACCCGGAAGGATGTGAAGTTCGTGTGGTCTGACGTATGTGAAGCTCGCTTCCAAGAATTGAAAGAGAAGCTGACCACCGCTCTTGTGTTGACTCTACCTTCTGGCAATAAGGGTTTCATGATATTCACCGATGCTTCCAAGATGGGACTTGGCTGTGTGTTGGAACAAGACCAGCATGTGGTAGCATATGCTTCTTGATAGCTCAAGCCCAATGAGGTGAATTACCCAACACATGACCTAGAGTTGGCTGCTATCATCCATGCTTTGAAGATATGGCGGCATTACCTGTACGGTGCTACCTTCGAGATCTTCACCGACCATAAGAGTTTGAAATACATGCTGACACAGAGAGACCTGAACCTACGACAACGACGATGGATGGAGTACATGAAGGATTACGACTTCACCATCGCCTACCATCCTAGTAAGGCGAATGTCGTGGCTGATGCGTTGAGCTAGAAACAGCTTAAGTGTGCAGTTGTTTTGTCCAGTCAGTGGAAGAGTTTGGAGGAGCTTGTGGAATGGACTCCACAACTGTTAGAGGACCGAGTTCAGTTGGCTAATATCCAGATTCAATCTGAGTTGTTGAGTGAGATCATAGTTGCACAGTCGACTAGTGGAGAGCTAGACAAGATGAAAGGTTTAATGATGAAGCCACAGACTCGTTTATCTGTGGGAGTAGATGGGGGAATTAGGCTTGAGAATCGCATATGGGTTCATGTGGATTCACCAATAAAGGAGTGTATTTTGCAAGAAGCCCATGGGTCCAAATATACAGTACACCCGGGAACTACTAAGATGTTCAAGGACCTGCAGCGGTTTTTCTGGTGGCCAGGAATGAAGAAAGACATTGCGTCATGGGTGGCCAGTTGTCTTACGTGCCAGATGGTGAAGGCTGAACACCAATGACCCGGCGGACTTTTACAGTCGATAGAAATTCCATAGTGGAAATGGGAGCAGATCACCATGGATTTTGTGGTGGGTCTACCCCGGACCAAGAAGGGTCATGATGTGATATGGGTCGTGGTAGATCGTCATACCAAGTCAGCACACTTCCTTGCCTTGAAGACCACTGTTAAGGTGGCAGACCTAGCTGAGTTGTACATCAGAGCGATAGTGTCGTTGCATGGTGTACCAGGATCGATCATTTCAGATAGAGACCCAAAGTTTATGTTACGACCCGCGTCGAGCTTATCCCGTAAGTATGCTGTTAAGCATGTGATTAGCTGATGTGCTAAGTTTAAGCCTATTTTTGTTAATAATGTTTAAAATGGATATGATATGTGCTTAGTGTGTTTTCTAGATTCTAAAGCATGTAAGATCTTACGCTTGAAGCGTTTCCAGAGAAATCGTTCAAATCCGACCTTCGAGTCAAAAGTTACATGTTTTTGGGCTTATAGGGACCCGTTTGTAGTTTTTGAACTTTGCGATTTGGCCCCTAGGTTTTCTTCCTTATCTACTCTTTCTCCCTTATCCGTTTCATTTCTCAGAAATGAAGAACGCAGGAAGCATTCTCCTTCCTTGCGTGAGAGAGAGAGAGAGAGGGAGCTGAGAAGGGAGAGACGTCGGAGCTTCGTTTTGCTCCGATCAGCTGCTGCAGCTCGTCCTCTTCCCTCCGTTGATCTTCTTCTTCGTCGATTTGATCTGGGTTTGTAGCTGGAGCTGTGGTTGCAGGAAAAATGGCCAAGAGATTGGGGCGCAAGGAGCAGCCCTAGCTCATTTCTTTCTCCCCTTCAGGTGCGGTTTAGTGATATGTATCATTTGCAAACGTTTCACGGTGTTTGTTCGAGATTTGCCCATCGATTCGAGAGAAATCGACTTTTGCAGGCCGTTTTTATGTTCTGCCTGTGCGCGGTTCGGCCGAGTTTCAATTCGGTCGGCCGAGTTCCTTTTTAGGGCAATTGTACAACATTTTTGGATCGGCCGAGTTTGAGTCTTTGGTCGGCCGAGTTTCCTAATTAAATAAGCGAACAACGTTTTTGTCGGCCGAGTTTGGGTTCTGATCGGCCGAGTTTCCTTGTAGGTATTTCAAGCGGTGAGTTGGTCGGCCGAGTTCCCCAGGGGATCGGCCGAGTTTCCAGTTGGTCGGCCGAGATTGTTCGGCCGAGTTTCAGAATCTGGGAAGCGTTCGGCCGAGTTCCATAGTGTTCGGCCGAGTTTCAAGTGGTGAGTGGCAGTTCATTTAGAAATCATTATTAAACTCATTTTAAATGCTTAATTGCTTCAGTATCAGTTGATATGACTTTTAAACAGTGTAGCATGTACATTTTAGTATGATAAGTTCATTGGAACTTGAAATGCGTGATATGAATGATGAAAAAGAGGAAATTCTATGTCTTACAGTTGCTATGTGATATTTCTGTCTAATTGTTTATCTGCTATTTAATTAATAGCCCTAGATGCCCTAACACCGTAGAACCCCTAAGAGGGAATCTGCAACTTAGGGGTGAAACTCGTGTTGCAACATCATCCGTGCTTGTGTCGCGGACAAATGAGGAAAGAGATAGGCAGTGTCTAACAACAATCGTGCTTGTGTCACGATGGCACTGCGATAACAAAAGAAAACACGGTTATCTAACACCATTCGTGCTTGTGTCGCGAAGGTAACCCTGTGACTCTCCGCCGGTGTACTCAGGTTTAAGGAGAAGTCGAGAGCACACGTGGTTGTGCAGCACACGTGGATGTGCGATGAGGCCGTAGAGCCTGTGTCCTGTGCAGACCAGGATGAGTAGTCAGACTTAGCACTTCCCGGGTGTGTCGCTAAGTCTTGTATGGTGGGACCGTAGCATGAACTTGCTGCGGATCTTTATATGCAGAGTACACTGCATATATTTAGGGCATAATAATAAAATGAATAAATAATCAAGTAGGTTCACAGTAAATTTATATAACTTTTTATTTACCTGAAACCCCTGTTGATGCTTAGAAGTGTGGTTATTATCTGTATATCTTCTATGCTAATGGAACTGCCCTGCTTGAACTGTATATTTGTTTTTATTTCAGTTTATAAACCTGACGAGTTGTTTAGTGATAGCTAAGTGAAATGTTATTCACTGAGCGAGTAGGCTCATACCTCTACTCAAAACATTTTCAGGTCAGCATCAGCATCAGGAATCAGAAGGATCGTTCCACCCTAACGCTTAGTCGATAGAAGGTTTGTTGTTAGTCTAGTTAGAGGTCTCTTAGTCCTTTCCCCTCGATCCTCGAGACAAGGTGTGAGTTAGAGAGAGAATGTGTACACAGATGTAAATTAATGTTATGCTTCCTTTATGTTAATCAATGTATTATGCTGTAGACTTTGCTTGTATCTTCTATCAGTTTAATAGAGAAGTTTCTGCAGTTTGTTTAGTTCTTGTTTACAGCTTAAACTTGGTTATCAATTAAGTGCTTTGGATTGTTTTAAAAGCGACGAGTGGTTGATTATGTGTAATTTCCACCTGTCATGCCCTAATTTCGTGGTTATTCTTAATGTGAAATTGGGGCGCGACAATTTTTGGTATCAGAGCCTAGGTTGAGTACATGAATACTCTAAATCAAGGTCAGGGGACGATAAGAGACCAATAGGATTAAGGTTTAGGTGTCTTTCTTCTATCTGTAGTTTTCTAACAGGAATTGTTCTGTTATATCATTGCAAATGGCAGAAAGAGGCTTTGATCGTGATGATCAGGCTGAGAGCCATGTTGGCCCCGATCCTTTGTACTTGGGTCCAGGTGGTGGTGACCACATGGATGAAGCATCCCGGATGTACAGGATGTTTCTGGAGACCAGGGAGAAGTACAAGGCTGATAGGCGAGCTTCTACTTCTACCAGCAGTAAGGATCTGATGCAATCGTATGAGCTTGTAAAGAAGCTTGGTGGCACAGAGTTTAGTGGCACTACAGATCCAGCAGAGGCTGATGAATGGTTTAGACAGATAGAGAAGGTCTTTCGCCTGATGGAGCTTCCAGAAGAGAAGAAGATTAATCATGCAGTCTACCTTTTGACAGGCGATGCAGAGTTGTGGTGGCGTGGTGTGGAAGAAAAAAGGAGAGGTACAGAGCTTTCCTGGCAGGATTTCTCTGAGGAATTTCATCTCAAATTCTATCCACCCACTTTTCTTAATGAGAAAATCAGGCAGTTACAGAATATTAAGCAAGGGAACATGACAGTTACAGAGTATGAAGCGCTTTTCACACGATTAGCTAACTTCTGTCCGCAGCTTGTTCCCGACAACATAGAAAGATGCAGGAGGTTTCAGGAAGGGCTAAAGCCAGAAATTCGGCATACAGTTTCTGCTACTAGCAGGAGGAACAGAGAGAACTTTGGTGAGTTTGTCGAGGCTGCTAGACAGGTTGAAGAATCTGTGAATGCTGACAAGGTGCCTGAGTCTAAGAAGAGATCTGCAGACTTCAGTAGAGGGCAATCCAGTAACGGATACAGAGGTGTAGGTAGAGGTTTCTTTTCTAAACTTGGGCGTGGTTTTGGTTGTTTCGGCAGGCAGAGATCTGAGGATGTCACTACTTCTAGAGGCAGAGGAGGATACTACCCAGGAAGATGGGGCAGTGCCGATAGCGGACAGTCTTCTGGGTCGTCAATGTCAGTGACAGGTCCTCAGAGGTAAGAGTTACCGCCATGTGACAAATGTGGAAGGCCACATACTGGACCGTGTTGGAGTTCTGGTTGTTATGCCTGTGGACAGATAGGACATGTCAAAAAGGAATGTCCTCAGCTTCGACAAGTAGCATCGCAAGCTTTCTAGCCTCAATACCATGATGTTCCGAGTTCCTCTGTGGCTTCTGGTTCTAGAGGTGGTGGAGTGTCTAGTGGCAGGAGTGGTCAGAGAGGACAACGTGGCAAAGGGAGAGCTTCAACACGTTTCTTTTCTTTGACACCTCAGGAAGGTATAATTTCTTCACAAGTTGTTACAGGAGAGATGCTTTTGTTTAATAGTATACCAGTTTCAGTTTTGATAGATCCGGGAGCTACTCATTCTTTTATACGACGTTCTTTAGTTGATGAACTTAATCTGTTAACTCAAGAGTTGGCAGATGAGTTACTGTTGAGGGTTCCACTAGGTGGACCAATAGTTTTATCCGAGTCTTGCCCCGGATGCTTGTTATCTTTTGGAGGTTTTACCTTTGCTGCTAATCTCATACCCTTGGATGTAAATACCTTTCAAGTCATCTTGGGTATGGATTGTCTTGAAACATATCGAGTGCAACTCGATTGTTGGAAGAAGGAAGCTACCTTTCAACTAGGGGAATTTTCTTGTGTCTTTACTGGAGACAGGAAAGTTCTGCCTACGTGCATAATATCAGCTGCTGTAGCTGATAAGATGTTACAGAAAGGATGTGAAGCGTTCCTTGCTCATGTGGTTGACACCAGAGCAGAGAAGAGCACCGCCAATGTTTATGATGTGCCTGTGGTTCGTGGGTTCTCTGACGTTTTTCCAGAAGAGTTACCAGGCTTACCTCCTGTCAGAGACATTGATTTTGAAATTCAGATATATCCAGGTAGTCATCCAGTAGCACTGCCAGCCTACATAATGGCACCTGCAGAGTTGAAAGAACTCAAGGTGCAGTTGCAGGAGTTGCTAGATAAGGGTTTCATTAGACCCAGTTCTTCACCGTGGGGTGCTCCAGTCCTGTTTGTTAAGAAAAAGGATGGTACCATGCGTCTCTGTATAGATTACAGGCAACTGAACAAGATCACTATAAAGAATAAGTATCCTTTGCCGAGAATAGATGATCTGTTTGATCAGTTGTGTGGAGCGACGATCTTCTCTAAAATAGATTTGAGATCTGGATATCATCAGCTTAGGATAAAGGCTTCTGATATTCCCAAAACAGCTTTCAGAACCAGGTATGGGCATTATGAGTTTTTGGTCATGTCGTTTGGACTGACCAATGCCCCAACAGCCTTTATGGATATGATGAACCGGATTTTCAAACCGTTCCTAGATCAGTTTATTGTAGTCTTTATAGATGATATTCTGATCTACTCCAGAGACGATGCACAGCATGAGCAACACCTGAGAGTAGTGTTGCAGTTGTTGAGACAACACCAGTTGTTTGCTAAATTTAGCAAATGCGAGTTCTGGTTGGCCGAGGTAGCATTTCTTGGACATGTTATCTCGAGAGGTGGAATTAGTGTTGACCCTAAGAAAGTTGATTCTGTACTTCAGTGGGAACAGCCTAGGACTCCTACTGAGATCAGAAGTTTCTTGGGATTAGCAGGTTATTACAGAAGGTTCATACAGAACTTCAGTGTGTTAGCATCACCTTTGACACGCTTGACGAGGAAGGATGTACCGTTTGTTTGGTCGGATAACTGCAAGAAAAGTTTTCAGATTTTGAAGAAAAAGTTGACTTCAGCACCAGTGTTGGTTTTGCCTGAAGCAGAAAAAGGCTATACAGTGTTCTGTGATGCTTCCAGGAGAGGTGTGGGCTGTGTATTGATGCAAGAAGGCAAAGTTGTGGCTTACGCATCTAGACAACTTAAGAATAATGAAGAGAATTACCCTGTTCATGATCTGGAGTTAGCTGCTATAGTTCATGCTCTTAAGACATGGCGTCACTACTTGTATGGTGAGACATGTCAGGTGTTTACAGACCATAAGAGCTTGAAATATATCTTCACTCAGAAGGACTTGAATTTGAGACAGCGCAGATGGCTTGAGATGATTAAAGACTATGATGTGACAATTGATTACCATCCTAGTAAGGCGAATGTTGTAACTGATGCCTTGAGTAGAAAGTCAAGTTCAACATCCAATGCATTTTCTATGGCATGTTTCAAGAGAGACTTGCTTGTAGATATGCGAAAATTGAACTTGGACTTAGATGTGACTAGACAGTGTGGATTGATTGCTCAGATGCAAGTCAGACCTACTTTTTATAATCAGATAAAGGAATTGCAGAAGAGTGATGATGAGTTGTGGCAAACCATGCAGGAAATGTCAGAAGGTAAGAGAACAGAGTTCATGTTTTCTGATGATGGCGTGTTGTATCTTCATGATAGGTTGTGTGTACCTGAGAACAGAGAGTTGAAAGAGCAGATTCTTGAGGAAGCGCATACTTCTATGTATGCAATGCATCCAGGTAACACAAAGATGTACATGAACCTCAAAGAGCTGTACTGGTGGTCAGGTATGAAAAAGGATGTGGCTGAATACGTGGCTAGGTGCGGGGTGTGTCAGCAGGTTAAGGCTGAGCATCGGAAACCTGCTGGTACTCTGCAGTCGCTTCCTATACCAGAATGGAAATGGGAACATATCACGATGGACTTTGTGGTAGGTTTACCCAGGACACCTAAGGGTTCGGACTCGATATGGGTGATTGTGGATAGACTAACTAAGTCTGCTCATTTTCTTCTAGTCAAGTCAACCTTTGACGTTTCAAAGCTGGCTAAAGTTTATGTGGATGAGGTAATCAGGTTACATGGGATTCCAGTTTCCATTATTTCTGACAGAGATCCAAAGTTTACATCTAGATTCTGGAATCAGTTACATCGTGCGTTGGGCACAAGGCTGAAGTTCAGTACAGCGTTTCACCCACAGACAAATGGTCAATCTGAGAGGACCATCCAGACCCTAGAAGACATGCTGAGAGCATGCGTGCTACAGTTTAGAGGTAACTGGGAAGAACACTTAAGCCTAATGGAGTTTGCATATAATAATAGTTACCATTCTAATCTAGGAATGGCTCCATATGAAGCTCTTTATGGCAGGAAGTGTAGATCGCCAGTTTGTTGGTACAAGGTGGGTGAGAAGGAAATTCTTGGACCTGAGCTAGTTTATGTAACTACAGAGAAGATATCTGTGATCAGGGATCAGTTGAAAGCTGCTCAGGATAGACAGAAAAGTTACGCAGAGAGATGGCGTCGACCTCTTGAGTTCGAGGTTGGTGACGAGGTTTATTTGAAGGTTTCGCCGTGGAAAGGAGTACTGAGGTTTGGCAAAAGGGGTAAGTTGACCCCTAAGTATATGGGTCCATATCCTATTGTTGAGAGGATTGGACCTGTAGCTTACAGGTTGGATTTGCCGTCTGAGTTGGCAAATCTTCATGATGTCTTCCACGTGTCTATGCTGAAAAAGTGTCATCCCGGTACAGAAAAGATTCTAGATCCAGAACCGGCGCAGCTTAGAACAGATGTGTCCTATGTTGAAGGACCAGTGCAGATAGTTGATCACCGGATCAAAAAGCTTAAGAACCGGGAGATACCTTTAGTGAAGGTTTTATGGAGAAACCATAATCTTGAGGAAGCTACATGGGAACTAGAGTCTGAGATGCGTGGCAAGTTTCCTTTTCTCTTCTAGGAATTTCGGGATGAAATTCTTATAAGGGAGGGAGATTGTTACGACCCGCGTCGAGCTTATCCCGTAAGTATGCTGTTAAGCATGTGATTAGCTGATGTGCTAAGTTTAAGCCTGTTTTTGTTAATAATGTTTAAAATGGATATGATATGTGCTAGTGTGTTTTCTAGATTCTAAAGCGTGTAAGATCTTACGCTTGAAGCGTTTCCAGAGAAATCGTTCAAATCCGACCTTCGAGTCAAAAGTTACATGTTTTTGGGCTTATAGGGACCCGTTTGTAGTTTTTGAACTTTGCGATTTGGCCCCTAGGTTTTCTTCCTTATCTACTCTTTCTCCCTTATCCGTTTCATTTCTCAGAAACGAAGAACGCAGGAAGCATTCTCCTTCCTTGCGTGAGAGAGAGAGAGAGAGAGAGGGAGCTGAGAAGGGAGAGACGTCGGAGCTTCGTTTTACTCCGATCAGCTGCTGCAGCTCGTCCTCTTCCCTCTGTTGATCTTCTTCTTCGTCGATTTGATCCGGGTTTGCAGCTGGAGCTGCGGTTGCAGGAAAAACGGCCAAGAGATTGGGGCGCAAGGAGCAGCCCTAGCTCATTTCTTTCTCCCCTTCAGGTGCGGTTTAGTGATATGTATCATTTGCAAACGTTTTGCGGTGTTTGTTTGAGATTTGCCCGTCGATTCGAGAGAAATCGACTTTTGCAGGCCGTTTTTATGTTCTTCCTGTGCACGGTTCGGCCGAGTTTCAATTCGGTCGGCCGAGTTCCTTTTTAGGGCAATTGTACATCATTTTTGGATCGGCCGAGTTTGAGTCTTTGGTCGGCCGAGTTTCCTAATTAAATTAGCGAACAGCGTTTTTGTCGGCCGAGTTTGGGTTCTGATCGGCCGAGTTTCCTTGTAGGTATTTCAAGCGGTGAGTTGGTCAGCCGAGTTCCCCAGGGGATCGGCCGAGTTTCCAGTTGGTCGGCCGAGATTGTTCGGCCGAGTTTCAGAATCTGGGAAGCGTTCGGCCGAGTTCCATAGTGTTCGGCCGAGTTTCAAGTGGTGAGTGGCAGTTCATTTAGAAATCATTATTAAACTCATTTTAAATGCTTAATTGCTTCAGTATCAGTTGATATGACTTTTAAACAGTGTAGCATGTACATTTTAGTATGATAAGTTCATTGGAACTTGAAATGCGTGATATGAATGATGAAAAAGAGGAAATTTTATGTCTTACAGTTGCTATGTGATATTTCTGTCTAATTGTTTATCTACTATTTAATTAATAGACCTAGATGCCCTAACACCGTAGAACCCCTAAGAGGGAATCTGCAACTTAGGGGTGAAACTCGTGTTGCAACATCATCCGTGCTTGTGTCGCGGACAAACGAGGAAAGAGATAGGCAGTGTCTAACAACAATCGTGCTTGTGTCACGATGGCACTGCGATAACAAAAGAAAACACGGTTATCTAACACAATTCGTGCTTGTGTCGCGAAGGTAACCCTGTGACTCTCCGCCGGTGTACTCAGGTTTAAGGAGAAGTCGAGAGCACATGTGGTTGTGCAGCACACGTGGATGTGCGATGAGGCCGTAGAGCCTGTGTCCTGTGCAGACCAGGACGAGTAGTCAGGCTTAGCACTTCCCGGGTGTGTCGCTAAGTCTTGTACGGTGGGACCGTAGCATGAACTTGCTGCGGATCTTTATATGCAGAGTACACTGCATATATTTAGGGCATAATAATAAAATGAATAAATAATCAAGTAGGTTCACAGTAAATTTATATAACTGTTTATTTACCTGAAACCCCTGTTGATGCTTAGAAGTGTGGTTATTATCTGTATATCTTCTATGCTAATGGAACTGCCCTGCTTGAACTGTATATTTGTTTTTATTTCAGTTTATAAACCTGACGAGTTGTTTAGTGATAACTAAGTGAAATGTTATTCACTGAGCGAGTAGGCTCATACCTCTACTCAAAACATTTTCAGGTCAGCATCAACATCAGGAATCAGAAGGATCGTTCCACCCTAACGCTTAGTCGATAGAAGGTTTGTTGTTAGTCTAGTTAGAGGTCTCTTAGTCCTTTCCCCTCGATCCTCGGGACAAGGTGTGAGTGAGAGAGAGAATGTGTACACAGATGTAAATTAATGTTATGCTTCCTTTATGTTAATCAATGTATTATGCTGTAGAATTTGCTTATATCTTCTATCAGTTTAATAGAGAAGTTTCTGCAGTTTGTTTAGTTCTTGTTTACAGCTTAAACTTGGTTATCAATTAAGTGCTTTGGATTGTTTTAAAAGCGACGAGTGGTTGATTATGTGTAATTTCCACCTGTCATGCCCTAATTTCGTGGTTATTCTTAATGTGAAATTGGGGCGCGACAGTTTACTTCCAAGTTGTAGAAGCAAGTTCAAGAGGAACTTTGTACCAGGTTAAAGTTTATACCGCTTATCACCCCCAAACGGATGGTCAGTCGGAAAGGACAATCCAGACCTTGGAAGATCTGTTGAGAGCTTGTTTTCTCGATTGGGGTGGCTCATGAGAGAAATACTTACCGTTGGCAGAATTCGCCTACAACAATAGATACCAAGCTAGTATCGGGATGCCTCCGTATGAAGCTTTATACAGAAGACCGTGTCGTCCCCACTTCACTGGGATGATGTGGGTGAAAGGACCCTGTTAAGGTCATATGAGCTCCAAGTGTATGCTGATAAAGTGGCTTTGATCAAGCAAAGGATGAAGAAAGCCCAGGATTGACAGAAGTCGTATGCTGATGCAAAGCGGACTGATGTACACTTCACTATAGGAGAGCATGTGTTTTTGAAAATCCGACCGCTCTGAGCTATAACTAAGAACAGAGGAAAGTTGAGTCCCTGATACGTGGGTCCGTTTGAGGTATTGGAATGGATTGGTGAAACTGCATACCATTTGGCGTTACCCCCTCAGTATAGCATGATGTGTTTCATGTGTCTAACCTGAAGCGATATGTGCAAGATCCGAGCCATGTGCTGAGCATTGAACCTATTGAACTTCAAGGGAAGCTGACTTATCCTGAGTCACCTTTGCGGATTCTAGATACCAAGGTGAAAGAGCTCCGATGCAAGAATATAGAGATGGTAAAGGTTCTCTGGAAGTACCATGGAGAGGATGAGGCCACATGGGAACTAAAGGCAGACATGGAGAAAACATACCCTGAATTGTTTGTTTGATTGTTTGAATTTTGAGGGCAAAATTCCTATAAGGAGGGGAAGATGTTATAACCTTAATTTCTTGAATATGTAAAGGAAGATGTAATTCTCTTTTGATGAATAAATGAAATCTTTTTACTTGATTTGCAATGGATTTCGTATGAAAAGGCCTTGATTGACTAATGGTGGGCTTTGTTGGCCATTAAGCCCAATTGAAAAGAAAAGAGAATTAATAAGGAAAAGAAATTGATTAATAAAAGGGAAATATGAGAAATTGACAATTAAAAGAAGATAAAGGCAAACCAATATTCCTCAATATGGTAATTCACGCCTTTATGATTTCTTGAGGTCCAAGGGACCCAAAACAACAAGATAATCACAAAGGAAGAAGGAATATAATTTAATTTGGATTAATTAATAAGATAACTTGGGAGAGAAGGAAGCCTTCTCATCCATTGCAATTTGCTTCCCAAATTTCGTACAAAGTTAGTAAATATTAAAAGGAACTTTCCCTTAAAATTTGAGAAAGAAAGGAGTTATGGTTTGGGAAAAATCAATTTTGCAATTTATCGTCAATTTGGGAATTAATCCTGAAATAAAAGAAATAGATATTTTCTTTGTTTAAACGTGAGGGATGAGGTCCGTTGGATTCTAATCCAACGATGGACGCTCATCGTCTAGTTCCACACGATTTGGGACTCTGCTGGTTACAGGAGGATCTTCCATCCCAGATTTCTTGCAATCCAGTGGATGTGCGAAGTTATTTCCAGTCCCTTTGGACTTGGGAGATGAAACCGCAGGGGAAGGTCCCCGATTCGACTAGGATTGATCGAGATTTTGGGAAATGCCCAAATCACACAGGCTTGCCTCGACCCTATATATAGGGGAGGGCATGCAAGGGCACCATCACCTAGTTTGTCTATCCCAATCGCTGCGGGTTGCTTCGAGGAACGACCTCGTGCCCTCAATTGCTCCGACCACCTCAACCTTCACCCTGTTTCAGTAACATACATCGCCGGAGTCCGGTGAGTTAGGAGGCGGTCTTGGCGTGCTCGTGACGTGGAATTAAACCGGTGGGCAACTTCGAGGAAGGGCGGTGGATCTCCCTGGTCGTTCAGCGCAAGCAAAGGAGGACGAGAGCTCGGAGTCAACGTCTGAGTTGACCGCGGGGTTGCTGTACCCCGACGCAAGGTTGAAGACGGAGTTCCGGGGCATTTGACCAAAATACCCCTCCACGCCTTCAGACAAGATAAGGGTACTTCCGTCTTTTGTACCTTTTGTTTGTAAAGAAAAGGCGTGTGATCCCGGAGTCGTAGGATGCCGCCTAGTCCACTGGACTACAGATCGAACGACGTTCGATTTTCCTGAGAATAACAAATAAACCCTAAAAAGGGTTTTTACTATAAAAATTATATCTTGAGCTAGGAGACTCCGATGAGGAAAGTTAATATATAAAAAATGATCAGAAAAATATGAGGAATATATTAAAAATCATTTGAATACCTAAATTTGTATATTTTTGCAAAAGTGCATATTTTGAATAGAAAAGGTATTAATTTGTGGTTAGAAACCCTAATTGTTGATAAAAGATATATTTAGTCTTAAAATTAGGTTAATTGTAACATGTTTAACTTGATTAATGATTAAGATGGTTTTTAACCTATTTTGATGATAGAATTACAAGTTTAGGGTTTTTTTTCTAACTCAATAAGTTGATTAACAAGTTTAGAAACCCTAATTTAGAGAAAAGAAAAGAAAGGATATAGTAATCTGAAAATTAGGGTTTTTATGGTCCAAACCTGATCTTTAGGATCTTAATGGAAAATAGGACAAGATAATTAGGGTTTGATGAATATTTGATAAAAGTAAGGTAAATGTGATAACCTAGATTTTGGATTCTCAATATTCAAATTATGTAAGATTCATTTATGATATTTTGATCTAGATGTATGGATGTATACCTATTTTGTTATAAAAAGGTTTTACCTAAGATCATGAATATATGTTGACGAGATTTATACACATTACTTATCTTTTGGGTACTTATGAGGCTAGGGCCCCTATCTAATAGTCTTGATGAACTCAAGTGAGAATTCGAGGAATGGTGAGGTTATGAGGATCATAAAAAGTCTGTTGGCATTTAATTGATGAAGATTCGATGATCAATTAAATTTTAAATTGAGGAGCTTTGGTCTTTTAATCATTTAATATCTAGGCTATGATTAAATTCGTGTCACGCTGCCTTACTATATTTTTCTTGGGCATGACCCAAAACTCGGCAACGTGACGCAATCTTACTGTAATCCACTATATTAATCTAAGAATGGAGACTACGTCTTGCACTTCATGTTTATGCGGAAGAAGCAGTCTCACCCCGTCCCAACGATGCCCACAATATCGGATCAATGAACTGATTGCCAAATATCTGAGACTGGCTTTTTGTTTCACAGACCACCCAGAACTGAAGGCTTCTCACACGATCCCTCACTGCCTTTCCCTCTTCATTAATTGTAGGCTTTCCCTTGTCTTCTCCAGGCATCGATGGATTGCGGTAGAGGAACACTCAACCCAAGCTCCCGCAATGCCTGAGGCTCACCTGGGAGACGAACCCCTACTCTACATGTACATTGGCGACATATTTAGGATTAGGAATGATTCACAGAGATCAAATCTAAGGTGGCTGTGATGGAGGAGGTGCCTTCATCTATGTACAGTTCCTCTACGAGCCTAGGGTGGCTGTAGATCCATCATGAATCCAGTAAAAAAATATAAGTTGATGTTGGCAGACGAGGGGTTCCTCACCAAACATAGGCCACTGTGGCAGTTGCTGCTTGGGATCGACCCTACGGAGAAGACGCAAAGGGGAGGGGCATCGAAGCGGGCCCTGTTGACTCTCCAGACCCAGCGTCGTCCTTTTCCCCATTCCGAACCTCACCACGGCGGCGCCCAATTAGCGAGCCGACGACTTCTTCAGGATTGGGAGTGGCAGATCTGCAACACCTATGGTTGCAAGACACCGACCTCTCTACCACCCTCAAGACCGTGATTCATGGCTGGAATCATCGCAATCACTGTGATCTAGAGTAGAGTCTTCTTCCCCATTACTTCCTCCTATACAGTGGCTCTGTGATCTGGAGCGACTCCTGTGCGCGATGGTGATCGCCTGCGAGAAGAGAAGGACTGATCCACGCCAAGATATGGTATCCGCGGTCACCAAAGCAACCGTGGAGCTTTGAGGGACCACTGTACACCTTGGGAGCCACCACTCGTGCGCTTCCTTCTCATCGGCGGCGGCAGAACCAAGAAGCAGAGCAGGGCGACCCCAGCAAAGCGAGAGATCAGACTCGCGAGGGGGGGAGATGGACTCTCGCTCAGCCGGCTCCACTGCTATTAGACTGGTTGCACTTGGGTTATCTGATGGGTTGAACCTGGCGTGACTTGAGGAGGTGGCCGACCAATGTGGACCAACTAGAGGCTGACACCTCTGGCTGTGGGACCCCCTCAAGGTAAAATGCTTTTAATTTCTCAGAATTAGACCAGAGTTTGGAAATATCATTAAAAATAGCTCCAGTGTCCTATAAATGCCCAAAAAATACCCCCAGACTCAGAAAAATATCATCTAGATTTCTAGACCCTTAGATCAGGCTTTTAAAGAACAAATATTGATGATAATAATTTAGAGCATAGTGTCCCTTTTTGTAATTCGTTAAATGAAATAAATTATATCCTGTTAATACTAATTCTCAGAAAATTCTTATAGAATCCTAATGATGATTAAAACCCATATTTGAACTCTAAATGGAATGATATTCATAATAATAGGTCTGTTTCTAGAAAAGACTAGTTATATGCCTTTTAACTCATTTTAATTCTATAAAATAGACTAAGCATCAGAAAATTATAAAATCTGAACCAGACCCCTAGAATGACCTTCTGATTAGTACAAAAATATCAGATACAAGATCTAGGTTGTTTGAACCTAGATTTGGAAAAAGACATAATTTGGACTTAAATATCAATAATAATGGTGAACCTTGTATTAATGATGCTCAATTATATTTAATCAGGTCATGGACAAAGTTCTAGATGATCATGGATATGATTAGAAATCTTTGAACTCAGGTACGTGGGATTTATTAAGTATAAGACTAGTTTTCTGGTTGCCTATGATATGCAATATCTTGAATGCTTGTATTTGGATATGATTGCTTGGTTGAACTAGTATGAGTTATACTTCGCCAAATTTAAGAGAAACCTAAATGATCATGATGGGTTGTAGCTACTAGAGCACATAGCCTGGTGTGGATGTATGTTGCCTAACATGGATGTATGATTCCTTGGCCCATGTTAGATGTATGATGACATTCTGTTGCCCACACTAGATGTAAGTCAAGTGCAATAGGTGTAGTACAACCGCATCAAAATGAAAGCAATAAAAGGAATGTTTACTTGATTATCGCTTTAAATAATGTTTTCTTTTACTCTTTCTTTCTCAAGTTATTTCAATTATGCAAACATATTAGTATGTATCTTTCTACCCACGTACACAACACCTTGTGTGTTGATTCGTTGTTTCACGTATGTTTTAGGTTCAGAGCTAGCGTGGGATAAAAGAAAGGAAATGAGCAGTGGTCCAGGTTGTACCTATTGTCTAAGATCCTGTCAGCATACATGTTCATAGATTGTAGAATTTTTATTCAATATGTAAATGTAAATCATTTGTAATAATTCATATTGTATAAATATACATGTGAATGTTGAGTATGTTATGGTTGTATGTTCATGTATGCGTATTATGCTTCCACATTGCTTTCTGATATGATTGGATGATGTTTTCGAATTCTGACATCTCATTCCCAATAGGGTTTGGAGAAATCAAAATTCGGGGACGTCACACTTGGTATCAGAGCATGAGCAATAGCTATGCCTAACAATTGCTCACCATGAAACATTAAACCTAAATCTCACCTTTCACTTTAAACCCTAGAAACTTAGTAAGTTGTTCTATAGGAATAAGGTTTGACTTAGCCTCTAAGTTAGAACCTAGATGTTCGAGAACTAGGTTTAGACAAGTGTGAGAAACCCTTTCCATATAGAGATCATATGTATTGGGTAGCTACACTAGTCTACACCTTGTTCTCACCATTTCACTAGGTGACATGGAACTAGACTATCTACTATGTGTGGGACACTCATTTTGCTGATTTGGTTTTGTTTTCCAATCGGCTCGAGCCTCGATAGTTTTCTCTACCGTCTGCCTTCTCAGAGAAAAACTATATAATATTTTATTACCTATATGTAAATATAAAAATGTGTCCCTCACACTGGAGAGTAGTTAGTGTTCATGCAATCTAAGTGAAGGGGAGTGACATCAGTCTAGAAAAGAGAGTAGTCTAGATTAGATGTCTAGAGCCTTATCAAGATATGTGATACATTGAGTAGATGATAGAATGATAGTTGATATAAGCATGTGAAATCTTAACTAAGTTTGATCTCTGATGGTATAAGTTCCTTATAAAGGTTTAAGTTGTATACTTGTTGAATCCAATTCTGTAGAATTTATGCAAAATCTTGATGATGAAAGTACATTCCCTTTGCCTACTTAAGATAAGCTAAGTTAAGATAGATATGAGTGTGCATGAGCCTCAAACTCTTATACAAGGAGGATGTCTAGTGGTAGGATGAGATATGTGGTGAACTCTAGAGAGAGTAAGACCCACAGGGAGAAGGTCATAGGACCTAGCCTCCAATATATGAGATATGTGTTAAAAAAAATCCTACACTAGATTACTCTCGAGTGTTGAGTTGAGTCCTTATGCATGATTCAAATCTATATGTGAGAATTGGGTAAAATAAAAGGATGGGTAGATGACCCATATGATAAAGTCAGTCCTTTGGCTGAGTTAGGTCCTAGCTAGAGTGACATATTTTGAGAATCTCATCATTAGTTGCAAGTGAGGTAATATATGAACTCTAGTTACGAGAGTATGATGCTTTGTGCAAAAGATACTCAAAATACATGTTCTCCCTTCTTCTTCTCTTTCTTAATATATGATGATAGAAACCTCACTTGAGCTATATAGATGATTTATATATGAGGAGTCACTCACATAAGCTTGACCTATTCTATATTACCCCATATCATACATGTAGCACCCAAGATTGAAATCATGATAAGTTTGACTTTAAAATATTCTCTTCCCCTTCATATGAAAGATATGATGTTGAGATCATAAGATAAACTTAGTATCTTCTCTTTTCCCTTCACACAATACATGCCAGACATAAAAGGTTGAACTCATCAACTTGATATAAGGATATTTTTGGATCATAGGATATATGATCAGAAATATAGTTCATATATTTGATCCTTCTCGATGTATGCTTCTAAGTTGAGTATGAATATCACGCATTAGGGTGAAACCCTAATGGTCAAGCATGTTACATAAGCCCTTCTTATGTAGAAAAATCCTAATATCAAGGATGAAGATAAATATCCTCTAATGCTGAAATCATTGTAAGATGTTAATGATGTTAGATTTGAATGATCTGAATACCATGGCATATAAACGAATTCCTCTTTAACTTTAAAAAGTATGAACAAAACATGTACCCTAAGGGGTGATGTAATCCTAAGATATCATAATGTCATGTTATGGTTAAGACTTTAAGTGATGCTTCCACATATATATAAATATATATAAGGTGGGGTGGACACACCCAAGAATCTCTAGACCCTAAGTTGACAACTTAGAGTGCATGCAATTATGGTGGTATTAGAACCTAAGCAATGATGATGTATATGAAGCTGAACTCCTAAATAGCCTCTTAAGGATGAGACTAGTTGCATTTCGGGGACGAAATTCCATATAAGGTAGGGTGAATGTGATAACCTAGATTTTGGATTCTCAATATTCAAATTATGTAAGATTCATTTATGATATTTTGATCTAGATGTATGGATGGATACCTATTTTGTTATAAAAAGGTTTTACCTAAGATCATGAATATATGTTGACAAGATTTATACACATTACTTATCTTTTGGGTACTTATGAGGCTAGGGCCCCTATCTAATAGTCTTGATGAACTCAAGTGAGAATTCGAGGAATGGTGAGTTTATGAGGATCATAAAAAGTCTATTGGCATTTAATTGATGAAGATTCAATGATCAATTAAATTTTAAATTGAGGAGCTTTGGTCTTTTAATCGTTTAATATCTAGGCTATGATTAAATTCATGTCACGCTGCCTTACTATCTTTTTCTTGGGCATGACCCAAAGCTCAGCAACATGACGCAATCTTACTGTAATCCACTATATTAATCTAAGAATGGAGACTACGTCTTGCACTTCCTGTTTATGCGGAAGAAGCAGTCTCACCCCGTCCCAACGATGCCCACAATATCGGATCAATGAACTGATTGCCAAATATCTGAGACTGGCTTTTTGTTTCACAGACCACCCAGAACTGAAGGCTTCTCGCACGATCCCTCACTGCCTTTCCCTCTTCATTAATTGTAGGCTTTCCATTGTCTTCTCCAGGCAGCGATGAATTGCGGTAGAGCAACACTCAACCCAAGCTCCCGCAATGCCTGAGGCTCACCTGGGAGACGAACCGCTACTCTACATGTACATTGGTGACATCTTTAGGATTAGGAATGATTCACAGAGGTCAAATCTGAGGTGGCTATGATGGAGGAGGTGCCTTCATCTATGTACAATTCCTCTACTTGCCTAGGGTGGCTGTAGATCCATCACGAATCCAGTAAAAAAATAGAAGTTGATGTTGGCAGACGAGGGGTTCCTCACCAAACATAGGCCACTGTGGTAGCTGTTGCTTGGGATCGACCCTGCGGAGAAGACCCAAAAGGGAGGGGTTTCGAAGCGGGCCCTGTTGACTCTCCAGACCCAGCGTCGTCCTTTTCCCAATTTCGAACCTCACCACGGCGGCGCCCAACTAGTGAGCCGACGACGTCTTCAGGATTGGGAGTGGTAGATCTACAGCACCTACGGTTGCAAGACGCCGACCTCTCTACCACCCTCAAGACTGTGATTCATGGCAGGAATCATCGCAATCGCTGTGATCTAGAGCAGAGTCTTCTTCCCCATTACTTCCTCCTATACGGTGGCTCTGTGATCTGGAGCGACTCCTGTGCGCGATGGTGATCGCCTGCGAGAAGAGAAGGGCTGATCCGCGCCTAGCTATGGTATCCGCGGTCACCAAAGCAACCGTGGAGCTTTGAGGGACCTCTGTACACCTTGGGAGCCACCACTCGTGCGCTTCCTTCTCATCGGCGGCGGCAGAACCAAGAAGCAGAGCGGGGTGACCCCAGCAAAGCGAGAGATCAGACTCACAAGGGGGGGGAGATGGACTCTCGCTGAGCCGGCTCCACTGCTATTAGACCGGTCACACTTGGGTTATCTGATGGGTTGAACCTGGCGTGACTTGAGGGGGTGGCCGGCCAACGTGTACCAACTAGAGGCTGACACCTCTGGCTGTGGGACCCCCTCAAGGTAAAATGCTTTTAATTTCTCAGAATTAGACCAGAGTTTGGAAATATCATTAAAAATAGCTCTAGTGTCCTATAAATGCCCAAAAAATACCCCCAGACTCAGAAAAATATCCTCTAGATTTCTAGACCCTTAGATCAGGCTTTTAAAGAATAAATAATGATGATAATAATTTAGAGCATAGTGTCCCTTTTTGTAATTCGTTAAATGAAATAAATTATATCATGTTGATACTAATTCTCAGAAAATTCTTATAGAATCCTAATGATATTTAAAACCCATATTTGAACACTAAATGGAATAATATTCATAATAATAGGTCTTTTTCTAGAAAAGATTTGTTATATGACTTTTAAATCATTTTAATTCTATAAAATAGACTAAGCATCAGAAAATTATAAAATCTGAACCAGACCCCTAGAATGACCTTCTGATTAGTACAAAAATATCAGATACAAGATCTAGGTTGTTTGAACCTAGATTTGGAAAAAGACCTAATTTGGACTTAAATATCAATAATAATGGTGAACCTTGTATTAATGATGCTCAATTATATTTAATCAGGTCATGGACAAAGTTCTAGATGATCATGGATATGATTAGAAATCTCTGAACTCAGGTACGTGGGATTTATTAAGTATAAGACTAGTTTTATGGTTGCCTATGACATGCAATATCTTGAATGCTCGTATTTGGATATGATTGCTTGGTTGAACTAGTATGAGTTATACTTCGCCAAATTTAAGAGAAACCTAAATGATCATGATGGGTTGTATCTACTAGAGCACATAGCCTGGTGTGGATGTATGTTGCCTAACATGGATGTATGATTCCTTGGCCCATTTTAGATGTATGATGATATTTTGTTGCCCACACTAGATGTAAGTCAAGTGCAATAGGTGTAGTACAACCGCATCAAAATGAAAGCAATAAAAGGAATGTTTACCTGATTATCGCTTTAAATAATGTTTTCTTTTACTCTTTCTTTCTCAAGTTATTTCAATTATGCAAACATATTAGTATGTATCTTTCTACCCACGTACACAACACCTTGTTTGCTGATTCGTTGTTTCACGTATGTTTTAGGTTCAGAGCTAGCATGGGATAAAAGAAAGGAAATGAGCAGTGGTCTAGGTTGTACCTATTGTCTAAGATCCTGTTAGCATACATGTTCATAGATTGTAGAATTTTTATTCAATATGTAAATGTAAATCATTTGTAATAATTCATATTTTATAAATATACATGTGAATGTTGAGTATGTTATGGTTGTATGTTCATGTATGCGTATTATGCTTCCGCATTGCTTTCTGATATGATTGGATGATGTTTTCGAATTCTGACATCTCATTCCCAATAGGGTTTGGAGAAATCAAAATCCGGGGACGTCACAGTAAAAGTAATAAAAAGGAAGTGAAACCCTAATTATGGTCAAAACCCTAAAAAGGACAAATAACCTAAGAAACCATTAGAATTAGTGATTCATGATGACATGATTAATAATAGAGAAATTGAATGCCTTTTTCAGGAACTTGTGTGTGTGTGCTTTCTTGATTCCTGATTGATTGAGTTATTACTGCATTCAAGTCTGCTTAACATGTATGTGGTTAATTATGAATAACCGCTTTTGTTTCCCGATGGATTCCCGGATGGTTAACCGCATTGAATGCAACTAAACTATTTGGATGTTCATATTGCAATTATAAAGTGACTATGACTATCACAATTTAATTTAAATAGGTATTCCCGCACCTACATGCCACCCTGATGGAGGATGCCATAGAGGTCAGGCCTAGGAGGTTAGACCAATGGGCACCATGAGAGGTGACCCTAGACACCAAGCTCAGGAATGAGAAGGTGGTCAAAGAGGCATGACTATGGAGCACCATGAGAGGTGACTCCCAGGCACCAAGCTCGAGATTGAGAAGGTAGCCTTAAGTCAAATCCAGGGTTAGGGCAAAAGCGGTTGGGATTGTCACATGGAAAATGTAAATTGACTTGCTTATTATCTTGATTGCAATATATAAATTGTTTGACTTAATTGTGAAATTTTGGTTGTCTCCACATACCAGCAATTGCTGATCGATGTTTTGTTTGTCGGCATTTTAGGTAAAATCCTGAAAACACAAACAGTGAAGTGACACATCGTGAAATTAAGAAATAAAGTGCAAGGAGGATTAGATAGGGTAATTCAAGCTGTGGATAGCTAGATTTCCAAGTTTTAAAAGGTAAGTAAAGTTTTAATTTTTTTTGTACCCAATTCCAGTTTAGTTAGTAGAATTTCATAATTATTGTTGATTTTATGTTGAACCTTTGATCCTGTATTTGATTAAAGGCTCTGACCTTTGGGTCTCCCTTAATTGGGGGTTACCAGGAGGCGGGGTCATTACAGATAGTAATTCTAGATTTCAATATGTTGTGTATATCCCCCAGTGGACCGTATTGAACATGACATGGCTCTGGAGCTGACTGGTATTCTACAATAGATGGATAAACTAAAGTCATGAATCCTTGTAGTTAATTGCAATCTATCCTTCTGTGGGCAGAATTTTGTCCATCATCGGTTAACAATTTCAAATCAATTTACTTGCAATTTAAGAAATATAAATTAATATATGTCACGTAATTGGTTTTATCTTCTTTGATTTTAAAACTCAAGTAGATATCTTTTGATAAAGTTAACATGAGGTTATGTATTGTCATATTCCCTAATTTGGTTGTTCATATTGCCTCCCCTATTCCCATATGATATTCATAAAGGATTTCAAAGGTACATTGTCTCTTGTAAGGATAAAAGTGCTTTATACTTTTAGATATATTTCTACCTCTTTTTCTGGGTCCTTATAGTAGTATTTATTTAATTTTGTGTAGTTGTAAATGAATTGATTACTTAGTGGTTAATTAATTTATTAAACCTCTTTCTTAACAACATAGTAACCCTTCAACGATTATTAAAATCCCACTTTACAATACTTTCAAATACCAATGGTTCTTGGCTTTTATCTAATTGTTCTCGTATGACCTCTTATTGTCCAAATTTGGACATACTCAAAATAGTATACTCCATCATTATTGAATTATTGCCACTCAATTATGATGGATTGCTAGATTGGATCTCCATATTGTGTCTTTTTGCCTTACATTAACATCAAGATGTTTTATTGGGCATGCTTACTCTCAATGAATGTTTTTATTATGAAATGCACTTATTGGTACTTTTTGCATATTTTGTAGATACTTTGGCACTAATTGATGGAAGTGGGAGAATGGGGTTGATCTTAGATCTTCCATAGACATGAAGGAGACTAAAGTTAGATCAAGAGAACCCCTAACCTACCCTAAGTGACCAAGGGTCGAATTTGAGCAAAAAGCGTCAAGGATGGCCAAGTTCATCATCAAAATGCACAAGAAAGCACCCAAAACGGCCATGGTACTTTGTCATGGTCTTTCTAAAAAACCACAAATCATAAGATAATTCTATGTTCGTAGCAAGTGAAGAAGCTTAGCCACCACGGTCATGCCAGTCAAAAATGTCAGTGGCAATCCAGAACCACCACAGTCATGCCAACCATATCATCACAGTGTCAGCTCCCCATGACAATTGTGAACTTGAACACACTCACTCCTACTCAGAACACCATGACCATGGCCATGGTCATGCCACCCTCATTCCACCATGTCTGTAGTGAACATGAAGACCATGCCATCAGTCTTTGATTTCACCAATTTTCCTCTGACATTTTCCACTTCCACCACCATTATTTACTTATACCACATATATGTCATATTCCTACCCACCACGATTGTGCTACTCACCTAACCCTAATGTTTCCCACTACCATTTTTCTCACTTTACCTCAATTTAACCGTAGGCTTACTATGCCACTATATATGCATTAGTGACGATTGGAAGTCAAGGTTAGCTCTTCCCACATTAATTTCCTCCAGCTACCTCTCCCATCTACCTCATTTATCCAAACTTCAACACTTTTAACCACAAAACCCTATTTTTCTATGGTCTCAACCATATCTATCCCACTTTACATGCTATACCACCCACTTGGAGGAGAATCATTTGATTGTAGAAGGTGGAGCTGAAGATTGGAGCTTCCAAACCGACGTTGTTGGAGTTCCTCAGATCTTCCAAACCCACGTTGATGGAGTTTCTCTCTTCCTTCCATTCTTGTTATGTTATTATTTGAATATGAGTACATAAACCCCCCTTGTGGAATATTTGGGGGAAGAATATGTAATTATGATACCATGTTGGGAAATAATTTATGCATGATACTTTGATTTAGTTTCCCATATCTATGCTCTTACTTGTTCTTCTTTCTTTCCTCTTTATATGGAAATTGATGTATGAAAACATCAAAGGCATAGAGAGAATAATATATAGAAGGCTATAAGAGGAAAAAATCCAAAGTCCAAATAGTGGACCTTAACTATTTTTCTCTTTTCCCACTTATCCCTTTACTCCATTAACCCTAGGTGTGAGGCCTAAGTTACTACGTATGTTTCTCCATATGCACTTAGAAAAGAGCATGTTAAGTGTCTGAATGGGAGATAATAGGAGGTGAGACACCCTTCTCCTACACCCTATATCACTCTTTGTCACTATATGTATTAGGAGAATCACTCCTAGAAACCTAGACTTGGATGATCTAGATTAATGCTTACCTAGCCTAGTCGAAGTAGCCTTGTAAGGTTGGATGGGAAGTGGTAGGGACTAGTTCTTACACCACCATTCTATCCATGGTCAACTAAGAGACTAGCGTTCATAATTTAAGATCATTCTTTATTGTTTGGTTTGATAGATAAATTGTTGAATGGCATCATCATATAAGCCTGAATTCCAACCATGTTGGGATCGGTCAAATGGATCCTTCTTTTCCAATTAGCTTTTTTATGGATCATATTATGATCGCAAAGTAAAGATTCAAAATCTCTCTTTATAATATCTTCCCAGGTTATGTTAGGTCTTCCTCCTCTTCTTTGAATCATGCTTGACTTGATGGTATTGCTTCATATAGGTGTGTTAGCTGATATGCATTGCATATGTCCATACCATGTCAATCGGCCCTCACACAAGTTGTCCTCAATACTCGCCAACCTTACTTTGTTGCTTATATCCATTTCTCAAGCAACATTTATTGTCTTCCTAATACATTAATATTATTTAGACTTTATTTCTTCACCTCCCACCATTCACTCCCATAATCATGGTTGGTCATATAGCCATCATGTAAAGTTACTTTTTAGTTTGGGAGCAAACTTTTAGTCACATAATACTCTAGTTGCACTCCTCCATTTCAACCATCCCAGAGTGATCATGCGACCAACATCATTTTGAACATCCCTATCCATTTGAATAATAGAACCCAAGTAACACAATATATCACATTTTGGTGCATCCACTCCTTCCAACTTGGCCCCACCATTCACAATTCCATATTGGCTGAAATTGCAATGCATATACTCAACTTTTTCCCTACTAATCAGAAATCCATTTGATTCCAACGCATTTTTCCAAAGTTCAATTTTGTCATCCAATCCATCTTTGATTTCATCAATCAACACAGTATAAAGTAGCATGCACCAAGTAATATCATCATGAACATGCTTTGTCAACTAACCCATTACAAGAACATATAGATATGGAATCATTGTTGATCCTTTATGTACCCCAAGTGTGATGAAAAATGTTGGTGTCTCTCCTCTAGGAGTCTTCACACTTGCAGTCGAGCTAGCATATATGCCTTTAACAAGTCAATGTATTAGACACCTTTTTTCTCCAAAACAATACACCACACTTCCCTGGGTACTCAATCATAAGCCTATTCCAAATCAATAAAAACCATATGAAGATATATTTTCTCTAGATATACTTATTCATAAGCATCCATACTATAAAAATGACATTTTTTGTTGATCTTCCTGGCATGAAACCAAATTAATTTTCTAATATCAATGTTACATATCTTAGCATTTTCTTAATAATCCTATCCTATAGTGTGACTCATCAACTTGATACCTATATAGTTTCTTCAACTCTGAACAACTCCTTTATTCTGTAGATAGGAACTAGGTACTATTTCTCCACTTATCTAGAATTTTTTGGGTCTTAACAATCTTATCAAATAAACTTGTTAACCACATAGCTCCTTCATTCTCCATACTTTTCCATACATCAATGGGAACATCGTCCAATCTACCTACCATTCTTATTTTCATCTTTCTTATTTAATTATTTGATTTATGTGCATGCTTATCACCCTATATGTGGTTGACGGTTATATATCCCCCAAACAGGCCACCACCTTCATTACATGCTAAAACCTTGATTTCCTTCTTTCTATATAGTGACTATTTAACTTAGATCACCTTCTTTCTCTCTAGTGTTAATTGAATAAGAAATGGTCAATTGCCTTGGTGATTTAATTCCCTCCTTTAGTATTAGGTAGAATTAACATAGTGAGTGTAGTTCATTGCTAGTCTAATATAGTGTAATTTTCTTCTTGCCTAGGGTAATTGTCATTTCCCCCTTGGTTTTTTATTAATTTTAGTTTCTAGTTTAATTTAGACTTCACCCTTGCCTTTATTTCTTGCATGATCTTAGTGTAATTGAAAATCCTTAATTAAACGCTCAAAACCCTAACATTGTACTTTTAGAAACCTAAAAGAATAGTCTATCTCTAGTGTCTATCCCATTACCTATTAAATAGGAAACCATTTGTGTTGCTCATATGCTACATCATGAACCTGTGTGCTTTTGGATCATTTGTATTAAGTGTGTCTCATTCAGGACTTTGTTATCTTGGTGTGCCACATGTGCACAACTTTCCAGTGCCATTGTTAATGAATGGTGTTTTAGACCTAGCTAATTGTTTCTTTTTTACTTTTCCTAGTAGCCATCAACAATTCTATTCTTTATTCTTTGTTTGAATTTTTTAGTTATGATTCCTAACTTGCTTCCCTTTGCTTGGTTGTGCTTTACACAGGTGGCAGTGCATGTTTGGTTGTCATACCTTATCTATTGAGTCTTTCTTTAAAAACCCTGAAATATGAAGGAACACATACAAGTATAAGAACTATCAATGGGGGATCATGAAGAGGAGCACCATGATGAGCCACCAATTCCACCTTTGCAAAGGCCCATGCATGATTATTGCATGTCCCGCAACTATATTCACAAGTTGCAAAAAGGGTTGAGAAAATTATAGGGTATGCTTTTCATTCCCACCTTCTCTATTGGGATTGCTTCCCACTTTCCATGGGTTTTAGAATGAAACTCCTTACAAGCACATTGACGCATTCTTGAAATTTTATTCTACATTTTGTACTCTGACGGCCACAAATGATGCTATATGCCTTATTATTTTTCCACTTTACTCTTTTGCTATTCTCCCTCAAAGACAAGGCCAAGGAGTGTTATTCTTCTAATATTGAAGGGATCGTATGGGAATCCTGACTATGAAGAACAAATTCCTCAATTCTACCCAATAGACAAACTTACACAAATGAGAAGATGCATTACCTCATTTAGTCAGTTGGTCCACAAAAAGTTTCATAAGAGTTGAGAGAGATTTCAAGAGTTGTAGAGAGATTTCCATCATTGTGAGGCACTCTATGAAAACTTGTGCAATTATTAAATTTTGGATTTTCTCAAAATGCGTCAAACTATGGTAGACTCCTCTTGTGATGGAACATTCATGGCTAAGCTCCCTAAAGAATCATGGCCCTTTTTTGACCAGTTAGCTGAAATTCAAGGCATAAAGCATCTAGTCTGGCTAATGACTATGATAGGAACATCGGTTCTAGCCCATATGCTCCACCACCTCCTCCTTCAAATGATGCCAGCCCACAAATGACAAAGATTCTAAATAACATTATGGTTCTCATGAAAAATAAAGTGGGAGGTGCTTCTAACTATTATGTGCAATCCATTGAATCCATTGATGAAGAAGTGAAAGCACTTCAATCCTTTGGTAACTGGAGCTACCAAGTCCATATTTCCCAGTCATATACTCTTGAGTGGATAAATAACCCTAGTTTCTCATGGAAATAACAACGTGAAGAGGGACAAGGGTAGACAAGGCAAAATTAAAGCTAGAGATACAACTCAAAACTTGAAGAAGAAGTTCTTCTAGGGTAAGGAGCCTAGATGAAGTAAAGCAATATGTGTCCACTCATGGACAAACTATTGATAGGCTTCAGTAAAGTCTAGATAATCTATCCTTGAATCATGCATGTCATGAGGAAGAAAGGTTGCCTTCTAAAACCATGGGGAATCCAAACAATGAAAATGGACAAATGGTAGCTCCCCAAAATGCCTATGGTCCATCACCAATGCAAGTGTGACATGTGAAACAATTTCAAGGTCATCCAAATCCATACGTGCTTCTTCACCATCACAACCACCATTCAACAACCAACACCCTTAACCACCGCAACAACTATACTTCCTCCAAAATCCAGCTCACCAAAAATAACCACCATAATAGACATACATCCTTCAACCTCCACCTCATCAACCACAAAGCCAAAGACCACTTCCACATCCTTCACAACTACAACAAGCTCCCCCTCCTCACCATGAGAAATTTACCGTTGTGATAGTTCTAAGTAGTGGTAAATTTCTTGAGCAACTCAAAAGTAAAAGGGGAAATGATAATGTGAACCAAGGTTATACTAATATTGTGACACCAAGTGTTGTTGATACTAAATTGATACTAAGAGATTTTGCAATATCACAAGACAAGAAAATCCTATTGTGATGCCTTCTGATGATATTATAGTTCCAAGTGTTTTCAATAATAATATGTCTAGGAGTGATCATTGTAACACCCCTGACCTGGGTTATGAACTAACCCTAGAAGTTTTGCCTAAATAGGTAATTATTATACTTGTGAACACTCCCTGGCATGAAATTAAGTTCCTCAGGAACATTTACTTTCGATTTTGCTCCTTTTTGTATAAAGATGTAGCATTGTGTTGTATGCAGGGACCTATGTGCAAATTACCCAGTTTAAGGGTTGAACTTGCAAATTTCACAAGATAAGATGTTCTTTTGATGTTAAGACATCATGAAGATGTCTATGATAAAGTTTGAGGGATTTCCCAAGCTTGAGCACCAAGGAGCAGCTGTGGAAGCAATCCCCATGCTCAGAAACCCTAATTTGGGGTAAAGTGCAATTTACCCAAATTGAGGGGTCCAACTTGTAATTTTCACCATCTAGAACATCTTCTATGACTCTTGTCATCATTTAGAGTAGAAATGATGAAGGAGATACATCATTCACTAATCAGATGAGAAAAATGATCTTTGTGATAGAAATCACCTAAAATGGGTACAAAACCCTTTCATGTATGTACCCTAGTTGAAGGTTGGATTCCTTTACCCTTAGATCTTGAGTTTTCTTGAGATTTTTATAAGATTAGATGGGCTTGGACGTGCCCTTGAACAAGGAGGGACCTAGATGTGAATTTTGAATTTGAAAGGTCCTTGTAGTAGAAAATAGGCTAAAGCTATAAAAGCTTTTTCCTTTGCAAACGAGCAAACGACCTTGCTCCTGTTTCATTCACTCCCTCTCATTCTCAAACCGACTAAGGAGAGCTCTGGAGCTCAGGAGGACGAACAAGGGAGTGCAAGGTAGGTTTGGATCCTTCCTTTTTGCTCAATTCTTGGATGAAACTCGGATTTAAGGTCAAATTCATGGCTAGCTCACTTAGCTCCATCTTTCTAGCCATCTCTTCTCAACCTTCCTTGGAGGATTCACCTTGGCCGACCTGTGGAGCTTCTAGGACGCCATTAAAGGCTTGGAACTCGAAAGCTTGGAGCTCAAGGAGCAAGCTTTAGGCGGGTTTTATAACTCTAAACTTTATGCTTTGATTATACATCTTTTCTATGCATATAGTTGATAGATCTTCTTCTTCCCTATCTTCCCTTGCATCCTTGCAAGCAAAAACGTGAAGAACTGCTACTGTTCTTAAGGTGGAAGATAAGGGCGTTAATTCCTATGCTTATCCACAGATTTTAACTTTATCAAACGACCTCCACCTATTGCTCAAAACGGTTTCAAACCGTTTGGTGGGCAAACGGTTTCAGGGTCGTTTGAGGGCAAACGGTCTCAAGACCGTTTGGTCCCGTTGAACAAGCGAAGACCGTTTGGGAATCTTGTTCATAATTATGTAGGTTAATCACCCACGAAATTTGAGAGGTTAACTCCAAAGGAATCGTGAGATATGAGCAAATCAATTAGCAAAACGAATTGAATTAAATTCTGATTTGCAATCTGTTTAATTTGCCCTTTTTGGGAAAACGGTCTCAAGACCGTTTAAGATGGTTGACTAAACGTTGACCGTTTGGGATTACTGTTCATAATGATGTTAATTAACGACTCACCAAATTTTATGGATTAATTCCAAACGAGTCATGAGTTGAAGGATGATTAATAGGGCAAACCCTAATTGAAATTAGTGCTGAATCTCCTATGAGTTAAGTTGAGATTTTGGGTTGCTTAGCCCAAACGGTTTCAAGACCGTTTGGGAATCACCCAAACGGTCTCAAGACCGTTTGGGGGTCACCCCAAGACCGTTTGGAGGTCTGGGGTCAAGTATAGTTGATCAATTGAAGGTCCAAAGGCACCAAATCATATTGCAATTAAGTATTGATGTGATGATCAACTCAATAGATCAAATCTTGATGAATTTTCACTAAAGTCCAAAGGATGGATGGGCAAACGGTCTCAAGACCGTTTGGAACTCATCCAAACGGTCTCAAGACCGTTTGGTGTCAACCCAAGACCGTTTGGAGGTCTAGGGTTAAGGTAATTGACCAATTGAGGGCCCAATTACAGTGGGTTAGTGAAACAATCAAATTGCTGTTTTCTAAGTATAGATCTTGTTGAGTTTTGGGTTGAAAGACCCAAACGGTCTCAAGACCGTTTGGGGATTCCACCAAACGGTCCCAAGACCGTTTGGGCACAACCCAAGACCGTTTGAAGGTCTAGGGTTGAGTTAATCTAATGGTTTGAGGGTCCAATTGTAGGAAATTGATGCATTGTTGAAAATTGCTGATTTTGACCTAATTGGATTTCAACCTTAGTCAAAACGACTTGGATTTTGGTCAAACTTTGGGCAAACGGTCTCAAGACCGTTTGGATGATGTCCAAACGACCTCAAGACCGTTTGGGCCAAGTTTGAGCCCAATTGGAGGTCAATTGATAGGTTCAACCTTGAATTGATTCACATTGTTGAACATTGATGACCAATCCACTTGGAACCCTAATTGAGGACGATTGAACCCTAATTGGTTTACAATTGAGTGTCAATTTGATGTCTAAGTGGTTAAGGCTAACCCTAATTGGCTCAATTTATAAGTGGTTAGCATAGCTTTAGCCAATTGAGGGCTTCAACATACATATCCTTGAACTTTGGTGACCTTTGAACCCCTTTGGAGGTCCAAACGGTTTGAGCCCATTTGGACCAAACGGTCTCAAGACCGTTTGGGTCCAAACGGTCTCAAGACCGTTTGAGACCAAACGGTCTCAAGACCGTTTGGGGCCAAACGGTCTCAAGACCGTTTGGGCTCAAACGATCTCAAGACCGTTTGGGTGGTTGAAACCGTTTGAAGGTTGAAACCGTTTGGAGATTGGTGATGGTTTGTACTTAACCATTTGATGATGTAATCAGTTCAATGGTGATTCAATCTAAACCCTAATGGTAACCTAGGTCATTAAGGGACTATGTGATTAGTAAGTTAAACCATGATGGTGATCATGTGGCAAATTACCAAAATACCCTTGAGGGGTCTAAAAGGGTAAAACCTTGTTTTAAGCAAACCCTAATCACATGATGTTGATGTTTCGGCTTATGCTAGCCAATGGAAACTTATCTCAACCTGATTTAGAGTGGTGTTGTCACCATCTACTAGTGAGAGGAGAGAGGAAGTATTTCTAGAGAAAGAAAGTATCCTAGAGAGAAAAAGTACCCTTTTTAGGAGGAAACTCTAGTAAGATACTTCATATACATATGAATGTGCATGATTAGGGAATGACCCACCTATGTGAGGTCATGGAAACCCTAATTATGATATCTAATGGATCTTAATCCTAAGTAAGAGCCTTAATGATGATGTTTCTCTTACATGATGATGTAATGAGTACAATTCACCATGGAGTGAATAGTAAACCCTAAGTTTAGGGTGATTCCTTGTGAATCCCTAGTTGAGGGTGATTCCATGTGAATCCCTAGTTGAGGGTGATTCCATGTGAATCCCTAGTTGAGGGTGATTCCTTGTGAATCCCTAGTTGAGGGTGATTCCATGTGAATCCCTAGTTGAGGGTGATTCCATGTAAATCCCTAGTTGAGGGTGATTCCTTGTGAATCCCTAGTTGAGAGTGACTTCATGTGAAACCATAATTGAGAATGCATCCTTAATTGTTGAATTGTTTGCTATTATCTGTTGAATGAACCATGCAGGTTGTTATGAGATGATAGGCATATCCAGGTAGGGAATGCCATGTCATACTAATGAGCTTTGCATATTGTTATAAGACAATGGGCATATCCAGGTATGGAATGCCATGATATATTCATTGAAAGCATGTCTTAAGCTTTATGAATAGTAACCCTTGTTGATGCACTGTGAGTGACATCTTTTGTAATTTATGGGCTGTAAGAGCCATAAATGTTATCAAAGTCATGCTTGACAGATGACTTGAGATGAAATAACTGATGATTGTGAAAAGTTAGGCCTGCTACATTTTAAGTATTCTCATATATAGCTGTGTTATTGTAAGATGATAAGAATACTGAATGTACCTAACCGATTAAGAGAATTAGTGAGAGGAATTGATGTAGATTCGTGTAGTCCGTCATTCCTTCACTAAAAGAGAAATGGTGAGAGGAGTTGATGTAGATTCATGTAGTCCATCATTCCCCACCGCACAGTCGAAGAGGTGAGATGCATCCCTGCACTCCCTTAAAAACATAATCAACAGCGTAGTATATCTGTTAGAGTTATCTACGAATTATTTGATTGATGTTACTTTAAACAGCATAGAGGTTCTCATATTTTGATATTGATTGAACTCTGCTTATCATTAAAACTGCTAGTGAATATCTTGAAGGCTATTATTGCTTTAGTTATTCCCTGCTTTGTTTATAAAGCTTCTAGTGGAGAGTTATAACTCTCGCTGGGGCAATTACGTATAATTGTCTCACCCCGTAGACTTCTACTTTTTAGGTGGTCGTCGAAGACGGATGGACAAGAACTCAGGTGACCAATCCCAGCAGCATCAGGGGCAGTAGTTATCTCAGGTGGAGATCCAACCTGCTTCATGATGTAGTATAGAGTTTGTCCTATGTGTCCTCTGTATTCTCAGGTCCTGGAGTGTTTTGAGTATGAACTTTTGAGAAGTTTTGTATCATGTTGTATATAATCACTCAAGAAGTTTTTGTTAGTGATGTAAACAGTTAAATCCTTTTTATAGAAAAGGTTTGTGGTTTCAAGCTCTTGTCTCAACAAGTTTTAATTTCTCGTGATTTTTGGTCTTCCGCTGTTTACCGAATGCTTCCGCACATGTTTAAATCGAGATTAATTCATGGTTTGGAGATCGGAGCCCACAATTAAGTGGTATCAGAGCTCTAGGTTCGCCGAGTCTACAGAGGCATAGGACATAGGAAGTCGAGTCTATCTTTAGTATTCCTTCCTTATCTAATAGAGTCTTCTACTCCTCAGGAGAAGAAGATACTTAAGATGTCAATGCCACATGATGAGTATGTGGGAGAAGGTAGTGTTAGTGCACCTCAAGGCGGTGCAAGAGTACCAGAGGTGGAACAGCCTGTACCAGGACAACTTAGAGAGCCACCCCAGTTTGACCCAGCTGATATGGGTAATCCAGCAGTCCCGACTGTGTTTGGGCAGTTTATGACTGCCATAACACATATAACCGACAGGTTGCCTATGCCTGCACCTAGGGCACCTGTCCAACCAGAGAGCCAAGGTATCAGGAAGACGTTCGAGCGACTACGTCGCATCGGAGCTACCGAGTACCATGGGACTGCTGACCCCGCAGATGCTGATCAGTGGATGACAGAGCTGGAAAAGGCTTTCAGGATCCTGAACATCCCTGAAGCTGAGAAGGTTAGACATGCTGTCTATCTTCTCAAAGGAAGTGCTGGTCACTGGTGGACCATGGAAGAGCAGAAGAGACCTGGAATAGAAATCTCATGAGAAGACTTTAGGTGGGAATTTGTCCAAAGATATTTCCCGAAGACCTTCCTAGATGAGAAAATATCTCAGTTTGAGAGACTGAGACAGGGTATGATGAACATTAGCGAGTATGAAGCTAAGTTCATGGAGCTGTTGCGGTTTTGTCCACACATGGCTGCCACAGAAGAAGAGAGAATCAGGAGATTCGAGAGGGGTTTGAATGCTGACATGTCTACCCCAGTGTCTGCCCTAGAGAACCGAGACAGATTCTCTACCTTCGTTGAATCAGTCCGAAGGATAGAAAGATCTGTGGTTGAGAAGAGGCAAACCCAGAAAAGATATCCACAATTCCAGGGTTCTTCATCTATGGACTTTAAGAAGTCTAGATCCTCTACACCTAACCCTCCACCATCCAAAACTAGTTCTCAGACTGAGTGGTCTCCAAGTAGGGATGGGGATCTTAGTTATATTCCAAAGAAGGCCTCCATTATAGCATCAACATCGGTGTCTGGACCTCGCCGACCTTATGCTATATCTAGAATCTGTTATCAATGCAGACAACCGGGACATTTGGTAAAAGACTGTCCAGACGGGAATCCTATGATGACTCAACCTCAGGGGCAGAGTCAACAAGAATCACAAAGGAGGCAGTTTTCTAGTGACAATAGAAGACGTGGACAGACGTCCCGGGCAGGTCAGAGGAAATAAAGTCATTCTAATATTTCATTTTCATGTTTCTATGTGATTAAAAACGTGAAAATAGTGTTTTTGAAATTATTTTGACTAGTTTTATAAGGACACAAGGGAGATGAGAACTTATATCTCACTCAATGTTCCTTAAAAAGTTTAATAATCTCTCTTATCGGTATGTCAAAAGATGAGATTTATAAATGATGCCTGGAGGAAATATAGAAATGGAAAATCTTGTGTGTATAAGGATATGAAAAGTGAGGAATGAGACAGTATATAAGTGCATACTACTTGATCTCAGTATTTGTAAACCCTGGCCAGGTATACAGATATTGATGATAAAGTGAGTATGGAAACTCCTAGATGGATATCGTTTTGATTGCCCTGATCAAGCAATCATTCTGATACAATCTAATGAGTATCATGAAATAAGAAATATGATTTAACAAAAAGGGAAGAGCTATGTGTCATTCCCAAACAATCAAAGGGAAGAGCTATGTGTCATTCCCAAAGGGAAGAGCTATGTGTCATTCCCAAACAAACAAAAAGGGAAGAGCTATGTGTCATTCCCAAATAACCAAAGGGAAGAGCTATGTGTCATTCCCAAACAAACAAAAAGGGAAGAGCTATGTGTCATTCCCAAACAATCAAAGGGAAGAGCTATGTGTCATTCCCAAAGGGAAGAGCTATGTGTCATTCCCAAATAACCAAAGGGAAGAGCTATGTGTCATTCCCAAAGGGAAGAGCTATGTGTCATTCCCAATCAAAGAGGGAAAAGCTATGTGGCATTTCCAATTAATAAGAAAAACTGTGTGAACTATCCCAATTACATAAAGTTGTAAAGGATTACTGAGTAAATTATCCTTGTATGATATATATGTTGTTCCTTTTGATAAATATTCTTGGGTAATGATAGAAGTATGTTCTTTTATGCTTCTTCTTCCCAATAATATGGACATCATATGTTAGGGGTTTATGTTCTGCATAAACATTGGTAAGGTTGAATTAGTGAAAAGAGCCTTGTGTGGAATGGCAGAATTCATGATACCTCCATAATATTAAGATAATATGTGGAGACTTGAGGGCATGATTAATGTATACTCTGTTCCTCCTTTTGTCTGAGATTTCGGGGACGAAATCCTTGTTAGGGGTTTATGATTTGTAACACCCCTGACCTGGGTTATGAACTAACCCTAGAAGTTTTGCCTAAATAGGTAATTATTATACTTGTGAACACTCCCTGGCATGAAATTAAGTTCCTCAGGAACATTTACTTTCGATTTTGCTCCTTTTTGTATAAAGATGTAGCATTGTGTTGTATGCAGGGACCTATGTGCAAATTACCCAGTTTAAGGGTTGAACTTGCAAATTTCACAAGATAAGATGTTCTTTTGATGTTAAGACATCATGAAGATGTCTATGATAAAGTTTGAGGGATTTCCCAAGCTTGAGCACCAAGGAGCAGCTGTGGAAGCAATCCCCATGCTCAGAAACCCTAATTTGGGGTAAAGTGCAATTTACCCAAATTGAGGGGTCCAACTTGTAATTTTCACCATCTAGAACATCTTCTATGACTCTTGTCATCATTTAGAGTAGAAATGATGAAGGAGATACATCATTCACTAATCAGATGAGAAAAATGATCTTTGTGATAGAAATCACCTAAAATGGGTACAAAACCCTTTCATGTATGTACCCTAGTTGAAGGTTGGATTCCTTTACCCTTAGATCTTGAGTTTTCTTGAGATTTGCATAATATTAGATGGGCTTGGACGTGCCCTTGAACAAGGAGGGACCTAGATGTGAATTTTGAATTTGAAAGGTCCTTGTAGTAGAAAATAGGCTAAAGCTATAAAAGCTTTTTCCTTTGCAAACGAGCAAACGACCTTGCTCCTGTTTCATTCACTCCCTCTCATTCTCAAACCGACTAAGGAGAGCTCTGGAGCTCAGGAGGACGAACAAGGGAGTGCAAGGTAGGTTTGGATCCTTCCTTTTTGCTCAATTCTTGGATGAAACTCGGATTTAAGGTCAAATTCATGGCTAGCTCACTTAGCTCCATCTTTCTAGCCATCTCTTCTCAACCTTCCTTGGAGGATTCACCTTGGCCGACCTGTGGAGCTTCTAGGACGCCATTAAAGGCTTGGAAATCGAAAGCTTGGAGCTCAAGGAGCAAGCTTTAGGCGGGTTTTATAACTCTAAACTTTATGCTTTGATTATACATCTTTTCTATGCATATAGTTGATAGATCTTCTTCTTCCCTATCTTCCCTTGCATCCTTGCAAGCAAAAACGTGAAGAACTGCTACTGTTCTTAAGGTGGAAGATAAGGGCGTTAATTCCTATGCTTATCCACAGATTTTCACTTTATCAAACGACCTCCACCTATTGCTCAAAACGGTTTCAAACCGTTTGGTGGGCAAACGGTTTCAGGGTCGTTTGAGGTCAAACGGTCTCAAGACCATTTGGTTCCGTTGACCAAGCGAAGACCGTTTGGGAATCTTGTTCATAATTATATAGGTTAATCACCCACGAAATTTGAGAGGTTAACTCCAAAGGAATCGTGAGATATGAGCAAATCAATTAGCAAAACGAATTGAATTAAATTCTGATTTGCAATCTGTTTAATTTGCCCTTTTTGGGAAAACGGTCTCAAGACCGTTTAAGATGGTTGACTAAACGTTGACCGTTTGGGATTACTGTTCATAATGATGTTAATTAACGACTCACCAAATTTTATGGATTAATTCCAAACGAGTCATGAGTTGAAGGATGATTAATAGGGCAAACCCTAATTGAAATTAGTGCTGAATCTCCTATGAGTTAAGTTGAGATTTTGGGTTGCTTAGCCCAAACGGTTTCAAGACCGTTTGGGAATCACCCAAACGGTCTCAAGACCGTTTGGGGGTCACCCCAAGACCGTTTGGAGGTCTGGGGTCAAGTATAGTTGATCAATTGAAGGTCCAAAGGCACCAAATCATATTGCAATTAAGTATTGATGTGATGATCAACTCAATAGATCAAATCTTGATGAATTTGCACTAAAGTCCAAAGGATGGATGGGCAAATGGTCTCAAGACCATTTGGAACTCATCCAAACGGTCTCAAGACCGTTTGGTGTCAACCCAAGACCGTTTGGAGGTCTAGGGTTAAGGTAATTGACCAATTGAGGGCCCAATTACAGTGGGTTAGTGAAACAATCAAATTGCTGTTTTCTAAGTATAGATCTTGTTGAGTTTTGGGTTGAAAGACCCAAACGGTCTCAAGACCGTTTGGGGATTCCACCAAACGGTCCCAAGACCGTTTGGGCACAACCCAAGACCGTTTGAAGGTCTAGGGTTGAGTTAATCTAATGGTTTGAGGGTCCAATTGTAGGAAATTGATGCATTGTTGAAAATTGCTGATTTTGACCTAATTGGATTTCAACCTTAGTCAAAATGACTTGGATTTTGGTCAAACTTTGGGCAAACGGTCTCAAGACCGTTTGGATGATGTCCAAACGACCTCAAGACCGTTTGGGCCAAGTTTGAGCCCAATTGGAGGTCAATTGATAGGTTCAACCTTGAATTGATTCACATTGTTGAACATTGATGACCAATCCACTTGGAACCCTAATTGAGGACGATTGAACCCTAATTGGTTTACAATTGAGTGTCAATTTGATGTCTAAGTGGTTAAGGCTAACCCTAATTGGCTCAATTTATAAGTGGTTAGCATAGCTTTAGCCAATTGAGGGCTTCAACATACATATCCTTGAACTTTGGTGACCTTTGAACCCCTTTGGAGGTCCAAACGGTTTGAGCCCATTTGGACCAAACGGTCTCAAGACCGTTTGGGTCCAAACGGTCTCAAGACCGTTTGAGACCAAACGGTCTCAAGACCGTTTGGGGCCAAACGGTCTCAAGACCGTTTGGGCTCAAACGATCTCAAGACCGTTTGGGTGGTTGAAACCGTTTGAAGGTTGAAACCGTTTGGAGATTGGTGATGGTTTGTACTTAACCATTTGATGATGTAATCAGTTCAATGGTGATTCAATCTAAACCCTAATGGTAACCTAGGTCATTAAGGGACTATGTGATTAGTAAGTTAAACCATGATGGTGATCATGTGGCAAATTACCAAAATACCCTTGAGGGGTCTAAAAGGGTAAAACCTTGTTTTAAGCAAACCCTAATCACATGATGTTGATGTTTCGGCTTATGCTAGCCAATGGAAACTTATCTCAACCTGATTTAGAGTGGTGTTGTCACCATCTACTAGTGAGAGGAGAGAGGAAGTATTTCTAGAGAAAGAAAGTATCCTAGAGAGAAAAAGTACCCTTTTTAGGAGGAAACTCTAGTAAGATACTTCATATACATATGAATGTGCATGATTAGGGAATGACCCACCTATGTGAGGTCATGGAAACCCTAATTATGATATCTAATGGATCTTAATCCTAAGTAAGAGCCTTAATGATGATGTTTCTCTTACATGATGATGTAATGAGTACAATTCACCATGGAGTGAATAGTAAACCCTAAGTTTAGGGTGATTCCTTGTGAATCCCTAGTTGAGGGTGATTCCATGTGAATCCCTAGTTGAGGGTGATTCCATGTGAATCCCTAGTTGAGGGTGATTCCTTGTGAATCCCTAGTTGAGGGTGATTCCATGTGAATCCCTAGTTGAGGGTGATTCCATGTAAATCCCTAGTTGAGGGTGATTCCTTGTGAATCCCTAGTTGAGAGTGACTTCATGTGAAACCATAATTGAGAATGCATCCTTAATTGTTGAATTGTTTGCTATTATCTGTTGAATGAACCATGCAGGTTGTTATGAGATGATAGGCATATCCAGGTAGGGAATGCCATGTCATACTAATGAGCTTTGCATATTGTTATAAGACAATGGGCATATCCAGGTATGGAATGCCATGATATATTCATTGAAAGCATGTCTTAAGCTTTATGAATAGTAACCCTTGTTGATGCACTGTGAGTGACATCTTTTGTAATTTATGGGCTGTAAGAGCCATAAATGTTATCAAAGTCATGCTTGACAGATGACTTGAGATGAAATAACTGATGATTGTGAAAAGTTAGGCCTGCTACATTTTAAGTATTCTCATATATAGCTGTGTTATTGTAAGATGATAAGAATACTGAATGTACCTAACCGATTAAGAGAATTAGTGAGAGGAATTGATGTAGATTCGTGTAGTCCGTCATTCCTTCACTAAAAGAGAAATGGTGAGAGGAGTTGATGTAGATTCATGTAGTCCATCATTCCCCACCGCACAGTCGAAGAGGTGAGATGCATCCCTGCACTCCCTTAAAAACATAATCAACAGCGTAGTATATCTGTTAGAGTTATCTACGAATTATTTGATTGATGTTACTTTAAACAGCATAGAGGTTCTCATATTTTGATATTGATTGAACTCTGCTTATCATTAAAACTGCTAGTGAATATCTTGAAGGCTATTATTGCTTTAGTTATTCCCTGCTTTGTTTATAAAGCTTCTAGTGGAGAGTTATAACTCTCGCTGGGGCAATTACGTATAATTGTCTCACCCCGTAGACTTCTACTTTTTAGGTGGTCGTCGAAGACGGATGGACAAGAACTCAGGTGACCAATCCCAGCAGCATCAGGGGCAGTAGTTATCTCAGGTGGAGATCCAACCTGCTTCATGATGTAGTATAGAGTTTGTCCTATGTGTCCTCTGTATTCTCAGGTCCTGGAGTGTTTTGAGTATGAACTTTTGAGAAGTTTTGTATCATGTTGTATATAATCACTCAAGAAGTTTTTGTTAGTGATGTAAACAGTTAAATCCTTTTTATAGAAAAGGTTTGTGGTTTCAAGCTCTTGTCTCAAAAAGTTTTAATTTCTCGTGATTTTTGGTCTTCCGCTGTTTACCGAATGCTTCCGCACATGTTTAAATCGAGATTAATTCGTGGTTTGGAGATCGGAGCCCACAATCACGTTCCTTCTATTCTAGTTGTGATATTGAGTGTTACACCCATAATTCCATTAGTTCCTCCTGTAATACTTCAAGATGACCCATTGATTCAAGCAAGAAAATTAGAAATGAGCATCCATTCCCATGTTGGATAATTCCTCATCCAAGAGGAGCCAAATACATAATTTTAAAATCCTTGAGGTCTTTAGAGAAGCGAAGATCAATATCTAATTTCTTGAAATCAAGAAAATTCTAGACTATGCAAATCTTCTCAAGGATATGTGTACCTTCAAGATAAAGACAACAAAAAGAATGTCCAAGAAAGTGAAAATCAACTATCAAATGAGCTCTATTTTGAAACATTACCTTGGTTAAAGGAAAATAACCCTGGAGCCCCTCTCATTCCATGCCACATTAGTGGCCATCTCATTAAGAAAATCCTTGATTTACTTGGGATCTAGTGTGAACCTTATGCCCTATAGTGTTTATCTTGAATCAAACTTGGGTAAATTGAATCCATTAAATTGTACTCTACATTGTTAAATCATTATATTAAAGTTCCAAGGGGTATGGTAGATTATGTACTAGTGATGCTTGACATGGAAATGGCAATAGTGTTCCCTATAGACTTCATTATTATTGATATGGAGATAGAGGACAAAAAGATTCCCATTCTATGGGAAATGTCCTTCTTGGCTATAGTCGGTGTTGATATCATGTGCGCACCTGCACAATGACACTCACTTTCATGAACTTGAGGTTAAGCCTTAATATCTTCAAGACCACACTGCTACAAAATGAGAAGGACAAAATTGATGAAGACAACTTCAAGGACTCACATGACCAATGCGATGAAGAGAAACTATTGAATGCCAATGGAAGTGTTATTTACTTTAAAAGGGGGAACTCCAAAATTGGTACATGGCTGATTGATTTAATGAACTCCATGCACCACTAAAGTTGAAAATGTTAGCCTTGGTGGAAGGCAACTCATGTCGGTTTGTGAGATTTTAACCTCATATCTCACATTTATTTTGTTTTACTTTTGTTTTATACTTCCAAGATAGACACACTCATATCACAATTGAAAGTTTTTTTCATTCATCATAGAATAGATGATTAGCTTGAAAAATGATCCATGGAGTGGCCAAACCATGTGAATATGCAATATGAAAGGAAAACAAAAGTTGAACTAAATTGAACATGTATAGAAAACTACCGACCATGATCGTTCTCTTCACCACAACCATGATGCAAAATTACCAGAATGTTCATTCCTCATAGATGACCATGGTGACCTTAGAGTCACCCCACTTGAGTGACATGGATCCCCCAACCTCAATGCTTATAGCTCTGTGATTATTATCCTACTATCCTAAGCCTTAATTTCATATTGAGGACATCATTATTTAAAAGCTTGGGTGGTAGGGAGGTAAGTCCTTGTTGGTTTGTTCCTTTGTTCTAAAAATTTCTAAAATTAACAATTACTTGAATGAGCTCAAGACTTATCTAGTTTACTCTTTACAGGCTTGCATTTATCATCGATTCCCATGTCATGTAGTTTAATCATTGCATTTTTAGCATAATTATCAAAAAGTGCACTTTTTCTATTGCATCCACTCACATTGCATTGCATATAGATTTTTTAAATTTCTTTGTGTTTTGTTATCTAGATTTCCCTTTTTGTGATTTTATGCTTGGCAGTTAAATCTTAATGTGAATACAGGCAATTTGGCACCATTTTGACAAATCTGCCCAATTATAAAATATTTTTCCCTAACAAATGTTCTACCCTAATGTATACTTGTTTGAATGGAACTGAAAGATCTATGATAAATGCACTCACAATACCATGTGATTATTACTAAATGATCCATGCTTTGAATCTATATATTTTTTTCACCTCTTTGTGGAATGTAGGATTGTTTGGTTGAAATACAATTGAAGCAAGTGATAGATGTTTAGGGTTACTCAATTCTTATAAAAAGAATGTAGTTTTCCCATAGTTTCTCATTCATTGTGGATTTTTTATTAGATTGCGTAAAATTATTAGAATATTTTTCATGTAGGACATATCATATGGAGATCCACACAATGTGATCCTCTCTTTTGATCCATCATTCTTTCATCACTTCTTACCTCTATGACTCATAAACAGATGTTGAAAATCTCAAAAACATTAAGCCATAGACACCCTCCAAAAGCTTGGGGTGGACAACCTTTCCTCCCATATGCTTCATTCCTACCACCCTACAACACTACCTACACAAGGGAAAAAAGATAAATAAAATTCAACAAGAAAATAAAAGGTGATCCTATGTAATAGAACCTCAATAAAGAAATGAAAATATGAGTGCTCCTAAGTACTAGCACACCAATATCTTTTTGTAACCCTTTCTTATATTTGCATATCCAATGGGATAGGAGAACATAAAAATTAGTACACCTTGCCCCATACATAGGCAAGTGGTTCAAGTGGAGTAGATTCACATATAAGGATGAATAAATGCAAGAAAAAAAAAAGTTCCTAATTGTTGTGATGAATTCCAAATATGAAATGGTTTTGCCCAAACCTAAGACAATGACATATGTCTTGCATAACTTTTTGGGTGCTTTATATGTAGAGGTCTTTATGCTATTTGTTTTTATAGCATTAGTATTAGGAGATGAGAGAAGTAGATTGCATGTATGGATTCATACATAAGCATCTTTGGTTAATATTCACTTTCTTGAGTGCATCTGTCATTTCTTGATTGATTGATTTGAAAAAGAGAGATTCAGTTGGGGCATATTTGAGGAAAAGTATGATTTAAGTATGGTGTTTATGGAGCCACAGGTTGGATCTCCATCATGTGTCTTTTCACCTTATATTCACATCAAGATGTTCTATAATGCATTTTATTCCAAATAGTGATTTTTTTATCAAACATGTTTATGAATGCCTTTTTCTATTTGATAGGTACTTTAGCACTGATTGATGGAATTGGTAGATGACATTTGATCTTAGAGATTATCATCCATGGAGGAGACCAAAGTGAGGCAAAGATCACCCCTAACCTACCCCATGTAACCAAGGATCGAATTTGAGCAAAAAACATGGATAACCAAGTTCAACATCATGTACACAAGAAAGCCACCAAAATGGTTGTATTATTTTGCAATGTCTGTGCTACAACACTGTAAATCACAAGGGAAATCCACATTTGAAGCAAGTGAAGCAGCTCATTCATCATGGTCGTTCTAGGAAAAATTGTCATGACCATCCAAAACCATCATAGTCATGCCGGCCAAAATGGTCATGGTGTCAGATCTTGAGGATGATCGTGCGCTTGAGAAGAACTCCTTCCTCCTAAATCCACCATGTATGTCGTACTCACCACATTCGTGTCACCTTCATGCCACCATAGTCCTAGGAGACCACCATGGCCTTGCCACCGACCTTCCATTTCACCATTTTCCCTTTACATTTTTCAACTTCCACCATGATTATTTCCTTTTACCATGACAAAGTCCTATACCTACCCTCCACGACCATGCTACTCACCTAACCCTAGTGTTGCCTACTCCATTTTTACCACTTTCCCCCCACTTAACCCTAGGCTTCCTTGTCCACTATATACGCATTAGTAGTGACCTTAAGTTATGTTTAGATCCTCCTAGCATTCATTTTTACCACCTACCTCCCCTCTTTCTCATTTACTCCACACTTCACCACTTTCCACCAAAAAACCCTAGTTTTCTAAGGTTCTTACCATACCCATACCACTTTCCATGCCATACCACCCACTTGGATGAGGAGCTTGTACAACAACTAAAGCTAAAGACTATAGCTTCCACACCCGCACTGATGGACTTCCTCTCTTCCTGGCCTTCTTATTTTTTCATTATATCACTATGAGTATCTAAGCTCCCTGTGGGTTGGTTTATGGGAAAATATGTAACTATGATTCCATGTAAGGAAATATTTGTGCATGATACTTTGATTTCGTTTCCAATAGATGTGTTATATCTTTGTCTCCCTTCTTACCTATATCTATGGTGATTGATGTATGAAAACACCTAAGTTATAGAGAGAAGAAGAAGTAGGATGCTAAAAGATAAAAGAAAAACTTTGAAGTCCAACTAGTAGATCCTTAGATAGTTTCCCTCTTTCCCACCTAGACATCTACTCCTCTAATCCTAGATGTGAGATCTAAGTGACAAGTATTCTTCTCGATATGCACTTAGAAAAGATTATGTTAAGTGGTTGGATGGGGGTAATAGGAGGTGGAAATCCTTCTCTTACACCCCATACTACCCCTTCCACTAAGTATACTAGGAGAATCACTCCTACAAACCTAGACTTGGAAGATCTAGATTAATGCTAACATATCCATTAGTTAGAGGATCCTCATAAGTTTGGATGGGAAATGGTAGGCACTAGTCCCCCTATACACCACCATGCCACCATGGTCAACTAATAGCATAGGATTCATAATCTACAGTATTCATTGTTGTTTTTTTATATAGCTTAATTGTTGGATGCTTGTGTTTGAATATGACCCTTATACATTGTTTATAGTTATCCACCAAACGTTCCACTACCCTCATTACTTTATTAAATCCTAATTGCCTTCTTGATAGCTAGTGAAAAGTTAATTTAAATCACTCTCTTTCTCTATAGTGATAATTTGATAGTTAATGATCAATGCCTTGCTTAGTTAGTTGTATCCTTTAATGTTAGGTAGAATTACCACTGCTAGTATAGTTAAGTGTCTTATTGCCTAGGGTAATTGTTGTTTTCCCTCTTCCTTCATTTTTAACCCTAATTTCTAGTTTAACTTAGATTTCACCTTTGCATTTCTTATTTGCACGATCCTTAGTGTAACTAGAAACCCTAATTAAACCCTCAAGACCCTAACACTCTACTTCTAGAATCCTAAAGAAATAGTCTAATTTAGTGTCTCACCAACTCCATGTAGAATATGACCCCGTACTTGCTGCTCCTATACTAAATCCCAAGCACATGTTGTACAGATCATTTGTATTAAGAGTGTGTCTCATTTGGGACTTTGTTAGTTGGTGTTCCATAGGCACATCAAATCACATAGCACCAAAATTTTAGCCAAATGGGTCACCCACAATATTACGGGATACTTGATACATATCCACCATGGTATCTCCCCTCATCTCAAGTAGGGTTCTTTTTTTAACTAAATGGTAGTTCCCAACTTCCTCTCTTCCTTATCTATTAGCAACATATTTATAAAGTGGTTTCTAAATGCTTATCTACTATGATTGTATTTTGATACTATCGGCTTTTACTAGTAAAGTGTGTCCAGAATGGACTTTTAGAGGCATGTGTGTTCCTTCTTATTTAGTTCTCAAACTATTTTCAATTATTGGTTGTTAATTTGACCCATGTAATCTACTATGAAAGCTAGATTTTTCCCCTCTCTTCATATTCTATACACACATGCTCATTGCAATATTGCATTATATCATATACACCATAGTTTTGATTATTAGTTGTCAATGTTAGATTACATTTATAAATTGAATTTTAATTAATTAGTTGCATATAGAATCAATTAGTTGTATAGGAAGCCTTTCTTGCATTGTTGTGTGCTACCTTTTAAGACATGACGGGAAAGTTCTATTGCATTTATTGTGTAAGACCCCTGAATTGTCTCAATCCTCTAACCTTATTTGAATTCCTAAATTGGATCCTTCATGATCACAATTTCATAATCTAATGGGCTTTGTAATCTATTGGTTATAATATATCTCAGATTTCCCTTATATCACATGTTGTAAGCTTAATTTACAAACATCATATTTTGTGGACTTGAGTACCAATTCACTTGGTGTTAGGGTTTGAATTGCAATTTTGCACACATTATATCTTGGCTTGTAACTCTCATTATGATTCACTTGTTTTTGGCATTGTTTATATGCCATTGATATAGATATTAAGGTTCAATCTACTACTTTAGTTTTAATTACCTAGATAGGGTTGTTTGTGGTGTGTGTCCATGGCATGTCCTTGATGGGCCTAAATCCTGACCTTGTTTGACTGAGTAGTTCACCATCCCTAGGTTGAGGTACGCTCTCAACCAATGGAGTAAGAGTGTGGCCTTATAGGGATCCATATTAACATCTAATGAAACTAATCATGTGTGTGGCTACCGAAAAAACCCAGACTCGTGATGCCTGACAAAGTCCTCAAATAGACAAATGGGAAAAGTCCCCACATGCAAGTATTCACAAAATGATTGAGAAAGAGACTAATGTGTTTCTTATGTTTGTCAAGGGATGAGTGTAATCTACGCTCACATAGAGTGATGAGCCAAGTTCTGCAATCCATAGTCATGGTCGCATGGCTATGATGGTTGAGAATGCCTAAAGAGAGGTTAAGCTCATAGAAGCCAATACTGGTTGCTTCATGGTTCAATGATTATCATATCAACATGGACATGTTATGTGGTTTGATGAGGAATCATAGTGCACAAATTAATAGCCTTATTGGATGATAGGGTAGAATCATTAATGACCACTGATTTAGTGGTATGAGGAGACACATTGGCATTCTTCTTCTCTCTCCTTTCTTGTCTTCCATTTCTAAATCTACAATCACCCTAACTCTCTCATGTTTGATTTTTGTTTGATTTTTTTATTGGTGGTCTCAAGTGGAGGAGCAATTGTATAATTGGTTGTTTAAGAACTGACTTAACTTATGTAGTTGCAGATCCATGTAATTTTGATCGGGCTAAGCTACTGCTTGCATGCTTGTTCATGTTGCTTCTTCCCCTTCTTCCTTGGTTGATCAAATTTTTCTTAAGCCTAATCAAAACCATCATTCATGTAAGCATGCTCTTCTTCATCTCATTTTCCTTCATGTCCTCCTTCAACTTCTTCTTGCTTGGATTGTTCCATGGTTTTTCTTCACCTAAGATCAACCTAGGGCTAAAAGCTTGCTTCTCATTCATCCCTCCTTTCTCCTAGTTGCTCTTAAGTCAATGGAGGAGCGTTGTTTGGACCTTTGGTGGAGGAAAGCTAGAAACTTCCATCTTGTTCATAGAAAAGGTGTTGTTTGAAGCTTATTTAAATCTAGAGTAGTAAATATTAAAGCTTTATCTTCTAGTTCATGGTGAATTGGTGTGGATTTCATATACACCATTGTTAAAGTGAATATAACAACTTGTTTCATTTTTTACCTACACTGAACATATAGATCATGAATTTGTTACAAACCTCTTTATTGCTAAAAGGTGATATCTTGTGAACTATTTGATCATGAAAGATAGTAATTTGATAATTCATGGTCATTCTAATCTTTTAACTATAGCCCTTGATGTTCAATGCATTCCTAGTTAGACATGCATGTATGCATATTGGAACTATAATGGAAAATACTTTTAAATATGGTACAATTATGGTGTTTTATACCATAAGCTAGAATTTTGAGTCACATAAGGTTCCTTGTTTTTTTAGAACTCTTATCAAACATTTTTATGTCTTTTCCTCAACCATTATACTGCTAAATTTTCACTAGAAATACATCCATTAGTATGATTTGCTCTTTTATGCATGAATTTAGTTTTTTTATGCAAAACCTTGTACTCTATGCAACTTACATATACCTTCAAGTCTGAAGTTGATATTTTGCATGGTGGAACGTTATTTTTACAAGAGATGGAATTCTAGAACCTCGTATGATTATCATTCTCCTATGATGTTTTGACCTCAATATGGAATTTTGTGTAGAATCAACATTGTGGGGCCCTACTTTGTATATGTGTACTTGCTATGGACGAGAGTGGTTGCATGCATCCTGATTTTGTAGTTGGTTTGCACGGTTAATACATTTATCTTCTAAGTTCCAAAGGAAGTTTATTAATTTATAGATGTCTTTATGTTAATTTTATGTAACTTGATTGATGCAGCTAAAAAAAGTAATTAATATAATGAATCAAGTGCAACCCCATGTCCATGATTCCATTGACCTGTTTCCCTATATCTATGAGGGAAATAGTGAAACTGGTTAATCTTGTAGTAATATGAAAATGGTGCAAAGTTGCTAAGAATATATTTTGTGAATATATGGGTGTTTGGGTTTACTAACATCAAAAAGTTCTTATTTGGTCTCACTTGAGATCAATGGTCTGGTGATATGTGATAGACAGTGGTTGTAGCTATAATTTGGTATTTTGTATTTTATACCCTAAATCTTGATGTCATGACTTGTATGCCTAGGGAAGACTTGTGATATATGTGGACTGGACTTTAACAAATCCATGATAGAACTATTGATTGCGTACTATACATTTGTTTAATCTCACCCAGAATCTGATGTGTAGAGAAATCTAATAGAGTATGGTAATCCTTAATTCTTATGGGGCTGGTTTGGCCTTTTCAACCATTTGCTAGTAGTTTGAGTGGTACTCCTCCAACCACCTAGGGATTAATAAAGCAAGTAACCAACCTTGGAGTATATATGCTTAGATTTATTGAAAAGTCACATTGGATTTATAATATTATACTTTTACTTCCAAAATATATATTATATGTGATTCATAAACTACATTTGTATATGAAGATGTATAACTACATTCTCTATAATAATCTTCATTCTTGTTTTTTTTTGGAAGCCATGAAGCTATCTATTCATCATGTCCTCCTCATGCACGCAAACTCAAAAGTGCATTACAAAAATTTGAATCTTGTAAGGAGTTAAAAGTGGTAGTACTACTACCATTACATAGATCAGTAGAAACAGACTTAGAATCCCTTAGGGAGGTCTTATGTAAGTGAAGAACTCGAGGTTCTTTTTAGATAACCAATCTACCACCTTGTTCATCTCTTGACATTCATAGTGTAGGATCCACTCAAGATTCTTCAATTTCTGAATATCACTCACCCAGTTTGCATACTTTGAGTTTAAAGAGTTGTCTTCCAAAATCATCCTAATCGAACATTGGCTATCAGAAGACACCTCCGCCCTTAGATACATGCATTTACTAACTATGTCCAACACCAATTTGGTCACCCATAGCTCAGCTTCGAGAACATCACACATCCTCCTACTATCAGCAACCCCTCCCAACCAGTGTCCCTCATTGTTGCGTGCAACAACGGCAATAGTCATCCATTTTCCTTTAACAATAGTGTTAGTGTTGAGTTTAATGTAGTTCTCCTAGAGTCTCCTCCAAGTACCTTGAGCCCTTGCTAGATTTTCCTTCATCGGCTCCCACTAGTTTTCCTGTATCATTTGTTTCTGTTTAAGAATTAAGTTCATAGTGTGCCTCATGTGAGTGACCTTCTTGTCAAACATGTAGCTATTCCGCACCTTCCAAATATGCCAACATTGGATCAGAAAGATTTAGGCTTGGTTAGTTCTGTGTTTCATATTCCACCTAATCCACCTTGTCAGTTGAGGATCACCCTCAAACTTGTTTATATCCACATCCTCAAGTACTAGTGGCCATATGATTTTCACTTTCGAACAATCTCTAAGAGTGTGCAAAATTGACTCCTCATGGACATTGCATATGGGACACTAATTATTGGTTGGCATGCTCCTCTTCACACGTACCACGTTACTTAAGATGGCAGTGTGGCTCACTATCCACATGAACATATTGGATCTGGATGAAGCCTTCATCTTCCTGATCCTCTCCCATTCCCCATCACATTTGATTTCTTTTGAACTCTAGATTGCACAGTATGTTGATTTGGTAGTGAAGTCACCAATGACAGGGTGCTTCCAAGTTTTACATTAGGCTTAGAATCACTAGAGGGTGGTTTGATATGGAGGGTTTCTTCAGTTGTCTCCTTTCGCAGCCAATAATCAAGGAATATCGTCTCCTAAACACCTCCAATTAACACCACACAGTTGACAGTCAGATCCAAGAGCTCGATTGGGACCTACCTTAAAGCTTTATCAAGTAGCCTTCCCTCCTTGGGGATCCATATGTCCAATTAGAAATATGTATCCTCACCAATAATCATTGTGATGTAAGAGTTATGTTCTATGAAGTGTCTTACTTGGACCACTACCTTTCTCAACTGAGACATGTTGCTTCTAGAGTCGCCATTGAATTGATGGAACTTCCTATTCATGGAAAGGGTCCACTGTGTATGTCTTTTTCTCCTATTATCCTAGGCATTCTTAAAAATCAAAGGTTGATTGCAGTCCTACATGGATTTATTTCCCAGACCTTTGTTTTCTTTCCTACTGATAACCTTCTCCCACTCTACCAAAGAGACCAGCTTATGATTGTTTTTATCTCCCTAAAGGAATCTTCAGGTTGTGCCATCAATCATGTCACAAATTTTGAGGGGGTGACGGCCATTTGCATAACATATATCAGTATGACCGCAAGGATGGACTTGACCATACAGACATGGCCATCAAGGGAGAGACATATCACTGCCCAAGCATTGATCCTTCCATTAAGCTTCTCTAGGATTCAGTATATGTTTTCTTGGTAGCTCTTGTGTGGAAAATTGGAACGCCTAAGTACTTCACCAGATCATTCGTTTGCATGAATTTGTTGCAGTTACAGATAGCCCTCTTGGTTTCCCAATCAACACTCCTTGTGAAGAAATCATGGTTTTGTCAATTGAGATAGCTTGCCATGGGGCCCTTTCAAACTTGCAAAAACATTGCACAATCATCTAGATATTGCTTTGGTTTCTTATTAGAAGAAGATAAAATCATCTGAGAAACACAGATGTGCAATCTTCAAGTTGTTTCCAAGAATTCTGACCAGAGTTCACTCCTTGCTCTGGATTCTCTCCTCAATCATCTGACTAAGTCACTCAAGACACATGAAAAATAGGTACAGGTACAGTGGGTCCCCATATAACAATCCCCTCGTGGCTTTGAATGCTAGCAAGGTATTCCCATTCCAATTGATCTTGATGTCGCCTCCTGTGATAGAGTTCATAACAAATCTCCTAATGTATTTGGGCAGATCAAGATTGATTAAAGTGTTTGCAATGAACTCCCAGCTCATCATGTCATAGGCCTTGGTTAGATATACCTTAATCACCATGGTTTTTGTGTCCTTATCCTTCTTCATATTGTGTACCATCTCCTACACCAGGACTATATTATCTGTAATGTGCCTACCCAGCACAAAGCTGATCTGGGAAGGAGATTTCTAACACGGTAGCAATCTCTTCATATGGTCGACAACAATTTTAGAGCATAATATAAGACAGATGTTGTTTAGTGAGACAGGCCTAAAGTGTTTGAAGGTTTCATGTGTTGGGCCCTTAGAAACTAAGACAATAGATGCTTGACACAACCGTTCATCCAACGGCCTACCATTCAATGCATTCATTGTTGTCTTCCACACAGAGTTAACAACAACTTCCTAGTTGTTTTGTAAGAACTATGTAGTAACGCCATCTGGCCTAGCTGCCTTATAAGGGTCCATGTCTCAGAGAATGGTGGGAATCTCCTCCTTGGTTGGTGGTTTGGCGATGACCTGAAGGTCCTATTGAGTTCATTTATAAAAATTGGTCAGAATGGAGATGATAGACGAGTTGAAATTTCCTCCTGGAGTAGTAAAAATGCTCTTGAAGTAGTCTGTAATCATGGATGTGATAGCAGTCAGATCAGTCACCCAATTATCATCCGCATCCTTTAGTTTGATGATCGAGTTTCTGCATTTTCATTAGTTTACAAAGGCATGGTAAAAACATGTATCAATATCACCATTTTTCAGCCACTTGACATGGCTTTTGAGCTTCCACTCCTCCTCTTCTCCTTTCAAAAAGGGACAGTTTAGATTGCATATCAATGAACAGTTGATCTATGACCGGAACAAATTCTTCTACTAGACTATCTTTGAACACATGATTCTTTGAAGGATATTTTCTTTGTTCTTATGTCTCTTTCTCAAGTTATCCTTATCCCACTACATCAGGTTGTTCTATGCTTGGCTCAAAGTCTTAGAAAGCACTTTGTCACCCCTTCAAACATCCCTAAGAATTATATTGACCTCTGAGTCCGTCTTCCAATGTGCTTTGGTCTAAAATCTTGGGGCTCTTCTAATAGGTGTATTTGTGGTGACTAGCAGGGGACAGTGGGCTGGTTATACCATAGGTAGGTGTGTAATAATGAGGTGCGGGAACTAGATAATGAGCTCAATGTTTTCTATAGACATATTGAGGCATTCATGAAGAAGGTCGTGCCTATACATGAATTTTTTTCATGTAAAACCCAAATCAGTGAATCCCACTTCTACTAAGGCATTAAAGAAGATGCTAGATTAATTTTAATTGAAAGACTCTCCACCAATCTTCTCTTTTGGGGCCAACATCATGTTGAAGTCCCCTAACACGATCCAAGGGTCTGTGTAGAGGTGACCCATTCTAATGAGATGTTTCCACAACAAGGATCTCAAATAAATATGTGGGTTAGCATAGAGAAATGTAACTATAATAGAATTATTGACCTTGTGCTGAACTACCTATGAGTACTGACTACTATAACATTACATTGTTCTTCATTCCAATAGAGCCAAATACCACCCGCAAACCCTCAGGCTTCTGATTGGTGAGAGTTCATGAATCCCAACCATTTTATGGTTGTCAGTGCACTGCACAAATTGATTTGCGATTCAATGATGCCCACTAAATCATGTATATGAATGCATGGGTACTCCTTTAAAGTTCTACATGTATCCAGATTTTCAATCCTTCTGACATTCCAAATCAATAGCTTGACCATCAAATCTATGAAAAGGGATGTGGGAGGAACTTTTAGACATGGTTTGGATCATGGTTCTCCTTTCCCTTCTCCACTTCCATGACATACACCTACAATTCCTCATCCTCTAGTTTCTCCAACAATCTAGGGCTCTGCCTTAGATGTTCCTGGCTAATGCTAACATGCCCACTTCTTTTCATTTGTGTTCCACTTCCCTTGATTTCCTACCCACTATCTTATTTTTACCTTCTTCCCTACTATTATTTCTTCTCTTAGACCCGCTAGGAGTATGGAATGACAGGCTCTATGAAACATCTTTGGGGTTGACCCCCATTTCAGCATCGTTGTTCTTGTCAATGATGGCAATGACTTCATCAACTTCAGGTAAGACCACTGGATGATGCATTCCCTTCCCATTTTTGTACCCATTGAGTGTAGATTCCTCCACCTACTTAACAACATGTTCATTTTGTATTTCCTTTCCTCTACAGTTTCAATGTTATTCATCTTCTTCTTCATCCAAATCCTAGTTGGTCTTGGCTTAGCTTCAGGTTCGACAATCAACCACCCCCTCAACCAAATATCCCTACCACCACCCCTTCATTAGATGAAAGGATAGATGCCTTGGAGCAATTCATCGTTGCTCAACAAGCTCATCAAAAGGCGATGGATGCCCAACTAGCTCATCTATTTGCCCAATAGAAACCCCCTATCGGGACTTTTGCAGGGCAGCTCGAAAACAACCCCAAACATCCCGAACAACTCAAGGTTGTCTTTTCTCATTCGGGAAAAGTGCAAACTCCTCCACCTCCTAAAAAATCTCCAGACCCACCTCTAGAATTCAAGGATGAGGACATCGTCATTGTTGAACCTGAAGCTACATTCAAACCATCCACCCCCACCCTTGGAACCCCTCAAGAATAAGACAAAGAACCAATCTACAAACCTCGACCTCCCTACCAATCCCACCTCAAACAAACAAGACTTGATGCCTGTTTCATTAAATTTAGGGATGCTATGAAAAAAATACATGTCGACATTCCCTTCCATGATGCTTTGGCTGACATGCCCACGTGGTCCAAGTACATGAAATCTCTCTTTAATAGGAAGTATATTACTAAAGAATGCGAGACTGTTAAACTTACTAGGACCACTTCAGACATTATCCTAAGTAAGATGCCTAAAAAATAGAAGGATCCAGGTTCTTTTGGAATAGGATGTTACTTGGGTGACAATGATTGTAGAAAAAGGTTAGCAGATTTAGGAGCCAGTATATCCATCATGCCTTATAACCTTTGCAAAAGACTAGGATTCAATGACATGTTACCCACAGTCATGACCATCCAACTAGCAGACTCATCCACAACCAAACCCATGGGAATCATAGAAGACATTCCGGTAAAAGTTAGAAATGATGCATATGTCCCTTGTGATTTTTTTATCATGGACATCAAGGAAGATTTACGCTACCCCCTCATTTTCAGACGTCCCTTCTTAGCCACTACCCGTGCCTTAATTGATGTCAAGGCTGGCACCATTTTGTTAAGGCTAGGGAAGCAAAACCTTGAGTTTAGAGTGTTTGAAAGCATGAGGGGACCTAGTCTTGAGGAAGAAGTCTACCTCCTTGATTGCATTGATGAATTATCCCAACTAAGGCAAGAATGGGAATTAGTTGATGACCCCCTATGCACCGCCCTCACTATCCCCACTGAATGTGATTTTGACAATGAATCATTAAATCAACTCAAGATTCATTTGGATAACTTTAAGGAAATCCCATGTGCTGAGATTGAGGACATTAAAATGATCTCCACCATAAAATATAAACCTAAACCACCAAAGGCCCCAGAAATGAAGACTCTCCCCATAGGTCTGAAATATGTTTTTCTTGATGAGCTAGAACCGTGCCCGGTCATCATAAACTCTTCCCTTCCACTCGAACAAGAAAACAAACTTATGGGTGAACTTAGAAAAAAAAGGAGATGCATTGGGGTATAAAATGACAGACTTAGTTGGAATAGATCAATCCATTTGCATCCACAAAATCCCTATGATAGAAGACCACAAACCTTCTCGAGATCCACAATGAAAACTCAACACAAACATGAAGGAAGTAGTCTGTCTAGAGGTGATCAAACTTTTGACTATAGGAATCATCTATCCCATCTCTGACTCCCCATGGGTCAGCCCAGTTCAAGTTGTTCCCAAAAATGGAGGGACTACTGTCATTCGTAATGAGAAGAATGAACTCATCCCCACTCGTACAGTCACAAGATGGAGAATGTGCATTGACTACAAGAAACTCAACAAAGCCACTAAGAAAGATCACTTCCCTCTTCCCTTCTTAGATCAAGTTCTTGAACGTTTAGCTCATCAACAATACTTTTATTATATAGATGGCTACTCAAGTTTTTATCAGATTCCCATCCATCCTGAAGATCAACAGAAAACCACTTTCATATGCCCTTTTGGTACATATGCCTTTAGATGAATGTCCTTTGTCCTGTGCAATGCACGGGCCACTTTTCAAAGATGTATGTCTGCTATTTTTTCAGGGTTAACTGAAACTGTCATGGAAGTGTTCATGGACGATTTCTCAGTCTATGGAGACAATTTTGATTCCTACCTTCAAAACCTCTCTCTTATCCTTAATAGATGTATTGAATCACACTTAGTCCTTAATTGGGAGAAGTGTCACTTCATGGTCAAGGAGGGTATTATTCTAGGCCATAAGGTGAGCAACCACGGCTTTGAAGTAAAGCAAGCTAAGATTGAGGTCATCACCAAGCTACCTCCCCCAACCTATGTCAAAGACATCTGAGCCTTCTTAGGACATGTCGGGTTCTATCGGAGATTCATCTGTGATTTTTCCAAAATCACAAAACCTCTCACCAATCTTCTTCAAAAGGATGTGCCTTTCCATTTTGATAAGGCATGCATGGCGAGCTTTCTATGTTTGAAAAATGCTCTCACCACCACTCCTATCATCTGTGCTCCTGACTGGGCCTTACCCTTTGAAATCATGTGTGATGCTAGTGATTTTGCTGTAGGTGCCATTTTAGGACAAAGAATTGACAAGAAACACCACGTCATTTATTATGCATCCAAGACCTTGGATGAAGCTCAGCGAAATTACACAGTCACCGAAAAAGAAATGCTAGCCATTTTCTATGCATTTGATAAATTCTGCTCATATCTTGTTGGATCAAAGGTTGTTGTTTACACTGATCATGCAGCCATTCGCTACCTCATGACCAAGAAAGATGCCAAGCCCAGACTCATAAGATGGATTTTGTTATTACAAGAATTTTACCTAGAAATCTTAGACAAGAGGGGTTCTGAAAATGTCATGGTTGATCACCTAATTTGACTTAGCTATAGCCCCATCGATGACAACCCCATAAATGAATCGTTACCCGATGATCAATTGCTTAAGGTAGACTCCCAATTCCCTTGGTTTGCTGATTTCATAAACTATTTAGCCGCAGGAGTATTGCATCCCGACTATACGGGACACTCTAAAGCTAAATTTTTACATGACATCAAAATTTATTATTGGGATGAACCTTATCTTTTTATACTTTGTGCCGATGGTCGATATCGTCGTTGTGTTTCCCACGAAGAAAGCATCGCCATTTTGGAACAATGTCATTCTGGCCCCTATGGTGGTCATATGAGTTCCCAAAAAATAGCTAGAAAAGTCCTACAATGTGGATTCTTTTGGCCCACCATCTTCAAAGACTCATATGATTATGTTCTCTCATGTGACCAATGCCAAAGGACAGGTAACATTTCCAAGCGTGACCAAATGCCTCTCATTTCTTGGCAGGAAGTAGAGATATTTGATGTTTGTGGGATCGACTACATGGGCACATTTCCTTCTTCTTATGGGTTTGCTTACATTTTAGTCGTAGTCGATTACATGTCAAAGTGGGTTGAAGCCATACCCACTAAAACCTGTGATTCTAAACATGTTAAGAAACTCTTTAAAGATATCATTTTTCCTAGATTTAGAGTCCCTCGCATCGTCATTTCCGACGGGGGATCCCATTTTTTGGAGAAAAGTTTTGAGGCTCTTTTGAAAAAATATGGAGTTTACCACAAAGTCACCACTCCTTACCATCCTCAGACTAGTGGACAAGTAGAAGTATCCAACAGACAAATCAAATCTATTTTAGAAAAAACCGTTGGACGCACTAGGAAAGATTGGGCGTTAAAAATCAATGACGCTCTGTGGGCATATTGTACTGCCTACAAAACACCCATTGGAACCACCCCTTTCAGACGGATCTACGATAAGTCATGTCACTTACCAATAGAACTAGAGCACCAAGCTAGTTGGGCCATCAAAAGTTTGAATTTTGACCTTTCCAAGGCTGGAGAGAAACGTTTTGTCCAAATGAATGGGCTTGATGAACTTAGGATAAGTGCCTATGAAAACGCAGGAATCTACAAAGACCAAACCAAAATGTGGCATGATGGTCATATCAAGTGCAAATACATTAGAGAATGGGATCAAGTTTTAGTTTTTAACTCAACATTACGACTTTTTCCAAGAAAACTCAAGTCGAGATGGTATGGCCCTTACATTGTCAAGTGTGCGTATCCACACGATGCTTTTCTTCTCTGGGATAAAGTTTTGGGTGAATTTAAGGTCAATGGACACCGTCTTAAAAGATACATCACTATTGAAGATGTCGTTGCCTCAGACTCAACCAAATATCCACCCTTGGAAGACATGAACATAACTGACCCTGCAACTTACCTAGAATCTAAATAATCTGATCCTTGTCGAGCCACGATGTTAAATAAGGTGCTAGTTGGGAGGCATCCCAACAGTATCTTCCCTTCTTGTTCTTTTTTTTCGTCTCTTTTCTTTTTCTTTTTACGTTCAGTTTTCCTTCTTATCTGTTATCGAACCGACCGGTTACTAGAACTAGCTGCTCAGCTCAAGCCTGATTTTGGGATGCCTCGACATCTCAACCAATCGGCTAGGCATCCAGCTGCTCGGCTCGCTCCCCGACCGTTCCGCAATTCTTACATGCAGTCGCCGCCCTTTACCTTCTTCTGTTCAGAGGCCAAGAGACCAGCTGATCGGCTGGATACCCAACCGATTGGCTCGTTGCTCCATTGTTCTATATAACCAACCCGACGTAAGACCACTCTCCCATCTCCTTGCTTACCCTAGCCACCACCCTCACTTTCACTCGATCGCTCGAGCTTGCCGCCACTCCGCGCACCGTTTCCGCCTCTTCAAACGAACGACATGGTCCTCAGCCAGATGTCTAGCAATTTCCGCCGCTCGGGCCCTACTCTCACCGCTCGACGCAGTTGCTCGGTCGCACCATCACAGTTGTTGTTCTTGGTTCCGTTGCCACCGCTCTGCGCATTGTTTCCGCCTCTTTAAATGACCAGCCTGGTCCTCAGCCGGACGTCTAGAAATTTCTACTGCTTGGGCCCTACTCTCACCACTCGACGCAGCTGCTCGGCCACACCATCATAGATCTGTTCAGCCGCCCTCCTGGTTGTGGCGCTGCCTGTCTCGCCTGCCAGACGATCAACCGGCCCTGCCTCACCACCACCCATTTTTCTCGACAAGTCGGCCATCGGCTTGCTCCACCGAGTGATCAGATCCAGACTCAGCCGACCGCTTCATTTTACCAGCCGCCCGTCTTAGATTTATGAAATGCTCATTTCATCAGCCAGGCGATCGGTTGGTCTTATCCAGACGATCGATTTACTTTCTCAACTGATCGGCTCATTCTCTGCAGTGGTCGTGTTTAACTGTTTCCACAAGGGAAAGGGTAAGGCCTCTACGTCTTCTTCCAGAGACCCTCCTTGTCATTCCAGTTCTCATCCCGGAATCCAATTTCGCATGCCCTCCCCTACTAGTGAGTCTTCCCCTGAGTTGGCCGAAGAGATGCTCCATGACATCGATGAGGCAGATTAGCTTCTCCATGAGATGGAGGGCACTCAGAAGGCCGCCAATGATCCAGACTCCACCATACCCCGTTCACCATGTATAGCTCCCATTTCGGGTAGCTATGACCAGTTCACTAGCGTCGAGCACCGACGGTGTTATGAGAAGATGTATGCAATTGGTGTTTCCCTTCCCCATTGGGTGTGCAGCACAACCCTAGATGCTTTGGGAATCCATGACGCTACCGACACTATCCTACGCAGAAACCACATCCTTATCTTTCCCTACCATGTCACTTCTATATAATGTGATCTCACCCTCGAGTTTTTGAGCACTTTATGTAGTTTACACTGTTCTTTTGGAAACTTGAGTTGCAAATTTTGAATTTTTGAGGAAAATCTGGAGTCTTTTGCCATGAAAATCACTTCTTTAATCCTCGATGGCAGAGATGATTATTGGCTAGAATGTTGTATGGCGCGTTCTCATGACTCCTACCTAGACAATTATGATAGAGACAAGTTTTGGGCTGAGATCATCAGACTCCTACCCCATCTTCCTAATGGGCCCAAGGCATCTTGCATCCACAACCTGGTGGTCAGTTACCTTTACCGAATCTTAGCCTGCACCATCTTCAGTCGGGAAGGTACTCGGGGAGCAATTACTCAGGTAGAACTTTATGCTCTCTGGTGTCTTTTACATGAAGAGACTTTGAACTGGGGCAATGCTATTATTGAGCACTTTGGTACCCAAGCCAGCCGAGCCACTTCCTCTTCTTTTCATATCGTCCACTATGTCACCCATCTCGCAATCATTTTGGGCTACATCCACATCACCTTTCCTCCGCTAGAGCTCAAAAATCATCTCATCAACACTCAGTATTTGAAGAATAGTAGGTTTGTCTATTTGGGCACCAAGGGAGTTTATTACCTTTTGTTTAAAGACACTCAGGTGGTCCTCCAGCTCCCGTTACATTCGCAGTTTGCAGCAGCAAACGACATCTACGAGTTAACTGATCTACCAGGCCATATACAGAGATTCAATCTGGAGCATCCCGACCCAGACACCGTCCTTGAGCCACAACCTCACAGGAGGAGCCTCTCTTTAGAGGCTCACGACGAGGACACTGGACCGCCACCGCCACCTTCCAGACGTCGCACTAGGCGACGAGCAGATGACGATGTCGGCCCCTATGGCTTCTATGAGGTCCAGATTCAGCTGGATGAGATTCAACGAGAGCAGAAGAGATAGGGCCACCAGCTCAATCACATGTACCTGATGCAGCGTTCACAGGAGTCTTGGCATGTGGACTGCGGTCACTATGCCCCTACTCGACCAGCATATGAGGAGTAAGGAGCACAACAGAGTTATCCGAGTCCTGACTCTCCTTATTGGGGACACTACTACTCCTCCCACCAGCAGCACCCCCCACCGCAGTGACTCTTCCCTCCATCTCATTCTAAGAGTTTGCTCGGGCTGAGCAATATTCTAAGTCTGGGGTGGGGTGGGTGGTACATGATCCACCCTCTATCTTCCCTTTTCATCATTTTTTTTTGCATTTTATTTTGTATTGCTTTGTTTTTCTTTCAAACATAGGCCTTTATCTAGTCGTCTGAATGTTGTATTTTATCTTCAAAAATGAAATTTGTTACAACAATTGCATTTTCAAATTTATTCAAAAAACTTTGAAATATCAAGTTCCCCTATGATCATGAAAGTAATTCTTGGAAATGGTGGCAAGCCTTAGAGTATCAAATAGAATCAAATGTAGATTTTCTTATTTTTAGCATTAGTTTAACTTATTTTTTTTACTCTCATATAATGTAGCTACATGTCTTTTCCATCTTATGCAACGACATTCAAAAAAAAGATTGAAATTCACACATGGGGACAAATAAATCTGCTTGCCAAACCCTAAGTTTGGGGTGGCAAGCCCCTTCTCCCTCTCTCTTCCATACCCCTCATAAATGTAATAGGGGTGCACCGCCAAAAGATGCCAAAAAAGAGAGCACACAAAAAATTGCGGTCAATGTAATCGCAAGTCCATAAATAATATCCCAAGTCGAATAGAGGAGGGATCCATCTTCCACACCCCCACTTCTATCATCCCCGTGAATGAAAATTGAAAAAAAAATTGAAAGTTGAGTGTCGAAGTCAAGTTAGATCAAGACTGTCTTTACAAAGTATAAGTTTAGAAAATTAAGTTATGGAAAATGTTTTCTTAAGAAACATAGAGCTTGCAATTTGTGGTTCTAGGAGATGGGTCGCTTGGCCATGAAAAGGATAGAAGAATTACTAATCTAGGGAGGACGAACTTGATTTCTAAATTCTTTAAATCATTTTGATTTTTCAATTGCTTGAGGACAATCAAAACTTTAAGACCAGGCTATTTTGATGAGTGCTATTTCAGCACTTCTTTTCTACAAATTATTAAGCTTGTCACATAGAAATACTCAATTCATCTCTTGAAATTGCACAAATTAATATTTTCTCATTTTTATCAGAAATCTGACAATCTTGTGTATTTTATTGCAGTTTTAGAACTTGAGTCGATCGTCTGACATCACCAACCGATCATTTCACTATCACAACCCGATCGTCTTAGTTGTTCAACCGCTCGTATTGCGTTCTAGCGTCGATCATTGCTCTTGATCAGACGACCGACCAGATCGCCTGATTCCTAGTCCAAATGCTCGGCCCAAGCCCTATTGATGGGAAGAAATGCACCAAGATGTTTTTACTGCACTGCCACCCTAATTAGGGTTGGCAGATGATCGCTTGGCAGTCGCCATCCACCAGTGCCAGCCGATCGGTTCACTTCTAAACCGATCGGTTGGCGATGCGCATACAACCAAAAAAACCAGCCGCCAACCTCAAAGCTTTTTACCCTAATTGTAAAAGTGCCCCCTCCCTCTCCTATAAAAGGAGGGGCACTTCCTCCTCCCAGAGGCATCTCGGGTTTTCTTGTATTAGCATTCTGGAGCAAAAAATTTCTTGTATTCTTCTAGTTCTGAAATAAAGTATCCTGGCAATTTTGTTACATGTTATTCTGTTGTGTTTAGATCTAGTACTTTCGTTTCTTCTCCTCCCCTCTCTTCAGCAACCGAGTAAGGTAGGAAGAGACATCCATCTTCATTGTCTCTAATCAAGGATTAGTAGTCGTAAGACTTGAAGATGGCTAGATCACTTCCTTCCTCTATCTCTCTTTGCTCCTTCTCCATGAGTGAGTAGTTCTTTATCGAGGCAAGGGGAATAACCCCTTAGCCATGTCTTTATCGACTTTTTCTTAAAAATGATCCTAGATAGCTTTTGGGTTTAATAACTAATTGATCTATCAAAGTAATTAATTGATTTGATCAAAAGTTAATCTGGATGGATATGACTGTGGAAGTTCAGATTTAGAACAACAAACCCAATCACATAGGATTTTGAAATGACCGTGAATCTTCTTCTTTTAGGATGATGAACTAAGAAGCATGAGCACCAAGACCAATGGGCTCATGTGGAGTCCATCTTTAGTGGATTTTTATTAATTCACTTTCCTTCATCGCATTCGTTGTTTTTAAAGGATTCGTTTGATTTTGCCTAGGCTAAGGTGGTGAAAACCCCTAAAGCCACGATTCTCATCTCTTGATCTAATCACTACTTGCTTTTCCTTTCTTTAATCTATAGTCTTTTCATTCATAATAGTTTTTCTTGTGCTAACAACAATCTTAATTTTCCTGGTGACAGGGCAAATTTACATTATTGTTAAGTGCATTTCCAATCTTGCATTTCTTTCCTTAGTGTTAATCACCAACCCCCAAAACTTGACTTTTACTTTCTGTTCCAAATCATAAAAATACCAAAAACAAATAATAAGTTCTTCAAACAATTGGGATAAAAAGAAACAATCTTAAAAAATTGTCCTGTGGGATCGACTCTTTCTATACTAGCCTTAATCGGAAAGTTGAGAAGGATTAAACTCTAGGATAATTATCTTAGTGATTGTAAGTGCTAAACGACGCATTAACATGCCACATAGATTGTATTCATCATACAGGCTAGAATTTTTTTTATCATGGTGCTACCTTCCCGTTGAGTATTCCTTTGTTCCTGGATGGGTTTTCTCAACTGTTTCCCCCTTCAATGGGTTTTCCACTACTTGTTACTTTTTGTGATTAGTTGTTACCTAATGACTTGCTCGTTGTTGTCCTTAGGACCCCAGTGGGTGGTGGTTTTGGTATTTCATTACAGTTCTTGGAAATATGCCCCTCTATGACACAGATCAGACAAGCATATTCCACCTCATATTTTAATCCTTTGGTGAGGATTGAAGTAATTAGTTCCTTCCTTGTATTGATTTCAACAGCTAGCCTGGAGAACCTACTCGTTCTTTTGACAACGTGGGTGTCCACCTTGACTAGCCCTCCTAAATCCAATCCAATATACTCAAATATAGTCGTGACATAGAGATGTAGGGGGGGATTCACCACTCACACCCAAGTGACTATGCACTCTGGTAGGTCCTCAGTTGGAACAAAGGATGGTGTCCTATCCCACACCACCAAATTGCACCAAAACAGCTTGCATGGGCCCCTATCCTTATTGTATTGTAATCTTTCTCACATGGCAATTGGACTACCAAATTCCCAAGTTTCAGCTCGTACTTATTAAACCTTCCAAAATTTTCTAGATAAGTTTAAGTCTGTCTCATAAAGTCATGTATCCTTTTTCAGCACCTACCAATCACATCACCAATGTGTATTTCCATGGCCACACTAGCTTTTCCTCTACCTCCAGATCCATGGTTAATGTCAGCTTGCCTTCCACTTCCCCTAATGTAACAGCAGTCATAGAGAGGTTCTCTTCAAAGAGCTTTTCCAGAAAGAAATACTTAGTCATATTCATGTTATATGTGGACCCCTTAGATACTACTCTTGTAATGCCCCGATCCCCGTGCCAACTCTAATAACCCCAAAGACCAGAGAGTCAACCTTGGTAAACCACCCTTAACTTTTTCTTTTCTTAATCACTTAAAATTAACTTTAAAGGAAAATCTTATAACTTGGAATAAACTAAAATCTTACTAAACTACGGAAGCAACTACTATTTACATTACTAAATAGGTACAACAGATTTACACAACATATTACATTTTTCATGCAAAATATAAAGCACAACAGACAACTTAAAACTAAACTCCTGATAAAAAAAAAACTTAAAACTAAACTACATATTACATTATATTCTCTCTCTACCACACCACATGCCCCAAGGACCGAGGGGAAAGGACTAAGAGACCTCTATTCTAACTATGAACTACCTTCTAAGAGCTTGGATGATGAGATCCTTTAGCTTCCTCGTCCTGACGTTGACCTGGAAAAAAAATTTAGTAGGTTGGTGAGCTACTGGCTCAGTGAATAGAATTTCACCCAACCATTACAGATAACTCATTTATGTTTATTAAACTAAAATAAAATGCAAGAATTACTACATTGATCAGATCTAACAATTATAATTAAATACCACAGGGAATGTAAATATTACATTTAAAGAACAATTGTTGTAAAACTATACCTGAATCGTTCTTAACCTTTCTTACTTATGAGAAACTCTTTAAACCTATATGAACATATTTTAGCTTATACCATGATCATATGAAGTGTACTCTACATATGAAGACTCATAGAGAACTACGATCTCACCGTACAAGACTTAGTTGACACACCTAGCAATGCTAAGCCTGACTACGTCACTAGTCTGCAATAGGAAAATGGCTCTCTGGCCTCGGCACACCTATTATGCCATAAAAATTGGACTCCTCCTCTAACCTGAGCACACAGGTGGAGAGTCAAGCCACCTATTGGCTTTTCTATACTCTAGTACCACCAGGATCTTTAGTTGATGTTGGACACTACATTCTGTATTTTAAGGAGACTTCCACCAGGGCTTCGTCCCCCGTACCACCTGTTAGTACGTTCCGACCCCCGTATACTGGACACTATCAGGGTTAGGTTGTTTCATCCCTACGGCGCAGACCTCTCATAGGGAATCTATGGTGTTCAGGGCTCTTAAGTCTGTTATTTTATTATTCTTGGAAAGCTCTTACTATATTGTATCGTTTCCCTTACTTATACTTGACTCTGGTATCTCTATAGTACCGTGTCTAATTATTTGAAGTTTATAACACAACATGTATATCATTCTAAACTTGGCAGAGAAATAAACTCAAAATACTGTAATATACTGAGAAATCAACATACTATACATGTAGGCAGACTGAAATGCTTAATTAAATAGAATTCATGTCCATTTGGCCCTTTTACACTGGAATCATGCTATTGAACTTCTTAATACATTGATAAGAGTTAATTACTTGGCATACGAGTAATCATCATTAGCACCTATAAATTATTTACACTTTCTTGGAAAATGTGCACATCGACCCTAATCCTGGGTTGTGCATCCCATAACTTAATTAAGAGTTAATTGCTTAACATGGCAAGATTTAAATAATAATAACTAAGAATTTCTAATGATGTCTATGAGAGATGCGCCAATCCGTGTCAATACTAACCACACATATTAACTATAACTTGGAGTGTGCAAACATGTTTCCATTGAACATCACAAGTCATCATCTTTTTCTATGAAATGCACAATTAGTAAATTAATAGAATCACTGCCTGAGTTTATACCCATACCGTACAACTACTGTAACCCTGGGGTCGTGCACAAAGTAAGTCGTGCCACTGTCTTCAATCTCGTAAACTGAACAAACTAGGATCATGCAAAGCATGAAGAAGAGAAATGTGCCATAAAAAGTTAGGTGACGCCAATACCGCACGGCACCTGGGTAACCATTGTTACCCACTAATAACATAGTTCTAATCGAAAAAACCCATTTATTGGAGTTAAATCTTGCTTGGTGAGTGAGATTCTTCTCACAGAGGTTCAAGATGGCCGAAATCGACTGGAAACACACCCAAAACCTTCTTCTGGGCGTCCACGGGGTTGTCTTCAACCTAGGGCTTGCCCTAGTTCAGACCTACTGCAAACAATGGCTTCTTTCCCGTGCCCAAGTTGAGGAAAGGAGAGGGGAAGGTAGTTGGGAGTTGTATATTTGGATCCTAGCCTCACGGCCGAGCTCAGTGGTGTTGATTCAAGGTGCTTCTCACACTAAGATGGTCCCTGGTCGGTGCCACAAGTTGTTGCACACCTACTGCTGGCCATCGGCTCAAGTAGGTTGAGGTCACAGGTGGTTGGGCCAAGGAAGAGAGGAAGGAAGAAGGAAGAAGAAGAAAGGAGGATGGCGCCAGCTGAATCGGAGCTAAGGGGCTCGAAATCGCCCCTCCCTTTTCCCCTACTACTAGTCGATGGGGCTGCTGTGTGTCGCTGCTTCAAGCGGTGCTTTGCACCGATCGGGGGTAAGGGATAAGGGATAAAAGGGGTTATAACTTATTGGTAAATTGCAGTTTAAACCCAAAAACTTCAAACTTTCATAATTTTCTCTCTATAAGTCTGAATTACATGATTTTTCTGTCATTCTTTTAAGAAAAAGATTATAAACCTTCTCAAGGTATAAAAACACAATAACTAAACCATCTTATCTAGGTTAATCATCTTAGGTAATTAACTTAACGATTAACACCGTAGTTAACATTAATTACATCAGATGAATCAATCTCGACTAATGATTCACATCTTAGCTTATCTTGATTAACCATGATGTTCAACAAGGTCATTAGCACTAATCAAGGTACTTCATGCTAATCAAGGTACTTACTAACTAACCTCAATGTGGGTTATAACAATCTCCCTCCCATAAAAAAATTTCATCCCAAAATTCCTAAAAGAGAAAAGGAAACTTGTTACGCATCTCGAACTCAAGCTCCCACGTGGCTTCCTCTAGGTTGTGGTTCCTCCATATAAATTTCACTAACGGTATCTCTTAATTCTTGAGCTTCTTAATCCTCCGATCAACTATTTGTACTGGTCCTTCAACATAGGTCACATCTTCTCTTAGTTGTGCAGGTTATGGGTCTACTATCTTCTTTGTACCAGGGTAACACTTCTTCAGCATCGATACATGAAACACATCATGTAGATTAGCTAACTCGGATGGTAAATCCAACCAGTAGGCTACAGGTCCAATCCTCTCAATGATAGGATATGGGCCCATAAACCTAGGGGTTAGTTTGCCTCTCTTGCCAAACCTCAACACTCATTTCCATGGTGAAACTTTCAGATACACTTCATCACCAACCTCAAACTCCAGAGGTCTACATCTCTTGTCAGCATAACTATTCTTCCTATCATGTGTAGCTTTCAACTATTCTCTGATCACTGTAATCTTTTTTATAGTCAAATCCACTATCTCTGGTCCAAGGATTTCCTTTTCACCCACCTCATACCAACATACAAGTGATCTACACTTTCTTCCATACAGAGCTTCATACGGAGTCATACCAAGACCGGAATGGTGACTATTGTTGCATACAAACTCTATAAGGCTCAAGTGTTCTTCCCAACTTCCTCTAAAATATAGGACACATGCTCTCAGCATGTCCCCAAGAGTCTGAATGGTCCTCTATGACTGATCATCCATCTATGGGTGAAAAGTTGTACTGAATCTCAACTTTGTGCCTAAAGCATGATGCAATTCATTCCAAAACTTGGATGTGAACTTAGGATCTCTATCTGATATTATTGAAACTGGGATACCATGCAACCTGACTATCTCATCCACATATATCTTAGCCAACTTCGGGACATCAAAGGTTGACTTAATAGGAAGAAAATGAGCAGACTTAGTCACTCTATCCACAATTACCCATATCGAGTCACAACTTCTAGATGTCCTGGACAACCCTACCACAAAATCCATTGTGATATGTGTAATGCCCGGGCACACTGCCCAAGGCTCTAGTAGAGTTTCAGGAATGAAGACTGGCCCCACAGACCACCACTAGCCTTAACTGCACACTTTTTCCTCACTCACGCACAAGTCGGGGTCAACTTCCTGACTGGTCACCCATCCTAGTACTACTCCAAGCTAAGCACGGTTAACTATGGAATTCTTTAGTGATGGGCTCCCAAAAAAGGAGGTGCACCTTGGTGATATGAGTAGTCCAATCATTCCTTTTAAGATCATGTTATTTGAGGCCTCAAATCCTGAGATGTTACAATATCCCCCACTTAGGCTCTTGACATCCTCGTCAAGGCTCAACTATATGGCCTCATAATCTGACCCCATTTTAGTGCAGACCCACAATGGCCCATGGACACCCAACTCCCGATCACAAAATACCAGCGTAAGGGTGGCTACATCAACAATGGATAGCCTTTTCCTACATGCCTGGACCGCACAGCTCAAGATTGGCATGCCACATGCCCATGTGGGCCCCACCTATTAGAGGGGTTATGGCTCTGATACCATTTGTAATGCCCGGGCACACTACCCAAGGCTCTAGTAGAGTTTCAGGAATGACGACTGGCCCCACAGACCACCACTAGCCTTAAATGCACACTTTTTCCTCACTCACGCGCAAGCCGGAGTCAACTTCCCGACTGGTCACCCATCCTAGTACTACTCCAAGCTAAGCACGCTTAACTATAGAGTTCTTTAGCGATGGGCTCCCAGAAAAGGAGGTGCACCTTGGTGATACGAGTAGTCCAATCATTCCTTTTAAGATCATGTTATCCGAGGCCTCAAATCCTGGGATGTTATAATATGTTCCCACTTCCACTCTGGTATAGGGAGATATTGCAAGGTACCTGCAGGTTTCTAATGTTCAGCCTTAACCTACTGGCACACACTACACCTAGCCATGTACTCAGATACATCCTTCTTCATACCTGACCACCAGTACAACTCCTTAAGATTCATGCACATCTTAGTGTTTCCTCGATCCATCGCGTACATTGATGCATGCGCTTCCTCAAGAATTTGTTCTTTCAAATCAATGTCTCTAGGTACACACAAACTGTCATGCTAATACAACAAACCATCACCTAAAAACATAAACTCTGGTCTTTTTTCCCCTGTCATGTCCTGCATGATCTGCTATAACTCACTGTCACTCTGTTTTAGTTCCTTGATCTGATCATAAAGAGTAGGCTCGACTTGCATCTGTGTAATCAAACCACTTTGTTATGTCACTCCTAAGTCTAAGTTCAACTTCCACATCTCTACTAGCAGGTATCTCCTAAAACATGCCATAGAGAATACATCAGTTTTTAACTTGACTTCCTACTCAAGGCATCTTCTACCACATTATCCTTTCCAAGATGATAATCTATCATCACTTCATAGTCCTTGATCAATTCTAACCATCTCCGCTATATTAGATTCAGATCCTTCTAGGTGAAGATATATTGCAAGCTCTTATGATCTATAAACACCTAGCATGCCTCACCATCAAGATAGTGGTGACATGTCTTAAGAGCATGAACTACTGCAACTAACTCCAGATCATGTGTCGGGTAATTCTCCTCATTCTTATTAAGATGTCTAGATGCATAAGCTACTACTTTGCCTTCCTACATCAACACATAGCTAAACCTCTCCTTGAAGCATCACAAAACACTATGTAGCCTTTATCTACCTCGAGCAGGATCAACATTGGTGTTGTAGTCAACCTCTTATTCAAGATCTGAAAACTCTTCTCACAGTTGTCTAACCAGACAAATAGTGCATTCTTTCTTGTTAAGCATGTCAGAGGTGACGCTACAACACTGAAGTTCTGGATGAACCTCCTGTAGTAACCCGCCAATCCTAAGAAGGTTCATATCTCAGTAGGAATTTTGGGCTGCTCCCACTGTAGAACAGACTTGACTTTCTTAGGGTCAATGCTTACTCCATCTCCAGAGATGACATGTCCAAGAAAAGACACCTCAGTTAACCAGAATTCACACTTACTAAACTTAGCATATAACTGGTGTTATCTCAACAACTGTAACGCTATCATTAGATGTTGCTTATGATGATCATCATCTTTGGAATAAATCAGAATGTCATCTATGGAAACCACTATGAACTGATCCAAGAACGGCTTGAAAATTCAGTTCATCATATCCATGAAAGCTACTGGGGAATTAGTTAGTCCAAACGACATGACCAAAAACTCATAATGCATGTATCTTGTTCTGAAAGCCAACTTAGGAATATCTAAAGCCTTTATCCTCAACTGATGATATCCAGATCTCAAGTCTATCTTAGAAAAGATCTTCGCTCCACGCAATTGATCAAACAAACCATCTATCCTAGGCAACAGGTACTTATTCTTGATGGTAATCTTATTCAACTATCTTTAGTCTCTACATAACCTCATAGTACCATCTTTCTTTTTCACAAACAAGACTGGAGCTCCCCATGCCGAAGAACTAGGTCAAATGAAACCCTTATCCAATAACTCCTATAATTGGATCTTCAGTTCCTTCAACTCTGTAGGTGCCATTTTATAGGCTGGCAGCGCTACAGGGTGACTACCTGGAAACACCTGGATCTCAAAGTCTATCTCTCTTTCAGGAGGTAGACCTGGAAACTCATCTGGAAAAACATCTAGGAACTCACAGACCACTGGCACATCCCATAGGGTGATTGTGCTCTTATCTACTCTAGTATCTACTACATGTGCCAAGAACACCTCACAACATTTCTGTAACATCTTATCAGCTACAACGGCTGATATGATACACGTAGGCAAAACTTTCCTGTCTCTAGAAAAGACACAAGAAAATCCACCATGTTGAAAGACAGCCTCCTTCTTCCAATAGTCAAGTTGAACTCGATATGTCTCTAGGCAATCCATACCCAAGATAACTTAAAAGGAGTTAATATATAAGGGTATAAGATTAACCGCAATGGTGTAACCACCAAAAGTCAACAAACATCCAGGACAAAACTCTATCAACACTATCGGTTCACCTAACGGAACCCTCAACAACAACTCAAATGGTAACTCCTGGGTTAATAGGTTAATCTCACAAGCTAAGGAACTCTGTATAAACAAGTGAATAGCACTCAGATCTATCAAAATTGTAACCGAAATGCTATTAAAGAAAAGCATTTCTCCTGTAACTACTCGGGAAGAAACAATACCTTCTTATTGTGTTAGAGAGAAGAAGTGTCCTAAAGCTCTTCCTCTCTCACGATTTCCTCGTTGTCCTTCCCTTCCACTGGGTGCTCCTCCTCCTCGGGAACCTAAAGCTACTGAAGAACTCGCTCCTCCAGCTGGAGCCTATCTCGGAACATTTTGGTATTGTGACTGGGAACCATGTGTTGCCACTTGTTGTAACCAGGGACATTGTCTTCTAAAGTGTCCTACCTATCTACAGATGTGACATCCCTGAAAATATGCTCCCCAACACTGACCGGAGTGTGGCTTTCCACAGATATCACACATTGATATCACTTTCCTTGGCAGACCTATCACTGAGGCAGATGATCCAGAAGACCTTGTTGGAGGTGTCCATGTAAACTGTGTATTCCATCTACTAGAATTGGGCCTTCCTCCACTTGATGAAAAACTAGGTCCTTGTCTATCGAAACAGCCAAGTCCTCATCCTATCTTTGAAAAGAAACCACCACCTCCTCTATATCCACCACTTCTATGTCCCCCTCTAACAAAATCTCCAGATCTTTTCTTACTCTCAGTCTGCTTATCAGCATTAACTGACTCTTCTACACATCTCATTGCTTCCACAAGTTCCCCAAGGTTTTCTCTATATCTTCAACCAGTGGCTGACATGGTGTGTCTAATCTTTGATCTTAATCCTTGTTGAAATCTTCTGCACTTTTTTACATCATCAGGTATAAGTTGTGGATAGAAATTTGCCAACCTTGTGAAATGTGCCTCTTATTCACCAATTGTCATATTTCCTTGTCTTATATTCTCCAACTTTTTAATCTTATCACTTAGGAAGGTAGGAGGAAAATACTTAAGGTGAAACTCATCCACAAAGTCCTTCCAGGTCATCTCTGCATTTCTCCTTTTATCTTCCACTCCTCGCCACCACAGCTCAGCATCTCCCTTGAGTAAATATACTACATGATTGATTTGCTTATTTTCTGATAACTCCATTAAACAAAAGATCTTTTCCAGTTGTTGAAGCCACACCTCCACCACAGCTGGATCTGTTGTTCTAGAAAATTTAGTTCCACCTAGCTTACCAACTCATAGGATCTCATCAGATCCTTACTGGAAGATGAAGACTTCCTGTCCATCTTATATTTTTCTTTTGTCTCCAGAAAAATATGATACATTCTTGTTGCCTCATTATCCTCTTCACCTTGAGCCATTGCCCGAGGGTCAGGGCCGTAATGGCTCTTAGCTTGCTTCTCACATGTCCACGTCCTCTTCCATCTGCATGTCCATAACAGAACACATTTGTTAGAAAATTGCAGCTCAAAGAGGAAAACATCCTAATCCTATTGGTCTCTTATCGTCCCCTAACCTTGACTTAGAGTAACTACGTACTCAACCAAGGCTCTTGTAACCTTGCTCTGATACCAAAATCGCTTTGACACCCCGATCCCTGTGCCAAATCTAATGACCCCGAAGACTAGAGAGTCAACCTTGGTAAACCACCCTTAACTTTTTCTTTTCTTAATCACTTCAAATTAATTTAAAGGAAAATCTTATAACTTGGAATAAATTGAAATCTTATTAAACTGTGAAAGCAACTACTATTTACATTACTAAATAGGTACATCACATTTACACAACATATTATATTTTTCATGTGGAATATAAAGCACAATAGATAACTTAAAACTAAACTACATATTACATTATATTCTCTCTCTACCACACCACATGCCCCAAGGACCAAGGGGAAAGGACTAAGAGACCTCTATTCTAACTATAAACTACCTTCTAAGAGCTTGGATGATAAGATCCTTCAACTTCCTCATGCTGACGTTGACCTGAAAAAAATTTCAATAGGTTGGTGAGCTACTGGCTCAATGAATAGAATTTCACCCAACCATCACAGATAACTCATTTATGTTTATTAAACTGAAATAAAATGCAAGAATTACTACACTGATCAGATCTACAAATTATAATTAAATACCACAGGGAATGTAAATATTACATCTAAAGAACAACTGCTATAAAACTGTATCTGAATCTTTCTTAACCTTTCTTACTTATGAGAAACTCTTTAAACCTATATGAACATATTTTATCTTATACCCTGATCATATACAGTGTACTCTACATGTGAAGACTTGTAGCAAACTACGATCTCACCGTACAAGACTTAGTTGACACATGCGGGAATGATAAGCCTGACTACGTCACTGGTCCGCAATAGGAAAATGGCTCTCTGGCCTCGGCACACCTATTATGCCGTAAAAACTGGACTCCTCCTCTAACCTGAGCACACAGGAAGAGAGTCAATCCACCTATTGGATTTACTATACTCTAGTGCCACCAGAATCTCTGGTTGATGTTAGACACTATATTCTGTATTTTAAGGAGACTTCCACTAGGGCTTCATCCCCCGTACCACATGTTAGTACGTTCTGACCCCTGTATAATGGACACTTGATAACACCAAATTGTGTGATGTTTTTGGCCCTTATTTCGTTATCAAATATGCCCTTTTAAACTATTTTCCTCTCCTTATTGTCATTTTTTGAATAAACGGGCTACGCTATGCTCTTAACTCAATTTTATCATCTTTTGCAGAGTTTTCCTCACTTTTTGACTCATTTATCAGCAAAAAGGCCCGTCCTGGCCCACGAACGTGTTCCGCCTGCATCGGCCTTCCTACCAGCCGGCCGATACACTCACTGCCCGACACAGGGAAGCACGACACACTACTACGCGATACAAGGGTGCCGCGCAAGAAGGAGCAGACGAGCGATACGCCATTTACCCGACAGGGAGCCGGACTCAACACAACTGCTAAAGCGTGTCGCGTGATACGGGCCACCCACCGGCAGGTGCCACTCGTCACGTGACCGACATGCTCCCAGCCCGACATCCTTGTGTCGGGCGATACGCGTATTGGGCATCCCCGAAGCCGCAATGATGGAGCTGAAGGAGGACACGTGGCATCTCGAGAACCACAACTTTCCCCAACCGCTGCTTATAAATAGCAACTACAGGACTCTAATGGGACGGGTTGGAATCTCTCGAAAGCCAACTTAGGAAAGCATCTGGAGCTAGCGTGTCGTGCCTCAGAGGTGTGTCGGGCGATTCTAGGTGAGCACTTCCCCATCCCGAGAGGGAGGGAATGGTTCACTTAGGGTCGGCCCCGGGCACCGCTGCAGGATGATATCGGCCAACAAGGATGCCCGATAGGAGTGCTTGATGCTGGAAGCAACACTCTGGCCCGACACGATACCAAGCCCGATACGCATCACCAGTCACAGCGTGACTCCCGAGAGGGTGCCGCCCGACATGATCGTATCGGGCATGGGCGCCTCGCACGATACGTCCGCCCGTCATGAGCGTGTCGCCTGAGAGGGTGTGTCGCCCGACACGGGTGTATCGGGCAATGCTCCCACCCGATATCGGGCTGGAGGGTCTGCTACTGCCTGTCGCCCTTCTAAATCAAGAAGGCGACATGTATCTTTACTTGTTTCAGTCATTTACTTACTTTACTTATGCAATGTAATCAGACCCTTTTATGCTAATGGAAATTAGAAGAGTTTTAATTATCTGCTGCTTTATGTTTGGTCCTTTTTTTATGATTGTTTTGTTTAACATCCGAACTCTAGCTTGTAGGCTTGGATCGCGTTTCAACTAGCTACCGAATCGTGTTTTTCCCGTTGCAGCAGCCTCGAGAGAGGTGTTGTGGATCTAGTGTTTGGTCCGATACAGGAGTACGAGAGTGCCTAGGATTGGAGTTGCTTTAGTAACCTTTCCACTCTAACTTAAGGCCAGCAACCTCGAGAGGGGTGTTGATGCTTAGTTAGAGGTACCCGCTTTGAGAGGAGGGGTACATGATGTTTCTGTTGCCGCTTGTTTTACCGAAGCTTTCTCCTTCATTCCTTACTTAAGCAATAGTATTATCTCTCTATTTCCATGGCACAAAAACCCCTAAAAACTGATAAATGCTTAAAACCTTAATTTTTCCTCGTAGCTCCAGTTGGAGATAGTTTTATTTTATCGGTCTTAGAGTGTTGTTCCCTTGGGGAACTTTTATCATCTCCTTACCCTTACCGGAGTGTAACGTGTCGATTTCGCGTTCCCAACACTACCACCCTTGTCCCTGTGTTTGACCCTGTATATCTAATTCGACCCCGTAAACAAAGTTGCGGGGGCCTAGAAGGTTTCGGGTTATAAATTTAAAAGTCTGACTACTTCAAATCCGCTCCACTTTTTGGACGCGCGATTTAGGCCGGTCAACTTTTTGGCGCCGTTGCCGGGGACAAGGCAAAACGGTACTATTGATGAACCTGAATCCACTAACTACACTCCAGTACCTCAAGCTTAGAAATGAGCTTGACAAAACTTTCTTTTTCCTTTTTTATATGTATTTTAACCTGAAATGAGTAATTCTTATTATTAACACAGGTTTTCTAAATTGATTTTTACGTGTTATTCAGGTACTCAGAAGGGAAGCGTTCTACTGAGCACCAACATCACCAGACATGCCGCCTCGCATTGAACAACCTCATTCAGAAGGTGAGCAACACGGGAGAGCTAGACCTCACTCCCCTCCGCCTGAAGAAAATGACCGCTATGACGGTAATGAGCTGAAGATCCAAAAATAGAGAAGTTCGAGGATGACCATCGTCGGGATAGACATCGTCATCACCGGAGGCGCAGAAGGAATCAAAATAATCAAGATCAGAATCAGGGAGATAGTGACAGTGATGATGCCAACAAAGATGAAAAGACCCTGAGGAAGTTTGCTTCCACCAAGGCTAACAATTCCAGATGTCCTGTTGTCGTCCTGAGGTTCAATGCAACCAACTTCGAGCTAAAACCATCTGTCATCTCTATGATCCAGAACAAGAGCTTTAGAGGGAGTTCAAAGAATGATAATCCCTATCACCAATTAGATGCTTTTAAAAACATTTGTGACACCATCAAAATGCGGGGAGTCCCACAGGAGGTGATGTATTGCAAGGGTTTCAACTTTTCTTTGGAAGATAAGGCTCTATCCTGGTACCTGGGGAAGCCGCACCAAGCTCTTAATGGATGGAGTGCACTGGAGGATGCCTTTGAAAACAAGTTCTATCCTACATAGAAGACTGTCTGGAATAGACGGAGGATCACATCTTTTATGAAAAAGCCAAATGAGAATCTCCATGATGCCTGGGAAAGATATCAAGAATATCAGAGGGACTGCCCTCATCACAACTATAAGAAGGGTTTCTTGATAACTACCTTCTATAACAGTCTAACCCCTGAGGAGCGGGTTTTACTGAATGTAGAAGCAGGCAGTGACTTTCTGGGGAAGAAGCCTAGAAGATCCGAGAAGATCATCAAGAACATGGCTGAGTTGCAAGCCGGCACTGATTACGATAGATCGGATAGGGGATAGGCTAAGAAGGCTAGTGAAGGACCTTCATTTGAATCGAAGGCTCTGGAAACTATCACCTCTCAGATCCATAGGATAGTCACTGATGTGAAACAACTGAAAGAATCTAGTGGAAAGGGGAAGAAACAAGTCAAAAAGGTCATGAAATGTGTCACCTGCGGAGAAGGTGGACACGGGGTAGATAACTGTATCTACACCCGACCTGACAAGTCAACCGAAAGTGAATCTGAAGCTGAGAAGACTGAGAACGTCTCTTTCGTTAATTTCAAGAGGCTCGATCATCCTGGTTTTAGTTATGGCAACAAAGATGCAGTCGAAACCTTGCATCAGCTGCATAACTCCGCCAAGACACCCCAAGTTTTCGAGAAAAGAGGAGGACAAAGTCAATTCACCAGAACCACTTCTTTCCAGTCAAACAAGGGAAATTTCCAAGGATAAGGAAAGTACCAAGGCCACCAAGCGGCAAACACCAGTCAAGGACAAAGTCAAGCCAAGGAGCAAGGTCAAGACAAGGTTTCGAACCAACCAAACTTGGTTGGCTAGTTGTTTGATTTTGTAAAGAGACAAGATACCATCAATAACCAACTGGCGCAGAGTGCGCTTTCAAATTCAGGAGTTCTGAACTCAATGCAGGTCCAGATGGCGGATATGCAGACACATCGATGCCAAATTGATCAGCAATTAGCCCTGATGGTCGAAGTGATAAAGAATCCCTCGGGGAAGATACTCTCCGACACCGAATCTGCCAGAATGGCAGTGCTGAGATCTGAAAGGACAGTGGAGCATCATGAGGAAGCCAGACCGGAACCTAAATCGAGGACTGTGGATGCAAATCCCGTAGAAGATGACAATCGACAAGTTGATGACAGAGAACCAGAATAGAGATCCTTTGAAGAGTTATCTGGTAAGAGAAGCCCTTACTCTCCCAAGCTACCTTTTCCATACAAGTTGATAAAGGCACACCTTAAGAAGCGCCACGAGAAGTGCATGGAATCAATCAAGAAACTTCATCTCGAAGTTCCTTTTTTGGACGCCTTAGAAGAGATGTCGACTTATGCTAAGTTTCTCAAAGAATTGATTACTAAGAAGAGAAGAGGAGGAAGGATTGAAACTGTGCATCTAGCAAGTATGTCCTCTGCTTTCGTAAAATCAGATTTGCCCAACAAAAAGAAAGATCATGAGGCTTTCACAATTCCTTTCGCCATCGGAGATAACGTCGAATGAAAAGGTCTTGCCGATTTAGGGGCTAGTATTAGCCTTATTCCCCTAAGCTTCGTGCAGAGATTAGGTTTGACTGATATGGTCAGAATCAATATGAGAATTGAATTAGCAGATCATACCTTTAAAAGGCATGTTGGCGTTGTTGAAGATGTACCTATCCGGGTAGGAAGTTTCTTCATTCTGTGTGATATTGTTGTCATTGATACCGTGGAGGACCCTTACTGTCCTATCATCTTTGGACATCCTTTCATGGCTACAGGAAGGGGGTTGATCGATGTTGCTGAGGGAGTTATCACTCTAAGGGTCGGAAATGACCACTTAGATTTTAAAGTAAAGGATGCAATGAGAGGACCATCCATGTCAGAGTCTGCTTGCTTTGCAGAAAGCTACAACCAGAGTTACGAAGAAGTAGAAGAAGACATCCTGATGGTAGACCCTCTGGTGAGGGCGATAAGTAGTCAAGATTCTGACTTTGAAAGTCCAAAAGTTGTGGAGTTTCTCGGTTTTCTTAACTAGTCTGATGAAGACTTGAGCAATGAGGATGACGTAGTGGAAACTGTTAAGTTTGCCTCTCTTGAGGAGGCACCGGAAGAAAGGTCACCCAAAGCCAAGCTTGAGTTGAAGTCATTACCAGAGGGGTTGAAATATGAATTCCTAGATCGAGAGGAAAGGAACCCTGTCATCGTCAATGCTAATCTTACAAAAGATCGGTTGGACAGACTTCTTAAGGAGTTAAGACTCCACAGGCGGGCTATAGGATACTCGGTAGAAGATATCAAAGGCCTTAGCCCTGCTTTGTGTATGCATCACATCAATTTGGAGGAATCTGCCAAGACTCTGGCTCAACCCCAGAGAAAATTGAATTAGATGTTGAAAGAAGTCATCAAGAAAAAGGTAATCAAGTTGAGGGATGATGGGATCATTTACCCGATCAGTGACAGTAATTGGGTAAGCCCGATCCACGTAGTACCCAAGAAAGGTGGTATAAATTTGGTAAAGGGACATAAAGGCAATGAGGTGGCGGTTAGGACAGTCACAGGATGGAGAATGTGCATTGACTACAGAAAGCTAAACCAGGCTACAAAAAAAGATCATTTTCCGCTACCTTTTATTGATCAAGTTCTTGAAAGATTAGTGCATCATGACTATTTCTGTTTCTTGGATGGTTTTTTAGGATTCTATTAGGTCCCCATCCTACCAGATGACCAAGAGAAAACAACTTTCACCTATCTCTATGGCACCTACGCCTTTAGGAGGATGCCTTTCGGCCTGTGCAACGCTCCCGCTATGTTTCAACGCTGCATGATATCAATGTTCTCAGATTTTCTGGAGGATATCGTTGAAGTTTTCATGGACGATTTTTCTGTCTATGGAAAAGACTTCGATACCTGCCTGAAAAACCTCTCTTTGGTTCGGCAACGATGCGAGGAGAAGAGTTTGGTTTTAAACTGGGAGAAGTGCCATTTTATGGTACAAGAAGGCATCGTACTAGGACATAAAGTTTCTAGGCGTGGCATCAAGGTGGACGTCAGCAAGGTTGAAGCCATATCCAAGCTTCCTCCACCAAAGTCTTTGACGGGAGTGAGGAGCTTCCTCAGGCACACTGGCTACTACCGAAGATTTATAAAGGACTTCTCAAAGATTTCAAAACCATTGTCCAACCTTCTGGTAAAAGATGTTGAATTTGTTTTCTTTGATGATTGTCTTATCGCTTTTCAGGCTTTAAAGGATGTTCTTGTCTCACCACCTATCCTCCGAGCTCCATACTGGGATTTACCTTTCGAGCTTATGTGCAACGCCAGCGACTATGCAGTAGGAGCGGTCCTGGGGAAGAAAAAGGATAAAAAGCACCATGTAATATGCTGCGCTAGTCGTACGTTGGACGAAACTCAGGTAAATTATACAACTACAGAGAAAGAGATGCTTGCAATAGTCTTCGCTTTTGAAAAGTTCAGATCGTACCTCATTGGAGCAAAGGTCAAGGTATACACAGATCATGGGGCTATAAGATACCTCATGCAGAAGAAAGATACAAAGCCCAGACTGTTGAGGTGGGCCTTGTTGTTATAAGAGTTCGACCATGAGATAGTCGATAAGAAGGGTGCAGAAAATGTGGTCGCTGACCACATATCAAGGATCATTGCAGGAGGACAGAGGGAACCACCCATTAATGACAATTATGTCGATAAAGCTTTGATGATGATTGAAACCAAGGAAGAGAACTTACCCTAGTTCACAGATATTTGTAACTATCTTTCCTGTGGAGAACTGCCCCCTGACATAACTTATAACCAAAAGAAGAAGTTGTTCGCGGATGTGAAGAATTACTATTGGTAAGATCTTCTCCTTTTCAGAAGATGTGCTGGTAACTTGTATCGGAGATGCATTCCCGAAGAAGAGATCCCGAACATTCTGAAAGAGTGTCACGCCTCCCCTTATGGAGGACATCTGGGCAGCGAAATGACAGCTGCCAAAGTGCTACAATCAGGTTTTTACTAGCCCTTTTTATTCAAATATGTTGCAACGTATGTAAAGGTATATAAAGAGTGTCAATTGATGGGAAATATAGGACGAAGAAACGAGATGCCAATGGAAAATTGGGTTGAAGTGGAAATCTTTGATGTGTGGGGGATTGACTACATGGGACCGTTTCCCCCATCAAAGGGTTATCAGTACATTCTAGTGGCAGTAGATTATGTATCAAAATGGGTAGAAGTTGTTGCGACTCAAACGTGCGATGCTAAGTCAGTGATCAAGTTGTTCGAAAAGACGATTTTCCCTCGATTCGGTGTACCCCGTACTATAATAAGCGACAGTGGGTCGCATTTTGGAGAAAGACAGTTTGAAGCACTCCTACGAAAGTATGGAGTTAAACACAAGATCGCTACGCCCTACCACCCACAAACTTCCGGGCAGGTAGAGGTTTTGAATAGACAAATCAAGCAGATTCTGGAAAAGACTATCAACAGGACGAGGAAGGATTGGTCAACAAAGCTTGACGATGCACTTTGGGCCTACAAGACTTCCCATAAAGCGCCCATTGGAACCACCCCCTATAAGTTGATCTACGGAAAATCATGTTATCTACCCCTTAAGTTAGAACACAAGGCCCTTTGGGCAATTAAATTCTTGAATATGGATCTAGAGGAGGTGGGAGAAAAGAGATATTTGTAGTTGCAAGAACTCGAAGAATTACGGATGCATGCTTATGAGAACGCAAAGATCTATAAACAGAGGACGAAGGTGTGGCATGATGCCCACCTGAGGAGGAAGGATGTAAGTGAAGGTGATAAAGTTCTATTATTTAAATATTCCATTCATCTTTTTCCAGGAAAGTTACAAACGAGATGGTCCAGACCATTCACCGTATCAAAGATATACCCGTCCAGAATGATGGAGCTATTTAACAAAGATGATCCATCCAAGGTTTTTCAAGTGAATGGGAACAGGGTGAAAAGGTACTATGAAGATGAAGCTTTTGTTAGGAGGACAGAGATCAACTTGCAAGATATAGATACTGCTATAGGCGGAAAGTGAAGGAACTAGAGCGGTCGAGCTGACGACGCAAACTGCAGCGCTCCTCGGGAGGCAGCCCGAGCTTTTACTTTTCCTAGAATAGGATGTTATTTACTTTCTTGCAATAAAAATATTATGAACATTTGGACTGTAATAAGGCCCGAGTGAGTGCATGCACCACGTGCACTGACTCTTCTATTTTATGAGCCACCGCTCTATTTTATGAGCATTGATGAGTAATACTATCTGAGGTCGGGAACTAAACCTTAGGCCAATGATGTTTTACCCATCAATGGCTTTTTCCTTCGCCTTGTTTTTAGTTTTTCATCTAGATCTTGTTCTGAAGGCCGCGTATCGGGCAAGTATCTCCTTTTCCTGATCGTATCAGGTAGCAACTCTGTCAGCATGCAGAACGCGCTCGTATCGGGCATCGCATAAGCCATGTCGGACGACACGCCCGGGCGGCGAGCACCCGTATCGGGCAAGATGAGTAATTACCCTTGATTAGATGGATGGGACCACTCGTCTTGGGAATGGCTTGTCTCAACGGCCGGCACGCATCTCGGATTTACCTGTTTTACCCCCGGCAGGGATTGCTATATATAGTATAGAGGTTTTACCGTGTCGGGCTACTGCATTTACTCTTCTAGCTACCCGTATCATGTAGTAATTTCTCCCTTTGCTGGTGTGTCCTCCATCTAGCTTTTGCTCTCGTGTCGTGCAATAGATTTAGATAGTAAAGGTATAGCCCGATAGCCTACTTTCCTGACACGAGTTTCATATCGCGCACAGCGTATCGGGTTGACGACTTCAGTTGATTTTCCTTGTGTCACCCGACACGTGTGTCGCGCGACACATTTTTTGCTCGCGTTTGTCCGATACGCCATATCGGGCGATAACCGTGCCACCCATCCTTGTGCCACCTCACTTGTTCTTGTTATTGGGTGACACATTTTTCTATCGGGAAGACCCTATTGGGCACTTTGTTTCACGCGACCGTATCACCCGACACACCCGTGTCGGGCAACGTGTTTGACGCACAACTTTTCTCCGTATCGTCTAGTTTTGTATCACCTAAGATGTTCTTTTGATGGACGACACCCAGACTTTGTATCGGGCCGAATTTTATCGTGCAATCATTTTTTCTTTTAAACTCCGATATCAATTTTAAGTCTTGTCTACATAACATTTAAATGATCAATGAACATGTTTAATGATAACAGATATGGCCCGTACAAAGCAAACCGCCGTTCGAGTTCACAAACACGGCAGAAGAATCGACATTGAGGCCATAGCTGAAGCAACAACGGTCGAGTAGAAACGCCAGAATCTCGAGGCAGCTGGGTCATCAACCGCTGAGAAGAGAGCAAGGATGGAAGAAGTAACGACTCCATTTTCTTTCCCAGAGGATGCAGCCAGAACAAGTGCAAAGCTCTCAAGAAGGAAACGCAATGCTCGTGTAGATTATGACGACGATAACCGACCTATGGTATACAGAGAGCTCTTAAAAACACTTGTGGATACTATATCTAAAGAAGATGCCCCCCATGAAGAAGGTGGCTTCATGGTTGATGAACCCAAAATACCCTCATTCAATCCAGAAGCCACTAGAGAAAGACTTCCACTGATTTTCTCTTTTGGAGATGGTCCTAAACCACCGCAGAAGACAGACTATGATAAGGAAATGGACCTCTCTTGGGGGATACCAAATCAAGAAAAAGTATTGGAAGAGATAAGTGGACTTCTCTGACTAGCTCAATAGATGATGAAAGTTTAAAGAAACTGAGATTGATGATCAGTCCTTTTGATCATGTTCACAATGGAAGTATCTTAAAAAGTATACCTGGTTTAAGGGAATGCCTAATAGTTTTGGAACTTCTTCCTCAGCAAAAGTGCATGACTGGTCTCATTGAATCTTGCAATTCTGAACCCATAATTGCCTTTTGGTACAATTGACTACAACATCTTCATCCTAGAATGGATATCAAATAAAGAGACGCCTGACCAACTCCACCACATCGACTACCACAACAAACAAGGAGAATATGTGTGGGAGATTATATCAAAGCAGGTGTTCTCACCAGCTAACCCTCACTGGGTTAACATTACCCTACCTTATCCACTTCACAACTCTGGGACAGAGTGTGGAGTAAGTTTGGGGGGGGTACCATGTACCAGTGAGGGAGGTATAAAAAATAAAATAAAAAATCTTCAAACTCCACCCTTTTTGTTCTTTTGTTCTTCTCCTATATCATGTGTACATATACATATACATGCTCATATAAAAATTTTGCTAAAAATTTTGCTTATTTTTGTCTCCACACATATGTACAAAGACACTATATAGTAAAAACCTGATACGACTTCTTGTTAGTTTGTTTTCTATGTGCCTAAGGAGATGTAGGTTTTGTTATGTTTTTCTGATAATGCAGCCTCAAACAACAAAATACTATGACTTTCCACGCCAAAAATTTCGAAAAATAATCTCGCAACGGCTAAGAGACGTGTATGCAGAAGGAAAAAGCTGCCCAAATAGCAAAAATTTCTCTTGTTTCCCTTTACCCAACAAAATCCCAAAAAGAGAGAATAGCCTTATGAGAGTGAATAAAAGCATGAGAGTTGTGCCAAATGGAAAGAAAGAAAAAAAATATATACACACTTGTTTTCCAAAAGTACCCATCTTTAGGCATGGTAGATCCGGGGCAGTGGTACGTAGGATGTGAAATCACTACTCTAAAGCCAACTGGCTTGGACTGCAGGGACCACTTGCCCGCTAACGGACCCTTACCTGGATGGACTGATGGGAAACAAGAAAAACCCAAAAATCCTTAAGCCTACCCAATCACACAACTTTCTATCCCCAAAAGTTGTTTGGTGTGAAAGCTAACTTTAGAATCATGCACCCAAGTCTCGCCGAAGCTGTGGAGAAAATTTTTGCTTAAATAATGCAGGAGAAGTAAAGTCTGTTGTTCGTAGTCGGGTCGTATTCTCTGTAAGACATCTCAATGCTTGCTCAAACCCATCGTCTAAAAACTATACCGGTCAAGAAGAAGCATCACAAAACAAAGTTTAAAGATTGATTGAGGACAATCAAAATGCTAACTTTGGGGGAGTTGATACCACCAAATTTTGTGATGTTTTTGGCCCTTATTTCGTTATCAAATCTGCCCTTTTAAACTGTTTTCCTCTCCTTTTTGTCATGTTTTTGAATAAACGGGCCACGCTACGCTCCTAACTCAAATTTATCATCTTTTGTAGAGTTTTCCTCGCTTTTTGACTCATTTATCAGCAAAAAGGCCCGTACCGGCCCAGAACGTGTTCCGCCTGCATCAGCCTTCCTACCAGCCGGCCGATACGCTCGCTGCCCGACACAGGGCAGCACGATACACTACCGCGTGATACGAGGGTGCTGCACAAGAAGGAGCAGACGAGCGATACGCCATTTACCCGACAGGGAGCCGGACTCACCACGACTACTGAAGCGTGTCGCGCGATACGGGCCACCCACTAGTAGGCGCCACTCGTCACGATGACCGACACGCTCCTAGCCCGACATCCTTGTGCCAGGCGATACGCGTATTGGGCATCCCCGAAGCTGCAATGATGGAGCTGAAGGAGGACACGTGGCATTCGGAGAACCATAACTTTCCCCAACCTCTGCCTATAAATAGCAGCTATAGGACTCTGATGGGACGGGTCGGAATCTCTCGAAAGCCAACTTAGGAAAGCATATAGAGCTAGCGTGTCGTGCCTCAGAGGTGTGCCGGGTGATTCTAGGTGAGCACTTCCCCATCATGAGAGGGAGGGAATGGTTCACTTAGGGTCGGCCCCGGGCACCGTTGTAGGCCGATATCGGCCAACAAGGACGCCCGATAGGAGTGCCCGATGCTGGAAGCAACACTCTAGCTTGACACGATACCAAGCCCGATACGCATCACCAATCACGGCGTGTCGCCCGAGAGGGTGCCGCCTGACATGATCGTATCGGGCATGGGCGCCTCGCACGATACGTCCGCCCATCATGAGCGTGTCGCCCGAGAGGGTGTGCCACCCGACACGGGTGTATCAGGCAATGCTCCCGCCCAGTATCGGGCTGGAGGGTCTGCTACTGCCTGTCGCCCTTCTAAATCAAGAAGGTGACATTTATCTTTACTTGTTTCAGTCATTTACTTCCTTTACTTATGCAATGTAATTAGACCCTTTTATGCTAATGGAAATTAGAAGAGTTTTAATAATCTGCTGCTTTATGTTTGGTCCCTTTTTTGGATGATTGTTTTGTTTAACATTCAAACTCTAGCTTGTACGCTTGGATCGCGTTTCGACTAGCTACCGAATCGTGTTTTTCCCATTGCAGCAGCCTCGAGAGAGGTTTTGTGGCTCTAGTGTTTGGTCTGATACAGGAGTATGAGAGTGCCCAGGATCGGAGTTGCTTTAGTAACCTTTCCACTCTAACTTAAGGTCAGCAACCTTGAGAGGGGTGTTGATGCTTAGTTAGAGGTACCTGCTTCGAGAGGAGGGGTACAGGATGTTTCTACTGCCGCTTGTTTTACCAAAGCTTTCTCCTTCATTACTTACTTAAGAAATAGTATTATCTCTCTGTTTCCATTGCACGAAAACCCCTAAAAACTGATAAATTCTTAAAACCTTAATTTTTCCTCGTAGCTCTAGTTGGAGATAGTTTTCTTTTATTGGTCTTAGCCTGTTGTTCCCTTGGGGAACTTTTATCATCTCCTTACCCTTATCGGAGTGTAACGTGTCGATTCCGTGTTCCCAAAATTACCACCCTTGTCCCTGTGTCCGACCCCATATATCTACTTCGACCCCGTAAACAAAGTTGTAGGGGCCTAGAAGGTTTCGGGTTATAAATTTAAAAGTCCGAATACTTCAAATCCGCTCCACTTTTCAGACACGCGATTTAGGCCGGTCAACACTGCCAGGGTTAGGTCATTTCATCCATACGGTTCAGACCTCTCATAGGGAATCTATGGTGTTCAGGGCTCTTAAGTCTATTATTTTATTATTCTTGGAAATCTCTTACTATATTGTATCTTTTCCCTTACTTATACTTGACTCTAGTATCTCTATAGTACTGTGTCTAATTATTTGAAGTTTATAACACAACTTGTATATCATTCTAAACTTGGTAGAGGAATATACTCAAAATACTGTAATATACTGAGAAATCAACATACTATACATGCAGGCAGACTAAAATGCTTAATTAAACAGAAAACATGTCCACTTGGCCCTTATACACTGGAATCATGCTATTGAACTTCTTAATACACTGATAACAGTTAATTACTTGGCATACGAGTAATCATCATTAGCACCTATAAATTATTTACACTTTCTTGGAAAACATGCACATCGACCCTAATCCTGGGTTGTGCATCCCATAACTTAATTAAGAGTTAATTGCTTAACATGGCAAGATTTAAATAATAATAACTAAGAATTTCTAATGATGTCCTTGAGAGATGCGCCAATCTGTGTCAATACTAACCACACATATTAACTATAACTTGGAGCGTGCAAACAGGTTTCCATTGAACATCACAAGTCATCATCTTTTTCTTTGAAATGCACAATTAGTATATTACTAGAATTGTATAGCCTGAGTTTATACCCAGACTGTACAACTACTATAACCCTGGGGTCATACACAAAGTAAGTCGTGCAACTGTCTTCAATCTCTTAAACTGAACAAACTAGGATCATGCAAAGTGTGAAGAAGAGAAACGTATAATAAAAAGTCAGGCGATGCCAATACCGCACAACACCTAGGTAACCATTGTTACCCATGAATAACACAATTTTAATCGAAAACACCCGTTTATTGGAGTTAAATCTTGCTTGGTTAGTGAGATTCTACTCATAGATGTTCGAGATGGCCGAAATCGACTGGAAATATGCCCAAAGCATGCTTCTGGGCATCCATGGGGTTGTCTTCAACCTAGGGCTTGCCCTGGTTTGGACCTGCTACAAACAGCAGCTTCTTTCTTGCGCTCAAGTTGAGGAAAGGAGAGGGGAAGCTAGTTGGGAGCTACATATTTGGATCCTAGCCTCACGACCGAGCTCTGTGGTGTTGATTTGAGGTGCTTCTCACGCCAAGACGACCCCTGGCCGGCACCGCAAGCTGTTGTGTGGCTGCTGTTAGCCGACGACTCAAGTAGGTTGAGGTTGCAGGTGGTTGGGCCGAGGAAGAGAGGAAGGAAGGAGGAAGAAGAAGAAAGGAGGACGACACTAGCTGAATCAGAGCTAAGGGGCTCGAAATCACCCCTCCCTTTTCCCCTACTGCTAGCCGATCGGGCTGTTGTGCGCTGTTGCTTCAAGCGGTGCTTTGCACTGATTGGGGGTAAGGGATAAGGGATAAAAGGGGTTATAACTTATGGGTAAATTGCAGTTTAAACCCAAAAACTTCAAACTTTCATAACTTTCTCTTCGTAAGTCCGAATTATGTGATTTTTCTTTCATTATTTTAAGCACACGATTCTCTACCTTCTCAAGGTATAAAAACACAATAACTAAACCATATTAGCTATGTTAATCATCTTAGGTAATTAACTTTAACATTAATTACATCAGATGAATCAACCTCGCTAATGATTCACATCTTAGCTTTTCTTGATTAACCATGATGTTTAACAAGGTACTTAGCACTAATCAAGGTAATTCACGCTAATTGAGGTACTTACTAACTAACCTCAATGTGGGTTGTAACAACTCTGTTGTATGGTCACCTTGTCATGTAGTTCCTTTCCATTTTTGTCATACTTGTCATCGTTAGGAATTCCAATTCTAAAACCCTGACAAGTTGTTGTTTCTACATTGTTATCCCTCATCCATGGGTGATTTCCCCTCTGCTCTCCTTCATCTCTATGTTGATGTCCCATCTCATGGTCGACCCATGGACTCCCTTATAAATCGATGAAATGAAACTATAGTCCCACTTTCAATATTGCCATATCCACTCCTAGGAAATAATTATCTCCTATGATTTTCTCAATATCATCTCTCCCTCTTAGATCCCTCAGATCGCCCCACAATGCCTACTCCTCATCAAATAACATGCTCGAGCTTCTTTGGCCACCAAGATCAATGTCACCATCACTAGACACCTCACATCCCCTAGGGTTCCCCGCATTCTTATTGAACTATCCTCCATGTTGATATCTAATTATATAATCTACTATGAGTAATGAATATTATCAGCCATTATATCATATCTCTAGGGACTTGCAATCTCTCCATGTTGATTTCCATGTCTTTTACATGACCATGAGAGAAACCAAGGTTGAGGTTATGAGCATCCATCATTTGGAGAACATCAATAAAGTGGAGGTTCATGATGTCTTTTTGGAGTAGTTTGTTAGAGTCACACATGTACTTTAGATCTAGTGGGGGATTTTATAATGGTTGTATCCTATGACTTGAGGCTTCGGGTTGTATGCCATATAGTGTTGTACATGTTGTATACATGACAGACACACTCTTTTGTATGTGGGCATAATTGAGGCCATTGATATTTAGTGTTGAATGATACATGTGAAAAGTCATGAATATATGGAAGGGCCTTTGTGCAAATTACATGTTCTATAATTCAAAACTTCTACTCCATGTTTTTTCATATGCAAGTTTTGATTAATGATATGTTAAACTAGTTTCATTTGGTGTTTTCTTTTAGGTAATCTTGCACTTGTGTTGCGTGTGCTCAATGATTTTTTGGGAATGGAAGTTTTAGGGTCAAAGAGCATATCATAGTTCTTCTACTAGTAATATTATAGACAATATAGAGACCATCTTAAAGATGGTTCGTGAAAGTATTATGCATTCACCTGAAAGGAAATGGTCTATTTGTCAAATATTTCATGATTTACTCTGTTGTGAATAGTTAATAAATGATGATTCTATTCACCACAACCGGCATCCTCGGTGCAAGTCTTATGAAGAAGGATATAGTTTCATTCCTCTAGCTACTTTGATAGGTTGATTAGAAGAGCTCTTCACATAGTGTTGTTGAAGAGTGGGACTCTGAATACCTTCAACTTCATTATAGATGTTATGCTTACCCTAGAAAGTATGTTTTGATATAATTTGATCTTCATGTTAGATCATATACCAATTCATTTGTATTGATGGCAGATATTGTCTATCACTCTACAATGAAATGTTTTAAAAGGTTGAAAGGAAATTATGCTTGGATAAATGGCTCGAGATCTAGCGATGAGACACATATTCTTCTCTTTTCTTGGAGTATGAGAGAACCTATTATAGGAAGGTCCACTAATATATCCACCCTGATGGTGTAAACTCTCAACCCCCCCCCACTACTTGCACATTGGAGGGGGTGTTAAAACCACATAGTGGGCCATCATGTGTGACATGATTATATTGTTTCTAAGGTGTAGAACCAAGAATTTGATTGTGAGTCCATTTATTGGGGTTCTTCAATTGTTACCATAGGAGCTACCCCTCTCTTGCTAGACTCTTATCTTTGTATCATGAGTCTTTGGGTAAAAATGTGTTCCCTAGACTTCAATAAACCATACAAATCCAAGATTGGGAGGTTGCAAGTGATAACTTTGGGAAGAAACAAGGGTTAGATTTTTTACTTGCAATATTAGTAGAGAATAAGCCAATTCACTTACTCCAAATGTTTCTAGTATCCCTTCATTGATGATACATGTGTAATGAGTGGGATCCAATGGGATGGTTACACTCATTACATTAATAACTAGCACACATCCCATCTAATATATAATACAAAAGTAACATAAAGGTATGTAACCAATCTCAATCATGCATATCGAATCTAGAGCCTTAACGTTGCAGGAAAAAAAAACAAATATTATGTTATTTCATTAAAGGAGTTCTATACCTACATGGGCGTCCTAACTAGGAATAGAAATAAAATCAAACTAGGAAGACCAATTGTAGGAGCATCATGGCCATTTCAAAGCTATTTGAATGTTTATAGATTTGGAGGTGGCTCCTCCTTATTCCCCTCCTCTATAGCACATGCACCTGGGTTGTTGAGAGAAACACCCAGAATAGGAGAAGGAAATAGAGAAGCTTATTAGTATAAAATTGGCATGTGCTATGAAAGTAAACATTGGGCAATACAGATTAAGGTCAATCATAAAATTTGTTCCTTCTTAAAAGAGGGGATATAAGGCATGCAAATGAGTTTATAAGTTCAATAGTAATGAGGTTTTTAAAGACATAACAAGTAATCACAATAATGATTCTTTCCTTTTAAAGATTCAAACACAAACATTAAGTTTGCATGCAGATTATAACACGACCAATCTACCTATGTGCAGGGCCAAGACACTTCCACATGTCGAGCCTAGGAAGGAGGTGAGATCACCCCAAATCCTATATATAAAGTGTATAGGTCCAGGTGAGAGAACCATCACTCATATATGGATAGTTGTACAATGGGATCCGACCCCATAATGTACCACTATCTTAGATAAACTAGTCAAATAAATCCAACATTAGGCAAGATAGTGTTGACCTAATAGTTATACTGTGACATCCCTGGATTTTCTAAAAAACTTAATTTAATGTGTGAAATCCAAATTGAAACCTCACCTCAGTGAGAATCTCAATTTAAACACCCCACACTAGGCTAAGAAGAATAAAATCAGAGGAAGTCAGAGGAAAGCATAGTAGCACATGAACATGAATAATAAACAAACCACACAACACAAGCTCACCATTCAATATACAATTACAAAATGAATTATTACATATTGATATTACACATTGAACATTAAACTTTTATATATACATGTACTACATCTATAATAGGATCTCAAGATAATAGGTCCACCTGTACATCATCTCTCCACACAACTCTCAACTATCTTGGTTCTTCAAGAGCACATGTCCATAGCCTAAACAAAAGATTACATGTGGTACACGTCAACACAATATTTAAGAATATTATATTGAGTATGCCTACGTGTCTTTTTATATACCTCTCATTATTGTGACTTGGCAATAAGATAGAACTAGAACTTGGCAGTAATAAACAAATATAACAAAAGCATATACTCGAATAAAGATGTTTATTAACAAAAGAGAACACATATTTGACGCATATATTTCATTATATCATCCATGCATTTGCCACCTGAGGGGATAATGTGTCATCTCGATTACCAAAGAACTCGAAACGCAAGGCCTTATGATCTACTACCAAAGAGTTAGATCATTGTACAATGTGATCTACTACCAAAGAGAGTGATCACTTTCCAGCACTATGATACCAAAGAGAATTAGTGTTTTCATATAATGAAATAGATATATTATGTTTCATTTGTTCATAACTATAAGTATGGAAAATCAAGCAAGATATCATACAAGAACAATTAATTCATCCAATATCATATGCCAAGTATTTTATACACACATAATGCAACCATACTAAATAGTAGGTCCAGTAAGAGGTAGAGCGTACCATCAAAAGAGATAATCTATACCACATATCCTCATGTCAACTATCACTCTTGGTCAAATCTTGATAAAGACAAGATCATATATCACTGTCAGGTTCCCATCATCAACCCTAGTTATGATCATTTTAGGGTTTAGCTTATCTCATTAGGATATTCTCTTGTCTTGTCATCTTGTTATTTGGGATTGATGTTACTGATGTTGTATTCCATATTTGAATCAATTGTTTGACCATTAGTTTCCATATCGTTGTGTGCATGTATTAACCCTTGGTATTCATTAAGCATATTAGGGTTCATATTACATTGAGAGTAATAATCATTGTATAGCATGGATTATGTCTATAATCATGATTTGAGAATTGAATATGATGTTCCATATACTGATATGAACTTAGAATGAATATCCCATCATTTATTGAGCATATAAGTATTTTCTATATTTTATTTAGGGTAATTATCCCTAGATAGTAATACTAAGCAAATTACAAGATTTTGTGCATTCCAATTATAGTATCTATCATCTGATGGGTTATATATCACATTTTAGAGTTACTGATGCATTGTCATAATTTTATGTCACTAATTGATATTTATTACTCATTAAACAAGTGTAAGAAATATTATATGATATAATCAAATTTTGTACACTCCAATATTGATATTATGCTTTAATGTGGTTCTACTCATTTTCCTGAGTATTTTGGTACTTTGTTCATATTTTTCTGACAAATATGCTAATTACTATGAATTATTGAAGATTTGGGTATTTTTCTGAGTTTTTCTTACCATAAAGCCAATTAGGTATCACCACGTCGCTACTCAGGGCACTTGAATCCTGCATTGGTGGGCCGGTCTGGTTCACTAGGTCACTTGGTTTAGTGGTTGGACCAATTCGTCCTCTCTGTCTCTTATTCACGCATACTCGTGATCTTGGATTCTCCTCATTTTTGCATTATTCAGAAGTCACCACCTGATCAGAGCTCCGACGAGGAATCCACGATGACCAGGTCCCCCACTTCTCTCTAGTTGTTATCAAAGCATTATCTTCATATTCTCTTTCTTTGGTGGGACTCCAGTTGTGCACCTCCTTTGGTCTAGCGCAACGTTGTTGTCGCTGTGGGAGGATCTCCGGTGAGGGAACGATGGTGCAATACCCATGTGTGCGACTTCTCTATTTCAAGCATTGTCAGATGACCGAACCACAATGTGGAGTCTCTGCTTCTGTGGCCCTTCTCATCAGTTCCATTGGCACCCACTACACGATTTGCCAAGGTCGTGTAAACCTCCTCAACATCTTCCTCTCCAGGTTCGACTTCATGGTCTTCTTTCCATGGAAACATACCACTCTCTCCAATGTAGCTCCTCCTGGTCTCCTAATGTGAGGTCCATGACCATTGACCACCCTCCTGATCCTTAGGGTTGCTCCTCAGCTAGCTCGTTGCTTCCACTAGCGGGTAGTAACTATTGTTGCTCCTCCTTGGTGTGCATCAGCTTGTGTATCCTCCTCTATCCCATGGAACTCCACTACCTCAATATTTGTTTTCTGTTGTAATGTTCCTCTAATAGCATCTCTCTCCCTATGTTTCCTTCTTCCTCATACTTCTAGTGGAGGTGTGTAGAGAAAGAGAATACCTCATTCACATTGTTACCTCACCCTTACTCTGTTGGTATGTATGCCCTGAGAGCCAATCATGGGATGATTGGTAGGATACATTAAGATTGATTTGATAAACATCAAAGGCAAGCTTCCAATTCTTTCTGGTTCAGTCATATGAGATAGTGATAGAACAGATTGAATGTCTAGAGAATGATAATATTCAATGACGTATGCTTTCAGGTTAAGGACCTGAACGATGAGATCATACAGATGCTAAGAGTTTGTACATTCTTGTTATGTCCCTAGTCGGATGTCATTGTGGAAGGTAGATAGACATCAATGACACACAAGACTAGATTGTGGTGTTGGTTGATGACAGAATCTCATTAGTCATGATATAGAGATATCAAACCAAACACATAGGTACTTGTTAGAGAACAAGTGTACCGGACAAACCCACCGTGAGTTTGGCACATGGAACCATGACATGGTAGTCACCGTCAGTACTCACAGTGATGGTGGTGAGTGTGATTCTTTGACCTGAAATCACTACACTCAACACATTTCGTTGGGCACACTTTGACATCATCAAACGCAGTCCTGGAACATGGGTTGTTATAAAGGTGATGATTGGGTGTCTTTGACACATGGGGCTTTTGAGGGGTGAGTGATAGATATGGGATTTGTCCCTCCTGAGGGAGTTTGATATCCAAGGCCACTTGATGAGTATGATTGAAATAGGCGTGCGCACGCATGTGTGAATCAGTATGTGATATTGATGTCATACATATCTCTTCCAATCTACTCTGAGATCAAGAAACTAAATCAACGTTGACAGGATGACTGTTCCATGCCTCGAGTTCATTCGGGATATCAGTGACAAAGGAATTATACATTCACTGTAACACCATTCACGGATTGTAGGATTGAAAGTTGTTCTCCAACTTTCTACTTTCACTTGGGTAGCACTGATGTGTGACTAGGCACCGCTCTTTGCTTGTGAGGTCATAAGTGTTATGGACTTTCACTGCCAACGTGAAATGGACCTGCAGGGTCACACACAAAGGATTTAACCTAGAAGAGGATTTTTGTCCACAAACAATGTTTAGATTGATTGCTAAAGGAGTTTAGTAGTTCAATTAAACACTCAATTGATTGATAGCTCAAAATCATAGTGTTCAAGGTGTTGGACAGATTGATTAGAGTATCAGATTGATTGAAACCATAATTGACTGATTCTGCACAATCTGCACTTCCAACCGATTGGCTCATGAGATGAACCGATCGGCTCAGCTTGATGAACCGGTCGGATCAGGTGGTGAGTCGATCGGCTCAAGGATAGGGTGAACGATTGCTTCAAGTGTTGAAACGATCAGTTCAACTGTTGCAACCGAGCAAGTTGGGAAAGTCGGATTGGTGTGAATTTTCCTTTCGTTTCACTTTCCCAATTTGATTGGGAAAAGGATTGGTATTTGATACCAATTAGAAACAAAAGAGGGAAAGTTGATCAGGAACTGATCATGACCACGAACCGATCGGTTCAAAAAGTGAACTAACCGGCTCATGGGTCCCAACCGATCGGTTGAGTGTCAACCGACCGGCTCAGATCCCCAACCGACCGTTTCAGTTGTGAAACGATCGGTTCAAGATGCGAGTTGGTTGTTTTTTGTGGAAAATATCGAACCCTTCTACTCCTGCTTTAGTCCCATATTGCCCGGGATGGAGAACCATGTCCCATGACCCTCCTATATATAGGGGTATTGGGGGCTTCTCAAAGTACAACTCAGTACAACCAGTTGCTCTGCAAAGTTGTCGTTCTCTAGTTTTGGTAACCGAGAGAGCCCGAGCAAGTGCTACCCACAAAGGGAGGCGCAGCAAGGGAAAGACAACTGTAGTTGCAACTGGAGGTAGGAGAGTGTGTTGGAGACTAGTACATCAATAGGAGGGTGCGACTCCTTCCAATTTCTTATGGGACAAGGAGTGTGGAGTTCCAGGTGGTCCGTGTGGACTACTTCAGAGGCGGGAGGTTTATGCCGCTCAGGAGGACAACTGTCAACCCCAACAGTCCCGGTGAGAGGAGGAGTCATCAGTCCCGGTGCGACCAGGAGCTGCACAGACACCGTCTAAGACCAGAGGTGAAGACTGTGCAAGGTGCGAGGTATTATCGCCGAGCAAGCCTCGGGATAAGGTATGATTCCATAAACCATCCTTTCCTATTATATAGACGTTGACGTGTTTCCTTGTTCCGGGTTTGGGAGAGAAAATTTTTGTTTCCGCTGCCTTCTCTGCCTCCCCTAAAACCCAACAGTGGTATCAGAGCCACGTCAACTGCTCTATATTTTAGGAATATCGATATGATCGATTTTGGTTTGTCGCCTTTATTTATTGCATACGATGCGAATAAAATTGGCTTTATGCATGTCCAATCCTAAATCCACAAATCCCAATTACATATATGATATGTATTATTAATGCAATCGATACGCGTCGCCCTTAAATGAGTTTTGTGGTGGATGTATAGCGTGGTTATGGCCAATAAACCCTATCTATGTATGATTGTATGTGGTTGCTTGCATCTCAGTCTGCGCACCGATCTTCCCTCTCCTATTCCTGATGTAACTCGAAATAATTTGAGATTCTTTCCTACCTTTGCTCCCCCCGAATGTAACTCGGGGTTTCCCTTTTAAGCAATGTAAAATATAGGATAGATTTTATTTCCTGTTATGTCGAAGAACAGACGCCATCCTAACGACAGCTGAAACGATTGGTTCAAGGCGTGAACCGATCGGTTGACATTCCAGACGATCGGTTCAAGGAGTGAACTGATCGGTTGATGACTGGTTCGAGGAGCGAGACGAGTGGGTGGCGGCCATGACGAGATGCACGATGACCGGGAGAACCGATCGGTTGGAGGAGCCAACTGATCGGCTGGTGGCACCCAGACGACCAGGACAGAATGAGCAAGTCAATCATGTGATGAGTTGATCTACTCAGACGGCAAAGCAAAGAGTTCATCTTGTAAAGGTTGCATGTGATGTAGACCTAGATGACCGTGATTCCTCTTGGCTCGAGGAATCACATTAGGATGGCCATAATTATCGCTTTTATCATTTTGCATGTTTTCTGTGGGATATAGCATGTATATGATATGTACTATGTGTTGTGGTGATTGGATATGCATATGTATATAAAAACAAAATCCCTCATTAAAATATTAAGTCTTAAATGCCTTCCATTAGCGGCACACATGAAAAACTCGATCGACCAAGCGTAGGTTACGCCAAAGTGTGGTGCGCCGTCTATCTTGTGGAAGTGTGAAGGGTAGACAAGTAGGATCTGTCAAAGCAGGGTGCATGTTTACCGTGTCGGCTTTTGGGTTAGACTTAACTAGTGATTCTTAGAGCATCTAAGCCCAGAGGCAAGGAATGTTCATGGCAAGGTGTTGCGCATGTTCATTCATCAAGAGTTGCATATGATGCAATTGGCATGATGGCCTACCTAAATAGTCAAGATTGTGGACGATCAGCCAAAGCTAACTCATGACTTGATGAAATATGGATCTTGCCCACTAGAAGGTTGTACGCTGCAATCTTCCGAATTGATGGTGAGGGCTATCAATTTGAAGTAAAATAGTGGGAGCGATAATTAATTAAAGGCCTAATTATATCGTCAACTTTTCAAATCAATCAAACAAGTCAAAAGAGTTTTGGACTAAAATTGCATATATTTCCTTTTGTTAAAATAAATGGTTAATCAACAAATCACTTTATTTGCGATCGGTCTTTGAGACCAACAAATTAAATGGGAATAATTCCACGACTGGTTAGGATGATGAGAAGTGTTCTGAAAGAGCGAAAGCTCCAAGTCCTAGTTATACCAGAACCAGATGAACTCAATCCCACCACATCAATGGCTGAAAGTATGCTTATGGAAGCATACCGAGGATGACATTGATGAGGAGTGCTTGATGTTGTGTTCTCTGAACTATGAGTTGCAGAGACAACATGAGACATATGATGTCTTAAGGACATTGTCCTAGTATGTCATGACAGAAGGAGATCCAGTAAGGTATTCACACACTCAATATGATTGGGTATGTGGAAAACCTGACTAAGTAGGATCCCCTATGAGCCAAGAGTTGGCTATTGGTATGATACTGCAAATGTTGCGAGAATCATACAATTCATGATAAGCTACAACATGAACAACTTTGACAAGCATTGACAGAGTTGTTGGACATGTTGAGGACAGTAGAGGCAAATATGAAGAAAGACTAACCCTAATCTTTGATGAGATCAATGAAAGGTAAGTCTTAAGGGCAAGGGCAAGGGCAAAGCAAAGAAGTGTTTTGATGCTAGCCAGCAGCCCAAGCCGTCTTCAACCTCAAGGCACATGGGGAAAGGGTGTATGAGGGAATTGCCCTCTATATCTGGAAGAACAAAACAAGATGAAGGAGGGGATGGAGATCTCCACCTAAGGTATCATGAAATGAAACGCTTCTTTATCTGAGGTATATGATACCAAGATATGGATATGTCATTTATGATATGCAAGATCCACAAAGAAGTGATGGCCTTTGTGAAAGGACTGAGAAAGAAGTACTCATTATTGGGGCAAGTGTTTCTGCCATAGATAGGAGTATCTTTCAGTTTATTTCAGCCTAAAGGGCACGAAATAGAGTTGAGAACTGCTATTTCAATTTTCCAATAGATAGAAACACTTTATTTTTGCATATTGTATGACAATAATGGCACTAATAAAGTTGATGTTTCAATCTTAAAGATATGATCTTTATGGCAATGCCTTATTTATCTTGTGTATTTGATATGCATAAGATAAAATGATACCTAAAAGTTATAGATAACTCAAACAATCAAATTAGCATCAATCATGAGAAATTCATTTCTAGTTTCCATGTGATGGATAAATCTAGGCTCTTTTGTTTAGAGAACCAGTAAGAGACATGAATATCTTGGACATGATTAATCAATCTTCACTAATGTAGTAGGAGAGTGATTATCCTATTAGGTATAATACATGTGATGTATTTACATACCTATTGGAATAAATGATAATACTTCAAATGGTGTTTAGAGAAATACCAATATGAATATCTTGAAGTGTTCAAGATTATCATAGATGAAGTGAAAATTTGGTAAAGTGTTAATTCTTAATGAGATCAATGAATGAAATACTTGGTCCAAATGTTTGAGATCCTTATGAGTGATTATGATAGTGTATCATAGTGAACTCATGATTAAGGCATGGTGATGTCTAAATCAAAAGGAGTCATACTCTAAGGAGTTAGAGAATGATTATCAAATAACTGAATTCTTCTTAATAAAAGAATACCCCACACTAATAAAGGACATTAAGAATCACAAGGAGTTGTGAGTTCTCATATCCTTTACAGATACACCTCAACTATCTATGTGATGAGTTGGTCATGTGATGAGTCAACTATCTAGATGAATATGAGGAACCAAATTTTGAGTTATGGTTTATGATCATTACATCCTAAATGACATCCATGTGAACCATAAGGTATGACCTTGATGGTAGCACTTATTGGATAAAATCCATAAGTGTGAATAAGTCTTAAGCGTTAAGACACATGGATAACATTTTGAGAAGGATGATGCTTGTTGATTGCAACTTAATGACTAAGACATTTGGCATATGGATACTAAAACCGCATTCCTATGAGGAATAAAACAAGGATGTTTACGTGACACAACCTATAAGGTTTATGAATCCACTAATGCAAATGAAGTCTATAAGTTACAATGGACTAATCAATGTGATTGATTGAGTACAAGCAACTCAGAATTGGATCTTTACTTTGATGATATAGTAAAAGGGGTTTGACTGATATGTCAAACATAAAGAAGGGATCTGTGATTTAGTGGGAGCGTGTTCACATTCCACATGTTGATGTGAAATGGAAATGTTCTAGAATGGAAATCCAAAAGTGGAAATTATCTTTAAGGAAGATAGAGATGTTTCCTATGTGATAGGAATAGAGATCTATAGAGATAGTTCTCGAAAAATCTCTTGACCTGAAAAGAGAAAGCATACATTGGCAATATGTACTGAAGGGTTCAGTATGCACAGATTCAGTGGGAGAAAACTTATCCATGTTACATGGAATTAGTATCCCAAGGCCAAGTGTCCAATTCTTATGAAGAATGGGAACACTAAGAATAGATATGGATCTATCATGTATGTAATCATCCCATTATATTGCATGTATCGACATGGCAAGAACAACATGCATTCATCATCTTGTATGTAGGACATGACAATATGATGTGCTCATCCTGATAACTTGTATGTGGGACATGACGAGTGGATGTCTGTCTACTTCCAGTAAGGGTTACTAGAAACCATAAGAACATGATAAGTACTTGAGAAGTACTAGTTCTATGGAGATAAGGAAGAATTCGATGTAAAGAGTTACATTGATGCGAACTTCCGAAAGGACAGAAAATTAATCGCAAAATATATATAGGATATATAAAAGTGAAAATTTGTTGATAATTGGAAACGTTCCAATAAAGCCGTTTAAAAGGAAATGTTGAGTATCCTTGTGTTAGAGAATAGCAATGGATACTATATGGATCTGGAAGTTCATGAGATGAACTTATAGATATTTCGCTCATTGATGACAAGTATGGAATCCTTGATCATGCAATGTGGCTAAAGGTTAGCAAAGGAATACTAGATCACATATTACGGAAACTCCATCTCATGCGTGTGACGTACAACGAAGAGATGTGAGACATGCAATTTATACTGACTTTGGCAAGGTGTTGCCATAACTCACTATGTTCGCACTAGAGCACAGTAAAATGTGGGACATGTTTGAAGATCACTATGAATATGATTCAAGGGTGATTGGCTCGTAGTGCAAGTGGGAGTTTGTTGGTATGTATGCCCTGAGAGCCAATCATGGGATGATTGGTGGGATACATTAAGATATATTTGATAAACATCAAAGGCAAGCTTCCAATTCTTTCTGGTTCAGTCATATGAGATAGTGATAGAACAGATTGAATGTCTAGAGAATGATAATACTCAATGACGTATGCTTTCAGGTTAAGGACCTGAATGATGAGATCATATGGATGCTAAGAGTTTGTACATTCTTGTTATGTCCCTAGTCAGATGTCATTGTGGAAGGTAGATAGACAACAATGATACACAAGACTAGATTGTGGTGTTGGTTGATGATAGAATCTCATTAGTCATGATATAGAGATATCAAACCAAACACATAGGTACTTGTTAGAGAACAAGTGTACCGGACAGACCCACCGTGAGTTTGACACATGGAACCATGACATGGTAGTCACAGGCAGTACTCACAGTGATGGTGGTGAGTGTGATTCTTTGACTTGAAATCACTACACTCAACACATGTCGTTGGGCACACTTTGACATCATCAAACGCAGTCCTGAAACATGGGTTGTTATAAAGGTGATGATTGGGTGGCTTTGACACATGGGGCTTTTGAGGGATGAGTGATAGATATGGGATTTTTCCCTCTTGAGGGAGTTTGATATCCAAGGCCACTTGATGAGTAGGATTGAAATAGGCGTGCGCACGCATGTGAGAATCAGTATGTGATATTGATGTCATACATATCTCTTCCAATCTACTTTGAGATCAAGAAATTGAATGAACGTTGACAGGATGACTGTTCCATGCCTCGAGTTCATTCGGGATATCAGTGACAAAAGGAATTATACATTCGTTGTAACACCATTCACGGATTGTAGGATTGAAAGTTGTTCTCCAACTTTCTACTTTCACTTGGGTAGCACTGATGTGTGACTAGGCACCACTCTTTGCTTATATAGTCATAAGTGTTATGGATTTTCACTGCCAACGTGAAATGGACCTGCAGGGTCACACACAAAGGATTTAACCTGGAAGAGGAGTTTTGTCCACAAACAATGTTTAGATTGATTGCTAAAGGAGTTTAGTAGTTCAATTAAACACTCAATTGATTGATAGCTCAAAATCATAGTGTTCAAGGTGTTGGACAGATTGATTAGAGTATCAGATTGATTGAAACCATAATTGACTGATTCTGCACAATCTGCACTTCCAACCGATCGGCTCATGAGATGAACCGATCGGCTCAGCTTGATGAACCGGTCAGCTCAGGTGGTGAGTCGATCGGCTTAAGGATAGGGTGAACGATTGCTTCAAGTGTTGAAACAATCGTTTTAACTGTTGCAACCGAGTAAGTTGGGAATGTCGGATTGGTGAGAATTTTCCTTTCGTTTCACTTGCCCAATTTGATTGGGAAAAGGATTGGTATTTGATACCGGTTAGAAACAAAAGAGGGAAAGTCGATCGGGAACTGATCAGGACCACGAACCGATCGGTTCAGAAAGTAAACCGACCGGCTCATGGGTCCCAACCGATCGGTTGAGTGTCAACCGACCGGCTCAGATCCCCAACCGACCGTTTCAGTTGTGAAACGATCGGTTCAAGATGCGAGTTGGTTGTTTTTTTGCAAAATATTGAACCCTTCTACTCCTGCTTTAGTCCCATATTGCCCATGATGGAGAACCCTGTCCCATGACCCTCATATATATAGGGGTATTGGGGGCTTCTCAAAGTACAACTCAGTGCAACCAATTGCTCTGCAAAGTTGTCATTCTCTGGTTTTGGTAACCGAGAGAGCCCAAGCAAGTGCTACCCACAAAGGGAGGTGTAGCAAGGGAAAGACAACTGTAGTTGCAACTAGAGGCAGGAGAGTGTGTTGGCGACTAGTACGTCAACAGGAGGGTGCGACTCCTTCCAATTCCTTGTGGGACAAGGAGTGTGGAGTTCCAGGTGGTCCGTGTGGACTACTTCAGAGGCGGGAGGTTTTTGCCGCTCAGGAGGACAACTGTCAACCCCGACAGTCCCGGTGAGAGGAGGAGTCGTCAGTCCCGGTGCGACCAGGAGCTGCACAGACACCGTCCAAGACTGGAGGTGAAGACCGCGCAAGGCACGAGGTATTGTCACCGAGCAAGCCTCGGGACAAGGTATGATTCCACAAACCATCCTTTCCTATTATATAGACGTTGACGCGTTTCCTTGTTCCGGGTTTGGGGGAGAAAATTTTTGTTTCCGCTGCCTTCTCTGCCTCCCCTAAAACCTAACATACTCATCAAATTGAGGCCTCCAACTGCAGGTCTCTAGTAGGCAAGGGATATTTAGTTTCTTCCATAGGGCCACGACCACGATGTGGGCTTAGTATAGGCTCGGCATAGCCGTTCACCCCACGTTGCAGTCATAACGGCTAGGTAGAAGACACTTGTACTGTCGAGTCCTGGTGTACAGCTGAGATGGGGACTGCTCAACTAGATCTGTGGCTATACATGTTCACCCAATAGTGTCATGTTCAAGTAAAAGGTCGTGTTTCTCTTTTATATCAGAAACACACATGACATTTAATGTCACACTAACTTAGTCTAACAAAATATTCAAACTTAATGCTATATGCATCAATATTAGTCATCTAAACAACTTCCAGTATCTATAATTTTTTCTAGGAACATCCCAATATTATGAAACTTTAGTCACAACTTTATCATAACTTGAGCTTCATTCTATTCAAATTTGGTACCAAGTTAACACTATTTGACCATCAATTAAGTATCCCAAATGATGCATGAAGTCATATTAAACATAATATAAGCATCCAACAACTTTCAAAATGTTCATTCTTCAAATTTATGAATGCGGTTATCCTTTTGTATATTCAAGAACGTCAAAAATTCACTCCATCACATCCTACACACCTTAAAAGAAATTATGTCCTCAAAATTAAGAAAATTCAGTCTATCACATAGATGTAATGGAGTGAATTTTTGACTTTCTTGAATATCCAATAGGATAATCGTGTTCATAAATTTGAAGAATTATCATTTTGAAAGTTGTTGGATGCTTATATTATGTTTAATAAGACTTCATGCATCATTTGGGATGCTTAAATGATTGGTCAAATAGTGGTAACTTGGTACCAAATTTTTATATAATGAAGCTTGAGTTATGATAAAGTTGTGACTAAAGTTTCATAATATTTGGATGTTCCTAGAGAAAAATATAGATGCTAGAAGTTGTTTAGATGACTAATATTGATGCATATAGCATTAAATTTGAATATTTTGTTAGGATAAGTTAGTGTGAGATTGCATATCATGTGGGTTTCTGATGTATAAGAGCAACACGGCCTTTAACTTGATACATGACGCTATTGGGTGAACATGTATAGCCACAGATCTAGTTGAGCAGTCCCCATCTTAGCCGCACACCAGGACTCAACAGTACAAGTGTCTTCTACCTAGCAGTTATGACTGTATCGTGGGGTGAACAGCTATGCTGAGCATCTACCAAGCACACGTCGTAGTCCTGGCCCTATGGAAGAAACTAAATAGCCCTTGCCTACTAGAGACCTGCAGTTAGAGCCCTCAGTTTGAGGCGTAAGGGTGAGGCAACAATGTGAATGAGGTATTCTCTTTCTATGTGCCTCCACTGGCAGTATGAGGAAGAAGGAAGCATGCATAGGGAGAGAGACACTGTTGGAGGAACATTACAGCAGAAAACAGAGATCGAGGTAGTCGAGTTCCATGGGATAGAGGAGGAGATGCAAGTTGACGCACGCCAAGGAGGAGTAGCAACGGTTGCTACCCACCAGCGGCAGCAGCGAGATGACTGAGGAGCAACCCTAAGGATCAGGAGGGTGGTCGACAATCGTGGACCTCATATCAAGAGACAAGGAGGAGATACATTGGAGAGAGTGGTATGTTTCCATGGAAGGAAGACCACAAAGTCGAACCTGGAGAGGGAGATGTCGAGGAGGTCTGCAGGGCCTTGGAAAATCCTATAGTGGGTGCCAATGGAACTGACGAGAAGGACCACAGAAGCAGAGACTCCACAATGTGGTCCGGTCGTCTGACAGAGCTCGAAATAGAGGAGTCACGCACGTAGGTATTACACCATCGTTCCCTCGCCAGAGATCCTCCCATGGCGACAGCAACGTTGCACTAGACCAAAGGAGGCGCACAGCTGGAGTCCCACCAAAGAAAGTGAATATGAAGATAACGCTTTGATCGTAACTAGAGATAAGTGGGGGACCTGGTCATTGTGGATTCCTCGTTGGAGCTCTGATCAGGCAGTGACGTTTGAGTAACGTGGAAATTGGGAGAATCCCAGATCACGAGAACGCATGAACGAGAGACAGAGAAGACGAATTGGTCCAGACACTAAACCAAGTGACCCAGTGAACCAGACCGGCCGGCCAACACAGGATTCAAGTGCCCTGAGTAGCAACGTGGCGATACCTTATTGAATTTAAGGTAAGAAAATCTCAGAAAAATACCCAAATCTTCAATAATCCGTAGTAATTAGCACAGTTGTCAGAAAAATATGAAAAAAGTACCAAAATTCTCAGAAAAATGAGTAGAACCACACGAAAGCATAATATCAATATTGGGGTGTACAAAATTAGATGATATTATGTAATATGTCTTACACTTGTTTAATGAGTAATAAATATTAAATAGTGACACAAAGTTATGATAATGCATCAGTAACTCTAAAACATGATATATAATGTATTTGATGTCAGATATTATAATTGGGATGCAAAAACTCATGTAATTTGCTTAGTATGATTATCTAGGGATAATAACCCTAAATAAAATATAGAATATACATATATGGTCAATAAATGATGGGATATTCATTCTAAGTTCATATCAGTATATGGAACGTCATATTCAATTCTCAGATCATGATTGTACACATAATCCATGCTATACAATATTGATTACTCTCGATGTGATATAAATCGTAATATGCTTAATGAATACCTAGGGCTAATACATGCACACAATGATATGGAAACTAATGGTCAAACAATTGATTCTAATCTGGAATAAAATATCGATAAAATCAATCCCAAATAACAAGATGAGAAGACAAGAGAATATCCTAATGAGATAAGCTAAATGCTAAAATGGTCATAACAAGGGTTGATGATGGGATCCTGATGGTGGTATATGATCTTGTCTTTATCAGGGTTTGACCAAGAGTGGTAGTTAACATCAGGATATGTGGTATAGATTATCTATTTTGAAGGTACGCTTTACCTCTTACTTGGCCTACTATTTAGTATGGTTATATTATGTGTGTACAAAATACATGGCATATGATATTGGATGAAATGATTGTTCAGGTATGATATCTTTCTTGATTTTCCATACTTATAGTTATGAACATATGAAACATAATATATTTGTTCCATTATATGAAAGCACTAATTCTCTTTGGTAGCATAGTGTTGGAAAGTGATCATTCTCTTTAGAATCAGATAACATTGTGCAATGATCTAACTCTTTGGTAGTAGATCATAAGGTCTTACGTCTCGAGCTCTTTGGTAGCCGAGATGATGCATTATTCCCTCCGGTGGCATATGCATGGATGATATAATGGAAAATATTCTTAAAATATGTGTTCTCTTTTGTTAATAAACATCTTTATTCAAGTATATGATTTTGTTTATATTAGTTTATTACTGCCAAGTTCTAGTTTTAACTTATTTCCAAGTAACATTAATGAGAGGTATGTAAAAAGACATGTAGACGTACTCGGTACAATATTCTTGGATATTGTGCTCACGTGTACCACATGTAATATTTTGTTTAGGTTGTGGACATGTGCTCTTGAAGAACTAGGATAGTTGAGAGTTGTATGGTGAGTTGATGTACAAGTGGACCTATTGTCTTAAGATCTTATTGTATATGTAGTACATGTATATGTAAAAGTTTACTGCTCAATGTGTAATATCAATTTGTAATAATTCATTTTGTAATTATATGTTGAATGGTGAGCTTGTGTTGTGTGGTTTGTTTGTTGTTCATGTGCATGTGCTACTATTGTTTCCTCTAACTTCCTCTGATTTTCTTCTTCTTCCATATTTTGATAATGACTTAACCATTACATTCATATGTATCTAATATGTCTATTTGAGATTGATTTCAGGTATTAGGTGCAAGAAAAGGATCTTCTATCAAGTTCAAGCTTGACTCAATACAAGCCAAAGTCAATGCAAATGCCCTTTTGTGGAAATAACCCTAAATGACTTAGGACAAATATTTTAATCATTTGTATTGACGTTATGACTTGTAATTAAGATGATAAAAAATCAAGAGCACTTAATTTGAATGTTTGATCACTTTAATGACATTTTCCTAAATGCATCACAGGATGTTTGATTGGATGGGTTTCCCTCCCAAAAATTTGACCGACGTCTAGGATGGGTCTTGGAAATGTCCAGGATCGGTCAAGTTTACCTCATGACAAACTTGACCAACACCTTGCACTGGAAAACTGATTTTAAGCCATCGTTCGAGTTTCATCCTGGATGAACTCGGTCGACAACTTTAAACTAGCTTGTCGCATGGTGCTATCGATCGAGTTATCTTTATGGAAACTCGACCGATTGCACTGTAAGGAAAGTGTAAAAAAATGTGATTCTAGTCATTGGAGTGTTGCAAACATCAAACATAGATTCATTGAAACACCCCCAGACAACTAGAATTTGTTTCCTAAGTTCTTCTAGTGTCTAGTGGACATCCCCAACTATAAATAGGACCCTTTGGACTTCATTCTAGATTTGCTCCTTCATACTATTCAAGTTCCTAGCTATAGTTGAGTCAATTTTGTCTACTAGAGCCTCCTTATCTCTTCTTCTTACAAATCCAACGTCCATATGAGTGAGATAGGATATTTATGAGAGAGATACTCTATAGTAATCTTGTGAAGCTCTCAAATTTCTCTTTTCCCAACCCCTTTTTATCAATCTATGTTGGTGAAAGATTCTCCAAGTTGAAGGAGAAGGTGAAAGCTGAACATCCATGAGAAGAGTGGGTAATTCCTTCAAGGTGAAAGACTTGTTGCAAGAAGGGGAGCTCCTTGGCAAAGGTGTCTAGCTCCTTGGAAAATTGGGTAAGCCCTTGTAGAGGTGGAAGAATCGTGCTCAAAGGATAGGTAACTTCTTGTAAGGTTTATTGACTCCTTTTGGTTCTTAAAATGGAGAGGTAGCTCGATAAAGGTAAAATATTATTGTATGTCTTATAATGGAATATAAGTATGAAATGGTTGCAAAATCCTAGGCATTAACCACTATAGGTAATGGACTAATATTCTCTGAGTTGGGATATTGGAACCACTCTACATAGCTTCTTGATCTCATTCAATATCTCTCATTCATGTTATGTATGCTTTGTTACACATCAAATTACATATTTGAAATCCTACTTCTTTAAGTAATTTAAAGGTATAATTAATTTGGTTTAAGTGATTTTTAGATCTATTCAACCCCCCATAGCCTATTGATCCAATAGATAGTTCAATTCATTTGAATATTCATCCAAGCATCATTTTACTATGCTCAATATATATAATGATCAAAAAGACACATCGAGATCAATATAAATGTTTGGTATTGTCATTGGTAACTAAAGTGAATGAGAGTTGTCAAATAGGAGTTAAGAACATATATTTTGTAGGGAAATATGGCTACAGAATAGGTAGCGGAAACAAAAATTTAACTATCATATTCCCCTTTAAATAGTTGATCGCGTCAATAACTATATAATTGGAAGGATGGTTTAGCAAGGTTATACCTGGTCCTGGATCAAGACCAACGGTAATCCCCTTAGAATAGCGTGAACCTTGCTTCATATTGCACTCGAGCAGTGTCAGCAGCAGCCGCCTGGTTGATCACCACGGATAGCAGTTGACCTTGTTCTCCTTGCAGCAGGCAACAACCTCCTTGCCTTTATATTAGTCCACACAAACCACTGGGAACTCCAATCATTTTAGAAGAATGAATAAGAAGGAGTTGTCCCTTCTAGTCAGTGTGTTAGCTCCAACTTTCTCTCCCATAATTGTCTCTCCCTTGCTATCCCTCCCTATAGGGTAGGACTTTCTTGTGTTCTCTCAGTTACCACAAACAGAGAAGAGAACAATTTTTAGAGTTATTGATGTGTCTGATAAGCCCCCAGTACCCCTATATTTATAGGAGGGTCATGTTTAGGGTTCCTAGTTTGAGCGGGAGTCGAAGGGTGCTGGCATTTCATGAATTTATTATCCTGGGGGTGACAAATTGTTCAGTTCATAGGGAATTGATCGGTTGGCATGTGAGCCGATTAGTTCAACCCTTGAATTGGTCATTTCATCATGTTTACCAATCAAAATTATATTGGTAATTAATATTTGATTAATGTGCAACATGACGTCAGCATGAATCCCCAATCCAATCAAATTGATCAACCAAATAGTCACTTCACATCCTGAACTGGTCAGTTCATGGACTTGAGTAGATCGGTTCATATCCTGAATCAGTAGTCTCATGGACCAAATTGCCAATCTTAGTTCAATTGACCTGACACTCTAAAACGATTGGTTCAACACTTGAACTGGTCAGTTCACATTCCAGTCAGTCAACCAGTGTTGTTTAAATTGAATACCTAACTCTTTCATAAACAAGTTCAAACTACATTCATGAATAGACTCTTATTCTAAGTGTATCCTATGTGTGTGACCCTATAGGTTCCAAGTTATATTGGTAGTGAATGTTCATAATTAATTTATGACATCACAAGTAATGAGTGGTATCTAGAAACACATCATTGCTAATCAAGTAATCGAGAAGTTGGAGAATAACTTCAACCTACAATCTGTGATTGGTGTTATAGTGATTGTATAATTCTTTTGTCACAAATATCCATATTGAACTAGAGGCATGGAATCTTTATCCTCTCAATGCTCAATCCATGTTCCTTGAACTAGAGCAGGCTGTCTGATATATATATATATATATATATATATATATATATATATATATATATATATATATATATATATATATATATATATATATATATATATATATATATATATATATATATATATATATATATATATATATATATGAGTCTGTTTTCATTTCCCGCGCGGGTACTGTAGCGGAGCTGCCCATTTCAGAAAATGCAGTGGCATCTATTGTAAATAATCCAAAAAAGCAAGGACGCGTGACTTATAGAAGAAACACATTCGCGACTCATTCTCCGCCCAAAAACCCCAATTCCGCCTTATTCCCGCTCCAAAACTCCCGAATTCTTCTGCATGTGGTCTGTACTTGCGCTACTGTGTGTGGCGTTCTTCTCTGCTACAACATTCACTATAGTTTCTTCCACAACTGCTTTTGCCAGTCTCTGTCACTGAGATCAAAATGGGGAAAACAAAGGTAAAAGCAAAGAAGGCGACAGGAAAGGGAAGTACAAAAAATACTGAAGATTTATTGAGCAAGCACTATGAAGATGTGGACAACATGGTAGAAGAGGTAGCTACAACAATACTGCAAGGAGATGAAATGGGAAAGAGTATTAAAGAGCACAACGAACATGCTATGCCGAGAAAAGAAAAGAAAGTTAAGAAGAAGAAATACAACGTTGAGAAAATTAACACTCTCCAGAAGACTGCTGGAGATGACAACACATCAGGGGAGAAACCAGCTGATGACATTACTGAGAAACAATTGGATGTAGTGCATGAAGAGACTGAAGAGCCAGAAACTGACAACGAATCAGGGGAGAAACCAGCTGATGATGTTACTGAGAAACAATTGGTTGTAGTGCATGAAGAGATTGAAGAGCAAGAAACAGAAGATGATGAAGAAGTTGAACAGGATGAAGCAGAAGATCGCAAAAGAAACCAGAATAAGACTTTGGAACAAAAAAACAAGCAAAAAGGAAAAGAAAAAAATTGCAGAAGAAGGTAATATTGATTATTTTTACAGTTCTATACGAAAGTGTAACTTGTTGGACTAAAGAATAATGGTGCTGAAAATAGAGTATTTTTTATCACAGTAATTATCCTGAAAGTAACTCTCTGGATCAAAAAGTAACTGTTAGTTCATCTAGTTACTTTTCTTACGTTTTTTATCAAAAAGTAACTCTTTGGATCAAAAAGTAACTCTCTGGATCAAAAAGTAACTGTTATACATCAAACAGTAACTGTGATCTAAGAAACATAACTAAAGTAACTAAAAAGTAACTTTGATCCACGAAAAGTAACTAGATGAAAGTAACTCTCTGGATCAAAAAGTAACTGTTAGTTCATCTAGTTACTTTTCTTACGTTTTTTATCAAAAAGTAACTCTCTGGCTCAAAAAGTAACTGTTATACATCAAACAGTAACTGTGATCCAAGAAATGTAACTAAAGTAACTGAAAAGTAACTTTGATCCACGAAAAGTAACTAGATGAACTAACAAGTAACTAAAGTAACTGAAAAGTAACTTTGATCCAAGAAAAGTAACTAGATGAACTAACAAGTAACTATATCGACATGAAAGTAACTCTCTGGATCAAAAAGTAACTGTTATACATTAAACAATAACTTTGATCTAAGAAAGGTAAACCACATTTGCAAATTTGATATTGTCCTATGTAACTCTGAAAGTTAAAAAGTAACTACATGAAAACAAGAGTAATTGTGACAGATAGAAAATAACATGTTGAACTGAAAAAGTAACACTGAAAGCTAAAAAGTAACTAGAAAAATTAACACAAACTTTTTCATATAGATGCAGGTACAGTAAAGCTTTTCCATAGATGCTACATAAAAAGTTACAACAGCATACAAAACAGCATGTTGTTTAGCACAAATCAAATGAGGATGATGAAGTCAACCGCATTTGCAAATCTGATAGCCATGCCTCATCTTACTGTAGATGTAACTCTTTTAGAAGATCTGATAGAGAGATATGTTGAAGATGACAAGTTCATGTTAGCACCAGGTTTTGAGGCAAGGATGACTGTAGACGATGTAGGAGTGATACTAGGTTTGCTTAGTAAAGGTATGGATATAGTTCCACGAAAGCAATCACAGATTGTAAGAAAAATATGGGAGGATTTTGCTAATGCAACAAGAGGAAAAGATAAAGTTGGTGAAAGTAGTAAAAAAATAAAAGAGAAGGATGTGTAACACAAGGAGAACTTGAGTAAACTCTGGCAGGAATTTGCAAAGAACGAATCTGAAGAAAACTACCAAAATATGTGTCGTGCATGGATGTTGCACTTGTTAGCAACATTCCTTTTACCGGACACTAGCTATTGTGCCCCCATTTACCTTCTACATTATTTGGATGATGTAACTACTACAAGGCAGTTAAACTGGGCAAAGTTAGTGCACGGAAACATATTCAAGAAAATGAAAGTTTTAAGTGAGAATATAAGGATGAGGAGAAGAGGGGAAACCAGTAAAAGAACACTCTACACAACTGGATGTGTAATGTTCTTGTGTGTAAGTGACACATTGCATAGTTACTTTGGTTACATTAAACAACCATATATGAACATTTAAAACACTGATTTATACTTTTCTTGTCAACACAGGTCTGGGCTTATGAGTTAACAGGGATAGCAGAGCCTACATTCCTTGAGGCAAAACCACGAATAAAAAGATGGGCAACTCCTGTTAAGATGGTGAAGGATTTTAAAAGTTTGGACAATGACAATGTAAGAATCAGTGTGGGTAAAGTGAAAATAAATATGCCAATTAATATAAAAGCTTTATAATAAATTGATAACTTTTATGCATAGGTTTCTACAGTGTTGAAGAAGGATGACAATGATGATTGGGAAGCTGCAAAGGCAGTGAAAGATTTGCCTTATTATCTCACAGAAAATAAAGCCAAGAGCAAGGTAGTTAGTAAGAAGATACTTACATCATATAACACAAGCAGAGAAGTCTCAGGAAGCTTGGAGAATAGAGTATTGATTCTTGAGGACGAGCTGAGACTGTAGAAGGAAACATGCAATAGAATTGCCCTAGAAGCTTTTACTGCTCTAAGAGAAGAAAACGAGCAGTTGAAGAGAAGACTAGAGGAAGTTGAAGCTGAAAATAGATTGCTAAGGATCCAAGCTGACAATTACAAGCATTCACAATATGCAGCTACACCAACTCCCAATTTCATTGAGAATGAAAGTTGGCATTCAGGTGATTTAAGTGTAATAAGACATAGGACACATGATATGAAGAAAAAGTTGTTGGAAATGGACCAACATGGACCTACACAAGAAAGACCAAGATTGAGCAAGCTTTGACTAAGGAGAAAATTAGTGGAGAAAATGACTGGAAATGTACCACAAGATTCAAAGAAAGTAGAAGAAGATTTATCTGAAGAAACCAAAGAACCAGCATAAGATGAAATGGAAAAAGATCCATCTAAAGAAGATCCAGCTGAAGAAGAAAAAACACAGAAGAAAAAGAAGAACTAGCAGATAAAAAAGAGCCAACAGAAGATATATTTGAAAGCATAATGACGGATATAGACAATGAAGTTGGAGTGAATCAGAAGGATATAAATTCTGGTGAAGTTGAGATGAAAACAACTAAAATGTTGAGAAAGAGGAAGGGGAAGATGCAGACGGGCATAGGGAGCATAGAGGAAAATATCAAGATAAGAAGACATGCACAGGTAAAATTTGTTTTGTAATGGTGCTCGTTCCATCAATGAAGCAACTGTCTGATCTGAAAAGTAAAATATATCATCCATAAAGTAACTATGTTAATATAAAAAGTAACTGTGATAATGATAGAGTAATATTATGCAATGTAAAGCAATATTATGGACTAAATAGTAGAGTAACTATAATAATATATGTCTTTTACATAGACTACTAACCAAAATTTGTACTTCAAAAATAGAAAAAGAATTTGACGTTCATAGGATTCGAGCACTTTAGACCAAAGGAAATGAAAGAGGATGGAAAAGAATTTATTGACAACATTGATGAAGTGTAAGTAGATACTTTTTAAAGTTCTATAAGTCACATGTTTATTATGTATTAGTTGATCAATCCATAAATTTCTGTCTCACATATTCAGTATGAATTCTTTTGAAAGAAAAAAAAATGCACAGGTCAAGAAGAGAATGGATTTTTGGAAAGGAAGCATGGTGCACGGGAAAGGACTTATCAGCGTTGTTGTTTAAGGATAAGATGATGCAGTCACCTGTAAGCAATGGAATATTAAACATTTATTACAAAATTATAGATTGCTAATTGATGCTTGTGCATTTTCAGATAATGGATTGCTTTGTACAAATGTTGAAAGAGACAACAAGCAGAAAGAGGAAGAAGGGACTGCTTTCATGGCATTGCTTGAGCACTTATGTTCCGGTAAGACAAACAAACTATCACACTAGATTACATTTATCACAACAAGGCCACTAAAGGTTGCAGAAAAGTAATTCACAATATTGTTTTTACAGCAAAAGCTAAACATGATGGTGGATGAGATAACACTCAAAGAGATCGATATGATGTCACCACTCTTCAATGTACCTGACAAGGAATTCATGACAATGGACTCCGTGTTTACAATACTTAACAAAGACAATCACTGGCACTTGCTTGAAGCAAGTTTTAGGTATGGGGTGCACAGGTCTTATAATTCAATGTCAGGAAGTTCAAAATCTGAGAAAGAAGTGAATAGATGGGTAAGGAACAAAAAAGAAAAACTGTTAGAAAACAGTTGAATGAAATAGTGTAGGTTACATTATACTTATGAATGTTTTGTTGTGCATGCAGGTGGGGTTCGTTCATGAATTCTTCAGAGGGGTGCCTGAGCATGGAAGTCAACTGTCTCAATGGGCAATAGAGTACCCTGATTGCCCCCAGCAAGAAGATGATGATGTTGACTATGGAGTCTACGTTATGAAGTATTTGGAATGCTTAGTGAATGGAAAGGAAATGAACTTCAGAAGCAAAGACATCCCTGCAATAAGGGCAGAGATCTTCCAAACAATGATGAAGAAGGGGAGACTGCAGCCAGTTGAAGAACATACTAGAGATCAATAAGAGACCAAAGAAGGAGCATGTGACAAGCAGAACAAAGAAAAATCAGATGTTGTGCCAAGTCTGAATGCTTGGCTTATGTCAGATTAAAAATAACTCTTAGATAAACAATGTAGTATCACAATGAGAAGTGTATGTTACATAATCTGAAGTAAACTTTACAACCAGTACTATATGTATATGGTTATGGTTATGTTTTGTTACTTTTTGTTTGACATTTGAACCTACGGGTTCATCAGTTATATGTGTATATGGTTATGGTTTGCTGCCAATTTTGAATGCAAGGCTTATGTTACAGAATCTGAAGTAAACTCTGTAAAGTTATAGTACATCGGTTCTATGGGTATATGGTTATGTTTTGTTGCTTTGTGTTTGGCATTTGGACCTATCAGTTTGATCTTAGTTGAATGTTCTTATAACTTTAGCTAGTTGTTCTTCTTTTAATGATAATTAATGTGATCAGCAGGTGCTCATTGCATGAGTGGAGTAACTCTCTTCTGAACTAAAAAGTAAATATGTATCCTGAAAAGTAACTTTGATCCATGAAAAGTAACTAGATGAACTAACAAGTAACTATATCAACATGAAAGTAACTCTCTGGATAAAAAAGTAACTCATTTAACAAAAAAGTAACTTCTGTGATGTATAACGTAACTTATTGGATCAAAAAGTAACTCATTTAACAAAGAAGTAACATGTGTGATGTATAATGTAACTTATTGAATCAGGAAAGTAACTCGTCCAGCAAAAAAGTAACTGAAAAGTAAATATGTAAAACAAAAAGTAATGATGTGAGAAGGAAAGTAACTAGATGAACTAACAAGTAACTATATCGACATGAAAGTATCTTATTGGATCAAAAAGTAACTCGTTTAACAAAGAAGTAACTTTTGTGATGTATAACGTAACTTATTGAATCAGGAAAGTAACTCATCCAGCAAAAAAGTAACTTGAGCAATGTATAACGTAACTTATTGAATCGGGAAAGTAACTCATCCAGCAAAAAAGTAACTTGTGCAAATGTATAACGTAACTTATTGAATCGGGAAAGTAACTCAACAAACGAAAAAGTAACTATGTAAAGACCAAGAAAAGTAACCTTCGAAAATATGTAACTTATCAAAAATAGTAGAATGTCTGCAAACTCTATTGTGCATCTTTGCAACACCAAGAAAAGTAACCTTCAAAAATCTGTAACTTATCAAAAATAGTAGAATGTTTGCAAACTCTACTATGCATCTTTGCAACACCAAAAGCACAGATCACTGCTACCCTCATTTCGCCCTTTCACCCAGAGCTCTCATTTTTCCCTTTCACCCAGTGCTCTCATCTTTCACTCACTTTCGAACAACCTACCTTCTTCACAATCTACCTTCTTTACAGCCTACCTTCACACCTAGAACTATTAGTTCATCCAGTTTTCTCACAACCCTCAACACAGCCTACCATGGAGCCGTTCATCCAGCCCATCAACGACACCCTTGACGACAAGACAATGGAATCCATTCAACTTCCTATATAATGGAAATATCTCCATTTTCACATTAAACCAGGCAACACCACCTTCCATATCAGAAACCAGATGTTTTAGATAACCCTTATTCAAAATAAAAATAGGTCACTTTCAACTGGTAGGGGCTGAAAAGTATGATCGCACAGCTCAATATTCGCAAAGATTGGATCATCTTCCTCAAGCCAACTGATCACCAGACTATCACAGCATGGATCACAGATTAGTTCTTAGAAACACCAACTGATCTTCTTCCGCTCTTCAGAATGCCTGGTGAAGAAGTATTCTCTGGAGTGGAAAACTCTACAGATTAGCTGTTTGTTAGGGACAAATACCAAGCACCGCCGGGATCAGCTGTAAATCCTTTACAGGTTGACTCATCTACAACAGCTGACACCTCAACATATGCATAAGACACTGCTTCTTCTTCTATCCATCCTTCCTATCATAAATAGGTATGCACCGCCGCCCTTTTCTCCTTGCCTTTTGGTCGATAATCTTCCCCATCACTACCTACACAGTCTACCCCTCCTAGAGATTTTTACTTCACAGAGCTATATTTTTTCTGATTTGATCCTAATTCTCAAGTGTTTTTTGGTTTTGACTGGTTGTTCCTGCTATAAACCGGTTTGCTGGTGCTGACTCGTTGCACTAGAGATCAATAAGAGACCAAAGAAAGAGCAGGTGACAATCAGAATGAAGAAAAATTAGAAGATGGTGTGCCAAATCTGAATGCATGAAAGAAATAGTAACTTTGAGGTGCAAAAAGTAACCTTCGCAAAAGGCAGATCAGCTGTTTATGGTTATAGTTTGTTACTTTTTGTTTGACATTTGAACATATGGGTTCATCAGCTCTGTGGGTATATAGTTATGTTTTGTTGCTTTGTGTTTGGCATTTGGACCCTATCAGTTTGATCTTAGTTGAATGTTCTTATAACTTTAGCCAGTTGTTGTTCGTTAATGGATGATGATTGTGATCAGTAGGTGCTCATTGAAAGTGTGGAGTAACTCTCTTCCGAATTGAAAAGTAAATATGTAAAACAAAAAGTTGAACTATAAGTAACTATATCAAAAAGTAACTGCTACACATCAAACAGTAACTTTGATCCAAGAAAAGTAACCAGATGAACTAACAAGTAACTATATCGACATGAAAGTAACTCTGTGGTTCAAAAAGTAACTGCTATACATCAAACAGTAACTTTGATCCAAGAATAGTAACCAGATGAACTAATAAGTAACTATATCGACATGAAAGTAACTCTCTGGATCAAAAAGTAACTGTTACACATCAAACAGTAACTTTGATCCAAGAAAAGTAACCAGATGAACTAACAAGTAACTATATCGACATGAAAGTAACTCTGTGGTTCAAAAAGTAACTGCTACACATCAAACAGTAACTTTAATCCAAGAAAAGTAACCAGATAAACTAACAAGTAACTATATCGACATGAACGTAACTCTGTGGATCAAAAAGTAACTGTTATACATCAAACAGTAACTTTGATCCAAGAAAAGTAACTAGATGCACTAACAAGTAACTATATCGACATGAAAGTAACTCTCTGGATCAAAAAGTAACTGCTATACATCAAATCTCCCAGACATGCCCATTCTTCAGTGCGGTCGTGGTATTATCAAGGATGAAGATAATAAAGATTTGTATTTCTATTTATAAAGTAATTTTGTTGACCTTTAAGTAATTATATGAACTGTAAAGTAACAGTAATAGATAAAAAGTAACCGGTGCACACAAAACGTTAGATTTAGATAGAAATAGTAACTCTGAGGTGCAAAAAGTAACCTTCGAAAATACAAGTAAGTTGGTGATTAAGTATAGGAGAATGACCCTAATCTTAAGCAAGGACTAATTTTTATCAAAAAGGAATTCTGAAGTATGATGCTAATATAAAGGAAATATGAGACTAAATAAGAAAAACATATATAACATAAAATGGAAAAACATATCACACAACAAACAACTTTTGGATGATCTTTATAAAAGATTTAAATTCGATACAATTGAAGCTACACAGTACATCTTGGCCATTACAATTACATCAGAATTTGACATGACTCACACACTAAACAATTGGATACCATTATAATCAAATATCAATTGCAACTGTCACACAGTACATCTTGGACATTACAAGTACATTAGAATTTGGCATGACTCACACACTAAACAATTGGATACCATTATAATAAAACTAGTCAATAAATCAACTTTAATAACAACATTGTCAGCAGTAGTATAAAATTCACAGCTTCAGGAAGTACAACAGGAAGACCACAGTAGAGCACAGCAGCAGTAGCATCAAATCCGCAACTTCAGTAAGCCATAAGACCCATAGCAGACAACGACAGCAGTAACAGTAGTACCATTACAGATCAACCAAGAGAAGAAAACTTATCAATTCAGGAACACCACGATTCACAAAAAGTAACTCTGTAAATATAAAAAGTAATCATGAGAATATAAAAATAACTATGTGAAATAAAAAAAATGGAAGAAGAAGCTGAATTCAAACACACACCTATTTCTTTAATGGGCAGTTTTTGTTGTCATGGTTAACACCATATTGTAAACAATTCTTACACTGTCTCATTTTAGATTGAGAAATTTCAACTCCAGATTTAAACCGCACATCAATACATTTAGGTCTACCTTTAGTTTTACAAACACTGGGAATATGGACCTTGACAGCAGAAGAAGAAGTTGTATTCGAACCAGTTACACCAACATCAGCAACATCTAATTCTAACAGCTCCTTTTGCAAAGCAATGAGTTTTTCAAGACACATATATAGTGTTGTTCCTACACGCTATATTAACAATTGAATTGCAAGCAGATACCAATTGCAGTCTCTTCTCAGTGGATAACTGCATGATAGATGATTTGTTGAAAATCAAAGGATGATCTCTATATCCTTTAGTCCACCTCTTCAGTATATATGGCTCAGGAAGAGTGCAAAAATAACGACTCTTTAGATAAGCAAGTATGTGTCTACATGGAATTCCTTTGAATTCTAACATGAAACAATTGCATGATACCATAATAGTGGATGACTCTTTCTTCAAAAGATGAGGAGAACAAAAACCACCAAGACGATATACCTCAAACACAACATCATCAGAAGTTTCCTTTACATTATACACCATACTTTGATGAACTTCAGCTTGAAAGATCTTAAAAATTGCCTTGGTGTATATACCTCTCATTTGCTCCTCCAAAGGCCACACTGATGACAAAGGAAGATTGATGTAATCATCATCAAAATCTTTGAAATTCTCAATCTCCCGCACATGAGAGTAAGCAGTCTCTAAGCAACATACAAGTTCAAAAAGTGTTTTCCTACTGTTGACATGACTTCGAATGAAAGCATTCAAGCTCTCACTTCTTTGTGTTGTCCTCATACCAGCAAAGAAAGAATCATGCATAAAACATGGAACCCAATCCCACCTCATAGCATACATATCAGAAAGCCAACTAATATATAATATGTCATTCTCTTGAACTATAGAATTCCACCTCTCTTCAAATGTGTATGTATCATCTGTATTCCATACACACTCATTCAAAGAGCTAATAATCCGACCCTTGTTTGGAACACCTCCAAGCTTAGATGGAAGCTTTTGTAGGATGTGCCAGCTACAGAAATGATGCTTACAATTTGGAAAAATAGTAATGATAGCAGCATTCATATCCGGGTCTTGGTCAGTTATAATGGAAACCGGCTCTTTGCCAAAACAAAGTAAGTATTGCTTGAAAACCCAAACAAAAGAGTCATACTTCTCATCAACCAACAGAGCTGAAGCAAACAACACCGTCTTGTGATGGTGATCCACACCACCAAACATTCCAAAAACCATGGAATACTTGTTGGTACGGTAAGTGGTGTCAAATACAATAACATCTCCAAATAATGCACAGTCATCAACAGAAACCGGATCAGACCAAAACAAATGTATCAAGCAACCATCAGAATCATTTTGATAAGAGTAAAAGAATTTAGAATCTAAAACCTTCAAGCTTGCAAAATGATCCAAAACCATGTCCACATCATATAAAGATGACTCCTTCCTCTTGCTACTGAGATGTCCATGAGCTTGTATACTTGTAAATGTCAGGTTTTCATAACCACCAGACTTCGTTTCTATTAATGGAAGTTGTCTGGAGACAGGTATATTTGCTTGACTCATAGAAGAAAGCATCTCTTTTTGAGTTTGGTCAAGAGATGAATTACACTTCAAGTAGCGCAAGTGAGAATCATCGACAAGATCATGATTGTGTTCATCAACAAAAGTAGTAACAAACCATACAGATAAAGACTTATCTAGTGTAAATCGGATCATTGCTTTACAACCACACATTTTCACAGAACGCTTGTGCTTCTTAGATAAATTCTCATGCAAATCAACAATATTGTCACACACAGGACTAAGAAGACCTTTGGATCTATTAGAACAACTACTCTGACCTTGCTTATCACATACCAAATCTTTAGCAAGTAAGATCTTAGTACCTCGTTCATAATGATTATCATATTTCCTAACATTAAACCCAATCAAACTAGCATACCTATAGTAAAATGATATGCCATCATCTAAACTTCCAAATTGTAATCCAATTCTAGGGACATCAACTGAGGGAACAATATCAGCAGCAACAGATGAAGAAGAATGAACATTATCATCGTCAATGTCAATAATAGCATTAGCAGCATCAGTATCAAGACTCACATCCATTGCAGAGCTCGAAAAGTAACTCTGTAAACAAAACAATAACTATATAAATATAAAATTGACTAATACAGTACGAAACGTAACTACAACAAACAGATCATATAAAAGTAACTACAAAATAAAACATGTAGTATGACTGTGTTACTACTAAATAGACAGATACATATACAATCAAAAATACTAAAAAACTTCATTTAAAAACATATAGCATGAAAAGAAGGGAAATAGAAGGGATTATAATTAGCAGATAATCAACTGGTCAACATAGAATTTGGTATCAGGTTGTAAACCATAATTCAAAAATGCGCCTACTTCTTCAACGTGGGTTGCTGGTCAGCTGCTGGCGGAGCAAGGCAGTTTCCGGCTTCGAACACTTTTACCCCTATCCTGCCAATAAGGCATTTCGGGAGGGAGCCTACTAGTTGATTGTCGGATACATCCACAAACTCGAGCACCTTGTCACATGTGACCACAGCCACACTACCGGATGTTCAATGAATGTGATTACCTCTAAGGGTAGTCATAGATTGGAACGGCGTGGAGGATGGATTTGTGAGGAAGACCGTGAGTGACCTATTGGGATTTAGAACCCTTCTTATTAGAGAGATTATCGAGTCAGAGATAGGCGGAGGTCGGAGATAGACGGAGCCAGGACTGCATATTCCATAGATAGATCTGGGAGATACGTTGGTAATATTGAAGTCAGTAGAGGTCTACCAGCTCTTCCGGTGTTGTGTTTCTCAGAGACGGCCAGTTAAGGCACGCGTAGAGGTTGTTGACGGACCTGACCATCGCGATGCTCGACGAGAAGGACGCCGCAGCGGCGGGGTCGGCGGCTGATGCATATAGCAATCGGTCGTTATTTACGAAAAATGCCACCGCGCCAAAGAGACAGGTAGCAGATCTACAGTACCCGCACGGGCAATAAAAAAATAGCATATATATATATACATATATATATATATATATATATATATATATATATATATATATATATATATATATATATATCAAGACTAGAATACACTCGAGTGTACAAATCGCACGAATAAACTCGAGTGTACAGATCGCACGAATACACTCAAGTGTGTTTGCATATCAAGACTATTTTTTGCAAAATGTAAACCATTGATATTCACTGTCATACTATAACTAGGATACATACAAATTTTGAGCCCATTTGGATGAGTGTAAGTCACTCATCCAAGGGCAACAAAATTGACGTGCGAAATTAATTTGAAATACATAATTTTTGCAGTCGTTATAACATGACCTATAAAGTCTAAATGTGCTCAAATTTTGCACATGAGCTATTCGCAAGATGTTTAAGAAGATCAATGGATTAGATTTTTGAAAAACATATTGCATTATGAAAAACTACTTGAGTGTATTCTGCTCTGAATACACTCGAGTGTATTTTGCTCCGAATACACTCGAGTGTGTTCTAGCCTGAATCTCTCTCTCTCTCTCTCTCTCTCTCTCTATATATATATATATATATATATATATATATATAGAGAGAGAGAGAGAGAGAGAGAGAGTCAGGCTAGAATACACTCGAGTGTACAGATCGAACGAATACACTCAAGTGTGTTTGCATATCAAGACTATTTTTTGCAAAATGTAAACCATTGATCTTCACTGTCATACTATAACTAGGCTACATACAAATTTTGAGCCCATTTGTATGAGTGTAAGTCACTCATCCAAGGGCAACAAAATCGACGCGTGAAACTAATTTGAAATGCATAATTTTTGCGGTCTTTGTAACATGACCTATAAATATCCAAATGTGCTTAAATTTTGCATTTGAGCTATTCACAAAATGTTTAAGAAGATCAATGGATTAGATTTTTGATATATATATATATATATATATATATATATAATGTGTGTGTGTGAACTCAATATCATATATTTATTCACATGTGCATGTGCATGCTTTTCTCAGTCTCACTTATCAAGTGGCCTGGATATCAAACTCCTATAGGAGGGACAAATCATATCTACATCACTCACAATCACCCCCATGTGTCATGATGCACCTAAGCACCACCTTTATGGTAACCCTTGTTCAAGGTCACAGTGGATGATCTCTAAGTACAAAAATGGCATGTGATGAGTGCAGTGATTTTAGGTCTAAGAATCACAATCACCACCATCCCTATGAGAGATGATTTTGACTACCAATTATGATTTCTATGTGTCACTCTCAAGGTGGGTCTCTCCAATACACTATTCTCCAACAAGTATCTATGTGTTTGGTTTGATAGCACATATCATGACCTAATGAGATTCTATCATCAACCAACACACACTCAATCTTATGTGTCATTATTGTTTATCAACCTTCCACAATAATATCCGACTAGGGACATAACAAGAATTTACATACTCTAGACATTTGTATGATCACATTGTTTAGGTCCTCAACCCAAAGACATACATCATTGAGTAATATCATTCTTTAGATATTTATTATGTTTCATCACTATCTCATAACTAAATTAAACTAAATAAATCTGAAGATTGTCTTTATTATTAATTGAATCGTTTACAAGATATGCCATTACAATCATCATATGATTGGATACCTGGGAATACTTACCAACATATTCAATATCAAGAATTAGCCTCATCAATGGGAAAATAGGTTTTATAGTCACAATATAATTACCCAATTAAAATAGGGGTTTAACAACATACCTTAATTTTAACCTAATTGCCAACCAAAACACCTAAATCCTGATTTCTAAGTCTCAGAGACTATCATAGTAATTTGGATAATGTTTAGGATTAATTATGATTGATTATAACTAAATGATGAAACCTTAACTTTTGACTCCTATAAAACACTTATTCACCCCATGAAAACTGCACCAATATATAGGTCTATTTTTTAGAAATCAAAATGTGTTTTACATTTTTTTTCACCAATGGATTACTATAAATTTTCAAAGATTAATGATTTACTAGAAATAGGAAAAAGAATATAAACCTAAGATGATTGTAATGCCCCTATCCATGCATCCAGACTATAGGTGTGACTAGACAATGTGCATCATGAACTTGTAGTGTGATGTCAATTTGATTCTGTACGAGAAGGCCAATTTACACTTGTGAATTTGTGACAAAATCGACAGAGCATATGTTTTTCCTATTTAAACATCCCCCTGTCGTCTTCCTTCTTAATGAGTATTGTCTCGTGCAAAAAAGCAAGGAAATTGAGTCTCAAATATCTAATCATCCACTATGAATTCTTCGCATAACATAGGCAGTTAGAGTTGGGAGCTAGATGAACGATCAATCGGATGAGATTGGGAGTGATAAGATTTTTTTGTGGATATGAAGAGGTTTGGGAGGGGGTGTTTATAGGATTTGATCCTACGGTCAGTGAGGAAGTAAGAGTGGAGAAGGACAGAGGTGGCAATGAGTAGGTAGAGTTCGTTAAGACTCTCTACTCTGCCAAACCCTAACAAACTCGATATCAAACTCTTCAAAAGATAATGAGGACAAAAATGAGACTGAAATCCTAGTTAGAGGCAGTGTCTAGCAAGAGAAAGGGTCACAAGATGAACTACAACGAACTGGGACTCTATCCCAAGGTGAGAGATGAATGGGATCACACATACCCTCATCTAGCGGCCAGCAATATGGGTGACATAAGTGAAATCTCACATGCCTACATTACAAAGGGACCCAGGTCATGGACAAAACAATATCCTATATTTAATTTAACAAAACTTTAATCCCAATTGCATTGTCATTAGTCATTAATTTATTTTCTTTTGTTATTAAATTGGGCCTTTAAATGTTATCCAAACCAACTAAAATCTTACTCCCTGCCTAATTAGACCATAAAGAATGTGGTTATGGCATGAAATTTGTATTTTGAAATTATCCTTTTGGATTTTCTAGGGATCTAGGGTTTATCATCATTATTATCATTCAGGGCATTAAAATTATTATTTATCATTTTCATTTCCAAAATCAACTCCTAAAATTAGTTATTAATATTCATCTTAGTTTTGAGGGTCAAATTTGTTGTCACCCTCTACACATATCACCTTTCTTCTTTCATGTGGATTGAGAAGTCAATTTGCAATTCAATAGCTCAAATCAACCCATTTGCAAGTACCTACAAGAAGAAAGATGAAATGGTCCCCAATCATGATTTTGGGTCCGGAGGGGTTAGCTTATCAACCCAAGTCCTATTGCTCTTGGGTGCTTTCCTAAAAGGAAAACAAGTAGAATAATGACCAATTCCATTGCAATAGTTGCATGTTCCCATAGTCTTATAACTAGAGGACTCTCCATGGAATATTGGAGGCCCTTTACCTTTGCTGTTCCTTTTCCTACTATGATATTCTAAACCATGTCTACCAATTTGTTTAGTAGTATGGTGTAGGATGTCATTAAGACTCATTTTACAAACTAAGAATCTTTTCAAAGAAGATTTCAACTATCATTATCATGCATAAGAGAAGAAATAGTAGAAGAAAAATGATTGATATTATCTCTAGCATGCAAAAGATCATTTTCTAAGCAAAGAGCTTTATTTAAATAAGAATCTCTATCAATATGAAGAGCAGCAACATCATTCTCTCTACTAGAACACGATTCAAGCACATTAATTTTAGCAAGCAAGGAGGCATTTTCTGTTTCAAGTAAAGAAATCTTAGAAAGATAAGCACCATTTTCAAATTCTAATCCTTGTAAAACAAAATCATTGTCCTTGTTTTCAGATTTAAGAACATCAATATCATGCATGACAAAATCCACAATTAAAGTATGCTATTCATTATAACTAGGCATAAGAGGTTGATCTTCTAGAAATTTAATTTTATCAAGAAAACTAGCATTTTCAAGTTTAAGAGAATCTACTTGACTAAGGCAAGCATTTTATCATTAAGAAAGCAAGAATTAGCATTTTCAAGATCATCTAATTCTATATGCATATTATCAACAATTCTAGCAAGCTTTTTCCTTTTCTTTTTAGAAGACTGATGAGAGGCACAAGTAGCATTAATGATAGCAATTAAAGGCTCTTTATTTAAAGAGTTTATATTTACCTCATTTGAGTCTTCTCTTATAGAAGCCATAAGAGAAAAATGACATTCTCCTTCATCACTAGATCTTGAGCAAGATCCTCCACTTGATTCTTCACTTGAGCTTGAGTTGGAAGAGTCACTTGAGCTTGAGTGCCATTTTTCCTTTTTCTTATACTTCACTTCTCTTTCCTTGTGATGATGGGTCTTCTTGCCTTGTAGACAATCTATCTTGAAGTGACTCTTCTTTCCACACTTGAGGCACCGGATGGAGGAGGAATTCTTGCTTTTATAGAATCTACCCTTGGAGTACATGGCATCTTCTTCAACATGAGAGGATGGATAGGCGTGTCCCATAATATCTTCAATTTGAGCCTTCATTTCATCCTTGTTCATTCTCTTTAGCTCTTTCTCCTCTTGTCTTTCAACTTCTTCTCTTTTCTTAAGTGTGACTTCATGGACTTGTAGATTTCCAATGAGCTCTTTAATGGGGATATCATCAAGAGACCTTACTTCTTCAATGGAAGTCACCTTGGGTTCCCATCTCTTAGGGAGAGTTCTAAGGATGTTTGAGTTGATCTCTCCTCTACTCATAGGATGTCCTAGAATAGCAAGACCATTCACAATGGTGTTGAGCCTTGAGTACATGTTGGCTATCTTCTCCTCCTTTCCCATTTTGAAGTTCTCAAGCAGCCCTTTGAGCATGTAGACTTTGCTTTCCTTCACTTGTTGAGTCCCCTAAAAAATGATGCATACCTTTCTCCATACCTCATAGGCCATCTCACAAGAAGAAATCTGGTTGAACTCGGTGAAGGTCATAGTGGTATAGAGGATGTTGATTTCTCTTTCATTCAAGGTGGCTTTCTTCATGGTAGCTTCATCCCATTTTCTATCTTTGTCACTGATAGCTTATATGGATGGTCCACCATTTTCCATAGCTCAAGACTTGATCCTTGGATGTAGAATTGTAGCCTTCTTTTCCAATAGAGGAAGTTACTCCCATCAAAGATTGGAAGGTTGATGAAGTATCTCCCACTTTGGTAGTCACCCATCTTCTCCTACTTGTTGAAGTATGTTTGGAGAAACCCGCTCTAATACCAATTGTTGGATCCTAGATGTGTGATTAGATTCTCTAGAGCGGGGGGGGGGGGGGGGGTAAATAGAGCTGAATGCACTTAAACAAAATTAATTAGACCTTCAAGATATATCACAAGATAAGGTTTCTAAATAGAAAGTTTGAGTGCAACTAAAACATGCATAACAAGGGAGAGAGAGATTGAACATACACCAATTGATGAGCTATTTAGAGTGGTTCTACACTTTAAACTGGAAGTGAGTCAGTCTACTACCTAGAGAGGTCAACCTCTAGGATTTCTTAACCATTCCACTCTTATATTCATTCATAAGACTTACAATACATGACCACCAAAGGGCTTACCTATCCAAATCAAAGAGTATCCACCTTACCAAGGACTTACCCACTTTGCAAGAGTCTTCAACCATCATCAAGGTCCTACCCACTCAAGCACAAGTCTTTCGCCTTTAAGGACTTTGCCACTCTTCTTGGATCTTCAGCCTTTGCCTTCACCTTCACTCAGAGAAGCTTCCACCAAGGACTTACCCACTTGAGAAAGGATTCTTCTGCCTTCACCAAGGGCTTACCCACTCTTGCTCCAAGTCTTCAACCTTGATCTTCACCAAGGGACTCCTTCCCTTATTCTTCTTCACCTCTCTTAGCCAAGAGAGAGAGAACTTTCATCTTCATGGTTGAAATGAGAGATAGAGAGGTGGTGTAAGTGAGAACCTCACAAGATATACATGTAGGACTAGCTCTCTTATAGATTTCCTACTCACTCTAATGAATGTAGTAAGTGATTAAGCTTAGAGAGAGAGGGGGGCTGTAGGAAGCACTCAACTATAGAATAGGAACCTCACATAGAGTTTTGCATTGAATGCTCAACCATGGAATGAAGCCCAAGGGGTCCAATTTATAGCTGGGGATGCCTCTTAGCCATTGGGAACACTTAAGAACAAAAACTAGATGTTTTGTGGCTTGCAATTGATATATTATTGATTGTTGTAACTCCACAACGGCTAGAAGCACTTTTTTGCATTTTTCCATACAATGCAATCTGTTGAGTTTCTATAAAGGTAACTCAACTGATCGCACTAAAATATAAGACCAATTTAGGCCATTGGTTGAGTTTTTCCTAGGGCAACTCAATCAATTCACTTAAATTGGTTTTGGTCTGTAGAGGGATCGATCGAGTTCTGTGAAGTGTAAACTCGACCGATCTGAAGTCATTTTCAAGATCCAATCAAGATCAGTCGAGTTTGCAACTCGACCGATGAACAACCTAATGTGAATTATGGAAAATGGCTTTTGAGTGCTTAAACATTCGATCTAAGTGCTCTTGATTGTTTCTAAGCTTTATTACAAGTCACACAATCATTATAAGTTATTTACAACATGATTCTAATAGATTTACATCATATTCCAAAAATGTGCACTTGTATGGACTTTGACTTGTCTTTTATCCAAGCTGAGATGTACAAGTTAGGACATTTGGAGTGTGTCTATACCTAATCTCAAATCACCGAAGTAGAGATATTAGACATAATTAATTGGAATGGTTTAGTCATCATCAAAACAAGGGTTTAGTCAATTTAGACCTTGAGTCAACATGAACATGATAGCTTACCTAACCATGTTTATTTGTTGCAAAAAGATCTGTATGGACTCAAACAAGCACCTTGAGATTGGTATGAGAAATTAAAGAACTTTTTGCTAGATCATGGGTATATCATGTGCAAAGTAGATTCTACCTTATTTCTAAAGCAAACTTCTAACAATTCTCTTTTTATTCAAATATATGTTGATGATATCATTTTTGGTAGAACTAACCTTGATCTTTGGAAAGAATTTAGTGATCTTATGAAGAGTAAATTCAAGATGAGTATGATGGGTGATCTCACATTATTCCTTGGATTTCAAATCAAGCAAACTAAAGATGGGAATTTCATCAACCAAGGAAAGTATACAAGTGAGTTACTTAAGCTCTTTAGGATTGAGAACACCAAACCGATGGACAACCCATGTCAAACACCACCAAACTTGATAAATATGATGAAGGTGAGAAGGTACATGAGAAGCTCTATAGAGGTATGATTGGAAGTTTACTTTACTTAACTGCCTCTAGAGATGATATAATGTTTGGTGTTGGTTTGTGTGCTCGCTTTCAATCAAATCCCAAGAAATCACATCTTATAGATGTTAAGAGGATTTTAAGGTACTTAGCTAAAACCCCAAATTTTGGACTATGGTGTCCCAAGTTAAGGGACTTTACTCTTATAGCTTATAGTGATGCAGATTACACAGGATGCTTGATTGATAGAAAGTGCACAAGTGGCACTTTCTTTCTCCAAAGACTATGCTTGGTATCCTGGTTCCCCAAGAAATAGAGAATAGTGGCATTATCAACCACCGAGGATAAATACATTGCATTTGGGAGTTGTTGTGCCCAGATCCCATGGATGAAGCTAATGCTCCAAGACTTTAACATTCATTTTGATGCTTCTCCTATCTATTATGATAATACTAGTGCAATTAACTTGTCATATAATCCTATCTTGCATAGTAGAGCTAAGCATATAGAGGTTTGCCATCATTTTCTTTGTAATCACATTACCAAAAAGGATATCTATATCATGCATGTTTACACCAAAAATCAGTTGGCGGACATTTTCATTAAACTTCTAGCTAGAGAGAAGTTTTACTTTATTGGATCTAAACTTCTCATAACTTCTTTGAATGAATCTTATATACCTTTTAGATATTTGTCATCTATCCTATATCCTTTGCTTATATTTTGATCACCATGGCTTTCTCATATGCTAAAAAATATGTTTTCATGTTCTTTTTGCCTTGTTTTTTCTCTTTTTTGGGTATTTTTTGTAAACGCTTATTTTATCGCAAAATAGTACCCAATGATGAGTGATATGTGCCTAAGTATGTTCAAAATGCAAAATGGACTTGAAAAATAAATTTAATTAACACTCTAATGGCTAGAAATTAGAGTTTATAATGTTGGTTCAGTTGGACCATCGATCGAGTCGCCAACTCGACCGATCAATGGACGCGAGATTTTTTAGAGAGCTGATCAGTCGAGTTTCTGAGTCACAGAACTCGAACAATGGCCAGGCTAGAGTAAACATAAGTTAGGTTTGGTCGAATTTTCTCCCTCTCAACTAGAGAAAAATCAACTGATCCAACCTTTATCTCCCTTAAGCTCTCAACCCTAGTCCCGACCTTCCTCTCTCTAGCCCTAGTTAAACCTAGATCTACCTTCCTTGATCTCTTCCCCTTCAACCCAAGGTGTGTGGATGGTTTGTGGTGGTATTTTCCTTGATTTTGCTCTCTCCATCCTCTCATTTCATCTCCATGGCGTCTAACAAGAGAAAGAGAGAGGTACTAGTTGGAGCACCATTATCCTCTTCCAACTCACATCTCATAACCTTCGACGACACCTTCTTTGTCTCTAATAAGGCTCTCAATAGGTACAAGGAGCTCCTTCCTAGGAATCCTTTTCCTTTTCATGCCCTTTTTGAGCCAACCCCACATAGACAAAGGGTCATCGATCAAGTATCTAAGTCTCTATACGATCAAAACCTCTCTGCCTTGTGTGTCGAATGTGCGCACTACAACAATTTCATCACAAGCGAGAAAGCCATTTATGAAATCTATGCTAACTTGCAATGAGATTATGACAAACTCATACCCCCGCCTAATGCTCAAATAGTCTTCAATTCCATGATCACTGGGAAGAAATTCCAAGTCTCTGAGGATACCTTGAACATCTTCTTCTTGGGTACTGAGGTGACTGATACTTGGAGGAAGGACTACCTTGAGTATGTCAACCTAGTTGACCCTGAGGCCTTCTATAAGTAGTATGATATCACCCTTCTTGATATTCATAAATACTTGAAGAATCCTCCATTTACCTATAGAAATAAGTGTACCCTTCCCTCCTCTGCCTTAGACCTGAAGAACCACGTACTCGCCCTAGTTGTTAACTGCAATATTCATCCCAAGAAAAACTAGGCTGAAATTGTAGAAAGCACTACGGTCTCTTGAAAAATATCAGAGTCAAATGGTCTTGTTATGTCCTTCTGAAAACACCCATTTTGGGGTTGTTTAGGGCCTTTATTTTGTTGTCAAAACTGCCTTCTAAACTATTTTTCCTCTCCGTTTTATCTTGTTACTGCATAGAAATAACTTGCACTATGCCCCTGACTCTTTTCCCATCTTTTGTAGAGATTTCCCTCATTTTCCACCCAAAGTCCGCAAAAAGGCCCGTCCTGGCCCCTCTACAATGAGCACCTGCATCAGCCCTTTTAATGGTTGCCCGAAACACCCATTTACCCGTCGCAGTCACTGCCCGATATGGTAGCAACTCGATACAGGCGTGTCGCACGAGGAGCCCCGACGAGCGGTACGCTATCTACCCGACATGGAGCTTTGCCCGCCATGACTCATCCGCCCAATATGAGCATGTCGTGCGATGCGAGTTACTCATCGGAAGCAGTTGCCTTCCAAGATCACCCGATACGCTTGTCACCCAGCACGCGACACCTGCCATGCCAGGCGACATCATGTTGACCATCCCCGAAGCCACGTAAACAGAGTCGATGAAGGACACGTGGCCCCACAAGGACCACAACCTCTACCAGGTGCTGCCTAGAAATAGAAGCTACATGACTCCGATGGGATGGGTCAGAACCCGACGAGAGCTAACTTTGGAAAGACATCAGGAGCTAGTGTGCCACGTTCCAAGGCGTACTGGGCGATACTAGGTGAACACACCCCCAACCTGAGAGGGGCGGGAGGAGCTCACTTAGAACCCATCCCGGTAGCCGTAGCAACATGATAGGACCAAGAAGGCCTCCCCTTCCGGGTCCCTAGATGGGCCTCAACCTGATACAGCTCACCCCTCTATACTCGATACAAGGAACCTGAGAACTTAAGTGATTCCTAACGCAATACGATACCGAACCCGATACAGACTGTCCATTATGGCATGTCGCCCGAGAGGGCTGGCATCCCGACATGGCCGTATCGGGTAGGGTGTTCTCTCATTACGCCCTGACCATTACGGTATGTCACCCGAGAGGGCTGGCTACCCGACACGGGTGTATCAGGTAGAGCTCTTGCCCGGTACCGGGTTAGCTATCCCTTAGGGGTCCACTATTGTTTATCGCCTACCTAAATCAAGGGAGCTGATATCTATCTTCCCTTTTCAGCATTTTACTTTCATTACTTATGCATTGTAACTAAAACCTCTTTACATATCTATGAGTATGGAATCAGTGGAGTTTAATACCTATTTTTCAGTGTTTGGTTCATTTTTATTGGATGATTTCTTTATAGCATCTGAGATCTAGCCTTTTATGTATGGATCATGTTTTGACTAGCTATCAAATCATGTTTCTCGTTCGACTCCCTTGAGAGGGGGAAGTCGTGACTCTAGAGTTTGGTCTGTCCCGGGTGTATGAGAGTACCTAGGGTCAGGGCCACCCCAACTTATCTTTCCACTCTAATCTACGCCCACTGCCCTTGAGAGAGGGAAATGGTGTGTGATTAGAGGTATCCTTTTTGAGAGAAGAGGTTGTGGGATGTTTTTCGTTGCTTCTTGTTATGCCTAAGTCTTCTTCCTTCGTGCTTTACCTCAATGACAGTTTTATCTCCTCAGATTCTATTATTTAAAACACTTATAAAAATCTCTAAACCCCAAAACTTAAATCTTTCTTGTAACTCCTTTTGGAGATAGGGTCTTTGTTTGTTTCCTTATGTTTAGTTCATGTTACAACACCCCCTTTTCTTGCACCCCCCTTTTGATGTGCTTAGACAAGTGAAACTCAAGTTCTAAAGTGCTGTTCTTACTATCCCTATGTTCGACCCTGAACTACTTCGTCCCTGTGCTAGTTGCAGGTGTCTTAAACATTCAGGTATTATAAATTTCTAAAGTTTGATAACCTAGACATGATTCCATTCTTGGACCCACATTTAAGGCTCGTCACCTTCTCTGCATGACCTATTTTGACTCTGGAAAGAATACTTGTGGTACCCATCCACCCTACATAGCCCTGATATTTGGTCTTTTTCAACTTGTCACTGGAAAATATCTTTTCCATGACCTTCACTACAAACCAGCCCAAAAAGTAGTTTGCATCAATGAGACCACACTTCAGAAGTCCGTGCCTATCCCTGCCTCTACCACACCTAGAACCTCTACCTCTACCTCCACCCGTGCATCTCCACCACCTCAACCTTCCCGACCTACCCATGCCGCATTCCATGTATCAAATGAAACCCTCACGGGCTACATGATGCATCAACAAGCGTATAACCTTCAGGATTAGGAGCACCTGCTTCGTGATCTCTGTGTCATCATGTTGAACATGAACCTATCATGTACACACCCTTATCCTACCTACTAGCCCTACCCAGGAGGTGACTATGAATCCTATGCATATGATCACTTTGACCTAGTCCCTCTACCTACTTATTCCGCCACTATACCCTATGCTGCTAGTGGATCTACCCCTAGTGCTTCCTTTTCCTTCTAGCCCTTTAGCCACCCAGCTTTCTGGCCTTGGTACGTCTGCTCCCTCTTTCCCTTAGGCCAATGAGCTCCATGCTCTTGGCATGTCTTGGGCTGAGAAGAATGCCCATTGGCCCAGTCGTGGTTTCAATTCCTCTTCCAATGAGGAGATGCCCGATTAGGATGATGAGGAAGCTGCTGCTGCTAATGAGGGGGCTTCTAAGGATGATGGTGGCGTTGAAGGTTCTGATGATGGCTTTATTGGTGACTCTGGTGATGAAGGTGATGTTGTTGCACCTTCAGACAGAGATGACGACTATGAGCCAGAGGCCTCAGTTGCTGATGCTGATGATGCGGTTGATGATATGGAAATAGATGACCTAGATATTTAGATTTTATAATTTTTAGTCTAGATGCTGATCATATATATCTTTCTAGGATATTTTTGTACTAAAACATCTGGGTACATTTTTTGAGTTGTACTATCTGTCGTCATGTTTTCATCATTTTGGCTTGTAGTTGTTTCTGAGGACATGCTCTCTGATTTGTAATCTTAATCCTTTATACACTTGCTCTTTTGTTCACTATATCTCATGTGTTGGTGCCATGTTTACCATTTTGATTATGACTTAGCTTGCTTGTTTCTCTCGTCTCTGTTTGGTGTATGCTTTGTGATTACATGTTGTGGATGTATGTTTGGTTGTGTTTGGAGAAGACCTATTTCTGTGCTCTTCTACCCCTTCCTTTTTGATAATGTCAAAAGGGGGAGGCAAGTTCAATGTTTTGAAGCTCAAGCATATTGCTTTTATTGTCTATGTGATCCTTTTCTTATTCAGTATATGCTTTATCATGTGACTTGCTAAAGCACCATATAGTATATATGTCATATTGCTTTGTGTAGATAGACTAACGATGCAAGTAAGATTAATCATAGATTGAGGGGGAGCAATTCACATTGTTCAAATCATGAACCCCCTACAATTCACAAGGCAAAGGTATAACTTTACATATCCTTTTCAATATGATTGAGGAATTGTTTGTCATTGTCAAAAAGGGGGATAATGTTGACTTGAGAGTTATACATTACCCATATTTTGATAATGACTTAACCATTCCATTCCTATGTATCTAATATGTTAGTTCAGATTGATTTCAGACTATAGGTACATGAAAAGGATCAAATTACATAACCACTAGCTTGTTCAAGTTCAAGTCAAAAGCAATGCAAGTGTGCATTTTGGGAAATCACCCCAAATGAAAATAGATAAATTTTGTAATCACTTTTATTGATGATATGACTTATAACTAAGATGAGAAAAACCAGGGACACTTAATCCCAACATTTGGTCACTCAAAAGTCAATTTAGAAAATTTGTCACAGGCTGTTTATCGGTTGAGTTGGAAACTTGACTGATCCAGTGATGGATTTTCTAAAGATGACCAATTGGTCAAGGTGCACACACACAAAACTTGACCGATCGATCAACTAAGCAAAACTGATTTTGACTCATCAGTCGAGTTTCCAAGAACAAACTCGACAATAGTTTGAAAATTGGCTTTGGCACTTAGTGGATTAGTCGAGTTGTCTTTATTGAAACTCGACAGAATGTACTATACATAAAACATAGAAAAAGTGATTATAACCAGTGCAGAGTTGTTTTGAGCGAGAATAGATCTACTGTAACTTGGAAAATGACTTCATTTTTCCATTAAGTGATAACACACTGAAGGGAACACCCCCATCTATAAATAGGACCCCTTGGAGTTCATTCCAAGTTTATTCATTCATGCTATTCTAAGTCCTTGCTATAGTTGAGTGTGTTGCAACTCCTTGAGCCCCTTTCTCTTTCTCATTTACAAAGCATTTTGTGATTATGAGTGAGTTAGGCCAGTTTTAAGAAAGCTACCTCCATGTGCTTGTAAATCTCTCATTCCATTCCATCTTCCCTACCCCATTTTTCAAAGAAGAAAAGGTCGAAGCAAGCTACTCCGAGTGAAGGTGAAGCTATTGCAATTCTTCTTCAAGGTTGAAGAAGAGGTGATGATATTATCCAGGTGAAGGAGAAGGGCAAGGCCAGGATTCAAGAAGAGTGGGCAAATTCCTTCAAGGCCAAAGACTTGATGCAAGTGTGGGTAAGTCCTTGTTGAAGGCTGAAGACATCTTGATCAAGTGGGTAAGTCCTTGTGTAGGTGGAAGACTCTTGTCTTAAATAGGTAAGTCCTCGGATGTATGGTGGTCTCCTTGTATCTCTTCTGAATGAATATAAGTATACATGGATTACAAATTCCTAGAGGTTGACCTCTCTAGGTAGTGGATTGACTCTCTCCTAGTTTGGAGAGTGGAACCTCTCTAAACCACCTTTTCTAAGTGCATGTTTCAATTTCTCTTATCCTTGCTAAGCTTGCTTATTTAGGACTTCAAATTGGTCTTAAGCTATTGGTTTTGATTGGTATAATTTGAAGGTCTAACTTATCTTGTGAGAATTTTGAAGCTCTATTCACCCCCTCTAGAGCCCTAGATCCAACAACTTCTTGGAAGGGTAAAATTTTATATTTCTATAATAACATGTGAGTAGTTGAAATTTAACTTAACAAGAACTAACAACAATAATACCAAAGTGAACTAATACTTCTAATTCTACAACATAAGTAAATTTTTGGAGGATTAACAAATTGATTGAATGTTGATTTGATACTCATTCACTATCCATGAACGTTAAATGAATACCATTGCTATGAGTTTCTAATCACTTATGACTTTAATTTCTAAATTCCCTTACTTTTCTTTTTTCTTTAGATGATTAAATTGAGAAAGTAGAGAGAGGTGAAAAGTAAATATGGGTAGGAACAATATGATTATATTGGGAATTTAGTTGAGAATGATACTATATGCTTATAGGAGAGATGACTATTCTATATTAGAATAAAATCTTATTTTACTTAATGCTCTTTCATATTTATGCTCAAGGGTTCCATATGGATTAATACTATTGTGATGAGACATACATAATGTTTATTGAGTCATATGACTTAATACAAGTAAGCCATTTAAGTAATAAAGAAGTTACCATCATTCAAATAGTTATGATCTATAAACACCATAACCTAACCCAAATGTCTATTCTAAGGAATTGAAATGCCACCTTATCTGTGGTAGGATTTGACATAGAAGTCTAGAGTGGTTTGTACCATGAGGAATAAATCACTAGGAAACAAGTGGCACCCACAAGAAATGGAATACATGTTCAAATCCACTAGAGATGGTATATGATGGATTAGAGGAAATGAGACCCTAAAATCCTTGGTATGTGTATATTGAAATAATAAGTGTGAAACTCTAAAAGAGATATAATGTGTAATGACCCTTCTCTGTCTAAGGACTGGGAATGAGATTTGAGGTTTGTAGAGGCAAATACATAACCCTGTGGTTAACTAGACCATTTTGTTTCCTTAAGGTACTAATTAAACCCTATGTATTATACCATAACAACGTCTCCTTTTTATAATTGGTAGTTTTTTTTTCTAATTTACTGAAGGATTGCATGTTTAGATCAATCTATTTAAAAATGAAAATATTATATATGGAACCATTGAGATATAATTAGATCTATCTATTTGCTATTGTACCTACTCATTTACGATGCAACTAACTGATTCATTTGAAACTTTGTTGTCCTAAAGCTGAGTCATCCTACCACCTTCCAAGCAAGCAGCTTCAGTGGCTTCACTCCTTGAGTTGAAGATGTTGTATTGTGCTCAATGATGTGTCTGAGTTAGTTCCTTTACTGAGGGTTTTGAGGGTTGTGTGACTTTTATGGTTTGTATATCCTATACAACATGTAGTAACTTTTCACATGTACTTGTAAAGAATAATGACATGAATTTGATAATCTAGAAAGGATACAATAAACTTTAATCTATAATGACATGCATTTCTAATGATATTATCTTTCAAACATTATTTTAGGTTTTGATTTTGAAATAATCATTGATTATATTTTTATATTCATTTTATGTTAAATATTGTGGGTGAGCTTATGTGTAATATGGGTTATGTTCAATAACACCTCATGACAGTCCCTAATAATCATTTTGTAGGACCTTGATGAGATTGGGGTGTCACATGCCCATGTAGCAAGCACACCTACCTGAAAGGATCACACTTTGTTGTCATTTTAATGCCTCAAGTCCCATCCTAAGTCTCTTATGGAGTTTTCAAAATGATGCCCAGCCCAATAGAACAACACTAGACTTGGCTACATTCTTTGTGATCACTTACACATAGTGACATAAACTCAGTACCCATCCTAGTACTTGTCTTAGAGAAACACACTTAAGCACATAGTAACAAGTGATGAGTATCTTGAAAGGAGGCACATCTTGTTGATAATGGGTATTCAAATAATCACATTTAAGATCATTTAGTTCTACACATCAAATAAATGGGATGTTCTAATGGGCTAATAATATTTGTATATGACCCAATAGTATTTAGTCAGTCAAACTCACATCTAACATTATTTCATCAGGCAATATTTTCGAAGTGGAAAAATATTGACGTGCCACTAGTTGTATTCTATATTATTTGACGACTATGTGCACTTGGCATAGATGGGAATGAACACATCAAGTTGGGTTCCAATTAAATAAAGGTCCACATCATCCCTCTATTTGCATAAAGTGTTGGAAATGTAAGTCCCTAAAACAAGCAAGCCTAGCTCAGAAACAACCAAAATTATTGACAATACCCATAATGTGCTAGAGACAAAAATGTAATATTAGTAGTGGTATTTAAATACAAAGGATAAACATATAAAGAAATTACTGATACCCATTCAATTTGAGAAATGCACGATTTCAGTTAGGTTTGCATATTCAAATTGCATAAGTAGTATCTACCTTAAATCATGAGGAATAACAACTATACTAACTATTTAGGCATCATTTTTTAGGGTATTTCAAGTTGATTTTTTAAACTGGCAATTCTATACATCTTGTTGTTGGGGATTGAACCTGAGACCTCTAGGTAACCAAGGATCTGACCAATAAGGTGTCCCATCTTGGATAGTTTATCTCCAATTATAAGAAAAAGCACTACTAATATTTATTAGGATTTAAAGAAACTATACAAGTATATAAGGATTACAAACTAGTGACTTGGAATCATCATCATAGTTGAGTTGTGTATTCCTATGATTTCATAGTGTTGATTAGGATATCCATGTTTCAATTTCACTCTTACTAGTTTATTTCATTCTAGGTTTTGCCTATGCATAAGATTTAGCTCTTAAACAAGATTCTTCCAAACAACATATCTCATAGTTTAATTTCCTAGAAATAAATCTAGGTGATAACTAGATCTTAGTTTTGATAAAAATTCTAAAATGGTAGTTACCAATCTAAAGTAAAAGAATAATATAGTGTAAATCATAGGATTACAGTTTTCCCTCTAGTAGGTTTGGCATCAACCCAGTCAAAATACAGAGTGAGGATACCCTATCATCTCTCAAGCGGGTTAGTAGTAGTTGCACTAGAACCTTCACTAAGGATACCTTCCTAGACCCACTAGTCTAATTCTACCTACAAGGTAATACTTTGTTCTCAAAAGTAAACATATTATAAAATGCTCAAAATGTGGGGTTCAAAAGAGAGAACAACTATACTATCCATTTATGTCACAATAGTATTAGAATTAATTACCTATAATATATTTATCCATATTATTCTATGGTGCAAAATTTCTAAATTTATAGGTAACTATAATTTTCTGAAATTCATATATATATATATATATATATATATATAGAGAGAGAGAGAGAGAGAGAGAGTCAGGCTAGAATACACTCTAGTGTACAGATCATGCCGTACACCCCAATGGTGTTTTCCTATCTTGACCATGTTTTTCCAAAATCTAATCCATTGATCTTCATGGTTACAATAACAATAGGTCTCATTTGGATGAGTGTAAGTCACTCATCCAAGGACAACAAAATCAACGCACAAAACTAATTTGAAATACATGATTTTTGCCTCTTTTAGATGCACAACCTATAAGTGTTCAAATGAGCTAAAATTTATTATATAGTATGTTCTTATGATAATTAAGAAGATCAACCATTTCGATTTTTCAAAAATTTATTGCATCTTCTAAAATGGCTGAGGTGTATGGTTCCTCCGGTACACTTGAGTGTACACTAGCCTAACTCTCTCTCTCTCTCTCTCTCTCTATATATATATATATATATATATATATATATATATATTAAAAACATTGGCCATTCTATTCATCCCGTGGCCTAGGCTCGATCCTGGGACATCTCACTAACAAACCGAATGTCTAACCATCTTGGTGTCTTCTGTTAGACACCAAGATATATATATATATATATATATATATATATATTATAGTAAAAAATCAACTTGAGGAGGTAAGAAAATCCATACCGAATGTTTTTGTAGAGACCACAAGTCGATCCTATTATTACTAGAATTTTGTCTGGATTTTTCTAAAATTTATAGATTTTACACAATAAATGGAACAAAATAGAACATTAACTATATAGTCTAGAAATAGATATAATTAGGAAAATACTACACACATGTCGTATATTAGTGTTCTCCAACTAGATATTATTATATAACATTTTATGGGTTTTAACTTTTAATGAGTTAATATGTTTATGTAATTTTTAAATTAATCCGATAAAAGAGAAAAATCTTTTAAAAACCACTACTACATAAATGGCTTATAACGTCACATTTACAGACATCAGTTGTATACAAGAAACCGACGCCTAAACCCTACAATGTCAGTTGAATACAAAAATTGACATCTATCTGTGAAGAGCGACCAGACACGGGTATCACTTTTAATTTAGCGTCGGTTCCTTAATATACAATCGATGCCTAAAATTGACTGCCAAATCCAAATTTTCCATTGGAAAAAATTACCTCTAAAATTTAACATACGGCGTCGGTTATTAACTAACAAACCGATGACTAAAGATTTTTCGCAAGATAAAAATTGGGCACATTTTTGTTGTCGGTTTACTTGAAATAACCAATGCTGATGTGTTTTCACACACTGCCCCCATGAAAATTTTCACCCCCCTTTGGCGTCGGTTCTTCTACGACAACTAACAATAATGGTCTTTAATTGAGAACTTTTTTTTGTCAACATATGTACATAGACATCGGCTTTTCTAGTTGGAACTGATGACTATCATTGAACATAGGTGTCAGTTTTTTGGGGGTAACCGACGGTTGTTGTTTTAAGCGTCATTTCTTTTAATAACCGACACCTATTGTTAACTTAACTCATGCGAGCCAGACTCTTCCCCTTTCTCTATTTCATTGTCGATCGATTACTCCACTTGTTAGGTCTTTGGTGATTTCTCTCCACCGCCGTTCTCTCCTCCATCATTACGCCTACCCTGCCGCCACTGCACCGCCGTTCTCCTCTGCCGTTGCGCCTGCCCTACCACCATTCTCCTCCACCGCCATTCTCTCTGGAGCTCGCCTGCTCACTACTCACACATGCTCGCTGCTCGCACCTTCTGGTCACCACCGTCGCTCGAGGTACCCTCTTCCTCCTCTTCTCCCTACAGTAGAGAAACTAGAACCACTTGCAGAGTCCCTCGTCGAGGAGTAGGTGAAGGAAGGAAGGTCAGGAGGCTGGAAGAGTTTATGGACTCTTCCACTGTTGTCCATGCCTGGGAGCATGGTGGTGAGTTGACTTGACGACCTCTCCCATTGAGGGAATGTTTGGGCGATTGGTGGTTGAGTTAGCTGGTTAGGACCTAAGGGAGAGGTCAACTACAGGATGTGGTGGGGAGCATCTTTGCTGCCTTTGTCACTGTTGTTGCTATTGTTTCTTCTTATTGTGATGTTGATGGTGGTAGGGTGTGAGAGGAATGAAGCAGATAGGGAAATAGATGAGATGAGGACAACATGATGTTGATTTTAGATCACCGCCTACTGATTTCAGTCAATCCTTAAACTATAGTAGATCAGATATGTATATGAGTGTGCTCATCAAAATAATAGGATTTTTTAAAGGGAGTGTTTTTTGGATTAAATGACTACAGAAGACATAATATTAACTCCAGCATAATCTCATACATAGGTGATATTAATCTTTGAGATATTAATTTTTGCTCAGACCTAGGTGATATTTTGTTTGATTTAAACAGGATTGGAGGTATGTACTCCTCTCTATTATTATAATTGGGCATTATTATGACTATTTTTTTCCCATAATGAGGCCATTTTTACAATACTTGCTCTTGTTCCAATTGTTGGTCAATTCATATACTCTCAATTGGGAAATATTATTACTCTTCTAAAATTATTCTTATCATGTTGAATCGGGTCAATGACCACACCTGCTATTGTGCCTGAATTATGCCATGTATGTTTGTAAAAAGTGAATCTTGTCACTCTAATTGTGAATTATTGTATGTTTGAAACTATTGAATTCTTGATTTATTATTTAATAATGCTCTAATTGTGAGTGATGCAATGTAAGTGAGAAAATACATGTAGTGGTGGTAAAATCTTATGTCTATGTTCTTTTACTCATTAGTAGTAAATATTGGATAGTCCCCGATTTGGGACTATTCTTGAACACCTAATCTCACTTAGAATGTAACTGTATAATGTGTATTGGGTTTTCAAGAAAATTGCAGTAGCATTTCCCCGTTTGTTCTCTAAGTACATATGTACTTGGAGAATAGCGGGGAAATGCTGTCGAAATTTTCTTGAAAACCCAATACACATTATACACTTACTAGTGAGATTAGGTGTTTAAGAATGGGATAGGTGTTAGACATTTATTATATATAAGAATGATAACACATGTATTTGTTGGCCTAAAAACACGTCCAAGATTTACTCATTAGGAGTAAATATTGGATAGTCCCTGGTTTGGGACTGTTCTTGAACACCTAATCTCACTTAGGATGTAAGTGTATAATGTGTATTGGGTTTTCAAGAAAATTTTGGTAGCATTTCCCCGTTTGTTCTCTAAGTACATATGTACTTGGAGAATAGTGGGGAAATGCTGCCGTAATTTTCTTGAAAACCCAATACACATTATACACTTACTAGTGAGATTAGGTGTCCAAGAATGGGATAGGTGGTACACATTTATTATATATAAGAATGACAACACATGTATTTGTTGGACTAGAAACCCATCCAAGATTTACTCATTAGGAGTAAATCTTGGATAGTCCCCGGTTTGGTATAGTTCAAGAACACCTAATCTCACTTAGGATGTTTTAACCATTAATTATATATAAGACCTTAAACCCTAAAGTTTTAACCATAAACTCTAATCTGTTAACCCTAGACCCTAATATTGTTCTAATATATACTTGTTTTCTCTTTGATCATAGAATGGATAGATCATGGATGTCCATTCCAAATCGCTGCACCCCAGAGTTTATTTCTGGTCTTGATCAGTTTATTAGATTTGCTGACGAACATTGGAAACAAGATGGAGATAGGTTCTACTGTCCATGTAGGCACTACGGTAACAACTTGAAAGTTAGCACTGGTGACGAAATCAAAAGTCATGTCATGTGCAATGAGATTGTATAAGGTTATACAGAATGGCACTAGCATGGAAAGATTTCAAACCTGAAATCAGTGGATGTCGATAGTAGTGCTTGTGTGGAAGAAGAAATTGCCTCCGATGACGTAGATGTGAACGAACCAGTTCTAGTAGACATTGTTGATGCAATGCTACATAGTTGTGGGGTAGAGCACACCGATCCACCTCCCATGTTTAGAAACATTGTGCATGATGTTGAGATACCGTTATACACAAGTTGTAAGTTGATGAAGCTTAGCGCTGTGTTGAGATTGTATAATCTGAAAGCTAACAATAGATGCAGTGATAAAAGCTTCATGTCATTGTTGTCTTTGTTGAAAGAAATTCTTCCATGAAGGAAACGAGCTGCCAATCTCAACATACTCGTTAAAGAAATTGTTGTACCCAATGGGAATGAAGGCCAAGAAGATACACGCATGCCCGAATGATTGTGTATTATTTCAAAAGGACTATGTGGATTTGAAAGATTGTCCAAAATGTGGTGCATCAAGGTATAAATTGACGACTTCGGGGGAGTCCAAAAGTGGTTCTCCTGCCAAGGTGATGTGGTATCTACCTATAATACCACAGTTTCAATGCTTGTTTTCCAACCCAATAGATGCAAAGAATTTGAGGTGGCATGCAGATGTTAAGAAAAATAATGATGGGATCCTACGGCATGCGTCTGATTCCCCACAGTGGAAGAAGATTGATTTATTGTACCCTAAATTTGGTGAAGAATTCAGGAATATAAGACTTGGGATTTGTACAGATGGGATGAATCCGTACAGGACATTTAGTATCCAACATAGCACTTGGCTAGTTTTGCTTGTTATATACAATCTTCCTCCCTGGTTGTGTATGAAAAATAAGTACATTATGTTGTCATTGTTGATATCGGGCCCTAAACAACCTGGATATGATATCGACGTTTATCTTGAACCTCTGATTGATGACTTTAAGAAACTCTGGGGTGAAGGTGTGATGACCTATGATGCTTCATGAAGAGAGACATTTTGTTTGCACGCTATGTTGTTTTGCACTATGAATGACTTTCCAACATATGGGAATTTGTCTAGATATAGTCTTAAAGGATCTAAAGTGTGTCCTATATGTGAAGAGAACATTGATTCAATACGACTAAAATATGGCGGCAAGACTATATATCTTGGCCATCGAAGGTTTCTTCCAAAATTCCATCCGTATCGTAGGTTGCGTAAAGCATTCAATGGACAGAATGAGGAATGGAGTGTACCTAAACCTATACCAAGGGGGGATGTTTATGAAAGAGGAAAAGACATTCCCAATGAATTTGGTAAGAGATCACAATGTACGATGGACACACAGAGTGACAAATCTTTATTCAAGAAAAAGTCAATATTTTGGGATCTTCCTTATTGGAGTTCTTTGGCAGTCAGGCATTGTATTGATGTCATGCATGTTGAGAAAAATGTATGTGATAGCGTCATCAGTACTCTGTTGAATATAGAAGGTAAGACTAAAGATGGGATAAAATCCAGAATGGATCTACATGAAATGGGAATAAGGACAGAATTAACAGAAGTAGTTAGTAGCGATCAGAGAACATACTTACCTCCCACTTTTTACATGTTGTCTAGAAAGGAGAAGAAAGCTTTTTGTGAATGCTTGGTAAATGTTAAGGTGCCACAGGGTTACTCATCCAACATCCTAGATTGGTATCAATGAAAGATCTGAAGTTGATAGGTCTTAAATATCATGATTGTCACACTCTAATGCAACAAATATTTCCCGTGGCAATTCGATCTATATTGCTAAAGCATGTAAGGTTTGCAATCACCAGACTTTGTTTCTTTCTCAATAGTTTGTGCAACAAAGTTATTGACCCTGATACTCTCGATAAATTGCAAAGAGATGTGGTTGTTACCCTATGTCAGCTTGAGATGTATTTTCCTCCTTCGTTCTTTGATACCATGGTACATCTTTTTGTCCACTTGACTAGGGAAGTGAAAATGTTGGAACCGGTTTTCTTGCATTGGATGTATCCCTTTGAACGATACATGAGCATTTTTAAAGGTGATGTTCGAAACCATTATCAGCCTGAAGGGAGTATTATTGAGGGTTATGTGGTGAGAGAGGTTATAGATTTTTGCAATGACTTTCTAAGTTCTAATGACACTCATGTTAATGACAAAAATATTGAGGAGCATTTTGGAAAAGGAATTTTGGGATCACGGATGAAAGTAATCATCCCTGAGCAGTTGGAACAAGGTCACTTGTATATTTTACACAACATCGACGAAGTGAGTGTTTATATTGAGGAACATACCAATTTCATCAAGAGACAATATCCTCAAGCCTATTCAATGTGGCTTGCTAGAGAGCATAATAAGACATTTATTAAGTGGTTTGAAGATAAAGTCTTACATCAACTATCTCAAACACTAGATAATATTACTAAAACTATCAAATGCCTCACCTTTAAACCAAAATTGAATGTTATGTCTTATGAAGGGTTTGACATAAATGGATTCTCAAATTACACAAAGCGTCAAGATGATAAGAGTTTCGTCCAAAACAGTGGGGTCACCCTTCAAGTGTCTTCATTGTTTTTTGCTAGTGCAAAGGATAAGAGTCCACGTAAATCTAAAATGTCATATTATAGTGTCATCGAACACATATGGGAGTTTGACTACGTAGATTTTAGAATTACTCTCTTTAAATGTAATTAAGTTGATACCACCAAAGGAGTTATAGTGGATGAATTAGGTTTCACATTAGTGAACTTTGAAAAGATTGGCGAGAAGGGTGAACCATTCATATTGGCATAACAGACGAAACAAGTATTTTATATCGATGATCTTGCAAATTATAAATGGTCGGTTGTTCTTCATGGTAAAACATAGTTCATTGAAGATCCTATAGATGAAGAACAGTACTATGATAAGTATGATGACTCCAGTCCATTCTCAGTTGGGTTGGCAACACCACCAAATATTGAAGCTAATGATGACTTGTATGTGCGTGGAGATCACAATGAAGGATTGTTAATTGCTATAAGATCGCAATATTAGAGGCATGCATGTTTATATTTTTTTATATGTTTTATTTTTCTGAATGTGAACTTTACAATGTGAATATGAACTTTACAATGTGAATTACTTTACAATGTGAATATGAACTTTACAATGTGAACTTTACAATATGAATGTGAACTTTCAGATGGTTGAGCATTCATATGATGAATGTGCTGATGATTACCGTGAGGGTGAGGACGTCAATGCGTCACCTCACAATGTAAGTTGTAAAAATATATCCCACCTCACATTTATAGTTATATCCTGTAAGTGTGTTTTTTTGTCAAATTTTAGGTTGGTGATGTACCCCCTGAAGAAATTGGGGCACTTGATGAGCAAAAAAAAATTGAGAAAGTGAGGGGCATCACAATGATGAACAAGTTACTACAGCAAAGGGGCAATGGACCCAAACTGGCTGTGGATTTCGATCATGCAGGAAATCTAGTTGGAGTGAACCACAACTCATTTATTTCTTATCTTGGGGTTCTTACTCGCAACCATTGTAGTCCTATTTTTGAATCCTAGAATAGAGTTCCTAAGGGGAAGAAAGACTTAATCTGGAAGGAACTATGCGTGAGTTATCATTATTTGCAATTCTAATTTTGTAGATTACTAATTTTTAGGCTACTAGTTAAAAGCAATTCTATTTTGTAGAGTATATTTGATCTGGATGAAAAGTTGCATCATAAATGCGTGATGCAATGATGTGGGAGGGTCCTAATGAACTATAGGACAAATCTCACTCAAGATTACATATGCAATACTGAGAAGAGGGTCTTGACTGATTTCCAATTCTAGACATTGATCACTTTTTGACTAACTCTACACTAATAATTTTTGTTTGTATTCTCTTTAAAAAATAAATTTAGGAAGAAGGTAGCCCTTGAGCAATGGAACTACCTGAACCCCAAAGACTGGGAGGAGTTTGTTACCTAAAGAAAAACAGTTGAATTCAAGGTATCACGAGCCACTCCCAATTTAATTAATATACTTTCTTATGTATTCACCTATTTAAGATTAACCTTTAGTGTTACTAACCAAATCAATGTGCTTACTAACATGGCTATCAGCGATGCTCAAAGAGCAAGGCGTGCACTGAATGTGCATGACCACACAATGGGTCCAAGAGGCTATGCAGGCATTCACCAAAGACTACATGCTAAGTATACTGCTTAGTCTACTACTCAGTCTACTGCTACTCGGGAGTCCTCTACTATTGGTCCCTCACCTCTGCCTTGCCATGCTATGTGGATAGCTGGGAGAGAAAACAAGAAGGGAGATATAACGAAGCCCACAACTGTTGAGGCGGCTACAAAAATGATAAAATTCAACTCTTAGAGCAATCGATCAATATTGATTATTGTTATGTTTACTTTCCAATTTCTGTTGATGGCGATTAGCGGGAGCTGCACGAGCAAAGGAATACATCTATGATAGATCTATGGATATGGTGAGATCTTGTTTATACATCCATATACCTTGTTTTATATATGGTGATCTGTTTCTTATATATTAATACATACGTAATACATGTTTTGCAGCCACTTACACATGATATGTACATATTTTTCATTTCTCCATGTGGGATTTTTGGTTCCGTCTTTGATTAGTCTTGTAGGTAAAAACCCTAGGTCAGTTACTTCATACTGTTGTGATGTTTTTAGATATTTTGGTAAAAACAAGAAGATGGTGATAATAGCTCCATTCAATGTCAGGTACGTTTACTTTGCTTATAATTTGGACTTAAGAAAATTACATTTTTATTGTGACTTTTGATTTATTAATTTATAACTTTCTTACCTCTAGTGGTAAGCATTGGGAGTTACTAGTTATTGTCCCCGAGACGTTCACTGTCTATTATCTAGATCCTGTGGGGAAGGAATTTAATATATATGGACACACAATGAAAAGGCCATTATTCCCATGAGAAATATTTTATATTTTTATATCCATTAACATTTATTATTACATTACTATATAATTATGCAATTTAATGTGTTACATTAACATGTAGGGCTTTGCAAGAGTACACAAAAGCTGGAGGAAAGGTCCCCAAGAAAAAGAACCAGCCACTAACTTGGCAGAATGTGAAAGTATTTTCCCGACTCCAATGTATACATTATTTATGTGAAAAATGCTTGTTTGTATTTTTGAATATTTTGTATGTTTCAATTTATAGTGTTCTACACAAGACAACGGATGGGCATGTGGATACTATGTGATGTGATTTATGAGCATAATTATCCAACATGCTGCAATGGAAATCAATACCATACACCATGTATTATATGTAGTCTCATTAGATAATATGAAATATATCTATCTTATTATATATTATTAATTATATATATACATCATTCTCTTTGCAGGTGTTTAAAACTGACTTCACTATAGGTGAAAAATTATTAGATGTACATACTCCCTATACGATGGATGAGATAAATGATGTAAGAGAATAATGGGCAGAAGCCCTAGGGTGGACTACATGGGTCCATTCCCATCTTCTCATGGATTTTCAATCATCCTAGTGGCAGTGGACTACATCCCAAAATGGGTTGAAGCCATACCAACCGTCACTAGTAATTCCAAACCAGTCATCAAATTATTCAAGGATATTATCTTTCCCCGTTTTGGCACCCCACGCAAAGTGACATCCGACGAAGGCTCGCATTTTCTGGAAAGAAGCTTCAAAGCATTGCTAAGAATGAATGGTGTTACTCACAAGGTAGCCTCACTCTACCATCCACAGACAAGTGGACAGGTGGAGGTTTCTAATAGTCAACTAAAGAGTATCTTAGAAAAGACAGGTGGCTGCAATCGGAAAGATTGGTCGGAAAAAATCAACGATGCATTATGGGCCTATCGAACTGCTTATAAAACTCCCCTTGGGATTACACCTTTTCAATTAATATATGGAAAATCTTGCGACCTGCTAGCCGAACTAGAACACAAGGCATGGTGGGCAATTAAATAACTGAAATTTGATATGAAAGAAGTAGGCCAAGCCAGAATTCTGCAACTCCAAGAGCTGGATGAACTCAGGATGACAGCTTATGAGAATGCACTAATCTACAAAGAATGCACAAAACTTTGGCACAATGAACATCTGAAAAGAAAAGACATACAAGCGAGAGATCAAGTTCTGCTATTCAACTCAAGGTTGAAGTTATTCCCAGGAAAACTCCGCTCACACTGGTCTGGACCATACATCGTCAAGAGCATCTCCCCACATGGTGCCTTCTCATTATGGAATGAAAAGTCAGGTGAATTTGTACCAAATGGTCACCGCTTAAAAAGATATTTCACCCCAAATGACATAGGCACTGAAGCAACGCTGGAACTCACCAATCCAAAGGATCCATCGTGAAGCTGAAGGATTCAGTCAATCATCGACATAAAACAAAGGCACTTGTCGAGAGGCAACCTGATCAATAAATATGTTTTACTTTTCATTTCAAATTAGAATGTTTCTTTAATTTTGTTTTTACCTTCTAGTTAATTTTTCATAAAATAAAATTCACATCGTGAGATGCTATTTTAAGATCTAATTTCTCTTTACTTTGAGATTTTAAAATAAGAGGATGCACGCTGATTGGAACGCAACCACATCTGGTGGTCAATCTGGCACGAATTTTCCCCTCCATCTTGGATTTAGGGTTTGCTCAGGATGAGAAAATTCTAAGTTTGGGGTGGAGGGTGGGAGGTATGTATCTTACTTTCCACCTACACCCATCCTTTTCATACTTAAGTTTTCACTATCACATTCTTGATAAAAAATTTCAAAATTTTCAAAATTCTTTAATGTTTTTCAAAGAAATTGAACAGATACTTGATGAATTTTTGACACTTCCTGGTTTCATTAAAAGTCACTAACTAACCTTCTTTGCATTTTGAATCATTATATCCTCCTTATTTGAAGTAAATCCTCAAAATGACCACTTTTTGAAACAAGCCTTTTGATTGAAATCATCTTGTGAAGCTTATGATTCCTAACATCATGATACTTTTGCAAAACTGATAAGTGTCTATCAAACTGATAGGGATCAAACACGTCAGGCTTCCTAACTAATTTGTGGAACAATAGCATGGAATCCCCACCGGATCCTCATCAAGCCATTATTTAAGCAGAGTTTGATAAAGAGAACAACCTGGTGCACTAAATTGTAAATAAAGTTTCATTCTGATCTGAACTCTCTTCTACACTTCTTCTATCATCTTCGTTCTCCTCCATTCATAAAAAAGAAAAAAAATAGCCAAATTCGTGCCAAACCCTAAGTTCGGGGTGGCACACCACTTCCCTCTATATCCGCTTCTTCCATACCCCTCGCAAATAAATAGGGGTGTACCACCAAAAATGCAATCTGGAGTCGAATAGAGGAGAGATTTGCAAACAAAAAGATGCCAAAGTACACACATAAAGAAATGCAATCTCGAGTCGAATAGAGGAGAGATTCGCACAAAAAAATGCAATAAATGAAATTGCAAAGCAAATAGAAATCTTGAGTCAAATAGAGGAGAGATTTATTTCTTCCTTCCATACCACCATTCACTCCATTTTCTACCTAATGGCGTAATGAATGCCTACCCTATCCTGAAAAACACCAGTGTCAGATCAAATGCATACTTGTTGTTCTGCGAGTGTCTCTAGATTCTTACAAAACTCTTTGACATGCTTGTTGTCGGAAAAAGTGAGGAGGAAGTGATACTGGAAAGCGAACTCAGGAATGAAGATATGGTAAGATGTGTTTAGTGGTCTCAGAAGGTTGAGATACTGAGTCATATTGAGAAGAAAGAAAACATTCGTGATGTGAAGATGAAGCAATCACATGAATTGAAAGTATTCATTTGGTGACTGTTTCAGATTTTGTGTTACTCGAGGACGAGCAACGTTTAAGTTCGGGGTATTTTGATGAATGTATATTCATCATGAAATTCAATTATCACTTTGGGACCAATTCAACTCTATATATACTATTTCACTTATTAAAATATCAAAATGCATCATAATGTGCAAAATTACTTAATTGATTTGATTATCGAGGTTTTAATCGAATTTATGTTGATTTAATGTAGGTCTTGATAAAGTTGAACAACTAGTCGGGTCCCACCTTCATTCACCCTTGGTTTCGACCAAATGGTCTCACCAATCGGTTTCGACCAAACAGTCTCACCATTCAGTTTCGACCATCATTCAGTTTCGACCAAAAGGTCTCACCATTCGGTTTCGACCAAATAGTCTCACCATTCAGTTTCGACCAAACGGTCTCACCATTCGGTTTCAACCATTCAGTCCCAAGAACGAATGGAAAGTTCCATTTCAAGACCGTTTGACACAACTGCGAAGACCGAATGCATGCGAAGACTGAATGGACTTTTGGTCTTCGAGACCGTTTGAGATATACATGAAGATCGAATGGACACCTGCTACAAGACCGTATGCCCATCGGAACTGCAAACCATTTGAGAAGACCGTTTGCACATGCATGCAATGCGTAGACCAAATGGTCACATGCACGTAGATTGTTTGGCTGTGAGGGATTGAGCGGTGCCGAGGACCGTTTGGGCAATCAACCATGTAGACGGAATGGTCACGTATGCAGTAAAACCGTTTGGAGAATTGGCTTGGATCCAAGACCATTTGCATGTGAAAACCATATGGGTAGTTGTATACAAACTGTTTGAGTAAGCAACCCACGAAATGCAGTGCACATCGCCATCTCCACCATCACAGTAGCAACCAACACCTCCACCGGTGATGCGACCTGCTCTAGCAGCCACGTTGCCCTCACCAACCACGCATGCAAGATTTTTTACATGCCCACATGTGAAGACCAAATGAAGAAATCTGCCAAACCGTATGGGCAGCAATGATGAGACCATTTGCTTGAAGAGACCACATGGAGCAGATCATTTGTTGTTGCTTCCATTTGGGTTCCACGAGAAGACCATTTGCTCATTTGCATGAGAAACTGCACGACCAAAACCGTTTGATGGCTGCTGGTTTTGTGTGAGACCGTTAGGAGGAAACTTTCCAAACAAATTAATAAATTATGTCCATGCATGCAATACCGAATGCCAAGACCGAATATGCAAACCGTTTGAAATGAGAAGATCGAATGAAAAAGCAACACAATACCAAAACCGAATGAGATAGATTTTTAGAAAATCGTTTGGACTAAAATCACACCAAAAGCATGAGGGCCAATCATGTGCCTATAAATAGGACCCCAAGGGTCCTCATTTTGGTATCAATTTCGGGGACGCCGACATGCTGCCTGTACCCAGGTCTAATCCAAATCCAGTGTCGTCCATACCAGTTTCATTCCACCTACTGCCCGTGTTGCAACTAAGGAGGCTGAGGTGAGAAGGAAGACAGAGCGTGGGAGATTGTTTGGTCTATTTTGGAAACTCCCGTTCACATCTAGATCTACTCCGACACGATGTAGAAGGTTGTATCTTCTTCATCGAGCTGCGACTACCTTCTGCACTGAGTTCATGGCGGATTTCTCTCTCTTTCTTATTCTTCTTGTTTCTCGCATCATGAGCGAGTAGTACCTTTTCACTGGGGTGTGGGGATTAGCCCTGCTGCCCATGCAAATCATGTTCTTTTGTTAAGCTCTCCATGGAAATGTATATAACTTTCCATTTTGTTGTTAGTCGGTACGTTTGTAGTTGATTATCTACTTGATTTCATCTTATTATGTCCTTTATTGTGAAATCTTCTATATATGCTATGGAATGGCGATTTACAAGTTCGACTCCTTGAAGAGAACTTCTGATAGGATTCCTTGAGGTCGTAAGTGTATGATCTGTGAGGGGACGAGACATCTAGCCTACGATGATGCTTCTATAGTCTAAACATCCCTCAGGGTGGACCACAACCTTAGTTGGATTTTGTATCGTCTAATTTATCTTCGATGTTAGTTTGTAGATCTATTACCTACTTGCTTATCAATTAATGTGGTTGACTCCCAAACTAGAAATAGAATGGGATTTCTTCGAGGTCGTAAGTGCATGATCCGCGAGGAGATGAGCCATCTAGCCTTCGGTGACGCTTCTGTGTGCCTAACACCTATATAGGGGGCCCACAACGTTCGTTGGATTTTTGTATCTTTGGAGCCGTAAGTAAGTGATCTGGTTGGTGACGAGACATCTGATACCTAAGGGGATGCTTACACGAACCTAACGCCCATATGGGGGGTTCTATAGCAGCTCTATTTAGATCATTTTATCTTTCCTGGATAGTTTGCATTGGAATGTGTTTGCGTGTGTAGCGGTGGTGAAACTCGATACCATCCCAGTGATTCCATATCATTGATCTAAACTCAACTTTAATTTAGCTTTTACTTTCTTGCAACTAGTTTAATTAACCTCAAACCAACCAATCATTCTAAATATTAGTCTTAACTCAAACTAGATTAGACTGACAAGGATTCTTAAAAATGTTGTCCTTTGGGTTCGATCCTTAACTATACTGCGATAAGACTCGTCCGCTTGCGGGTGGTATTATTGCACTTTGGTTTTGGTAAAAGCTCGGGGATTTCAACCCCGAGTGAGTTTGTTAGTGCAATAAAATGCCATGTCAAACATGCTTTCCCATATATCAAACGGTAAGGCATGGTGCTAAGTGGCGTCTTGTATGCTATTCTGTATGCCCAGAGAGCATCATCCAGCTTGGTGGGCCAATCCTTCTGGGATTTTCCAACTATCTTCTCCAAAATCTGTTTTATTTTCCTATTTGAGACTTTAACTTGGCCAGACGTCTGGGGATGATATGGTGTAGCAACCTTATGTAGAACCCCTTTCCTTTGCAGATGTGATTCAAATTGCTTTTTAGGAAAGTGCGATCCACCGTCGCTGATCACCGTTCGGGGGACTCCAAATCTTGGGAAGATTATCTTTGTAAAGATCTTTATAAAAAATTTGGCATCACTAGTGGTAGTGGGTATGGATTCTACCCATTTAGAGATATAGTCCACTGTAACTAGAATATACTGGAAACTGTATGACAAAGGAAAAGGCCCCATGTAGTAGATTCCTAATACGTGAAAGATTTCAACTTCTATCCACTTAGACATAGGCATCTAATTCATGTGGGAAATATTTCCAGTTCTCTGACACTCGTTGTAGGCTTTAACGTAGGCATGGGCATATTTGAATAGAGTGGGCCAATAGAAACTAGACTAGAGAACCTTGGATGTAGTTCTTTCAACTCCCAAGGTCCTCCATTAGGAGAGGTGTGACACTCATACAAAATCTTTGGGGCTTCATCTTCTGGTATACATCTTCTGTAGAGGTTATCGGCGCAATGTCTGAACAACAGAGGGTCATCCCAATAATAGTACTTCAAATCAGAGAAGAATTTCTTCTTCTGATTATAAGATTTTTCTGGGGGAAGTTGTTTACAGGAAAGATAGTTGCAAATATCAGCATACCAGGGCCCTTCTAGATTAGCTATTTGGGCAACGTAGATTGCTTCATCGGCGTAGCTATCATTGATCGACAACAGGTGGTCATCCTCAACTCTGGTCCTAGATAGGTGGTTGGCGACCACGTTCTTGGTACCCTTCTTGTCAATAATCTCATCATCAAACTCTTGTAAAAGTAATGCCCAACATAGCAGCCTAGGCTTGGCATCTTTATTCTGTGTCAAATACTTGATGGCCCCGTGGTCTGTGTGAACAATCACCCTGGAGCCCACAAGATAAGAATGAAACTTTTCAAATGAGTAGACGATGGTGCATTTCCTTTTCTGTGGTGGTATAAATTATATGGGCCTCATCTAACATTTTGTTGGCATAAAAGATTACATGATGCCTTTGTCCTTCTTCTGCCCAAGGAATGTGCCTATAGCATAATCACTGGTGTCACACATCAACTCGAATGGAAGGTTCTAGTCAGGTGATTGGATAATGGGTGTAGAGAGTATAGCATTCTTTAAGGTGGAGAATGCCGTGGGGCATTCTTCTGTGAAATTGAACTTAGCATCCTTCATCAACAAATTCGACAACAGCTTTGCAATCTTCAAAAAATCCTTGATAAACCTTCTATAATATCCGCCATGCCCTAGGAAGCTTCTAATTCCTGTCACAGATGTGGATGGAAGGAGTTTTGCAATCACTTCCATCTTGGATTGAACAACCTGGATGCCTTTGTTGGACACTTTATGTCTGAGAACGATACCTTCTTGTACCATGAAATGGCACTTTTCCCAATTGAGGGTCAGACTTTGTTCTTTGCATCTATTCATCTTTAAAAATAGATTGTTCAAGCAATCTTCAAAGGAGCCGCCATAGACGCTGAAGTCATCCATGAAGACTTCCATCTTATCTTCTAACAAATTGGCAAAGATAGTGTTCATTCACCGCTGAAAGGTTGCAGGTGCGTTGTAGAGCCCAAAGGGTATTCTTCCAAAGGCATAGGTTCCATAAATGTAGGTGAAGGTTGTCTTCTCCTGATTGTCTGGATGAATGGGGATTTGATAAAACCCTGAGTACCCATCCAACCAACAGAAGTACAAAGGATGGGCCAGGCGCTCAATTATCTGATGGATGAATGGGAGAGGAAAGTGATCTTTATGGGTGGCAGTGTTTAATTTTCTATAGTCTATACACATCTACCAACCAGTAATAGTCTTGGTTGCAACCTCAACCCCATTGTCTCCCTTGACTAGCACGATACGTCCCTTCTTAGGGACTACTTGAATAGGACTCACCCACGTATTGTCACTGATAGCGTAGATGATTCCTACATCACGGAGCTTTATGACTTATCTGCTAACCACCTCTCGCAACTTCTAATTCAATTTCCGTTGTGGTTGGGCGTAGGGTTTGGAGTTTTCTTCGAGATGGATTTTGTGCATACACACAGAAGGGATGATGCACCTTAGGTTTCCAATCGAGTAACCTAAGGCCTTCCTTCGTAGTTTCAACTCGACTAACAATTGTTCCTTTTGATCATCAGTTAACTCTGAATTGATAATAACTGGATTCATTCCTTCTTCATCCAGGAATTTGTACTTTAAACCTTTCGGTAGAACTTTTAGTTTGGGCGGGGTCTTCTTTTCTGGTTCTCTGGTGGGATTGCTTTGTAGTGCAACATACATTACCATTTCAACTGGGTCGTATGCTTCAGGTAGTTCTTCAACATCTAGAAATTCCAAGAGTTCTTTCACCTCTGGGTCATCGACCACCTGTGCATTCCCAACTAAGGCACACATCTGTGGGTCCACCATAGCTTTCTCCTCCCTTACCTCATCAAAGAGTTGCTGGTAGCTTTTGACAAAGTAAGAAGACTCAAAGAATGAGGGGGCTTTCATGCAGTCACATATGTTGAAGTCGATATGCTCTCGTCCAACTCTGATCATTATCATCCCCACCTCCACATTGATGAGCACTCTACCAGTTGCTAGGAAGGGTTGCCCAAAAATCATTGGGCAGCTAGGATCCTCAAATGTGTCAATCAAAATGATGTCACATGGTATAAAAAATACTATGTCAGTAAGCCCCAATCTTTTTGCAAGCGACAACGACATTAGACTAATGCTCACTCCTAGATCCGCTAGACCTTTTCGGGTCACGTTATCTCAGGCATGGAATGGAATAACAACAGCACTGAGATCTCTCTTCTTGGAAGGCATGCTTGCCTCAATGAAAGAGCTAGACATTTGTGCTAACTTCATGATCTCAACATCTTCTCCTCTCTTCTTTCTTGAAATCAGGTCCTTGAGAAACTTTACATAGGTAGGAATTTCCTCAATAGAATTTTAGAAGCAGATGTCGAGGTGCAACTTCTTCACGGCAACCATGAACTTCTCATATATTTTATTTACCTGAGCTTTCACTAGCTTGTGCGGGAAAGGTAAGCAGGGTGCGTACCTATCTGGATGCTCTTCAGAAGCCACATCATCACCTCCTTTCTCTGTCACTTCCTTTTACTTTGTAGGTACTTCTGCTGGCTCCTCAGGGGTTGCATCTTTGACTGGTATTGCTGTTCTCTTTTTGTCAGCTGAGTGTATCACAATTCCTATTCTCTTTGACATTTTATCATTCTCTCAATAGGGTTATGTTATGTGAAACCCTAATATAGGGTGATGTTATGTGAAACCCTAATTGATAAAGATGGGAAACCCTAACCCTAATGTGAGAATAGTGATGTTATCTTTGCATTGCATAATGTTGATATGTAATTGATATGGTTGTTATCAATTATACTAACCATGCAGGTATCATGAGATGATGAGCATAACCAGGTATGAGCTATGATGTTAATGGGCCTTGTGAGACATTATTTTATTTTGTGCCTAGTGAGAGGTGACAAGAAGTTGAATATGCCTGGTGAGCTATGTGAGATGCTTGTATAACAAGTATCATGAATACCTGGGTCAGATGACCCATAGGTATTAGTTACCTGATAATGGTAACCATGTTTAGTGATGAACTAAGGGTTTGAATTACCAGATCCAGTAAACATGATGATGGTATTGTTGAGGGATGTGAATTCCCAGTAATGAGATAAGGGATTGAGATCCCAATATTCTATAAAGTTTTGAAAAGCACTTGATAGAAGTATTACATGTTTCTTTGTAGCATTTGTCATAATAATTCGTATTTGAAATCTTGATTGATGCTAAAAGAATATGGTAATGTACTTAAATAATCAAGTGGAATATTATCATGTAGAGCCCTGGCCATAGATCCATCATCATCAGTAGCTGGTGATGGTGAAACAGGTTCTCCTACTGGTTAATTCGGAGCGTATATTGTTGAATATATGGGGTTTCTCCTAGCCGAAAATAGGAGGATTAGAGTGCAACTTCGGTTGTAGACTCAAGATATGTTTAAGAGCATGGTGAACAAGCCCATGGCTCAGTGTGATGGAGCATGAATGTGTTCATGGCTTAGGGAGCACGGTAAACTGGCCCGTGGCTCAGATTTACTAGCACCGGGACTTGTACCAAGGCGGGCTAGAGAAAGGGTAGACTATGGGAGCTAACTCGGTGACTGAGGTCACTTAAGCAAGAGACTGTGGTCCTACTTGTGGTCTCGCACTGATCGAGATGGATGAGATCGAGGAGTCTGACTCTTCCTTTGATCTTGTATGGCACCGGCTTTGGGTTTCGCAACCAAAGGTTGGATTTGAGTGGTACGGCTCACTTCCTCAGGGCATACGTATGATTGTAAAATGTAATCATCCGTGTAGCATATTTTCTTAAGAATGAAATACGGAAATCATTGGTTGATGTTACATTGCTTACTATTTCCTAAAAGGATAGATGTTATACATGTTCTTCATATTCTTTATTAAAATGGATATATGATTTTCTGCTTTATCATTTATAGCTGTAATGCTTTAAAAGATGATATTGCCCTATTCTGCTTAATAATGATGAAATCCTACTTTTCAATAGAGATTCCTCTTCTCATTTTATTACTGTTTATCCACAATAATAATATTTATGGAGGAGAGTTATATCTCTCGCTGGGACATGGGTCTCACTCCATTGATCACCAACATTTTTAGGTGGACGTGGATGAGGAGGCAGGAACCATACACAAGGGGAAGGACAACAACATCAGGGATAGCAGTAATATCTCAGGTGGAGTTACTGACTGTCGTGTCTTGTAGATATGAGTCTTATGTTTCGTCTCTGTACTCTAAGGTCCTTGGAGTCAGTAGTTAGTGCTTTAATGATCGATCTGAGATTTTGGCATTGAATGCCTCGATGTTTTATGTTGCTTATGTGTAAATTTAATAGAGCAACTATTGTATGTAATCCTCATGAAGAGAAGGTACATGATATGTACTTTGTGGACCAAAATGTATGTATAATATTTTGGTTCTTGTTATAAGAGTTTCTTGGAAATAGATCTCTTTGCAAATGGTTTTAATTTTTAGTGATTTTTGTTAATCCGTTGTTTATGCTTAATTCTGCTTAATTGTAACGATTTTTTTATCGATTTGGTGACTGTCACCACAAGTTTAGTGGTTTCAGAGCTTAAGGTTCATTGAGTCTACAGAGACATAGGATTAGGGTCGTTGAGTCTATTCTAGTGTCTTCCAGTTTATCTGATAGTGACTTCTGCTCTTAGGAGAAGAAGTAAAGCTTGAAGATGGCTGGATCACACATAGAACATGTTGCTGAAATTAGTTTTGCTGCACTAGGAGGAGGTGTAAGGGATCAGGCTAGAGAAGAACTAGTACCTAAACATCCCCAGATTGACCAAGCTACACTAGAAAACCCAACTTTCCATGCTCTATTTGGGCAGTTTATGGCAACTATGACACATATGGCGGATAGGATGCCACCAACTGCACCTAGGGCACCAACTCACAATGAGGGACATGGAGCTGGCAAGACTTTTGAATGGCTTTGACAGGTAGGAGCTATTGATTATACTGGTACAGCTGACCCAGCAGACATAGACTTGTGGCTGACTGAGCTGGAGAAAACCTTCAGAATTCTTAATATCCCAGAAGTTGAGAAGGTTAAACATGCAGTGTACCTGTTGAAGGGGAGTGCTGACCATTGGTGGGCCATAGAAGAAGGCAAAAGGCCAGGTGTTGAAGTCAGATGGGAAGAGTTCCGACGAGAGTTTGTTAGTAGATATTTTCCTAATACTTACCTGGATGAGAAAATATCTCAGTTTGAGCAGCTAAGGAAAGGACCAATGAACATTAGTGAGTACGATGCTAAGTTTATGGAGCTTCTACAGTTCTATCCGCACATGGCTGCTATAGATGAGGAGATGATTCATCATTTTGAGAAGGGTTTGAACACTGATTTAACCACACTAGTATCTGCTCTAGAGAATAGAGAGAGGTTTGCCATCTTTGTGGAGTCCGTTAGGCAGATAGAAAGGTTCGTGACTGAGAAGCGTCAGGCCAACAGTAAGAAAGTATATACCCAGTTCCAAGGACAGAGGCCTGAAAGTTTTAAGAAACCAAGGTTTTCTGCACCAACAACACCACCAAGGTTTAATACTCAGACACAGTGGACATCCAACAAAGGTAGAGGTCATAGTTTACCACCATAGGGAGCCCACAACTCAACATCAATGTCAGTAACAGGACCATCTAGACCATAGTCAGAGAACAAAGTCTGTTATAAATATGGAAAGATGGGACATATGATGAAAGATTGTTTAGCTAGAGATGTGAGTGCAACCCAACCACTGAGGCAGAGTCAACAAGGCTCTAAGAAGCGACATTTTAGCAATGCTACATGAGGACGTGGACATGAATCCCAAGTCATTTCATCTGCATCCAATAATAGGGAGAGTGGTCGACAACCAGCAATGACAAGATTCTATTCTATGAATCAGCTAGAAGAAGTGGTCAATCCACAAGTCGTGACAGATTAGATGGAATTATTTCATTCTGATATGTCTTCATCTTACTTTGTATCTGTTTTGATTGATCTGGGTGCTATGCATTCCTTTATCACTCGAGAAGTGATTTATGACTACAATATGATTGTCAGTCATAGAGTAGATAATTTGTTATTAGAAACTCCATAAGTTGGATTTGCAGTGTTGTGGGAGGTATGTTCTCCCTGTATTCTTTTTTTTTTCAGAACATATCATTCAGTTAGATCTTATACCACTTGAGATGCATGGGTTTGACATAATCCTTGGGATGGACACCCTAGAAAAGAATAAGGTTGTCTTGAATTGTGGTTCCAAGCAAGCTATGTTCACAGACAATGGTGATACATGGGTTTTTCAAGGGGACAGAAAGATTCTTCCAACCTGTCTAGTGTCGGATATGGTATTTGAGAAGTTGATGAGACAAGGATGCTTCATATTCTTGGCACATGTGATAGATACCAGGGCAGAGAGTCCTAGTCTTTCTGAAGTTCTGATTGCTAGGGAGTTTGAGGATGTGTTTCCTGAGGAACTTCCAAGTGTTCCTCCACCCCGAGAGATTGATTTTAAGATTAATCTAATCTTGGGGACACAACCAATAGCTCAAACACCTTATAGAATGGCACCTGCTGAGCTGGAAAAACTCAAGAAATAGTTACATGAATTGCTTGAAAAGGGTTTTATTCGACCGAGTACTTCACCATGGGGTGCTCCGGTTCTTTTTGTTAAAAAGAAATATGGGTCTATGCGATTATGCATTGACTATAGACAGCTAAACAAAGTAACCATAAAGAACAAATACCATCTGCCAAGGATAGATGACCTGTTTGACCAATTGCGTTGTAACATCCCTGACCTGGGTTATGAACTAACCTGAGGTGTTTTGCTTAAATATGAGATTAGATGCTTGTGGTTATCTTGTGTAATGTAATTAAAGCTTTTGAGGAACTTATATTTCTATTTCAGTCCTTTTTGAACAATGTTGCAACTTTGTTTTGATAATTTTGGACTAAAGTGCAAATTACCCAAGAAGAGGGGTTAACTTGAAAATTGCACATGTTAAGATGTTCCTCTGATTTTGAGACATCATAAGAATGAATATGATGTAGTGGTATGGATTCCACAAGCTTGAGCACCAAGATATAGCTTGTAGAGCAATCCTTGTGCTTTAAAACCTAGTTTTGGTGTAAAGTGTAATTTACCCAAAACCTAGGGTGCAACATGTAAAATATACCCTCTAGAGTATCTCTCATGTTTCTTGGCATCAAATAGAGAAAATAAAATGAGAGGGTGACTCATTTGAATGATCAAGTAAGAAAGATAACCTTAATATTTAAATAACCAAGTTTTATGCAAAATGGCCCTTTTATACATGTATAACTTAATAAGGTAATTGGTTTCTTTTCCTTTTAACCTTGGATAAGAGAGAGGTTTTTCATGTGAAAAGGAGGAAGAATCGTGGCCAAGGGTGGAGTAAGCATGAGTGGATGGGTTTAAGAAATAAGAGAAATAACTATCTTTTTCTTGCCTTGATAATACCCAAAAATATATAAGCAACCTTTTTCCTCAAAGCAAAGGATCGTTCCTTTAGTTCTTTCCCTTCATCTTTTTGCTTTGGACCAACCAAGAGGAAGCTCTGGAACAGAGGAGGATTACCAAGCTAAGTTGGTAAGTATGGATCATCACCTAGCTCAAATTCATAATGGAAACTCTAATACAAGGTTGGTTTAGTAGTTTTCTTTACACAACTCTTCTTTCTAGCCATCTTCTCCGTCCAAATCTTGAAGAACGGACCTTGGACAACCTTTAGAGCTTCATCCACCATTAAAGGTAAGAAGCTTGGAGCTCTAGATTAGATCTTAAGGTGGGTTTTATAACTCTAAACCTTAAGCTTTGCGTTTGCATCTTCTTCTTTTAGAATAGTTGCTTATACTTCTTCTTTAGACACTTCTAAGTGTTTTTGCTAGTATTTCCGTGAAGAACAGCCCATGTTCTTGAGGTAGAAGATGATGATGTTATTTCCAATGTTTATCCAAAATCCACTTTAGCAAACGGTCTCCCACTTTTGCACAAACGGTTTGCCAAACTGTTTGAATGCAAACGGTTTCAAACCGTTTGAATGCAAATGGTTTCACAAGACCGCATAGAAGCAAATGGTTTAAAACCATTTGGATGCGTTGACCAGGCGTTGACCATTTGGAGGTCTGTTTTAAATAATGTGGACTAATCACCTACCAAAAATCATCAACTAATTCCAAGTAAATCACCAATTGAAGGCCCAACAATCACCTAAACCCTAATTGGGTTATTTGCTGATTTCAATAATTGAATCAAGTTGAAGTTTGGGTTGAGTGGCCCAAACGGTTTCAAAACCATTTGGGGATCACCCAAACGGTCTCAAGACCGTTTGGTGATAACCCAAGACCGTTTATAGGTCTAGGATTAAGTAGGGTGGACCAATTGAGGGTCCAATGATATCAAGTTGTTGAGCAATTAAGTGCTGATTTGGTGACTAAACCTAGGGTTCAACCCTTGAGTGAATGACTTGGTTTTTGATGATGTAATGGGAAAACGGTCTCAAGACCATTTGGAGGATGTCCAAACGATCCCAATACCGTTTGGGGGTCACCCAAGACCGTTTGGAGGTCTAGGGTTGACTATGGTCTAGTGGTTGTAAATCTAAAAATAACAAGCTGAAGTGTAATTGATTAGTGACCTAATGTTTAAATAAATGAGCCAAACCTTAATAGGTTGAGTTAGTTTTTGGTGTTGACTTGATAAAATGGTCTCAAGACCATTTGGAGGATGTCCAAATGATCCCAAGACCGTTTGGGGTCATGTCATGACCAAATTGATTGATGGTTCCATGGATTCAAATCAATTAGACTCATATTGAGGGGTGTTGAAGGGTAATCGATTCTAAACCCTAATCCAATTGATCCAAACCCTAATTGGTGATCAATTGAGGGTCAATTGAGTGTCAAATAAGTTGAGGGTTGACTTAATTGACCCAATTTATGAGTGGTTAACAAGTACATGATCGATTGAGGGGTTCAACATTGGAAAGCCTAACTCAATTGAAGTGGTTGAGACACTTTTTGGTCCATAGGATTTCGAGGTGGTTTGGACCAAACGGTCTCAAGACCATTTGGGACCAAACAATCCCAAACCGTTTGATCTCATGTGGTTTCAAGATCGGTTTTGTCCATGCGGTTTCAAAGTCAAAGTTGGCCAAACGGTTTTCATGACCAAATGGTCTTCACCTCACCTTGGGCAAACGGTCTTGAGTGTGCACTTCACCAAACGGTTTCAAAGTCAAACTAGACCAAACGGTCAACACCACCAAACAGTTTCAATGTACTTCCAAGACCGTTTGGGGGTTTGGTGTGCAAGACCGTTTGAGGTCTATAAAGGTAAAGATCGTTTGATGCCTTAGTAGTCAAGATGGTTTAGTGGTTGGTTAACCTAAACCTCATAGATATCTAAGGTGATTAAGAGACTAAGTAATTAGTGGATTAATGTATGTCATGATCAAGTAGGTGAACATTACCAAGATACCCTTGATGGGATAGAGTAACTAATACTCTTTAAACAAGTGAACCTTAATGATCACAATAGTAGTGACATAACCCATGATGTCAAGGTTGATATGACTTAGTCTAACTAAGGGTGATGTAATCATCATCTTATAGAAAGAGGAGAGAGAAGACTCCTTATATAAATGAGAATCAAGTAATAAGCTTTCAATATGAATGAATATATCTAATTAGGGTATGATCCATCATAATGAGATCATAGAAACCCTATTTATGATAGTTAATGATTCTTAACCTAATTTGAGGGCATTAATTGTAATAATTCTCATACATGATGATAGCATGATCTTGATTCATTCTACCATGAATAGTAAACCCTAATCTAGGGTAATGTGATGTACCATGAATAGTAAACCCTAATCTAGGGTAATGTGATGTACCATGAATAGTAAACCCTAATCTAGGGAAATGTCATGATGTGAAATAGTAAACCCTAATGGTGGGATATTAATGATAACCCAAATCTAGGGGGATGTGATATGAATAAAAACCCTAATTGGGAGTGATGTCATGAGAAACCCCAATTAGGATGAATAGTAAGCGTAATTATGGTTTATTGAACATGAAACCCTAGTTTTAAGTAATGTTATGTGAAACCCTGATATTATGATATGGTCTAAGACTCAATTCAGGGTAATGTTAAGTAATGATATATGAAACCCTAGAGATGGTTTATTAGTCAGTACACCAAAGAGAGGTGTGGCTAAAATAATTAAATAGGACGATTATTTCATAAACATAAAGGATAGGGTTGATGAACCATGTGAATGATAAATGTGGTAATTTTAATGAATAAGGATTTGAGAGGTAAGATGATGCCTAGATCCTTGTACAAACATCTCTATGAATGAGTAATATCTTTTACACCTTACAATGATAATGGATATGAAACTTTTAGAAATGATGCATACTAAATAATGATGTGGATAACGTCCTGAATATAGAAATACCTAGAATAGTTGATGATGGTTTATCCTATATCAACAATTTTTATCAAATGGATAAGCCATATCATTAAAGACAATTGGAAAATTCTAAATATATGATCCATGCACCATATGATGAAAGTAACAAGTTAGTGGATAAAGTATTAAGAGAGAAATACTTTAATACAGAGTTAGTTAATTAACTCAAGTAAGATGGAAACGAGACGAAAGTGATACATCAAGATATGATACATATCACATTCAACAATTTAGGGTAACATACCTTGATGAACCTCTAAACCATTATACTTAGACAAGAGACACATGGAGTGTATGATAAGTAATTGATTACAATAAAGATATAATGGACTCAATGTACTCGATAAATGTTGACTAATATATCTTGAGAATGGGATAAGCCAAATCATTAAGTAAGATGTAATCATACCATGATAAGGATGAGAAATGGACTAATACTTAGAATTGATGATCATTAATGACATATGATGAGAATAATAGTCAAAAGCAAATACTTATGATACCCTTGAATGCTTCCAAGAGTTGTGAAGCAATATATTAGGGTTGAGCTAATAATGTGAGTAGCAAACCCTAATTAATGAAAGGTGGGATACACTAACCCTAATTTTGGGTTATGCTTTTAAGCATGAAATTATATACTTGAGTTTGAAATGAGGAATCATTATGCTTTATTAAGTCACGGGTGTTGAATAACCCTAACTGAATTGAATAGAGAAACCCTAACCCTAGAAACCAGCCGTGGTAATGTGACACAGTCGTGGTGAACTTATGTAGCACGACTGTGGTGTTTTATATTTAATTTGAAAAGAACTTGTATTGTGCTGATATAGATACAATGTGTATGTTATCAATTGTGTTAACCATGCATGTTTTTATAAAGAGGTGAGCATAGCCAGGTAAGGGTTATGATGCCATATATATTGAAAGTACTTTATAAGATTTAAGAATAATGATAAGCTATGTTTCCTAGTGAGAGGTAACATATGAGATTGGTAGGCTGTATGAGCTATGAGAAACATCTACATTGCTACAATCAAGGTCATGATGTTAAATGACTTGATGTCAATATGTTACTTGGTAACAAGTGTTTTGATGATCTAAGGGTTTGAACACCCATATTCTTGAATCATAATGATGAGATGGTTAGGGATTGATATCCCAGAGTTAACAATATGTGACATAAACTTGATATGATTAGTACTCTTTCTTTATAGAAATTGACTTATTGGTTTATGTTTGAAAACATGTATGATGCTAAAGAATGCCATAATGTACTTAAATAATCAAGTATAATGATATCATGTAGAGCCCTGACCATAGATCCATCATTGTCAGAAATTAAATGATGGTGAAACAGGTTTTCCTAAGTGAACTCCTGGAGAGCATACTTTTGAGTATGTGGGGGTTATGGACGTGAATATCCTTACGTCCTAATGTAGGATTTGATGTGAGATGTACCTTTAATCTATCAATCCTTCATTATATGTTTATGCCGGGATGATGTATCACTAATCTCCCAATGATATTGTTAATGTTGCATCGATGAGTGATAAACAAGAAATCCCTCAATGACGAAGAGAGTACAACATGCCACTGTAACTCTAATAGAGAAGTTGCCAGAATACCCTGGAAAGCTATTATAGCAGAGACACAAGATGTCCTGTATGTTGATCCTCATACTGACTGAGGAAGATGAGGTCATAGGAATCCGACTTTTCTGATGACCTATGTATGGTACCGATTGCGATTTTGTAATGGTCGGTTGGAGTATGAGAGGTGTAACTCATCTCCTCAGGGCATAAATATGTTTGTAAAATGTAATCAGCCATATAGCATAAATGCTTAGGTTGAACTATGAGAAACAATGATTGATGTTACATTTTTTATAATGCTCTAGTTGAATAACTAGTATACATGTTCTTCATATTCCTTATTGAAATGTGTTTATCATTCAATTAAATTATAATTGAAATGATTGCTAAAAGAATGTTGCCTTAGCTTATGTAATGCTTTACCTGCTATTAAGTAATTATAGTTCTTTTTCTCAATGTTATTCCATTATTGCAATAACAAAGCTTCTAGTGGAGAGTTATAACTCTCGCTGGGACAATTATTCAATTGTCTCACCCCCGTGGGATTCAACTTTTTAGGTAGGCAACGAGGACCAAGGAACCCATCAGTGGGTGAGCAACAACATCAGCAGTAGCAACCTCAGGGACAACAGTGATGCTCAGGTGGATACATTGTCTATCAAGTCTTGTAGATAGTATGTCCTATGTGTCGTATCTGTACTCTCAGGTCCTAGGAGTCAGTAGATGTTTTATACATATTTGAGATTTTGGCATAATGCCTCGATATTTTTGTATCTTGCCCTTAACAGTTAACAGGAAGTTGATAGTTGTAATACTCAAGATGTAATGATGGAACAAGTTGTAAACAACTTATTATGTTTCTTTATAAAAAGAGTTTTACCATTCGAAGATCTCTTTATGAAAAGTTTTAATTTTTAGTGATTTTCAATAAATCCGCTGTTAGTTAATCGCTTCCGCATTCATTGATCTCGTTTTCCGAGAAGTATCGTCACATGCTTGGTGAAACTATATTCTCTAAAATAGATCTGAGGTCAGGATACCATCAGTTACGTATCAAGGAGAGTGATATACCTAAATCAGCCTTTAGGACAAGGTATGGTCCTATGAGTTCATAGTCATGTCGTTTGGACTAACTAATGCACCATCCGCATTCATGGATCTCATGAACATAATCTTTCGACCATTCCTTGATCAATTCATAGTAGTCTTTATAGATGACATCCTGATTTACAGTAGAGATGCTTGACAGCATGAGCAACACCTTCGTCAGGCTCTGACTTTACTGAGAGAGCACAAACTTTATGCCAAATTCAGTAAGTGTGAATTCTGGTTATCAGAAGTGTCTTTTCTTGGACACGTAATATATGCCTCAGGTATTCGTGTTGATCCTAAAAAGGTAGAATCTATCTTGGAGTGGGAATAGCCAAAGACACCAATGGAGATATGCAGTTTTCTAGGACTAGAAGGCTATTATAGGAGGTTCATTAAGAACTTCAGTTCTGTAGCATTACCCCTAACCAAGTTGACCAGGAAGGAGGTTCCTTTTGTCTGGAATGAAAAGTGTCAACATTATTTCCAGTTGTTGAAAGAAAGGTTAACAAGTGCACCTTTGTTAGTGTTACCTGAGTAGGGAAAGGGGTATATTGTTTATTGTGATGCTTCTAAGAATGGTCTAGGATGTGTGTTGATGCAGGATAAACAAGTGATTTCTTTTGCTTCTCAACAGCTTAAGAAACATGAGGAAACTTATCCAACACATGATCTAGAATTAGCTGTAGTGGTTCATGCATTGAAGATCTAGAGACATTATCTCTATGGAGAGACATTCTAGATTTTCACGGACCATAAGAATTTAAAATACATCTTTTCACAACATGAGTTGAATATGAGACAATGTTGTTGGATGGAGTTAATCAAGGACTATGATTGTACAATTGATTATCATCCAGGAAAGGCTAATGTACTGGCTGATGCACTAAGTAGAAAATCATCATCACCAAACATGGAAAAAGCATAGTTGAACTCTTTAGTGTTCTTTAAACAAGACATGCTTGTCTCTTTAAGGCAAAATAATGTACAACTTAAAGTATCCTTGTTAGCTGGACTGTTAACTGAGATACACATAAAACCTACTCTGAAACAACAGATCAAAGAGGCACAACAAGCTGATAATGTGATTTAGAAGATCAAGTTAGAGTACGGTAGTGAGAAACGGGATGGTTTTCATGAATTAGATGATGAGGTAGTTTGTGACCATGGTAGGATGGTAGTACCTGATGCCAATGACTTAAGGAAGTTAGTCATGGAGGAAGCTCATTCATCCATGTATGCAACGCATCCAGGAAGCACCAAAATGTATCACAACTTGAAAGATATATATTGGTGGCCTGGTTTGAAGAAAGATGTAGATGAGTTTGTTATGCAGTGTCCAATATGTCAGAAGGTTAAAGCTGAATATCGGAAGCCCGCAGGAACAATGCAACCTTTACCTATACCACAGTGGAAATGGGATCATGTAACCATGGACTTTTTGGTTGGTTTCCCAAGAACAGCCAAAAGTCATGATTCCATTTGGGTAATAGTTGATAGGTTGACTAAGTCAACACATTTTCTTCCTGTCAAAACAACCTATACTGCTGAGAAACTTGCATAGATCTATATAGATGAGATAGTGCGTTTACATGGGGTCCAGCTACAATTGTTTCTGATAGAGGTCCCCCGTTACTACTTTCACCCACAGACAGATGGACAATCTAAGAGGACTATACAAAATTTGGAGGATTTGATTAGGGCATTGTCCTTCAGTTTGTAGGAAGTTGGGATATACACTTGAGCTTAATAGTATTCGCTTACAACAATAGTTATCAGCACAGTATTGATATGGCACCATATGAAGCATTATATGGTAGACATTGTAGATCTCCATTGTGCTAGTATGAAATAGGAGAATACCAACTTTTGGGTCCTGAATTAGTGCAACAGACAACAAAGAAGATTAAAGTAATACAACAACAGTTGAAGGCTGCACAGGATAGACAGAAGTCATACGCTGATAAACGGTGAAGTCCTTTAGAATTCCAAGTTGGAGACAGAGTATATCTCAAAGTCTCACCTTGGAAAGGTGTTCTTAGATTTGAGGAAATGGGTAAGTTAGCTCCTAGATTTATGGGGCCTTATCCAATCATTGAACGGATTTGAAAGGTAGCCTATAAGTTGGAGTTGCCACCTAAACTACATAGATTGCATCCAGTATTCCATATATCCATGCTGAGAAAGTGTCACCCTGATATGGAGTTAGTATTGCAACCTGTAGAGGTAGAGTTAAATGAAGATATATCCTATGTAGAAGGACCAATGTTGATTCTTGATAGGAGAATAGAAAAGTTGAAAAAGAAAGACATAGTTTTTGTGAAAGTTCTTTGGCATCATCGTGGCATTGAAGAAGCTACGTGGGATCTGGAGGAAGAGATGAGGAGGGAGTACCCTTCTCTTTTCTCTTAATGATTTTGGGGACGAAATCCCTGTTAGGGGTGGATAATTGTAACACCCCTGACCTGGGTTATGCCTTAACCCTAGAAGTTTTTCTTAAGTAAGTTATTTAGATTCTTGTATTTATCTTTTAAAAAGTAATCAAGACTAAAGGAGAGCTTATGTTTCAATTTTGGTCCTATTTGAATAATGTTGAAACAATATTTTTACCTATTTTGGACTAAAGTGCAATTTACCCAATTTAAGGGGTTACCTTGCAAATGTTACATGATAAATGTTCCTCAAATATTATAACATCATAAGAATGAGAGTGATGCTAAGGTATGGCTTGTGAAAGCCTAAGTTCTAAGAAGGAGCTTGTTTGAGTAATGCTTGTGTATTGAATGCTAGTTTTGGTGTAATTTGCAAATTACCCAAAATCTAGGGTAGAATATGTAAAATACCACCTCTATTATGTCCCTATTGTTTCTCGATATCATTTAGAGAAAATAAAAAGAAAGGGGCGTCTTGTTTGAAGCATATTTGAGGAGAGATAATCTTGATAATAAAATAATCAAGAGATAAGCATAAATGAAGTCGTAATTTATTTTGTAGCAAAAATACAGAAATTAATTGAAGGACCCATCAACTAAAAAGGCTGTGGTTGAAATCCTATAGTGCAAGGACGTCCAAATGCCTTGAGTGGCACCAAAATATCCTAAGTAGGTGAAGAAATCCACTCACATTTGTTAATTGAAAAGTAATGTCCACTAAAAAATGGATAATAGTATTATAATGATTAAGGTGCTTAAGTGGTTGCTTTTAATTCAAGGATAAACGAAAGGTAATTAAGAGAAAAGGAAGATGGCTTCGAAGGCAAGTAAGGTAGGGGGCATGTGGCAAGAAAGTGAATGAATTTTCTCCTACTTTCTCTCTCCTAGAAAATCAATTATATGTACTCGATTTTCTCCATACTTGAAAGGCTATTTTTGCAAACCACTTTCTTCCCTTGCTTTGGAGGATGACCAAGGAGCTTAGGAGTAGGAGGAAAACGTTCCCCAAGCTGAAGGTAAGCTCCATGATCATCTTCAACCTTGAATTGATGGTTGAAATCAGATTTCAACATTCATTTTCTTCTCTCTTCCATCAAATGCTCAACCCTGATTATCTTTTGCATCCAAAGAGTTGGAAATGAACCTTGGATAGTTGAAGGTGCTTCGTTCACCATTAGAGATGAGAAGTTTGAAGCTTTGAAGCTACTTTGAAGGCGGTCTATATAACTTAAACCCATCAATGTTATTATTGATTTCAATTTCTCATCATATGTTAATCTTTTATTTTATTCTTGAATAATTGAAGAATTCATCATATATATGACAATATAATTCGAAGGTCTGAAGCTTGATGATGATTATGATATCATCTTAGCACACACCTCAAAAATATCGTTTTCAAACAGTTCCAATTTTTTTTGGTCAAACGGTTTCAAATTGTTAGAGACCAAACGGTTTCAAAACCGTTAGAGGGTAAATGGTTTCAAACCGTTAGAGGTTAAATGGTTTCAAGAATGTGTAAAGGTCTAATGGTTTTAACCTAATCTAGTCCACATGGTCTCAACCTTGGATGGTTAAACAATTTCAAAATGTTTAGAACTCAATTGGTTTCAAAACCCTAGATCAATTGATGTCAAAACCCTAATTTTAGGTCCAAACGGTTTCAACTCTGAATTGACCAAATGGTTTCAAACCATTTTAGGACTAAACGGTCTTAAACCATTTGAGGATCAAATAGTCTCAAACAGTTTAGGGTTAATCAATATTCAAACCGATTGAGGATCAAACGGTCTCAAACCGTTTAGGGTTAAACTAATCTTCAAACCGTTTGAGGGTCTTGGGTTGAAACGATTTCAAAACCACTTGATGAGCAAAATGTTCAAGACCGTTTGAAGGTCTAAATGGTATGAAACCGTTTGGGGTTTTAGACCAAGACCGTTTGAAGGTCTAAACGGTCTCAAACCGTTTGGAGTTTTAGACCAACACTATTTAAGGTCTAAACGGTCTCAAACCGTTTGGAGTTTTAGACCAAGACCGTTTGAAGGTCCAAACGATCTCAAACCGTTTGGAGGTTCAATTAAACCAAGACTGTTTGAAGGTCTAAACGGTCTCAAAACCATTTGAAGGTTCAATTGGTCCAAACCTTTTGAAGGTCCAATTGATTCAAACTATGTAAGTACTATTAACCCCATAAGTGGTTGAAGAGTATCTCAAGGTTGATTTCAATGGAAGTACCTTTAAAGTACTTAGGTGATTAGTATAATTAGAGTGATTATCACTTGATGCCTATGAAAGTAATAAATTCAATACACTATGATAAGCATAGATGCATGTACTTAGTGAAAGGTTAAGTCAACTGAATAAGGAATGATGGTGATGTGTGTTCCTAGTACATGGAACAATGACAAGTATGATTTAATACTTAAATAATGCTATGTGCTCCAAGATATGTGGAAGCACTCACTTAGGGTTTAGATAAATGGGGTAATCATAAAACCCTAATTAATAAAAAGATGAGAAACCCTAATATAGGGTGATGTTATGAGAAACCCTAATATAGGGTGATTTTATGTGAAACCCTAATATAGGGTTATGTTATGTGAAACCCTAATATAGGGTGATGTTATGTGAAACCCTAATATAGGGTGATGTTATGTGAAACCCTAATTGATAAAGATGGGAAACCCTAACCCTAATTAGAGAATAGTGATGTTATCTTTGTATTGCATAATGTTCATATGTAATTGATATGGTTGTTATCAAGTATACTAATCATGCAGGTATCATGAGATGATGAACATAACCAGGTATGAGCTATGATGTTAATGGGCCTTGTGAGCCATTATTTTATTTGTTTCCTAGTGAGAGGTGACAAGAAGTTGAATATGCCTAGTGAGCTATGTGAGATGCTTGTGTAACAAGTATCATGAATACCTGGGTCAGATGACTTGGAGGTAATAGTTACCGGATGATGAAATAAGGGTTTGAATAACCAGATCCAGTAAACATGATGATGGTATTGTTGAGGGATGTGAATTCCTAGTAATGAGATAAGGGATTGAGATCGCAATGTTCTATAAAGTTTTGAAAAGCACTTGATAGAAGTATTACATGTTTCTTTGTAGCATTTGTCATAATAATTCCTATTTGAAATCTTGATTGATGCTATAAGAATATGGTAATGTACTTAAATAATCAAGTGGAATATTATCATGTAGAGCCCAAGCCATAGATCCATCATCGTCAGTAGCTGGTGATGGTGAAACGGGTTCTCCTGGTGGTTAATCTGGAGTGTATATTGTTGAAGATACGGGGTTTCGCCTAGCCGAAAATAGGAGGATTAGAGTGCAACTTTGGTTGTAGACTCAAGATATGTTTAAGAGCATGGTGAATAGGCCTATGGCTCAGTGTGATGGAGAATGAATGCATTCATGGCTCAGGGAGCACGGTGAACTAGCCTGTGGCTCAGATTTACTAGTGTCGGGACCTGTACCAAGGCTGGCTAGAGAAAGGGTAGCCTATGGGAGCTAACCCGGTGACTGAGGTCACTTAAGCAAGAGACTACGGTCCTGCTTGTGGTTTCGCACTGACCGAGATGGATGAGATCGAGGAGTCTGTCTCTTCCTTTGATCTTGTATGGCACCGACTTTGGGTTTCACAACTGAAGGTTGGATTTGAGCGGTACGGCTCACTTCCTCAGGGCATAAGTATGATTGTAAAATGTAATCAACCATGTAGCATATTTGCTTAAGAATGAAATATGGAAATCATTGGTTGATGTTACATTGCTTACTGTATCCTAAAAGGATAGATGTTTTACATGTTCTTCATATTCCTTATTAAAATGGATAGATGATTTATTGCTTTATCGTTTATAGCTGTAATGCTTTAAAAGATGATATTTCCCTATTCTGCTTAATAATGATTAAATCCTACTTTGCAATAAAGATTCCTCTGCTCAATTTATTAATGTTTATCCACAATAATAATATTTATGGCAGAGAGTTATATCTCTAGCTGGGACATGGGTCTCACTCTGTTGATCACCAACAGTTTTAGGTGGACGTGGACGAGGAGGAAGGAACCATACACTAGGGGAAGGACAGCAGCATTAGGGACAACAATAATATCTCAGGTGGAGATATTGACTATCATGTCTTGTAGATATGAGTCCTATGTGTTATCTCTGTACTCTCAGGTCCTTGGAGTCAGTAGTTAGTGCTTTAATTATCGATCTGAGATTTTGGCATTGAATGCCTCGAGGTTTTATGTTGCTTATGTGTAAATTTAACAGAGAAACTGTTGTATATAATCCTCAAGAAGAGAAGGTACATGATATGTATTTTGTGGACCAAAATGTATATATAATATTTTGGTTCTTGTTATAAGGGTTTCCTAGAAATGGATCTCTTTGCAAATGGTTTTAGTTTTTAGTGATTTTTGTTAATCCGTTGTTTATGCTTAATTCTGCTTAATTGTAACGATTTGTTTATTGGTTTGGTGACTGTCGCCACAGTAATTAAATGAAAGTAAATGCTGTAAAGGGAAGATAAGTATTAGTCTCCTTGATTTAGGAGGTTGAAGTACACAAAAAAAAACGCCTACGATGATGCTAACCCAGTACCTGGTAGAGACATATTGGGATATGACCAAGTCGGGTCATAGACTGTGACAGGTAAAGGTCATATCGGGACAGGACCTCCGCCTGATACGGTCACGTCGGGTTGCTGGTTGTGTCAGGATGCAACCATGATGGGTAGAGACCGTATTGGGTTGGGTACTATATCTGGTTAGGATACATATCGGGTTAACATTATCTTAAGGCTCTCGGGTTCTTCATGTCGGGTATAGGTGGGAAAGTTGTCTCGGGTTGAAGCCCAGGTTGGAACCTGACATGCTTGAAGTGGTCTTGAGGATCATATCATGTTTCTTGCTGGTACCAGAATGGTCTCTAAGTGAACTCCTCCCATCCCTCTTGAGATGGGGTGTGCTCACCTAATTATCACCCGGAAGGATCCTTAGGACTCGACACACTAGTTCCTTTACTCTAGGGACTAGCTCTTATAGGGTCTGGCATGTCCCATCGTAAGCTTTTAGCTGCTATTTATAGGCAGCGAGTTGATGGTAGTTGTAGCTTTTACTGGCCCACGTGTCTTTCATTTGTGGCTCCATTTTTTAGTCTTCAGAAGGGCTGATACGAATGTCGCCCATCATGCATGTCGGGCTGGGAGAGTGCCGAACAGTGGGCATATAGTATACAACTATGGTGGGTTGGGGATTTGTCGGGCTGTGGCACTGAGGGGTGGATATGTCGGGTAACGACCTCATTGGTTTGTGAACTATGACGAGTTAGGCACCATATCGGGTAGAGGGCCTCAGTGGGTTGAGACTCCCTCACGACATGCCCGTGTCGGGTTGCTATCGTAGCGGGTAGCGACCATGATGGGTAAGAGGGGTGTGTCAGCCTCAGATGTTGGCAAGCTACTGGGCTGGAACATGGACTTATTGTTGATGGGCCTATTGGTGCTTCTTTTCTTGTGTAAAAATTGGAAAAGCCCTGCAAAAGATGGAAAACATTGTCAGAGGCATAGTGGGCATGATTCTTCATAATAAATAGAATAAAACGAAGAGGAAGTTAAGTTTGGAGGATATTTTGACAATAAAATATAAGCTCTAGTAGCCATAAAGTGGGTGTTATCAATGATCTATGAGTCACATGAGCAATGTGAATACATGAGTGTTCTTGAGATGGTAGAACATCTTAAGAAAGTGAAACTTGGTCTTACAAAGCAAGAAAGGGACGGTATCCTAAAGGTGTTGCTTGAGTCAAACTGGTAAAGGGAACCTTAGTAGAAGAACATGTGCTCAATATGATTGGACAAGTGAATCATCTTGAAGAACTGGGATTCACTTTGAGCCAAGAGTTGTCTACTAATATGATTCTAAAGACTATGTCAGAATCATATAGCCATTTCATTGCATGCCAACATGTGAGTAATTTGATAGGACATATGTCAGAATTGCTTGCCATGTTGATTCATGTGGAAGTAAAAGTAAAGAAGGACAAGCCCATGAAGGTGATCAGCGGGGCTGAGTCCAACGATCAAAGAAAGACCGAGAAGAGTTCTGTGGTCAAGCCTGAGTCCAATTCTACATCACTCAATATAAGGAGAAAGAAAAGTACAAGAGGGTCTCATCCTTTGTACTTGAAGGCTTTCAAGAAGCAGAAGATGGGGATGGTGATCTCCACTTCAGGTATATATAATATTGAGATAAATCTATCTACTTCATCATCATGGGTATTAGATACTCTATGTAGATCTCACATATATTCTCATATGTAGGATCTGAAGGGAAGTAGGCCTTTAGGGAAAGGTGAGGTGGAACTGTGAGTTGCTAATGGCACAAGAGTTGCTACCAGCGCAGTTGGAACCTATAGTATATCTCTGCCTACAGGGCTTGTAATAGAGTTACAGAACTACTATTATGTACCTGCTACAAATAGAAACATCATTTCTATATCTTGTTTGGACAATGATGCATTTGAATTCCATATTAAAAGTGGTCGATGTTTTATTTCAAAAGATGTGATCTTTTATGGCAGTGCTCCTGTGTCTTATGGTCTTTGCTTGTTAGATCTAAAGACGGATGTATATAATTTTAATACCAAAATACTAAAACTCAATAACTCATTTTTTTTAACATTTGGCATTGCTATCTAGGGCACATAAATGAGAATAGCATATCTAGACTCCATACAGATGGTTATCTGGGCTCTTTTGATTTTGAATCAATAGAGACATGTGAATCTTATTTGTTGGGAAAGATGGCTAAGACCCCTTTCACTGGTAACAATGAGAGGGCTAGTGATCTATTAGGAGTCATACATACTGATGTGTGTGGACCTTTTAGGACAACCGCTAGAGTTGGGTATCAATACTTCATAACCTTTACTGATGTCTTTAGTGAGTATGGCTATGTTTCTTTAGTGAAACATAAGTCAAAATCTCTTGAAAAGTTCAAGGAGTTTATTAATGAAGTACATAACCAACTTGGTAAAATTATTAAGGCACTTCATTCTGGTCAAGGTGGAGAATACTTAAACCAAGAGTTTGAGGACCTTCTTAGAGACCATGGGATTGTATCCCAGTGGACTCTGTCTGGAACACCTAAACATAATGGTGTAATAGAAAGAAGGAATCACACATTACTGAATATGGTGTGATCAATGTTGAGTTTAGACGAGCTTCTGATAACCCTCTGGGAGCATGCTCTACCAACTGTCATGTTTACACTAAACTGAGTATCATCTAAGTTGGTTCTAAAGACAACACCATATGAGATATGGATTGGGAAGCTTCCCAAAATGTCTTTTGTGAGGATTTGAGGTTTCAAAGCTTATGTCAAGAAAATGTTTCCTAAAAAGCTTGTCCCTAGATCTAAAAAATGTTATTTTGTTGGATATCTCAAGGAAACTATGGGATACTACTTGTACAATCCATCTGAAAACAAAGTGTTTGTTGCCAGACATGTTGTATTCCTTGAAATGGATTCTATTTCCAAAGGAGTCAGTGGGATACAAGTAGAACTCAAAGAGATTTGAGAACAACAAGAAAACATTGAACCATTAGATGTACAAGAGGAGCCTAACGATTCACAAAGTGTTGTGGAATCTCAAATTCCTCATGTACCACGGGAACCTCATAGATCTTTAGGACACGCCTTAAGCCTGAAAGATTCAGACATCTTGTAACTCAGGAAGGTAGTGATTTGGTCATAGATGATGAGCCAATAACCTATAAAGATGCTATAGAGGGACCAAAGTCTAAAAAATTGCTTGAGGCCATGAGATCTGAGATGTAATCCATGTATACTAACAAAGTAGGGACTTCAGTGGATCCACCCGAAGGGGTGAAACCCATAGGATGCAAGTGGTTCTTCAAGAAGAAGACCGACATGGATGGAAAAGTTCAAACCTATAATGGAGGATTGGTTGCAAAGGGTTTCAAACAAGTTCAAGGTGTTGACTATGATGAAACCTTTTCTCCAGTGGCCATGTTAAATCCATTAGGATCATGCTTGCTATTGTAGCTTATCTTGACTATGAGATTTGAAAAATGGATGTTAAAACCATGTTCCTTAATGGGAACCTTATTGAGGATGTGTATATGGTACAACATGAGGGGTTTATAGATCTAAAATTTGTAAATAAAGTTTATAAGCTACAAAGGTCAATCTATGGATTGAAGTAAGCATCTCAGAGCTGGAATCTTTGTTTTGATGAGACCATCAAAGGGTTTGGCTTTTATCAAAATGAATATGAACCTTATGTGTACAAAAGGGTTATTGGGGGCAAAGTGACTTTCCTCATATTGTATGTAGATGACATATTATTCATGGGGAATGACATCCCTACTTTACAAAAGGTAAAGGCATGTTTTGGAAATACATTCTCTATGAAAGACATGGGAAAAACATTTTACATCTTAGGAATAAAGATCTATAGAGATAGATCCAGAAGACTTCTTAGACTCAGTTAGAGCACATACATTGACAAAGTGCTGAAACAGTTCAACATGGAAAAATCAAAGAGAGGAAACCTATATGCGCGCCATGGTGTCCCTATCTCTAGATCTCAATGTCCCAATTCTTGGAAGGAAAGGGAACACATAAGTGAGATTCAATATGCCTCAAAAATTGGATCAATCATGTATGTAATGTTGTGTACCCATCTAGACGTCTTGTATGACTTGAGCATGACTACCAGATATTAGTCAGATCTAGGTGATGCTCACTGGATAGTCATGAAGAACATCCTCAATTACTTGAGAAGGACTAAGGATCAATTCTTGGTCTATGACGGAGAGGAAGAGTTGGTGGTAAAAGGTTACATCGATATAAGCTTCCATATTGATCAAGATAATTACAAATCACAATTTGGATTTGTGTTTTGTGCCAACAATGGAGCTGTGAGCTCAAAGAGTTCTAAACAAGAATCAATTGTTGATTATACAATAGAGGCTGAGTATATTGTTGCATCAAGTGCAACAAAGGAGGCTATATGGATCAATAAGTTCATCAAAAAACTTGGGGTTGTTCCAAGAATCAACAACGCAATCGAGATATATTGTGACAACAATGGAGCTATTGCACAAGCTAAGGAATCCAGATTGCATCAGTGCTCAAAGCATATACAAAGACGGTTCCATCTCATACGATAGATCATGCATTGTAGAAATTTAAAAATTTGCAAAGTACCAACTGAAAGCAACATTGTTGATCCCTTGACAAAAAAACTTTCACAGCAGAAGCATGATGGACATGTAAGGTCACTCGGTATAAGATTTGTGAGTGATTGGCTCTAAGTGCAAGTGGGAGTCTATTGATTAAATATGCCCAAAGAGCCAATCATGTGATGATTGTAATGGCATATCATTTAAAATGATTTGATTATTAATAAAAGGCAAGCTTCTAATTTATTTTGTTTAATTCAGTTATGAGATAATGATGTAACATTATAAATGTCTAGAGAATTATATTACTCAATGAAGTATGTAATCAAGTTACTAACCTTGTTGATGAGATCATATAGATTTTAAGAGTACATATACATATTCTTTTTATGTCCCTGATCAATTGTCATTGTGGATGGTTGATAGACAACAATGACACATAAGATCAGAGTGTGAATTTGTTGATGACTAAATCTCATTAGTCATGATATGGAAATATCAAACCAAGTACACATATATATGTTAGAGAATAGTGTATCAGACAGACCTACTGTGAGACTGACACATGGAAGCCATCATCATGGAAGTCATAGTCAACTCTCATAGTGATGGTGGTGGTTGTGGTTCATAGACCTGAAATCACTGCACTCAACACATGTCATTGGGTACACTTTAACATCATCAAACTCAATCTTGAAACATGGGTTGTTATAACGATGAGTATTGGGTGGCTTTGACACATGGGGATTGACTATGAGTGATAGATATGGGATTTGTCCCTCCTACTGGAGTGTGATATTGTCCTAGGCCTCTTGATAAGCGAGACTGAGAAAAGCTTGGCCATGCGCATGTGAGTCAATATGTGATATTGAGCTTATATATATCTTAAACTGTCTATTCTTGGTTCCAGAAACAAGTTCAAATAATAATGAGGATGACTGCTCCATGCCTCTAGTTCAATTTGTACATCTGTGAAAAAGGAAATATACAAACACTACAACACCATACATAGATTCTAGGTTGAAATTGTTCCCCAACTTTTCCATTTACTTGGATAGCAATGATGTGTGACTAGGTACCACTCTTTGCTTGTGATGTCATAAGTTGTTATGAACACTTAGTACTATTCTAATATGGGACCTATAGGGTCACACACATAGGTCTTGACCTAGAAGAGGAGTTCATATCTCGAATGACACTTGAATTAAGTGCTAAAGTGTTTAGGCATTTGATTCAGGAAACAAACAAGCTAAGTGCCAAACTCTAATCTCAAGTGTTGAGACGGCTGTCTGGAAGTGTCAAATGGCAGTCTCAAGAGTTGAGATGGGCGTATGGGTGTCTGGTCAGTTAGAATTGAATTTGGCTAAGTGTCGAACCGATCCAGCCAAACGGGCACGACTCGGGTCATCAGATGACCGTCTGGGTAAACTAAGATAGCCGTCTCACGGGGGAGAGATGATCCACCTTGGTCGGGGAAGGTTCCAGATATTCCCTATTTGTTTCGCTTGAGCAAGACTTGTTGCACAAGGAAATCAATGCATAACATTGATGGGAATTGATTTGCCAAATTCATATACAAATGGGAACTGCAAAACGATCGTCTCGCACTGCGAGACGACTCTCTCACGTGCAAGATGACCATCTAGCTGAGCCAAATGACCATTTCAGCTGTCAGGTTTGTGCAAATTTCAAAAAGTTTGCTAAAATTCGAGTTCTTTCGGTCCCTTCCACTCCCACTCAATAATCCCGCATTGGATAGGAACTGGAAACCTTGACCTTGGCCTCTACTATAAATAGACGGGTACTGGAGGCTTCTCAGAGTACAACACAGACAACTGAGAATCCGTTTCTCTGATAACTGTTGTCCTCTCTGATTGTGGTAACCACGAGAGCCCATGCAAGTACTACTGATAAGGGAGGGATAGCCATGGGAGAGAACAACTGAGAGTTGTCGTGCGAGAGTAAGTTGGTGACTCGTACAATGACGAAGAGGACGACTCCTTCTTGTCCGGTCTAGCAGGACGATAGGAGTTCTAGGCGGTCCATGTGAACTACCATAGAGGCGGGAAGCCGTTGAATGTCGCATGGAGAACAACGTCAAGCAGCAGTCCGTGACAAGAGGAGCTGCTGAAGAAGAAGACGTTCGTGACTGTAGTCCGTGGTGCAGACCAGGAGGCGCAGCAGTCAGACGTGTCCCAGTGCAACTAGTATTCAGATTTGTATATCTACAACGATGAGGATTGTCATTGAACTTGTTTCAGGACCACATATGTCCATAAACTATCATTTCTGATTATAGTTATTGACGCCATGTACTAATTAATTACGGCGAATATGGTAGATGAAATTTTAAATTCCAATGCGTGTGCTCTGTACCATATTTCTCATTCGTTCGACCCTCTTGGAGGATTCCGACTGATCTCATGGGTCTTATAGTTAACTAAATGCGACAAGATGATGGTGAATGGGATGTCTCCTTTGTCAACTCCTTTCTACCTACAAGTTCCTGACATAAAATCCAGTTCATTCCGCCACCCGTCAACAACTTTGATGATGATACCTGGTCATGGTCCCACGAGAGTGACAGTGAGTTTTCTGTGAAATCGGCATATGCGATGTTACGAACCGAGAAAGCTATATCTGTTCCTGGAAAATGGACCTGAATATGGTGGCTACAATTACCTGAACATTTACGAATCTTCACCTGGCTCATCCACCACCGTGCGCTGCTCACTAATGCTGAAAAGCAACGTCGACACCTGGACGTAGACACTATATGTTAGTTCTGCAATAACTCATCGAAGATCCTTCTGCATTGCCTTTGCGACTATCCTCACAGTCGTCCCATATGGGCTGGCCTCACTACTTGCAATCATTTCTTCGTGCTTGATGAGGAAGTATGGATCAAGGACATCATCCCTGCCTGCAACAATACAAGAGAGGATATTTATCTCATCATGGCATGATGGCACATCTGGAATGTTCGCAACGACATAATTCACAACAATCACTAGCCTACTGTGCATTCATGCATTGCCTTCATCAAAGAAAGAACTAAATCTATTCTCATTTTACCACCTAAAAGAAAGAGAGCAGCCATCATGACTTCTATAAACCTATTGATTACGAGGTCATAATCTTTGTGGACGCATCCTTCAACAATAATTCACGTAGGGCTGGAGTTGGCATCCATGCCATAAACCCTACAGGGCAGTGCATTCATGGCAGAGGAATCTCGCTATATTCAATTTCTGCACTTGAGGCGGAAGCCCAAGCTATCCTTCTTGCTGGCCAGCTAAGCCGGGACCTGAGGCTCCATAGGGTCGTGCTCTTCTCCCACTCTAAAATGACAGTTGATCTACTGAATAACGAGCTACCCATCGTAGCTAAGCTCCAACCATATTGGAGAAAATTTCAAAACCTTCAGAACACCTACAGGTTAGATCCTCGTACTTTATGTACCACGGGACCTGAACTTAGTGGCTGATGGTATAGCAAAACACACCTTGCACACTTCCCTTTCATGCTATTTCATTTCGAATAAACCCGCTGGGCTCCAAGCAGGGATCAATGTATGTTTAGACTGTTAGACATGTTTTAGCCTGCACTAGAGAGCAGGATGAATAAGGCTTATATCTCTAGTTCTAAAAAAAAAAAAAAACCTCGTTCATTTGCGGGATACCATAAAATGATCTTGTTTGATCAAGCCCAACACTTATGTCCCTTAAAATGAGTGTAGTGGTGTCATTAGTCAAAAGTATGTTAATCCCTACAATTAGTGTGCCTTATTTAGAATGCTGGAAGAGCCATGCGTAAAGGAATGCAAATGTTCAATCTAGCTATCAAATATGTAGAAATTTACAAAGAATTGAGTAATAGATAGACGGTGTACAAACTTCAAAAATATGAAAAAAGAAATTATGCGGTAGTTTACTTGTTTAGCAAAGCAACAATGCCATGCCAAGTAAAGTTTTTTCAGCACTAAAAAATGGAATCGTCGTGATTATTGTCATTGATATTAACTAAATAAAGAAATGAGTACATGTGCCCTTTTTCACAAAAGTGGAAGTCCAAAAGACAAAATGGTAGGTGATGTCCTCTCCACTCGTAGGCAACAAACAATGGCCTATTTTTTTCTAAAGAAGAAATTGAAATAAAGGCAGATCAAGCCTAACATTGCTGCCATGTCCACCCTTCCGCTTAGCCAGGAACCTCACCAATGGAATGTAAGGTGGCTGCGACAGTGGCTGCCATGGTAATATCTTTCTAGAATTTCAAAAGTTGGACGATTGGAAAAAATGCCACGACAACCACTTGTTATCGGCTTCTATAACCCTTTATTATATATATATATATATATATATATATATATATATATATATATATATATATATATATATAGCCCATCTTTAATGTTCGTGCGGGTAGCTACCCACTTCCCATTTCGGTTAATTTTTTTAAGTTGGTTACTTTTGACATGTAGAGGATTACTTTAACTTGCAAACTGTTGAGTTTCATACATAGATAGTTATGTTTGTAAATACAGATTTTAAAACATGGTTACATATATATATCTGCTGTATATTTTGTACGGGATTACTTTTTTAGTCGTATAGTTACTTTTTGATCAACATAGTTACTTTTTTTTATAGCAGAATTATTTTTCTGGTTAGAACAATTACTTTTTTGGCTGCCAGGTAGCAAAATACAGGCTGCCCGCGTGGGTATTAAAAAAAGGCTATATATATATATATATATATATATATATATATATATATATATATATATATATATATATCACTGCTCGTGCAGGTAACTAATTTTTGTTATCCATGGATCTATTTTGTAATAGAAAGACACCTAATTATAATGAGATAACCATAATTTTAATACAAAAACTCCTTTGTAAAGATAATGTGAAATTTTTATTATCCCTTTGAAAATAGTAAAAATAATATTTATGACAATTGGTTACGTAGTATTATAAAATGAGTCTTTGTATTATAATTTTAGTGATCTCATTATAACGTTTCTTGTCTCACTACAAATATATGTCTTCCTATTATAAAACGGATGCATAGATAACTAACCTTAGTTATCCACATGGGTAATGAATTGAAGGCCTAATATATATATATATATATATATATATATATATATATGTATGTAGATATGTCATTCATTCATTACATGTGTGGGTAGATAAGGTTAGTTACCAATGCATCTATTTTCTAATAGAAAGGCACATATTTGTAATGAGACAAACAACAATGTAATGAGATGACTAAAATCATAATAAAGAGACTCATTTTGTAATACTACATCACTCCTGTGATAAATATCATTTTATTGTATTCAGAATGAGAATAAAAATTTCACGTTGTATTTACAAAATGAGTATTTGTATTATAATTTTGGTGTCTCATTACAATTAGATGTCTTCATATTACAAAATAGATCCACGGGTAATGAAAGTTAGTTACCTGGGAAGACAGTGAATATGTACCCATATATATATATAAATATATATATATATATATATGTATGTATATATAGGTATATATATAGGTATATATATATGGGTATATATATATAGGTATATATATATGGGTGTATATATATATATATATATATATATATATATATATATATATAGGTATATATATGGGTATATATATATATATATATATATATATATATATATATATATATATATATATATATATAACAAGTAGCAAGTTGGGTGAGGCACATACCTCACCAGGCCTTGTTGTGGCTCCTCTACTGGTGAAGAAGTCATAGATATTTTTTAATTGATAATAGATGGTTATAGTGTATAACAGTTTTGGTGGACTATTGAATATAGGTAATGTGTTCTCACTTTTCAATATAATTTCTCACTTATATTAAACTATACATTATTCTACTATCTTCTATGCTCTTGTAGGATGGTACTATATGCATATACAGTCTAAAGCCTCACTTACTGAGCCAATACCCCACTCATCCATAAAAATGTTTTGTATGTAAACAAAAGGGTTACACTAAAAGAAAAGGAATGAAATCACTACAATGGATGGCAATGGTATGATGTTGATCTTACCATTGATGTCCTTAACTGCACAGGATCTTAGGAGTGTTGCATTTGTGTTGACATTTCCAATGTTTTTAAGACCCTTTCCCCTACCCACCCCATCATTAACTATAAGAGCCCTAAAACTCCACCTTAGAAATAAATATAATTTTCCAAGTCATGATAAACAATTGATTAAAACCCTTGTTGTGTTACCAAGAGGTATCAAGATCAACCCCTTATCACTTAAAGAATAGAAACAAATATAGTTTAAAACAAAACTAAAAGCCACAACTTCATTTTCTTCAGGTTATATAAAACCCTAATACACTCAAATTACCCTTAAATGTACAATGAACATAGTTGAGACCATTTCTATTTCCTTCATAGCATACATGATTTATAGTGGTTCCTCATTATTATAAAGCCTATTATGACCCATGAACAAGAGGATCATATTTGTCAAGATGGCAAGGTGACATGACGTTCTGACCGAGCAACTTGCAACTATTCACGACTAACTATCTCTTTTGAGGTTATACAATTAACATGTAGGTATACATATATTTAATGTTTTCAAAAACTTCTCTGCCTTCATATATATTATTTCACAAGTATATGTGTAAGTAAGTGCATAAACTATGGTTAACTCAATGATATAATATGGATTTTGACAAGAGAGCATGAAAAATTATATCTTCTAAAAAGTTGATTTACGATTGTCAAAATAAGAAAAAAGTAATTGCAAATAATGTAAGAGACTGAAATATAGTACATAAATAAAAATTAATTTATTGTAAAGTATTGACTATCCTTATTGATATACCCACTAAACATAAACTAAATTTAAGGCAACAAGGCAAACTATGAAAATATAGGAAATTCTTATTAATAAAAATTATTGTAATTAGCTAGGAAGGTTGTAGCTCGAATGGTAAAGGCATGGGCTCCTCAATGAATAGACCCATGCTCCAAACCTAGATTGTCTACCTTGGAAATGAATTATTCCATCACATGAGCTGGCCTACTATGTGATTTAGATGCCCCCCTACAGTGTGTGGGGTTGTCGAGGGGCCCCAGGGGTTTACGCTTTTGGGGTAGGGTCACCAAAGTGTCTACTCCCCAAGGATGGTTCCCACATCAACCAAAAAAATAAATAATTATAACTAAAAATGATATCTTGCACTTAATAATTCCAAGAATGTACAACTTCGGCACTAGGACATGGAAATAAACCACTAAAATTATTAATATGCAAAAAAGTGTGAAAATAACATAAGGTGGCAAACTAGGTGAAGCAAAGTGAAAAGAGCACACCTTGGGGCACCTTGCCACCTAGGCACACATAGACAAGTGACTTAACAAGTATGATGACAATCCATCCATTTATCATATTCTAGATAATCAATGCACATGGCTTATCTCTAAGTTTGCAATAATGAATGATCATGGTTGAAATAGCAAATGATTCCGCATACATCCCTACTATGTTCTATATATTAATGTATTTGGGAGGTTATTGGGAGTCTTTCAAATCCTAACTTGACCTCTATCATGATCAAGTAAATCTACTTAAATCTAAACTCTCCTAGTTGAAATAAATATCTACCTACAAGTAATGCCATGTAACCATGACTATCTACAAAACTCCATTCACACATATATCCTAATTTATTGTATCAAGTTAACCTTTTCCTTTGCCTAAATAAACCATAAACATTGACCTTCTTCACACAATAGTTGAGGGTAATGTTCATACTTGCCTCCGTTCACATGGTTATCAAAGTGGAGGAAGGGTGGGCAGCAGGTACCACGAGCCCTCTGTCCCACACATCGGTACAGAAGTGACGTGAGAGGATGATCAGGAAGCTAGTTCCCTTCTACCTTTATTCATAAGTACCATGATCTACTGGTCTGATTGTTAATCTCCTACCTCTATCTTTTTGAACTGCCACAAACAAATTAATGGTACTAGAAGCATCAGAGGGCGTCATTGAACCTTTAACAACTTCCCTTTTTGGGAAGATCACATGGTCTATTGTCCCCAACTCCACAATGTGGTGGTTAATGGAGAGGCACCATTGACAAGCTTAAGTCACTCGTCCACATGGAATTAATGTCGTTAGGTTTGAAAATGGTCCTTCAAGCCTTCATCATGTCTTGTTCTTTCTAGTTCTAGGTTAAACCTAAAAACCCAATTTTCCACTTATCCTACACTTATCAACCAAAGCAAGCGAGCTTATTTTGTTGTTAGTATGTGGTTTTAATATCATTGAGTCTATCAGGTTAACACATGACCAATAAGATTTGTTGAATGTCAATGTGTTGCCTCTTCTCATGATTATCAAAATCTTCATCCATTCTCATTGGATTCCTCTATCAGGATCTTAATCCCCTACAATTGTAGCAATGGCTGGAGCATGCTCTTGAGCTCCTAACCACAAAATAGATCTTGGACTTAATATATTCAACATAAAGAAGGGAGGAAATAGTATTTGTCCACTCTGTCATTGATATGTAGGGTTTCTCATAAGAGATTTATGCTAGAACTAGACTGTAGATTTCATGAGGTTGATCGTGCAATCTCAGGAAGGTTTTGACAAGTTCTAACCCTACATAATCTCGATTTGTCACACATACTTAGACATTTATTCCTTTTGAGATGACCATCCAATAATAATGAAACAAGTTATGAATAAATATTTTATTGATACTTCTCTATCATACACATAATGCTATGCATTAAATATGAAGGCATAGTGGTCTATGCACTAATTTAATCAATTTGTGAGCTTACAAAAATAGTATTTTACTCATTGTTTCTCCAAAATGATTGGTCATACATAGTGACACGCTAAAACTATGTGTGTAAGACATAAGTGCATGAGTCATGTAATACAGGCCTATGAGGCCTGAGTGTTGAAACCCAAGAAATGTTTACCAAATACTATTACTAACTGATACCTAATAAGATAGGCCTAAGAAAATGGTTTATTGGTTGATATGATAACTAAGATAAAAGAACAAAATATAAATTAAAATGGTTTTGATTGAGAATAGGTAGATTCCTCAGTACTATGGTTTAACCATGAACTTGGGACTAAGGACTTGTATCAAGTATTACCCACTCCCATAATGTAATACACTACCTATAATAAAACCAATCCCACTCATGTAGTAGTTTAGGAATAGTGAGGTGCATTATCAAAATCTCTAGGTTGTTCTTTCACAACTATAAAACCTCTCCCAAAGAGCGATATATGCTATGTGGATCTATCATTTTTCCAACCCCTAATCCCTCTCACAAAGAATGTAAAGGTCTACTACTTTGATTAATGTGATCAAGCATAAATAAGTAGATAGGATATCATAGATTCACATCTAAAATGAAGGAAATACATTATCATTTCAAAGAATTAAAATACAGAGAAATATCAGGCTACTACTTGGTCCTAAGGAATATGGGGTTTAGCCCCACATGATTTCTTTCATCATGCAAAGAGAGGAAGAGGAATAAAACAAGCTAAAAATTAGAAAACCAATGTGAAAAACCCTAGAGAATTCGTCTCGACGATCCCCTCAGGTGAACACCTTGACCTATAGGGTTCTGACTATAAATCTGCCCTCCGTAAGTGCCCAGAGTGTCTGGTCCTTGACTATATCCTTCATGTCCTCCTCTAGCTCTGTTCTCTGGTGCAACATGACAAAATGTGCTACCCTCTTTCAGCCACACTCCCCTTAGGTCATAAGTGGGGTTTTTGCCATCATTAAGTTGCAACCATTGGATCTGACTAATCTTAGACCTAAACTGACCATGAATAGTTAGTACCACCGAGATGGTGTCGATGGCATCGGGTTTCTAGCTTACTTGTAACCCTCAGACTATGTTGGTTATACCGACATGTGTGTCAATAACACTGATTTGCTATCTTCAAGTTCTGATTTAACTTGAGAGCTGAAGTTGGTACCACCGAAAAGTGAGTCGGTGGCACCTAAAAAATTATGATTGGTTCTTGATGCTCCATGGATCTTGACTCGGAAGCACCTAGTCTAGGTTTTGATAACATTGATGTCATCCTCGTCAACATCGAGCATGCCTTGGTGGAAATGAGATTTCTCCATTTTCCTATTGAAATTTAATGTCATGTCGGTATCACCGACAGACTTGTTGGTATCACCGACAGACTTGTTGGTAGCACCGAGCTGTCATATAAGTGCTCAATTTTTTTGGACAAGGAACAAACAACAATCGTCCAAATTTTAAATGACAATTTAGCATGATTTGTTAGAAATACTTAATAATTTATGAAATAATGATACACAGTCTAATAATAAGAAAAATACATAAACATATCTAAAAATGAGAAAATATGCAATTAATGGATAGAAAATAGCATGTGAAAAGTGACTCATAACCAATGCATCAAAATGCCCTAAGCTTGAATGTTGCTCTCCTTTGAGCAATACTATCTTTGGATCTATTTGAAAGAGTCAACAAGAGGATAAATCCTATGAACTACATTTCTCAATTACCCCCACCTGATGGTGCCGAACCGGCCCTTACCAATCATTGAAAAAAATAACTACTCTGAAGTGAACAAAATGTTCATTAAAGGTGTCCACACTTACATCAATCAAACAATATTAATATCGAATAGTTAACAACATAATGAATAGGGAATACACTTGATGCACCATGTGATTCCCTATCTATTTTGGTCTGATCTACCTACACAACTATGTAGGAAGAAATTCCATGTATAGAAATTAAGGAGGGGATTAATCATACATGTGGCCTACCATACACAAAAATGGGTGGAAATAAAATAGGCGGCTATGAAAAAGAGTCACAAGTAACATTCAAATTATTTGTGCAAAAAGAATATATAATACAACTATAGAATGAATGGAATGAAAATGCATGACTCCTAACATCTACTATTACTGTGGGATGATGAATGCACTGAATGTCTCATGTAATGATGAGTGTGGGTGAAAGGATGCATACATGTCTATTTTCACCTTATCCTTGAAGAAAATTAATATTGAGTTGAAAGAAACATTCTTTCCTCCCTTTTTATTGATTTTTTTTCTACCCTCTTATTTTAGCATGATTTGTGATTAATGCTTAGAGTTTGTTCTTCATTTTTTGATTTGGAGGGATACAAATGTAAATCATTTCACTCTTTATTTTTGGAGAAAGATAAATAGATGTATGTTGCTCATTATATAAAATGATGTGAAAGGAGAATGAAATCTATATGAGATTGGTTATGCAATTAAAATTCTCAACTTAATAAAATGTATGTACATCGATATATTTTTTTCTTTTTCTAATGCACTTGCGAAGAAGCTAACTATCATGTTTCCTACTATGCTATGCGATGAAGTCAACATGAAATAAATTGGATTACTTGATCATATTGTGGTGATGAATGAAATATCATGAAAGGCGGGTGGAATCATGTGACTAAGAGAAAATGCCTTTCATAACTAAGACGTATCCCTCTCCTATCAACCTATGTATAGGGTGACCTTAGAGATAGTTCTAGAAATCCCATTTAAGATCTCATTACTTGTTTGGTTGTTTGGGCTCAAAATCTCATTATCATACACTAGTCCTGGATAACATAAGATTTTCATTCATAAAAAGTGTCCTCAAGATGATTAACCCAAGAGCTTCCTCCATTCGATGTTGTCTTAGACTTTGAAAATAATATTATTAAGATTTGATCCCTTCTAGATTTATTGCAAGATAAAGAAACACATTCTATTTTTAATGATAGGTTGCAATCTTGATCAAATAATCTCCACGATCACACTAGATAGATTGTAGATCCTATTACTCAAAAATAAGAAAAACTAAAAAAGACAGAAAATAAAGTAAGATAAAGCCGTTCCACCACAAAATTAAGAATGAACTTGACTATGTCCTAATAGTCAAAACTCAAACTAAGAGATGGAATAGGGGTACCAAATGCTCAATGTGGTGGTGGTGGTTGGACTGTTACCGAAGAAATCTATGGATTAGGTGGATAAAATGTGTCAATGAACGTCAAAGGATTGGCTGGAATATCTACTGGCTGTGGGTAGTTGGCAAAGTTTCCTTGACTCAAATGTGCTCGTAGAGAGGCTGTTGAAGATACTCCATGCACTACATGAAAATGTGAATGTTCTCCTAATTGACCAGGAGTAGACACTCATTGTTGTAGATGATTTGTTGTTGCTGAAGTATCTGGTCCTAAACACCCTATATGTAGGTCAAGGTGTCTGATTGATAATGTTGTCCCTACTGAATTGATTGGAGAATTACGCATATGCCCTCCATGGAGAACACATCTCCTGGCAGTGGAGGTAGTGGAGCTACAGAGTTGGATGTTGCATAGAGGTGTGGAATGTGGTGCAAACTCCACATCGGTATACAAGGCATGGTAGCCTCCTCTTCTTTTTCTTCCTCCTCCACCTCAACATCCCCCCTCTAATATGACCTCCATGTCTTCTGTAGGCCATTGAAGGTAGCACACTCTCCATTGATAAAAGATGGGATCAAGAAGGGCCCCTTCCTTCATCCTTCCATCGATGGTGCAATAGGAGTACACCCTTCCCTGGTACTTGGTGATAATGTGGGTCCTCTTTAAGTTCTTGAAATCGAGCATAGAAAACATATTGAGAATGTTGGACTTGAAGAAGTCAAGGAGAATACACATGGTAAGTGGTGTAACCAGGCCCCAAAGTGAGTTGGTGATTTTTATGGACTTACCTCTTCACTACCATCATGTGCTGAAGGAAGAGTGACCCGAGGTTGATCAAATCCTTCCCCAAGGCCAAAAATGACCATAGAACATAAAGGTCAGTATGTTGGACCTTCCTTTACCCCTTTGTAGACCTGGAAAAGATGGTTTTATTCAGGTAGCGGTGCAAAATCTAGGAAAATGGTTGCTCGATGTACAACACAGACGACTAGTGCCTATTGATGAAAAACCTTGAAGGAAAGGTTGTCATCTTCCTCTAGTCCAGGTTAAAGTCAAAATCACTCAAAGTGAAGCATACCTCACCAATGGACCAACCATATATGGAATTGAACTCTATGAGGGTGAAGTAATGCTCGTCGTTGTACATCATGAACTTGACCCGACCTTCCTCCCAACCTTCCCCATGATCGAGGATGCATCACGGGGAACTCAGGTGGGCCAATCACCAAAGAATGAGTGATCACCCACCATGCCTTCCTGGTGCAGAATCATTGAAGGTTGTCTGTGAAGTTTTCTTCAGTGAGGAAAGCCTAGTCCCCATACTGAGTGGGTATGATATCCCTCTTCATTAAAGAAGCATATTTCTTCTTTTGATAATTGTCTAGAGGGTGATCCTGGATGGTTTTAGCATGATCTAATTAATCGGATGTGCTTGTTAATGAGCCTTGTATCTAGGATGATATTATTGTGAAAAAAAGAAAATACATGAAGAAATGGAGCTCAATGTAGATTTAGGAATGCCAAAATGCTCGTGAAGTCTCTGATGGTCTTCTGGTGCCTTCTGAATGAGAGGGGATGCTTTGGGTGTGAACTAGGATCACCCATAGCCTCCCATTTTATATATGAAGAGTTGTCTTCCTACACTAACATAATTTGTTGGTGGTATGGATGCTTTCTATCCATGGACATGTCGATGGCAGCCATTGATACCAACTGATATGGGACGTTAATGTACCAACCTGAAGATCCTCCTGTGTCATTAGAACTTACTCAATAAAAACACACTCACACGGATCAGTGGTATCGACCGTTGGATGTAGAAAATTGTAGTGGGTGCTACTGGTGCCCCAAAACTAGGCTTCTTGTGTTGGTTCATTATATAGGGATGTAGATGGTACTGAGCTGATATTGGCCCTCCTTTGATGTCTATGTTGGTGCCACTGAGATAGTTTTTGGTGGTACAAATGCCAAACTTTGTATCATTAGGGGCCTCTTCTAAAAAATGTTTGTGCCACTGACTGTATTGTCGATGGTACCAATTTGTGTTATCCTTTCCATATTCAAACTGAATTGGTCGAAACCATCAAGTAAACTCTCAATGTATCAATGTGAAACTTTTTGTAGATCTGTGATTTTTTCCCAGACTCTTTCAGTTTTACTGAAAATGTTGTTAGTAGTACTAACTTTCTATAGACTCGAACTATTAGGGATTTGGTTCCACCGACCCACCTATTGGTGGTACCAAAATTTGTCAATGTCTTGATTGAAAAATTAGATCCAGCCGATGCCGCTGATATGGTTGTCCATGGTACCAACATTGACTCTTCCTGCACACCACATAAAAGCATCAAGGCACCTTTGTTTCATTTGTCAATTATCTATTAAGACATATATGAAATGTAACTAATGAGAAGTCCTAAACAAAAAATAAACAACAAAAATGAAAAATGGGTTTCCTCACATAAACACCCTTGTTGAATTTCCTAGGCTTGAAAATCATGCAAAATATTTAAGGTATACTAATGAGCTTCAAATCCTCATCATGGACCACCTTTCCTCCATAATAACGCTTGAGGTGATGTCCACTTATCAAGAAAGTCTTGGCATCATCACTTATCTATGTGGCACCATCAGGACCTCAACTTTCCTAGATGTAATTTCATCCTTGAGTTAAACAGTAGCACCAATTGTCCCAGTATGAACAATCTATGAAGGATGTGATGATCATGGATCTTCTTCATTCTATCCTTATAAATTCTTGAATTTTCATAGGCATTTAGCCTAATCTCATCCAATTCATTCAATTCAATATGCACTTCCTCCCTGCACTAGATAGATCAAAAATTATTTTCCTCAAGGCCCACTTGGCTTTATGTTATAGTTCATGGGAAAGTGACATTCCCTCCCATAAACGAACCTATAAGGGGTCGTGCCTATAGGTGTCTTATAAGACATTCTACAAGACCATAGAGCATCATTTAGTTGCAAGCTCCAATTTGACCTACTTCTTGAAAAAATCTTTTCTAGAGTCATCTTTATTTCCCTATTTGACACCTAAACTTGACCTTGAGTTTGGGGGTGTTATAGGGGTCCTAATCTATGCTTCACTCCATAATTACTAAAAAAATCATCAAATTTCCTATTTGTGAAGCAAAAAACCCCATCACTTATTATCACTTTGGGTACCCCAAACCTATAGCACATACAATCCTTTACAAATCAACATACAACCTTTGCATTATTGGTGTGGATTGGAATTGCTTCCACCCATTTGGACACATAGTCAAATTCCAGCAAAATGTAAAAAATAGAGTTAGAATACACAAATGGTCAAATATAATTGATTCCCAAATATCAAAAACCTCTGCTTCCTAAAATGTATTAAGGGGGATTTCATGTCTTGTGAAGATGTTTCCCGACCATTGACATGCATCACACCTATGCACAAAATCACAAGCATACTGACACAAATATGACAAATAAAATTGACTCTTCAAAACCTTAGACATTTTCCTAGAGCTCAGCCATGGTGTCCCCCATTGGATAAAGAGTGGTAATGAGAAAGTATGCTCTCAAACTCACACCCAGGAACACACTCATCAATATTCCATATTTACACTAATGAAACAAGATAGGATCATTACACACATAGAATCTGAAATAATGGAAAAACCTCTTCTTCTCTTGATATCCCTAGTCTTTTAGTAATTCTCCACATGCCAAATAGTTCACTATGTTTGAGAACCATGGATCTTTGTCCTTCATAGCAAATAGTTGCTCCTGAAGGAAATCCTCAACAATTGGGATCTCTTGTCCTAACTCATTCACATTCTCCAACGACCAAAGGGCATAAGATGGTAGGGAAAAGTACCATAGGGACCAGTGAAGGTAGACTTCTCTTGATCATGTTGTTTGATAGAAATCTGATTGTAATCAAAGTAAGCATCTAAAAAGAAAGCGTGTGAGCGGTCGATGAGCCTCTCAAGGATTTGATCACTAAATGGGACCAGAAAATGATCTTTCAAATTTGTGACATTTAATCAAAGATAATCAATACAAACTTGACACGAGGTCACCAACCTAGTAGAAACTACCTCACTCATTGAATTTGTAGTGATCGCAATCCCCTCTTTTTCATGAACTACTTGAGTTGGGCTAAGCCATATATAATCTGAAATAACATAGAATACACCTGCCTATGGAAGCTTTACTACTTCTTTCTTCACCACCTCCATCTTGATATGATTTAGAGGCCATTCAGGTTGTTCCACATGTTTTTCTTCCTCTTAAATCCTGATCTTGTGTTGACATAGACTAGGGGAAAGCCCCTTGATGTCACCAATGGACTACCCAAATGTACCTCTATGATTATGAAAAATTATGAGTAGTTGCTCCTCCCCCCTCTAGACTTAGGGATTTAGGAAATTATCACTGGAAGTTTGTTTTCCACTGCCAAAAATGTGTACTTTTGGTGTAGGGATAGTGGCTTCAATTCCAGCCTAGGCCAACATTATAAAGATGGGACTGATGGTGGCAGTGGTGGTCCCAAATCTTCCTAGTGTTTTGAATAGAAGCTCGACAATGTATTTAGAAACACGAAACACTCCTCCAATCGATGGTAGCATGCACAGTCATCCACCAAATTGATGAGACATGCTTCTAAAGGTAGATGAGGATATGCCTGCATGATTGCAGAAGAGATCGCATTTGTGACTGTCATTGGGTACACTTTCTCCTCTAGCTCATCATGGCACATTGTAGTTTTTTGTCAAAGATATCTACTTTGTATGTTCCATAATATATACAACAAGAGTACCCTTGTCCACCTTTGTCATGACATAGGACATGTCTAGAGATGATTTCTCCAAGTGTAGGGACACCTCACTACCCAAATGTCGCATCACATGACATTGTTCATGTAACATACTGAATCTCAGGGTCTTTCCTACAATTTACCCACTTTTGAGCTTTTCTTGGCCTTCTAGTCCATTTGGACCTTTTTCATAAATTTCCCTTCTTTTATATTCTTGTTGGACTCCTTGTGCAATTTGAGCACAATTCAAGGTTGAAATTACCTTTTCCCCTCATTTATGATAATAAAGGGGTGTTTGCACAAATAACCCACTTAAGGTAATAATTAAGGGTTAATAATGAAAAATAAATTTTTATGAGTGATATAAGTAGATAATATTAATTTGGAGCTTTTTGGATAAATATATTAGTAATAATATGTATTTGAATTAATTAATGAGAACATTAACCTTAATTGTTTCTCTCTCCTCAAAATATGATTTTAATTCATGAAAATATGTTATTTAATTGAGAAATGATTATTGAAATCTTAATGTGCTTAATATATCGAAATTTACTCACATGTTTCATAAAAAGAAGTCTTTTCATATAATTCATTCATTTTAATATATTAATATACACTTTAATGAGCAATATATTTATTAAGGGCCATATTATGAGTAAAACGAGAAAGTAATTGCATAGCATTATTCTAGACTTTAATGTGAGCTAATTGTTCAAATTTGGTGATTTTGGGAGTTCATTTGACCCCTCAAAATGATTTTATACGCTTTTAATAAAGTATAACTATGGGATTTAATCGATTTCATCTATTTGATGTGTAACGCCAATGTTCCGTTTATTTTCCTTGTCACATGCCCCCTTTGGTCTGCGCGCCATCCGACGGCTTTGATTAGATAGACCTTTGATCCAACAGCATCCACACTGTCTCCTACCTCCAGACGTTCGAGCTGCCAGACCCTTTGGCTCCTCAACTCGGTCCTCCCTCTACACAATACTGTTCTAGGCGATTTCACTTCCTTTGGCTTCGCCTTCCCAATCTGGTTCGTTTGAGCACCTACTCGACTTCTCTCATACGCTTTGTGGGAAACACCCTAAGTCGGAAACCTCCTCTTCTCCGCCCCGGGTTGCAGAGGGAGACTCGGCTCCTATCGTTCCTATATAAGGGGCTCTATAGAACCCCAGACCCCCTTACCGTTCTCCTCCTCCCTCAATTAGGTCCATAGCCTCCTCATGTACCCTAACTTCATCACTTTCTTCCTCGGTGAGTTCATCAGCCGCCCCGACTCGTCCTCTTCTTCGGGCCCAATTGGAACCTCGGTAAGCACCTACGGAGCCTCGGCTTCCTTCTCCTACTCCCCATTTTCCTCGTGGTGCTCTAGGTCGCCGGGTCCTATAGACCCCGGTTAGGAGTTCGTCGGTGATTCGAGGCTTTGTCATTCTAGTGATTCTTTGCTCACGAGAACTCTACCAGCGCCTTCACCCTCTCGCAATGGTTTTTTTACTAGGGATTATGTTTTGTTTTCAGGTTCTTTTCCGTGGTTCCGACCTCAACCATCTTCTTCTGTTCTTCACCTGCTCCTTGAGCTACAGACCACCAGAGCGGTCTTGGAAAGGTTCACTGAGGTCGTCAGGCTTGGGAGAATTTATTGGGATGTCTAGCATCCGGGAATGAGGAACCTACCTACGGCTTGGGCCTCACGAATGCACCACCCTGGTGCCCCTCGCCATGGGTACGAGCAGAAGAAGCAGGGACATGTTAAGACCAGGGCACCCTTGCCCCTTAGATAGGTTAATTATTAAGGCATGGGCAATATAGTGATTTCGCCTTGAACTTTGTTTCTCGCTTGCAAGGTTTGTTACATACGAATGACAGTACTGCCCTCGGTGCTTCAATCGATTTCATTTTATACGGAAGGGCATTTTGGTCATTTCACCTATTATTTACATCAATTTACATTTTCATTTAAATTATTTTCACACTATGGTTTTCTTGCATTCTGATTGGCCGATTTTACTTAATTCATAGTAAATCGATCCATGGTCAGAAAAATGCGAATAAATAGTCAATGGAAAGAATTTTTAATGTAGAATTCGATTTTGAAGTTTTTGAGTCATGATTTGGATTCCTTTTTCGAAGTTTGCTTTGAATTCCTTTTTAAGTGTATAAATGTTCTAAAATACATAATTAATTCATTTTAACTCCAAACTGGAAAATAAAATATGTTTTATCACTCAGGAGAATATGAATAATCGTTTGGTCAAGGGTTTGAGTCACAAATCGAGTTTTGGTTTTGAAGGTAGAAAATTAGGGTTTTTCCTATGTTTTATGTCTTTATATATACTAATACATATGTAATGGTTATAACTAGGGAAGTATGGAATGGTGATGCAATCAGATTGGTGAATGTGATGGTAATTAATTAAAATAGGTATGTGAAGTCTATTTTAATATGCGACATCCATGATGAATGTGAAATCTATGTGGAATGTAATTGTGCAAACAATCCTAATCTCTCAGTTGGGTCTTTTCCAACCCCACAATCATTATTGTGATGCCTTGTTATTCTCCTAAATGCATTTTTGTCTCTTTTACTTCTTTGATGAATCAATTGCATTTGTGGCTCACTTATGTGAAATATTTAATCTTGTTATGGCCAATGTTGGCCCCTCCATTTATTTATTTCCTGGGTTTTATTCCAAATGCTTTGTTGTTATCTTGTTATACTTTTCACTCTACTACCAAGTGAACGTTTATGCATGATATAGTTATTGTCAAATTGACAATGTAGTGTAAATGAGTACAAACCACCCATAGGGCACTGGGGTTTTAGTCCCCCTGTCGTAGACACTGGGGTTTTAGTCCCCCTGCCAATTTTATACAGGGCACTGAGGTTTTAGTCCTCCTTCCAGGCACTGGGGTTTTAGTCCCCCTTCCATTTTATATTGGTGAGGTCTGGTAGGTGCCTCACCCTACATTGAGATGATTTTGAGTCATAATTTATATTCATGCAAATGTGATATTTGTTGCTATTAAAATGTGGCAGTTTTCTAAAACCTTATTTACTCATTTGCCTCTCACTCCTTGAAATTCCTTAGTGGAATCTTTTGTTATGAAATGCTTAACTTTATGATTGCCTTTATCCTATTATTGACACATACCTTTTATCTTTCTCTTGCTGGATGACCCCAACCATCCAAGCTAGGATCATAGTGGGCATGGAAGCTTGGTGAACCTAAGGCTAAGGATAGGATAAGAAGAAAAGGAACATATAACTTGCATGATCATAGTTGCTTTTATATATTAAGTTGTTTTGTTTGGAGACAATATTGGCTCAGTCTAAGTCTTCCTCTACCTAGATCCTTGCTTTTGTATAAAGTTGTATTCCCTTTTGGGAAAATTTTGTAATGTACTCTTTATACATTTTGAATGAAGTCAAGTTTTATTTATTCCGCTGCCACACATTTGGTGTATTTGTTTATCATGTTTTATAGTAGAGACTATGTCTTTACAGTTCCTTCTCCTTGGCTAGTGGTTGATAGTTAGGTAATTGTATCTCAAACTTGTCTTCCGAAATGCCCAGTGTCAATCTTCCTCTAACCATCTCCAAGAGTACATCTTTTATGGCTTGGAATGGCTGGCCTAGGAGTAGTTCACTACCACAATCATCATGCATTCCCATGACTATGAAATCTATTGGAAATATAAATTTATCCACCTTTACTAGATAATCTTCACAGATGCCTATTGGCCTCACCACTAAATTATCTACTACCTGAATCATCATGTTGTTGTTTCTTGATTCTATGAGCTCCTTGATTTTGTTTCCCTCTCTTGGACTGGTCCAGTAAGGCCTCGTTCTGACTCATTAGTCTGGCTAGCATGTCTTCAATCATGTTTATCTTATTAAGACCCCTATCCTATTGATACTTCTATGAAGTTCTACCTTGTTACTATTTGGGATACTATGCTTGAGATGGATCTTATTGAAAATTATTAAAATCCTTCCAAGAGAATTTAGGATTCATCATCCAAGAGTATTCATTATTTCCCATGTTGTTTTGTTTCCACAAGTACATGCACTACTCCTCTTCACCTCTAGATGAGGTGCCATATTTATTATCCAGATTCCTTGTAAGCCCCTCCATTTGAGCCTTAAGTTTTGTGATCTTGATTCCATAGCCCTCTTGGTTGTTTGTGGTGCTTCTCTTTCCTCTCCCCAAGATTGGGTGTTTTCCATGATCTTTAAGATCTCGTGACATCTTCTAGCCTTGTCTTTTTTGAAGAATCTTGCCCCCTACACTGTCAAGAGTTGTCCTCTTCCCTTTGTGTTGGCCAAATAGAATCTTATCACCTTCCCATATAGATTGGTCCCATGATGATGGACTTTTCTAAGCATGCTTTGAAATCTCTCCCAAAATTTTGAATATATGAATCCTCTACATGTTGTTTGAATTAGTGGATCTTCCCCATAAATTCATTCATCTTATGAGATGGGAAATGTCTCTCGAAGAATGCAACTATCATCTCATCGTAGGTTTCTGTAGACTCTAGTGGCAGATGAAGGAACCATGCCTTGGATTTATTTAATGACGAATATGAGAGAAAATTCAGATATATCACCATTGTGATAACCCAACATGCTAAACGAGATTACTCAAAACTCAAAAACACAATTGATCACTAATTAACCACATAGTAGAAAAAAGGGGATAATTAAAACTGATATATTTCACCAACATACTCAAGAACATTTACATAATTTCCCAACATATTTCTTGTATTCGTATATCATTCCAGATATCTTTTACAAATATTCTATGGCCTCAACCACTAAATATATATATATAGAAGAGCATTATTCACATATACATGCATCAAAAGACTACTAAAATTTCGAGTTGATTGAAACATTGTATAAAAACTTTCGGCCCAGAGCTAAGAGTACAAGGATGACTCTAGGACACACTAGAGATCTAGACAACCATCTATAAGGTCCATCGCCACAACTCTTCCTCACTGTCACAGGTCTGCTTTCAATGCTATCAATCACCTAAAAAAGTTGTGGTGACCCACAAGGTGAGACCCATTTCCCAGCGAGAGATATAACTCTAAACAATGTTTTTTATTAAAAAGTTAAGAAACTAAACAGATAGAGAAGATCATATAACATAATAGTATTACCAATTATAAAACTTCTTGAGAATAGTTCTATTCAAAGTCTTATTTGTAGCATTGTAAGATTAACATTATTCTCAGAGATCAGGTTTAGTTAACTTCATGTGCATAACTATCATCATGAGTATAACCAACATGATGAGTATTGCTAATAGTTAATAGAATGTCTAATAAGATAAGAATATTTAACTACATAGGCATGGCTATCTATGACACCGTGTCATGCTAAATGAGATTACTCAAAACACAAAATATGATCAACTACTAATTAATCACATAGTAAAAAATGTGGGATAATTAAAACCAATTCCAACAATATAAATAAACTATAGAACATTTACAAAAGGTCCATCATTCCATTCTCATATAATGTAACAAATATTTACATATGGGTCCAAAGACCTCAATCACATCCTGCATACAAAAGATATTTCACATGTAAATGCCATATATTTATAAAAGTTGGCATACAACCAAAATCTCATTTCGATACGAGTATATCATCTAGAAAACACATCCCATACCTGGACTTGAGAGTACAGGGATGACGCTAGGACTCTACTAGTAACATCTACAACTAACCAACCTTCTGAATCTATTGATCACCAGGTTGGTTCTCTTCCACAACGTGATCTCGACCTCGTTACCCGCGACCGCCTAAAAAATGTGGTGACCCATGGGTGAGACTCAGTCCCAGCGAGAGATATAACTCTCTCCAACATATATTGATTATAACATATTAATTACCAATAAATACATTGAGAAGTTAGGGTATTGAATAAGAAATATGAATAGATTGAACAGTTTAAGCATACTAAGAAGTTAATAAAATATGTTGTAACATCAAGTAGAATTAGATAATTTTCATAAGTCTGCATCATGTAAGAACTATGTAGTGTAAAGACAAGACAAGGGTTAATCAACCAATGTGATACATATTAAACCCTAGAAATTATACTACATGGCAAGTAATATATCTTTTATTATTATGCGTTGGGGAGTTTGAGTCGTACCACTCAAAGTCCAACTAACCACTATGAAGTGCTATTCAATTCCGTATAAGATCTAGGAGTGCCAGTATCCTAAGATCTCTTCCCCTCGGTCAATAAGAGTAAACTGCAGTGACATACCAGTCAAATTGCCAACAGTGACATATAGGCAACTGATAACAACTAGTCCGTACTTGTTACAAGTTATGACACTAGAAAATAGGGTGTACAACACCCTCTAATCTGAGATACAACCGCAGTTGTCCTCAATCACATCAAATCTCAAAGGCATGACCATAGCCATCCTCCATAACATGCAATTGTGGATGACAAGGATATATCCTCAACTTGCCACCCCCTCTGTAATGACCACATTTGTGCTTAATTGGTAAACTAGAGTTTACCTGAATGATTACATGCTTGATTAGATTGAACATCGTTTAGACTTGATTAATGATAGTATATCAATTGTGATGTTTCATACCTAAGAAGAAACTCTAACTATGATTTTAGTTTGAAGAATTAGGGTTTGAGAAATGTAAACCCTAATCAGCAAAAATTGGGGTTTTTATAGTACATGAATATGGAATTTGACCAGGATAGCAGTGTGGTAAATGATTTTTCATATTTTCTAAACATTTTTTTAATTGAATTTTGGATATGATATGGATAACTCAATCATTCATATTGCAGAAAAAATTCAGAATGTTTGAGTGTTCTTTGAATGTGGTTCTTGGTCGAACTATACTTCGACCAAAATGCTGACATAGTGCTTTTTAGCAGTGTAGTGTTTTATTTTTCTTTATTACTTGTAACTCTAAATGATCTGAAATTTAACTGAAGATCTAAAATTCGATCATAAACAAAATGTAAAATTTTCATAATTTTTGGATGTGTTTAGACCTTATCAATAGATGAATTACAGTAATATTTTTATGACAGAAAATTCAGCTGAAATAAAAGAAAGTATAGTGAGGGGTCAATGTGCAATTGACCCAAGGAACTCAATTGCTCTATATGGTCAACCGAACACACAAGGAGATCTCATAATTCGGGATTCAATCCAGAAAAAAAAAATCCTAGAGAGAGAGGGAGAGTTAGGGTTTGAGAGGAGAAAGTGATGGAGATGTTGACCTACGGTTTTGCGGTCCGAGGAATGCTGAAATTATGTAAGTTTAGCTTATTTGCATAGACTTTAATGGTGAATATTATCTCACATTTAAATATTCCATACCTCCTATGATTTGATCCAAAATGGTATCAAAACTTCCCCTTTTCTCACTCTTTCTTCATAATCCCTCATTTTTAGGGTTTTCGAGTTGAAAGGAAGAAGAATCGGGTGAATTGCTAGGGATTTGATATGACATCGAGATTTTCAGGGATGAGCTGCGTTTTTAAGGTGTTTTGACACCTTAGGGTGAGTGTGAACTTCCTTTAAACAGTATATTTCATGAAAATTGGTTAAATCATCCATAATCTTTAATTACTTAGTATGCGACTACAAACCCTGAATTGTGTGTTTGATCTAAGTTGTTGCAAAATGATATGAAACAGGTTCTTCCTCTATTTGGATGAATTTCATATGATAAAATCTTATTAGAAATGTATACAATACATCCTCATGAGAATTCCCTAAGTATTCACAGAGGTTATAAGAGTAAAGTGAAATATAGGGAATTTATCTATGACTGAAATTGCTGAATAATTGAATAGAGAAATTTGTTTATCTAGATTCCCTTGGTTATGAATGATTGTTTATCTGAATTCATAGTACATATATGTCAGATACTATCTTGGATTTCATTTAAGGTGAATAGTGTTTGTTTGATATCTCAATAAAGAGGGTGAAACCCTAGATGTGAGGAAAGTTGGATATTTATGAATAGATATCATGAAATCCATTTGAACGGATTTTCTTGACATGATAGACTTTATTTATTCAATTTTATTGGGAATAAAGGAACACAACATAATGTTCATATTAAGTTTAATTATTAGTATTATATGAACTCTAAATATTAAATATGGAAAAGATATGAGAAAGGTATGTAAGGGGCCAAGATAGTAAGAATCAATCTTGAGGAATGGATTATATAACCAAGTACAATGATTTTATGTACTCCAAAGCAAAGGCAAAATAGAAGAAAAGAGCTTAGTATACAATAAGTACATAGAAGTGAAGAGTCTTCAGAAGAGTTAAAGTAAAGAGAATTGGATGAACATGTAAATCATAAGATTGGAATAAAAAACTTAGTTGAAACAAAGAGAAATGCTAGAAATGATGAGCTTGATTAAGGAATGAGGGTTATGATATAATTGAGAGCATGGAATGTATACCTTTATTAATAAGTTTAATACATTCATTCTTACTTCCTTTGGATTCTAAGTCTCTATAGAACAACAAAATAGTTTCTAAAAGAAGAACAAAAGTGTAGCTAAATAAATGAGTAAGTCATACAAAGGTAGACTATATTCAGGAAGGAAAAACTTGATTGAAAGAGAAACTATGTTTCACCCATGCATGAGCCGTTTGATTTAAAATGAAGGATATGTAATGTATTAAACATGAGGTGATACTAGTAGAGAGATTATTGATTTAGAATTTCAACTTCACATTAGTAGAAGGATAAAAGGAAATATATGCAACATGGTATACATGATCATACACATAAAAGAGGTAACGTGATCATAAGAGAAAGCTAGAAGTTACAGATGACATGTGGAATAGTAGTATATGGAAAGGGGATTATGGAAAGTAAAGAAGTGTTTGACACATAATGGAGTAATATATATTATAAAAGAAAGAGGCTGCAGGATTCAAGAAAGTGCTAATTAGTCAAGTATCCCTATTGATAATTAATTAAATCTACATATGAGAAATATATTATTGAATGTTTGAAGATAAGAATTCTAAGAATCAAAATCATCTTCTCTTTCATATCTTCCTTAATGAGAGCAATGTGAGAATGAAGTGATAAGAAAATGAATCATATATGATGCATAACCACCATGGTAGAGACATATAGTGAATGTAATAATGACACACAATATGATGATGAAACCCTAGTAGGGTAATTGAGAATGTAATCTATCTGAATGACCAAGTAAGAGAAAGAAAACTCAATTGATAAGATATGAAAGACCTTAGTAAAACTTGTGAGATCCAAAGTTTGAATTTCAAATCAAGGGAGAAAAGTCACATCACAATAACGTCATGCTTCTGATAAGGACCAAATCCTAGAATTTTTAGAGTTGTAGTAGTTCAAGGGATGTCAGTAGGGATTTGGCCTTGAATACTAGCATCTCTATAAAACAAGATCATGAGATTTGCACTATGATAAGTAAACCAGCACTGATAGTAATACATGGTATAAAGATAGCTAATCTAAAAGGTAGATAAACAATATGGAAATGATTCAGAGTAAAGAGTAAGATATAAATTTGTAATGTGACAAGTGTGTTTTGAATAAAAGGAGAAATACAATATGAGTGAAGTGCGATATGAGATAAATTCTTGCAGTGATAGCAAGAATTATGAATAACCTATTTGTACCTTGTATGTTTCAATTTTAGGAATGCTTAATCTACATGATTAAAATGAGAAGGATATATAGCAAAAAGTAAGTAGTAATGAATGAGAAGAGAAATAAGAGAAAACAATGGCTTTTAATAATATGTGAATTTGTTTTTAGAAGTATAATTTGTTGAAGGTATATTAAGGGATGTAAATTGGTTCTACGTATGATTTCAGTGTACATGTGGAAGTAATATGTTAATTAAAAGTGTCTGATAGTTTTAGTCATTCATACCAGTAATACATCTTAGTATTGTATATTTGTGGTATGGTCATATGGGTTGAATAATGATGGAACAAATGAAGTTCTACCTTGAATAAGGTAGTCTTACCTATTCACTCATATGAATAGAAGGGATGATAATCAAATTGTATTGATATGTAACCCTAATGAGGTATAGCTTGTTATACCTAGCTTTAATATAATTAAGTGATGGTAAAAGGGTATGAATAGTCCTTGAATGACTAATACAATCATGGAGTACTCTATTACTATTGCTAAAACCGTAGTATGCTATAACATGATGGTTACACCTTGAATTATGTGTGGGTTCATACTTGAGAATAGTATGAAATGTGGTGGTAATGCTTCACCTTATGCATCCATGATTCAATGGGGATGTCATGACTAGTATTGTACAATTTTTGTTGAATCTAGTCTTCCAACTCAAGATTGTTTTTCTATTTGATTAGCACAATAGTAAAATTCAAAAGAACATGGTAAACTCTCTTTTGTGACTTAGAGGCAATACATAACAATAGTACATATTGAGCCGTATGAATTGTGATAGTTGGATCAGATTATCAATGTTGAGGTAACACCTCAACAATATAATTTTTTTTTGAAATGGTTGCTTCTCTATCTAGTCTATGATTGATTGTGGCATAGAGAATTTGTTTGTTATCATTGAGAACTATTTTAACATGTTGTGATTAGAAAAGAAATAAAGGACTTAGCGTTGAAAACTACAATCAAGTATAAAATACAAGAATGTAATGACATGTAATATTTTAGAAGCTTAAAATAAACTTTTAATATACTTTTTTTGCATATTTATGTTTTGGGGACGAAACTTTTTAAGGGGATGAGAATTGTTATGACCCCATTTGTGCTTAATTGGTAAACTAGGGTTTACCTGAATGATTACATGCTTGATTAGATCGAACATCATTTAGACTTGATTAATGATAGTAGATCAATTGTGATGTTTCAAACCTAAGAAGAAACTCTAATTATGATTTTAGTTTGAAGAATTAGGGTTTGAGAAATGTAAACCCAAATCGGCAAAAATTAGGGTTTTGATAGTACATGAATATGGAATTTGATCAGTATAGCAGTGTGGTAAATGATTTTTCATATTTTCTGCAAATTTTTATTTCATTGAATTTTGGATATGATATGGATAGCTCAACCATGCATATTGGATAAAAATTTCAAAATATATGAGTGTTCTTTGAATGTGGTTCTCAGTTGAACTATACTTCGACCAAAATGCTGACAAAGTGCTTTTTAGCAGTGTAGTGTTTTATTTTTAGTTATTTATTGGTAACAGAAAATGATCTAAAATTTTAACTGGAGATCTGAAACTAAATTATAAACAACATGTAAAAGTTTCATAATTTTTGGATGCGTTTAAACCTTATCAATAAATGAATTACAGTAATATTTTTATGGCAGAAAATTCAGCTGAAATAAGAGAAAGTATAGTATGGGGTCAATGTGCAATTGACCCAAGTAGCTCAATTGCTCTATATGGTCAACCTAACACACAAGGATCTCTCATAATTCGTGATTCAATCCAGAGAAATGAAATCCTAGAGAGAGAGGGAGAGTTAGGGTTTGAGAGGAGAAAGTGATGGAGATGCTGACCTAGGGTTTTGCGGTCCGAGGAATGCTGAAATCATGTAAGTTTAGCATATTTGCATAGACTTTAATGGTGAATCTTCTCTCACATTTAAAGATTCCATACCTCTTCTGATTTGATCCAAAATGCTATCAAAACTTCCCCTTTTCTCACTCTTTCTTCATAATCCCTCATTTTTAGGGTTTCTGAGTTGAAAGGAAGAAGAATCGGGTGAATTGCTAGGGATTTAATATGAGATCGAGATTTTTAGGGATGATGTGCATTTTTAAAGTGTTTTCACACCTTAGGGTGAGTGGGAAATTCCTTTAAATAGTATATTTCATGAAAATTGGTTAAATCATCCATAATCTTTAATTGCTTAGTATGCGACAACAAACCCTGAATTGTGTGTTTGATCTAAGTTGTTGCAAAATGATATGACGCAGATTCTTCCTCTATTTGGGTGAATTTCATATGATAAAATCTTATTAGAAATGTATACAATACATCCTAATGAGAATTCCCTAAGTATTCGCAGAGGTTATAAGAGTAAACTGAAATATAGGGAATTTGTCTATGACTAAAATTGTTGTATAATTGAATAGAGAAATTTGTTTATCTAGATTCCCTTGGTTATGAATGATTGTTGATATGAATTCATAGTACATATATGTCAGATACTGTCTTGGATTTCATTTAATGTGAATAGTGTTTATTTGATATCTCAGTAAAGAGGGTGAAACCCTAGATGCGAGGAAAGTTGGATATTTGAGAATAGATATCGTGAAATCCATTTGAATGGATTTTCTCTACATGATAGACTTTATTTATTCAATTTTATTATTGATTGAATGGCATGGAAACCCAAATTCAGCTCAGTTCCAAGGTTTCATACATATATTGATTTTATATGATTTGTTGATAGTAGTCATCATTCAGTGAATGTTTATGTCACATGAAATCCTTATGAGAACCATGTGATAAGTGAATGGGGTAAATGAAACCCTAATGATAGGATGTTCAATGAATCAAGTATTTTGATATGAATGTTCTCAGTATGAGATGTGGTGATGTTTAACAGTTCAGTTGTGGTAAATGTTATCAGATGGTCTATGAAACGAATGGTTTACAAAGCTAAACTAAGATATGTAATGTGATGCACAACTCAATATTTGGGTTGAGGGGCACGTTTTCTAAGAAAGTACAAATAATTTACAAGTGCAAATGATGATTACTCGTATGTCAAGTAATTAATTCTTATCAATGTATTAAGAAGTTTAATTGCATGATTCTAGTGTATAAAGTATCAAGTGGACATGTATTCTGTTATTTAAGAATTTTAGTCTGCCTACAGGTATAAAATGTTGATTTCTCAGTATATTACAATGTTTTGAGTATATTACTATACCAAGTTTTGAATGATATACATGTTGTGTTATAAACTTCAAATAAATAGACACGGTACTATAGAGATACCAGAGTCAAGTATAAGTAAGGGAAAAGATACAATATAGTAAGAGCTTTCTAAGAATAATAACATAATAGACTTAAGAGCCCTGAACACCATAGATTCCCTATGAGAGGTCTGTGTCGTAGGGATGAAATGACCTAACTGTGGCAGTGTCCAGTATATGGGGGTCGGAACATACTAACATGTGGTACGAGGGACGAAGCCCCAGTGGAAGTCTCCTTAATATACAACATGTAGTGTCCAACATCAACCAGAGGTCCTGGTGGCACTAGAGTACAAAAAAGCCAATAGGTGTCTTGACTCTCTGCCTGTGTGCTCAGGTCAGAGGAGGAGTCCAGTTTTTATGGCATAATAGGTGTGACGAGACCATAGAGCCATTTTCCTGTTGCAGATCAACGACGTAGTCAGGCTTAGCATTCTTGCGTGTGTTAGCTAAGTCTTGTACGGCGAGATCATAGTTTGCTACGAGTCTTCATATGTAGAGTACACTGCATATGATCAGGGCATAAGCTAAAATATGTTCAAATAGGTTTAAAGAGTTTCTCATAAGTAAGAAAGGCTAAGAAAGATTTGAGTACAGTTTCCCAACAATTATTGTTTCTATGTTTTTGAATTATTAGTTCTCTATGAAATTAATCAAGCATGCTCATATAGTGATTTGCTCTTGTTGATATCTAGAGTATCCTGCCATATTTATGATTGTCAATGATCAATCTCTTTAAAGCTTATTGTTGTTATAATTGATATCAGTTGCTCAAAAGTAATCTCTAATTATATCAGTGCTTTAGACTGTTTCTTTGAAGTACACATTCACTGAACGAGTAGGCTCACCCCTCTACTCACAATTTTTAGGGATATCACATGGACTTGAAGAAGGTCATTGCATCAGAGTAGATCTGCCAGAAGAGTTAAGTCTGAGTATAGTTAAGTTTAGTCGGTCCTTGTCACTCTAGGTCCTTGTATAGATGTGAGAGAGTTTTAAATGATGTTTGTATCTTCGTTTCCTTAATAATAGAGAATACATTTGATTATCATGTCACATGTACATGGAAGTGTGAGAAACATAATGAATGTTCATACATGTATTTTTATTGTTGAAATTAGATTAGAGAAATCAATGTTTAGATTCCCTTGTAAATTAGTTTATGTGGTTCAATGTGAGAAAACAAAGAGTTTGAAAAAGAAGAAAAAAGTTAAGGGTGATCTTTGTATTACGTTAAATCCTCAATTTATGCCCTAATCTCATGATTAATGGTAATTGTGAGATCGGGGTGTAACACCCTCATACTCAATAGTATGCGCTCCGAGTTTCCCTTGGGAATACCCGTTTCACCATCCAGTAAGTTCTGACACTGAAGATGGCTCTACGGCATAGGGCTCTACATGATTAAGGTTACACTTGATTAATTACTGCCAAGTGAATGCATTAAGGCTTTATCATACAAGTTGACATTCAAAACCTAATTCTTTTCTAACAAGAGTATATGTATAACAACTTCAAAAGATAGAAAACATTTAAGATATAAATCTTAACCACATTACCACATTCTATCATTCATTGCAAATTAATGGACCACACTTATCATCACACTATTATAAGATACCAATATCTTATCACAAGTTCCAGGGTTTTAACCCTTATTGGAACATGAAGAGGATTTCACCTCAATCATGGCTTCAAACATGCCCAAAGGTCGTTGAGACCATCACAATATTCATAGTAAGGTCATCATCATCATTCCATGCCTTCAACAAGGCTCAAAAGATCATTAGCACATATGTGTCCATAGATATTAACATGGCAAGGCACTATGATATTCAAATAGTACTACATTGTGGTTTCAACACAAGAAGAGTGTAATTCATTAACACATTAATCATTCAAGAGTTCTGATTATAACCAATCAACGTCATATAATTACATTTAGGTTATGTGTAACAAGCTAGATCACATGGGAGTTACACATCCACTTATTATAGTGATTTATCAAATATAATTAACTATATAATGGCTAAGGTAAGACTACAAATTAATGGTATTGAGCCATCGAATTATCATCACTAGGACCCACATATAATAACATGTGATTTATTCTAATCCATTGGTTGTTGAAGCATCCAATATTATTCATTGGATCAGGTTCATTGTTCAAGGTTATCAATCGAAGTATAGGTCTCATTAGATCAATTGAACCAAGGAACCATTGGTTCAAGGTTTAGTCAAATCTACAATTACATTCTTAACTCATCATATATGGTGATGACTTGATCCACCATTAATTGTGATCATTAGGTCACCATTGGTTGTTAGATTAGTAATACATTCAGTTAACACAATCAAACATTAAGCTAATGTCATCATCGATTGATAACATCATTAGTATACTTAGTGGATGATAATTGAGCCAAAACCTAACCAAAGGGGGTGACCATAGGTTGTCACCATAAATTTGACACCCTTGATCACGAATATCAGTTGACAAGATAGCAACACCATTGGTTGTTGAATGGTATGACCATCGACTGTGTGATAGGGAAGGAAATAGCTTGAAAACCCTAATTTGAACCATCAATTGTTTTATACTTAGCACCTTAGGTTGTTGCTGTCAACCTATCCCATATCATGTTACACCTTAGAAATGTCGTACACATGTTTACAAGTTCATATAGAACTAGAACAGAACAGGGAACACCACAAAAATTCGAAATTCTAAACAAGCATGGTTTCTTTATGCTTAGATCATCACATTAAAGCATAAACATGAACTAACAAGCTTCTAGTAAGCAATATAAGTGAAGAATATTATATAACTCGCCTCTATACAGTAGGTTAGATCTCAAACAAAAAAAATCTTGAGCAAATAAGGCAAGAAATCCCAAGATTTAGATCTGAACTTGGCCAAATAGGCACTTCCTCCACAAAGAAGCAAAACCCTAGAAAAAGAAACAAGAAGGATAGATTTTTTAGTTCTAGAGCCATTTTCACTATGGAACAGTAGGGTTACGACCTGGAGAGATATAGGAGGAAGAAGAACAAATAAATAAATAAAGGAAATAAGGTAATACTTACACTTTTAGGTCAAGATCACTAGGAAGGAGCTTTAGGAACCCCTAAAGGAAGTCAATTGCAACCCTAGATCCTTTTTCCAAGAAGGTCCCCACTTTATTCTTCCTTGGATAGGAAAATTCGTAGAAACACAGAAGGAGAATGAGGTTGGGAGAAGGAGGGATGTGGTGGAGAGAAAATGGCTCGTTTTGGTGCTTAGGGATAAGTATATGAAACTTTAAGATAAAGAAAAAGAAAAAGTTGAAGTTCTAGTATCTATCCAAGTGTCCATGGCCTTAATTTATTAAGAATATACAAGCACACACACAAGAAGCTCCACCACCATATGCATAGAACTGATTATCTTTCCTTTGTCTAATTTCCCAACCAATCAAATAATTCATTAGTTGATAGCTACTAAAGGTAGCTCGTCTATGTAGGGATAAACCCTAAAATACCCTTGAGGAAAACACCTTCAAAACAAGGTTTAAATAGGTGCCCCATGGATAAAAAAGCTCAATAATGATGAGATAATATCCAAGAAATATAATGCAAGTGATAAATTGCAAAGAAAACCCCTCAATTGGGTAAATGGCAGAAAATCCAAAATGTACAGAAAATTGCATAACTTGCTCAAATAGTGTCCAAAATGGACGAAATTTGAAACTTAAGCTTGTATTATGATTTTAAAGCATATAAAAAGGTTATATTAGGGTTATAAGCATTAAATTATGGTAATTAAGCTTATTCAACTCATTAATCAAGTTCAGGGGCCTTACACTATCAGTATAAGCATAACTAACAACATGAGATAACTAACATCATAAGCATGACTATATTCTATATTCCATTATACAAAACTTATATATAAAAGAAGCAAACAAGAGTTATCATCCAATGTGAAGTGATGTGTGTAGGCCTAACAAACATACTACACGGTTGGATTATGTCTTTTATTAAGCCTCGATGAGTTTGAGGTATACAACTTAGACTCCAACTAACCACTATGAAGTGCTATTCAGTTATGTATAAGATCTAAGAAAGCCAACATCCTAAAATCTCCCACCCTCTGTTAGTACAAGGGGAAAGGCAGTGACATAACAGTCAAGCTACATGTAATGACCTATAGTCAAGCTGCAAAACACCAGCCCATCCTTGGTATAAAGGTCACGACACCTAAAACTAGGGTATATACCACCCAATCATTTGAGGTACAATCACATCTATCCTCAATCAGATCACATATTCAAATTCTCAAATAGAGGCATGACCACAACCATCCTCCATAACCTTGGGATCTAGATGTCAAGGATGTACACTCCCTGCACCCCACATACTCAATAGTATGCACTCTGAGTTTCTCTTAAGAATAATCATTTCCCCATCCAGCATGTTCTGACACTAAATGGTTCTACGACTCATGGCACTACATGATTAGGGTTTCACTTGGTTAGTTAATTTCAATTGGGTGAATTAATGTTGCATCAAACAAGTGGACATACAAACACTAATTGATTTTAACAAGCATATGTATATAACAACTCCATAAGATATAAAATGTATGAGATATAACTCTTGATAAAAAAACCACGTGATACTATTTCATTGCCATTCATGAAACTATACTTGTCACCATACCATCACAGGATACCAATCCTTGTCACATCATGAAGGGAATGACACCTTCATTAGGGCGCAACACAATGCCAAAGGTCATCAAGACCATTCTCATAATCACATGCAAGAACATAATTATCTTTCCACACCTTATAACAAGGCTCAACGGACCATCACCATACTTGCAATACACATGTTTAGCATAATATTGCATTAAGAGTCTTATGATGTTCATATACCAGCATATTAGGGTTATTACAACATTGAGAGAATATTCCATCATCATACAAATCACATAAGAATACTAACTATGACTAACCATCATCACCTATTTGTATTAGGTTAGGTGTAACAAGACAAGCTAGTTTATTGATTAATTAGCTCATTATGGTGACTATTAGTTTACAATCATATGAGGGAATAGACCCTCCCGGCTCCCCTGGCGTCTGACCTAGGTCTGGCGAGTTTTTGGGCGAATCTGGGCGATCTCTCCCCGCTTTCAGCGTGGGTGCTTATCTCCTCCTGGTGGAGTTTGTGAAAGGGGCTTCGTCCTTGACTGATGGTAGAGGAGTTGCGGGCTAGATGCAAGGTGCTAAACATTGAAGATGAAGACGACACAGTGGATTTCACTGACGGCTCCGTGGAGATCGATGACAAATGGGGTGAACTCACAGTGGCAGCCAGGCTCCTGACGGACAGGGAGTTCAACTTCTATGTCTTCCAAAGAACGGTGATCCAAGCTTGGAATACGGCGAGGAAGGTATCCATAAAAATGGTGGAGCACAAGATAATGTTGATTAGTTTCGAACTAAAGAGGGATAAAGAGAATGATATGGAGGGTTTTCCATGGAACTTCAACAACAAGCTCCTCCTCATGAGAGAAATTCTGCCGGGGGAGCAACCTTCTGACATAAAAATAGAGGAATGCGTCGTTTGGGTCCGTTTCTATAACATTCCCCTGGGCTACAGATCGGACGATGCTTTCTGAAGATAGCTGGGAAGGCGGGAAAGGTGGAGTCGATAGAAAAAGAAAGAAATGACCGGGCTAGAGCCAGAATGACAAAGATCACGACCAACATAAACAAGCTGCTGAAGACTGTCTAGAAAATGAAAGACAGAGAAGGAGTGGAGTCGAAAATCGACTTAAGGTATGAGAAACTCCCTCACTTTTCCTTCAGATGCGGACGACTGGGGCACACAATGAAGGAATGCCCAGAGGAAGATGAGGAATGTCCAGAGCAATGGGGAACATGGATTAAGGCGTCTCCTTGCAGAGCATTCAAAGCGGAAGATACACATATATCCTATGAAAAGTCAAAATGTGAGCTATTTAAAACAACTAATGACAACATTGAAGAGAGGAAGACAAAATAGGAGACTTCAGCTACCCGAAAAAGCACCTACAAAGGGGAATCAGACAAGGAGGCAGAGGAGGGGTCCAGTATGCCCAAAGGACCAACAAAGAGGAACCTAGAAGGAAAACACAAAGGTGATACAAAAGGAAGGGCTAGGCTAGAGCCAGCGTACAGCCAAAGCATAAAGAAAGTAGGATGGGTGGAGGATGCTTGAGAAAATGCCACACCCAAAGAGCATGTGCAGCCACAGGAAAACATGGACCCAATAGTTGCTAGCAGCTGTGTTACTGAGGGTGGCAGTGAACAACCCTTAGAAGGACTTGCTAGCAGCGGCACCGAGACACAGAAACAACATCTCATCTGTGAGGGAGAAAGGGAGACCCCGAGGAAAGTAGGAAGGAAATACAAAAAGAATCATAGGAAAGTGAAGGACCTGGGAAGGACATGGCACGAAAACAGTGAAGGCAAAAGGAAAGCAAATGAAGTAGATAATAGATCAAAGAAAAGATTAGCAGAAAGGGACAAGGATATAACAGCAGGGTTAGTGGAGATAAGAGAACAGAAACAAAGAAGGGAGGAGGGATATAAAATGGTATGGGAGGCCTACTCTCAAGTAGCGGGCGCTGGTTGTGTCCAACACCGCGAAGGAAAATGAAAACGCTAACATGGAACTATCAAGGTTTGGGCAGCCTTGGCACTATAAGAACCCTCCGAAAATATTGTTGGAGGGAACGCCCAGATATTGTGTTCCTTATGGAAACCAAGATAAGTCATATAGATCTTGAGAAAACTCAAAGGAGATGTGGTTTCAACAATGGCATGTGTTTCAACAGTTTGGGGAGATCGGGAGGAATGGGGATATGGTGGAAGGACATGGATGTTTCACTCTTATCGTATTCTCATCACCATGTTCTGGTGGAGGTCACAAATGAAGGGAAACAGTGGTTGTTTGCGGGCATACATGGATGGGATGAAAACAATCTAAAATGGAAAACTTGGGACCTCATGGAAAAGATCAGAAAGGATCATAGCTCCCAACCTATCATCTTCATGGGGGATTTGAATGAAATTTTGTGCAGTAGTGAAAAAAAAGGTGGGTCAGTGAACAGTTATCACCATACAAAAGATTTCAGAGAAGTAATAGACAAATGCTTGTTGTATGACCTTGGCTTCACAGGGCACCATTTCACCTGGAGGAAGGGGATCTCTAAGGAAACGATGATTAGAGAGCGTCTCGATAGGGCACTGGGTTTAGAGGAGTGGGCATCTATTTTCCCAGATGCCTAGGTCTTCCACCTCCCTTTCTTAAAATCTGATCACACACCCCTTATGCTGGATACCAAGGCGAAGACTCATCACAACATGAGAGCGAGGGATTTTAAGCTTGAAGCATTCTGGTTGAAAGATGCTGACTGTAGGGAAATTATTAGCAGGTTGTGGATTAGCAGTAGTGAAATGGACATTAATCACAAACTAAACGACTGCTCCAAGAATCCAAGCTACTGGGAAAAGAACAAATTTGGTGATATCCAAAAAAGACTGAAGAAAAAAGAAGATGAGCTTTGTAGATTACAAAAGATGCCGATGAACAACCAGAACATCAACTACTGCAATACGATCAGCAAGGAGGTGGAAGATCTCGAGGAGTAGTATGAGAGCTACTGGTTCATCAGAGCGAAGGCAAATGAAATGCGGGATGAGGATCGCAACACTGCTTATTTCCACAAAAAGGCGAAACAAAGAAGGAAAAAGAATGCCATAACCAAACTGCAAGATGAACAAGGCATTCTAAAGGAGGAGGAGGACGACATCATTAATGTAATAATAAAAGATTATGATAAAATGTTTTCCTCTAACAACATTTTTGGAAACGATGCTACAACAGGTATCCATAGAAGAATCAGTGATGTCATGAATTACCATCTCCAAAAAGAGCCAGACAAAGAAGAGATATGGAGGGCCCTTCAACACATGCACCCTACGAAAGCGCCCGGTCCGGATGGCTTTCATGCAGCTTTCTACCAAACCTTCTGGGACGTGGTCGGAGATGATGTCACAGATTTTGTTCAAAAATGGTGGAGAGACAAAAAAGACCTGATCTTCATCAACAAAACAAACCTGGTGCTTATCCCCAAGTGTAACAGTCATGTGAGCATGAAGGATTTCTGCACCATAAGTCTTTGCAACATTCTTTATAAGGTGGCATCCAAGATGATGGCAAACAGACTCAATCCATACCTGGAGGAAATCATCTCGCCTAACCAAAGTGCCTTCGTCCCGGTGAGGCTCATCCACAACAACGCAGTTATATCTTTTGAGATGTTCCAAGCCATGAAGAGAATGAAGAAAGGAAAGAAGGTAGTCATGGGTATAAAGCTTGACATGAGAAAAGCCTATGATAGGCTTGAGTGGAAATTTATAGAAAAGGTCATGACCAACTAGGGCTTCAGAGAGATTTGGCGTAGAAAGGTGAGCGAGTGTATCAGAACTGCTTCTTTCTCCTTCATTGTGAATGGAAGAAAACATGGTTATCTTCAACCACAGAGGGGCATTAGGCAAGGAGACCCTATATCACTATATCTTTTTATTCTGTATGTGGATGTGTTCTCGAGCATGATCAACAGGGAGGTGGAGAATGGCAATATCCATGGCGTCAGGAATTGCAGGATGGGAAAACCAATGTCCCACTTATTTTTTGCGGACGACAGTGTCATTTTTTCTAGGGAAAATGTGCAAGAGACTACCAAGATAGCTGAGGTTATCAGCTGCTATGAGAGTGCCTCGGGACAAAAAATTAACTATGATAAGTCAGAGATCGTCTTCACCAAAAATGTTACCACTGAAATGAGTAACTCTATCACACATAAACTACATATGAGGAGGGTGGAAAAGCATGACAAATACCTAGGGCTTCCTACTGTGGTGGGTAGATCAAAGAAAGCTATCTTCGAGGGACTAAAAGACAGATTATGGAACAAAGTCAAGGGATGGAAAGAGAAGTACCTCAGCCAGGCTGGTAAAGAAGTGTTGATCAAGTCAGTTATCCAATCTATCCCCATCTTTATGATGGAGGTCCTAAAAATCCCAGAAGGTACTATTGATGACATCAATAAAATGATGGCCAATTTCTGGTGGGGTAGTAACAACAACCAAAGGAGGATTCACTGGATATCGTGGGACAAAAAGTGCAAACCCAAACATGAAGGTGGCTTGGGGTTCAGAGACCTAAGCTTGTTCAATAATGCCCTTCTGGCGAAGCAGTTATGGCTGTTGTTTACTAAGCCTCTTGCCATGGTAAGTGTTATCCTCAAGCAAAAATATTACACGAATGATGAGGTCTTGAATGCCTATAGGGGTTTTGACCCTAGCTTCACTTGGAGAAGCCTTTGGGGTGCCAAATCCCTCCTGCTGGAAGGATTGAGATGGACTGTTGGGAACGGTCTGAAGGTGAATCTATCGATGGACAACTGGCTTCCTAATGCCAAGGGATGCTGCTCGACACCTAATTAGATAGGATCTCATAGCGATGTGAATGACTGAAGAGTATCGGATATCATTGATGAGGGGACTGGCTTGTGGTGTTGGGATATTATCGACGAAAATTTTCTTGAGGAAGATGTCGCAACTGTTAGAATGCTACCGCTGGCAACCCAATGCCTTTATGAGAGATACTGGTATCCTTGCCTTGATGGACTCTTTACGGTTAGCTCTGCCTACTGGTTGGGCATCAACGACTCTGTCCCCTCTTAGTGAGGGAAACAACAAGATGTATCTTCCCCTTGGAAAATTTTCTGGAATATCAATGTACCCCCAAAGCTGAAGAACTTTCTATGTAGGGCGTGCTCAAATCTCTTACCCACCAAAGAAGCTCTTACTCGCCGCCACGTCCTTGATGATGAGCTATGTAGCATCTGCCAGAGTGAACCTAAAAGTTTGCACCATGCGCTGTTCAACTGCAGCAACGCCATCACAGTATGGCAATCCTACCCCCATCTAAAAGCTTTAGCTGGAGCTAACAATATGAGTCTGCTGGACAGTATTCTACAAGTCAAAGAAAAGGAATCAAAAGATGACTTTTGGATCTTCTGTACGTTGTGCATGGCCTCTTGGAATTGTAGGAACACTTTGGTGTTTGACAATGAAATTTCTAACCCATACCTTACTGTTAATGGGTTACTTCACTGGTCTGAGGTGCACGGTTTTTACCCTGGTAATGGTGATGCTGCTCCTAATAGAGAAGCCCAAAGAAGGACGACCGCTTGGTCCCCACCTACACCAGGCTGCTATAAAGTAAACACTGATATTGCTTTTCTTCCTGGCAATTTGATCATCCTAGCTGCTGTTATCTGGGACTACAGGGGAAGACTGATTGCTTCTCGTACCAAGACTTTCAAAGCTGTGTGGTCTGTTTTCTCCGCTGAGGCTGCCTCACTACTGCTGGGGGTGGAGCTGGTGTGCGATATGGGCTTACCTAAAGTGGCGCTAGAGTCAGACTCTTCTGCTGTAATAAATGTGGTTAACAGCAATCATACAGGGAGAGGGCCGAGTATGAGCATCATAGCTAATATCCAAAACCTAAGGTCATGCTTTGTTAAACTCACCTTTTGTCATGTGAGAAGAGAGGCAAATATTGTTGCCCATAACCTTGCCCATTTGGGCTTAGGTGGGGAATGTGGTCGTACATCCTTTGAGGATGTCCCTGAAATCTGTATGGAGACTTTATGTTAGCTGTTTTAATACAAGGTATTGGTTTCAAAAAAAAATATGAGGGCATAGAACCATTGATTCCAAATCATCAAGACCAAACCATCAAACCATGAAATTCACTCCAAACCACTGGATGTTGGTTAAGCGAAACCATCAGATGCAAAAAAGAAAAGCCTTGAACCATATGTCTAGTAAAGCCATTGAATTATCCGACCATAGTATCCTAGGTGGTAAGAGATTGGTAAGTCCCAATGAATGACCCGGGTTTGAACCTCACTGATGTCTCTTTGCGAACGGAAACCCACGTTGATTAGGCATGGGAGAGGGGTGACTGGACCACACCCTCTCATGCCTTGAGAGTTTACCATGTCGGCTTCGCCCAGGGTGGGTTCTCTTGGTCATTAAAAAAAGCCATTGAATTTTGACTAAGAAGAACCATCACTCATGACATAGTCAAGCCATACATTGTTGACTCAAGGGACACCATCATTCATTAACCTCAAAGAAACCATCAATTGTGGACATAGGATCCACCATTGGTTGTGGCACATAGAACCACCACCAGTTGTGGTGTCTAGTGCCACCATCAGATGTGGTGTTTAGGGACGCCATCAGATCTTGAAGTCAAAAGATCCGTTGGTTGACACCAAAGACCTAAGAACCAGGAAAACAATCATTTGATAACCATTATTGGACCTAGGAAATCCATTGGTTGTGGGCTCAAAAGATCCGTCGAGTTTGGACTTAGAATGACCATCGTGTTTGGTCAACAAGTGGTGAAACAAGCTTCAAAAACCATAATATTAGAAGGGAACCCAAATGATTGAATTCACCACTTAAGGAAGCACCAAAACCATCATTTTTTGAGCATGAAAGAGTCCAAAAATATTTTAAGACAAAGCAATCAGTTGTGCAAAAAAGGAAACCAAAATAGCACCAAGTACTAAACCATCAAGTTATAAAACTAGAAGAAATATCAATTCAAAATGCTAAGCAAAGGACCATCTTTTGAGAGAGTAAAACCATTATTTGTAAATGGAAACATAACCAGCATTTGTGAAAATAAGAGAGAACCAAAAATAGAAGCTAAAACAAGACCATTGGGTGTCACATGAAGGTCACCAAGAACCATACCATCGGGTTGCAAAAGAAGAAGGGAAATCAGCTCAAAATCCCTAAGTGGTGACCATCATTTGAAGAGCAAAAATCATCATTTATCCACAAGTAAGAAAATCTAGAGATTCCTATACCAAGGAAGGTTTTTGCACAAGGTTTAAGGTTCACCTATGGTGATAAAATACTCAAGAATCATCACTTAAGCTTAAACTTGAGGCAAAGATAGTATCTTTCTACTTTGAACTTCATTTTTAAGAAAGGTCCAACACATTGAAGCTGGTAGTAAGAAATAAAAGTGGAGAAATTTATATAACTCTACTCTACGATGAAAAAGAATATCCACAAAGTAAGGTAGATTAAGGAAGGAAGGAAGAAACCCTATCATGAGCACTCCACAAAGCAAGGTAGATTAAGGTAGATTAATCATGGAGTGCTCCTTCTCCAAGCAAGGAAGAAAAACCCTAGGTCAAGGAAGCAAGAAAAAGATGTTCTTCAAGATCTAGAACAAACTTCACAATGGAACGCCATGGGAACAACACAGAAGGAGAAAAGAGAAGGTAGGATGGAAAAAGGAATAAAGGAAAGGAGGGAGATCTTACTTACCTAGGTTAAGAAACCAAGCAAGGATGCACCAAATGACCTCTACTGGGGTAGATCTGAACCCTAGGTGCATATGCAAGGAGATCGACCAACATTTTCTACCTTGGGCACCTTGTTCTCCACCTATCCAAGGAGGGATGATCTCTATACATCAAGAAGGAAGAGGGAGAGCTTAAAGGGGTCATTTGGGTGGAAGGTGAGATGAATATAAGGCTATGGGTGAGAGAGGAGAGAAGGTTAAGGTGTCGTACCATGTTTGTCAAGTGTCCATGGCCTAGGGGCATAAAGTCCATGCAAGAAATAGATCCATCATTTATGCGAGTCTGCAGGTTCATCGGATCATGACTCCCAGGGTGTTCATCGAGTTCCAAAGCATTGTGTACATCAATTGATGCACCGTGGGTCACAAGGTTCAAAACCATCGATTGTAGCACCTTCCTAGGTGAACCACCAGCCCAAGGAGCCTCAAGAAGGGAAACCATCAAGCCTCAAACCTCTAGGGACCACCAAGGATCCACTATCAGAGTCCAACACCATTGGATCCCAACAACCAAGGGGTACCATCGAGTTCTAACCTCCAAGGTAGCTCATCCATGAGGGCAAAACCTTAACTCAACCCTAGATGGATGTCACCATAAAATCAAGGTACAAAAAGGTTCCCCAAGGGTCAACTAACTCAAGAGTGATGATAAAACATGTAAGGTATGACAAGAATATTACAAGAAAAACCATATATATGGGTAAATTGCAAAAATATTCAAAACAAGAATATAATTGCATAACCTTGACCTATAGTGTTTTGGCTGCAAATCTAACCTCTAGAAGTGTTTGAAGCATTTTTTCCATGGCTATCTCCTTTGTCTCCTCCTCCTCCTCTGACTCTATTCTCTACTACAATGTGATAAAATGTGTTCCTCCTTTTGGCTGCACTTCCCTAAGGTTATTAGTGGGTTTTGGTTGTCATTAATTCACAACTATTGGATCTGACTTAATCTCATATCTAAATGCAAAGAGTCAGTACCACTAATAGGGTGTCAGTCATACTGAGTTTTCAGCTGACTTATAACCCTCTACATGTATGGTACTACTAACATATGTGTTGATAACACCGAGTATCTATCTTTGAGTTCTGATTTAACTTGAGTGTTGAAGTTGGTACCACCGAAAAGTGAGTCAGTGGAACCAAAACAAATATTCTTGATTCTTGGTGCTCCCTAGATCTTGATTCAGTAGCATTGACTCTGTGTTTCGATAGCACAGATATCATCCTCGATAGCATCGAGTGTGCTCTCAGTAGCATTGAGATTTCTCAATTTTCCTATTGAAACTCTATGTCATGTCGATACCACTAACACACTTGTCGGTAGCATTGAGTTGTCATATAAGGCTCAATTTACCTAATGCAAGGGAAAAATGACATAGTATGAATGATAAATGATAGTTTAGCATGATTTTGTAGGACAACTTAATAATTGATGTAATAATGATTCACAATCTTATAATGAGAAACCATGGATAAACATATCTCAAAATGAGAACATATGAAATTAATGCACGACAAATAGCCTATGAAAAGTGACTTAAAACCAATGCATCAATAGAAAATCATAAATATTTCATAAGATCTCAACACATTAGTATAGATACACGTAGGGAAGATTGTATGTCAAGGGACCAATTTGACCTATAATCAAAACTTGTGTTTCCCAAATAAATTCCCCTACATAAATTAGAAAACCTAAACCTTGTTGGCTAAATTGGACATTATTATAATCCCTTTGTTTTGATGATGACAAACATTTCATTCTTATGGATTTAACATGCTACTTGAGTGTTGCAGGAGCTAGGTGGATGACAAACCTTTGGATGATCTATATGCTCAAATGCCTTAAATTCATGATTGTAATCAAATGTAAAAACTTGTACAAGTATATAATGTACAATTACTTAGATATCATGTAAATCAAGCGTTTAGATCTTCCCTAGACAATCACAAAACTTAGATAGGTCATACCCTACAATAGTGTCACAACTGCACACTGGTACACACACTTAGTACATAGTTTAAAACATTGCAATAGAGTCATTCTCAGTCGATAAACTTCTCGACCGAGACACTCTTGGTCGACCAATTCCTCGACCGAGAATGACCCTAGTAGCCATTATACACAGCATACAAGGTAGTTGGGAGTTGGAATCGAACATTATACACACTTTCTCCAGACAGTCCCTCGGTCGACAAAAACTTCGACCGACTGGGATCTCGATCGACAATTCCTCGACCGAGACTGTCTCGGTCTGCACTTTTCAGGATTAATTAAATAGTTGTTGCTAAAGCAATTAGTGGATACCTAACGTCTAATTAAGCACTAAGAACCCCCTAGAAAGTGTCTAGAACCTCCTTAAGCACTCATAGGCCATTCCTATAAATAGGACATGCCTTAGGACACCCAAAAACACACTTGTGCAATACTTGAGCTTACACACTTGAAATTGGCAATCTATTCTTGAGCAATTGAGCAACTCTAGTACTTGCTACTCATTTCCTTTGCTCCAAATTCATGTCCTATAGGCTAGCATCTCCTACCCACTGCACTTACAATTCTATAGACATTGGTTAGGATATCAAAATGCTTGATATAGGAAATAAAGCCTTGTGCTACAAGCGGTAATTGTAATTTCTATTTCCCCTTCTTGTTCTTTCTTATTGCTTGTACTCTCCTTGCTACTCCTAGGGTTGGAGGCAGTGGATTGGAGAGGGAGTGATCTTCTCGGTGGAGAAGGAGGACTTTGGACTACTTCAAGAAGGTTGTCTCAACGGGAAGCTACTTCAAGAGGAAGGCTACTTCAAGGGGGAGCTTGAAGTTACTCCAAGGAAGGCTGCTTCAAGGTTGGTGAGACTACTTCAAGGTGAAGGCTGTCCAAAGGGTGATGAAAGTGTTGTAATTTTATGTAACATCCTTGTGAGGTAATAAAATTAAATATTTTCAAAATCCCAATTGGAAACAATTGGGTAGTGGACTGACTCCTTTAGTTTTTGCTAAAGGTGGAACCACTCTAAACACCTTGCCTCCTTCTTATTATCTTAATTGTGGTTGCTTGAGTTTAATTATTATTAAAACTTTTATAAAACCCTATTCACCCCCCTCTAGTGGTTTTTAATTTGGTATCAGAGCAGGCTTCAATGAAATTTAACAAAGTCTTGAAGAATGGGTGACGGGGTACTCAACAACCTCAACTTGGAAGGGAGACTTGTGGCTAGACCTCCACCTTTTGATGGCACCAACTACACCTACTGGAAGAGGAGGATGCAATTCTATTTCCAAGGAATTAGCTAGGATTTGTGGAGAATGGTGTCAAATGCATGTGAATTTCCTCAAGTAGAGTATGCAAATTGGGATGCTAATACAGTAAGATCTGCCCAAATGAATGCAAAAGTTGTAAGTATACTCTTTTGTTCAATTTTCATTGGTGAATTCAATAGAATATTAAATTGTGAAACAACATATGATATATGGCATAGACAATCTATAACCTATGAAGGAACTGTTCAAGTTAATAATTCTAAAATCGGAATGCTTAAACAAAAGTTTGAACAATTTTGTATGGATCAAAATGAGCCTATTAGTGAAATGTATGAAAAGTTTTCTTCTATTGTTAATGGTTTGAATGCTTTAGGTAAAGCGATTAGTGAAGAGGATCAAGTGTCAAAAATCCTTAGATGTTTTCCTCCAAAGTACAAACCTAAAGTAACTACAATCGAAGAAGCCAATGACCTTACTCGACTAAGGATGGAGCAACTCATTGGCAACCTAGAAGCACATGAGGAAACCTTGGAGGAAGAAGAAAGATTGGCAGCTGAACACAAGAAGGAGAAAAGAAAGGACATTGCATTCAAAGCATCAACCAAGAATAGTCATGACACAAGCGAAGAAGATAGTGAAGAAGAAACACTCATTGTAAATGTTAAGCAATATAGAAGTTTTAAAACTAACAAAATTTCTAGTGTTTCTTCCTCTAGATGCTTTGAATGTGCAAAAAGGGACACATGAAAGGTGATTGTCCAAAACTCAACAAGGGGAAGAAATCATCTCACAAGAAGAAAGAAAGAGCATATAAAGATGCATGGGATTATTCAAGTGATGATAGTGAAGATGGAAAAGAAGAAGTAGAATATCTTATTGCTACAATCAATGAAGAAGAAGAAGAGGTAAGTCTTTTTGATGTACCGAAAGAAGATCTAATTGCTAGTCTTCAAGATACACATGAGAAACATATTGATTGCAAAAAGAAACTAAAGAAAGCTACTAAAACTAATGAAGATTTGTATGTTAGATTAAATAATCTTTCTTTTGAAAAGGATAATATTGCTTCTGAAAATCTTACCTTGAAATCATCTTTAAATGATTGCAATATGAAGTTTCTTACTTTAGAAACAAATCATGATCTTCTTTCTCAAGAAAAGGTTGATTTGCTTGCAAAACTGCATAATTTTTAGAATCAACCTATCATATGCAATCATCTAGAGTATGATGCTATTTTTAAATAAAAAGATGCTTTATCATCCAATCTAGATCAAGCAAAGCTAGATATCAAAAAGAAAATGGATGAGATTACCAAGTTACAAAGAGAGATTAATAGCTTGAGAATCAATGATGTTCTTGATAAAATACTGAATAATTCTTCTAGTTATAATGGAAGGAGAGGTTTAGGATATGTTTCAAAAGGGAAATCCTATCAACCTAAACCTAGAAGAACACAAGCACCTAAGACCAAGACTATGTATGTACCCAAGAATGACTCAATCCATAGAAATGAGATTGACTCTATTAGTTGTCATTATTGCTTGCGTCTTGGACACTACTCTTTTTCATGCCCTTACAAGAAAAGGAATGATGATCTAATTTGGGTTCCTAAGACTTAGAGATTTGAATTTAATTAGTTGAGATTTGACCTAAAACGTTACTTTGATATACTTTGTCATAACTCAATAAAATTGAGCTTTAACTTTCATATTATTGTACCTTGATTGCAAATAATTACTGAAAAACAATACAGAAACATTCTCGGACAAGAAAATGTTCGACCGAGAACACTGTCGGTCGAGAATTTGTCGACCGAACAGGTTACTATTTTTAATCTTGCAACAACATGATAAAACCTATACAAACAGCAACATTCTCAGTCGAGAAAAATGTCGACTGAGATAAATTCGATCGAAGAATAGTTCGATCGAATCAAGTTCTGCTGAACCTATTTAAATTGATCCAGTTTGCTATCAATTTGCTATTAATAATTGATTTAATTTGCAAATCAAGAATGAGTCTTGGAGACAAATTATTTAATCTTGCATTGTGACTTATTAAATATACTTTTATCAAACTTGTATACTTTTTTCAATCTAAAATTGAACATGCCATCTTACAAAATGAATCAACATAGAAATAGTATAGATTGCTAGTTCTTTGCTATAATCTCCTACATGGTTTGGCTTAAAACTGAAAATATGAACCATGATTGGTTTAATCAAGGAAATTACCATCTTATCACAATCCACATGGTTTTTCCTAAGTATTCCTTGGTCTATCTATATAAAAACCATGTGTCTTGAAATTTTCTCTTAAATGATCATCATAAAATTATGGATATACTTTTACTATTTTCCATTCTTTACTTGGTTTTCCTAAAATAATCCTTGATCTATATATACAAACCATGAATGGATATTTCTTTCAAAATGATCATTATGATTCAGCACATTACATATTAAGATGAATCTCTAGGGCACAAATGCATCTTGACATACTAGTTAAATGATTATCTTGTGCTTAGCTTATGGAAAATGATATTCTTGTTATACATGATTAATACTTTGTAAGCTATGAAAAAGCTTAATTGGAAATCTGTAGAAATTGCCTCTTGGTTGAAATAAAATTTGACCAAGGGGTGCCAAGGTCGAAGTCAAGGTCGACTTAAAATAAGCTTGGTCAAAATGCTTATTTGTAAATCATTTTCTTGCACTTAATCTTAGTATATTGAAAACAAGATTTTAGTGCATAGCTCTCATAAAAGGTTAACTTATTATACTTATTGTGACCTTAGAATCCTTAAATTATCTTGATTAAGGGGGATCTCACAAAAACTATCTTGACTATAAGAAGGAACCTACAAAACTTTGTATACATCATAAAGAAAATTTGAGGCTAGTTATGACCTTAGTATCTTTAAAGTAATTTTGGAGCCTACAATATGTATAAATATAATGGAATTCTCTAAACAAATCAGGGCTTAACATCCCGTGTATTTGGTTAGAGATACATTCATGTACTCTACTATAAGCTTAAAGGATTCTCATATCATTTTTAGGGCTTAACATCCCTTGTAAAATGGATGAGAAATCAAAACACATATGCCATGAATCTAAAAGAATCCCATATCATTTCAAGGCTTAACATCCTTTACAAATGATTGAGAAATAAATTGTGGCTAAATTTGACAATAAGTGGTTTGCATCCCTTGCTTTTAAAACTGAATATCTTATTAAGGGGGAGCATCTAATTATCAAATTAAGGAGGAGTAATAAAAGTCATACTTAATTATTATATTAGTTATCATTTTGAAATGACAAAGGGGGAGAAATAATATAAAATCACAAATATAAAATAAAATGAGTTTCATAATCATTCGGCCAGCACACACTTGCAAACAAGAGAATGGCTACAAAAGGTAAACTTCAGGTATGAAACTCATATGATTTACACTTCCTTATTTTATATTTTGGAAATGTTTGTCATCTTCAAAAAGGGGGAGATTGTTGGCTAAATTGGACATTATTATAATCTCTTTGTTTTGATGATGACAAACATTTCATTCTTGTGGATTTAACATGCTACTTGAGTGTTGTAGGAACTAGGTGGATGACAAACCTTTGGAAGATATATATGCTCAAATGCCTTAAATTCATGATTGTAATCAAATGTAAAAACTTGTACAAGTATATAATGTACAAGTACTTATATATCATGTAAATCAAACATTTAGATCTTCCCTAGCTAATCACAACACTTAGATAGGTCATCCCCTACAATAGTGTCACAACTGCACACTGGTACACACACTTAGTACATAGTTTAAAATATTGAAATAGAGTCATTCTCAGTCGATAAACTTCTCGACCGAGACACTCTCGGTCGACCAATTCCTCAACTGAGAATAACCCTAGTAGCCGTTAGACACAGCAGACAAGTTAGTTGGGAGTTGGAATCGAATGTTATACCCACTTGCTTCAGACAGTCCCTCGGTCGACAAAAACTTTGACCGACTGGGATCTCGGTCGACAATTCCTCGACTGAGACTGTCTCTGTCTGCACTTTTCAGGATTAATTAACTAGTCGTTTCTAAAGAAATTAGTGGATACCTAACGGCTAGTTAAGTACTAAGAACCCCCTAGAAAGTGTCTAGAACGTCCTTAAGCACTCATAGGCCATTCCTATAAATAGGACATGCCTTAGGACACCCAAAAACACACTTGTGCAATACTTGAGCTTACACACTTGAAATTAGCAATCTATTCTTGAGCAATTGACAACTCTAGTACTTGCTACTCATTTCCTTTGCTCCAAATTTGTGTCCTATAGGATAGCATCTCCTACCCACTGCACTTAAAATTATATACACATTGGTTAGGAGATCAAAACGCTTGATATAGGAAATCAAGCCTTGTGCTACAAGCGGTAATTGTAATTTCTATTTTCCCTTCTTGTTCTTTCTTATTGCTTGTACTCTCCTTTCTACTCCTAGGGTTGGAGGTTGCGGATTGGAGAGGGTTTGATCTTCTCGGTGGAGAAGGAGGACTTTGGACTACTTCAAGAAGACTGTGTCAACAGGAAGCTACTTCAAGAGGAAGGCCACTTCAAGGGGGAGCTTGAAGTTACTTCAAGGAAGGATGCTTCAAGGTTGGTGAGACTACTTCAAGGTGAAGGTTGTCCAAAGGGTGATGAAAGTGTTGTAATTTTATGTAACATCCTTGCGAGGTAATAAAATTAAATACTTTCAAAATCCCAATTGGAAACAATTGGGTAGTGGACTGACTCCTTTAGTTTTTGCTAAAGGTGGAACCACTCTAAACACCTTGCCTCCTTCTTATTATCTTAATTGTGGTTGCTTGAGTTTAATTATTATTAAAACTTTCATAAAACCCTATTCACCCCCACTACTACAGAACACGCCTTTGGCGTCGATTGTTTAACCCGTTTTAGCGATGGTTTTCAAGCAACGCCTATGTGGGCCCCGCTAAAGGTCAAACTCTTCGGCGTCGGTTTTATACCTGACGCCTATATAACCTATAGGTGTCAGTTGTATATAGTAAGACGACGCCAAAAGGGTTCACGCCACAAAAAAGGGTGCCATCTAGGACACTTTCTACGTCGGTTATCAACTAAAAAACCGCCTCTATAAAGCCTATAGGTGTCGGTTGTATAAGAATAAGCGACGCCATTTCCATCACGGCCGTGGTCACATTAGGCGGCGGTTTTATCCAATAACCAACGTGGTAGGCCTTTGATGACGGTGTTTTGTAAATAATCAACGCCTATGTTTTATTTATTTTTTTCTTATCAGTTTACAGGCCTGTTGTGGATGGTCACCAGGATGAGAACATGTAGTTTAGTTTTCTGAACTATAGGTTTACGACATCCATTGATATCAGCCTACAAACAAGCCACAAACCTGCAAAATCAACATATATTTTTTCACACAAGTAGATACATTCAGACATCCATTCAATTCTCACATTCACACATCACTACTACAGAAATGGCTTATAAAGTCACTTTTTAAGGTGTCGATTGTATACAAAAACCGACACCTAAACTCTATAATGTCGGTTTATAACATAAACCGACATCCAATCTACGAAGGTCGACCAGACACGGGTACTGCTTTTATTAAGTGTCGGTTAATTAATAAACAACCGACACCTAAACTCAACCGCCAAACCCAAAATTCCAGCGAAAAATTGGCTCCAAAATTTTACATATGGCGTCGGTTCATAACTAAATAACTGACACTATAGGTTTAGTTGTCGGTTTTTTTAAATAACCGACACTTAGTATAGGTGTCGGTTCATAACTAAATAACCGACACTATAGGTTTAGTTGTCGGTTTTTTAAATAACTGACACTTATTGTCAACTTAATAGCTCACCAGCCCGACCGATTCTTCCCTTTCCCTGTTTCATTCCCGATTTCCCTAACCTCTGGCGATTTCTTGCTCCCTGCCGCCGCCGCCCCTCCCTGCCGTTCGTGCTCCAATGCCCGTCGCCGCCGCTCCTTCCTCCGTGCTCGCCCGCCGCCGCCCGCCCGCCCGCCGGACGCCCTCTCCTCCGTCGCCGATAGCAGCTAGGTCTCCTAGCCTCGCCGCCCTCTCCGCTGCTCCTCTCCTCACCGCCGGCAGCTGCTAGGACTTGCTCCGGCCGCTGCTCCTCTTTCCTCAAGGTGCCCGCCCTGCCTTCTTCTTCTTCCTCTGCTCCTCTTCTCTCAAGCTGCCTGCCCTGCTGCTGGGCATTTTTCTTTTTTTTTTTATTTATTTACTTCTCTCAAGGTGCCTGCCTGCTCATACACATATTGATGTACATAAACCTATTAGAATAAATGCTAAAAAGGTGTGATTTTAGGGTTTAGGTACTGATTTTGTGCTTCTACTGAGTTGAATCCTCTATTGTCTATACAATACATGTTCTATGATAAGCCTTAGTTAATTTAATATGCATACTTTGTATGTAAAACATAGTAATCGGGTATTGCTGTATATCCAAGTAAATTACATGTAACTAATCATGACATAGATTTTAGAATGCATACTTTGGTTAAATGTACTACTGTAATTTTTGATCAAGTGATGATATGTAAATGTAGCAATAAGTTAGTAAGGTATCAATGATAAGTCTATTGTAATGTGATGCAAAATAGTTATTGTATCATGCATATATACTTAATACTTTTTTGTTTTATAGTTTTATAGGGTGTTTTATGTGTGGCAAGTCTATTGTTTAATAGTTTAGCTATAATCATTGTTTAATAGTTTAGCTATATTCTTGGTGACAATCCTAATCACCCTTCTTTTGCTTAATGATGAACTGTAATGCACACATGCTTGGAATGTAAATGATGAACTTTTCCCTAAATATATTGCCAATCATGCTTTTAAAGACATCAATAATCACCCTATCTTGAAGAACTAGGATTTTAGGTATAAGAATGACAACACATTATTTGTTGGCCTAGAAACCTATCCAAGATTTACTCATTAGGAGTAAATCTTGGATAGTCCCCAGTTTGGGACTGTTCTTGAACACCTAATCTCGCTTAGGATGTAAGTGTATATAATGTGTGTTGGGTTTTCAAGAAAATTTCCACATCATTTCCCCGTTTGTTCTCTAAGTACATATGTACTTGGAGAACAGCGGGGAAATGCTGCCGAAATTTTCTTGAAAACCCAATACACATTATACACTTACTAGTGAGATTAGGTATTCAAGAATGGGATAGGTGGTACACATTTATTATATATAAGAATGACATCACATGTATTTGTTAACCCTAGACCCTAATCTTGTCCTAATATATACTTGTTTTCTCTTTGATCATAGAATGGATAGATCATGGATGTCCATTCGCAATCGCTGCACCCCATAGTTTATTTCTGGTCTTGACCAATTTATTAGATTTGCCAAGGAACATAGGAAACAACCTGGAGATAGGTTCTACTGTGAGCTTTAGAATTTGAGCTTTAGAATTTGAGTTACTTTACAAGGTGCCCGCCCTGCCTTCTTCTTCTTCCTCTGCTAGAACTTTACAATGTGAGCTTTAGAATTTGAATTACTTTACAATGTGAACTTTACAATTTGAATTACTTTACAATGTGAGCTTTACAATTTGAATGTGAATTTGAACTTTACAATGTGAGCTTTACAATTTGAATTACTTTACAATGTGAGCTTTACACTTTGAATTACTACTTTACAATGTGAACTTTACAATTTGAATGTGAATTTGCAGATGGCTGACCATTCTCCTGATGACCGTGCTGATGACTACCGTGAGGGTGAGGACATCAATGTGCCACCTCACAATGTAAGTTTTAAAAATATATCATATATTTATATCTATATGTCCATTTATAGTTATATCTTGTAAATGTGAATTATTTTGTCAAATTTTAGGTTGATGATGCACAGGTACCATCTGAAGCACTTGAGGCACTTGATCAACAGCACCAAAAAGTTGACAAGAGAAGGGGCATCACTATGATGAAGAAGTTAATTGCACAAAAGGGCAATGGACCCAAACTTGTTGTGGATTTCGATAATGCAGGAAATGCATGTGGTGTGAATCGCAATTCATTTATTTCATATCTTGGGTTTGTTAATCGTAGCCATTGCGGTTGTCACTTATATTCTTGGCATAATGTTTCTAAGGAGAAGAAAGATTTAATATGGAGGGATTTATGCGTGAGTTATTATTAATTTGCAATTCTATTTTGTAGATTACTAAATTTTTGGATACTAGTTAATAGCAATTTTATTTTGTAGAGTATATTTAAATTGGATGAAAAGCTGCATCGTAAATGCGTGATGCAACGCTGTGGGAGAGTACTAAGTAACTATAGGACAAATCTCACTAGAGAATACATAAAAGAATCCGACAAGAGGAAGAAGACAGCCACTGAACAGTGGAACTTCCAGGACAAAGAAGAATGGGACGCGTTTGTCGCTTCAAGACAAACTGATGAATTCAAGGTATTAGGCGTCAGTCTCAATCTCATTAATTAATATATGTTGTATTCACTTATTCAAGATTAACATTTAGTGTTACTAACCAAATCATTAATTTGCATACTAACATGGCCCTCAGTGTGGCACAAAGATCAAGGCGTGCACTGAATGTGCATGACCACACAATGGGTCCAAAGGAATATGCAGGCGTTCGCCAAAGACTACAGGCTGAGGCTACAGCTGCTCAGTCTGCTGCTACTTAGGAGTCCTCTACCATAGGTAGCACACCTCTTCCTCGCCATGATGTCTGGATAGCTGGGAGGCAAAATAAGAAGGGAGAATTAACTAAGGCCGCAACTGCTGAGGCGGCTGCAAAAATGGTAAAATACAACTCTTACAGCAATCATTCGAATACTGATTATTTGTGTTATTTACTTAAGTACAAATTTTTGTTTTGGCGATTAGCGGGAGCTGCACGAGCTGAGGAAACAAGGAAAGTTCATCCCTGAGGGCACAAGGGATGAATTGACAGTTGCTCTGGGTGACCCAGAGCATCCTGGACATGTTAGGGCTGCAGGTGCTGGTGTGGGCATCAAATCTTTTTTTGGGCCATCCTAGCGCAAACATGTCCCAAAAGCGGGACTTTCACAAGAAGAGGTAACATATTTTTTCCTTGTAGATGTTACTGTAAAAGAGAATTCAAAATTAGAATTTGACGTTTCTTTTATCCATGTATAGGTGGATAAGCTATTTGACAGGAAACTCAAAGAAAAACTCGAAGAAGAAATGAAAAAGTGGCAGGCATCTCAGACTGCCACTTACCAGACAATACCTACTGCAGGCTCTACTCCTACTCCTACTGCAGAGGTTGGGAGTAATCCTGTAGAACCACCACCTAGCACATCCACTGTAAGTATTTTTATGACATAGTAACTAGTTTTTTAATTCAAGATGATATGTATATATGAAATTGTAGTCGTTTAAAAAAAAGATGATATGTATATATGTATATAACATTCTTTACACAAAAATTTGTAGGGGTTGAAGCCATGCCGTCTAAAAAGTAAAGAATATGTCGTGGCAGAGGCATCAGCTTACCCATCCCTACCAGGGGAAACGTGTCACGGGTCTCCAGTACCAGCTGGTTGGATTCGGGTGAGCCCGATACATATATTCACCCAGTGGATGGATCTTCCACTGCCATATGCCCACCCAGATTGTGAAACGTTTGGTGAGGCAGTAGACGGAGTGATATTGTGGGAAAAAGCGTATGTCTTCTTTATTGAAAAGGTGTGGTAATTTTACATTACGTTCAATTGTTAGTGTGTGTATATGCTAGCAGTTGATCTGAAATTATTATATATATACAGGTTAAAAAGAAGACACCCACAACATCTAGGACTCCACTTCCACCTCCTGCATTACCTAGTTGGGTTCCACAGGACCTACCTGTCCCGTTAGGTCCTAACTGTAGGGGTATGGCAGTATGGTTAGGGGAACATGATATAAACTCCCCTATAACTGTTTCTTCTGATTCAGATTCTACAGGTCAGTCATACGAAACAAAACTGTTTATAGAAGATATTTTGGAGTTGTTTCGATATGATTGGCTAAATACATATGTGATAGAGCTATGGATAAGGTGAGATATTCTTTATACATCCATATACCTTGTGTATGATCTGGTGATCTGGTTTCTTATTTATTAATGCATGTGTAATTAATACATAATTTGCAGCTACTTAGACAACATATGTGCAGATTTTAGATTCGAACATGTAGGGTTTTTTATTCCATATTTGATTAGTCTAGTAGCTAAAGACCCTACATCAGTTCAACAATACTGCTGTGAGGCTTTTTCAAATTTTGCTGTAAAAAAGAAGATGGTGATAATGGCTCCATTCAATGTAGAGTAAGTTTACTTTGCTTATTATAATTTGGACTTAAGAAAATTACATTTTATTGTGGATTTTGAGTTATTAATTTTTAACTTTTTTTCCTCTAGGGGTAGGCATTGGGAGTTATTGGTTATTACCCCTGAGACGTTCACTTTGTATTATCTAGATCCTAAGGGGGGTAATTTGAATACAAGATTTGGACACATAATGAAAATGGCAATATTCCGGTGAGAAATATTTCATTTTTCATATCCATTAACATATGTTATTACATTACTATTTAATTGCAATGTTCTGTGTTACATTAACATGTAGGGGTTTTGAAGAGTACAAAAAGGCTGGAGGAAAGGTCCCCACGAAAAAGAACCAGCCAATAATTTGGAAGAACGTGAAAGTAAGTTCCCGACTGTAATATATGTATATATTATTTATGTGAACAATGCTTAATTAGTTGTATTTTTTAATATTTTGTATGTTTGAATTTATAGTGTGCTACACAAGATAACGGATGGGCATGTGGGTACTATGTCATGCGATATATGCACATGATTATCAAACATGCCGTACTGGATATCGAATGTATTGCTCAGGTATTATATAGTCTCATTAGATAATATGATCGAAATATATCAATCTTATTTATAGCTCATTAATTATATATATACATCATTCTCTTTACAGGTGTTTAAAGTGACCCCATTATAGGAAAGGACTTACCAAATGTTAATGCTCCCTATACGATGGGAGAATTAAATGAAGTAGTAGAAGAATGGGCAACAGCCATACAATTAGTAGGGGCTTTAAAATATAATTGGGATCCTGATAGCGAATAATGACTAAACAATGATACTTTATAAATGAATTTCTGAATTACAATATATGTGTGAATGTTTCTACATATCTGGATGTTTCTACATGTGTCTGAGTGAAAATGAATGAAAGTGTTGGTTGCTATATGAATGTTTCTACATGTGTGAATGTGAATGAATGGAACTACAGATTGCTAGCATGTGTAAATGTTTATAAATGTGTGAAAATAAAATGGAACTGCATGTTGCATTGCTAAATGAATGTGCTACTTTTTTATTGTTAATTTTGCAGGTTTGCGGCCTGTTGTCGGCTGATATCAATGGATGTCATAAAACCTGCAGTTCATAACTGAACTGAACAGGTTTCTCATCCTGCGACCAGCCACAGCAGGTCTGCAGACTGACAGAAAAAAAAACCAATAGGCGTCGGTTATTTGTAAATAACCGACACATAATGTTATAGTGTCGGTTTTTTTACAAATAACCGGCGTCTATTTCGTGTGGCGTGAAGATATATGGCGTCGGTTATTTGTAAATAACCGACACTGATAGTGTCCAAGATGGCGCCCTTTCTGTGGCGTGAAGGGTTTGGGCGTCGGTTTCTTACTTAATAACCGACGCCTATAGTACCATGATGGCGCGTTTTCGGTGGCGCGCGAAGTGTTTGGGTGTCGGTTTTGGAACCGACGCCTAATGGGTGGACTTTTAGTGTCGCCCACATAGGTGTCGCTTAGAAACTGACACTAAAGGCTTTAAATAACCAACACTAAAGGTAGGTCATGTAGTAGTGCATGTAGAAACATGTAGAAACATTCAGAAATGTATAAAAATTCAGAAATATTCATTTACAAAATATCATTCAACATCGCTATCAGCATCCCAATTATATTTTACAATCACCACTGCTTGTATGACTTTTGTCCATTCTTCTCTTACTTCATTTAATACTTCCAGCGTATATGGAACATGTACATTTTTTTAGCGTTTACCTATAGTGTGGTCAGTTTTAAACACCTGCAAAGAGAATGATGTATATATATAAGTAATAATATAAAAATAAGACTGATATATTTCATACTAACTAATGAGACTATATGTAATACCTCATGTATGGTATTGATGTCCAATGTGGCATGTTTGATAATCATCTGCATAAATCGCATCACATAGTATGCGCATGCCCAGCCGTTGTCTTGTGTAGCGCACTATAAATTGAAACATACAAAATATTAAAAAATACAACTAAGCACAGTTCACATCAATAATATATACATTGGAGTCGGGAACTTACTTTTACGTTCTCCCAAATTATTGGTTGGTTCTTTCTCCTTGGGACCGTTCCTCCAGCCTTTTTGAACTCATCTAAACCCCTACATGTTAATGTAACACAGTACATTGCGTAATTAAATAGTAATAATAGATGTTAACGGATATAAAAATGAAATATTTCTCACCAGAATAATGACATTCTCATTACGTGTTCAATTTTAGTATTCAATGTACTCCCCGCAGGATCTAGATAATAAACAATAAATGTCCCGGGGATAATAACTAGTAACTCCCAATGCCTACCACTAGAGGTAAAAAAAGTTAAAAATTAATAACTCAAAATCCATAATAAAAATGTAATTTTCTTAATTCCAAATTATAAATAAAGAAAACTTACCTGACATTGAATGGAGCTATTATTATCGTCTTCTTTTGCTGACCAAAAATTGTAAAAGCATCTATACAGTATTGTTGAACACTATCAGGGTCTTTATCTATCATACTAATCAATGATGGAATCAAAAATCCCACATGATCAAATACAAATTGTTTGCATTGATCTTCAACTAAGTAGCTGCAAAACATGTATTACGTATGCATTAATATATAAGAAACCAGATCACCAGATCTTACACAAGGTATATGGATGTATAAAAAAGATCTCACCTTATTCATGTCTCTATCATTGATGTATTCATCCAATCATACATAAACAGCTCAATAATATCTTGTATAAATAAAGAGCTTTCGTATGATTGACCTACATAATCCGCTTCTAAAGAAATAATTATACGGAAATGTATATTATGTGCCCGTAGCCAACATGCCATTCCCCTACAAGCAAGACCTAACGGGTATGTTAGGTCAGTTGGAACCCAACTTGGTAATGCAGGAAGTGGAGGTGGAAGCCTACGTGCTCCGGGTGTCTTCTTTTTAACCTGTATATATAATTTCAGATCAGTTGACCTCATATATACACATTAACAATCTAAAGTAATGCAAAATTATCTTACAATTTCAGTAGTGTAGATGAATCTGCTTTGGGCCACAATATCACCCCGCCTTCTGCCTCAGCAAGTGTATCAATATTCGGGTGGGGATATGGCAATGTAGCTTCCCTCCAATCAGGTAATACACGTATCAGACTCACACGAATGTAACCCTGTGGCATTGGAGTCCCATAAAATGTTGCCCCAGGAAGGGACGGGTAAGCCTGCGCCTTTGCAACAACATAGTCTTGCATTTTTATGCGGCATGGCTCCAATGCCTACAAATTTACGTAAAGAATATTATACATATATACATATCATCTTGAAAACATATCATCTTGAAAAGACTAGCTACAATGTCATAAACAATACTTACAGTAGACGTGTTAGGTGGTGGTGGGTGTACAAGATTACTCTCAGTCTGTACATCAGGAGAAGAGTAGGTCGCCGTAGGCTGATTTAAAGCCTGAGATGCCTACCACCGCACTATTTCTTCCTTGACCTTCTCAGCAACTATATCATTGACCTTCTTAGCAACTATATCCTCCACTCTCTTATTCTCCTATACATGGATAAAAGAAACATTAGCTTCTTATTATTGAATTTCCTTTTGCAGTAACATTCTAAAAAAACAATATGTTACCTCTTCTTGTGAAAGTCCTGCTCTGGGTTTGCGCTGGGATGGACCAAAGAATGCTTTGATGCCCACACCAGTTCCTGCACCCCTAACACATCCAGGATGCTTTGGGTTACCTAGAGCAACTGTCAATTCATCCCTTGTGCCCTGAGGGATGAACGTACCTTGTTTCCTCTACTTGTGCAGCTCCCGCGAATCACCATCAACAGAAATTGGTAAGTTAACACCACAAATACTCAATATTCAAATGATTGCTCTAAGAGTTGTATTTTACCATTTTTGTAGCCGCCTCAGCAGTTGCGGGCTTCCTTATTTATCCCTTCTTATTTTGCCTCCCAGCTATCCAAACATCATGATGAGGCATAGGTGTGCTATCTATAGTAGAGGACTCCTGAGTAGTAGCAGACTCCGCATGTAGTCTTTGGCGAACGCCTGCATAGCCCTTTGGACCCATAGTGTGGTCATGCACATTCAGTGCACACCTTTCTTTTTGCGCCTCACTGAGGGCCTAGTTAGTATGCACATTAATGATTTGGTTAGTAGCACTAAATGTTAATCTTGAATAGGTGAATACAATGTATATTAATTAAATTGGGAGTGACGCCTAATACCTTGAATTCTTCAGATTTTCTTGAAGCAACAAAATTGTCCCAATCTTCTTTGTCCAAGAAGTTCCACTGTTCAAGGGCTGACTTCTTCTTCTTATCACCATGTTTTATGTATTCTCTGTTGAGATTTGTCCTATAGTCCCTAAGCATCTTTCCAGCGCGTTGCATCACGCTTTTACGATGCAACTTCTCATCCAATGCAAACAGATTCTGTAAAATTGAATTGTTATTAACTAGTATCCAAAAATAGAATTGCAAATAATAGAATTTGTAATCTACAAAATAGAATTGCAAATAATAATAACTCACGCATAAATCCTTCCATATCAAGTCTTTCTTCGCCTGAGGAACTTTATGCCAATTATCATACTTAACACCACAATGGCTTCGAGTGACAACCCCAAGATAGTTTACAAAATTATTGCAGTTCACTCCAATTGCATTTCCTCCATTATCAAACTCCACAACCAATTTGGATCCACTGCCACTTAGCACTATTAACTTGTTCAACAGAGTGATGCCCCTTTTCTTGTTAACTTTTTGGTGATGTGCATCAAGTTCATGTAGTGCTTCAATGGGTACATGTGCATCATCAACCTAAAATTTGACAAAAATGAACACACTGAATTAGCCCAATATAGAAATATGGGATATATGACATAACTAGAAGATAATGAATTTTATAGAAATACAAGATATGTTTTTAGAACTTACATTGGTTTCCTCGCCATGCTCATCATGGACAATATGATCATCATGGACTTCATGCTCATCATGGACATCATGCTCATCATGGTCAGCCATCTGAAAATGTCATTAAAAAGGCAAACATTTAGCATTTGTATTAACTAGAAGATAATGAAACATCAAATCTGAAAATGATATTCATATTAAAAAAGCAAACATTTAGCAAAATTGTGATCTTTTATCAATGTATAGGAGAATAAGATTGTTCATTCTAATTTATACTCCATACAAACAATATATAATTTAGTGATTGTTCATTCTAATTTATACCAATGTACAAGTAATATAAAGAACAATGATTGTTCACTTTCTAGGCCAACAAACACATGTGATGTCATTCTGATATATAATAAATGCCTACCACCTATCCCATCCTTGAACACCTAATCTCACTAGTAAGTGTATAATGTGTATTGGGTTTTCAAGAAAATTTCGGCAGCATTTCCCCGCTGTTCTCTAAGTACATATGTACTTAGAGAACAAACGGGGAAATGCTACCGAAATTTTCTCGAAAACCCAATACACATTATACACTTACATCCTAAGTGAGATTAGGTGTTCAAGAACAGTCCCAAATCGGGGACTATCCAAGATTTCTCCTAATGAGTAAATCTTGGACGGGTTTCTAGGCCAACAAACACACTAATAGATATGTAAATCATATCATTAAGAGCATGGTTTCATGTTAGGTCATCATAGGTCATAATAATCCACTAGAATGAGCAAAAAATGTCTCATGGTGTTAAAATAGCATAAGAGTATTAGATCTTGATTCTAGAGTGTACAAGACATAATAGTGACTACTGATTTTGTGGGGTGATATCAATTCATAGGATTTATAGATTCAAATTTAACAAGTGTACAAGTTGCATCATTTTAATACTCTAAAGGTGACTAGGTCATAGCACATAAAAGATGGCATTACAAGGAAAGTAAGCAAACTAGATCAATTAACACTCATCTCAAGGGAACATTAGTTACTGAAGGGACCAAGAAAGAGTGCTTTTAATCACTAGGATCATACAAGTAGCAATGTTGATTAAGTCTATGTGATTAAAGATCAAGTAGTGTAATAAAACAGGTTTACCTCTATTTGGGCGAGACGGAGGGTAGGCGAGTACGCAGCAGTAGATGATCAATTAATTCCTAAAACAATACATAAATAAATACAAATCAGTACATAAATAAACACAAATCAATAAATAACTTAATTTTTAAAAAAAATACACAGAAACATTGTGCCTTGGCGCAGCCCAAGCATCGCCCAGGCATCCCAGAAGCCTAACTAGGCTAGGCGCCTGGGTTTGGGACCCTAGGTGAATGCCTAGCCACCTAGGCGCGCCTGGGTGCCACCTGGGTAGGTCGGCAGGTACCTGGGCAAGCGAGCAGGGCGAGGTCGAGGCGAGGTGAAGTCGACAGGTCGGCGGTAAGGTGAGGTCGAGTAAAGGACCACCGGCACAGGGCAGGCGCGGCGAGCTCCAGGACCGTCGATGCCAGGCAGGCAGGTAGTCGTAGGGTGCGGTGACTAGGACCAGAGATGGCGGCGCAGAAGGAGAAGGGAGTGGCGACAGAGCGGCGGCGGCGCACAAGTAGCAGCAGCGGTGAGTGGGGGTTGCAGTCGGGCGGCAACAGCAGCGGGGGAGAAATTCTCGCAATGAAATAGAAGAAAGGGGAAGAGTCGGGTGATCGTGGGGGTATTAAGTTCATAAAATGCGTCAGTTGTCAATAACACCGACACCTAAACATCTTCAGCATCGGTTGATCGTAAAAACCGACGTCTAATTGAACAATATTTGCCCTAAAATTATTTGGCGGGAACCATTGTCAGCGTCGGTTATCAAAGGATAACCGACATTGTATGTGACACTTTTTGCACAAATTATCATCATACATAGGTGTCGGTTTGTGTCTAACAAACCGACGCTGTATGTGACACTTTTTCTTTTCGCTCGAAATTTGGATTTCGCGGGCGATTTTAGGCGTTGGTTTGGTTTACCTAGACAACGTTGAATACAAAGAGGTACCCGTGTCTGGCTGGTCTTCGAATATAGACGTCGGATTTACTAAATAGCCGACGTGGAATGTTATAGGCGGCGGTTTTTGTAAATAACCGACGCCCAGAAAAGAGACATTGAATGTTGTTTCTGTAGTAGTGCCCCTCTAGTGGTTTTTCAAACCTATGTTAATGAAGTATAATTACTTCATGATTATGTTATTATAGGAAATTAGGTTTGATCATGACTCGTTATACAATTAGTGTCCTCCTTACTCATGTGAGTGGTCGTGGACACAAAGTATTAATTAGGTTTAGGGATCATTTTATTTTCTTATGTATTCATGATGGATCATTTAATGATGTGTATGCTACTTCTCATATAATTATGGAAAAAAATCACATGCTAATAATCAATGTTTTACTACTCCTTCCATGATTATGCTTTGTTAGTGAACATTAAACATCATGTCTATGCTAATGAATTTAAGAAATCATGATAACCATGTTTAACTTTATGGAATTAGGAAATTACTTATTAGTCCTCTCAGTCATTTTAAGTGAGTCTTAATCATCCTTATGTGAGCCTTAACGACCTTATCTGAGCCTTAACTAACCTTATGAGCTTTATAGGAGCAATGATATGAGGCTTAACCAACCTTATGAGAAGTGTGGGTGCAATCATGAGCATGACTATATCATCTCAAGATAAAATATATGTTATTATATCAATCATATAACCCACATAAGATCTTCATGCTATATGAAAACCATATTAATTACATAAGTTCACATATTGATATTTCAATGATGTTAAGCACTTAAATTTTCCAATGTAGTTCATGACCATTACAATTATATGTTATTTTTAAGTTATAACTACTTAGTGCCCCTATCATGTTTTATGTTACTTTGCATAGATGTTGGTGAGATGTCCATAGGTAGTGATCAAAGAAGGAATAGGGCATTACACTAAAGATGACGAGGACCCAAATGAAAGAGCTAGAGTGTCTTGGTGGGGTGCCTTTATCCACATCAAATTTATTTCATGTATCAAGACTAGTTTGTTTATGTTTAAGCTATTGGATTATGTCACTCATTTGTATTAAGTTTCCATTTTATGTAAATTTAGAGAATGATAAATATAATATTTCCACTGATGGTTCTTGTTTTGATTATTCTTGATGCATGGTATTCAATATTTATGATATCCCATAAGTATTATGAGTTAAGAATTGACGCTTCCACTCTCATGTGCATGTGTCTGAAATTGGGTTACTACACAAACCTACCTACCCCTACCCTTCCCGTGTCATCATCATGCAAGGTTGAACCCATGACCCCTTTCATACAAATAGGGGGTCAGAAACAGGTTGGTGCACTCTTAGTAAGGTTTCTAGTGCAGTACGCCATAGATTTACGACTGACAAATCTTGTAGTATATTTTTTCATGTAAATACAAGTTATATATATATATATATATATTATCACATATATATATATTATCGGTATGTGTGTGTGTCTATATGTGTGTATGTATGTATGTATATATTTACATTAATATCATATGTTTATGTGGAAACAAGTAATTATATAAGATGAATGATTATGTGTACCTAGTCAACGAACAAATATATGAGGATACTTATTAAACAAGTACTAATTCTTAGAACAATTGTATGATTGGGTAATTATAATCAAATTCCCTCCCAATAGTGGATCTAAACATTGTGTCAAAACCAGGTATTAAAAGATGGGATCCACAAATGGATTGTGAGATACATGTTTCAAAAAAAGGAAATTTCATAATCAATTTTCTTTAACACTTTGAGTCATTATTATTCACAAATTAGAAAGGATCTATGATGATGAATTTATGTTGGTGTGTGAGTTAATTTATTGAAAGAACTATAAGACATATAATTTGATTCTTTTCTATTATTTAAACTCCTATTTTTTGTATGTTATATTACTCTTTATTTGGGATTGTGCACCTTTAGTTGATTACTTTTCTACACTATCCTTTATATAAAGAATCTAAACAAGTTAAAGTTTTATAAATTAGGTTAGTTTCAAAGTTGAATTATGTATCTCGTGTGTGCCTGATACTTGCTAACCATGATAGTGTCAACTATATGTGATTTAGGTAGTTTTATTCATGTATTACCTAGGCTAGAAAAGAAATATAAGTCTAATTACTATGCACATGCATTGTAAGTAGTGATATGCCCCATTCCCCTATGGATGGACCCCTTGTACACCATGATTGTTACATGCATGTGCCATGTAATTGCGCCAAGAGTGTCTTGGGATATGAAGTTGGTTGCGTGCAAAATTGGCTACATCGTTTGCATATCTCTTTTGACACCACCACTTTCCTATATTACTACGATGTCATCACAACTATCTTATAGACCATTGACTTATTCATGAAATTCGCCTATGTATAATAGATTTACATGAATGTATCTCACTTTCCCGTGTGGATTCGCCATGCAATCCTTTCGTGGATTCTGAAGAAAACTGAGTAGATTGTGAGACAAATGTTTTCAGAAATGGAGACAGCTCAATTCAACACTTGGGGTCGTTCAAACTTGTTATGTAGGATTTTTACCATGATGAATTCTTATTGTGATGTTAGTTGTCCAGAAAAAGCACATATAAATCCGAGTCTTTTATCTTATTTGGTCTATATTTTGTGTATGTAATTCACTTTATATTGCATTGTGCACGATTGGAGGTTAATTACCTATTTATGTTGCTGCACTCTAATTGAATATTATGAAATCTGAATGTGTCAGCATTTTGTATATTCTTTTATTAGTCCGTGTGTTTTTCGATTTTTATTCGCATGAAAGTTGAATCATATCTCATTAGCACTCGTGTAGTCTACTCAAAGAGTGCCATCTGACTACGATTTAGGCAGTTTTGATTCACGCATTTACCTTGGCTGGCTAACGTGATAGATGACCATTAAAGCGAAAACATTATGTCAAGCACGTGACGTGCAAAACACGTATGATAGTAATAACTAATTAACTTAAGTTGTCAAATTGAAATATGAACACAGAGGACAATTATTTCAGGCACTTGTACTTTTGATCAGTTAACTCAACACGGTACGACACATTACTACTGTATCGACATTGACCCTCTTTAGGAGATCTGGAAGCAGAGTAAATATTGGACTGACTATTACAGGCAAACAGAGAAACAACGATCGATACATATGACTAGAATGTATTGACCGCCGACGGCTACAGACACAAATATGAGAAATTCTGAACATAGTCGCTGCCCCACCCGGCTGCATACCCGGTCCTAGGGACTACTCAAAGAGTGCCATCTGACTACGATTTAGGCAGTTTTGATTCACGCATTTACCTTGGCTGGCTAACGTGATAGATGACCATTAAAGCGAAAACGTTCTGTCAAGCACGTGACGTGCAAAACACGTATGATAGTAATAACTAATTAACTTAAGTTGTCAAATTGAAATATGAACACAGAGGACAATTATTTCAGGCACTTGTACTTTTGATCAGTTAACTCAACACGGTACGACACAGTACTACTGTATCGACATTGACCCTCTTTAGGAGACCTGGGAGCAGAGTAAACATTGGACTGACTATTACAGGCAAACAGAGAAACAACGATCGATACATATGACTTGAATGTATTGACTGCCGACGGCTACAGACACATAAACATGAGAAATTCTGAACATAGTTGCTGCCCCACCCGGCTGCATACCTGGGCTTCACTATCATTTAAAGTCATACATGTAAAAGCCATGCGTCATTTAGTTCTGCATGTCTCTACATGCAAAAGTTATATAAGAAATAATTATCTCCCTACAGAAAACGAATCTATCACCTGTATTTTCTCTTCGAATCTCGTATATAACTGTAAATTCCCTCAATCATCCCCCTCCCTGTTATTTCCGCCCAGCACTGAGTAAGTATTGTACGTACCATTTGTTCATGTTGAACCAGTTCCGCCCAGCACTGAGTAAGTATTGTACGTATCATTTGTTCTTGTTGAACCAGTTCCGCCTAGCACTGAGTAAGTATTGTACGTACTATTTTATTTCGAACCAGTTCTGCCCAGTACTGAGTAAGTTGTTTCAAATTATTTCAGTAAATACAATACCCCACTATGACATGTAAGAAGCAAAAGTACAATACTCAACAAACTAGTAATCACTTATACAATTCAACAATAAGTATAATACCTAATTATTATTCTCATATCAATAACAAACCTAATTACCCTACTCAACAAGTCATTAGTCACCCATGTGGTACATTCTCGTATATATTGCTAGGTACTGTACTTATAGATTAATTTTTCTAGGTACTGTACTTATGCTTGAGTAAATGAGCTAAAATTAACAAATGGGCTAATGTACTTATGGATGCATTTTCCGCCAAGTACTGAGTAAGTATTGTACATATCATTTGTTCATGTTGAGTATTGTACAAATATGTATTCAATTTGTGTTCTTTTATAAATCCGTGAGTACTGCACTTTTATCCTTTAGATTACCAGGTACTGCACTTATGAACTAAATTTACTAGGTACTGTACTTATGCTTGAGTAACTGAGTTAAAATTAACAAGTGAGATATCGTACTTATGGATGCATTTTATAGTTGACTCTTGAGCTGGTGTGCACTGTACTTTTGAGACCATTAACATGTGGGTATCGTACTTATAGATGTATTTTATAGTTGATTTTTGATCTGATGTGCACCATACTTTTAAGATCATTAATAAGTGGACACTCAAGTTATGTCTGCGTTATGTAAAAAAAATATATCAAAATGACAAATGTTGCTATTGGATTCCGTAGGTACTGTGCTTATGCTTTCAGATCGCTTATATAGTTATGCTTGATTTTATAATTTGCTAGGTACTGTATTTATGCGTCAATAACTAAGTTGAAATTAACAAATAGTTTGTATGATACTTCTGGAGTACTTCTGCGAGAACGTAGAGGTGTTGAACCTAAGTAATAAAAAATTTCGTTTAAAAAAAAAAATAGACGGCATACAGCAATTGGGAGAAGTTTGGGAGTCATTCACTTCTTTTCGACTTCCGAGATATGCAGAAGGTTGACATTAATTAAAAATAGGTGAGTGAAATCTTTTTACATATTATCAAGGAACTGGATGGACAGCTGAATGGGCTGCTGGGTGTGGGTAGCGTTAATCATCATATGTATCGTGCGTTCCAGGGAATACGAAAGTTGCAACTTAATGCCCGGCGACAAAGTGCCCTCTATATATAGTTACTGCGCGTTGAAAACTGTGACGAGGATATCTTTTATAGTTCAATCCCATTCATCCCGAGGTCTTCTATAAATACTAGATACAACTTGCATTGTGTGTCATAACACTGAAAACTAGTTCAGTGAAGGGTTACGCATTGCAGCTTCATCTACAACCAAATATGAAGCTTGTCTGCAGCCACCATCTTATAGGGTTGCTGCTGATTGTGGTGCTGTTTACTATGACTCTCATGCCGGCTTCTACGGTAGCTCAACCATGTCGATTTGTGTGTAATCAGCAAAGAGCTTTATGCCTCCGTGGTTGTGGTCAAGGTTCACCCGCAAATTGTCCCAAAAATTGCCAAAATTCCTTTAATTTCTGCATTCAGTTTCTGTGTTCACATCCAATACCACCCCCGCAACCACCTTCGCGTTCTCCTCCACCCCCACCCCCACCCCCACCTTCCCGTTCTCCGCCACCCCCATCCCCACCCCCACCCCCACCCCCACCTACTCCTCCACAGCAATGCCCGAACCCATTGTGTCTCAAACAATGTGGCGTTTCCCTGCTGTCTTGCTACAAAAACTGCCATACCAGCCAGCAGGAGAATGCCTGCCTCACAATATATTGCGGTTGTCTGGAATATTGTTACTTGGCAGGATAAGTACTGCAATCTCGGCCATTCTAATTTCTTAAAACCTGCCATGATATAGAAAGCAAATAAACATGGCCGCAAATGTAATATCAATATCAATGTTAGCGAATCACTACGGTATAATGTCCCTGTATTTCCATTAATACTACTAAATGCTTCTTCTTCACACATGGCTCCTAGGTTTAATTAATCTAATGTCACATAATATTTTAAATGTCATTCAATTCATTTCGTATTTTCATATCACTTTTGATGGTTATGTAATGGTTACTGATTGTGAATTGTTGGGCCAACAATTTGACATCTGTTGTGAATGAGGGGGGCGAGGAATAACTTCCATCTATCTATAGGTTATTCATGAGGATAGTAAAGAATGGCACATGGTTAGAATTCATATTTTGTGTCTTTGAACAATTGCTTATTGGTTCCTGTAAATTCATGGATCTATGATGAATAAGTAGAATACTTATTTTAATTTATCATTTTTGTATACATTATTTGGCACTGATCGTGTTTGGACTGCATTTAAAATCAATTAAAATTTATACGTCTATTGGTATTCAGACAAATACAAATAAGTGTAAGGCGGATTGATGAAAAAAATACTAAGGGCATGTTTGGTTATCCAGAATTTGTTCTATTATATTGTACTTTGAAATAGATATACAAAATTTTATGTTTGTTTTGCGGTACCACGAAGATGAAACTAATCACACAATTTTGATATGTAATGGGAATCTCACATTTTGGTCTTCATTATAACCTTTCGGATGACAAAATCCAAGTTAAGCTAGACGGTGGAGTCGAAAAAAAGTAAATCCCACACTTAATAATTCTGAAAAACCCAACACATAATATAACTTTATTGGATTTGAGAATGGAGCATTGTACTAATGCGAAATAGACAAAATATATGATTTTCAAAAATGTTGCTAACCAAACGTGCCCTAAGTTCATTTCATAGAGTCAAAAGTGTGATCTAGTTTTGCATATTGAAAATAATAAATAATGCATTATAATCACAATGTTCCTTATTTAGATTAATACCCAGTAGTTATGAATAGTGGATGTTCATTTGGAAATAAACATAAATGTACATGAGCACCAATTGCTTAATTGTCACAAGTAGCTTATTTCCATTGAACTGGATTCTCATTCTGATTCTATTGTCCAAACATAATTTGAAATAAAAATGGAGAAGCATGGAATTCTTAGCATACATGAATAATTATTTAGATGCACAAACCAACATATTCTCAATATTGAATATTACATTATTATTACAACATCATTTATTATAAACTTACAATTACACATTTAAGAGTACTTGATACAAGTCTGTACATTATACACTAAACTAGGACATTACAAAAGGTACAACTTGGATACCTACTCACAAACCATCTTCCCCCGAGACATCTCTGAACTTCAAATATACAAACAAGCATGTCAACACACAAGGTGTTGATACTGGATATGCATATACTTATATCTAAGGTTTTATTAACTTAAAAAGATTTGCAAAATCAAATGAAAAAGAATAATAAGAATTCGTTATTTAGCACAATGAAAACACATTATTTTTTTATTTTACTCAGTTATACCAAGTGAACATGTATTCCAAAACCTTTTACTAACTTAGGGGTATGTTAGGATGCACAAGGCTCAAAAGGTATTAGTTAATCCTATTTGTATGTGAGGGACTTCAAATGACAAAAATCATTGAGCAAAACCTATAATGCTTATATAGTGGAGATCTATTTTAACTGTTCAAGTGATAAAATCAACGATACAAAGATCAAGTACAATACAAAATACTAAATGCCAACATTTTGCAAGAATGAAAGCAAAGATACATATCAAGATTCAAGAAAAAAAAAACAAAATCATGTAATTATTAAATCCCATGTACATGTGTTTGGAGGTTCTTAACCTATCATTGACCATCTAAATCACAAGCAACCACCTGATTAAGAACATAACTCGTAATTCAAAAAGGTTCACCATGTTTCTTACTTGTTGGGTAATGATTTGGGTTTTGGTTAAGTCATATTGAAAGTTAATTATTAACCTATTTGATAATCTTTTATTGATTTAGAGTCCATCATGGATGTGAAGTTCAAGTAGTTACTCCGTGATTTCATTTATTTTCTACGATTATTATGAGTTTTGAACCATTTATATGCCTTTTAGGGTTGAAAGACTCATAATAGGGAAAACAAGATTATGATTCACAAGGTCATGATATTTAGACAAAAAATATGATTTAGATCAGCAAGGTGAGGACATACCAATCCTTAGTATGAACATTTCAATCATATGTTCAATTTCCAACGTTGTTTACTTATGTCATTAAGGTTCATCATATAACATATGTGAACATGCAAATAAAGGGGGTTACAAAGGTCGGAGTGAACTTTGATTTAAGAGGAGAGGACATAACAATAAGATCTATATCAAGATTAGGTCACAAAAAGGCAAGAAATCCATACATGTTACATTACTTCACAAAGTTTGGATTTGATGTCATATAGACCAACATAGCATAGGAGAGATAGATCTTAGGCATTTATGTCAGTAACATCCAAAAAAATTCATATTAGTGCATAATGAATATCAAAAGTGCAAGAAAGGTGATTAGAGTCTTCATTAAGTTAAAAAAAGTACTAAGATATTGATTTGATGATTAGATGCTAGACAATCATTATGGCTCCCATATTCATCATAAATATGCATTAATTTCATTCAATACGATCAAAGCTTACAAATTTGGGAAAAATGGTAACGAATGATGGAGTTAGTAACTATAATATAGTCCATTGCGTAGATCTTATCGAGCTTATTAGAATGGCATATTGGTTACCTAATTTCGCCAAGGGGGTTTGAGAGATATGATTCTTTTGAAGATTCACAATGAAACTATAGAGAATCAGAGAGGTGCCAAATTTAGTCAACGACTCGGCTGTTCCTCCATCATCCAATGGTGGAGCATACTCCTCTCTCAAGGAAGTGTAATCAGTTGGCCCAGGACACAATCAACATGACCATTGACTAGTTGAGCAAGGGAGCGTGTGAGAAAATCATCCACAACCGATCTGGGTTTTTGGTAGATCAATACCATAGATTGTAGGGCTCCTGGTCATCTTTCTCTCTCGTTCCAACCTACATTGAGCACCAACTTCACAACAGGTTGTATTTCTCTAACCAAGAGCATTGGGGCAGACAAGAGACCCCCTGGGGCAATGCAAGAAAGATGTCCACCTTCGGTATGGTCTCACAAACCCAAGGGAGTTACCTCCCATGGCCACATGGAAACATGGTAGAATTGCCCTAAAAAAACACTCAAGGCTCTTCCATTGAAAGTGGAAAAAGAAGAAATGGGGGAGGCGATTGCGTGTGTGAAAGGTAGGGATAATATAGGAAAGAAAGAGAGGAAAGATAAAGAAAGTGAAATAATGCATCATTTGTGTACAAGTAGGAAAAAATATATGATTGGTCTAAATCTTTGTGTACAATAGTATACGCAACTGTACAAAGGCATAAGCAGGTCCACTAGCCATTTGAACAAAGCCACAATCCATGAATAAAAGATCCTTTATTTGTGATTGGCTGAGAACTTGATATCCGGATCAAGTGAGTAAGTGAAGCGAGGTGGGTGGCGGTTGGGCCATGGGCCTACTAGGACCAATATGGCCGACCCAAAATCAAGGAAACCAGTAAAAATGGTTAAATCAAAAGATTATATTGGATCATCTAAAAGGTCATAACTTGGGCTTTCTAGCTCCGATGGAGGCAATTATTGTGCCCTTGGAAACATAATAAATTTCTAAGAAACTAACATGAATAGAGTCCAGAGGAGAATATGATGATGATAATTTAAATTGAAAGATGATGTTACATTTAATTATGGAACATAGGTCAACATTGATATTAAGGTCACATCTCAGAACATAAAAGAGATGTGACTAAAATAAAGCATTTAAAGTATCCAAGCCATGAATTTGAACATAAAGGAAAATAGGGCAAGGTAGAGAGATAGGGTACATATTAAATGGGAGAAAAATTATGGTTTTCACATCCTTCCCTTATGAAAATAATTGTCTTCCTTGAAATTCTTCTATGATCATAATCAAGAGTCAAAGTTGACATCCATAATGTTTAGGTAACCAACCCTAGGTGTCGAGTCATCCACCACTATGGGGTACACACTTATGTTGTGATCATGTTTTAGTTACACACCAATGGTGTACCCATCCCAGTTCCTAGATTTCAACATTACATAGGATCACATTACGATATACCCTCCTTTTCACCTTAGGGGTTCACATCCCTTATCTATATAACATTAATGTTTTTATTCATATACACATATAAGTTTGACATGGGGGTATCAAGACTTATGTCATGAATTACTCGAAGAAACATGTGCATTATCATGAATTTCAATTAGAATTGTCATTACACTTGTATTTCATCATTAAGCTAAATTTAATGCATGGTTTGTTTTTTCCTCAAAATCCTACCAATTGTCAATAATTATGATGGTTACCTCTCATTAGATCTAAAATTAAGAATCTATACATCATTGTTATTCAAACTATGATCATAAAGACATCGTCATTTTTATCTCATAATTTCTAACTTTTTCCTCTCATATAAGGAATAGACTCATATTAGGTCACGATCGTGACGGTGAGTTATCATACATAAGTCAAGTTTTTAACTCAAATGAGATTGTTTCATATATTGAACATTATTTTAAGGAATACCATTGTTATTGATGTTGAGGTTTTATAATTATCTCACTTTTAGATGAAAATAAATCTTCAAGCCTGAGACACTCAATATAAGACTTGTCTACATCAATACAAGATATTTTAACCACATACATCTACCCATATCAAACTTTTACTCCACTCACAAAAAAGGGCAACCAAAATAGATTCCTTCACATGGAATCACTAATCCAGGTTTGAGACTCATCATCAAAATCACACATCATATGCTTCATCTAGGGTTTTGAGAAATCTCCCTCACCTAGATAGAAAATATTCAACTATCTAAATGCCTCTTTCTCTAGTGTTAGATCTTTTCATAGGAAATATAGGGTTTAACATTATCAAAGGAACAACACACTAGGGGACTCAACTCATAATCTCTGGAGTAGTATATCTAGGGACTGATTATCATGAACTTCATCATTCACATATTTCAACATTTAACACGTTCTAAAGGTTAGGAACTTAGACTTCTCCCATGTCAGGTTGACTCATTCTAGAATTTACCCTTGTCGTAAGTCCTATACTACATGTTCTTCTTTAAATAGAGACTAAGGCCCATGTAAGTCACGAACCATAATTCACTAACCATATCTCAACATATACAATACTACGCACATGTAAGCAACATAACACACTTCCTATGTGTAGCACATCAAACAAGTAATACACACCATACATGGTTCTAGACTAGCTAGGGTTGCATGGGAAAGACTCATCTCATGTCATCCTAACATATTTTAATACTCTAAAATAAACATAGACCATCTTGTATAAAACGTATGCCATTATCATCAAGCTTAGATCATATAGGCTACCTATGAGCCTATCCTTTATCATGGCTATTGTAAGGAGTGGGACCCGAGAGGGGTCCACTCCTTACTTATTTTAAGAAAATAAAACTTACAAACCCATTCTTTCACAAGCATAGAATAAAGATCTCAAATAAAGGGTTGCATAATATTATCTCAAACAAATAGGTAATGAACATAATATTGTAGTAGAAGAAAGGTAGACCTAACTATTACAAAATTTTGTCCAAGTTCGACAATGGGCTTCATGGGTAACTCAAAATATACAAAATTTCATCTAGTAGGACCAATTTGCAGTGAGCAACCAATCAATCTATTTTTTTGTAAAGCTATTCCTGGGCGACACCCAGAAGAGGAAACTAACAAAAGAAAGGACGTCAACATAAAATTGTGTATGTACAGAGTAAAAACAACCATGCATTATTTAAGGTTAGGGGAAGATCAATTAAAGAGATGTCAATAAAGAGATATCCAAAAGAGAACATTTTCAAAAGATTTAACTTGTAAAATAGATGAGGTAGTTTTTTTTTTAATTGGCAATCCATCCATCTCGTTGCCAAAGGGTTTTGAACTTTTGACCTCTTAGTCATAAAAAATAAAGTTTACCATTCAAATGCCACTACATCAGTTATTAAAAGTACTATTTTGATATATTTTCATATCAACATAATCACAAAGACAAATAGTTGCATGGTGAGTTAAACACATACTAGCATATACTAAAAATCAGGGTAGGAACCATTGCATTCCACACCAAAGATAGGAGGACTAAAACCTCAGTGTGAAAAATATATATTAGTTGCAGGAGGACTTAAAACTCAATGCACTACCAAAGAGGAATAAAACATCAATGCCTAAAATTATATATTACAGGAGGACAATAAGCTCATTACCTCAAACAAACATGAATTCACTACTTCTAGCTATGACTAGTCAATCACACATGTAAATAGGGCAATCAAGATAAAGTATAGTGATAAGTAATGGATAATAACATCAGTTTATCATCAAGTGGGGTCAAAGACCCATTAGATAACAAGGTTAGGTGAAAGACCATAAATGTTGTATTTTCATATCATCGGTAACTAATCACTCAAATATTCACAAAGAAGAGTAATTTCTAAGAGATGATAACGATATTCCAAGTGAAATCACAAAACAATTTTATCCCTCATACGGAAAGGATATTTAATCATGATAATTCCCAATTTAAAAAGAGTGGATGAACATACCTTAACTTGGATGTTCATAAGAATAGTGTACTACCCCTTCAATCCTAGAATTCTCCCTAACCTACATAATCACATGTATACATATTAGAGTTCAAATATGTATCATATTATGAAGACCTAGAAATCTAACCTTGGAAAAACCCTAGATAATTTCATGATATTAGTCTAGTAAGAGGGTCATATGTTGCTGATTGAAAAACTAGTTCATCATTAACTTATAAATAGATAATTTTGGTCATTATGTTTTCCTCAAATTTTGACAAGGGAATAAAAGAGGTTGAAACCATAGTAGTCCAATATTTAAGATATTGGAATTAGGTGATGAATACTAAACAAATAAACAAAGAAAAAATTGACGATTACAAAACATATTTTTATGTATTTTTTGATACTCCTACAATAGTTATGCATTTTACTAGATTACTAATATTACTAATTTTTAAATAAAGTAGTGAATGATGGAGAAGCCTTCACATGATATCTTCTACCTTAGGCTGTGACAGGGACATTATCTTCATCAATATAAACACTCATTAGCATGACAAAATAGGAAAAGATATGGCCGAGATTACCAGAAAACCCATGCGATATAAATGTCCATTGAGAGAAATAGGAGAAAAAGGATGTAAAAGCATGTGTGAGGGTCTTATTCTTTATTAACACATGCCACGGAACAACAATTGTGGACAAAAATAGGGAAATCAAGTCAAGGTGACAATTTGTGATTGTGACATGATATGCTCGAAGAGGGAGGGTCATGTGTTATTACCACTAAAACAATCAAGCTGCAATGGACGAGGCTGTAGATGGAAAGCTCCATAGATGTCATTTGAAGAAGAGCTTGGTGGAGGAAAAAATGTGACGCAAGGTGAAATTTATACTAGAGGGAGATTCCATGTGATGGGACAGAACCCTAATGGTGTTTAGGTATTTATAGGGGTACATTTAAGGCTTCCAAGGTCAAAGATCTAAGAATCTTTGTGAGTAAATTGGGAAAATAATGAATGAATAGAATGGCTAATGATTTGCATAATTACACTAATAGGAGAGAGGGATATTACTCGTAGAAGTTCCAAATGTAACTACATTCAGACTAGCAACGAGCACAGGAAGGGAGACAATCCCCTCACTGCGTGATTGCGTATAGATGACCTAGGATTCAATATCGTCCCTCCACTACATGGTCCCACTTAGGAAGGGTAAAAATAAATTTAACACCACTTGACAGATATGTGAACTAACTGATTCTAATTTGGAATCAAGTGTTACTTAACATCATTTCCTTTTATTTTTTAGTGAAATTGGAAGAGCAATCATTGCTCGAACAAGATGAAAATTAGCAAGTAGACCAATTGGGACCCATGTAACTCTAATAATAAGTCAACTTTATCTTTCAACAACTTATATTGTACAAAACTGATGACTTGAGGAACAATTACTTTTATTGTATCTTTTCCTTTACACTTTTTTCTCCCGAATTTCAATTTTCTCTTTCCCTCTCACTCTTATCTAACATTAAGATAATTCTAGAGTACCAACTTAAATTTTCAAATATGTAAATCGCATTTTCGACCCTTACTTAGGATATTTGTCCAATGACTTGTATCAAAGCCTAAACTAAAATATTTATTGATAAAATTTCATGATATCACATTCTTAACATCCTAGTACCATATAAGTCATAAATGACCATACGATAAGGGATACCTTAAGATTTTTAAATAGGACTAAGTATGTTGCTACACTCCATCCCTTAAAGAGGATTTTTTCCCTAAAATCGAAATGGCCTAAATTAAGAGTTTGTAGAACATTTTTATATTTATTGAGGCCACCTACATTGTGAGCATAGTTTCATTGTTGAAATTGATGAAACTTTTCATCAAAGATGCCATCTATGTGCAGTCATGATGGTCCACTTTGCCAAGTCTACTCAGGTGCCCATTAGGATGTAGTTATATCTAGATGTCATTAATTTGAGAAATCACTTAAGAGTTAGCTTATATTTTTACATCGAAAGGTCCTTGATTTAATTTCTAATCTTAAATATTAAGGATTGGGGACACTACCCCATAAAAGGATCTTTCTAAACCTACCTAATTGTCTTGTAAGAATGGCTTGAGATATGACAACTATGTCCTATACTACTTAGTTGTCATGGTTCTATTCTAGGTTAAGGGCAAATCCTTGACCAAATAGATTGTTGGTTTTGTCTTAGAGTGTTTCTATTTATCCTAAACTTCATATGGTGGTGACTTGGTTTTTTAAAACATCTACAAAGTCCAAAATTTTCTTGTGTATAGATAATATAAACTGAGTTGTTGTTGAAAAGTCCTTAATGGAAATATGAAATTTGGCACCAAAATCAACGTGAATCCAAGTCACCAACCATAACCTCTCAACTAAATATTTTACCATATTTTGGTACAAAAAAGATTTCCATAACATCCTAGCATCCAAAAGGATCAACAATAATATTTGTATCTCAAGAAGAAATAAAGAAAAAATCTATTCTTCTCATGTAACCTTTGAGATATAGATATAACAGGTACTGCCAAAACCAAAAATTTACTTGATAGAATAGTTAATTAGTACCCTTTTCCATCCAAAGGAAAATAGTCATAGTCTGGTTTAGAACAAAGTACTTGCATAGGAGATGGGTTTAAGTGCATGTGCGAAATGGTCATCTTCAAAATCTTCAACTTTGAGTACAAAAACTCATCGACATGCCTCACAAAAGGGGGTTTCCATGGTTGTTAGGATGGTCCTTTGGAGGTTGGGGTTGGTGGTATGGTGGCTATTGTTGTGGCACAAGTGGATGAACATGGGGTGGTCCTTTATCAATTTGTGTGCATCGTGGTATGATATGCCCGATTAAACCTCAATGGTGGCAAATAAACTTTTTATCATTTCTTTGGGAAAAGGAATCCCACAAGTTGCATTTGCCTGGGGAATGGTGATAGTGACATCCAGAGCATCTTGTGTACCTCTACTCATCACCTAGATTTTTTCTTTTATTATTGTTGTTACTGTTCATAGGATCTTGATACCCCTGATATGACTCAATCACCAGGGCTTTATCGACCATATGATGAAAGACAAGGGTAAGTTGTGAAACCAGATTGCATCCCACCTAATAGTTGATTCCTTCAAAGAATAGTGTAGCCCTACGGTTCCCACTCAAACCAGTAGTGTAACACTCATGTAAGAAGAACCTTTGCACATAAGAAGGGACATGCAGAGAACCCTACTTCAAGCTATAGAAATATTCTCCTTTCTTTCTAATGGCAGTAGTGAAGATGTAATTCTCATGAAATAGTGCCAAAAATTATTCTCAAGACAAGCAGAAGTATCACTAGTTGGAGCTATCCCATTCCACCAGACTCGTACTGGCCCATCTAACACATATGTGGCAAAAAAAGATTTTTTTTGAGGAGGTGACACACCAAACCTATGCATGTTGAACACAATTGTACAAACAAGTAGTATAGGCCTATGAGGCCCAAATGTCAAACTTAGTGAAACTTTAATCCAAAAACTACTATTAACTACAACCTTATCAGCTAGGCCTATGAAGAAAAGTGATTGGTTGTTTGATGAAAACTAATTACAAGAATTGAAAATTAAATTAAGTGGATTGTGATCGGAGATTGGGTGGATTGCTTAACATAACAATTTTACCATGATGTACATTAAAATTAACTCCATTACATTAATATGAATTTGCCTTTAACCCTATACTACGAGACTTGTAGCATGCATTATCCACTCCTATAGCATAATACACTACCTACGCTAAGACAAATCCCACTCACATAGAAATTTAGGAATTAGGTAGGTGCTTTAATGAAACCTATGGGTTATTACCTTCACCGTCATAAGCCTACTCCCAGGGTAAAATATAGAAAATGTAAACCTACGACCATTACAATCCTTAATCCCTCTCCCAAATCAATTAACTGTTTAAAAATTGAGAACTGTCATTTACCTATTTGTTGTAAGAAGGATATTTTGTTGTTAGAAACCCCTTTTTCTAGTTCTTCGTTGCTTCGAGAAGAGTGTCCATCTTATGTCTTGTCTTTCTCGGGACACCGCATTCAAGTGGATCTCATACCACTTGATATGCATGGTTTTGATGTTATCCTTGGGATGGATACCTTAGAGAAGTATAAGGTTGTTTTGGACTGTGGTTCCAAGCAGGAAGTGTTTGAAGATGCTAGAGAGAAATGGATCTTCCAGGGAGATAGGAAGATTCTTCCGACATGTTTGGTATCAGCTATGGTGGCAGAGAAGTTTCTACGACAAGGATGCGAGGCATTCTTAGCTCACATTGTGGATACCGTTGTGGATACCAAGGCGAAAGGTCTTAGTCTCAAGGAGATGACAGTTGTTCGAGAGTTTGCCGATGTGTTTCTGGATGAGTTTCCTGGTGTTCCTCCACCCCAAGAGATTGATTTTGAGATCAATCTGGTTCTAGGAACACAACCAGTTGCACAGACACCATACAAGATGGCTCCAGTGGAGATGGCAGAGCTTAAGAAACAGTTGCAAGAGTTGTTGGACAAAGGTTTCATCAGACCGAGTATGTCGCCTTGGGGTGCTCCAGTGTTGTTCGTCAAGAAGAAGGATGGTTTGATGCTGTTGTGTATAGACTACCGGCAGTTGAACAAGGTCACAATCAAGAACAAGTACCCGTTGCCGAGGATAGATGATCTATTTGATCAGTTGCATGGTGCTACAGTGTTTTCAAAGATCGATCTACGGTCCGGATATCATCAGTTGAGGATTAAGGCAGATGACATACCAAAGTCAGCTTTTCGGATGAGGTATGGTCACTTCGAGTTCGTGGTTATGCCGTTCGGGCTAACCAATGCACCTGCTGCTTTCATGGACCTGATGAACAGAGTGTTCCGTCCGTTCCTAGATCAGTTTGTTGTAGTCTTTATAGATGACATCTTGATCTATAGTCGGGACAGGCAAGAGCATGAGCAACATCTATGAAGAGCGTTGACTCTTCTTCGCCAACATCAGTTGTATGCCAAGTTCAGCAAGTGTGAGTTCTGGTTGGAAGAAGTGGCTTTCTTAGGTCATGTGATATCTGTAGAAGGAGTCAAAGTGGATCCGAAGAAGGTGGAATCTGTTGCAGACTGGGAACAACCGAAGACGCCGACAGAAGTTCGTAGTTTCCTGGGTTTAGCAGGATACTACCGGAGGTTTATCAAGGACTTCAGTGCGACTGCGTTGCCGATGACGAAGTTGACCAGAAAGTATGTACCTTTCGTTTGGGATGATCGATGTCAGCAAGCTTTCCAGAGTTTGAAGGAGAAGCTGACCAGTGCTCCAGTGTTGATCCTGCCAGATCCTGGGAAGGGCTATGTTGTTTTATGTGATGCTTCCAAGAAAGGTTTAGGTTGTGTACTGATGTAGGAAGATCATGTGGTTTCTTTTACTTCACGACAGCTTAAGAAACATGAGGATAACTATCTGACTCATGACTTGGAGTTGGCAGCAGTGGTTCATGCGTTAAAGATTTGGAGACACTATCTTTACGGGGAAGTGTGCCAGATCTTTACAGATCATAAGAATCTAAAGTACATCTTTTCGCAGCATGAGTTGAACATGCGACAGCGCCGATGGATGGAGTTGATCAATGATTACGACTGCACTATCGAGTATCATCCTAGTAAGGTGAATGTGGTAGATGATGCGCTTAGTAGAAAGTCTTCTTCTCTTTCTTCAAAGAAGGCACAGTTGAGTTCTCTGGTATGCCATAGACAAGATATGTTCGTTTCTTTATGAAAGATGAATGCACAGATGGAAGTTTCCTCATTAGCTGGACTAATAGTGTTTCATAGGATAATAACGATAAACATTTCATACTTAATGTCAAAATGAGCAATTATGCATGAGATACATAACAAAATAGCATATGAAATGTAGATAAAATTTAGTGCATCAAAATCCCCTAGGCTTAAATGTTGCTCACCCTCAAGCAACACTTCCTTCAGATCTATTGAGACAAGTCAGAAAAAAGACAAAAAGCATGAACTACATTTCCTAAATACCCCCATCTAGAGGTCCCTAATGGGCACTTACCAACCACTGAACAAATAACTACTCTACAATGACTAAAAATGTTCATTAAATACGTCCACTCTTAGATCAATGAAGCATTATTAATAGAGCAGTTAATATCATAGTCAATAGGGAATTCACTTGATGCACCATGCAATTTCTGATCTACATTGCTCTTACCTACTTACCACCTACATTGGAATCAGTTCCCCATATAAAAAGGAATGAGGGGACCAATCATACAAGTGGCATTCCATAAAGAGAAATGGGTGGAATGAAGTAAGTAGTTGTGAACAAAAATCACAAGTAACATCCAAATCACTTATGCAAAAACAAAACATAACGAACCTATAACATGGAGGAAATGAGAAATGCATGAATCCTAATGCCTACTATTTGATGGAATGATGCATGAACTGAAGGTTTCATTTGATTGATGGGAGTGGAATAAGAGAATGCATACATGCAACTAATTTCAATTCCCCTTGAAGAAAAATTAAGATTTGAGTTCAAGGTATCCTTCTCTCTCTCTTCATTTGATCTTTTTTTCTTCTGCCCTCTTATTTTACCACGGTTGAGAATTTCTGCTTGAGCTTTTCTTCAGTATAGAATTAATGTCTTTTTTATCTTTTCGTAAGAGATGTGGATGTGTATTATTTCAAATTAATTTTGCAAAGGAAGAAAACTAGATACATGGTGAAAGAACGATGCAAAAAGAATATGCAATCTACATGAAATAAATTATGCAACTAATTTGATATGCAAAAATGTTTCTTGTTTATTCTTCTTCTAACTAATGCAATAAGAAAACTAACTATCATGCCACCTATCAGGATATGCATTGCAACCAAGAGGAAATAATTCGAATTACTTGATCATCTTAAGGTGGTATATGAAATGTCATCAAATGTGGGTGGAATCACATGATTAAGAAACATTGTCCATCTTAAGCTATGATATGTCCCTCTCTATCAACCTGTATATAGAATGACCTTAGACTTTATTTCTAAAAATCCCATTTTAGGTCATGTTACTTGTTTGGTTGGTATTGTTGGATCGATGATGGGCTCTAGAGGGGGGCAAATTGAGCTAAAACCACTTAAAAAATTCATTATACCTTCAAGTTATATCCCAAGATAATTTTGCATATATGAAATTTGAGTGCACTAAACATGCATAGAAAGGGAGAGAGATATTGAACAATCACAAGATAACATAATCTATTCATAATGATTCCAACCTCAAAACTAGGGCATGTACATCCACTACCTAGAGATGTCAACCTCTAGGATTTTCAACCATGTATCACTCCTTATTTTCCATTATAAAAGTTACAACAAAAGATCTCCCTATTCAAGGTCAAGGGTATTGAGCATTCCCTTTCAAGACAAGGGAGTCATAACCTTACAAAGGGCTTACCTATCCATGACCAAGATTCTTCTACCTTGCCAAGGACTTTACCTACTCTTGCAATGAGTCTTCCACCTTCTCTAAGGACTTGCCCATTCTTGCAACAAATCTTCCACCTTCAAGGGTTTACCCACTCTTGACTCTTCTGCCTCTGACTTCACCTTCACTAAGGAGAAGCTTTTAACAAGGGACTCCTTCTCTTCTTCTTCACCTCACTTAGCTAAGAGAGAAAATCTTCATATTCATGGTAGAATGAGAGATTGGGAGGTGGAGGAAGTGAGAGTTGTTGGTATGTATGCCCTGAGAGCTAATCATGGGATGATTGGTGGGATACATTAAGATTGATTTGATAAAGATCAAAGGCAAGCTTCCAATTCTTTCTGGTTCAGTCATATGAGATAATGATAGAACATATTGAATGTCTATAGAATGACAATACTCAATGGCATAGGCTTTCAGGTTCATGACCTGAACGATGAGATCTTACGGATGCTAAGAGTTTGTACATTCTTATTATGTCCCTAGTCGAATGTCATTGTGGTAGGTAGATAGACAACAATGACACACAAGACTAGATTGTGGTGTTGGTTGATGACATAATCTCATTAGTCATGATATGGAGATATCAAACCAAACACATAGGTACTTGTTAGAGAACAAGTTTACCGGACAGACCCACCGTGAGTTTGACACATGGAACAATGACATGGTAGTCACAGTCAGTTCTCTTAGTGATGGTGGTGAATGTGATTCTTTGACCTGAAATCACCACACTCAACACATGTCATTGGGTACACTTTGACATCATCAAACGCAGTCCTAAAACATGGGTTGTTATTAAGGTGATGATTGGGTGACTTTGATACATGGGAATTTTGAGGGGTGAATGATAGATATGGGATTTGTCCCTCCTGAAGGAGTTTGATATCCATGGCCACTTGATGAGTAGGATTGAGATAGGCATGCACATGCATGTGTGAATTAGTATGTGATATTGATGTCATACATATCTCCTCCAATCTACTCTGAGATCAAGAAAGTGAATGAACGTTGATAGGATGACTGTTCCATGCCTTGAGTTCGTTCGGGATATCAGTGATAAAGGAATTATACATTCACTATAACACCATTCATGGATTGTAGGATTGAAAGTTGTTCTCCAACTTTCTATTTCACCTGGGTACCACTGATGTGCGACTAGGCACCGCTCTTTGCTTGTGAAGTCATAAGTGTTATGGACTTTCACTGCCAATGTGAAATGGACCTGCAAGGTCACACACATAGCATTTAACTTGGAAGAGGAGTTTATCCACAAACGATGTTTAGATTATTTACTAAAGGAGTGTAGTAGTTCAATTAAACACTTAATCAATTGATAGCTCAGTATCATAGTGTTCAAGGTGTTGGACCGATTGATTAGAGTATCAGATTGATTGAAACTACGATTGACTAATTTTGCACAGCATGCTACCCCAACCGATCAGCTCGTGTGATGAACCGATCAACTTAGGTTGTTGAACCAGTCGGCTCATGTTGTGAGTCAATCAGCTCATGTACCATGAAACGATCAGCTCAATCGTTGAACTGATCGGTTCATGGACCAACTGAGATTAGTTGGAAATTTAGAAGACTATTTTGCAAATACAAGTTGTTTCACTTGTACAAATTCAATTTGGACAAGGATTAATATTTGATTAATCGGAAACAAATATGAAATTCAATTTGAGTTGGATTAGGACCACAAACCGATCAGCTCAGAGCACCAGTCGATCGGCTCAGTGCCCCAGACGATCGACTCAGGTCCCAAATGATCGGCTCAGGGCATGAAATGATCATTTAAGGGTGTGAAACAATCGGTTCAGGTGGCACAGTTGGTTGTTTTTGTGGAAAACCTTGAACCCTTCTACTCTTGCTTTAATCCCGCATTGCCCATGATAGAGAACCATGTCCCATGACCCTCCTATATATATAGGGGTATTGGGGGATTCTCAGAAACAATAACTCAGACACAAGTTGCTATGCAAAGTTGTCGTTCTCTCTGGTTGTGGTAACCGAGAGAGGCCGAGAAAGTGCTACCCGATAAGGGAGACACAACAAGGGAAAGACAACTACATAAAAGTAACTGGTTGTAGGAGAGTGTGTCGGTGACTAGTATGCTGACAAGAGGGTGCAACTCCTTATGATTCCTTGTGGGACAAGGAGATCAGAGTTCCAAGTGGTATGTGTGGACTACTTCAGAGGCGGGAGACTTCTGCCACTTGGAGGACAACTGTTAATCTCTACAGTCCCAGTGAGACCAGGAGCTGCACAGACACCGTCCAAGACCGAAGGTGAAGACTGTGCAAGACGTGAGGTAAAGTCATTGAGAAAGCCTCAGGGCAAGGTACGCCTCTACAAACCATCCTTCCTATTGTATAGATGTTGACGCGATTCCTTTATTCTGGTTTGGAAGAAGAAATTTTTTTGTTTCCGCTGCCTTCTCTGTCTCTCCTAAAACCCAACAGTGGTATCAGAGCCACATCAACTGCTCTATACTTTAGGATTATCGATATGATCAATTTTGGTTTTTCACCTTTATTTATTGCATACGATGTGAATCAAATTGGCTTTTTGCATGTCCAATCCTAAATCCACAAATCCCAATATACATATATGATATGTAATATGAATGCACTCGATACGCGTCACCCTTAAACGAGTTTTGTGGTCGATGCATAACGTGGTTATGGCCAATAATACCTATGTTTGTGTGCTTGTTTGAATGTTGTTTCTTGCATCTCAGTTTGCACACCCATTCCCTACCTCCTTATTCCTGATGTAACTCGAGATAACTTGAGATTTCTTTCCTACATTTGCTCCCCCCGAATGTAACTTGGGGTTTCCATTTTTCAAATGTAAAATAGGATAGATCTTTTATTTCCTGTTATATCAAAGAATGACGGATAACCTGACGACAACTGAGACGATCAGTTCAAGGAGTGAACAGATCGATTGGCAATCCAGACGATCGGTTCAAAGAATGAGACAATCGGGTGGCGACCATGAGGAGATGCATGATGACCAGGCGAACCGATCGGTTGGAGGAGCCAACCGATCAGCTGGTGGCACCCAACCGACCGGCCTGATGGCGAGCTGATCAATCATGGAGATGAGTTGATCAAACCTAGTAAAGGCAAAGCACAAAATTCATCTTGTACAGGTTGCATGAGATGTGGACCTAGATGACCGTGATTCCTCTTGGCTCGAGGAATCACATTAGGATGGCCATAATCATTGCTTTTATCATTTCACATGTTTTCTGTGGGATATAACATGTATATGATACGTACTATATATTATGGTGATTGGATATGTATATGTACCTATAAAACCAAATCCCTCATCTAAATATTAAGTCTTTTACGCCTTCCATTAGCGACACACATGAAAAACTTGATCAACCAAGTGTAGGTTACGCCAAAGCATGGTGTGCCGTCTATCTTGTGGAAGTGTAAAGGGTAAACATGTAGGTTCTGCCAAAGCAGGGTGCATGTTTACCGTGTCAGATTTTGGGTTAGACTTAACTGGTGATTCTTAGAGCGTCTAAGCCCAGAGGCACAAAATGTTCATGGCAAGGTGTTGCGCATGTTCATTCATCAAGAGTTGCATATGATGCAATTGGCATGATGGCCTACCTAAATAGTCAAGATTGTGGGCTATCAACCAAAGCTGACTCATGACTTGATGAAATACGGATCTTGACCCACTAGAAGATTGTACGATGCAATATTCTAAATTGATGGTGAGGGCTATCAATTTGAACAAAAATAGTGGGAGTGATAATTAATTAAAGTCCTAATTATATCGTCAACTTTTCAAATCAATTAATTAAGTCAAAATTAAGTTTTGGACTAAATTGCATATATTTCCTTTTGTAGTACAAATGACAACAAACAACAATCACTTCTCATTGCGATCGGTCCTTGAGAAGGACAAGCTAAATGGGACTAACTTCCATGACTGGTTTAGGACATTGAGAATTGTTCTCACTCAAGAGCGAAAGCTTATGTCTAGGATACTCCAGTTCCAGAGGAACCTGCTCCTACCGCACCAAAGGTAGAAAGTGATGCTTATAAGAAGCATTCTAATGATGCCATTGATGCAAAGTGCTTGATGTTGTGCTCCATGAACCACGAGTTGCAGAGACAACATGAGAACATAGGTGTCATTGAGATTATTCAGCATCTCAAGAACATGTATGAAGATCAAGAATGGCAAGAGAGATATGATGTCTCAAGGGTTCTATTCAAGTGTGTCATGACAGAAGGAGATCCAGTTTGTCGTCACACACTCAAGATGATTGGGTATGTGGAGAACCTGACGAGACTGGGATTTCCCCTGAGCTAAGAGTTGGCTACTGACGTGATACTGTAATCGTTGCCAGAATTTTACAGTCAGTTTGTGATGAACTACAACATGAACAACTTTGACAAACCGTTGATAGAGTTGTTGGGCATATTGAGGACAGATGAGACACAAATGAAGAAGGATAAGCCTAAGTCTGTGATGATGATCAGCAACAAAGGCAAGTCCAAACGCAAGGGCAAGGGCAAAGCTAAGAAAGGTTCTGATGCTAGCCAACAGTCCAAGTCGTCTTCAACTCTCAAGGCCAAGGGAGGTGTGACCAAGAGAGGCAATTGCCACCATTGTCAAAAGCTAGGACATTGGAAAAGGAATTGTCCACTCTATCTGGAAGAACTAAAGAAGGAGGCGACAGACGTCTCCACCTGAAGGTATCATGAAATAAACTTGTAACATTTTGAGGTATATGATACCAAGATATAAAATGTAAAGCACTCAATAAATGGGGCAAGTGTTGTCGTCATAGATAAGAGTACTTTAGTGTATTTTCAGCCATGAAGGCATGTAATAGAGTTATGAACTGCTATTTCATATTTGCCAATGGATAGAAACACTTTATTTTTGCATATTGTATGACAATGATAGCAATTAATAAAGTTGATGTTTCAAATTTCAAAGATATGATCTTTATGGCAATGCCTTGTTTATCTTGTGGTACTTTGTATACATAAGATAAAATGATACCTAAAAGTTATTGATAACTCAACCAATTAAATTAGCATAAATCATGAGAAATTCATTTCTAGTTTCCATATGATGGATAAATCTAGACTCTTTTGGTTAGAGAACCAGTACGAGACATGAATCTCTTAGACATGATTAATCAATCTTCACTAGTGGTAGTGGGAGAATGATTATCCTATTAGGTATAATACATGTGATGTATTTACATACCTATTAGAGTTAATGCAAGTACTTCAAACAACGTTTACAGAAATACAAATATGAATATCTTGAAGTGTTCAAGAATATCATAGATGAAGTATGAATTTGGTAAAGTGTTAATTCTTGATGAGATCAATGAATGAAATACTTGGACCAAAATGTTTGAGATCCTTATGAGTAATTATGATAGTGTATCATAGTGAACTCATGATTAAGGCATGGTGATGTCTAAATCAAAAGGAGTCATACTCTAAGGAGTTAGAGGATGATTATCAAATAACTAATTTCTTCTTAAATAAAGAATACCCCACACTAATAAAGGACATTAAGAATCACAAGGAGTTGTGAGTTCTTATATCCTTGACAGATACACCTCAATTATATATATGATGAGTTGGTCATGTGATGAATCAACTATCTAGATAAATATGAGGAACCAGATTTTGAGCTATGGTTTATGACTATTACATCCTAAATGACTTCCATGTGAACCATAAGGTATGACCTTGATGGTAGCACCCATTAGAATGAAATCCATAAGTGCGAATGAGTATTAATTGTTAAGACACATGGATGAAATTTTGAGAAGGATAATGCTTGTTGATTGCACCTTAATGACTAAGAGATTTGGCATACAGATACTAAAACATCATTCCTATGAGGAATATAACAAGGATGTGTACGTGACACTACCTATAAGGTTTATGAATCCATTAATGCAAATGAAGTCTATAAGTTACAATGGACTAATCAATGTGATTGATTGAGTACAAGCAAATCAGAACTGTGATCTTTATTTTGATAATATAGTGAAAGGGTTTGAATGATATGTCAAAGATAAAGAGAGATCTATGATTTAGTGGGAGCGTATTCACATTCCTCATGTTGATGTGAAATGGAAATGTTTTAGAATGGAAATCCAAAGTGGAAATTATCTTTAAGGAGGGAAGAGACATTTCCTATATGATAGGAATAGAGATCTAATGAGATAGTTCTCAAAAAACTCTTGACCTAAAAGGAGAAAGCATACATTGGCAATACTGAAGGGTTCAATATGCATAGATTCAGTGGGAGAAAACTTATTACATGGAGTTAGTATCCCAATGCCAAGTGTCCAATTCTTATGAAGAATTGGAACACTAAGAATAGATATGGATCTATCATGTATGTAATCATCCCATTATCTTGCATGTTTGGACATGGCAAGAACAAAACACATTTATCATCTTGTATGTAGGACATGACAATATGATATGCTCATCCTGATAACTCGTATGTGGGACATGACAAGTGGATGTTTGTCTAGTTCCAGTAAGGGTTACTGGAATAGCATAAGAACTTGATAAGTACTTAAGAAGTACTAGTTCTATGGAAATAAGGAAGGGTTCACTATAAAGAGTTACACTAATGCAAACTTCCGAAAAGGACAAAGAACTAATCGCAAAAATGTATATGGGATATATAAAAGTGAATGTTTGTTGATAAATGGAAATGTTCCAATAAAGTCATTTAAAGGGAAAAGTCGAGTATCCGTGTGTTACAGAACATTAATGGATACTATATGGATCTGGAAGTTCATGAGATGAACTGATAGATATTCCGGTCTTTGATGACAAGTAAGGACTACTTGGTCATGCAATGTGGCTAAAGGTTAGCAAAGGAATACTAGATCGCATATTATAGAAACTCCATCTCATACGTGTGACGTACAATGAAGAGATGAGAGACATGCAGTTAATACCGACTTTAGCAAGGTGTTTCCATAACTCACTATGTTAGCACTAGAGTACAATAACATGTGGGACATGCTTGAAGATCACTATGAATATGATTCAAGGGTGATTGGCTCACAGTGCAAGTGGGAGTCTGTTGGTATGTATGCCCTGAGAGCCAATTATCATGGGATGATTGGTGGGATACATTAAGATTGATTTGATAAAGATCAAAGGCAAGCTTCCAATTCTTTCTGGTCCAGTCATATGAGATAATGATAGAATAGATTGAATGTATAGAGAATGATAGTACTCAATGATGTATGCTTTCAGGTTCATGACCTGAACGATGAGATCATACGGATGCTAAGAGTTTGTACATTCTTATTATGTCCCTAGTCGGATGTCATTGTGGAAGGTAGATAGACAACAATGACACACAAGAGTATATTGTGGTGTTGGTTGATGACAAAATCTCATTAGTCATGATATGGAGATATCAAACCAAACACATAGGTACTTGTTAGAGAACAAGTTTACCAGACAGTCCCACTGTGAGTTTGTCACATGGAACCATGACATGGTAGTCACAGTCAGTTCTCACAGTGATGGTGGTGAATGTGATTCTTTGACTTGAAATCACTACACTTAAGACATGTCATTCGGTACACTTTGACATCATCAAACGCAGTCCTGAAACATGGGTTGTTATAAAGGTGATGATTGGGTGGATTTGACACATGGGGCTTTTGAGGGGTGAGTGATAGATATGGGATTTGTCCCTCCTGAAGGAGTTTGATATCCATGGCCACTTGATGAGTAGGATTGAGATAGGCGTGTGCACGCATGTGTGAATCAGTATGTGATATTGATGTCATACATATCTCCTCCAATCTACTTTGAGATCAAGAAAGTGGATGAACATTGATAGGATGACTGTTCCATGCCTTGAGTTCATTCAGGATATCAGTGACAAAGGAATTATACATTTGCTGTAACACCATTCATGGATTGTAGGATTGAAAGTTGTTCTCCAACTTTCTATTTCACTTGGGTAGCACTGATGTGTGACTAGGCACCGCTCTTTGCTTGTGAAGTCATAAGTGTTATGGACTTTCACTGCAAACGTGAAATGGACCTGCAAGGTCACACACATAGGATTTAACCTGGAAGAGGAGTTTATCCACAAACGTTGTTTAGATTGTTTACTAAAGGAGTTTAGTAGTTCAATTAAACACTCAATCAATTTATAGCTCAATATCATAGTGTTCAAGGTGTTGGACCGATTGATTATAGTATCATATTGATTGAAACTGTGATTGACTGATTTTGCACAGTTTGTTGCCCCAACCGATCGGCTCATGTGATGAACTGATCGGCTTAGGTTGCTGAACCGGTCGGGTCATGTTGTGAGTCGATCGGCTCATGTACCATGAAATGATCAGCTCAATCGTTGAACCTATCGGTTCATGGACCAACCGAGATCGTTTGGAAATTTAGAAGACTATTTTGCAAATACAATTTGTTTCACTTGTACAAATTAGATTTGGACAAGGATTAATATTTGATTAATCGAAAACAAATATGAAAGTCAATTTGAGTTGGCTCAGGACCACAAACCGGTCGGCTCAGAGCACCAGCCGATCAGATCAGAGCCCCAGACGATCGACTCAGGTCCCAAACGATCGGTTCAGGGCATGAAACGATCGTTTCAGGGTGTGAAACGATTGGTTCAGGTGGCGCAGTTGGTTGTTTTTGTGGAAAACCTGAAACCCTTCTACTCCTGCTTTAATCCCGCATTGCCCAGGATAGAGAACCATATTCCATGACCCTCCTATATATATAGGGGTATTGGGGGCTTCTCAAAAACAATAACTCAGAACATCAGTTTCTCTACAAAGTTGTCATTCTCTCTGGTTGTGGTAACCGAGAGAGCCCGAGCAAGTGCTACCCGATAAGGGAGGTACAACATGGGAAAGACAACTGTAGAAAAGCAACTGATTGTAGGAGAGTGTGTCAGTGACTAGTACATTGATAGGAGGGTACAAGTCGTTCCGATTCGTTGTAGGATAAGGAGATCAGAGTTCTAGGTGGTCTGTGTGGACTACTTCAGAGGCGGGAGACTTCTTCCACTCGGAGGACATTTGTCAATTCTGACAGTCCCGATGAGACTAGGAGCTGCACATACACCGTCTAAAACTGGAGGTGAAGACCGCACATGCTGCGAGGTAAAGTCGCCGAGCAAGCCTCAGGACAAGGTAAGCCTATACAAACCATCCTTCCTATTGTATAGACATTGACACGATTCCTTTATTCTGGGATTGGGAGAAGATTTTTTTTTTGTTTCTGTTGCCTTCTCTGTCTCCCCTAAAACCCAACAAGATCCTCACAAGATATACATGTAGGACTAGCTCTCTTACAAATCCCCTACTCATTCTAATGAATGTAGCAAGTGGTTAAGCTCACGAGAGTGGATGGAGGATCTTTAGGCAAATCTCTCTCACCTATAATATAGGTGCCTTCATAGTGCTTGGCTAACCATGGTATGAAGCCCAAGGGGTCCTATTTATAGTTGAGGCTACCTACTAGCCAATGGAGACACTTAGATTCAAATTCTAGCCATTTGGGTGTTTTAATAGATATAGTTTTGAGGTTTGCAACACTCCAAAGGCTAGAAACACTTTTCTATTCTTTTTCATATAGTGTTGTCACCAGGACACCATATGACAAATCAAAGTGTAAGTGTCGATCAAGTTGTCACCATGATAAACTTGTCCAACCCTAGGCATTTTTCAAAATCCATACAGGTTGTCAATTGAGTTTTCACAAGGACAAAGTAGGCCAACATGCCAACTTGTAATCGCCTTTGACAAATGCCCAAAAAGTGCTTAAACATCATAATTAAGTGATCTTGATTTTATATAATATTTCTTACACATCATACAATCATTACAAATGATTGCATCAAAGATCTATGGAGGAAACTATATATTCTTCAATCTTGATCTTTATGCATGTATGACTTGATTTTTCTAAGTTAGGATGCTCAAGTTTAGGCATTTAGCGTGTGTCTATCCTATCTGAAATCACTCATTTTACAACCCCAATTTTTGGGTTCAATTGGTGAGAAATATAAATTCTCATATTAAAGATAATTTAACAAAGAATGGTATAATTTATTTGGAATAAATGGATTTTGTTTACAATAGCCTTGATGTTTGTGTTGTGGGCTTTATTGTCTATTGGGCCCAAATAACAAGGAAATTCAATTAGTAAATGGATAATTGAATTTTTAAGAAAAGAAATATGTAGAAATCTCTAGAAGGAAAATCCAAAGAGGATTTCGTGCCTCTTGGGTTCCTTGGGTTCCAAGGAGTCCAAAGTTGCATAAAAAGTGCAATAAGAAAAGAAAAGATTGATTAAGTATTTCTTTATTAAGAAAGAAATTGAAAATAATGATAAAATATTGGAAATGAGTGGAAAGAGGCATAAATGAGATTTCTTGGGGAAATTTCATATCCATGAGGTTGCTAATATTAAAGGAATGCCAATGAGGAAAATAAAATAGAAATAAAAAGAAATCCTCAAAAAGAGATATTTAAATGAGAAATAAACAAGATAATGTGAAATAATACATAATGATGTATCTAGAAGGATAATAAGTATCCAATAAAAAGAATTTCGAAGTAATGGAGTGTCTTGGGATCCAAGGATTCCCAATGAAGAGGAAAGAAAGAAAAAATACTAAAAAGGCAAAATAAGAGGATAATGTGTTTCATTATTAATGAATTATGTGGTATTTTTTAAAAGGATGATATTTTCTATAAAGGAAAATAGGATTTCGTGGTTAATGGATTAAAATGCAAGAACAATGATGATAAGAGAAAGGATTTTCGAAATCCTAATATATGAGGAGGAAGGAATAATAAAGGAATATGAAAGAGAGAGAGAAAATTGCTTTTAGTGAAGGAATATAATTCCTATTAGGATTAGGCTTTAGTCCTTCATGGGGAAGCATGGTGGGGCAGAAGGGACCCTCATCTATAAAAGGGTAGACCCTTTGGATGAGCCCAAGTAGTTTCCTTGCGTCTCTCTCTCCTCTCCATCTTCTTCTTCATCAAAACCATAACCTTTGAAGAATGACTCTATCTTTAGATAAGCGAGGAGCAATGGAGTCCTCAATAGAAGAGAAATGCCATACGATGTCAGTGGGGTGTACAACCAGCATCCTTGGGCTTCGACGCAAGTGCAACAGCCGCAACACGGCTGCATGCAGGCTCTGAATTGCAGACCTGACCAACCTATTTTAGCGAGGTTGGCCGCGAGCAGAGAGAACCCTTGGATGCGTGGGGATGCAGGAGGAGTAGGGCAATGAATTCCGGCGAAGATTCATGCCTTGGAGATGCGGGAAATGATCTCGAAATCGCTGCAGCACAGCTATGGATCGTAGGTTCTGAACCCTGCACCCGGTCATCCGGGTCATGGTTCAGAGATGGGGCAAGTGAGATGGAGCTTGCCGGAGGTAGGGTGGCACTCCCCAGTGCCCTTCGGGTCTAGGAAGGGGAAGAGAGGTCACCCCAATCGCGGCTAGGGCTGCGATCGACGACCAGTTCACACGTTGCAAGGTTGAAGATAACCTGGATTCACGTTGGACCGTTCTACCCCTCCGGGGTATGAAGCAGTGTCAACTTAAGCGGGGACAGATATGTAATTTGGTTATATTTCCAAATCCACATGATTGCATGGACTGAGATGACGTGGCATGATCTCATTGGCTGTGGTAAGTGATTTATTGCTAAAATCATATCTAATGATTGGTAACTCTGATTAGGACAAGTAATATATGAATTTTGATCAGAAGAACACAAGGAATCCAATAAAAATAGTTTTATAGCCTGAATCTGGTCATAGTTCGAAATGTAGTGTAAATTATCATCTTTAATGAATTAAAGATTAACAAACCCTATTTTGAAATGAATAAAGTGTTTAATAGGGTTTAATGGATCACTAGAGTTGATGTTAACCTGTTAAATGTAAAAAGGTACATTATGTTCAAAAAGGAAGAACTTTGCACATGATTAGTCTAATTTAGAGTTTATGTGCGTAAATGTGCTTGAATGTGAAAAGTACATAAAGTTATCATCTTTAATGATTTAATTAAGGAAAAACCCTTAGATTTTATGATAGATGCACTTAATGACGTTATTTGGGTAATTCAAGCTGATATTAACCTGTTGTTAATAAAAGTGAAAATAGGATAAAAAAAGATGATCTTTTTATATAATTGGCTTAATTTAGGTTATCGTGCATGATTATGCATTAATGAGCTTGAAAACCCTAATTTAGCTGAATATGTCTTTTATTTGGTTTAATTGTTCAAATCCATGAATAAATAGGGAGGTGATGATCCTAAGTCAATTTGGGTATAAAAGACTATTAAAATGGATAGATGAGCAATTAAAGTTCATATAAATGGAAAAGAGTATTTTAGGGTTTGTTAACCTAAAAGGGATAAAATTTGGGAAATTGATCTAAAGAAACCCTAATGAATATTAATGGAACCTTAATACAGATTAGAAACCCTAGAAAGTGAATCCAAGTCAATAAAGTAGATTCTTGATAAAGTGTGTAATAAATAGAGTACATATTCTTTTCAGGAATTATGTGATGATTGAATTACTTGCTTGGATCTGTTGAATGGCCTGATTGTATATACATGAAGTATATGTTGAATAATCTACATGCCTCATCAAATCAGGTATGTGGTTACGCTTATGAATAATGGCTCTAGTTTCATGGCGATTCCCGAAGTTTTAATCGGTTGCTTGAAAATAACTGTTGGATGTTTACTTATTTCATGCAACTATAAAGTGACTATGATTATCACTATAAATGTGCATATATAACTGACTAGATCTGGGTCCACCTCTATTGCTTTGAAAAGGCTAAGAAAAAAGGGGTAATCCTAGAGCAAGGTCTAGGTTACCGAGAGTTATAAATTGGGCTACCTACGTGTAGCGCCAGGAGACTCATTAGCCTGTCATGAGTTAAGGAGTGGGCTACTTATGAGGAGTGCCATGTGACTCAACCCTAGAAATTGGTTCACTTACAGGTGGATCATGAGGGGTTTAATGGGGACAACATAGAGGATAGGGTACTCTTGGATCGCAAAGTTATATCTAAAATGTAATCTTGGTTGTTAAATGATTAATTGAATACTTATAGTGTTAACATATTTACATAATCATTGTTTCCCCCACATACCAGCTTCAGCTGACTAACGTTTTGTTTGTCGACGTTTTAGGTACAAGCCAAAAGGAAAAATAGTAAAATGTCATATTGTGAAATACATGAAGTAAAATACAAGGAGGATTAGTTAGAGTAGAATCCTTAAGTGGATAGAAGTTTAGAGATCCAAGTTTTCAAAAAGGTATGCAAAAATTTATTTTCTTACAGCTTTTCAGTATAGTCTGCTAAAATTTGATAATTATTCTTGGTTAATTGTCGAACCTTTGATACGGTAGTTATGGGTGCGGCTTCGACCTCTCGGTCTCCCTTAATCGGGGGTTATTGGGAGGTGGGGTCAGAAAATTTGGTATCAGAGCGTAGGTTCCTCATTTAACCATTAATAATTATTAAATTTTACAAACTCCATAGAACCCAAGGGAGTTATTAGAGGATTATCCAAAAGACGGAGGTGTCTAGAAAAGGATCATGACTGGGGGCTGGCAATATTTTCCTCCGTACCGCTAGTCAGAATACGAGGACTCCCAGATCCGTGTGACTGCCTGGCCAAAGTCTTAGGGTATGAATCGAAATAAGATACCTTTAGGAGTTTCTCATCTTATTCATCCCTTCTCATCACAAATTCTGTTAAGGACCTTAAGATTAGGGTTTTCCCTCTTCTCCTCACCCTCTTAAGGTATGGGTAAGATTAATAAGGTCTAAGGAATCCTCCATAAAATTAATGAAAAGCATGTAAATAAGATGTCATGGACATAAGCTTAATAGATTAAGCGCAAACTAAAGAATAGATACATGCTTAGGTCGTATGACATAAGTTGTCATGTCCTCAGAAGAGACCTGAGGCTAGACCTTCTTGTCAGGAGGATAAGTTAGTCTCAGAGATAGAGATCTCCATTACAAGTAGAGACCTAGCACATCCTCTAAAGATGATGCTAACCCTAACCCTAAGTGAAGGTTAGAGAGAGATGAGTTAGACCAGGTGTTTGAAAGGACATACCTTTGGGATGCCATATGATCCATGGGTGACCTAGCACCTTTGGCAACCCAACCCTGGGAAGGGTCATGCATGTTAGGGTAAAGGATAGTTCCTTAGATGATGATGTTAGTGAAGGACCTTAGAAACCCTATGGGCTTATGCGAGTAGGGCATAGCATGCACCCAGGGTACGTTAGTAGTGTGAGCAAAGGGTTAAAACCCTGACCAGGAGAGTAGGAAGGATGGCCTATGAAATAAGCATAAAGAGCTATGGATAACCTTGAGCGAACATAAGTTTCATCCAGGTAGGGGCATGCTTTTGAGGTTGATCCCCCATGAAGAGGGGACCTCTAATGGTGTGGTTGGATGTAGGGTTATCTCTAGAGAGAGCAGGAAACCCAGCAAGAAGGTTGGAAGCCTAAAACCCCGAGATATAAGGAACAATGGATGATAGTGGTTGCCTCATGATCGATCCCTGGAGGTTGATGATGTCTTGGTTGCCTTTAGAGGGACCAAACCCTAGAGAGAGAAGATGAAGCTTCGGGTACCTATGTGCCTACGGTATAGGTGTTTACCTTCTGAGGTAGGAAGAAGAGTTCCTTAGACATAGAAAGGTTTAGTAACATGTTATGAGACCTTGTACCTTATTGGTTGTCCTTAAGGAGGACCCAACTCTAAGTGTTTCTCGAGTTGAAGGATGACAAGAAGTGCATGTCATGCCTTTTGCATGCTTGGTTTGTAGTTAAGAGATAGGGCATGCACTTGGACACCTACAAGGGAACCTAGGGTTCCTAGGCCCAATAGGGGAAGCAGTGTACCTAATGCTCATGACGATAATTAAGTTGTTATAGTTTTGAGCATGGTACTCCTCATAGAGGAAAAAGGGAAGTCCCTTAAGTTTAAGGTACGTTTGATGAACCCCCCCCCACAGATAGGTTAATGATAAAGGAAGGTATGATCCTGATCTAGCATTAGGGAAAGAGGACAAGTATGACCTAGCATGGTTCAGTAGGTGATCTACTTGTGCCTTAATAGCTTGCTAGGGTTAAGTAGGCTCATGTGGATGTAAACCCTAGACCTAAGAGCTTTTGTGACCTTGTTGTCAAGAGATAGTTTTCCTCCCATCCTAGGAGAGGGACCCCTTTGGTAGGGTGTATATCAATTTTGTTGGTTTAAGGTAACCTAAAGAGGTCTCATAGGATCTTGAGAAGCTAAGTGAAAAGTACATGGTATGAGAATGAACATGTAGACCCATAGATATCCATATCTAATTGCATATGAATGTGTTACCATGGAGGTAACCAGTATGGGGCTTGACCAAGGTAGGCAGGTTGCCATGATCCCTATGAAAGGATGAAAGCCAGCCCATGAATGCAAAAAGAGAGATGATGAAGACTTGGGTAAGGTTATAAGTGAACATGTACTATAATGGAGAATCCTAAGTCTATCCTAGGGTCAGGTAGGGATAAGACCGATGAAAGTAGGAGTTGCCTAATTCCCCAGTTGCAGATGACCATAGGGTCGGGAGGTAACATCTATCATTGTCTGAGGGCCATGGGTTAGGAGATTGATCACCTTCATGAACTCATGGGACCCAAAGGGCAAATGAGTAGAGCACTCCCTTGATGCATGAGGGAAGAGGGATGACCCCAAAAGAGCCGGTACCCTATAGACCTAGAGGATATGATCAAGGATATAAACCTCAGTAGGTTCAAGACTAGGTTGTTATCATGATGTCTGTGATGTAGAGACATATGTGACACGTTGCAACTTAGATTTAAAGGTGTACTGGCAAGGTGGGATGTACCATCTCTACTCTTGGAATAGGAAGAAGTCTGTATTTGGACTATAGCCAAATGCTTATTTCCTCTTGTTATGAGAGTGAGAGATAGGACATTACACATGCGACACACCAAGGATAAGAGATGATGTAGGTTGGAACGTTGCCACGAGAAATGGGGATAGAGAAGATAACCTACCCGGGTAAAGTGAATGATACATGGATGGTTTGCAAACACTAAGAGGAATGAGGTAGTCACCTTATGAGGAAGTTTTTATCATGAGCTATGTAGAACTTACAAGTTATATCAGGTTGAGTTTGATCACCATGATGATGAAATCAGAGAGTGTTCTGAATGAAGATAGACATAGAGTTTGAGGAGAGATGATAAGTGAAATACATGGAAGTGTATGTCTTCAACGTTACCTAATACCTAAGGATGTAAAGTAGTAATGGATGCTCTGGTTGAGATACATCTGACTTGTTTGACTAGAATCTAGAAGAGGTTATTTGGCTAACCCTAAGTTTGAAAAGGAGAGGTGTTTGGATAACACTCAGATGTAACAAGATTCATTGAAAAGTTAAGGGTTGTTTGGGTAGCCAGTCTAGTCCTTGATGCAATGAAAGGATGGTGGTAGAACCTCATATGCACTTCTTTGTAAAAGAAGGTGATGAAACCCCGACTAGAGTGGTTTAGGGTTTCGGAGGAATCGACCTTGAAGAATCATGACATACAGGAAATCATGATTGAAGATCACCATACACCGTGGTAAATGGAAATAGCACTTTGGATGCTTAAGATGAAGTTGCATGTGGTTTATGACCATGCAAGCCAGGAGGTAAAGGACGAACCCCAATAACCCAATGTATCGATATAGAGGACAAAAGAGTCCCTGAGAGGGAATGGGAGTTCATCACTATGGATGTTGTGATAGGTCTCCCCTAGACCAAGGAAGGTCGAGATGCAATATGGGTTATGGTAGATCGCCTTACCTAGATGACATAAGAAAGAAAGAGTGTTGTCAAGGGACAGATCAGGTTGAACTACTTATGAGAGAGATGGTTCAACTACACCATGATGCGAGTTTAAAAGTTCATGAGTATGACTTAAAGGTTCACTTCCATAAGGTGGAAGTAGGTACATGAAGAACTCAATGTTAGTATAGTTTATCACCCCTAACTATGGTTAATATGATCCAGACTAAAGGGTCTGATGAGAGCATACATGCTCATTCAGGGTGATAGCTAGATACAATTCTTGTCCTATGCAAGATGTGAAATTAAATACCATAGCCAGTATCGGGGTTTAAAGAAGCTCTATAAGAGAGGTTGTGTCGGTCACCACTTCAGTAAGGTGATGTTGGTGAAAGGACCATGTGGTGGTTAAAAAAGGGACCACAGTGTGTGTAAATGAAGTTGCTTTGATCGTGCAATGGCTGAAAGGAGCCTAGAGATGATAAGAGTTGTGAGCCGATGTAAAGTAGACTGACATGCAGTTCACTGTGGGAGGATATGTGACATGAAAATCCGACCCCTCTAAGTTATAACTAAGAGACCTGAGTCCCCGATATATGGGTTCTTTTGACATGATTTGGCGGAGAAGATTAAGTGTGACCTTACCCCTCAGGATAAAGAAATGTGTGATGAGTTCCATATGTCCAATGTAGAGCACTATATGAGGTACCCCGACCATGTGCTGAACAATGAACCTAGTTAGCCCCAAGGGAGGCTGAAATGGCCTGAGTCACTTGTGTAGTTTATAGACACCAGGATGAAAGAACTCACAGAAAAGAATATGTGATGATAAAGGTTCTTTGGAAGTGCCATGAGTACGGTAAAGCCAGATAGGGGCTAATGATGGACATGGAAAAGTCTTATCCTGAATTGTTTGTTTACTTGATAGAATTTTGAGGACAAAATTCCTATAAGAGGGGAAGGATGTTACAACCCCAATTTTTAGGTTCAATTGGTGGGAAATATAATTTCTCATATTAAAGATAATTGAACAAAGAATGGTATAATTTGTTTGGAATAAATGGATTTTGTTTACAATAGCCTTGATGTTTGTGTTGTGGGCTTTATTGGCTATTGGGCCCAAATAACAAGGAAATTCAATTAGTAAATGGATAATTGAATTTTTAAGAAAAGAAATATGTAGAAACCTCTAGAAGGCAAATCCAAAGAGGATTTCGTGCCTCTTGGGTTCCAAGGAGTCCAAAGTTGCATAAAAAGTGCAATAAGAAAAGAAAAGATCGATTACATATTTCTTTATTAAGAAAGAAATTTAAAATAATGATAAATAATTGGAAATGAGTAGAAAGAGGCATAAATGAGATTTCTTGGGGAAATTTCGTATCCATGAGGTTGCTAATATTAAAGGAATGCCAATGAGGAAAATAAAAGAGAAATAAAAAGAAATCCTCAAAAAGAGATATTTAAATGAGAAATAAACAAGATAATGTGAAATAATGCATAATGATGCGTCTAGAAGGATAATAAGTATCCAATAAAAAGATTTTCAAAGTAATGGAGTGTCTTGGGATACAAGGAGTCCCAATGAAGAGGAAAGAAAGAGAAAATACTAAAAAGGCAAAATAAGAGGATAATGTGTTGCATTATTAATGAATTATGTGGTATTGTTTAAAAGGATGATATTTTCTATAAAGGAAAATAGGATTTCGTGGTTAATGGATTAAAATGCAAGAACAATGATGATAAGAGAAAGGATTTTCGAAATCCTAATATCAGAGGAGGAAGGAATAATAAAGGAATATGAAAGAGAGAGAGAAACCTGCTTTTAGTGAAGGAATATAATTCCTATTAGGATTAGGCTTTAGTCCTTCATGGGCAATCATGTTGGGGCAGAAGGGACCCTCATCTATAAAAGGGTAGACGCTTTGGATGAGACCAAGCAGTTTCCTTGCATCTCTCTCTCCTCTCTGTCTTCTTCTTCATCAAAACCCTAACCTTTGAAGAATGACTCTATCTTTAGAACAACGAGGAGCAATGGAGTCCTCAACAGAAGAGGGATGCCATACGATGTCAGAAGGGTGCACAACCAACATCCTTGGGCTCCGATGCAAGTGCAACAGCCACAGCATGGCTGCGTGCTAGCTCCAAATTGCAGACCTGACCAACCTGTTTTAGCGAGGTTGTCTGCGAGTGGAGAGAACCCTTGGATGCGTGGGGATGCAGGAGGAGTAGGGCAATGAATTCCGGCGAAGATTCATGCCTTGGAGATGCGGGAAACGATCTCAAAATCGCTGCAGCACAGCTATGGATCGTAGGTTCCGAACCCTGCACCCGGTCATCTGGGTCATGGTTCAGAGATGGGGCAAGTGCGATGGAGCTTGCCAGAGGTAGGGCGGCACTGCCCAGTGCCCTTCGGGTCCAGGAGGGGGAAGAGAGGTCACCCCAATCGCGGCAAGGGCTGCGATCGACGACCAGTTCGCACGTTGCAAGGTTGAAGATAACTTGGATTTGCATTGGACCGTTCTACCCCTCTAGGGTATGAAGCAGCATCAACTTAAGCGGGGGCAAATATGTAATTTGGTTATATTTCCAAATCCACAACGTTGCATGGACTGAGATGACGTGGCGCGATCTCATTGGTTGTGGTAAGTGATTTATTGCTAAAATCATATCTAATGATTGGTAACTCCGATTGGGACAAGTAATATATGAATTTTGATCAGAAGAACACAAGGAATCCAATAAAAATAGTTTTATAGCCTGAATCTGATCATAGTTCGGAATGTAGTGTAAATTATCATCTTTAATGAATTAAAGATTAAGAAACCCTATTTTGAAATGAATAAAGTGTTTAATAGGGTTTAATGGATCACTAGAGTTGATGTTAACCTGTTAAATGTAAAAAGGTATATTATGTTCAAAAAGGAAGAACTTTGCACATGATTAGTCTAATTTAGAGTTTATGTGCGTAAATGTGCTGGAATGTGAAAAGTACATAAATTATCATCTTTAATGATTTAATTAAGGAAAAACCCTTAGATTTTATGATAGATGGACTTAATGACGTTATTTGGATAATTCAAGCTGATATTAACCTGTTGATAATAAAAGTGAAAATGGATCTAAAAGATGATCTTTTTATATAATTGGCTTAATTTAGGGTTTCATGCATGATTATGCATTAATGAGCTTGAAAACCCTAATTTAGGTGAATATGTCTTTTAATTTATTTAATTGTTCAAATCCATGAATAAATAGGGAGGTGATGATCCTAAGTCAATTTGGGTATAAAAGACTATTAAAATGGATAGATGAGCAATTAAAGTTCATATAAATGGAAAAGAGTATTTTAGGGTTTGTTAACCTAAAAGGGATAAAATTTGGGAAATTGATCTAAAGAAACCCTAATGAATATTAATGGAACCTTAATACAGATTAGAAACCCTAGAAAGTGAATCCAAGTTAATAAAGTAGATTCTTGATAAAGTGTGTAATAAATAGAGTACATATTCTTTTCAGGAATTATGTGATGATTGAATTACTTGTTTGGATCTGTTGAATGGCTTGATTGTATATACATGAAGTATATGTTGAATAATCTGCATGACTCATCAAATTAGGTATGTGGTTACGCTTATGAATAATCGCTCTAGTTTCACGGCGATTCCCGAAGTTTTAATCGGTTTCTTGAAAATAACTGTTGGATGTTTATTTATTTCATGCAACTATAAAGTGACTATGATTATCACTATAAATGTGCGTATATAACTGACTAGATCCGGGTCCACCTCTATTGCTTTGAAAGGGCTAAGAAAAAAGGGGTAATCCTAGAGCAAGGTCTAGGTTACCGAGAGTTAGAAAATGGGCTACCTACGTGTAGTGCCATGAGACTCATTAGCCTGGCATCAGTTACGGAGTGGGCTACTTATGAGTAGTGCCATGTGACTCAACCCTAGAAATTGGTTCACTTACAGGTGGATCATGAGGGGTTTAATGGGGACAACATAGAGTATAGGGTACTCTTGGATCGCAAAGTTATATCTGAAATGTAATCTTGGTTGTTAAATGATTAATTGAATGATTACAATGTTAACATATTTACATAATCAGTGTTTCCCCCACATACCAGCTTCGGCTGACTGACGTTTTTTTTGTCGGCGTTTTAGGTACAAGCCAAAAGGACAAATAGTAAAACGTCATATTGTGAAATACATGAAGTAAAATACAAGGAGGATTAGTTAGAGTAGAATCCTTAAGTGGATAGAAGTTTAGAGATCCAAGTTTTCAAAAAGGTATGCAAAAATTTATTTTCTTACAACTTTTCAGTATAGTCTACTAAAATTTGATATTTATTCTTGGTTAATTGTCGAACCTTTGATCCGGTAGTTATGGGTGCGGCTTCCACCTCTCGGTCTCCCTTAATCGGGGGTTATCGGGAGGTGGGGTCATAACAACTCAAGTAAACACATTAAATCTAATGAGTGGAATTGTTTATCATCATCAAAATAAGGGTTTGGTGAATTTAGACCTTGAGTCAACATCCTCCCCCTTTATGAAGATGAAAAGCCATTCCATAAATGTATTTGAAAGCATTTAAGTAAAATCATAACTTTGGAGAAAGCTATGAGTTTCAATAGAATTGATTTCATATGCTCCCCCTCAATTGATGCTTATGGATTTCAATTACTCCCCCTCAATTGATGCTATTTCTCTTGCATAGTTAATTTTCATAAAATTTATAGAAAATATGTCTTCTACTCATATATGTCTTCTCATATGTCTTTTCCTCTTCACATAAGACATGTCTTCTCCCCCTTTGTCATTTTAAAAAGTTAGGGGTTGAAGAGCTAAATCATAACTTGTTAGAAAACTGAGTGTAGAAGAGCAAAACACTAGGGGCTTGTCCAAGCAATGTATATAAAATAAATTAAGACATGTAGTAGAACAAGCCTAGATGCAGTTTTAGCAAACTATGCAGATAAGGCTATGTGATGTGCAACAATTGGAGTTACATTATATGTAGAAACTAGAGCACCTGAAGAATTTATGCAGATATTGAGATTTCTACTTCAATACCAAATTTTGATGAAAGTCTAGTGTTTTTTTAGAGAAATGGTCTTCTCAGCAAGACTCATGGCAAATTCATGATCCATGATGTTTTTTAAGTGAATTCCTTAATATTAAAGGTCAAAATCACATTTTATTAGTTTTATCCAATACTTTATGTTATATACCAGTTGATTTGTTAGATACCAATTGATGAACAAGACTCAAACTACTTGTATATGAACTACTGATACATGATATCACAAGTTAGGACTATTAGAAGGATCTAGATCATAGAAAAATATGCACAATATGAGTAGATGTAGAGAAATATCCAATCAAAGAAATATGAAATTTCAAAAGCATAAAACAATATTACTCACTAACAAATTTGCATAATTACCAAAAAAATGATTACCACTAAGAAACTCAAGGTTGCATAAAAAATATGCAACTAGGTAGATGTAGCGAGTTAGAGCACATCAGAAGTAATTTTAAATACAACCAAGAGATTGAAAGTGAATATCATAAAAACATGCATAAAAACTCAAGATAAGTAATTGCAAGATAAAAATATACCAATTCATAGCAATTAAAAAGATAGAGTTGTATGCAAGATACACAATTTAAAGCATAGAAATTTGCATATCATATAGTGTGATAAAGTGACTTTTCTAATTTATTTTATGCTTTGTTCCTTTAATCTTTAATCTATTTCAAAACCCTAACTCTCCTAAAGATTCTTTGATCACACAAAGATTGGAATTTCGAGCCCAAACTTTACCAACACGTGGGGTAGGTTATGGTGAAGCTATGGTCCAAATTTCATGTCAATTGGACATTCATAGCCCTCTCTACGAATTTTCAAAGATTTCACAATGTTTCTTTCCTTTTTAAATCGCATCAATATACAAACTAATGTATTTGATCATCTGATGGGCATTTTACCCTGTCACACAGAGCCGAGGGTAGCAATCCACGTCTTCACCTCCCTGAGCTACCCTGGCCACCCGATGGCACACCCACGGATCTAAAGAAGGATCAGACGGCCATGGGGTCATCCCCAACCTCCGGTCAACCCGGGGAGACATGGCTACAACCACGAGTTTGAACTCCAACCACAATCTTTGCCCCTACCCACTCTCGCAAGAATCCAACCAAGGAGAATGACTCCCCTCGCCTCCACGAACCCGACGACCCCACACACGACCTCCAGAGAGGACCACACCCCTCTCCACGACCTCGTCGGTGTAACCTGTTCTCCAACCACCGCGGAACCCAATTGGGCATTTGCGATTAACTCACCCCCACCTCTATTTAAGCACACCTTTTCCTTCTTTGACCTCCCTTTGATGTCCCTAGAGGTTCATTTCACCTGGAACGAGTACCCCTCGCCCCAAGCTCAGTGCTTCTCACCTCAGCCCTTCCCGCCGCCGTCGAGCTACTGGGCAGGCTACTCCTAGCCTCCTCTTTCACCTCTGATAGCTCGCCGAGCTCCGCATCACTCTCCTCTAGCCTACCGATGCCTTAGTGCCGAGGTACCTCGCCTGCTGCTCCCCCCTTCCATCTCCCTCCACCGTGAGTTGTGCAGCTCGTCGGTCATCTTGTCGACCTGACATCGCAGGAGGAGCCACGCCCCGACACCAACCCGTCCAGCTGCCGGAAGCTCCACGAACGTAACCTGGCCTTCACCCGCACACGAAGAAGTCCCAGCTGCTGAAGAGGGCTCGCCGAAGATTGTGTCACCCACCTGCTGTGAAGCTTTGAGCAAGGAGAAGGAGGGACTCGCCTGGCTTAGTTGGACCAATCACGCGAGTCCACATCAGTCCAAGTGGACGAACCACAATCCGCCAAGTAAGCAGCCTTTAACCCACCACAGCCGTCTTAAACTTATGCGTGCGAGATCTCGACCGTTGGATCTGAACATCCAACGGTCCACACTTTTTCTATTTTCATTTATCAACTGGAAATTCAGTTTATGACCTAATCTTAGGAAATTCATTAAAAATGGTAGGAGTGTCAGAAAAATACGAATAAATACTCCATTTTGATCAACAAAATGCAAGGATCATGAATCTGACATCTTTGGACCCTAAATATGATTCCAATAAATACTCATGTTTATTTTTGTCTATATCTTGTTTAATTATTTAGAAAATACTCGAACCTGTTTAAATCACCAAAAACCTGTGATCATCATATTTTGCATCTATATTATTATGGAATGATCAGATCCAAATATTGTGACTCAATTATCAATCAAACCTAATTATCACTCTCTTCCCTATTTGGACTTATCAATATGTGCATATTTAACCATCATGATTTAAAGACCATGATTCTGACCTTATAAACCTACTCTAATGCGACATTCATGATCTTGGATTCAAATCCATGCTCAAAGACTCATACTAAACTCTAATGACTCCAAAACTATAAAAGGGCCTTTTTATACACTCTTTAGAATAATGGTAATTTGAACAATATAACTAATAAATACCAAATCTCCAATAATTTCAGGAAATCAAAGGTACCAGTGAGGAGCATCTCAGGACTCCCCACTTCTGAGTAGAAGGTATGCCATTACCTCCCACTTGGTCATTATGTTCCTTGTTTGTGATGTATAAATGTAATGAAGTAATCCTATGAGTATATCTAATTTCTAATTTAGAAATATATGTTGCATGTTTTCCTATAGTTATGAATATGATCACCAAGAACTAAATGTAACTGAACCGACATGTGATGAGCACTAAATCTCTTTGGTAGAATAGTGCCTTGAACAGTAGTACTAAATCTCTTTGGCAAAATAGTACAATGAGCACTAAATCTCTTTGGTAGAATAGTGCACCTCAAAGTAGTACTAGATCTCTTTGGCAGAATAGTACAATGAGCACTAGATCTCTTTGGTAGAATAGTTCATGTGATCGAGCAATTACTCACATATTGGTTGAAAATGGCTAAAACATGAGATTCTTGTGTTTATGACATTTTTTTTCTCTTACAATAAGTGTGTTGTTGATATATTATAAGTTTTTCCTTTCCATTACCAAGTGATTATCGTTTTCCCTTGATTTGTTGCCAAGTTTAATTGTGAGGTATAATTAAATGACGCGGAGGCGTACTCAATACAATATATTTATATATTGTGTTGACGCGTACCAATTGCATATGTTTTATAGGTACTTTCTGCTTATGATGCTCATGATGAAAGGAAGATGATGTCACTACTCTATATGCTGGCTCACAAAATCAGATCTATCATGGGGATGCTAAAGCTAAATGGGACTCTTAGATTATGTTCTTTTCTTCTGTAATTAGTTTCTCATGTATTAAGTTTCTTCTGTAGCACTCCTATGCCTTCGGGCCCCTATGTAATGAACAATTTGGTTTATGTATGGAAGCTCTTATTCAGTGCATTTATATATTCATGTGTTTGATCCACTCAGGGACGGGAAACTTTAACTCTATTGTACACCTTATGTTGGTGCCTGAGGTGTACAGTGGAGTTAGGTTGTTAACCCGTGACAGATGGTATCAGAGCAGGCACATGAATCAATATAGGTGTATCGAATAATTAGTAACCTTACCTAGACCTAAGGTAACCCACATTTAGCAGTAAATTGCCGAGGTGTCTAGAAGGGTACGTTGCAGAAGGTTTTGACATAATCACTCTCCCCATACGTTTTCACGGTGCGAGGGTTCCCGCCGCAAGCTATCTTCCTGGCTAACGCAATTATTGTTAAAGTGGGTACCCTTACCTTAGAAAAATCTTTCCTCTCATCTTTTCTCAATTAAGGACTACCCCTAGCCAACCTATTTAGTAAATAATACACACTAGGCTTCTCATCTACTTTCTCTCTCATGACCATGATCAATGATATACTCTCTCTATTAGGTGGGTAGATTAGGAGAAATGGGAACAACTAAAAGACATGAAATTTTTTTTTTGGAAAAATACATGCCATGATTACTAAATCTTTATTGGTTGCATTATGATCTATCTTAAATAAATCTCTAAACTATCTTTTATACAAACTTGTAGATGCCTCCAAAAACTAGGTCCAAGAGAATAAGGTCTAACGATGGCTCTGGTGATGAATCTCAATCATGCCCTAGTAAGACCATGGCTATAGGCAAATGGGAAGAACAAAAGAAGGTCATGTTGGAATGCATGCATGCCCTAGCCCTAAAAGAAACCAACAATAGTGCCTCATCCTCTAGGACCGACCATGAAACCACCATTAGTGACTTCCTTAAACTCAAACCCGAAACCTTTCATGGAGAAGACTTAGGTGAAGTCCTAGATAAAGTTGATGCATGGATCATATCTGTTGAAAATGCCTTTAGAGCCCTTAAGTGTCCTGAGGAAGATAAGGTCACCTTTTCTACCTACCAACTTAGGGGGTCCGCAAAATTGTGGTGGGAAAATTATTACCATACACGAGCACTTCCAGATGCCCCCATAGGTTTGGAGGAATTTAAGGGGATCTTTACCAACCGTTTCATGCCCATATCATCTAGGAAGGAGAAGAAGAAACAGTTCAATAACCTAACCCAAGGAAACCTATCTGTTGCTGACTATGTTAGGGCCTTTAGACTCCTAGAGCGTCATGCTTGCAACCTTGATGAAGATGAAAAGATTGAACACTTCATAGATGGCCTTAACCAAGAAATCAAAGTTCACCTTTGCACCTCCACCCATCCTACCTTTGAAGATGCCATCAACAATGCCCTTACCCAAGAAAGAACCTTAGGGAAGAGCAAAACACCAAGCTTGGGATACCTAGGTTTAACTGATGCATTCGTCACCAAGGGCAAGGAGAAGGAAAAGGATAAGAAGAATCCTAATAGCCATGCATGGGAAGAGGAGGAAATCACCATAGAGGTCAATCATACCGAGGCGGACCAAATAGAGGAGGCTGAGGCTGAGGTGGGCCATTCCGAGGGCCTCCACCTAATGCTACCAGATGTAGGAACTGTGGGGGTATTCACCCTGGAAGATGCAAGTATGATAAACCTATTTGTTTCAATTGCAAACCAGAGGGACACATGAGGGACAACTGCCCTAATCTGGCACATTGGATGAATCAGAATCATAATGCCCTCCCAAATTAGCCTGGATCTCCACCTACTCAGCCAGCTGTCCCTATAGCTCAGGCTCAGCCAGAACATCGTCAGGGCCGAGTCTTTGCAATTGATGCAGAGGAAGCTAAGGCCAATGACAACCGTTTGATTGAAGGTAATAATGTTAATAATTCTTTATTGTGATAAATCTTTGAAAACCATGATCTCATATAAAATCATAATGTAGGTATGATATGTCTCCAAGATCATCTTGTTGTGGCCCTATTTGATTCAGGATCAACACATACCTTCATATCTAGAAATCTTGCTTCCATGCTCAAGTTAGAGATCAATGATCTAGGTTATATCTTGGATGTGATGACTCCCAGTGGCAGAATTTATACTTCTCTTCAGAAAACCAAAACCTTGCCTTTTTCTTTTAGCAGTCATAAATTTCAATCTGCTTTCATTCTTCTTGATATGGAGGATTTTGACTTAATTTTGGGGATGGTTTGGCTCTTTTCCAACTTTTCTATGCTTGATTGTCGAGGCAAGAAAGTAGTCTTTTATGCACCCAATTATAAACCTTTGACTATTTCTGGGAGAAAAGAAAGAAACCGAAATATGATTATTTCTTCTTTTAAAGCTAAACCTTTGATAGCCAAAGGATGTAGAGCCTATCTTGCTATTATATATGTGCCTGATCCTAAGGTGAGACCTATAGAGAGCTTGGATGTGGTGAGAGTTTACCCAGACGTTTTTCCTGAGGAGCTTCCAGGGCTGCCTCCAGATTGTGAGATTGAGTTCTCAATTGAGTTAGCACCGGGAACCACACCAGTCTCTAAGGCACCTTATAGGATGGCACCTTCCGAACTTGCATAGCTCAAGAAACAACTAGAGGAACTTCTTGATAAAGGCTTCATCCATCCTAGTACTTCTCCTTGGGGTGCTCCTGTTCTTTTTGTTAAAAAGAAAGATGGGTCAATGCGAATGTGTATTGATTATCGCATGATCAACCAAGCCACCATTAAAAATAAATATCCCCTCCCAAGAATTGATGACTTGTTTGACTAGCTTCGTACTGCCACTGTGTTCTCCAAGATTGACCTTAGATCAGGTTATCATCAATTATGAGTAAAAGATTGTGATATTCCAAAGACAACTTTCAGAACTAGATATGGACATTATGAATTCGTGGTGATGCTGTTTGGCTTGACTAATGCTCCCAGAGTATTTATGAATCTGATGAATATTGTCTTCCAGCCACTCCTTGACAGCTTTGTTGTGGTCTTCATTGATGATATTCTTATATATTCAAATTTTGTTGATCAACATCATGAACATCTTTAGAAAGTCCTTGATGTTTTGAGAGCCCAGAAATTGTATGCTAAATTATCTAAATGTGAGTTTTGGATTGACCAAGTTATGTTTCTTGGCCATGTCATTTCGGGTGGAAAAATTTCTGTTGACCCTGCCAAAGTTTTAGCTATCCTTGATTGGAAACCCCCTACCAATGCTTCTGAAATTCGTAGCTTCCTTGGCCTAGCCGGTTATTACCGTCGTTTCATCCTTAATTTCAGTAAAATAGCCCTACCCATGACTAAACTTACCGGAAAATATGTCAAATTCGTTTGGACTCCTGAGTGTGAGGCTAGTTTCCAAAAATTGAAATCTCTCTTGACTTCTGCTCCTATTTTGACCCTACCTTCTGGGAATGATGGCTTTGTAATATATTCTGATGCTTCTAAAATGGGTCTGGGTTGTGTCCTCATGCAAGAAGGTAAAGTTGTTGCCTACGCCTGTAGACAATTGAAACCTAATGAGGTCAATTATCCAACTCACAATTTGGAATTAGCTGTCATTGTCTATGCTCTCAAAATCTGGAGGCATTATCTATATGGTGCTACTTTTCATATATTAACAGACCACAAAAGTCTCAAATACCTCTTGAATCAGAAGGACCTCAATCTTCGACAAAGGAGATGGTTGGAGTATCTCAAAGATTATGATTTCACGATTGCATGTCATCCAGGAAAAGCCAATGTGGTAGTTGACGCTCTTAGTCGTAAGAAGTTGATTTGTGCATCAATGCATCTGGAACCTTCATCTTCTGGGTCATCTCAAGAAGAATCTAGCTCTATTATTTTGGTGAATATCAATATTATTCCTAGTCTTCTTTCTAAACTCTTGACGTCCCAAAAGAACAACCCTAGCTTGGAGGAGATGACAGCTCTCGTGGATAAGCCCCAGACACATCTATCTGTTGGTCTGGACGGTGGACTAAGGTACAAGCACAGGATGTGGGTACCTCAAGAGTCAGAGATTAAGAAGTATATCCTGCAAGAGGCACATGGTTCTAAGTATTCCATACATCCTGGATCTACTAAGATGTATAAGGACCTGCAGAGACACTTTTGGTGGAAAGGTATGAAGAATGATATAGCAGAATTTATCTCTATGTGTCTCACTTGCCAGCAGATTAAGGCCAAGCACCAACGTCCCGGTGGTCTATTACAACCCTTACCAATTCCCGAATGGAAATGGGAAAAGATCACCATGCATTTCGTGGTGGGACTACCCAGGACTAGGAAAGTTTATGATGCAGTTTGGGTCAGAGTGGACTGTTTGACCAAGTCTGCACATTTCTTACCTATACAGACTACGACCAAGGTTCCTGAGCTTGCTGAGTTGTATATTAAGGAGATTGTATGGATGCATGGAGTACCAGTTTCTATTGTTTCAGATCGGGATCCAAAGTTCACATCACATTTATGGAAGCAGGTGCAAAATGAGTTGGGTACACAGTTGAATTTTAGCACAGCATATCATCCCCAAACTGATGGCCAGTCAGAACGCACTATCCAAATCTTGGAGGATCTTCTCAAAGCATGTGTTTTAGATTGGGGAGGATCGTGAGATTACTACCTTCCATTAGCAGAGTTCGCTTACAATAATAGCTATCAATCTAGTATTGATATGCCACCTTATGAATCTCTCTATGGTAGGCCATGTAGATCCCCTCTCCATTGGGATGAAGTCGGAGAAAGGAAAATGCTAAAGTCTGAAGAGTTACAATTATATGCTGACAAGGTGTCCTTGATCAAGAAGAGGTTGAAATGGGCCCAGGATCGTCAGAAGTCATATGCGGATGCACACAGGTCTGACAGACAGTTTAATGATGGTGACTATGTATTCTTAAAGATTAGACCCATCTGTGCCATAGCAAACAACAAAGGGAAGCTTAGTCTGAGATATGTGTGTCCTTTTGAAGTTCTGGAGCACATTGGTGAAAGTGCTTATCGACATGCTCTTCTTCCGTAGTACAACATGATGCACAATGTTTTTCATATATCCAACTTGAAGCAGTATGTAAAAGATGATAGTCATGTGCTGAATCACGAACCTCTTGAGTTGCGAGAGAATCTCTCTTATCTGGAACAACCTATAAAGATTCTCGACTCCAGGGTCAAAGAGCTCAGGAATAAGCAGATCCCGATGGTAAAGGTGCAGTGGAACTATCATGGTGCAGAAGATGCAACCTGGGAACTACGAGCAGATATGGAGCAATGTTTTCCTCACCTCTTTCATCCAGTTTAATTTTGCAGACAAAATTTCTTTTAAGGTGAGTAGGATGTGATAAAGTGACTTTTCAAATTTCTTTTATGCTTTGTTCCTTTAATCTTTAATCTATTTCAAAACCCTAACTCTCCTAAAGATTATTTGATCACTCAAAGATTGGAATTTCGAGCCCAAACTTTACCAACATGTGGGGTAGGTTATGGTGAAGCTATGGTCCAAATTTCATGTCAATTGGACATTTATAGCCCTCTCTACAAATTTTCAAAGATTTCACAATGTTTCTTTCCTTTTTAAATCGCATCAGTATACAACCTAATGTCTTTGATCATCTGATGGGCATTTTACCCTGTCAAGCCGAGCCGAGGGTAGTGATCCGCATCTTCACCTCCCTGAGCTACCCTGGCCACCCGATGGCACACCCACAGATCTAAAGAAGGATCAGACGGCCATGGGGTCGTCCCCAAACTCGTGGCTACAGCCACAAGTTTGAACCCCAACCACGATATTTGCCCCTACCCACTCTCGCAAGAATCCAACCTAGGAGAACATCTCCCCTCGCCTCCACGAACCCGACGAACCCACACACGACCTCCAGAGAGGACCACACCCCTCTCCACGACCTCGTCAGTGTGACCTGTTCTCCAACCACCGCGGAGCCCAATTGGGCATTTGCGATTCATTCACCCCCACCTCTATTTAAGCACACCTTTTCCTTCCTCAGCCTCCCTTTGACATCCCTAGAGGTTCATTTCACCTGGAACGAGTACCCCTCGCCCCGAGCTCAGTGCTTCTCACCTCAGCCCTGCCCGCCGCCGTCGAGCTACTGGGAAGGCTACTCCCAACCTCCTCTTTCACCTATTACAGCTCGCTGAGCTCCACATCACTCTTCTCCATCCTACCGACACCTCAGCACCAAGGTACCTCGCCTACTGCTCCCCCCTTCCATCTCCCTCTGCCGGGAGCTGTGCAGCTCGCCGGTCATCTTGTCCACCCGGCATCGCAGGAGGAGCCACGCCCCGACACCAACCCGTCCAGCTGCGAGAAGCTCCCACAAACGTAACCTGGCCTTCACCCGCACACGAAGAAGTCCCAACTGCTGAAGAGGGCTCGCCGGAGATCGTGTCACCCACCTGCTGTGAAGCTTTGAGCAAGGAGAAGGAGGGACCCGCCTGGCTTAGTTGGACCAATCACGCGAGTCCACGTCAATCCAAGTGGACGAACCACAATCCACCAAGTAAGCAGCCTTTGACCCACCACAACCGTCTTAAACTTATGCGTGTGAGATCTCAACTGTTGGATCTGAATATCCAACGGTCCACACTTTTTCTATTTTCATTTATCAACTCAAAATTCAGTTTATGACCTAATCTTGGGAAATTTGTTAAAAATAGTAGGAGTGTCAGAAAAATACGAATAAATACTCCATTTTGATTATAAAAATGCAAGGATCATGAATCTGACATCTTTGGACTCTAAATATGACTCTAATAAATACTCATGTTTATTTTTGTCTATATCTTGTTTAATTATTTAGAAAATACTCGAACCAGTTTAAATCACCAAAAACCTGTGATCATCATCTTTTTGCATCTATATTACTATGGAATGATCAGATCCAAATATTGTGACTCAATTATCAATTAAACCTAATTATCACTCTCTTCCTTATTTGGACTTATCAATATGTGCATATTTAACCATCATGATTTAAAGACCATGATTCTGACCTTATAAACCTACTCTGATGCGACATTAATGATCTTGGACTCAAATCCATGCTCTAAGACTCGTAGTCAACTCTCATTACTCCAAAACTATAAAAGCTCCTTTTTATACACTCTTTAGAATAATGGTGATTTGAACAATATAACTAATAAATACCAAATCTCCAATAATTTCAGGAAATCAAAGGTACCAGTGAGGAGCATCTCAGGACTCCCCACTTCTGAGTACAAGGTACGCCATTACCTCCCACTTGGTAATTATGTTCCTTGTTTGTAATGTATAAATGTAATGAAGTAATCATATGAGTATATCTAATTGCTAATTTAGACATATGTGTTGCATTTTTTCCTATAGTTATGAATATGATCACCAAGAACTAAATGTAACTGAACCGACATGTGATGAGCACTAAATCTCTTTGGTAGAATAGTGCCTTGAACAGTAGTACTAAATCTCTTTGGCAGAATAGTACAATGAGCACTAAATCTCTTTGGTAGAATAGTGCACCTCAAAGTAGTACTAGATCTCTTTGGTAGAATAGTACAATGAGCACTAGATCTCTTTGGTACAATAGTGCATGTGATCGAGCAATTACTCACATATTGGTTGAAAATGGCTAAAACATGAGATTCTTGTGTTTATAACATTTTGTTTTCTCTTGCAATAAGTGTGTTGTTGATATACTATATGTTTTTCCTTTCCATTACCAAGTGATTATCGTTTTCCCTTGATTTGTTGCCAAGTTTAATTGTGAGGTATAATTAAATGATGCGGAGGCGTAATCAGTACAATATATTTATATATTGGGCTGACGTGTACCAATTGCATATGTTTTATAGGTACTTTCTTCTTATGATGCTCATGATGAAATGAAGATGATGTCACTACTCTATATGCTGGCTCACAAAATCAGATTTATCATGGGGATGCTAAAGCTAAATGGGACTCTTAGATTATGTTCTTTTCTTCTGTAATTAGTTTCTCATGTATTAAGTTTCTTCTGTAGCACTCCTATGCCTTCGGGCCCCTATGTAAGAACAATTTGGTTTATGTATGGAAGCTCTTTATTCGGTGCATTTATATATTCATGTGTTTGATCCACTCAGGGACGGGCAACTTTAACTCTATTGTACACCTTATGTTGGTGCCTGAGGTGTACAGTGGAGTTAGGTTGTTAACCCGTGACATATAGGTATCAAGGGAGTTCCATAGAATAAGGCTATTAATTGAGAGGGAAATTCTCATCCAAAAAGCCATCTGTATATTCTATGCTTAGTGTTGGCTGTTGAGTTTCTGGATTGAACTTCGTGGCTAACAACAACTATCGGCAAACCCATTGGTGCTTGTCAGTTGTTGAGTTTTCTCTGGACAAACTCGACACACAACAATTGTTGTAAAAAAAGCACATATATTTAAAAAAACATATATGGATGTATGATAAAAATAAAAACAACATCCAAACATATATAAGCAAGTTAGTAAAGTACTATAAAAGCATCCATGATAGTTTTTGAGCAATAAAGTTATGAGAATCACAATATACCAATCTGGACTCAAAAATCGTATACAAAGTGCATACAAACTTGACAAAACAAGCTATGTTTGGATATGAGTAAGAATACCACTACCTCTATTCTTATTATTTTTCCCATTTTTTTCCAACCCATATACTCTCACCTTTCTTCTTTCATGTGGATTGAGAAACAAATTCACAAATCAATGGCTCAAGTCAATCCATTAGCAAGTGACATACAAGAAGAAAGATGAAACAATTCCCAATCATATTTTTGGATCCAAAGGGGTTAGCTTAGAAAACCAAGTCCTATGTCTTTTGTTTGATTTCCTAAAAGGGAAATATGTAAAATAATTACCATTATTATTACAAATGATTGAAAGTGTCCATAGCCTTTGACCTAGAGGATTCTCCATGGAATGTTGAAGGTTCTTTGTCTTTGTTGTTCCTCTGTATATTATCAAGTCCAATACCATCTATACCCATTTGTTTGGTAGTATGGTCTAGGATTTGATTAAGATTCTTTTTGTCATCAACTTTGCAAAGAGGATCTCAAACTATGATTATCATGCATAAGAGAAGTAATAGTGGAAGACAATTGATTCATATCATCTCTAACATAAAAAAGATTGGTTTTTAAGCAAATAGATTTTGTTATATAAGAATGTTTTTCAATAGGAAGAGACAACAATATTCTCTCTACTAGTAAAGTAGAAAACTACTGAAGGACATTGATTTTACTAAGTAAGGAAGCATTTACATTTGTAAGAAAAGTAATCTTATAAATATAAACATTATTTTCATATTCTATTCCTGGCAAAATAAAGTATTTGTCCTCATTTTTAGTTTTAAGAACATCATCAAGCATGAGAGAATTCACAATATTACTATGCTCTTCATTAGAATTACACATAAGAGGTTCAACTTCTATAAATGTAATCTTATCATGTAAATTACAATTTTCAAGTTTAAGAACATGTACTTGTTTGAAGATAAGTATTTTTTTCTATCTCAACACTATTGAATTTCAATTGAAGTTATACAAAAGACATTTGGATATCATTAAAATCATCATGCAAAAAAATGTTCACATGTTCAAGATCATCTTTTTCATCATGTAAGCTATCAACAATCTTAGCTAGCTTTTTCTTTTTATGCCTAGTAGACTTAAGAGAGGCATGAGTAGCAACTATAATGGAAATTAATGATTATTTATATAAGGATTTTAGATTTACCTCATTTGAATCTTCATTTTATCTTGCCATGAGAGAAAAATGGCATCCTCCACCATCACTAGAGCTTGAGAAAGATCCTCAACAAAAATCTTCACTTGATCTTAAGTTGGAGGAGTCACCAGAGATTTTTTGCCATTTCTCCTTCTTCTTGTGCTTCTCTTCCCATTCCTTATGATGATGGGTCTTTTTTTGAGTTGTGGGTAGTCTTCCTTGAAGTGACCCTTCTTTCCTCATTTAAAGCACTAGGTGGAGGAAGAAGAGTTGCCTTTATGAAATCTTCCTTTAGATTACATGACATCTTATACAACTTGAGAAGATGGAGAATCTTGCCTAACAATAGCTTCAACTTGGGCTTTTATTTCAGCTTTATTCTTTCAGTTCATCTCTTTCTTTTCTTCTCTTTGTTCTTCCTCTTGCTTTTCAAGTTTCACTTCAAATTCTTGTAGATTTCCTATGAGCTCTTCAATAGGAATTTCACCAAGTGAATTTTTTTCTTAAATGGTAGTCACCTTTGTTTCCCACCTCTTGGGGAGAGTTCTAAGGATTTTTGAATTTATATTTCCTTTATCCATAGGATGACCTAAGATGGAAAGACCATTTACAATTGCGTTGACCATTGCATGCATATCAACTATCATTTCCTCCTTTCCCATCTTGAAGTTTTCAAGGAGACCGTTGAGCATATAGACTCTACTTTCCTTCACTAGATTTGTGCCTTCATAAGTGACACATAGCTTTCTCCATATCTCATAGTCTGTGTCACAACAAGAAAGCTTCTTGAACTTGGTGGGGAAATGAGAGGCAGAGGACGTTGATGGATCTTTCTTTCAAGGTTGATTTCTTCAAAGTAGCCCCATCCCAATCTTCTACATTTATCTCCAATTGCTTGTATAAAAGATCCACTATTCTCCATCGCTCAAGACTTGATACTTGGTGTATAATTGTAATCTTCTCTTCCAATAGAAAAAGTTTATCCCATCAAAGAATGGAATGTTGATGTAGTATCTGTCAGCTTAATAATCTCCCATATTCTCCTACTTGTGGAAGAATTGCTTGGAGAAGACAATCTCTAATACCAATTGTTAGATCAATGATGGGAACTAAAGGTGGGATGAATAGAGATAAGACCACTTAAACAAAATTCATTAGACCTTCAATTTATATCCTAAGATAATGTCAAATATATGAAGTTTGAGTCCAAATAAACATGCATAGAAAGGGAGAGAGAGATTGAACATGCATAGCCCAAGTTATTTATAACAGTTCCAACCTCCAAACTAGGACATGTACATCCACTACCTGGAGAGGTCAACCTCTATGATTTTCAACCATATATCACTCCTTATATTTCATTATAAGAGTTACAACATAAGACCTCCATGTTTAAGGTTAAGGGTACCTAGCATTCCCATTGAGGACATGGGAGCCAATAACCTTACAAAGGGCTTATCTATCGGTAAGGCCCCTAAACTTTCTTAATGAGTTGAATAAGCTTAATTATTATAATTGAATTATTTCATGTGGATTGAGAAACAAATTCACAAACCAATGGCTCAAGTCAATCCATTAGCAAGTGACCTACAAGAAGAAAGATGAAACAATACCCAATCATATTTTTGCGTCCAAAGGTCTTAACTTAGCAACCCAGGTCCTATTTCTTTTGTTTGATTTCCTAAATGGGAAATATGTAGAATAATTACCATTATCATTACAAATGATTGCAAGTGTCCACAACCTTTGAACTAGAGGATTCTCCATGGAATATTGAAGGTTCTTTATCTTTGTTGTTCCTCTGTCTATTATCAAGTCCAATACCATTTAAACCCATTTGTTTGGTAGTATGGTCTAGGATTTGATCAAGATTCTTTTCATCATCTAGCAATCTTTGCATAGAGGATCTTAAACTATGAGTATCACGCATAAGAGAAGTAATAGTGGAAGACAATTGATTCATATCATCTCTAACATGGAAAAGATTTGTTTTTAAGCAAAGAGCTTTTGTTATATAAGAATGTTTTTCAATAGGAAGGGAAACAACATTATTCTCTCTACTAGTAAACTAGAACACTACTGAAGGACATTGATTTTACTAAGTAAGGAAGCATTTCCATTTGCAAGCAAAGTAATCTTAGAAATATAAACACTATTTTCAGATTCTATTCTTGGCAAAATAAAGTCTTTGTCCTCATTTTCAATTTTAATAACATCATCAAGAATGAGAGAATTCACAATATTACTATGATCTTCATTAGAATTATGCATAAGAGGTTGAGCTTCTATAAATGTAATCTTATCATGTAAATTATGATTTTCAAGTTTAAGAACAAGTACTTGTTTAAGATAAGCATTTTTTTAATTTCAACACTATTGAATTTCAATTGAAGTTATACAAAAGGCTTTTGGAGATCAATAACATCATCATGCAAGCAAATGTTCACATGTTCAAGATCATCTTTTTCATCATGTAAGCTATCGACAATCTTAGCAAGCTTTTTCTTTTTATGCCTCGTAGACTTAAGAGAGGCATGAGTAGCAACTATAATGGCAATAAATGATTATTTATCTAAGGATTTTAGATTTACCTCATTTGAATCTTCATTTCAACTTGCCATGAGAAAAAAATGGCATTCTCCACCATCACTAGAGCTTGAGCTAGATACTCAACAAGAATCTTCACTTGATCTTGAGTTGGAGGAGTTACTAGAGATTGTTTGCCATTTCTCCTTCTTCATGTGCTTCTCTTCCCATTCCTTGTGATGATGGGTCTTTTTTTTTTACTTGTGGGTAGTCTTCCTTGAAGTGACCCTTCTTTCCACATTTGAAGCACCAGGTGGAGGAAGAAGTGTTGCCTTTATGAAATCTTCCTTTGGATTACATGACATCTTCTACAACTTGAGAAGATGGAGAATCTTGCCTAACAATAGCTTCAACTTGGGCTTTGATTTCAAATTTCTTCTTTATCTTCATCTCTTTCTTTTCTTCTATTTGTTCTTCCTCTTGCTTGTCAAGTTTTACTTCAAATGCTTGTAGATTTCCTATGAGCTCTTCAAATTTTACCAAGTGAATTTGTTTCTTAAATGGTAGTTACCTTTGTTTCCCACCTCTTGAGGAGAGTTCTAAGGATTTTTGAGTTTATATTTCCTTGATCCATAGGATGACCTAGGATGGAAAGACCATTTACAATTGCATTGAGCATTGCATACATATCAACTATCATTTCCTCCATTCCCATCTTGAAGTTTTCAAGGAGACCGTTGAGCATATGGACTCTACTTTCCTTCACTAGATTTTTGCCCTCATAAGTGACACATAGCTTTCTCAATATATCATAGTATGTGTCACAACAAGAAATCTGCTTGAACTCAGTGGGGAAATGAGAGGCAGAGGATGTTGATGGATCTTTCATTCAACATTGCTTTCTTCAAAGTAGCCTCATCCCAATCTTCTACATTTATCTCCAATTGCTTGTATAAAAGATCCACTATTCTCCAAAGCTCAAGACTTGATCCTTGGTGTACAATTGTAATCTTCTCTTCTAATAGAAAATGTTTATCCCATAAAAGAATGGAATGTTGATTTAGTATCTGTCAGCTTGATAATCGCCCATCTTCTCCTACTTGTAGAAGAATTTCTTGGAGAAGACAAGCGTTGATACTAATTGTTAGATCAATGATGGGAACGAAAGGTGGGATGAATAGAGATAAGACCACTTAAACCAAATTCATTAGATCTTCAATTTATATCCTAAGATAATGTCACATATATGAAGTTTGAGTCCAAATAAATATGCATAGAAAGGGAGAGAGAGATTGAACAAGCATAAGATAACCCAAGTTATTTATAGCAGGTCCAACCTCCAAACTAGGACATGTACATCCACTACCTAGAGAGGTCAACCTCTATGATTTTCAACCATATATCACTCCTTATATTTCATTATAAGAGTTACAACATAAGACCTCCATGCTTAAGGTTAAGGGTACCTAGCATTTCCTTTGAGGACAAGGGAGCCAATAACCTTACAAACGACTTATCTATCGGTAAGGCCCCTAAACTTGCTTAATGAGTTGAATAAGCTTAATTATCATAATTGAATTCTTATAACACTAATAGAACCTTTTAATATGCTTTGAAATCATAATACAAGCTTAAGATTTAAATGTGGTCCAATTTGAACATTGTTTGAGCAAGTTATGCAATTTTATGCACATTTTGGACTTTTATGCAATTTACCCAATTGAGAGGTTTTCGTTGATATTTTGCACTGGAATTATGTTACTTGGATATTCTATCATCATTATTGAGCTTTTTGAGCTATGGGTCGCCTATTTAATCCTTGGTTTGAAGGTGTTTTCCTCAAGGGTATTTTAGGGTTTACCCCTTTATGGACGAGCTACCTTTTGTAGCTATCAACTAATGAATTATTTTATTGGCTTGGAAATTTGACAAAGGGAAGCTAATATGGTCTATATGGATGGTGGGGGAGCTTCTTGTGTGCGTTCTTGTATATTCTTAATAGTTTAAGGCCATGGACACTTGGAAGAATACTAGAACTTCAACTTTATTTTTTTCTTTATCTTAAAGTTTCATATACTTATCCCTATGCACCAAATGAGCCATTTTCTCTCCACCACTTCCATCCTTCTTCAAACCTCTATCTCCCTCTGTGATATTGGGAATTTCCTATCCAAGGAAGAAGAAAGAGGGGATATTTTTGGAAAAAGAGTCTAGGGTTGCAATTGACTTCCTTTTTGGGTTTATAAAGCTTCCTTCTAGTGATATTGACCAAAAAGAGTAAGAATCCCTTTCTTTCCTCCATTTATTTCTTTTTTATCCTTCCTCCTACCTTTCTCCAGATCGGAACCTTGATTTTCTATGGTAGAAATTTATCTAAAGCTCTAAAACCCTACCTTTCTTGTTCCTTATGCTTAGGGTTTTCTCATTTGATGAAGAAAGGTGCTAGATGGATGAGTTCACAACTTATGCTTAGATTTTATACCCTAACTTCTCGTGATTTCTTCTATTTGGGAGTTTATGTTCTAATTAGAGGTAAGTTTTATAACTTTCTCCACGTTTATTGCTTACCATAAGCTTTCTAGTTGATGTTCTTGCTTATAAATGATGATCCATGCACTAAAAAAGCTATGCTTGACTTGGATTTCGATTTTTATAATATTCCCTATTCTGATTTCAGTTCTAGATGAACCTGTGATCATGTGTACGTTATTACTAAGGTATAATATGACTTGGATCAGGTTGTTTTGACAACCTATGGTGCTAAGCACCTATCAACCAATGGTCAATTTTAGGGTTTTAAGCTGATTTCTTCTATAAACCCGTGAGCCGATGATTGTACCATTGCAACAACCCTATGGTGTTGTATTCATGACAACTGATGCTTAGGTTCAAAGGTGCTACATGATGGTGACAACCTATGGTCACCCCCTGAGGTCAGGTTTTGGATCGATTAGAAGTTTAATGATCCAACCATTAAGTACCCTATTGATGTTATCAATCAATGATGACATTAGCTTAATATTTGATGATGATTAATGAATATAGTGTTGATCTAACAACCTATGGTGACTTAATGTTCACAAATGATGGTGGATCTGGTCTCCACAACCTATGGTGAGTTAATCATATAGTTGTAGCATCAATTAAGCCTTAGACCAATGGTTTCTTGGGTCACTTGATGCAATGGTCGAACCTATACTATAATTGATGGTTTTAACATATGAACCAGACCCAATGATCAAGATCTAATGTTTATTCCTCCAATAAAGTGTAATGATGGCTAATATAATATGTTGGTCCTAATAATGTGATTTAGATGGTTTCCTTTATATGAACAACATAAGGAGCTTACTTGTTGACAACAGATGGCTTGTTTTAAATGAGCAGTCGATTGTGGGTTTTACCCTACTCTCAATAGAACCTTTATTGTTGTTAATTAAAGGATGTCTAGGGTTAAATGGTGAATTTTATAGATCACAACTCAATAACATTATAGATGATTCATTCAAGGTGTTTACTTATGTAAACACCCAATGGCTTTACCTTCAACATTTCATGGTTAGAAGTTGATGCCTCAATATTCCCATTGTTTTGGGTAAAGCGTGTAGTGTAATGTTATGATTCAAATAATGAGAGTTTGATGGTTCAATGCCTTAAACTTTTAGTCTTACCCTTTCCCTCGTATGATTATGATTTATAATCACCATAATGAATTAATGGGTAACCCTAATGAGGTATAGCTTGTTATACCTAGCTTTAATATAACCAAAGGATAGTAATTGGGTATGACTAGTCCATGAATGACTAATATAATCATGGAGTATTCTATTATTGTTGTTGAAATCCTATTATGCTATAACCCAATGGTTACACCTTGATTTATGTGTGGGTTCGTACTTGAGAATAGTATGGAATGTGATGGTTATGCTTCACCTTATGCATCCATAATCTAATGGGGATGCCGTGAATTAGGGTTTGGGTACAAGTGTTGATTAGTAACATTAATATAATTTATCTTGTTGAACTTAACTCTAATAAAAATAGATAAAGATGAGTATTCATGTTTAACATTCATATATGATGGAATGATGGTGGAATAACCTCCTTAATATGATCATAACCTTAATATGCTAATTGGTGGTTATCATAGCCACATGGTTGATACTTTCTTATGCTAAACATGTGCATTATGAATATGATGAGGGTTAATCATACCTAGATTCCTTGCATGTTAATGTAATAAAGGAATGTTCTTAATGTTAGTATAACCCTGCTATGATTGTTTATGAATATCTCCTAGCTCATTAATGCAACATTGTGTTGATCTGGTGTATTATATGTAAGTGATGTTGTTGAGCCTTATTATAAGGCATGCAAAGATAATGATGATCTTGTAGGGAATATTATGATGGTCTTAATGACCTTTGGGCATGGTTGAGACCTGAATGAGGTGTAATTATCTTGTGTTGATAAGGGTTGATACCCTATGATTTTGTGAAAAGGATTTATATCTTGTGATAATATGATGGTCTTAATAACCTTTGGGCATGGTTGATCCCTAAATGAGGTGTAATACTCTTGTGTTGATAAGGGTTGATACTATGTGATATCGTGAACAGGATTTATATCTTGTGATAGTATGATGACTAGTGTGGTCTCATGAATGGCAGGTGAATAGTACCATGTGATGATGAGATGAGAAATTATGTTCCACACATTTTATATCTTTTAAAAGTTGTGATATTTATATGCTTGCTAGAAGTGAATTAGGGTTTGTATCTCTACTTGTTTGATGTAGCCTTAATTCACACAATGGGCATAACTAATCAAGTGCAACTCTAATCATGTAGTGCCCTATGTCGTAGAGCCATCTTCAATGTCAAAACTTGGTGGATGGTGAAATGAGTATTCCTAAGGAAAACTCAGAGCGCATATTGTTGAGTATGTGGGGGTGGCAAGTTGAGGATATATCCTTGTTATCAACAATGTAGGTTGTGGAGGATGCTTATGGTCATGCCTCATACATCTGATGTGATTGAGGACAACTACAGTTGTACCTCATATTAGAAGGTTTTTTATACCCTGGTTTCTAATGCCATGACCTGTACCAAGGGCGGACTAGTGGTTAGAAACTTGGCTATATGTCACTGTGGTGGCAGCTTTAACTGATATATCGCTACCTTTTTACTCGTACTGACTAAGGGGAAGAGATATTAGGATATCGGCACTCCGAGATCTTGTACGGAACTGAATATCCCTTCGCAGGGATCGGTTGGACTTTGGATAGTAGAATTCATATTCCCTAGGGCATAATAAAAGATGTAAGATAGCCGTGTAGCACATTTGTTTAGGGTTATACACAATGCTTCATATTGAATGATAACCCTTGTTTACTTTCTTTTCACTGAGATCATGTATAGTACAATAAGAGATAATAGATATGCTTATGTTGTAGTTATGCTCATTTTGTAAACATACTAATGTTGTTAAATATACTGACACTGATGGTTAAGATGTTGTTGCTAGCTATGTTTAATATTGCTAGCCATGCCTATGTAATTAGAAATGCTTAAACTGCTAATCATTCTTATATAGTTCATTGTGTTATGATGTTAGCTCTACTTATGATATAGATTTGTTCTCTTTATTTGAGATGCCAATATTGATAGCCATGTTATGTTACTAGACATATTCATGTTGTCAGGGATGCTTATGCTACTAGATTGCTTATGTTGTTAGCAAGGAATATGATGATAGTCAGATTAATTATAATGATTATTATTAGATGAAATTTTATAATATTTGAGTAGATATCTATTCAAAGAAATGGATTTATTTGTTATCTATGTATGCATTGATGATCATACTTGTTTCTAAGATTAATTGATTAATCTGTTTAGCATACTTGAACTATTCAATCTATTCAATTGATTATTAAATACTCTAACTTCTTAGTTATCTACTATTTAAAATGTTGTAATCAATAAGCATTGTTGGAGGTTATATCTCTTACTGGGACATGGGTCTCACCCTTGTGGTTTGCCACATTTTTTTAGGTATCGAAAGGGACGAAAGCAAACCTGTGGCAGCATAGAGGAGTTATAGTAATGAATCTATGAGAAAGTTGATTAGATGTATAGTGTGTCCTAGAGTCATCCCATTATTCTCAGGTCCCGGATGGAAAATTTTGTATATGGTGTTTCAAAAGAATCATAATTTTGTTAGCATGTTAATGCTTGTTTGTGTGACATATACAAATATTGTTCTCCTGTGTATATATGTTGTGGCTAAGGCGATAGACCAATTTGTATCAAATTCTTGGCATAGTATGGATACAAGAAAGATGTTGGGCTCTTATGCAAATGTTTTTGAGAAGGTGTTGATGTTGAAATTGGTTTTAATTTACCCATATTTTTGGGTATGTGATTAATTGGTGATTAATTGTGTTATATGTTTTGAGTAATCTCGTTAAGTGTAACTGTTTTCATAAGTTGGTATCAGAGATTTAGGTTCATCGAGTCTATAGGGACACTAGGACTTAGGACTAGGATGAGGTCAAAATTAGGAATATGAAATAAAAATATGATGCATACTGCCTAATTTCAATATTTGGGTTCCCTGATCAGGTATTCAATTATTGAAGAAAAGGTAAGTATGGAACTCTTAGATTGTTATCTTTCTGATTAATCTGATCAAGTAGTCATTTTGAGACAATCTAAAGAGCATAGCAAATATGAAATCTTGGTGTGAATATCTCAATCATATCTTAAAGAAGATGAGAATTGCATCATTATCTATCAAAACTTGAATGTTTGGTAACTATAAGAGAAATATACAACACCATGAAATCTAAATCTGAATACAAATAAGGAAAAGAGGAGTTCTTGAAGATGTGATTCAAGAAGATAATAAAGTAAAAGACAGATAAGTCTATGCTTATAAAGTTATTCAAGGTATGAAATCCTCATAAGATGGAGAGAACTCCAATGATAAGTATAAAATGAGAAGATAAATGAGAACAATGACAAAGGAATACGGTGGAACCTGAGTTAATCTCAGACCAACCTATGTGTGTTAGAAAGTGTTAATGTAAAATGAGCATGGTGTTTGAAAGAAATTAAGGCATATGATCCATGGTTAATGAAGAAAATGTGGAATATGATGATTTACCTGTGGATAAGTGGTTGAAAAACATAATAAAATAAGAGAACATACCCAAGTATGATAAATATTTATCAAGGAAGGAGTAATGAGATATGTTAATCATGATGATTCCTATGCTAGTGGCAAGGAAACCAAAATGAAAATGGTAAAATTATACATAAGAAGCTATAAATTGCATAATGAAAATAGAATTGGTTACCTTTTTGCTAGTGACCCTTAAACAATGTTTCTATGATGTGGGAAGTGTGTTTCCCTTCGTGTCTTTCCTTTCTAGGGTAAACTTTCAAGTGGATCATTGACACTTGGTATGTGTGGATTCATAGTAAACATGAGGGTGGATAGCTTATTATAGCATAAGGTTGTTTGGACTATGGTTCCAAGATCATAAAGTTTGTGTTGATTTTTCTTTTGAGCCTTCCAATAATTAGGAAGACTCCTCTTGTATGTCTTGATATTTGTTATGTTGGTAAAAGTGGATGAGATAATGATGTGAGTTCCTTATATCACATAAGGTGGATACCAAGGTGATGAATCCTAGTATCCAAGGTGTAACAACAGTATGAGAAATATGTGAAGTTTGGAGATGTTTACAAATGAACATTCCAAGTATTCCTCACCCATAGAGAGAGAGAGAGTTGATGATGATCCTATAAATGTTGTTTGGAAGGAAAAACAAAAGTGACTCTATGATGTTGTGTATGGTCTAGTGATATCTGGGCAAGACCACTATCAAGGATAGATGATTTTTTGATACAATAGATATAATTTCAGGATAATATCTAGAATTTAAAGTTGAAAGTTACTATTAGATTTGTACAGGTGGCACAATAGGTTTCTATGTTCCATATTTGCAAGTGTCTTCTTGTGTGGGGGGTTTTTGTGCTGAACCAAGATGAGATATCTATGAATGATGTGACATCACCAAGTTATGCAAGTAACCATGTGAAGGTAATAGGACGAGGTGCAAAGGAATTACCCATCTTTGTTTACCTTGGATTTCGGGGGCAAAATCCTTATTATGGGTTTATAGTTGTAAGGCCCCTGAACTTGCTTAATGAGTTGAATAAGCTTAATTATCATAATTGAATTCTTATAACCCTAATATAACCTTGTGATATTCTTTGAAATCATAATACAAGATTAAGTTTCAAATTTGGTCCAATTTGGACACTGTTTGAGCAAGTTATGCAATTTTATGCACATTTTGGACTTTTATGCAATTTACCCAATTTAGAGGTTTTCTTTGAAATTTATCACTTGCATTATATTCCCTGGATATTCTATCATCATTCTTGAGCTTTTTGATCCATGGGGTGCCTATTTAAACCTTGGTTTGAAGGTTTTTTCCTCAAGGGTATTTTAGGGTTTACCCCTTCATGGATGACCTACCTTTAGTAGCTATCAACTAATAAATTATTTTATTGTCTTGGAATTTTGAAAAAAGGAAGCTAGGCAGGTCTATATGGATGGAGGGGGAGCTCCTTGTGTGTGTGCTTGTATATTCTTAATAGTTTAAGGCCATGGACACTTGGAAAGATATTGAAACTTCAACTTTTTCTTTTTATTTATCTTAAAGTTTCATATACTTATCCCTAAGCACCAAAACGATCCATTTTCTCTACACCAATTACCAACTTCTACAAACCTCGTTATCCCTCTGTACTTCTGTGAATTTCCTATCCAAAGAAGAAGAAAGACGAGATCTTCTTGGAAAAAGAATCTAGGGTTGCAATTGACTTCCTTTTAGGGTTTAAAAAGCTTCCTTCTAGTGATGTTGACCTAAAAGAGTAAGAATCCTCTTCTTTCCTCCATTTATTTTTTTTATACTTCCCCCTACCTTTCTCCAGGTCAAAACCTTTCTGTTCCATGGTAGAAATTTCTCTAAAGCTCTAAAACCCTACCTTTCTTGCTCCTTATGCTTAGGGTTTGCTCATTTGATGAAGAAAAGTGCTAGATGGACGAGTTCACAGCTTATGCATGGATTTCCTACCCTAACTACTCGTTATTTCTTCTGTTTTGGAGTTTATATTCTAATTAGAGGGAAGTTTTATGACATTCTCTATGTTTATTGCTTACCATAAGCTTTCTAGCTCATGTTCTTGCTCTTAAATGATGATCCATGCACTAAAAAGCTATGTTTGACTTGGATTTTGATTTTTCTAATATTCCCTATTCTGATTTAAGTTCTAGATGAACATGTGATCATGTGCACATTATTACTAAGGTATAATATGACTTGGATCAAGTTGGTTTGATGACCTATGGTGCTAAGCACCTATCAACCAATGGTCAATTTTATGATTTTAAGTTGATTTCTTCTATAAACCTGTGACCCGATGATGGTACCATTGCAACAACCCTATGGTGTTGTATTAATGACAACTGATGGTTAGGATCAAAGGTGCCATATGATGGTGACAACCTATGGTCACCCCCTTTGGTCAGGTTTTGGATCAATTAGAAGTTTAATGATCAACCATTAAGTTCCCTACTGATGTTATCAATCAATGATGACATTAGCTTAATATTTGATGATGATTAATACATATAATGTTGTTCTAACAAACTATGGCGACTTAATGGTCACTAATGATGGTGGATAAGGTCTCCACAACCTATGGTGAGTTAATCATATAGTTGAGGCATCAATTAAGCATTAGACCAATCATTTTTTGGGTCACTTGATGCAATGGTCGAACCTATACTGTAATTGATGGTTTTAACATATGAACTTGACCCAATGGTCAATATCTAATGTTTATTCCTCCAATAAAGTGGAATTATGGCTAATGTAATATGTTGGTCCTAATAATGTGATTTAGATAGTTTTCTTTATATGATTAACTTAAGGAGCTTACTTGTTGACAATGGATGTCTTGTTTTTAATGAACAGTCGATTGTGGGTTTTACCCTACTCTCAATAGAACCCTTATTGTTGGTAATCAAAGAATGTCTAGGGTTAAATGGTGACTTTTATAGATCACAAATAAATATCATTATAGATGATTCATTCAAGGTGTTTTCTTATGTAAACTACCAATGGCTTTACCTTTTCAACATTTCATGGTTAGAAGTTGATGCCTCAATATTCCCATTGTTTTGGGTGAAGCATGTAGTGTAATGTTATGATTCAAATGATGAGAATTTGATGGTTGAATGCCTTAAACTTTTAGTCTTACCCTTTCCCTCATATGATTATGATTTATAATCACCATAATGAATTGATGGGTAACCTTAATGAGGTATAGCTTGTTATGCCTAGCTTTAATATAACCAAATGATGGTAATTAGGTTATGAATAGTCCCTGAATGACTAATACAATCATGGAGTACTCTGTTATTGTTGTTGAAACCCTAGTATGCTATAACCCGATGGTTAAACCTTTATTTATGTGTAGGTTCATACTTTAGAATAGTATGGAATGTGATGGTGATGCTTCATTTTATGCATCCATGATCTAATGGGGATGTCATGAGTTAGGGTTTGGGTATAAGTGCTGATTAGTAACATTAATATAATTTATCTTGTTGAACCTAACTCCAATATAAATAGATAAAGATGAGTATTCATGTTTAACATTCTTAAATGATGGAATGATGGTGGAATAACCTCCTTAATATGATCATAACCTTAATACATTATTTGGTGGTTATCATAGCCACATGGTTGATACTTTCTTATGCTAAACATGTGCATTATGAATATGATGAGGGTTAATCATATCTATATTCCTTACATGTTAATGTAATAAAGGAATGTTCTTAATGTTAGTATAACCTTGCTGTGATTGTTTATGAATATCTCCTAGCTCATTAATGCAACATTGTGTTGATCTGGTGTATTATATGTAAGTGATGTTGTTGAGCCTTGTTATAAGGCATGCAAAGATAATGATGATCTTGTAGGGAATAGTAGGATGGTCTTAATGACCTTTGCACATGGTTGAGCCCTGAATGAGGTGTAATCCTCTTGTGTTGATAAGGGTTGATACCCTGTGATATTATGAAAAGGATTTATATCCTATGATAGTATGATGGTCTTAATAACCTTTGGGCATGGTTGAGCCCTGAATGAGGTGTAATCCTCTTGTGTTGATAAAGGTTGATACCCTGTGATATTGTAAAAAGGATTTATGTCTTGTTATAGTATGATGACTAGTGTGGTCTCATGAATGGTAAGTGAATAGTACCATGTGATGATGAGATGAGAAATTATGTTCCATACATTTTATATGTTTTTAAAGTTGTGATATTTATATGCTTTCTAGAAGTGAATTAGGGTTTGTATGTCCACTTGTTTGATGCAATCTTAATTTACCCAATTGGAATAACTAATCAAGTGCAACTCTAATCATGTTGTTCCCTGTACCGTAGAGCCATCTTCAGTGTCAAAACTTGCTGGATGGTGAAACAAGTATTCCTAAGGGAAAATCAGAGTGCATATTGTTGAGTATGTGGGGGAGGCATGTTGAGGATATATACTTGTCATCTACGATGCATGTTGTGGAGGATGGCTATGGTCATGCCTCATACATCAGATGTGATTGAGGACAACTACGATTATACCTCATATTAGAGGGTTTTGTATACCCTAGTTTCTAGTGTCGTGACCTATACCAAGGGTGGACTAGTTCTTAGCAACTTGACTATATGTCGTTGTGGTGGTAGCTTTGATTGATATGTCACTGTCTTTTCACTTGTGCTAATCGAGGGGAAGAGATCTTAGGATACTAGCACTCCTATATCTTGTACAGAACTAAATAGCCCTTCATAGGGGTCGGTTGGACTTTGGATGGTACAATTCAAATTCCACATGGCATAATAAATGATGTAAGATAGCTATGTAGCATATTTGTTTAGGGTTATAAACAACGTTTCATATTGAATGATAACCCTTATTTGCTTTCTTTTCACTGAGATCATGTATAATACAATAAGAGATAATAGATATGCTTATGTTGTAGTTATGCTCATGTTGTAAACATGCTAATTTTGTCAAATATACTAACAGTAATGGTTAAGATGTTGCTCCTGGCTATGTTTAATATTGCTAGCCACACTTATGTAATTAGAAATGCTTAAACTGCTAATCATGCCTCTGTAGTTCATTGTGTTATGATGTTAGTTCTACTTATGCTATAGATCTATTCTGATGCCAATATTGATAGCCATGTTATGTTACTAGACATATTCATGATGTCAAGGATGCTTATGCTACTAGATTACTTGTGTTGTTAGCAAGGAATATAATGATAGTCAGATTAATGATAATGAATATTATTAGATGCAATTTGATGATATTTGAGTAGATATCTATACAAAGAAACGGATTTATTTGTTATCTATAAATGCATTGATGATCATACTAGTTGCAAAGATTAATTGTGTAATCTATTTATCATACTTGAACTGTTCAATCTGTTCAATTGATTATTAAATACTCCAACTGCTTAGTTATCTACTATTTAAAATGTTGTAATCAATAAGCATTGTTGGAGGTTATATCTCTTGCTGGGACATGGGTCTCACCCTTGTGGTTTGCCACATTGTTTTAGGTATCAAAAGCGATGAAAACAAATCTATGGAAGCAAAGAGGAGCTATAGTAATGAATCTATGAGAAAATTGATTAGATGTCTAGTGTGTCCTAGAGTCATCCCTGTACTCTCAGGTCTAGGCTGAAAAAGTTTGTATATGGTGTTTCAAGAGAATCTGAATTTTGTTAGCATGTTAATGCTTGTTTGTGTGGCATATATGAATATTGTTCTCCTGTGTATATATGTTGTGGCTCAGGCGATAGATCAATTTGTATAATATTCTTGGCATAGTATGGATACAAGAAAGATGTTGGGCTCTTATGCAAATATTTTTGAGTGGGTGTTGATGTTGAAATTGGTTTTAATTTACTCATATTTTTGGTATGTGATTAATTAGTGATTGATTGTGTTTTGGGTTTTGAGTAATCTCATTTAGTGTAACGGGTTCTCACACTATCCATGATCAAGAGTCTTCTACCTTGCCAAGGACTTAACTACTCTTGCAATGAGTTTTCTGCCTTCTCCAAGGACTTACCCTCTCTTGCAATGAGTCTTTTGCCTTTAAGGGTTTACCCACTCTTGAATTGGATATTCTGCCTTTGACTTCACCTTTAACAAGGAGAAACTTTTACCAAGGGGCTTCTTCCCTTAATATTCTTCTTCACCTCTCTTAGCCAAGAAAGATAATACTGTTATTCATGGTATAACGAGAGATTGGGAGGTGGAGGAAGTGAGAGCCTTTCAAGATATACATGTAGGACTAGTTCTCTAATAATTCTCCTACTCACTCTAATGAATGTAGCAAGTGATTAAGCTCATGAGAAGGGAAGGATGCTATTTAGACAAATATCTCTCAACTATAATATAAGGATCGTCATAGTTCTTGGCTAACCATGGGATGGAACTGAAGGGTCCTATTTATAGTTGAGGTTGCCTAATAGACAATAGAGACACTTAGCATCAAATTCTAGCCATTTTGGGTGTTCCAACGGATATATTTTTGAGTTTTGAAACACTCCAATGACTAGAAACTCTTTTCTATACAATTTTTTCAACTGAGTTATCTTTTGGAAAACTCAATTGACACCAATGTATGACCATTCAAAATGCAGGTGTCAGATGATTTGTCACTAGTACAAACTCAGCTGATCTTGGGCATTTTCCAAAATCCATACATGTTCTCAGTTGAGTTGTCACCAGGACAAACTTGGCCAACAGGCCAACCTATAATCACTTTTGACAAATGTTCAAAAAGTGCTTAAACATTTGAATGAAGTGCTCTTGATTTTTATAAGCTTGATCACACGTCATACAATCATCACAAGTGATTTACATCAAAGATCTATGTAGAAAACTATCTATTATTCAATCTTGATCTTTATACATGTATGACTTGATTTATCCAAGTTCGGATACACAAGTTTAGGCATTTGGAGTGTGTCTACCCAATCTAAAATTATTCAAGTAAAAGCATTAGACACAAATCAACGGAAAGTCATCATCAAAACAAGGGTTTAGTCAATTTAGACCTTGAGTCAACATGTTTGGGCTCAAACCTCATTGTCATCCACTATTCTTGGATAAATTAATATTTTCATTCATATTAAGTGTCCTCAAGATAACTAACACATACAATTCCTCTAGGTAGTCTTTTTTCAGACTTTGCAAATTCAACTTACCAAGATGTGTTCATTTAAAAAAAAGAATTTTAAGATTCCATTGCAAAGAGAACAAAACCATTTTTCTTTAATGATATGCAAAACCATGACAATTAAGTTCCACAATTACATTAGATAGACAAGAATCCTCTACTTGCAAAAAGAAAATAACTAATAAAAATTACAAGATAAAAATATAGAGTCATTTCAACACCCCCTTAAGTTTTAACTTGACTATGTCCTCATAGTCAAAATTCAATAATAGAGGCGGAACAGGGATACCATGATCTCAAATTGATGGTGGCGGTAGATGAAACGTCCCTGAATGCATATTTGAATCAAGGTTGTGGGATGTGTCGATAAATGTTGGTGGATCTGATGGAATAGGAGGTGGTTGAGGGTAGATAGAGAAGTGGACCTAGCTCCAGTAATGGTCATAGAGCAGTCGTTGGTAATGCTTGATGCATTGCATGCAAGTGTGCATTTTCTCCTAGATAGACTGCAACATCTCGTAAATGCCCTCCATGGAGAATGCATCTCTATTATGTATATGTGGTGGAGCTGTAGAGTTGGATGTAGATATTTGTGAGGTGTCTTGTGTAGATGTTGCCTATGTGTGAAAGGCATGTTGTCTTCCTCCTCCTCCTCCTTCTATGAGATGTCTTGTGTAGACATTGCCTTTGTGTGAAAGAAATGTTGTCTTCCTCCTCCTCCTCCTCTTATTCTTCTTATTCTTCATCATCTTTTGCCTCAACCACAAGCTCCTCCTCCTCACCGTGTGGAACAAGTACCACATCATCTACTAGCCATTTTAGGAAACACACTCCTTGGAGGTAGAATATGAGGTTAGGGAGAGCCCTTTGCTTTAGCTTCCCATCAATTGTGCAATAGGCTTTAACATTTCCCTCATACTTTGATATGAAATGAGACCGCTTGAAATGTTTGAAGCTGAGCATCAAAGATGTCTTCATGGAAGTGGCCTTGGAGAGGTCTATGTGGAGGTGGAGATACAAGGGTGTGAGAAAACCCCCAAAGTGGATGGGAGGCTTCCACTAAGCCTGCCTCTTGGCCACAAGCATGTGTTGTAAGAAGAACAAGCCAAGGTCAATCTTCTTTCTCCCTAGTGTGAGAAGTGCCCATAGAACATATAGGCGATCCTCCTTATGCTACTTCTCTTGTCCGTAAGTGGACCTAGAAAACATAGTATTCATCAAGTAGTGGTGCATAATCCGAATGAAGGAGTGCTCAATGTCCATCATCGAGGCTGGTGCCAGTTGATAGTGAAACCCTCTGGATGGGTCATCATATGCCTCCAAGCCAAGGCATAGTGAAAGTCATTGGGGGTGAAGCAAACTCCACCTACTAGCCCATCATAAATTCCATTGAACTCTACCAACTAGAGGTGGTGGGAGGTGTTGTAGAGTCTGAACTAGATTTTCCCATCTTCTTAACCTTTCCCATGATTAGGGATGCTACAAACCTCTAGTGGCATGAAAAACTCACACACAAGCTCTTGGTAGGTGGTCCAATCATCAAAAAAAGGATGACCACCCACCATACACTTCCCTTGGAAGAACTAGCGGTGGTTGACATTGAATCTAGTCTCTGCGAGGAAGGTTGGTCACCATGCCGCATAGGTATGATCCACACTTCATCAAGTTGGTGAAGATCTTATTTAGGTATTCGTCTGCTAATGCTATTCCAGATGGCTTAAGTACCATTGGCTCATATGATAAAGTTTACCTCGTAAATGCCATTGATGCTGAAAAAGGAAAGGGGATTGAGAAAGACAGCTTGATGAAGTATTAGGGATGTCAAGTGCTATGAATGCCTTCTAAATGTGCTAGAATGCTCTGGATGTAAAACATATCACACATTGCATCCCCTTATATATGATACAAGATGTCAATGTTGTGTTGTGTGGGTACTGTTGATCTCAGTGTCAGCGTATCAACTACTTGCTCAAAATGTGGCTTGTCAATGTTGTCCATTGATCTCGACGGTCTGGATCCATCAGTGTATTGACCCAATGATCACTCCATGTTGGTGGTACCAATAGGAGTTAGTGGTACCAACTTACAAAATGTTAGTTCTGATCAAATCCCCCAACTGTGGGATGTAATTAAACTCCACCGTTGATGTCAGCTCTATAGATTCTAATCTTCATGTATTGATACCACTGACATAGTGTTAGTGGTACCCAACCGATTATCGCAGGTTCCTCTAACATTGTGTCAGTGCCACCGACTATGTGGTGGATGGTACTGAGTTGAGTTGAACTTGCTATTGTGATGTAGTGTCAGTGATACAGACTATGCATTCAGTGGTACCACCTGTGTTGATTTTTTCATATTTCATTGGTACAATTGAATGGTCCCCTCTGGTATCGAACATGGAGCTCTCTTAGTCTCTCAGTGCTACTAAATTTGTTGTTTGTAGTAACGACTTTCTACATAAAATTCCACCTCTAATTTGCATGGGATCGGTGCCAGCGACTATGCGACTAGTGGTACCAAAAGTTTTACTGCTTCCTTGTTTATTTTTATCCCAAACTTGGTGCAATTGAATGATGTGTTAGTAGTACTGACTTGTTCTCTGGCTGCACACAAAACAAAGAAATCAAAAATGAAAATTCAAAAACTACTCCTAAACAATCTTAAAATGAAAAATAACTAACAAAAAAATAAACTATGGGTTGCCTCCCATAAGCGGCCTTATTTTACATCCGAGGCTTGATGATCTTTTATCCTCAAATGCTCAAGGAATCTCAAGGAGCTTCAACTATTCTTCCTAATGATATCACTCCCCCATAGTAGTGTTTGAGGCACTATCTTTTTGTCAAAAATGAATTAACACCATCACTATCCTCAATTGCTTCATGAGGAAATGCCTTGAAAACCATATATGGTCGACTCCACTGATACCAAAACTTCCCAGGATGTAATTTTATCCTAGAATTGAACAATAAAATCCTTTGACCCAGTAGAAATACCCTATGAAGAATAGGTTAGTCATGCATTTTCTTAGTCCTATCCTTGTAGTTTTAGATCTCCCATAGGAATCTAACATCATATCATCTAGCTCATTAATCTCCAATCTCCTCTTCTTACTTTCACTAGAAAGGTCAAAATTGAACTACCTCAAAGCCCACTTGGCTTTGTGCACTAGCTTCATAGGAAAATGGCACGTCAGCTCATATACTAGCTTGTAGCACTATTACAGAAAAGGTCTTTGGCATCGGTTATTTAGAGCCTTTAGTGTTGGTTTCCAAGTGACACCCAAGTGGGCGCCACTAAAATTTGACACATTCAATGTCAGTTTCTAACCGACGCCAAAACCGTTCCCGCCACCAAAAATGCGCTAGCAAGGGAACTATAAGCATCGGTTCTTAATGAAAACCGACACTATATTATGGTTAAACACGTCAGTTATTAAACAATAACTGACACCATATCCCTGCCAGCACGGTCATGCATGGACACAATAGGCATCGGTTCTTACTGATAATCGACGCCATCCATGGAAGAGATGTTGGTTTTTTGCTAATAACTGATGCCATATGTCTTTGGTTTCAGTTTTATACAAATAACCGATGCCTATGTTCAGATTTTTTTCTTATTAGTTTGTAGGCCTGCTGTATGGCTGGTCACAGGATGCAGAACCTATAGTTCAGTTCTAAACTGCATGTTTATAACATCCATTGATATCAGCCAACAACAAGCCACAAACCTGCAAAGTCATTCGCATTCAGACACATGTATTGATCAGATACATGTAGAAACATGCAAAGGCATTTACATTCACATTCAGTTCCATTTATTTCATCTCTTTTCACATTCAGACATTCATGTACTGATCAGAAAAAGTCATTCACATTCACACATATGACAACTCAGAAAAAGTCATTCACATTCACACAAAAATAATTATGATAAAAAAGTTTAGAAATATCATTTTGTATTCATCATCGTCATCATTGTCATCATTGTCCCAGTTATATTTAAAAAATTCCCACTACCTATAGGGCTTTTGCCCATTCTTCTCTTACAACATCTAATTCCTCCCTCGTATAGGGAGTATGTACATCTAATAACTTTCCATCTATGCTGAAGTCAGTTTTAAACGCCTACAAACAGAATGATGTATATATATAATTAATAATATATAATAAGATTGATATATCTCATATTTTCTAATGAGACTATATATATAATACATGATGTATTGTATCGATTTCCAATATGACATATTTGATGATTAGGTCCATAAATTGCATCACATAGTAGGCACATGCCTAGCCGTTGTCTTGTGTATCACACTATAAATTGAAACATACAAAATATTCAAAAATACAAATAAGCACAGTTTACATAAATAATATATACATTGGAGTCAGAAAATTACTTTCACATTCTCTCAAACTAGTGGTTGATTCTTTTTCTTGGGGATCTTTCCTCCAGCTATTTTGAACTCTTGTAAAGCCCTACATGTTAATGTAACACATGAAATTGCATAATTAAATAGTAATGTAATAACATATGTTAACAGATATAAAAATATGAAATATTTCTCACGAGAATAATGGCCTTTTCATTGTGTGACCATATAATGTATTCAATTCATTCCCCGCAGGATCTAGATAATAGACAGTGAACGTCTTGGGGAAAATAACTAGTAACTCCCAATGCCTACAAATATAGGTAAGAAAGTTAAAAATTAATAACTCAAAATCCACAATAAAAATGTAATTTACTTAAGTCCAAATTATAAGCAAAGTAAACTTACTCGACATTGAATGGAGCTATTATCACTGTCTTCTTATTTTTACCAAAATATTCAAAACCATCATAGCAGTATGAAGTAACTGAAGAAGGGTTTGTATCTACAAGACTAATCAAAGATGGAACCAAAAATCCCACACGAGGAAATGCAAAATATGTACATATCTTGTGTAAGTGTCTATAAAACATGTATTGCGTATGAATTAATGTATAAGAAACTAGATTACCATATATAAAACAAGGTATATGGATGTATAAATAAGATCTCACCATATCCACACCTCTATCATAGATGTGTTCAGCCAATCATAACGAAACAACTCCAAAATATCTTATAAAAATAGCTTGTTTTCGTATGATTGACCTGCATTAATACCTATGCATTAATACGTATGCAAAACTTGCATAAATAGATTGTTATCGTATGATTGACCTGCAACATCCTCTGGAATTGTAATATTTATAGGGCAATCTCGATCATGTTCGCCAATCCATATTGCCATACCCCTACAATTAGGACCTAACGAGGCATGTAGGTCCCTTGGAAGCCAACTTGGTAGTTGAGGAGGTGGATGTGGAGGCCGAGATGTAGTGGGTGTCTTCATTTTGACCTGTATATATAATTTCAGATCAATTGACTCATATATAAACACTAACAAATTAACCTAATGTAAATTTACCATACAATATTAGTATAAACGACATCCTCTCTGGGCCACATTATCACTCTGCCTTCTACCTCACCAAGCATTTCAGAATCTGGGTGGGCATATGGCAGTTGAAGATCCCTCCAATCGGGGAGTTAATGTATTGGGCTCACACGAACCACACTAGCTCTTACTAGAGTCCAATGAAACATCTCCCCTGGAAGGTCGGGGTAAGCCTGTGCCTCTGCAATGATATATTCTTTACTTTTTAGATGTCATGGCTTCAACCCCTACAAATTTATGTAAAAAATGTTATATACATATATACATAAACATATCATCTTGAAAAGACTAGATACTATGTCATAAAAATACTTACAGAGGATGTGCTAGGTGGTGGGTCTATAGGATTACTCCCAACCTCTGTAGTAGGAGTAATAGAAGCACGACACGTCACAGGTACCGTATGAGTGGCCGTCTGAGATGCCTACCACTTCACCATTTCTTCTTGGACTTTCATCTCAATTAATTCATCTGCCTATACATGGATAAAAGAAACGTAGTCGATTATTGAATTCCCTTTCACAAAAACATTCTAAAAAAAGAATAGGTTACCTCAACTTGTGAAATTCCCGCTTTTGGGACAGGTTTGTTCTAGGATGTCGCAAAGAACACTTTGATGCCCACACCAGCGCCTGCACCCCTAACACATCCAGGATGCTCTGGGTTACCCAGAGCAACTGTCAATTCATCCCTTGTTCCCTCAGGGATGAACTTGCCTTCCTTCCTCTGCTCGTGCAGCTCCCGCTAATCACCATCAACATAAATTGGTAAGTAAACATAGCAATAATCAATATCGATCGATTGCTCTAAGAGTTGAATTTGATCATTTTTGTAGCCACCTCAGCAGTTGTGGGCTTTGTTATATCTCCCTTCTTGTTTTTCCTCCCAGCTATCCACATAGCATGGTGAGGCAGAGGTGCCAGACTAATAGTAAAGGACTCCTGAGTAGCATCAGACTGAGTAGTAGACTCATCTTGTAGTCTTTGTCAAATGCATGTATAGCCTCTTGGACCCATTGTGTGGTCATGCACATTCACTGCACACCTTGCGCTTTGAGCATCGCTGATAGCCTTGTTAGTAAGCACATTGATTTGGTTAGTAACACTAAAGGATAATCTTGAATAGGTGAATACATAAGAACATATATTAATTAAATTGGGAGTGGCGCTTAATACCTTGAATTCATCCATTTTTCTTTGGGTAAAAAAGTCCCCCCAGTCTTTGGTATCCAGGTAGTTCCATTGCTCAGTGGTTGTCTTTTGCCTAAATTTATTTTTAAAGAGAATACAAACAAAAATTATTATGTGTAATATGAGAATCCATTTATGTCAAACCCTTCATAAGACATAACATTCAATTTTGGTTTAAAGGCGAGGCATTTGATAGTTTCAGTAAGATTATCTGGTGTTTGAGATAGTTGATGTAAGACTATATCTTCAAACCACTTAATAAATGTCTTGTTATGTTCTCTAGCAAGCCACATTGAATTGGATTGAGGATATTGTCTCTTGATGAAATTGGTATGTTCCTCGATATAAACACTCACTTCATCGATGTTGTGTAAAATATACAAGTAACCTTGTTCCAACTACTCACGGATGATTACTTTCATCCGTGATCCCAAAATTCCTTTGCCAAAATGCTCCTCAATATTCTTGTCATTAACAAGAGTGTCATTAGCACTCAAAAAGTTATTGCAAAAATCCATAACCTCTCTCGCCACATAACCCTCAATAATACTCCCTTTAGGCCAATAACAATTTCGAACATCACCTTTAAAAATGCTCATGTATCGTTCAAAGGGATACATCCAATGCAAGAAAACTAGTCCCAACATTTTCACTTCCCTAGTCAAGTGGACAACAAGATGTATCATGATATCAAAGAACAAAGGAGGAAAATACATCTCAAGCTGAAATAGGGTAACAACCACTTCTCTTTGCAATTTATCAAGAGTATCAGGGTTAATAACTTTGTTGCATAGACTTTTGAAAAAGAAACAAAGTCTAGTGATTGTAAACCTTACATGCTTTGGCAATATAGATCGAATTGCCACAGGCAATATTTTTTGCATTAGAGTGTGACAATCATGAGATTTAAGACCTATCAACTTCAGATCTTTCATTGATACCAATGTACAGATATTGGATGAGTAACCCTGTGGCACCTTAACATTTACCAAGCATTCACAAAAAGCTTTCTTCTCCTTTCTCGACAACATGTAACAAGTGGGAGGTAAGTATGTTCTCTGATTGCTACTAACTACTTATGTTAATTTTGTTCTTATTCCCATTTCCCGTAGGTCCATTCTGGATTTTATCCCATCTTTAGTCTTACCTGGTATATTCAATAGAGTACCGATGACGCTATCACAGAAATTTTTCTCAATGTGCATGATATCGATACAATTCCTGACTGCCAAAGAACTTCAATAAGGAAGATCCTAAAATATTGACTTCTTCTTGAATAAAGATTTGTCACTCTGTGTGGCCATTGTACATTGTGATCTCTTACCAAATTCATTGGAAAAGTCTTTTACTCTTTCATAAACATCCTCCCCTAGTATAGGTTTAGGTGCACTGCATTCCTCATTCTATCCATTGAATGCTTTATGGAACCTATGATACAGATGGAATTTTGGAAGAAACCTTCGATGACCAAGATATACAATCTTTCCTCCGTGTTTCAGTGATATTGAATCAGTGTTCTTTTCACATATAGGTCACACTTTAGATCCTTTGACACTATATCTAGACAAATTCCCATATGTTGGAAAGTCATTCACAGTGCAAAACAACATAGCATGCAAATGAAATGTCTCTCTTCGTGAAGCATCATAGGTCATCACACCTTCACCCCAGAGTTTTTTTAAGTCATCAATCAAAGGTTCAAGATAAATGTCAATATCATTTCCAGGTTGTTTACGGCCCGATATCAACAATGACAGCATAACATACTTATTTTTCATACACAACCAGGGAGGAAGATTGTATATAACAAGAATAATTGTCCAAGTGCTATGTTGGCTGCTCAATGTCCCATATAGATTCATCTCGTCTGTACAAAGACCAAGTCTTAGATTCCTGACTTCTTCACCGAATTTAGGGTACAATAAATCAATCTTCTTCCACTATGGGGAATCAGATGCATGTCATCGGATCCCATCATTATTTTTCTTAACATCTGCATGCCACCTCAAATTCTTTGCATCTATCGGATTGGCAAAGAAGCATTGAAACCGTGGTATTATAGGTAGATATCACATCACCTTGGCAGGAGAACCAATTTTGGACTCCCCCAAAGTCGTCAATTTATACCTTGACGCACCACATTTGGGACAATCTTTCAAATCCACATAGTCCTTTTGAAATAATACACTATCATTCCAGCATGTGTGTATCATCTTGGCCTCCATTCCCATTGGGCACAACAATTTCTTTAACCGGTATGTTGAGATTGGCAGCTCGTTTCCTTCAAGAAGAATTTCTTTCAACAAAGACAACAATGACGTGAAGATTTTGTCGCTCCATCTATTATTAGCTTTTAGCTTATACAATCTCAACACAGCACAAAGCTTTGTAAACTTACAACCTCTGTATAACGGTATCTCAGCATCATGCACAATGTTTCAAAACATGGGAGGTGGATCGATGTGCTCTACCCCACAACTATCCATCATCGCATCAATGATGTCTACAGGAACTGGTTCGTTCACATCTATGTCATCAGAGGCAATTTCTTCTTCCATACAAGCACTGCTATCAACATCCACTAATTTCAGGTTTGAAATCTCTCCATGCAAATGCCATTTTGTATAGCCTTGTATAATCCCATTGCACATGACATGACTTTTGATTTCATCACCAGTGATGACTTTCAAGTTGTTACCGCAATGCCTACATGGACAGTAGAACCTATCTCCAAGTTGTTTCCTATGTTCCTTGGCAAATCTAATAAACTGATCAAGACCAGAAATAAACTCTGGGGTGTTGTGATTTGGAATGGACATCCATGATATATCCATTCTATGATCAAAGAGAAAACAAGTATATATTAGAACAAGATTAGGGTCTAGGGTTAAAAGATTAGGGTTTATGGTTAAAACTTTAGGGTTTAAGGTCTTATATATAACAATGGTTAAAACATCCTAAGTGAGATTAAGTGTTCAAGAACAGTCCCAAACCGGGGACTATCCAAGATTTACTCCTAATGAGTAAATCTTGGATGGGTTTCTAGGCCAACAAATACATGTGTTGTCATTCTTATATATAATAAATGTGTACCACCTATCCCATTCTTGAACACCTAATCTCACTAGTAAGTGTCTAATGTGTATTGGGTTTTCAAGAAAATTTTGACAACATTTCCCCGGTGTTCTCCAAGTACATATGTACTTAGAGAACAAACATGGAAATGCTCCTGAAATTTTCTTGAAAACCCAATACACATTATACACTTACATCCTAAGTGAGATTAAGTGTTCAGGAACAGTCCCAAATCGGGGACTATCCAAGATTTACTCCTAATGAGTAAATCTTGGATGGATTTCTAGGCCAACAAATACATGTTTGCTGTCATTCTTATACCTACAATCCTAGTTTCATCATTCATATCCTAAGTTTTGTGTAACATCATTTAATCATGCTTGTCAGTAAATAATAAATAGTAAATTAACCATGATTCCATATATCAAAGATTTAAATCAAAATGGAGCCTAATGGAACATTGGGAGAGTGAAAATATTATACCTCACTTGAAGGCTAAAGAAGAAATATATGCAAATCAACAACAAGTCAACAACACTTGCAACGACACAAATGCACGATTCAATTATGTTATAATATATTAATTAGGGGTCAATCTTGAAGTTTTAACTAGAGCTTCATATATCAACATACATACTAGGTCACATAATCATTTTAGAAATAGAAGACCCACATGTGAGTTAAATTTGAGACATCAATGTATCTTTAACACGCATGTTTCAAGGTTCAAAGCACATAATCAAATCAAATTAGGATGCTAGAATGGGCAACTTTGAATCTTATTTCAACATGCATCAAAATTTACTGAATTCGGTCAAGCATGAGGATTAGAAGCACAAATATATGCAAGCACAAGATTTGTTCATATACTAGGTTGATTTACTGTAGCAACATATATATAAGTAAACTCAAAGCATTAGATAAATAAATATAATCAATAGATAAACAAATATAAAGCGATAGATAAAAAAGTAGATCTCAGTTGATAAACAAATATAAATCAGTAGATGATTAAATAATTTTAAAAAGTAGATGAACAAATACAAATCCCTAAATTCAAATAATGTGATGAATAAAAAATCATTAGATGAACGAATGAGTAGATAAGTAAATACAAATCACTATTAAAGTAAATATAAATCAACACATAAGTAAATACAAATTAGTAGATAAGTAAATACAAATCAGTAGATAAGTAAATACAAATCAGTAGATATATAAATTCAAATCAGTAGATAAGTGAATTCAAATTAGTAGATAAGTAAATAAAAATCAGTAGAAGTAAATATGAATCAGTAGATAAGTAAATACAAGTCAGTATATAAGTAGATACAAATTAGTAGATAAGTAAAAACAAATCAGTAGATAAGTAAATACTAATCAGTTGATCGAAATTAGTAAAATAAAAAACATTGTTACATGTATTACTTCTGGGTGCCTGCCTGTACAACACAGGGAAGAAGAGTGGAGGAAGAAGAGGAGTAGGCCAGATTGCACTTATAGGTAGCGGCGTGAGCTTGTGGCTCCTCAGTGCAGTGGCAGCGGCAGTTGTATGGTAGCTATGTGTGGCGGCGGCAGTGGTGTGGTGTCTGGAATAGTAGCAGTAGCAGTAGCAGCAACGACGACGGAAGTTGTGCGGTGCGGCGACGGTGGCTAGGAAGCCCAAGAGAGGCGATGGTGGTAGCAGTAATAGTAGTAGCAGCAACGACAGCAGAGAGATCGGCGGCGGAGAGAAACTGTCAGAGCCTAAACTTTTAATCGGGAATGAAACAGAGAAAGGGGAAGATTCTGGTTCTTACGGGTGCTGTTAAGTTAACAATAGACGTCTGTTATTAAAAAAAATTGACACTTAAAATAAAAGGCATCGGTCACAAGAAAAATACCAACACCTATGTTAAATGATAGTTGTCAGTTTTAACTAGAATAACTGACGTCTTTCAACATATGCCGACAAAAAAAAGTTCTCAGATTATGAACATAGTCATCGATTGCCTCAGAAAACTGACGCCAAAGGGGGGTAAAAAATTTCATGGGGACAGTGTGCGACAACACTTCGGCGTTAATTATTGTAAGAAAACTGACGACAAAAGTGGGCCCGATTTCTGTCTCCAAAAAAAACTTTAGTCGTCGGTTGTTTAGTAAAAAACTGACACCGAATGTGAAATTTTGGAGGGAATTGTTTTGCACTGGAAAAATTGGATTTGGCGGGCGATTTTAGGCGTCAGTTTCTTACTGAGAAACCGAAGTGAAATAAAAAGTGACACCCCTGTCTGGCCAGTCTTCACATATACATGTCAGTTTGTGTACTTAACCAACGTTGTAGGTTTTAGGCGTTGGTTTCTTCGATGCAACCAACGCCTCTAAATGTGACATTATAAGCCATTTCTATAGTAGTGTAGGGGGTTGTACCTATCAGTGTCTTGAAAGTCATCCTATAAACCCAAAGAGCATCATTCAATTGCATTCTCCAACCAGTCTTATTGGTAGATACAATCTTCTCTAGGGTCATCTTAATTTCTCTATTAGACACCTCAACTTGGTCTCGAGTTTTTGGATGGTATGGGGTCCCTACTATGTGCCTCACTCCATATTTAATCAATGAAGAACCAAACTTCCTATTTATGAAATGAGATCCCCCATCATTGATAATCATTTTCACTACTACATTTTTGGCCAATAACGTCGTTGCCCGTAGCATCATTTTTACTAGAATAACTGACCTAATACACTATTGCATCAGTTTTATCATAAAAACCAACCCATTAAGTTTCTCGCGAAAAAAAACGCTCGATTTTGGCTTTGTGCCTCAATCTATAGGGTTAATTTTTCCAAATAACCGACCTTATATGTCTACAAAACATGCGGGAACCACTTAAGATCTCTTGGGTCAGTTTTCTTAAAATAACCGACCTTATAGTGTATCTCTATAGGGTTGGTTATTTAACTTACCCGACATTATAGGTGGTTCGGGCACCACTTAAGCTGTTGGTTCGGTTTTCACTAGTTACTCGACCTTACAGGTTGTCGACTACAACGTCAGCCTGTTAAAAAAACCGTCCTTAAAGGGTTTTGTGCGGGCACCGATTCCCTGTTGGGTCGGTTGTTTGTTAATAACTGACCTTACATGTCAGTTAATATCGAGCGCGCTAGCGAACAATATCGTCACTTTAGTCAGGTGAAGAGAAGACCTCGCTGCCTCGCTCCTGCGCCGACAAATCCAGAGACCAAATACCTCACTGTTGTGCCGCCAAAGCTAAGGACCAAAGGTCGCCACCTCTGTCCTGAAGGTCACCGCCGCTTCTACACTTTGGCTACCACTTCACTGCCTTCATCATGTCTGAAGACTCTCGAAGCTACTTTGTTGTCGTTCTCTGGTCGTGGTGTCCAAGGAGACCCACTGCCGCGCCCCATCGACTTCGAGACGCCCCCACCTCCACGCTATGGCCGCCACCCCAAAGATCACAAAGGTAATGCCTTTACTTTGCCCTAAATTTGTTGTGTGGCCGCCACCTCCTGGGGTCGAGAGCTACAGAAACCCTCCTCATATATGTGTACTCCCAGATTATACATGTGTACTCCCATATTATACATGGGGACTGATATTATCACGACTACAGTGACTGTTGTTGTATGCTTTGTTGTTCATTAGAATTCTTTCTTCTCTCTATTTTGGATTTTAGCTGCCGCTTAAATTTCCCTTTGATGCAATAAATAATGAAATTTTAGGATTGATATGGTTCAATAGAGTAGAACATATTGATAGATAGACTGATATTATCACGACTGTAGTGACTGGTGTTGTATGCTTTGTTGTTCATTAGAATTCTTTCTTCTCTCTGTTTCAGATTATACATGTGTACTCCCAGATTGACACTTTAGAGTTTATTGATGAGATCATCGATGCATGATGTTGAACTTAATATATAATTATGAGAATAATACATTTATATATTAACTTAGAAACCCGTCCAAAATTTACTCATTAGGAGTAAACTTTGGGTAGTCCCCGGTCTGGGACTATTTTTGGATATTTAATCTCACTTAGATTGTATATGTATAATGTATGTTTAGTTTTGATGAAAATTTCAGTAGGATTTCGTCATTTGTTCTCTGGGTACATATGTGAGTGGTTATTTGCCATTTACATCGGTGTACTAGGAGAACTTAGGAGAAATCCTGATGAATTTTTCTTCAAAACTAGACATACATTATACAGTTACTAGTGAGATTAAAAATTCCAAAATGGCATAGGTGGTACACTTTAGTATAAAAGTAATTAACTTCCTATCAATAAAAACTTACAACTTATAGTATCAATATTAAATGCTTAGTTTTATAATTAATTTTAATGTGTTCTAGAAAATGGATCGAAGTTGGATGTCTATCAAGAACCGTTGTAGTCCAGAGTTCGCCAAAGGTCTTGATGAATTTATTAGATTTGCAGAGGAACATAGGAAACTACCTACATATAGGTTCTATTGTCCATGTAGAAATTGTGGTAACAATTTGAAAGTTGATAATGTTGAGGAAATTAAGAATCATGTCATATGACAAGGGATCATACAAGGTTATAATGAATGGTATTGGCATGGAGAGAAATTTAATTATGGTTAAAAAAATGTCGATACTAATAGTTGTTGCATAGAAGATATAGATAATTATGATAATGTCAATGATGAACCGATTTAGGATGACCCAATTCAGGATGATATGGTTGATGAGATGCTACGTAGTTGTCAGGATAATGTCATTGATCCACCTTCTTTATTTGCAAACATTGTCCATGATGATGAAAAACCATTATATAAGGGTTGTACTAAGTTCACGAGGTTGAGTGTTGTGATGCGATTATATACTCTTAAAGATCAAAACCGGTGGAGCGATAAGAGTTTCACTTTACTGTTGTCTTTGTTAAAGGAAATTCTTCCTGAAGGCAAGAAGCTTCAAATTTCAACATATCAAGCAAAGAAAATAATGTGCCCAATGGGAATGGAGGCTAAGAAGATTCATGCATGTCCGAATGATTGTGTGTTATTTAATAAGGGCTATAGTAATTTGATAAATTGTCCAAAATGTGGTGCGTCAAGGTATAAGACCACAAATTCAGCTAAGGTTAAAAATGGCTCTCCTGCCAAGGTGATGTGGTATCTATCAATAATACCACAATTTCAATGCTTATTTGCTAATACAGAAGATGCGCAAAATTTGTTTTGGCATGGGGAGTTAAAGCCCAATGATGATGGTGTCCTACAACATGCATCTAATTCACCACAATGGAAGAAAATTGATTTATTATACCCTCAATTTGGTAAAGAAACAAGGAACTTAAGACTTGGACTATGTACATATGGAATGAATCCCTATGGTACATTAAGCAGCCAACATAGCACGTGGCCTGTTATGATTGTTATATACAATTTTCCTCCTTAGTTGTGCATGAAAAATAAGTATGTCATGTTGTCAATATTGATATCAGAGCCCAAGCAATGTGGAAATGATATTGATGTTTACCTTCAACCTCTAATTGATGACCTAATGAACCTATGGGAAGAAGGTGTTATGACATATGATGCTTCACGTGAAGAGATCTTTACTTTGCGTGCTATGTCGTTTTGCACAATTAAGGAATTTCCAGCTTATGGAAATTTATCTGGATATAGCATAAAAGGATACAAAGCAAGTCTTGTATGTGAAGAAAATACTGATTCAATTCGACTGAAACATGGTGGTAAAATCATATATCTTAGTCATCGGAGATTTCTCCTACTAGTGGATCCTTATTGAAGGCAACACAAAACCTTTAATGGGTCAACTGAGGAATGAAGTGCTCCTAAACCTATACCAGGAAATGTTGTATATGATAGGGTGAAACATATTGTTAATGAATTTGGAAAGAGTGCAAGTAGTCATATTCTCGCATGTGACAAATCTCTATACACGAAGAGGTCAATATTCTGGGATCTTCCTTATTGGAGATTTTTGGCAATTAGACACTGCATTGATGTCATGCATGTTGAAAAAAATGTTTGTGATAGCATCATTGGTACACTATTGAACATATCAGGAAAGACTAAAGATGACATAAAATCTAGAAAAGATTTAGAATTAATGGGTATAAGAAAAGAATTATCAGTGGAGATCAGGGGTCGCCGCACATATTTACCACCAACTTGTTACACTTTGTCAAAGCAGGAGAAAAAGACTTTCTGTGAGTGCTTGTATAATATTAAGGTTCCACAAAGATACTCTTCTAATATTCATAGATTGGTATCAAAGAAGGATCTGAAGTTGATAGGTCTCAAATCTCATGATTGTCACACCTTAATGCAAAAAATTTTACCTGTGGGTATTCAATCTATATTTCTGAATCATGTAAGGTTTGCAATCACACGACTCTATTTCTTCTTCAATGAAATATGCAACAAAGTGATACATCCTGATACTCTTGATAAATTACAGAAAGATGTAATTATTACCATGTGTCAGATTAAAATGTACTTTCTTCCTTCATTTTTTGATATCATGGTTCATCTTATAGTACATATTACAAGGGAGGTGAAGATGTTGGGTCCAATTTTCTTACACTGGATGTATCCATTTGAACGCTACATGAGTGTTTTTGAAGGTGATGTTTGGAATTGTTACCGTCCTAAAGGAGTATTATTGAGGGTTATGTGGCCAGGGAGGTGATGGACTTTTGCAATGATTTTTTGAATTGCAATGAAACTTCTAGTGATATAAGAAATTCCCATCACACTAAATGTTATTGTGGCAAAGGAACACTGGGAGCATGAGTGAAAGTAATTAGTCATGATTTGTGGGAACAAGCACATTTGTATATTTTACACAACATCGACGAAGTTAGTAGCTACATCATAAAACACAATGATCTTATCAAGAGAATTCATCCATGATCTAGTTCAATGTGGCTTGCAAGAGAGCATAATTGAACATTTATTAGGTGCTTTGAAAAGAAAGTCTTTAATCAACTATTTGAATCACCGAATAATGTTGTTGAGAACATAAAATGGCTCGCCTTTGAGCCAAAAATGAATGTCATGTCATATGAAGGTTATGACATAAACAGATTTTCTTACTACAAAAAGCATCAAGATGAAAGTAGTGTAGTCCAAAATAGTGGGGTCATTATTCAAGCTTGTTCGCTGTATTTTGCTAGTGCCAAAGATAAAAGACCACACAAAGCTGAGATGTCATATTACGGCTTCATTGAGGACATATAGGAATTGGACTATACAAATTTCAAAGTTCCTATCTTTAGGCGTAATTGGGTTGATAACAACAAAGGAATTTTAGTAGATGAGTTGGGTTTCACATTGGTGAATTTTGAAAAGATTGGTGAGAAATATGAACCATTCATCATGGCAGACCAAGAAAATCAAGCATTCTATATTGATGAATCGACAAATAAAAATTGGTCTGTTGTTCTTCATGGAAAAAGAAAGTTTACTGTAGATCCTATAAATGAAGAAGAATACTATGAAAAGTATGATGATTCTAGCCCATTCTTAGTTGGTTTGCCAAGTGTAAATGTTGAAGTTAATATCGATTAAATACTATAAACGTCAAGACCATGTTGTAGGAATTTTACTTGACTAACAACTCAACCAATATGAGAGGCATGAATTCTTAGAATTAGTTATTTTATTATCATTCAAGCACATAATCTTTTAAATATACATCTGATAACACCCAAATTAACGCATATTATCTATGCATCTCATCTATGGTTTCGTGTCACTTTGGTCCTAATATGTATTCTTTTGCTCATGATTTATACTTTTTGTCTCTCATTAGATAATGTAGTTATAATAGCCAATAATGTAGCTAATTAGCCAATTTTTGACTTGCAGGCACCACAACTAGCCAATTTTGTGACTCTCAAGTACCGAACCTGAAAAGACAAGAATTTCAGCAGCTGCCTGATATGGTTGCCCGATATGGCATGCCTGATACTCCCCCTGCCCGACACGGTCTCGTGTCCAAACATGAACACGGGATAAAGGAAGGAATCACACTTTAAATTTATAACTCAAAACCTTCTAGGCCCCCACAACTTTATTACGGGGTTGATGTAAATATACAGGGTCGAACACAGGGACATGGTGACGTTTAGGATGCCACAAATCTCATTCTTTAGTCAGATAAGCCAAGACGATAGTCGATAAAAGTAATTGCTAGAACTAGTCTAGCGGGTTGTCACGATATAAAAAAAACAAAGAAAAGAAAACAAAACAAAATAGAGCTCGTGATTCTACTAATCAGAGAAAGAGAGTTCCTGGCTATTTAACCACAAATGGGGCAGTCTATGCACTCATTCTCAGGCATAGAAAACCCTTGAACACCCAAGAAAGCATCTAGTACGCATGGTGGCATATATCCTATCGGGTCATCCCACTCGCTCTAGCGATGCATGATTAAAACCATCAATAATATGTCAATGACCCTCTCTCGAGGGATGACATATCAACACCTAAGGATACACTAAGTTCCCTCTCGGGTCTTAGGATATTCCGGGGTGTTAGAAACATAATACCTTGGATCATCCTCCTCTCAGGTTTAGATCCAAGCTATCGTCTCTTAGCTATTCCTACAATGGATCTCACGACACAGGTAGAAATAGCAGTTCACACGAGTAAGAGATCAACCAAACTAGAAATCATAACTTAGAAAAAGAAAATAGAACATGCAACATACTAGATCTGATATGAATCTACTTGCTAAAGGAAAAAGTACATATACATGCCCAGATCGGGATACATAGCCAGGAAGGATCTAACTAGACATAGACAAGCATAGTTGGCACCGAACAAAGATGGATGACCATCATTTGTACAAGAAACAAAGGAATGCAGTAGAATGAAAGAGAAGAGGAAAGAGATATAGCCTGTAGAGTAGAGGTGGCTCTCACTCCTCAACCTTTGTGCAGGCTGGATCTCACCCCTTGGGTCTTCTCTTCGTCCCTCTGGACTCCTCGGCTCTCTCTCTCTAGGCCGTATCGGGTAGCCATATCGAGCAGACCGTATCGGGCAGACTGTATCGGGTAGATCGTATCGGGCAGTAGACTTTTGTGAAACTTGACACACTAGCTCCTTGGTCTAGGCACTAGATCTTGTAGGGTCCTCCTTTCGACTCTCCCTCTTTGTAGATTGGTTGCTGCTATTTATAGGCAGCAAGTTTATGGGAGTTGTAGCTTTTATTGGTCCACGTGTCCTACATCTGTGGCTTTGATCTTGAGGCATCAGGTGGGCCAATATGACTGTTGCCCGATGACCGTGTCAGACAGGGGGAGTATCAGGCATACCATATCGGGCATATCGTATCGGGCATGATGTATTAGGCAACCGTATTGGACAACTACTAGAATTCTTATCGTTTTAGGTTCGGTACTTGAGAGTCCCAAAATTGGCTAGTTTCGGTGCCTGCAAGTCAAAAATTGGCTAATTAGCTACATTATTGGCTATTCTAACTACATTATCTAATGAGAGATAGAAAGCATTAAACACGAGCAAAAGAGTGCATATTAGGACCAATGTGACACAAAACCATAGATGAGATGCATAGATAATATGCGTTAATTTGGGTGTTATCAACTACCCCAAGCTTAAAACTTGCTTTTCCTCAAGCAAGGTTGTTCTCAAAGAACAAAAAGATAACATCCATATTAAGCTTGGAAATAGATGCTAATGTTAAGAAAAATAGTTTAAAACATCAATTCTCTTGATCCATGTCATTTCAGAAAAAACCCCCACCCGTCAGGCACAATCCTACCAAAGCAAGATCAAAGAGTCTCCAGGCAAGATTAAGCAAATTCACTACGACCAGTCAATACTCATGATGCTTTGAATCATAATTATTTAAACATGAAAGAATTGTCACACAGGTGATCATGTGGGTGATGAGCAATGAGCTATCACCATGAATCCATGCATACCAATCGGGAATCAACGTGCCTCTCACTTATTCACATCCTAAGAAACAAAGCAAAGGACTGTAATGACTTCTGAGAATCATGATCTACGTCAGGTTGGTCCATGTAGCGAGCAACAATCCTTGCAGTCCCAGCCAATTGGCCCAAAGTAGTGAGATGAACTCCTCGTACTGCGCTCGAACCAACCCTGCTACTGAGACGGTCTCATAGGTCACCTAGGGGGTTCCTAGTGACTCTCTAACGAGCTTTTAGAGTGGTACTACCAGGAACGACAGATCTGCACTCATGAGCACAGTCATACACCGACTGGGCACCATCCTCAACTCTCCTAAAAGAGAAAACAACACTCATTTATTGTTCACACGCAGGCTTTTATCATCTGCATTCTATTTGTAGGCTTGGGTGAGAACAATATTGATATTTTGGGATTTTGTGGGCAGCCAAGCCTCTTTTGCACATTTTTATATTTTTCATCTTTTTGACTCAATCTAATGTGAGAAGGCACGTAGTCCATCAAGGAAAAAACATTTTATCTTGATTATAGCTCAAAACTCATCATGATCTGCTTGACACCTGTGTGAAAACTTGCAATTATGATTCAAGAATCCTTAGAATAGAGGCAAGCTTGTGAAATTCGCAGCTAGGAGAATTTAATCGTGATTTAGCTCATTCCTATGGTCCTTTACCATGGATTTGTCATTCACGACATAAATCAAGGGAATTTAGCTTTAAGCTATGAAAAAGGGACATAACCTTAGATTTATTACCAAACTCAAGGAAAGAGTCAAAGAGCAGGCCAAGCAAAAGGTTAAGCAATTTTTAAGAAGAAAATTGTGCAATAAGGTATAAAGTCAAGCATTTATCTATTTGATTCGCACCACATAGCCATAATTGCAAAGCTAAAAAGCTGATTTTTTTTTTGAAAATTTAAAACTAAACGTAGGAAGTGAACATGCATGCAAGAAGGGTGAAGAGAAAGAAGGGTGAAGCGTACCACCCCAAGCTTAAAATTTTTGCTCATCCTCGAATAAGACTTAAACTTGAGATAGTGAGGCGGGAATGCATGATTTTAACGACAATTATTGAAGTTCTAAAGATAATGCATGGTTGCAAGGATATAAAAGTAGTTAGAAGAAAGAAACTATCTAACAAGAACATGAAAAGAAAAATCTATTTTAATAAAAGGACAAGAGAGTGGGTAATAGAAAAGGGGGTGGTTTCCCTACGATACTGACACTGGGATCCCAAATCCTATGTTTTGGGATCAGTGTCACCTGTGTCTTGCCGACGGGTTCTGCCACATAGTAGGAGTAGAATAGGCAGATGTGTTGGCCCTGCCGAGTCAAAAGAAGCGAAGTGAAATCCGATGACTCGGTGAAGTCATATTTGTGCTGGAAGTGGCTTGAACTACACTAGGATGAATTCTTTAGCATATCATCCTCAAGGTACCTTTCATTATATGATTCTGAAAATGAAGGTCATGGGATGTCGACACAGGATGAGATAGATGAGAGAGGTTGGACGTCATCTTGAGGACTCATATCTTCTCTCTCCATCTCTGCACTTGAGGTTGGATGCTCAGATAAATCTTCATGTACCGTCTTAGTCATCCAATCATCTTCTGAGCAAAAAGTACCCCCTGAAGAATCTGTTTGTGGTTCTACCACCCCAAGATTATCACCTGGCGTGGAGTCAGAGGTGTCTTCATGCTCAGCAGCCATGTCGTAGTGATCTGTCCATCCTGACCCCTTGACGTCCACTAAGCCTTGTAAAGGGATGGTGGCAAATGATGGCTCGTGCAGCTCCTACTCGTCTTCATTACTATACTCACTGCTCCATGTCGAGCAGCTATCGTCGTCGTCATCGAACAAATTGTTCCAAACCATGGTTGGTGTACTGCTCAAAGTGAAATGACAAGTCTCAATATGAGAAATGTCACTCTGGTCTGGTTCAATATCTGACTCTGGTTCCTCAAACCAACCTTCTTGTTGTGAGGTCGATTGGCTTTTCGAGTCTTCATCATCGTCATCATAGACCCATTCATGTCTATGACTCATTTCTTCCATTGGTTCATCAGCTGGGTCATCTGGGGAGAATGAAGGGCTTCCCCAAGTGGGTTGGTCTACATAGAAAAATCATGGTGAATCCAGTTAATGGTCTGAAGAGGATGATGGTGCATACTCCACTTCAGACCCAATGGAATGGTCTTGATGACTAACATCTTTATTGTCTTGTGATGGCAGTTGTAACTGAATTATAACCAAATTGATGAGCTCTTGGAGCCTCCTTCCTTGTTCAACAACTTTATCATGAAGTTGTTGTACTTGAGCAGCAATGCTTTTGAGATTCGTCAATTCTTCCATGCACATATAAGGGGAACTCATTATATCAAACTGATGCTTTAGGGTGAATCCTTGTTCAACACTTTCAAGTATACTACTACTGCGGTCTGCAACCTCAGTGGCTACTTTGAGATGAGGATCCTACTCTTCTAGTAGTTGTTGCATTGGATCGACATCTTCTTGGAGATGATGGGCTAAGGAGGTGAGTGCTTGAATACTTTCCCTAGACAACTCCACTTCCTTAATCAGTTCTTGATCCCATGATAGAATGGGGGTCAAGGGCTGACTGACAATCTCTGTCATTGGAATCTCAACATATGACGATGGTGGAGGTAAGTATAACTCGACTAGCTGTAGAGCACGACCTTCAATTTTTTGCCAGCAGTCAGAACTGCGGAAAAACTTGGGAGGACGGGTGGACAAGATGACTTGTCTTGCGGAAGCAAGGTCCATGGCTAAAAAAAGGTATGAGAATAATAAAAGTGATTTAGTATATATGAACAAGTATGTCTAAATAAAGAGGAAAACTATGCATGTATATATAGGCTTATAGTGACAGAACAAAAATCTACTAGGCGTGTAAACGTGGAAAACCACGTCCCCGAAAATGGCGCCAAAAGTTGATCGGCCTTTTTCTCACGTTCGGAAATGAACGCAGGACAAAGGAAGGAATCAAGCTTTAAATTTATAACCCGAAACCTTCTAGGCCCCCGAAACTTTATTATGGGGTCGAAGTAGATATACAGGGTCGAACACAGGGATGTGGTGATGTTTAGGATGCCACAGATCTCATTCTTTAGTCATATAAGCCAAGACAATAGTCGATAAAAGTAATTGCTAGAACTAGTCTAGCGGGTTGTCACGATATAAAACAAAACAAAGAAAACAAAACAAAAAAAAAACAGAGCTCATGATTCTATTAATCAGAGAAAGAGAGTTCCTGGCTATGTAACCACGAATAGGGCAGTCTATGCACTTGTTCTCGGGTGTAAACAACCCTTGAACACCCAAGAAAGCATCTAGTACGCACAGTGGCATCTATTCTATGGGTTCGTCCCACTCGCTCTCACGATGCGTGACTAAAACCATCAACAATATGTCAATGACCCTCTCTTGAGGGATGACATATCAACACCTCAGAATACACTAAGTTCCCTCTCAGGTCTTAGGATATTCTGGGGTGTTAGGAACAAAATACCTTGGATCATCCTCCTCTCAGGTTCAGATCCAAACTATCATATCTTAGCTATTCCTACAACGGATCTCTCGATACAGGCAGAAATAGCAGTTCACGCGAGTAAGAGATCAACTAAACTAGCAATCATAACTTAGAAAGAGAAAATAGAACATGCAACATACTATATCTGATATGAATCTACTTGCTTAACGAAAAAGTACATATACATGCCCAGATCGGGCTACATAGCCAAGAAGGAGCTAACTAGCAATAGAAAAGCATAGCTGGCACCGAACAAAGATGGATGAACATCATTTGTACAAGAAACAAAGGAATGCAGTAGAATGAAAGAGAAGAGGAAAGAGATATAGCCTGTAGAGGAGAGGTGGGTCTCACTCCTCGGCCTATGTGCAGGCTGGATCTCACCCCTTGGGTCTTATCTTCATCCCTCTAGACTCCTCAGTTCTCTCTCTCTCTCTCTAGGCCATATTGGGTAGCCGTATCGGGCAGACCATATCGGGCAGACCATATGGGGAAATAGACTTTTGGGGAACTCGACACACTAGCTCCTTGGTCTAGGCACTAGCTCTTGCAGGGTCCTCCCTCTGGCTCTCCCTCTTTGTAGGCTGATAGATTCTATTTATAGGCAGTGAGTTGATGGGAGTTGTAGCTTTTATTGGTCCACATGTCCTTCATCCGTGGCTTCGATCTTGAGGCATCAGGTGGGCCAATATGACTGTCACCCAATGACCGTGTTGGGCAGGGGGAGTATCGGGCATACCGCATCGGGCATACCGTATCAGGCATGCCGTATCGGGCAGTCGTATCAGGAAGCTTCTGGAATTCTTGTCTTTTTAGGTTCTCTACTTGAGAGTCCCAAAATTGGCTAGTTTCGGTGCCTGCAAGTCAAAAATTGGCTAATTAGCTACATTATTGGCTATTCTAACTACATTATCTAATGAGAGTCAGAAAGCATAAAACATGAGAAAAAGAGTGCATATTAGGACCAAAGTGACACGAAACCATAGATGAGATGCATAGATAATATGCGTTAATTTGGGTGTTATCAACATCATATATCATTCAACCACTTGTGCTTTTTTTATCACTCTTATGTTTCTTTTATCATGTATACTTGCAAGTTGTTCTAAAATGGCAAGTGAAGATGAACATTCTGAGCATGAGCACCATGAGGATGGTAGTGGTGATGCTAAGAAATGTAGCAGTCCCACACTGATGCGTAGACTACAGGAGCTGAGGGACAAAGGGGAGAAATTGCGAATCCAGTTTGATGTCACAGGAGCACCTATTAGGGAACATGCTAGTTCTTTCAAGCATTGCGTAGGGGCGACCACACGCAGTAAGGTGGCAATAGATATAGAAAATTGGCATGATGTTTCTAATGCCTTAAAGGACCTCCTATGGAAAGATATATCTATGAGTTGAAGTGATATTATTTTAATATGTTTTTTATTGATTCTAATTTAGTTTGCTTTGAAAGGCATATCCTTGTTAAAATAACATTATTGCTTCTTTTGTATGTATAGGGTGTTTTTCATCTAAATGAAAAAGATCATAAGAAAAAAGTGCTACAATGTTGTGGTGTACGATGGAGGGCTTTTAAGACATATCTCAAAAGGGAATTTATATATAATCCAAAACAAAAGAAGAAAGCTATATACATATATATATATATATATATATATATATATATATATATATATATATATATATATATATATATATATATATATATATATATATATATATATATCCTGAGACGTGGGGAAGATTTGTTGCATCTAGGAAATCAGAAGAGTTTCAGGTAATAAAGATTGTGATGTATTGTATGAATCTTTTTATACAATTAAGGAGGTGAATATTTTTATATATGTTTGCCAAGTCTAAATTGTAGTGCCTCATTTTAAATGATCAGACTGTTCACGAGGCCCAAATGGAAAGACATGCCAAAAATGTGCATGACCATCGCTTGGGGCCCGGTGGTTATTCCTTCCGCCGCCAACTATAAGAGAAGCAACTCTCTTCTGGAGAAGCGTCTAGTACAACTCAAGCTGAGCATCCACCTCGACACTTGTAGTGGATAGATGCTAGAAAGAATCAAGCAGGTGAAATTGTCAACCCTGTAACTAAGGAGGTGGAACAAAAGATGGTAGGTTTATCCCAACTAAGTAAAGACGAACTCCCACAAATGTTGATTTATTCATATCTAATTCATATTGTGATTTAATATTTTTATTAATTATGAATAGATTGATCTCCATGAGCAAAGGAAGGAAGGAAAGTTTCTCCCAACTAGCTGCATGGATGAACTATCAGTTGCTCTTGGTACAAAGGAGCATTCTGGCTGTGTTAGGGGATTAGGAGCTGACATAGGAATCAAGTCTTATTTTATCCCTTTACAATCTAAAAGATGTACAAGAGGTCTTACACAAGAGGAAGTTGAAACACTAGTAACACAGAAAGTAAAATCAATAATGTCTTCATTTCAACCTACTCAACCTTCTCAACCTATTCAAACTGTGTGTCTCTCATATGATGAGGTACAAGCCCATGCTCCAGCTGTAGAAGGTCGTGGGAGCACTCCCAATGACCCACCACAACAATTTGCAGTAAGTTTGTTCTATATGGTGTGTTATTAGTATGATATATATATATATATATATATATGATATGATATGATATATATATATATATATATATATATATATATATATAGTTGTAGTAGGTATCTGGTTTACCGCTTCATATATAACTTATATTATTTCAATTCTAGGTTAGTATGAACTGTAAACTTGCAGTGGAGGTTCCAGAATATAATGTTGTGGCAGTGGGGAAGGTATACAACCTTGGTGGTACATTGCATTGCCAACCAATTACTGATAATATTTGTCATGTGTCTATCCATCTTTTGTATGACAAAATGGGGGACAAATTACTACCCATACCTAATCCTGAATATAGTACAGTTGAAGAAGCATAGGGTGCTATGGTGGTTTGGCCTAGACACTTGGTTATCACTGATACTTGAATTCTACCATGTTTTTCATATTTGACTACATATATGAACTCGTGTAATATAAGTATGTAATTTTATTATCATGTTTGCAAACCAAAAAGTAAAAATTCTACTAGTCATCCTCCTATGTCCAATCCATCTTTTATTCTAGAATCCACATTCGACAAGTTAGGATGTAAATGTAAATGTTTGTGTCGATAATTAGCTAAGCAAAGATCAGGATTGCAAATGTTGGTCAATTTAACAGAAGATGCAACTGGGAGGGACTTTGAAATTTATATTTTTCTTGATGATATTATAGATTTGTTCCGGTATGATTGGCTATATACTTCGATATTAGAAGTATGGATAAGGTAAATATCTATCAATATAGAAAATCCCAATACACATTTTTAACTTATTTCTATTTATGAAAATAATTATAAATGTTATACATCCACTTATATACCGAGGCCATAAACTTTGATATAAAGAATGTTGGATTCTTAGTTCCTTCAGTCACTAGTCAGGTGGAGACACATATTGATGATGTGAATGAGTACTTCTCTACTTCATTCAAATATTTTGCTAGTGTGGGAAAGGAAATTATTCTAATTCCTTTGATTGTCCAGTAAGTATTATTATTCAATATAATTTTTAATAATGAATAAATTTCTTTATTTTAATGTTTGTTTTATTCTTACTCAGATTCAGACATTGAGAATTATTAATGGTTGTCCCAAAATTGATGACTCTTTATTATCTTGACCCATTGGGAAAAATAGTAAGGGACCTCAAAATGAAATTGCCAACTATGGAGTAAGCATAAATTTAGTCATTTGTTATGCTTCAAAATGATATTTCTATTTAAAATTTTTATTTTACCAACTATCATTTAATTGATAGGGGTATACAAGCTTTTCCCGAAAGTGGAAGACAAATACCCACAAAATTAAAGACATTGACTTTGAAAAATGTCAAGGTAGCTACTTTAGTCTTATATGTATTAACTTTCAACTCTTATATGTCAACTCTTATAGTCTTATGTCAACTTTGTTTATAGTAGTTTACTAACATTAAGTGTAATTCATTATTTGTAGTGTCCTATACAAAATAATGACTGGGCTTGTGGCTACTATGTAATGATTTATATGCAATCTATTGTCAAACAAACATCACATGACATTCAAACTATAGATCAGGTAATAAAGAATAGAATCATAAATTTACAAGTGAGTTGTAGTCATTTTATAAAATATTAGCATGTGCATTTTCTATTGTAGATCTTTACAACTCAGCCTTACACACCTAAGGACTTAAATGAATTCTGAGAAGAATGGTCAGATGCTTTTCTAAATGAAGTCAATATAGCATTGGATTGAATGCATATGTCAGCTCCATTTATGTATGTGGTTTTGGAACTCTTTTCAATTTACTTTTGTATCTGACATTAATTTTTAATATCATCTCAGACTTGCAATCTATCATTTTGTGAATGTTATGATGTGCTATGTGTATGAATGTCTCAACTGAATATATATATGAATCATTTTTGTTATGAATGTGTGGTTTGGAAATTGATAATTTGAATGGACATAAAAGCTAGCAAATGTGGCTTTGGAATGAATTTCTGGCATTTTCATGTCTACTTTCTATTGTAGGTTTTGATATGCAGATTTCTTTTCTGAAGATTTCTGTTCTGTTCTGCATAATTTAAAAAAAATACAACCTCTAGGGTCAGTTATTTTAAATAACCGACCTTGTAGATCTCTAGGGTCGGGTTTTAAGAAAAAACTAACCTTATAGGATCTGGGATCTGCAGCTTATTATTTGTAACTTCTTGGGTCGGATTTTTGAGGATAACCGTCCTTACAGATAAATTATAGGGTCAGTTTTTAAGGAATAACTGACCTTAGAAGTTTTGTTGGATAAGCAAGCTAGTCTTTTGGGTTGGTTATTTTAAATAATTGACCATGTAGATATCTAGGGTCAGGTTTTAAGAAAAACCGATCTTATAGGATCTGGGATCAACATCTTTTTTTTGAAACCTCTTGGGTCAGTTTTTTGAAGATAACCGTCGTTACAGATAAATTGTAGGGTCGGTTTTTTAGGATTAACCGACCTTATAAGTTCTGTTGATCAAGCAAGCTAGTCTTTTGGGTCTCTTTTTTGCTTAAAATTGACCTTACAATATGTATGTTGGGTTAGTTTTTAGTTAACAACCGACCTTAAAAACATTGGGATCAACTCACCTATTGGGTCAGATTTTTGAAATAACCGACCTAACAGGTCCTCTGTAGAGTCAATTTTTGTATGAATAACTGACCTTACAGCCTCAGGCGCAGTTTCTTTTCTGGCTAGATATCAGTTTTTTACAGCCTATTGGGTCAGTTTTTACTATATAAGGTTGGTTTTCTTTGGCTAAAAAAACTGACCATATAGATCAAATTCTATAGGGACGACCATTTAGGAGTCGGTTAAAAAGTGACACTACAAACTTTAAAAAACCGACCATATAGATCAAATTCTATAGAGATGACCACTTTGGAGTAGGTTAAATAGTGATGCTACAGACTTTAGAAAACCGACCCTATAGACCATTACTGTAGTAGTGTTTAGGTACTTCAAACATGCAAAAGAATATTGTCCTTCATGAACATGCACATAACCTATGTGTCACTGGTTTGGTTTGGAATCACTTCCACCCATTTAGATACACATAGTCAACTATAGGTAAGATATGCAAGTTAGAATTTGAAGACACAAAAGGTCCCATGAAATCTATTCCCCACAAATCAAAGACCTATACCTCTTGAAAGATACTAAGAGGCATTTCATGTCTCCTAGATATGTTACCTGCCCATTGACATGCATCACACCTCTGCACATAATTATAAGCATTTTTAAATAGAGGCAGCCAATAAAAATGGCTTTCTAATACCTTATATGTCGTCCTGGAACTAGCATGATGTCCTTCTGTATGTAAGGAATGATAATGAGCAAGTATGCTCTCAAACTCACACTCTGGTACGTACTTCCTGAAAATGCCATCCCTACACTATTTAAGCAAAATGCGGACATCCCATATATAAAATCTCAAGGAGTGAAATAATTTTTTGTTTTCTTGATAACTCCAATCCTCTATTATCTCTCCACATGCCTATCACGATGTGTATAGATTAGGGATACTTTTTCCTCATAGAAGAAAGTTGCTCGTTAGGGAACTCCTCAATAATGGGTACCTCCAAACTAGATGAATATACTCATTCGAACCTAGACAAGTGATCTACTACCACATTCTCTGCTCCAGCCTTTTCCTTGATCTCTATATCAAACTCATGTAGTAACAAAATCCATCGAATCAACCTTGATTTAGCATCCTTTTTCCACAAAAGATACTTAATAGCTGCATGATCTGTCCACACAATCATTTTTCCCCTATCAAATATTGTCTGAATTTATCAAAGGGAAGGACTATAACAAAAAGTTCTTTTTATGTGGTAGTATAATTACTTGTGCATCATTAAGTGTTCTAGATGCGTAGTAAATGACCGACAGTGCCCGATCCTTTCGTTGTCTTAGAAAAACTCCTAAAACAAAATATGATGCTTTACACATCAATTGAAATAGTTGACTCCAATCTAGAGCCACTACCATGGGTGCAGATTCAATTTCTCCTTTAACAAATCAAAATCTTTGAGGCATCTGTCATCAAAATTTAAATTCACATCTTTCTTTTTGAACTCTGAAAGCAATTTAACAATTTTTGAGAAGTCTTTTATGAATCATCGATAAAATTTGGCATGTCCTTAAAATCTCTTAACTCCCTTCACTGATGATGATGGAGGTAGTTTATAGATCAACTCTATTTTTAATGATTTGAATTCCATCCCTTTGTTGGATACCTTGTGTCCCAACACAATCCCTTCACTCATCATCATATGGCATTTCTCCCGATTCAAAACAAGATGAGTGTTCTCACATCTTTGTGAAACTCTATGTAGAATGGCAATGCAGTCCTCAAAAGAGTCTCCATATACCAAAACTCATCCATTAAAACCTTAAGACAATGTTCGACAATGTCAAAACAGATTGCAAGCATGCATCTATGAATCATTTCTAGTGCAATACAAAGACCAAAAGGCATTCGATGATATGCAAATGTACTATAGGTACAAGTGAAGGTACACTTCTCTTCACATGTGGCTTGATAGAAATCTGATTGTAATCAGAATACCCATCAAGAAAACAAAAATGTGAACAACTGACAATTCTCTTGAGAATTTGATTTATGAATGAAACGAGAAATGATTTTTTAAACGTAGCAATGTTCAAATTATGGTAGTCAATGCAAAAATGTCATCCAATAACTATCCTAGTCAAAACTAATTCACCGGTAGAATTCATAGTGACTGCAATTTCTCATTTTTAGGAACAACATGTATAGGGCTTGCCCATTTGGAACTAGAGATGACATAAATTATACATGCCAATAGAAGTTTAAGTACCTCTTTCTTCACCACCTCCATCGTGTTTGGATATGAAGTTCGGTCATAGGTTTTTATCCTTCTTTCAAAGGGATCTTCTGGTGACATAAAATAGGGAAGTCCCCTTATGTCTACAATGGACCACCCAAATGCAGCCTGGTGATTCTTCTAACAACGAGCAACTGCTCCTCTTCTTTCATACTCAGTGCTGCTGAAATTATTAGCAGTAATTTTTTATCCACTGCCAAGAATGTGTTCTTCAAATGTGGTGGTAATGGCTTAATTCTAGCCCAGGAGGACACTGTAGAGATGGGACCAATAGTAAAGGTGACAGTCCTAGGTCTTCATAGTGTCTAGTATAGAAACATGACAAGGTCCTCAGTAACAACACACACTCCTCCATTAAGTGATAATGTGTGCAATCATCCACTAGGTTCATAAGACAAGCTTCTATAGGTTGATGTGGATAGGCATGCATCATTGTTGATGACAACACATTTGCAACTATGGTTGGATGCTTCTCTTCCTCTAGATCATCAAGGTACTTCATAACTTTTGGCAAATAGATCTGCTTTGTATGCTCCATTATGTCAACAATAAAAGTACATTTGTCCACCTTTGTCATCATATGAGCTATATCTAGAAATGATTTTCCAGAGAATAGTGACATTGGGTTGCCCAATTGTTGCATCATGTGGTATTATTCACTTTCCTTACCTAGTGGTTTGTCGTTAGGTAGCTTGATCTCAAACCAGTCATCCTAGGTTCCCAATGTCAATCTTACTCTTCCCATCTCTAAGATGTCATATGTTGTGGATTTTAATGGTCATCCTAAAAGTAGTTTATTCTCATAGTCATCCTGCATCTCGATGACAAAAATAATCTACTACACAAATAAATTTGTCCACCTTTACAAGAAAATCTTCACAAATACCAATTGGTCCCACCATAGAGTTGTCTTCCAGCTGAATGGTCATGTTTCTCTTCCTGGATTTATTGACTCCCAGTTTCTTAAATGTAGTCAACAACATTAAATTAATGGTTGCCCTGGAGTCACAAAGTGCCTATCCAAATTGGTCCCTGCCAATGTGGCGTGGTATTTTAAAACACCCTAGATCTTATCCCTTGTATGAAAATTTCCTCTATATCAGTGCGCTGACCTCCTCCTTTAAGACAACAACATTAGAATCTGTAATCCTCCTATTTTTTTGATAATATCCTTCAAGAACTTGAGATATGAAGGAGTTTTCTTAATAGCATTTTCCAGCGGTAGGTTGATATGAAGTTTCCTAAATGTGTCTAGAAATTTCTTGAACTACTGATCAACCTTCATTTCCTTTAAGCTATTAGGAAATGGTACTAGAGTCATACCATTTTAATGATATGGTGGGATATAAGATTCCTTTGTTCTCCTTCTGCTTAGTTGACTCCTCTTCTAGGTTCTTCTCCTACGTTGTGGTGTCCTTTGGCTACTCTAGAGGAGTAGTCTCTATCACCTCCCATGTATCATCTGTCATGATGTTTTTCTAGAGCCACCTTTTAATCTTTTATCAACACTTTACCACTTTGAAGAAGTACTTCTTTCACTTGTTGATTCTAGATGGAATATATGTATTTCCTAGAAATCTTGAGGGATGCCACTTCCACTGGTAGTTGAGAAATCTGATTTTCTATGCTACAAACCTCTCTACCCTTGATTCTACTGCTATCTCTCTTTATTTGGTCTAAGAGTGCCTCATTCTACTTCACCAACCTGCCCAACATGTCCTCTATTCGATCTATTTTGGTAGGATCCCTATCATGCTGGTACCATTGAGACATGTTTCCCTACTACTATTTAGTTTGTTGCACCTGTGGAAGATCTTGCTAAAAATTTTTAGGATCTTTATATGAGAACTTGGGATCCTTCCTCCATGCATACTCATTTCCTTCTTGGTTATTCTACTTTTATGCATACATGCACTCTTCTTCTTCACCTCCAAATGAGGTTACAAATTTTTGCTCAATTTTCCTTATGAGGGTGTCCATCTTCTCTTTCAACACAACAATCTCCTTTGATTCTACAACACTCTTGAAAATTGCTGGCGGGTCACACTCTTCTCCCTAAGATTGGTTGTTTGACATATTCTTTAAAATCTCATGACACCTTGCATCTTTGTTGTTTGGAAACAAACCTACTCATGCACTGTTAAGAGTCATTCTCTCCCCTTTAGGTAGCCCATAGTAAAATGTCTTTTCTTAGCCATAAAGATCAATCCCATGATGGAGAACCTTTTTTAGTAAGATTTGAAATCTCTCCCAGGCCTTTGAATAAGGTTCCTTAGCATGTTGTTGAAGTTCTAGATTTTCCTGACCAAGTCCTATGGTTTTTGTGGTGGGATGTACCTCTAAAAGAAATCATATATCATATCATCCCATGTCTCTATGGATTCCAAAGGAAGATTGAGAAACCATGCTTTTGCCTTGTCTATAATGAATAGAATATCAACTTTAGATAAATCATAGTGGTTGGGACCCATTAATCTTCAACAAATCACAACTCTCCAAAAATATATTGATGTGTGCCATTGGGTCCTTTATACTATGACCATGAAATGATTGGTATTTGATAAGTGCCAAAAGCCTAAGTTCTATCTTGTAACAACCCATATTGATGTGTGCCTTTAACTTTGTTGTTTATGAAGATGTCTAGATTTTCTCCCAGATAGTCTATTCTTCCAGCTCAGCCCCAACACACTCTTTAGCATCAATATCTCATATTACTACCATTCTTTCTTTGCTTGTGGTGGTATAGTATGTATAAATCTTTCCACTAAACTACTATACTCCCTTTCTATGTGACAAAGTTCTTCTGGGCCTATACCCTATGGAGTTGATTCTCCTTAGTCAGTGCTTTTGGTTTGAACCATGCACTAGTACCTAAAAGTGGGATAATAGTGAGTGAGAATGTGAATAATAGTAGATTGAATAACAGATAAATTTTCAATTATGCCCAATAATGTTTTTTGCAATGTAAATAAAAAGAAAAGAAAAGAAATGGCCTAGAGTGGCCAGTCACAATAGTCATAGTGTGGAGTTGTCATTTCCCTAACAACGGAACCAAAATCTTGGCACACACAAACTATTCGTGCTAAATGAAAGTGTACACATTGAGTAGTATAGGCCTATGAGGCTCGAATGTTCAACTCATGGAAATGTTAATCCAGAAAATACTACTTACTATAACCTAATCAACTATGCCTAAGGGAAAAGTGATTGGCTATTTGGTTAAACTAACTGCAAGAATTCAAAACTAAACTAAGTGGATTGTGATCACATATTGGGTGGATTCCTTAGGGTTATGGTTTTACTAGGTGTACATTGCAATTAACTCGATTTCATTAATAAGAATTTGCCTTTAACCCTAGACTATGAAACATGTAGCAAGTATTACTCACTCCCACAGTGTAATACACTACCTATGCTAAGATAAATCCCACTCCCATAGCTTTAGGAATCAGCTAGGTGCTTCGAAGAAACCTTTGGGTTATTCCCTTCATAGTTGTATGCCCCCTCCCGAGGAACGATATAGGATACATAAATATATGATCTTTCCAATCTTTAATCCCTCTCTCGAAGTAATTGACAATCTAAACAATCAATGATGGTGATCAAGCATATTTGATTCACTAGGAAATGGAAGATTTAAGTCCATAACTAAAAGAAATAACTATATTAACTCATGAAAATCAATTAGAATGCATCACCGGGCTACTCCCAGATCCTAAGGAATAATGGGATTAGTCCCGCATTATTTCTATTATTTCATACATAGAGGCGAAGATAGAAAATTTGGTAAATATGTGAAAACTGATATAAACCCTTAGAGAAACCTATATGGTAGATCCCCTCTAGAAAACATCTTGATCCATATTGTTCTTCCTATAAATATGCTCTCCAGAGGTTCACCAATCGTCCAGGCATGATTTTCCCCTCTTCTCTCGGTTGCTTGCACTGTTGCAATAGAATAGAATGTGATCCTCATCTCTGGCTGAACTCCCCTTAGGTCATAAGTGGGACTTGGTCTATCATTATGTCTAGACCATGGGATAAGGCTTAATTTAAAATTTGTAATGACCGTAGCAGTCGGTGCCACTGATTGGAAGTCGGTGGCATCGAGCATCTGACCGACTCGAAACCTTTGATGAATGTCAATACTATAGACATGTAGGTCAGTAGCACCGAGTTGCTATTTTGTGATTTATAAATTCTCCTATTTATTAATTTCGGTACTACTAACAAGCTAGTCGGTAGCCCCAATTTATAAACTCTGTTCATGTTGCTCTCTGGATCTTAAGTCGGTTGCACCAGCTTGCCATTTTGGTTCCTACAAACTATAACTCAGTAGCACCGAGTAGCCTCTCAGTTGCATAGAGATTTCTCCAATCAACTTGTTGGACTTTCTCCATAAGTCGGTACCACCGACTTTGGGGTTGGTAGCACCAAGCTTCTGTGTAAGCACTTAAATTACTTGAAATGTGTTAAAACTCACATAAGTCTAAATAAAATATGGATAATTAGGTAAAGATACTTATTATTTGATGCAATAGTGTTTCACATGCTAATAACAATAAAAAATGCATAGTTAGCATCAAAATGAGCAATAATGTATGAAATACATAGCAAAATAGCTGATCAAAAGTGGATAAAATTTAGTGCATTAGGAGGACATGCCATACCCTTAAAATTCTACTCTAAGGAGAAAATCCAATCATCTTCCTTATTGACCATTTCCAGATCACCCTCACCCATGAAGTAGTGTGGCTACATCTTCACAAAGTCATTCAGCGAGTACTCATTTGGCTTGTCAGAAATAGGAGGAGTGTTTAACTTTCCAACCATTTCTATGGTGAGAAGCTTTTGTAGAAAGGCTAATTTCTACTAAGGAGAGATGACATCCAAAGTAGTATAGGCGGGGTCAACAATTAGTACAGGTGGGATCAATATCACCATGAGATGGAGGTGGAACCTAAGAGCTCAAGTTGTTTCTCAGTAGGGGCCGGATCCATCGACATTCGACAATGAGGGTTTCTAGGCTTGGTATATCCATCCAAAATGACAAACTCAGGTGTAAAATTAGTGTCAACAAACATGTCGGTCGTCCTGAAATGTAGGCACAACTTATAAGGGAAACATACTTAGGAAAAATTCTAAGATAGTCGATTTACTGACCATAAATAAGCTCTGATACCATCTTGATTGAGACAAAAATAATAGACATAATTACCTTTATTATTATGAAATCAGATATCTAATGCCACATTCCAATCATCATATGATTGACTCTATGGGCATACATGCCAAGATAAGGATGATTAGGGTTACAAGTTTCATCTTCCACCCCTTACTAAGGTGGTTTCCAGTCCTGAGGTTCCACCTTCTCCTCTTGTTGATGTTCCTAGCTATGTTGATATCCCTAGATTTCGGCCTCATTGAAATTTAGATATGGAACGCTTGTGTCACTTCTTGAGTAACTTTGACTGGTACTCATCCTTCCATGAGGTAGATGAAGCTTCAGATGCAATAGGTGGACTATTCATCTCGAGTATCCCCCATTCTAATGGGCATAGTGATAATTTTAGGGGATTATATAATGTGGGAGGCTTCTCAACAAGCGTTCTAATTTAGACCATAGTTCCATCACTACATGGAGTAGGTGTAAGGATGTTGCCTTGGTTTTGGAGGTGCCTTCCAGCAACACCTCTTCAGGTCACCAGTGGTCCACCAGCAGTATTCACGTTGATATGAGAGGAAATCATTAATGTTTGGGGTCTTCTTTTACTAATCATTGGCCTTTGGCGAAGCACTTGAAAAGATGGCTAAAGAAGAAACTAAAGAAATATCATTTGTCTTTAGCATTTTCAGTTCATGATGTATTTTTCTTTCCTTCAAGAAAAATCACATGTTATCTTATTCTTGTACATTTAACATATAGTCCTACTTGTCTCGGGATGAGTGTCTCGGTTGATAGTTGATGTAGATTCTTGTTGTAGATTATTTTATTCCTCTAGGGAAAAGGAAACGGGTCCCCTTGTTCTTCAGAGATGAGTTTGCTTCATATGAGACCTATAAATAGGGATGTATCCCTTGCCTATTCTATGCACATTGTTTCTCATGACTTGGAGTCATGGGAGAGTAGGAGATATGGAAATCCCACTTACACAACATCCTTCCATCAACCTATCCTTGGTGCTCTATTGTATCATGAATCTATATGAGAATGAAGAATTCCTAAGGTTCTCTATGGATGATTGATGGTGGTTGTTTCATTTATATGGATTCCCTATGGGAGTCATTGAAGAGTGAATGACTTCAAGGTGCCGACCTTCCTAACATACCCCATTTGTGAACTTATACTTTGATCATTCTGGTAGAGTTGTTCTTCAGGGAGAATGTCAGGCAAGTAACAAATGCTTCTTTTCAAGTCGTGGTAGCCAAGTGGAGGAAGGAAAATGTTAATCCTTTTATACTATCTGATTGGCATGAATGCTTTGATGAATCACAACTAACTGAGAAGATGAGGGGACCATTTAAGGTCCCATAGATTTATCTAGGAATAGGCATCAGTCCCAACAGATTGACAGAGTCCTCAAATCCTACATAAAGTGTGACGAAGTAGTTCCAGTTGGAGCATATTTAGGTCAATGAGCCTCTTCATCTATGTGGAGATCGGTATTAATGTCTTGCATTTCTAAAGGCTACATAAGTGCATTGAGTATGGATGGAATACTATCTTGTTAACTCATCATGTGATGTGGTCATGTTGGATTTTCAATGGATGTTCATCGTTCTAGATGTGGAAGGTTGTGAAAGATCTGGAGGGGGGTGAATAGAGATTTTGGTACTTTAAAATTTAATTAAAACTCAAACCAAAGGAGGAGGAAATAGGAAAGACACTTTGATGTAGAGTGGTTACAACCTTTGAATCAAAAGTTGTCATTCGACTACCCAATTGTCTCCAATTGGGATTTTGAAAGTGATTTATTTTACTTACCTCGAAAGGATGTTACAAAAAAATACAATAACCTTCCTTAAAATGGCCTTCACCTAGAAGTAGTCTCAAGATCCTTGAAGCATCCTTCTTGAAGTAACCTCAAGCCCTTAGAGCATTCTTCTCCACCTTAAAGTAGATCCACCACCTTGAGATAGCCTTCACCTAGAAGTATCTCCAACCTACTTTGAAGCAGCCTTCTCCACTAAGAAATAGCTCCAACTCAAGCATCCTCCACTACTTGGAGTAGCCAAGGAGCACAAGTAGCATAACTTGTGAATGGATATTGGAAGAAAAGAAGTACACCAATGCAGTATTTCACTTTGATCCTATATCAAGCATTATACCTCTCAAACTACTTAGGATGGACGTTTCTTGAATGGTGTCTAAGAGTCTATGGCTTTAGGACACAAACTTAGAGCTTAAACAACAAGATGACAAGTGTTACGCAACTTTGTTGCTCCTAGAATGGATACTCAAGTGTATCTTGTGTGATTTATGTGTCTTAAGGACTCTCTTATTTATCAGAATGGTTTGCAAGTGTTTAGGGACGCTTTAGGGAGTCTCTAGAGTGTTCTTTGTTCTTAACTAGCCATTAGGTAGAAAATAGTTGGCTAGCAATGGTTCAATTATTTGATCTTGGAAGAATAATCCAGAACCCTGTCCAGTCGACAAGTTTGTTGACCGACCATGTCTCGGCCGAGATTTTCTTTGACGAAGCCTAGGTTGAATGTAAATGTGTACCAAATCTATTTCTAACTTCCAATTTCCAACTACTTAGTCTAACAGTCATATGCTTTGGGTCGAGGTTGGTTCAGTCAACCAGAACACATTTTAGAGAACAAAGATGTAAGTTTTTGACCAGTGCTTTAAGTGCTCGACCGAGGTGGTTCTTGATCAACAACATCTTTGACCAAGGGTGTCTTGGTCGACTAGTTTCTCGACCAAGGTAGGTGCTATTTTAGGTTTTTGAACCATCTATTAAATGTATGTTCCAATGGATGATAATGACTCTAATCTGTAGGGGGGTCCTAACTAAGGGTTGTGAGTGGATAGAGAAGATATAACACTTGATTTACATGATATATAAGTACTTTTACATTATATTATTGTACAAGTATTTACATTGAGTACAATTATGAAAATATAAACATTTAAGTGCATTGATCTTCAATTTGTATTGATCTTCAATATCCACTTAGTATGATTCTCCTTATTTTCTTCAACCCTGAAATACTCAAGTCACATGTTAGACCCACAAGAATGAAATGTTTGTCATCATCAAAACAAAGGGTATACTAATTTCCAATTTATCCAACAATCTCCCCCTTTTTGATGATGACAAACATTCCTAAAATATAAGCAATAAGGTTGAAATGAAATGAGTTCCATACCTATGATATACCTGAGATGAATAGATTCTCTTTTTCTCATAAAATGTGTGCTAATTACCTAAAGAGATATGTAACATGATATCCATATCTTAAGGTAATGTAGCACCAATGAATGTTAAGCTAAGAGTTGAAACTCAAGAAAATATTTTATTTTATTCCCCCCCTTTATTATTTCAAAAATATAGCCATATTTTCATTTTATACTTACTCCCCCTGAATGGAATACTCCCCCTTGATAGAATACACATGTTTTAAAAACAAAGTATGAAGAAAATGTCCAATGAAAAGCACAATTCAAAACCGATATAAATTTTTCAATGATTTTGTTTCCATGAACCAGTGAACCGAAACATGCTCAATTTTATTGATAATAAAGTTATTACACATACCTTACTACTCATGAAAAAAAGGTAACAATAGATTTATCACTTGAATGAATTTAGGATTACATAAACTTCAAGATCTTTCCCATAGAATGGAGTATCACCATAATACTTGACAAGTGTCTACCAATCAAGTGCACCTTTATTTGTGAGAGCATATGCTTACACAAATGTAGGTGCCCGATCAAATCAGAAATGAGCAGCTATGTCTAGAACTTGCATTGGTGAATATTTGGTATGGGTAAGATCATTTTATGGTGATGGTGGAACTTGAGTGCATTAGATTTAACGATTGAATGGATAAATGTTCCTGGGATATTGTACATAAGGATAGTTGTGGGGAACATTAGGAGTTAAAGCTTTCATCCTTTGGTTTAGGTAGGTCATTGCATTGTGGTTGTAGTCTAGATGTCTCCCAATTTGATATGTGGTTCGTTTAAGATAGGAAACATCATTGGCAAGGTTTTCTATGGAATATCTAGGAGGAGTAGGAGGTGGAGGATTGTCTTCAATGGATATTTCTTCTTCAGACCTAGCTCTTTTATGCCAAAAGTCAATGCCCATTTTATTAACATTTTTTTGGGTAATTCTTTGGGGACGTCTATAACATATGTAGCCTAAGTCTTCTATGTTTTTAACAAGGGAATATTAGATTATTTTCCACACAAAATTAGCATAAGGTGGGTTCCCAGAAAAGTCAAAGATGTTGGATAATATGATGCAAATGAAGTTTCCATGAATACTTTCAAGTATGGCATAGATAAGGAACATCCGAAATTGGGGAATTTTAGTTTTATTGTCTATAGGATGAATATTATGGGTAATAATGAGGTTCACTATCCTAGCCTCAAGGGTTTAGGAGGTAGCATAATAGGTTCCTCTACGTTCATATGATGAGGTGTTAGGAGCAAAGATAGCCCTTTTGATATCACTAAGGCTAATGGTTTTTTCTTCGGTGGAGAATTTTTAGATGGGATTGTCATTCGTTAGGTTAAGAAAATATCCATATTCTTCATCATCTATGTCTAGAATTTTAAGGATATCATTTTTCAAAAAGCAAAATGATAGGACATCAACCATGGAAGTGAAGGAGTAGAGGTCATTGGAATCTCTAATGAGGTTGGTAGAAATTCATTTATGGCTTGGGTGGACCAGAAACAAAAGAAAGGGATAAGAAATTACTTCAATTTTTGCACCTTGAAAAGTTTCAAGAGAAAAAGAAGGGTTATGAAGTCATTAAGTTCCACAGGCCTTCGAGGAAGAGGATACTTTGAGGTGAGCTTCAAGTAGCTTTCTCCAACATCAACGTCGTTGAAGGGGATGTCGTTGATGATGCTCAATGCTGGAGTAGGCATGCCTCCCTTCCTTGAAGCAACTTGCTTCTTGCCACCAAGGGTTGAAGAGGAAGCCATATTGATCAAACATTGGTATAACAAGAGGTAGATATGATAGGGGGATGAAGGTTGTTGAAGAATATCTCTAAAAAATGCTAGAGGGGTGATGGAGAAAAGAGCACTTGAGCTGTGAAGAGAATGATGGGATTGGGGTGCTATTTATAGAAAAATAGAACTGTGCTCAGTCGATAAACTCGTCGACCGAGCCCCCAATATTTCTCTTCCCCAACGACTCTTTAACGGCTATTCAGTAGAAGTTTGAATTTGAAAATCTTTCACAAGGTTCGAGGACTCAGTTGAGAAATTTTTTTGATTGAGGGACTTATGGGTGATTCTTTTCGATCCAAGGCATATCTAGAAAATTCTCAACAAAAATTCTCATAATCGGTCAAGGGTCCCACCGAGTGACACTAGGTCAAGAATTCTGTTGACCAAGGACTTTCTTAGTCCAATATTTTATCGGCCAGATATCATACTATGAGTAGTATTTCACAATTGGACTGGATTGAGATTGACTAAGTGCTTGTTCATGATATTAAATCATTTTAGAAAAATAATGTAAGGGAGTGGTTTAATTATTATATGCAAGAAAATAACTTTATTTGCAAACCCAATAAATTTTTTAGCAAGAATCTTGAGAAAATATATCAAAGAAAACATCTTCTAGAGGAGTAATAAGTACATTCTTTCTAATATATTAAAACTGATTCAAAGGAAGCACTTTGGTAAAATATCAGCCAATTGCTCCTCTATATCAACATGATGGAGATATATATTATTCTTGGAAATATGATCTCTCAAAAAATGATGTCTAATCTCAATGTGCTTGGCACGATTGTGTAAAATAGGATTATGAGCCAAGTTTATAGCATTAGTTTTATCACAGAAAATTGGCATAGAGGAAAATGCAAATCCATACTCATTCAAAACTTGTTGCATATAAAGCACTTGAGCACAATATGAGCTTGCAACCACATATTCATCTTCAGTGGTAGATAATGCAACTGCATTTAATTTCTTACTAAACTAAGATACTAAGTCTCTTCCTAGTAAGAAACAACCGCCACTTGTTCTCTTCCGATCAATATGAAAATCAACATAATTGACATCGGTGGAAGCTTTTAAATCCAACGATTGACCTTTAGGATACCACACACCATAATTTATAGTGCCAGTGAGATATCTTAAAATTCTTTGACACATTGAAAATATGAATGCATCAATTTTGATTGAAATCTAGCACATAAGTCCAACAGAAAAAATAATATCCGCTCTAGATGCAATCAAGTTTTGAAACCTACCAATCATGGCCCTATATAAGGAATCATCAATGTGTTCACCATCTTCATCCTTGTCAATTTTCACAGAAGTGGACATAGGCATAGTAGCATGTTTGTAATTTTCCATATTAAATCATTTTAAGAGTTCCTTAGTGTATTTCTCTTGGATTAGAAAAATTCCAGTGGGTGTTTGTTTTATTTGAAAACATAAGAAAAATGTAAATTCACCCATAATACTCATTTTAAATTCCTTTTGCATGATATCACTAAATAGATTATATTAGGAATCATTTGAAGCACCGAAGATGATGTCATCAACATATATTGGAACAACTAGAAAATTTAATTCATATGTTTCGAAAAATAACATGGAATCATTTGAAGCACCGAAGATGATGTCATCAATTTTTGTTGGTATGACTAGATCCTCAATTGATGTGTAATATCAATCAAATTTTCATTTTCAATTTTATTTCAACACTTTGTGTTAGAATTTCATGAAATGTGATATGAATTGATTCCTAAACTTCCCTAGAAATAGTGTTGTAGATTCAAAATGCCTTACTAGAGGTTGAATAACCTAAAAAGAATCATTTTTGTGATTTAGGGTCAAATTTGTCTATATCATCTTATGTGTTTAAGATGTAACAAGGTGTACCAAAGGTATGAAAGTAATCAACTCTAGGTTTCTTGTTAAAAATGATTTTGTAAGGAGTTTTCTTAAGATGAGAGTGGATTTGCACACTTTTTAATACATAGCATGTTGTATTTACTGCTTCAACCCAAAACGTTTTAGATGTATTATGTTCAAGTAATATTGTTCTAGCCATTTCTTGTAAGGACCGGGTTTTCCTCTCTACTATCCCATTTTGTTGTGGGGTGTGTGCAGCTGGAAAATTATGAGTATACCCTTAGGATGTACAAAATTATTCAAAGATGTGATTTTCAACATCCCCACCATGATCACTCCTAATGGTGTGTATTTGATTTTGTATTTAATTTTCAATCTTAGTGAAAAATTGAATGAATATTCTAATCGTGTCATCTTTTGTTGAGAGAAAATGAATGCAAGTATATCTACAATAATCATCAACAATTACAAAGCAATATCTTTTAACACCAATGTATTGAGTCCTCATGGGACCAAACAAATCCATGTGAATAAATTATAATGATCTAGTAGTACTAACAAGGCTTTAGATTTGAAAGAAGTTTTAATTTGCTTGCTTAGAGTACATGGTTCACAATTTTCAAGTTTATCAAAAGAAAGTTTAGGTAAACCACAAACAAGATCATACATAATCAACTTTATGATAACATGTGAGCTTGCATGATGTAGCTTTCTATGTCATAATTGTAAATATTCATCATTTGCAAGAGGACATTTTCCAACTATAGCTTGCATAGAGTTCTGTTTAAGTATATAAAGATGTCCTATTCTTTTTCCTTCATAAAAACATCGTTAGTGTTTTCTATGAGTAACTTACAGAAAGATTTGTTAAATAGAACATCATAGTCACTATCACAAAATTGACTAACACTAATTAAGTTGTGACGCAATCCATCTACAAGTAGCACCTTTTTTGTTTGAAGATTTGTACCAACATTGCCTATCCCAATAATTTTACCTTTGACATTATCTTCAAATGTTAATGTTTCTCTCTTCTTTTCTCCAAGTATATGGAAAGACTCCTTGTTTCCAGTGATATGTTTGGAACAACCACTGTCAACCACCCAATCCTACAAAATAGGTAGATTTTCACCCATGTGGTGGTCCTTTTGGTTAGGAGAATTATTTTAACATTTCAAATTTTAGAACAACTTAATATGAAGATCTCATTAAAGTTTTACAGAACTAAAGTTAAAAGTAAACAAATGTTTTTAATTTCAATAACCAGTTCAGACAGAATTATTCTCAGTCAAACTTTTCTTTGATTGGAAGAGTTCTCAATCGATCTATTTGTCGATCAAAAATATTTTCTAGTAAACATAAGTTTTGAAAGAACTACCTTTCGTCGATTATTTCTTTTACCAGAAGAGGTCTCGACCGAGTTCTTTGTCGAATGAGATGAAGTTCTATGTATTTTTAGTAAGTTTAACATTTCTAATATAGACAAATCATGCTATTATTTTTGTATAACACAATTTAGCAAACAAATCCTACAAGAAAAAATGAGTGAAGGCTTATTTTAGTTGAGATAAGACATTATGAATTTTAAAATGAAGTTCAATTCATATCTGAAATAAATTTCCAACATTTCTAAGTTTGAGGTTTTGGAACCTAAACCAAATCTTTGTCCTTATTTTTCTTGTCATTGCACAAAAATGAATAATGCCCAAGACGTAAACAATAATGACAACAAATAAAATCAATTTCATTTCTCTTCTTAGCATTATGGTCACGAGCTAGATTGTTTTTAGGTACATACATGACCTTGGTCTTAGGTACTTGTTACTTTCTAGCTCTAGGTTTTTGATAAGATTTATCTATGGGTACATAACCTAGTCCTCTCCTTCCAATTTGACCAGCAGAACTTTCTAGGATTTTATCAAGAATACCATTATTTTCCAAGATATTAATATCTTTTTGCAACTTAATAATTTCATCCATTTTCCTATTAGTGTCTAACTTTTCTTGATTTAAGCTAGATAACAAGCTATCTCTTTCTTTGATAGTAACATCATAATCTAAATGAGTGCATAGAATAAGTTGAGTTTGAAGATTATATCTTAGTAAGCAATTTAACCCTTTTTCTTGAGAGAGAAGATTACAGTTAGTTTCTAGAGCAATCAACTTGATATTTTGATCATTTATAGATGATTTCAAGGTATCTTTTTCACATATAATACATTCATTTTCATAAGAAAGCACAGGCAATTTAGCATGTAAATCGTCATTTGTTTTTGTAAGCTTCTTCAATTTCATTTTACAATCAACATATTTATCATGTAGTTCTTCAAGACTAGTAAATAAATCCTCTTTATACAAAACAAGAATACTTACATGTCTTAAATCTTCATTTTCATCTTCCTTATTAATGAGACACTCGAATTCTTCTTATCCACTTCCTCTATCATCGCTTGATTCATCCCAAGCTACTTTGTAATCTTTGTCTCCCTTGTCTTTCTTTGTGAAAGAAGATTTATTTCCTTTCGTGGGCTTAGGACATTCATTCTTTACATGTCCTTTCTTTCCTCATTCAAAGCACCTAAGGGAAGAAGAGGAATAAGCACTAGAATTTGTGTTAGATATAAACCTTCTATATTTCTTACCATTTACAAAGGGTGCATCTTCTTCATCATCTCCTTCACTTGTTTCATAACTTTCTTGAGTGATTACTTTTGATTGAGCCTTAGTTCTAAATTTTAATGCAATGTACTTCCTTTTTCATTTTTGAAGTTTGTCCTCCAATCTTTCTTCTTCTTCAAGGGTGACTTCATGTGTTTGTAGATTGCCAATGAGTTGCTCCATCCTTATTGTGGTAAGGTCATTGACTTCTTCAATGGTCGTCACCTTTGACTTGTATTTTGAAGGAAAGGATATAAGGATCTTGGACACCTGGTCTTCCTCACCTATATACTTACCTAATGCACTCAAATTGTTAACAATAGAAGAAAACCTTGCATACATTTGACTAATAGACTCATTAGGTTGCATATAAAATTGTTCAAACTTTTTTTAAGCATGTTAATTTTGGTATTTTTAACTTGTATGGTACATTCATGTGTAATTGGAAGTTTATGCCATATTTCATAAGCTATTTCACATGAAAATATCCTATTAAACTCACCAACAGAAATGCGATAATATAATATGCTTACTGCTTTTGCATTTAATTGAAATTGCTTTCATGTATCAGGATTCCATGTTGCATATTCAGTAGTAGGAAGTGCATAAGGTAAAGATATCATTCTCCAAAGCTCCAGGATGATCCCTTATAAGTGATATTGCATTCTTCTTTTCCAATAAGTGTAGTTTCTTCCATCAAAGGGTGGTGACTGACTCACCTTAGTTTCTTCAAGGTTGAGGTTACTAAGCAAGTCTTCACCCATTCTTCAAGACATGTTAGGGCTCCTTAAAGACCTACTTTGATACCAATTGAAAGATCTGTATGGGGGTGGTGAATAGGGCTTTTGGTACTTTAAAATTTAATAAAAAAACTCAAACAAAAGAAGGAGGAGGAAACAGGGAAGACACTTTGATGTAGAGTGGATCCAACCTTTGAATCAAAGGTTGTCAGTCCACTACCCAAATGTCTCCAATTAGGATTTTGAAAATTATTTATTTTATTTACCTCACAAGGATGTTACTAAAAATGCAATCACCTTCCTTGAAGTAGCCTTCACTTAGAAGTGGACTCAATCTCGTTGAAGCAACCTTTTTGAAGTAACCTTAAGCCCTTAGAGCAGCCTTCTCCTCGTTGAAGTAGCTCCACCACCTTGAGATAGTCTTCACCTAGAAGTAAATTCAACCTCCTTTGAAGAATCCTTCTTGAAGTAATCTCAAGAAACCTTGGAGCAGCCTTATCCACTAAGAAGTATCTCCAATCAAGCTCACTCAAGCATCCTCCACAACTTGGAGTAGCCAAGGAGCACAAGTATCATAACCTGTGAATGGAGATTGGAAGAAGGAATTACACCAATTTAGTATTGCGCTTTGATCCTATATCAAGCGTTAGACCTCTCAAACCACTTAGGATGGAAATTTCATGGATGGTGGCTAAGAGGCTATATCTATAAGACACGAACTTGGAGCTTAAAGAATAAGGGACGTTTTAGGGAGTCTCTAGAGTGTTCTTAGTGCTCAACTAGTCGCTAGACAGAAAGTAGTTAGCTAGCAATTGCTAAATTGTTTGAGCTTGGAAGAACAATCCAAAATCCTGTCTGATCGACAAGTATGTTGACCGACCATGTCTCCGTCGAGCTTTTCTTCAACTAAGATTGGGTTGAATACAAATGTGTACCAACGTCTATTTCCAACTCCCAACTTCCAACTACTTGGTCTAACAGTCATATGCTTTGGACTGAGGTTTGACCAGTCGACCATATACTCGACCAAAACATATTTTAGATCACTAATATGTATGTTTTCGACCAGTGCTCTATGAGCTCATCTGAGGTGGTTCTTGGTCAACAACATCTTTGACTAAGGTTGTCTCAGTCGACTAGTTTCTTGACCAGGATAGGTATTGTTTCAAGTTTTTGAACCATCATTAAATGTATGTTCTAAGGGATTATAATGAGTCTAATCCCTAGGGGGATCCTAACTAAGGGTTGTGAGTGGATAGAGAAGATCAAATACTTGATTTACATGATATCTATGTACTTGTACATTATATCATTGTACAAGTATTTACATTGAGTACAATCACGAAAATATGAAAATTTGAGCGCATTGATCTTCGATTTGTATTGATCTTCAATTATCCACTTGGTATGCTCCTTATTTTCGTGAACCCTGAAATATGCAAGTAGCACATTAGATCCACAAGAATGAAATGTTTGTCATCATCAAAACAAAGGTTATACTGATGTCTAATTTAGCCAACCAGAGGTGTCACATATTACCCTATATCTGTGTCGAGGAAATTCTACCACCAACCCTAAAATACTCAAGTAGCACGTTAGATCCACAAGAATGAAATGCTTGTCATCATTAAAACAAAGGGTAAATAATGTCTAATTTAGCCAACTGGATGTGTCATATATTACCATATATCTGTGTCGAGGAAATTCAACCACCAACCGCGTATGTACCAAGTTAAAACATTTCCATATTTTGAAGTTGATGGTAGACTCCAAAAATGTTCATGAAAAGGTGGAATAGATGTGGTTGACCAGAAGAGGCTAACTTGGATTCTTTCCATGTAGGTCGAGATTTCTCTCATAAATACTTGCAATGGCTTGCATCGATGCCTTCAATGGTATTGGGTTTTATTCTACTAGAGAACCACAATGATTTATGGTTTTTTAGATATTTATGTTATGTTTTTTTCTTTCATATTGGGATGAGAAGCCAAGGTTTTGTAATTATTTTACTAGTGAAAATTAATATTTGTGTTTATGATATGTGACATCAGGCTGGCAAGCAGTAGCTTAGGTGGTTGCAGCACGGGGACCCTCATGAAGGGTCTCAGGTTCGACTCCCCCTGGTGGTGCTATTTGGAATTTTTTCTCCCATAGTATAGCCGGCCTCTGTGCGACTTAATGGGCTATGCTCCTTATGGGATGGGGCTGAGCTCCCTAGGTTGGGCCCAGTGCAAGCCTTATGAGACTTGTGGGTTACTAAACAACTGCCTACTTGATATTTAGAAGTATGTGTCAGGTATTAGATCCTTGAGGTGCATATATCTACGAGTTCCCTTTTGATGAATCGCCTGATCAAAGATAATCATAGGCACATATCCATGCATTTTAGGACACTAGGGATAGCTATAGGTTTTCATATATCGAGATTTCCTCTTCCTCATCCACCTACTTGCATGAAGTTGTATGGTTGAAATCCTTAGCACTATAGGCTATTTCCCCTTTGTATTTTTTGATGGATGTTTCCTCCCTTTGAATATTGCATCCCATTTTCTTATGGAGAGGACCTCATTCTAGGGGATAAAAGGGAAGAAATTTCTACTAGACATGGGTGTTGCACTAAGTGCTAAAGTCATGCCATGTGGAGGGTGCGTCTATGACAATGCCCTACCTAATTGGGCCAAGGCACTAGATGTTAGAGACACCTTGGTAGGCTTCACTCCCAAAATTTCAATTCATCACAAGGATGTGTCTGCCTATTAAAAGGGTTTTTGAATAATTATTATTTTTCTTTGTAAAGTGCCAACCAACTGTGGGTCTTGTATTTTAAGATTTTTCTTTGACCTAGATGCTCATGGCCTTAGTATGAGGGTGTAAGATTCTATGGGGAATGAATGGTGTTTTCCTAGAAAGAATTTCCCATCTCATAACTCTAGAGTTAGTTCCTATGAAGCTTGGTCCCATCTCTTTTTAAGAGATGAGGCAAGGGTAGATGCAACAGATTTCAACATCCACCTTCTCTTTGAAGTCCTTTCCTTTTAGGTTGACAATGATTTTTTTAGTCCTTCAAAGCGTGTTACCCCTTTTTCTATTAAGAGAATAGTGTCTCTACAAGATATGTCGAAGCTGTACGAAAAACAAAGAAACACAACAAGAAAACTAAAAGCTCTTTACTACTATCTTTACATAGTTCCAAATTGTATCAAAATCTTTAGACATTCCTTCAAAAATCCTATTGTTCCTCTCCCTCCAAACTTCATGGATGAAAACCATAATAAAGGTCCTAGAAGTCATGTCCTTCATGCGTATAAGATCCATCAACCCAGCCGGAACACTATCTAGAATACCACACATATTGGCCTTAACCCAGAACTCCTTACTGAACCTACACTAAAAAAATGTGACAGGTTGTTTCTTCTTCTTCCTGACAGAGCACACATCTTGAGGTGCATTGAAAGCCACTTCTCTTCAAACAATCGATCGTCAGCATGCCTCCTTTCAAGCATCTCCAGACAGTGAAAATATCTTTGAAGGGCGCCATGGTCTTACAAAACTAGTTATCCTAGCAACACTTTGGATGAGATTCTCTAACTTCATTCTATAAGTCTTTCATCTTGACAACCTTCCTCCCATTCAACAGCAAAATATCTTTGTTATCAGTAAATTTAGAAACTTTATCCTTGAAAAACTGATAACCTGATTAATATGTCTGGATCTAGAGACATTCTAGCCACCATCTTCAGACATATAGCAGTTCACCTTAGCAAACTTACCAACACCACTGTTAATACGATAGATATCATCAAGATAGCTACTCAAGCAGACTCCATTACCCAACTAGGGGTCCCTCCAAAGCATAGTTTTATCACCCTTGACCACAGAGAACCAAACATCCTTCACTACCTTATCCCTCACAAGAATAAGCTTCTTCCAGATCCAAGTAGAGTTGGACTAGATTTTAATGCTCCAAATAGAGTCCCCCTTCAAGTACCTTTCATTCACCCACCGAACCCACAAAGAATCCTTCTTATTAGAGATATCCCAGAGCTTTTTCACCATACAAGCTCTCCCAATGTCCCTAGAATGGCAGATCCCAAGACCCCCTTTGCCTTTGGGAAAACAGATACTCTCCCAATCAACCGTATGAATCTTATTTTCAAGACTAGCACCTCCCCATAAAAAATCTCTACATAACTTCTCGATGTCCATCTCCACACTAACAAGAATAGGAAAAGCAACAACCCAATATAACTAAAAAGAAGATAGCATAGATATAATCAGCTCAACTCTCCCTACAAAAGAAATAAGTCTTGACTTCCAACCTTCCAGACTTGCCTTCATCTTAGCAAGCACAGGTGAACACAAGCTTCTCATGATTCTTCCTTTGAACAGAGGTAACCCAAGATATTTTTAGGCAGAGAATCAAAATGAATCCCCATAACCTCCACAAGCATCCTCACATCAATAGAACTATTACAGAACATAACACTTTTATCCTTTCTCACCTTCATCCCTAACACATTCCCAAAATTATTAACAACCTTTGCAATGGTATCAATAGATTTATCGTTAGCATCAGCAAAGATGACCATGTCATCAGCAAAGATCACATGAGAAACAATAAGCATATGGGATGCTCTAAAGGCATCAAACTCCTCCCTTTTCTTAGTTGCCTTAAGCATGGTAGACAAGCCCTGCATAGCATTAGCAAAAATAAAGGGAGACAAGGGATCACCTTGTCGAATTCCCCTCGTAGGATACAATCTTTTAGAAGGAACCCCATTAATAAGCACTTGACAATTATTAGTTTCAAAAATCACTCTCACCCATCCTATGAAACATTCAAGGAAGTTCATCTTATACAAAACTTTATAGAGATACTCCCAATCAATCGAGTCATAAGCTTTTTTAATATCCATCTTCAAGTAAAACTTCGGAGAGTTGCTCTTCATCATATTGTTAATCAGCCCGTTAACCAGCAAAGTAGCACCAATAATACTCCTATCTTTAAGAAAAGCACACTGTGCATTATCAATAACAACCGGTAGAATGGAGCTCAATCTATTTGCCATATTTTAGATATGATTTTAAAACAAAAATTGCAAAGAGAGATCGGCCTCCAGTCCTTTACATCCACTGCATCATTCACTTTAGGAATCAAAGTGATCAAGGCCCTATAAGCTTCTCTCAACATCTGACCACTAGCAAAAAAAAAATTAACAACTTTGATCACATCCACTTTGATGATCCCCCAGCTCTTCTTATAAAACATGTAGTTGAACCCATCAAGCCCGGGGGCCTTGTCAATGTTAGCCCTCTCAATAACTTCCTCAACCTCCTTATCTGTGACATAAGAACACAAACTATCAAACTACTCAACAGAGAGTCGAGGAAACTCCATATCAAAATCATCAATACTAACACTACAACTATCCTTCCTAAAAACATCATCATAGAAAGTGTTAATATGCTCACTGATTCTATCCTCATCCATACACAACTGATCATCAATCTTCATGGCTCAAATAGTGTTACTCACCCTCCTAACTTTGAGAGAGGCATATATGAACTTTGTATTCTTATCACCCAACTTTAACCATTGTATCCTTAATTTCTGTCTAAGAAAAGATTCTTCATCCTCGTCAGCTAAGCAAGCTTCCTTCCTTTTCTCACTCACCTTCTCAATAAGTTCCACATTATGTGGATCATCATCTAGCAAATCAGAAAACATAGTGCACTCAGCCTCAATCACTTTCCTATTGTCATGAATGTTTCCCACAATATTCTTGTTCCACATAATTAGCACATTCCTTACATTCTCTAGCTTCCTACAGAGCCTATACATAGGACATCCTTCCACTTCCAACAACCAAACCTTATGAACCACCTCCATAAACCTCGAGTGATCCACCCAAGACTTAATAAACTGAAAAGGAGTCCTCTTTCTATACTTAGTTTCATCAACATGGATGATCAACATCTTATGATCACTATGTATCGAGCTTACCATAACACCTCAAGTTCTAGGACAGGCATTAAGGAACTCATTATTGAAGAACCATCTGTCAATCTTGGACATCACAAGATCACCCCCTTTCTGCCTATTATCCCAAGTGAATTTGGAACCATTGAAATCCAATTCAACCAAACCACATTGATTGACAAAATCATTGAACTCATGCATAGATTTATAAGAAGTAGTAGCTCTTCCAAACCTATCAGCATCAAAGTGAATCACATTGAAGTCACCCACAACCAGAATAGGGTGATCTGCAACTGCATTAACAACCCCCCTAAGATCAGACCACGACTTAGATCTTTTATGTTCGGGATTGTATCCATACACAACAACCAAAATGAAGTTCTTATCTCTGTGGCTCACTCTACACAAAAAATTGATCAGTCTCAGCAATAGTATGAATGCTCAGATCATTCTTAATCCACATAATCACAACTCTACCAAGAGGATTACTCGCATGGTTGGAAATCCAATCATAGACTAAAAGACTAGAGTTGAAAACTCTATTCATCTTCCTCTTACTAATTTTGGTTTCAAACAAGCAAGTAATAGAAGACTTACAATTACCAATCGCCTCTTGCACAAACCTATGACGCCCAAGCTTATATAAGCCTCCGACATTCCAGGCTACTACATTAAGTTCACTAAACATTGAGATTGTTGCTTGTTGGAGGCCTGCCAGCATCAGTCTCGATCACTACACCCTCCCCCATCTGCAAATTCAAGCATTTTGAAGCTATTTGGAGATATAGGAATCCCAATCACTTTCTACTACAGGATTTTTGAGATGTTTCTTGGAGGAGATCGCTGCTTTCTTTGACTCTCCATCCATATATATGGGGATGGAGTACTGACTTCAGCCACATTCTGATCCCCGAGCGGCATCTCAGGCTGAGTAGCCATTTCAATCTGGGCACTGCTATTGTCTACACCAGAATCTTCAAGAGCAAGGTCACCTATAGAGGTGCTCCCCTCTTTCTGTACAACTGACTCCTCTGGTATTATCTTAATCACCTGTTGTTCAATAGGCAGACAGTCATAGAAAAGATCACCCTCCATATTGTTCTTCTCCACCCACACCATCTTTGCCTTCCCTTTCTTCTCAGTATAAGTCAGACAGTCCCCCTGCCCATGCCCAAAGGTTCTACAAACTTTGCAGCATGCTGGGAGTCACTCATATTCCACTCTAATCACACTATTCACACCATCATCACTTTGCAGCTTTACCTCTGTAGGAAATGTGGAAGAAGATGGAATGAGAATCTAGATTCTTGTGAATTCAAGCCTTCTCATATCCTTGGTCAATGAATCTGGTCTCAGCTGCTCCCCCAGATAATTGCTTATCATACTGAAAACTTCCTCATCCCATAGTTCAAGTGGAAGATCAAGTAGTTTCACCCAAATTGGCACTTCCATCAACTTCACCTTCTCTATCAGTTCACCTCTTTGCCACTTCTTCAGTATCGACAGTTTTCCTACTACAAACCAAGGGCCATTATCCAAAGCATTCTTCATCTCAATCGGATCTGAGAACCTAATGATAAAAAGATCATTGACTCTTGACAAGATCTCCATGCTTCCTTTGATCTTCCATATCATCTTCATGTGTTTTTGCAATGTTGGCCAGTGCAGTCTCAAACCTATCACATAACCAGCGACTACATTTTCCCATTTAGCCACATTCCTCTCAGCAATGCCATTTGAGTACTTGATAGATCCATCCACTATCTCAACTAGACACTGCTTCAAAACTACTCCACTCGATTCCTTTTGAGGGGTGGATAGATCCTCCCACAATCTCATCTCCTTTGCCACAGAACTGCCATTCTTACTCCTCCCCCAAACCTGCATTTCTCTCTCGAGTTGACATGACAAACCATCCCTCTAGATCTGCCTCGCCGGAGGCGGCTCACCGGAGTTGCCCCACTTATTGCCCCCCCTGAACGCCAGAGCGTAACACATCCATTTCTTAGACACCAATACCACCTAGGTCAACAATGATAGATGTAAGTGTTATGGTATCTCCCTGGGTATATGTGTCAGGATGCTAATTTTGAGGATTAGATATGACATCACTCTAGGGACTCATAGCCTCTATCATCCTCTTATTTCATTGATCATGGAGCTTTGCCTTGCCTTTTTCTATAGTCATGAACATGTGTAGGTGCATTTTATTAGGGTGGGCCTATTTTAAGTAGTTACTTTAAGGTGCCACATGTTTTCTCATTATTGTATACATTGGAATTTATGTGACGAAGATGGATACCTCCATCTATGTCCATCAAGTACATGCCACCCCTGTCATAAATGTCGTGGAAGATGTGGAGTCCTTCCCATTTATGGTTGAACTTGCCCCCAAAATCAGCCTTATGGATGACTTGCAATACCAGGTCTTCCTTTTGGAAGATGAACGGTCAAACTTTCTTATCAAAGGCTTGAGGGGTTCTTTCTTGGTAATAGTGTGCATGGTATAAGGATTTTATCTATAATTCTTCAACAGTCTTGAGGTAGTTGCTTCGATCTTGAAGCCGTTCATTCTCCAGAATATCTAGTTCTTATAGAATGCAAAGTGAAGGGATATAGACTTTGACTAGTAGGACTTCTTCCATCCAGTATACCATGGATTATGGTGTAGTTCCTATGGAGGTTCTGATAGAAGTGTGGTAGGCCAACATGGCCACTTGGGAAATGTTATTGACAATAGGCATGAGAGCTAATAGTCTTATTCAAAAACTTAATCAAGTTTTGTTGTCATCTTCTATGACTTCATTCATCTGAGGTTGATTAGGTGACATTAGGTGATGTTTGATCCCCATAGAGTTTAGATACTCCTTGACGCTCTTGGTGATAAAGTATATCTTGTTATATAAGACAACCTCATGTGATATCCCATACAAGCTTATGTTATTATTCTTAAGGACCGTGATGACTTGTTGAGCATATGTGTTAGTGATGGACACTTTTTTTACCCACTTGGTGAAGTAATCAGTTGTGACCAGGATGAAGCAATTTCATTTTGACTCCTTAGGATTGATCTTACCAATCACATCAATTCCCTAAGATGAGAATGGCTAAGGCATGGCCAAGTTGTAAAGATAATTTGTGGGTGAATGAATTTAATCACCATAGATTTGGCAGGCTCAACATTTGACATAGTGACAACAATTTATCTCCATGGTATCCCAATAGTATCCAAAGAGTTGTATTGTCTTGGCTACATAACTCCATTCATGTGTGTTCCACACAACCCTACATGGACCTCCTTCAAGAGTTCTACTTTTGTCTTGTCAACACAACAAAGAAGGGTCCGATTGTAGGATCTACAACATTATTATTTTGCCCATATCACATACTACACACATCGTTGTTTGAGCACCTATTTTTCTCTTTGGAAGAGGTTCTCAGGAACGAATGGGTATGATAGATACATCTTCAAACTGTGAAACCAAGGCTTTTGTTCTTCATTAGGTGCAATGCCAATGACCATGCAATAAGCAACCTAAGAAAGTGTCTGGGATTTGAAAGATAAGGTTTGTACCTCCTACATGTCATTCCATGAAGCAAGGGTTGTTAGAGAATCAACAAAGGAGTTTTGATCTCTTTATATGAATTGAGAAGGGATATGCTCAAAGTCTCAAACCAAGGAGAACATATGCTCCTGGTATGGTACCAAATTCTGGTGGTGTGTAGTCCAATTGTTCTAGACCTATAATTCTAGGAGGAAGGATTCACCATAGAGATTCAAGTATCATTCCCCTTGATGTCTATTGAGTTGGAGTCCCAATATGCAAGATTCATACTCATCCACATTGTTGGTGGCATTGAACTCTAGTCATATATATACTGACAATTGTTCTCCATGAGGATTTTTAATGAGTAAGCCTATTTCAGCTCCTATTTTATTTATAGCTCCATCAAAGAAGGTGGTCCACATGTTGGTATTAGGAGGAGTATTTGTTTCTGGTGGACTGATCATCCCTATGTCTTCATCTACGAACTCATAATCATATGTAGTTTCATTCGGCAGTGGAGAACTCTACTACTAGATGAACAAGGGCTTGTGCTTTGAATGCCTTCACTAGAGATAGCTAATGTCAAACTTTGACAACATTACTTGCCATTTAGTGCATTGTCCTATTAGGGTTGGGAGACGACACCAATATTGAAGGAGGTCATGCTTCGTGATCATTTAGTATATGATACATCATTATGTAGTGGCATAACTTCCTTGTAGCATAGATTAGATATAGATATTTTTTTTATTGTCATGCAATGGAACTCTGTGTCCTTGAACCTTTTGGATATATAGTAGATGGTGTTCGTCGTCGGTTGTTGCTTGACTCAAGACTCCACACATTGATGTCTAGCAAACTGATAGACGTAGTATAAGAGAGTACTGTGTCACATATAGCCTTAATATTGAGGGATTGGTGGGGTAGTATGTAAGCTTTTAGAACACTCCCTTACATCATTCATCCTATCCAGTGTTGAGAGTTTTTTTAGTAGTTTGAATATTGGCTCACATATAGGCGTGAGTTTAGTGATGAAGCGACTAATGGATCGTGGATGTGGAGGCAATTGCTGAGATATAGACATGTTGTTATGCCCCATATTTCTTACATCATTGGCAAAGGTGAGCCTATAAAAATATGGAGGGACCCCTGGGTTCCTGGAGGGAAATTTCTGAAAGATGTGATTAGTATTAACAATGTTGTTCATCTTGGATGTGGTCTTTTGGGCAATCTCCAGCAGTTTATTGATGAACAAAAGTGGAACATCCCTGGTAAGAGGAGATTTGGTGAGTTCAGAAAGTTTATTTCTTCCATTGATTGTAAAGTAGAAAAGGAAGCTTCCATTCTTATGAAGGGGTTGGCCAATCCGACTGTTAAAGATTGGTGGAATTTGGTGAGAAAGAAGCATGATGAGCCCTATTGGACAAAGAAACTCTGGAAAATTGGTGTTCCTCGATCCTTCAGTGTTGTGGGATGGAAATTTTTTCTCAACAGGCTGGCTACGCAGGATACTCTGAGAAGATTTGGGCTGATCATTGTCTTGAGATGTTGCTTGTGTGAATTTGCTTATGAAGATGCTGATCATATCTTTTTCTCCTGTAAATATGCTATTGAGGTTTGGGACTTCACTGTACAGAATTGTAGAATTCCCAGTCGGCCGGTTAATAAGGAAGATTGCAGAAGCTTTTTCACAGCTCTGAAGTCTACGGTCACTTGCCTTGCTGAATTTTATCATGTATGGTAAGAAAGGAATAGAAGATTGTTTTTGAATTCTTTCAAAGATGCGTATGGATGCTGGGTCTTGGTGATGACTGATTTACAAGCGCTGGAAGGATAGCGGTTATGTGAGGCGGCTTTCTTCTTTGAGCCTTTGTATTGGTCTTGGGGACCAAGTTCCTTTTGTTTTTCTTTGTCTTCTGTTATCTTTCTTCTGCTACATACAATTTTCTGTTCTTTGGACTTTTATTAAAATCAATAAAAAGGGGCACACGCTTTCAGAGCAAAAAAAAAAAATATGAAGCGACTAACATACTGGAGAGACCTGAGTAGGCCCCATATCTCCTTATTCATGGGGGAAGGCATTTCTCTGATAGGTCTTCCCAAGAACTACTTTGATCCCTCTTTGGATGTCGATGTATCCCAACAAGTTACTAGACATGACAAAAAGTGTTCATTTGGTAGGTTTTGCATGCTGCCTAAGAAAGGGAAAAAATAGAGATATTTGAAGAATAGAACTCTACCCTTTTTTGTACTAAAATGTCACATAAAAAGGTGCTTTGAGTCATGATCTTGTTTCATATAGAAAATATGGAAAACAAATAGATTGATGAAGCCATGGTGTTAATCCAAGCGATTATCCACACTGGAGAGAAACATGAAATCAAAAAGAAAAACTAGAGATTAGATCTGACAATCTAGCAATGAGTGGGGAAGGATTAGTACCCCATTTCACGTGATAAGCCGATATCGAAACACTATCTTGTTGCGAAAAATTGAGTGATTCAAGATGTTTAAAATAAATAAAAGAACATAAAAAGGGATTTTTATTGGTGGGTGGAATTTTAGGTCTAAACATGACTGTGTCTCTCTTGTCTTCATCCTGAATGTCCTAATTTTTTAGGTACATTATGGTCCTAATCACCTTGGGACCTCCCACAGTGGAGATCCTACATTGATAATTAGGAATGATGTGTATAATTTTAGAGGATGACAAGAGGATGTATACATTGAGAAATAGGATCTGAGTTTTTAGATGCAAATAAAAGCATCAGTTAGAATAGCAGCATGGCAATTATAGTAGATAACAGATGTAATGTAACAATAGATTAGGTTAAATGCAACAATTGTAGACTACATATAAAAAGATAGATGCAGCTTTTTGGCACAATGGTTAGATCAGTTTACCATTCCGCAGATATAATCAAGAATAAGGTGTTAGAGGTAGGATTCTATGATCAAAACGAATATGAAAAATATAGAGGGAGGTTTTCATTTTTATGGCTTCAGGAGAGTGAAGGGGCTTGGAATACATTGGGTATGGGGGTCTATATATAGGTGAATTTTAGGGTTCATGATTCTGGGCATAATCTTATGGACGAGGATGTCACCGTGATGTGACACATAAGAGGACACACAGCTTGAGGTGATTTTACACATGGCACGTGGGAAATGGCTCTGATCTTCCTAGTGTCCCCTAGTTAAAAAAGGCAATTTCTTATGTACCAAGTAATTTTAGGAATGTTCAGAGAAAATTAGAGAAAACTTTTACATAAAGATAATTTAATGTTGTCTCTCAATTTTTTATAGAAAAGAAATTGAAAAGAAAATAATTTATTTCAGATAATTCAACTTGACAATTTATGCAAAATAGATTATTTATAGCATAATTATTTAGTTTGAAAGAAGATTTCTTTGCTAAAGACCCCAAACTAGGTGAAAGTGGGAAAAAAGGATGGATCAAATAGATAGAATAACGTGGAAAAATGGTGTATGTGAAAAATGGGTGGATAATGGACTGGAATCCATGAATATCTAAATAATTAACATTTAAGCATGATTTTCAACAGAGTGAGAAAAAGTAGGGTGCCAATAGTTTTCCCCTTTCAAGGCAAGGTTCGAGATAAGAGTGAGAATTGTAGGCTTGAGCCAAATCTGACCCCATTTTTTGTCACAGAAGGCCAAAAACGTTGGACTCTTCAGTGATGTTATGAAAAACCTTGTGGGGTATGAAAAGTGAGTGTGATGTCCTTTTCTTCTAAAGATGAATTTGTGGGAAAAAGATTGGGAATATATGACTCTTCTAGAGTAAGGGCAACCTTTGACTTGGGTAGTTTCCTATGCTTAACCAATCATTCATTCCCCTAGAGTTATGATGAGCCTTAAAAGGTTTATCTATTGCAAAAGTGATCTCATCATTGATACAGTTCCTAAACTAGTGCATGTTTGATTCTCCCACAAACTCATGCCTTTGTGAGAAAAGGGTGAATGTGAAAAAAGAATGTAGTTGTGATTTCTCAGTGAGACATTAGGATCAGGAGTCTATGATCATTGAAAATAGTGGGAATTGGTCTGCCTAAATGATAGATCTCGTAGAAAAAGAGTAGTCATATCTCTTCACACACATCTTTCATCTTTTTAGAGTGGGCCAATTTAGATTCATGACAAAAACTCTTTGAAAGATAGAATTTGAGGATTGTCCCTATTGGGATGGGGCTTAGATTTTCCAGATTGGAGATTGAGTTTTGGATAAGCTTTTCAAAATTAAGGTGACCTTTCTAGCTAGAGAATGTATTGATTAGCCATACGTCTAATTGAGGCATCTAAGATGGAGCTGAGATTGGACTCTCTAGCCATTATGCAGTGAAAGGCAGTCTCAATGACGTGTTCTAGTACTGGATCTACTTTCATCCTCTAAAACATCAATGAACAATGATCCTCCACATTGGAATTCTCCATTTTGGAATTTTTAGATTTGAACCATAACTTAGGGTCATTAGGTGGGGTCGATAATTTGGTTCACTTTTGAGTCATGACCTTGGATTGTTTAAGGATTTATTCATAAGGCAAAGTTGATAACCATGATCATGTTTGTTCTCAAGGGTAATATAGATTCCTATCATAGGTAATGAGTAGGGACCCAAGAAAATTTTTTCAATAAAGAAAAATATGGTCAAGTTTAGGTTCATCGCCTAATACCTATGTATGTATGAAAAATGAATCTTTGAGCTAGTTTAGTTTTAGATGTGATCTGAGACCCTAGTAGATTGAAAGAAGTTATTTTGGATTTTGTTCTAGTTTTAGGTCATAGTCTAGGACCCTGGAATGGAAAAAGGTAAAAAGAGTTAAGGATCATGTTCACAACATGAGTTGTGATCTAGTTCAAGTCTTGGCCCAAGACACAAAAATATAAAAGAAAAGAGGATGGATTAGTTTAGAGTCATAGTCTAAGACCCAAAAAGATTGGAAAACTAAAGTTGGATTAGTTTGGAGTCATAGTCTAGGACCCAAAATTGTATATAGATCTTATGACTATTTTTCTTTAAAAAATATAGAGCTTTGAATTTCTGAGTCAAGATTTTACATTTTTTATTTTTACTAATTTTATAAGGTTCTAGAAATTCTATCAAAAACCCTAGGATCTATTTGTATTTTTTCACAAAAGTTTTTTATTTATTTAAAAGTGGAGGAATGGGAGGAGGTCTGACCACCCTTCCCATTTCTTCTCTACTCATACAAAAAATGGTGACAACGACCATCTTGGAGTGATTAGGGTGACAACAACAGTGAGAAGAGAGATAAAAAGAGCACATTGATTGCTATGATCTACCAACTTGAATCATGTGTATTGGAGTGTTCTACTAGCCTTCCTGAGGGTATTGTGAGAAGCAATGTCACAATGACTAATGAGCTTTAGGTCACCCTCTTGGTGACATTTTAGTGTGGATTTCAGTTACATCCATCTCAGGGAAGGTATAACTTTCATTTTTCAATTTATTTTGGAAAGTTTTAGCCTTTGATGGGAAAAACCAATTTTGTCTTCCAGATATTCTTCATGGTCAAGAGGTTGAAAATGACCTAGATGCACATTCTATTCCATAATCCAACTAGTTTTGTTGTTTTGTCATTTTCTTAGCCATCTATTGTTCGATCAAGATGAATTTAAATTGTAATGAACCTAAACTTAATTACATAATACTAATTCTTATTTAACATATGATTTTTAATCATTGACCCTCTTCTTAAGTTAGATTGAACTAGTATTTTAATAATATTCATTTATAAGATTTTTAGTCAATACAAATAATTATTTGATACTTTTATAGAAGAAATTGGAATAATATGCTAATTCTAGATTAATTATGTAAATCCACCATATTGAAGGGTGTAAGTTCAAAATAAATGTTCTAGATTTTTCCCATAGATAGGTATGGGTAAGGGAGAGTCACACACGAAATTTGAGCATTTAATGATAAAAAATAAATATGATAAAAATTTACTTAGGCATCACATTAATATTTAATGTGTTTATAATGGTTGAAACCAAAAGTAATAGAAAAATTGGATTCCTCACCCCTTAACTAGTTAACCTACCAAATTTGGTATTCATTCAACTTTAAATGCACCCTGAATGATCCTGAAAAGTCTAATACATTTGATACACTAAAAGAATACAATTTTGGGCATTCAATACTTGCCCATTTGGTTCTTGGGCCCACAACAGTTGTCGGTCACTCTGGTTGTAGACCGAGTGACTCACGAGTCATCTCCCACCTCTGGTCAGATATGTCTACATGAATAGTTAAATGACAATCTGGTTTTTTGGGCATAGCTTGTTTCTCAACAAAACTTCATGAAACGAGTTGTATTGAATTGCAAATTCAATTCCACATTAACAAGCATATGATCTTGTCCTTACACTCCAATTTTTATTCCAAGCCTTCCTTGGAGCTCCAACCGCATACTCTATGGAACCTAGCCCTATATGTATCTCTAAACCTATCCCTAGTTTTGTCCCATCACATGCAATATCCCTCTAGTTCCAATTGTGTCTCGTGTTGCTGCTTTCATCATTGGCATTGACTCATGCTTTTTAGACTTGGCGACACTAGGTCCTTATGTCGTGGAACAATTACTTTGGTGGTAAGTCACTGATGAATGTATATTCATCTCATTTTCTATATACTTTCATAGTATTTTTTATTAGAACTTATCTCCTTTTTGCTAATTTTCTAGAATAAATTGCAATTGACTCGCTTTTTGATCAATTATGCAAATTCTTATATTGTTCTTGTATGTTTTGCATATTTTCCTTTAAAGTACAATTCTAATCACCTCAATAGTTGAACCAATTGACCCATACATTGAAATGGTTGTTTCATTCATGAAACAAGCCACAATTCAAGCCTAAATAGGTGTCTCATCCATCTAGATGATCGTCTCGACATTTTAGCTTCAACCGGATCACATTTTGGCCCTCAGCTACCCCCTTTACTCTGGCTATTCATGAAGCCTAAATGAGCATTCACAACTTCCAAACTGATAGGCTCGTGTTGCCACCTGAGCATCTCAACCCCAAGTGGTTCTCTCAAGTACTTCATGACCAAGTTATGCTCTAGTGATGCACCACCACCATACCCTAGGTTTTCCCTTCTAACCCACACATATTTAGAAGCAAACCATGCGAGCATTTCACATCTATGATGGCTGGTTCAATTCTTTCTTCATGACAAAGAAATAACCAAGTCGAGACCACCACCCTCTCTAGGGTTTCCAATTGCTTTTGTGCCCCTTCATGACCCTACTGACCAGTTGCGATTGCGAATCGGTCGGTTTGCAACACACATATAGCCATTTCAACAGTTGCCACCCTATTTTTACTCTCTCCCTTTCATAGTTTCCACCCCTATTTTCCCAATAAAAGGAGGGGGAATCCACAAAGAAAGGGATCCTACTCTTTATACCGACAAGTTTACTTGTGAGCACTGATCTTCTAGATCTTCAATAAAACTATTTTAGTTTGTATGTGTAATCTTCTAGATCTTCAATAAAACTATTTTAGTTTGTATGATACCAACCCTCGTTCTTTATTTCTTGGTCTTCATTGGGAACAAGGAACTAAGGGAGATAACCATTTAATGGTCACTAGCTAAGATCCTTTGAGATTCTTTGTGCTTTAGTCGATGTCTTACTTCCTTTCTTTTGTTTCTCTCCTTTTAGCTATTATGGATCATGAGTAGTTTTTCATATCGACACATGGAAAAAGGCACATGCCCCAATCCCTTCTAAAGAGAAACCCCCTGTTGTGCCCTTGGATTTTGAGGATGATGACACCATGGTCATTGAAACCCCACATTCACCAAAACCCACCATTCATGCCCATGAACCCCCACAAATGGAGGTTGATGAGCCCGAGGTTCCTTCTTACAAGCCTCATCCACCATACTAGGGTTGCCTAAAGAAAACTAGGCTTGATACCCATTTTATGAAATTTAGAGAGGCCATGAAAAAGTTACATATAGAGATCCCCTTTTTGGATGCTCTTGCTGACATGACTGCCTGGTCCAAGTACATGAAAACCCTATTGACTACAAAGTATGCTATAGAAGAGTATGAAATGTTAAAACTCGATGGAGCCACCTCAGACATAACTCAAAACAAAATGCGTAAAAAACATAAAGATCCAAGTTCCTTTGGGATTGGATGTTAGGTGGTAATGCTTGTAGGAAAGGCCTTGTAGACTTAGGCACTAGCAATTATAATTGTGCTTTATAGTATTTTCAAGAGATTGAGATTTGTGGATATGCTTCCCACTGCCATGACCATTCAATTAGCATACACATCAATAACAAAACCTGTAACAACCCACACTTTGAGTATCTAAAAGACCATAAAGTCATAGAACGTCACTCATAAATTGCAGGATCAGATTCATGAAATAATACAAAATAGTAAACAATTTCCATTAATGATCAAATATCTACATGTTTACATAAAAAGCTCCTCTAAGGAGTTACCTAACTTTTAAACAGAATTAACTTTTACATGTGTGGTGATAAACCATTAATATGAAACCTTCATGATTGAATTGTAGTTTCTTCAACATCTTTATCTGTACCCTCATGTCCATGAATCAAGTATATATGATACCTAAAACGTCGACAAACAAATACACGGTCAAAATATTGATATACTGGTATGTGGGTTCATTCAATAATCACAAGTAACATATAAAAAAACATCTTTATCTTGCATATAAGAACATAAACTTGTTTTCATATTCTACCACATATTTGGTCAACTACCTCAGGTGTAATCACTGTATCTCTGGGGCTCGTTTCCATTACCCTTAAGATAAGTCTAACCAAGATTCATAATACTATAATTTACTTTACATGATACTCATAGGAACTTTATAATCCACAAGAAATAAATAAACAAGCAAGCAGATTATTTGTCATTCAATCTCATCAAGAAACATCGGAAATCTTTGAATTCGATACATGTATTCATAAGCGTAACCACATACCTTATTCCCTCATATAACTATGAAAAATAATTCACATGTACTTTAAGAGTGCATCCAAACATCCAAGCAACAAGCATTCAATCTGAAATATACATACTACATATGTGTCACCATGTATTCATATTACATGAAACAGATCTAGATCTGCTCCTAAACTAGGGTTTAGGGTTATCTCGTGTTTGGACTAGGGATCAGGGTTACAAACCCTAATTCCATCATATTGTGGTTTCTTAGATTTCAAATTCCGTTATGCATAATAGGTTACTCAGGATACCTAGATCACATTACAAACATTATGATCATAGCAAGATATCTATATTGGTTTTAAAACCCTAAATAGCATGAATAAGATTACTAATATGGAATCATCCATTATTCATCATTAATAAGGATTTCTTCATCCTACAGGTCTAGATTAGGTATGAACACAACATAAATGAATATACCTAATTAAACATCAGACTAAGGAAAATCTAGGTTCTCCCTTTATAAAAATCATATTAACATGTGTATTGTACATACTTTTAGAATAGGAAGCATAATTAGACTCTAATTATATTTTCTTTAGCTTCCTCTCATTATAATAGAGCAACTTTCATACAGTATATGTCCCCATCCGAACTACCAATCATTTTCCATCAAATTAACAAGATAACACTTAACTTAGCCAGTTGTAGCTTGACACCTCAGCAAAATGAATACATTGTATTACCTTATTAACCCTTATCTTGTGGATCCATGACAAGGATCCACTTACCCGAGACCCGAAATTGGTCCTTCTCCTTTCCCTCCTCACGTGAAGTCTCGCTTGTGCAGGCACTGTGATGCACAGGCTGTGGCTGGCTGGGACACGATCATCCTCGGTACTACCGTCAAGACGTAGCAGGCATCTTCTTCTCGCTAGTCCCCCACTTGGTTCCTTTGCGGCCCTGATGCACTCAACTCCCAAAACCCTCCTAGACCTCCTTCATTGCATAGAGTGGCCCCTTTCCTGACGCACGTACAGAGCGTGGCTCCGCGCCAAGTGTTGTCGGGGGCGACCAGGCGGTGTCCTTCCCCCTCTTATGTGTTGACACTAATGCTGATCCGCCCATGCACAGGCGCCACCATCGGAAGCCAGGACTCTGAGCGTTGATTGCATGCCTCATCTCCCTCTCCCTAACCATCCATGATGTTGTCCACTACTAGTATTGCAGTGGATTTGGTACCTAGCTCCTCGACTGCCTAGCATTGAAAGCTAGCCTCTTTATCCTTGCTGCCCCAACCGCAGTGCTTGATACTGCATGTGTCGCCAACGGTTGCATCCCCTGCACTGCTAGGGCCCAACTAACCAGCCACCTCCTCCATGTTGCTGTGGGCGGGCTACGTCAGCCACCACCTCTACATTGAGGGGTCAAGGAGGCGCATCACCAGGGTCCCCTCCACTCGAGAGTCGCATCAAAAGGATAAAGGGGTCGAGTGCATGGAGGATGAACCGGTGGTGTGCTAGCTTCTTCACTGGTCATAGGACTTCCAGGATTTGTCTCAGCCTCCTTGTAGTAGGTTTGGAGAGTTATGGGAGACTGCTTCAAACGTAGTCCTTGCAAGAGGAATCCTAGGGTTAGGGGAAAGAAATGATGGGAAGGGAGTATTTCCCCATGAGGGAGCAACCCTATGTGGTTATATACTACTCTCACCGAGGTGATTCAAAGGTCTCATTGCCTTCAGATTGATTCCCATCCCCACATCAATTATCTTCTAATTCCATTATCCCTTAGTCATATACATGGTTATAAGGCTCATCCCAATGTATTCGTTTAACTTTCCTTTTATTGCTCTCTTTCCCCTTTTCTCACGATTATAAAGCAAAACTTGTGAAAAGGGTATGAACGGTTGTTAAGGGAAATTATTCAATATTTTTCCATCTATATGAACACACATTTCTATTATTTCTTACCAATTTTTCTTAGTTAATACATCAAAAGTCATGAAAGGAAGGCATATACTTATGTGGCCTATAATTGGGCAACTTGATTCTTAAGCTGCTTCCCAAATACTTTTATTCCTTATTTATTTCTTTGATATGTTCCTTAACGTTAATCATCTTTAATTCAAGAAAACTCATATGTAAACTCTGATTAACCAATTGGGATAAAAAGTGACCCTAAGGCCCATGAACCACATCTCGGGCCCTCAAAAGGCTCCACGAGCTTAGTTACATTTCTAGTTACCAAACTTGAGGATTTGGTAACCATCACATCTCATATTAGCCTCATATGATCATATATGTACAACATACATAACTAACTTAAATTGAACATTTATTATGAATCTTGGGTTTGAAAATCTCAACCAAGATCCCTCAAATCATTTCATTGTTATATGTTTCCGAATTGATTTAGGCTTGAAATCCACAAATTTCAAGGATGTAATAAAACCTATGGGTATCATCGAGGATATACCTATATGGGTTGGGAAAGATGTCTATATTCCATGCGACTTCATGATCATGGGCATCAAGGAAGATTTATTATATCCCCTCATCTTTGTCCACACCTTCCTAGATGCTAGTCATGCCTTGATTGATGTTGAGGCTGAACCATTCTTTTGCAATTAGGAAGACAAACCGTAGAGTTTAGGGAGTTTGAAAGCATTAGGGGATCAAGCCTACAAGAAGAGGTTTACCTTCTCGATTGTGTTCATAAGATTTCCTAGTTGAGATAAGAATGGGAGGTACTTGAGGATGCCCTTCACACTATCCTCATGTCCCCTTCTTATTGTGGTTATGAAGATGAGCAATTGGATCAATGTAGGGTCCACTTATATAGCTTTGAAGAAGTTTTTGATTAGGAATTTGAGGACCTCAACATGGTCTCTTTTCTAGAAGAGAAACCCGGACCCACTAAGGCCCTAGAATGAAACCTCTTCTTTAAGGTCTTAAACATTTTTTTTCTTTATGAGCAACATATTTGTCATGTTATCATATTCTGATTTTACTCAAGACTAGAAAACCAAGCTCATGACTGAGCTTAGGAAAAGAACAGATGCCCTAGGGTATAAAATGACTGGTTTGATAGGGATTAATCAAGAAATTTGCATGAATAAAATCCCTATGGTAGAAGAATACAAACCAAACCAGGACCCTCAAAGAAAATTAAATCTAAAAGTGAAGGAGGTTGTCTGATCGGAGGTTATCAAGATCTTGACCTCAGGAATCATCTACCCCATCTCTAACTCCCCTTGGGTAATTCCTATCCAAGTGGTCTACAAAAAAGGTGGAACCACTATTGTGAATAATGATAAAGATGAGCTCATCACCTCCTATACTATTATGGGATGGAGGATGTGTATTGATTGTGGGAAATAAAAATAAGGATACTAGGAAAGATCACTTCCCTCTTCCATTCCTAGATCAAGTACTATAATGCCTTTCCCATCAATAATATTTCTTCTATATTGATGGTTATTCAGGTTTTTATTAAATTCCCATTCATCCTGATGATCAAGAGAAGATAACCTTCATTTGCCTATTTGGCGCTTATGCATTCAGGAGAATGCCCTTCGGGCTGTGTAATGCCCCTTCCACCTTCCACCGGTGCATGTCTTCTATTTTTTCCAGGTTGACTGAAAAGTATAATGGAGGTGTTCATAGATGGTTTTCACATCTATGGAGAATGTTTTCATTCTTGTCTTAGACACCTATCTCTCATTCTAGAAATGTGTGAACAAGCACACTTGGTTTTAAATTGGGAAAAATGTCAGTTCATGGTGACAAATTGGTATTGTTTTGGGAAACCGAGTTAGCAACCATGGAATAGAGGTGGATAGAACCAAGATTAAAGTGATCAAAAAACTTCCCTCTTCTACTTCTGTCAAGGACATCCATGCTTTCCTTGGGCATGATGGATTCTATCAATGATTTATCCAAGATTTTCCCAAAATTGCTAAACCTTTGACCAACCTCCTTCAAAGGGATGCCCCCTTTAATTTTGTTAACTCATTCATGACCAATTTTCTTTGTTAGAAGTATGGCCTCAATTCTATCCCCGTCATTCAGGCACATGATTTGTCCTTGCCTTTTGAAATCATTTGTGATGCTAGCTATTTTGATTTTGGTGCTATTATTGGACAACGTGTTAACAAGAAACACCATGTTATTTACTATGCATCCAGGACCATAGATGATGCTCTGTGGAACTTCACTACCACATAGAATGAAATATTAGCCATTGTCGATGCCTTCGAAAAGTTTCTCTATTATCTAGTCAGGTCCAAAGTAATCGTTTATACGTACCATGCATCCATTAGATATTTGATGACCAATAAGAATGCCAAACCCCATCTCATTCGTTGGATCCTTTTACTACAAGAATTTAATTTAGAATACTAGATAATAAGGGTTGTGAGGATGTTGTTGCCGTCCATTTTAGCTGCATGAGTTCTTATGATGATAACTTTATTCCTATCAATGATTCTCTACTCAATGATCAATTCGTCAAGGTTGAGTTGCAATGCCATTGGTTTGCTGACTATGTTAATTATCTTGCAGCAGGTGTCCTACACCCTGATTACAAAGGACATACTAAGCAAAAACATTCCATGATGTCAAACACTATTACTGGGGATGACCCTTATCTTTTTAGGTTGTGTTCTGATGGTCTCTATCACAGGTGTGTTATTGAGGAAGAGGCCCATGACATTCTGGAGTAATGTCACGATTGCCCTAATGGGGGTACACAAGTTCTCAAAAATTGTCTAAGGATAGTTTCCAATCTAAGTTCTTTTGGCCCACCTTATTTTGAGACTCATACGAATTTGTCCTAACATATGATCAATGTCAAGCATATGGGAACATTTCTAAGAGAGATCAAAAGCCCATGATCTCTTGGAAAAAGATAAAGATCTTTGACGTTTGGAGCATGGATTATATGGGACCCTTTCCTTCTTCTTGTGGGTACCAATATATTCTGGTAGTTGTGAACTATGTCTCCAAGGGGTAGAAGCCATCCCCACCGAAGCCTATGACTCCAAATTCATTAAAAACATTTCAAAGACATTATCTATCCTATGTTCAGGGTGCCTCACACTGTGATTTCAGATGGGGGATCACATTTTTTGAGAAAAGTTTTGAATTCTTATTGAAAAGATATGGAGTCCACCACAAAGTCGCCACTCCTTACCACCCTCAAACCAATGTCCATGTTGAAGTTTCAAATCATTATATTAAGTCCATCCTAGAGGAAACAATCAATCACACTAGGAATAATTAGGCTTTGAAAATCAATGATGCCTTGTGGGCATACAGATGTTCCTACAAAACACCTATTGGCACCACTTCTTTCAAGTTACATTATGTTAAGACTTGCCATCTACCCATATAGTTGGAACATAAGGCTAGTTGGGCCATTCAAACCCTAAATCTTAACTTATCTACAGCAGGGGAAAAACATTCTTCAAATGTAGGAGTTGGAAGAGGTCAGAATAATTGCCTATGAGAATGCCAGAATATACAAGGAAAGAACCAAATTATGCCATGATGTCCATGTTAGGCATAAGGATATTCAGGAGGGTGATTAGGTTCTCGTTTATAATTTTAGTTTGAGACTCTTCCCTAGAAAACTCAAATCTAGATGGTACGTGCCTTACCTTGTAAAGCATGCCTATCCACATGGAAATTTTCTTGTCTAGGACAAGGTGTAGAGTGAGTTTAAATTTATTGGGAATAGGTTAAAACAATATATTACCATTGAGGATTTTGTAGCATCTGAGGTACATAAACTCTCATTACTTGAAGATCTTGACATAAAGGATTCTCCACCCCTCCCAATCCCTAGCTATAATCGACTCTATGGTATACTTGTGTTGGGCCTTCTACATTAAACTAGATTCTTGTAGGGAGGAAACCCAACCTTTCTTTTATGTTCTTTTTATTCCCTTCTAATTAATTTATCCAACCCTTGCTTTCATCTCTAATTCAGTTCATGTTGTTGAAAAAAGGAAGGTTGATCCACGAAACTTGAAGTCTAGGGTGGACAAACTAGGCATTTTGAAGTAAGTGAGATGATCGTTTCATGCAAATGAGATGATTATTTCGACCATCAACACAATTCTCAAATCCAGAAAGTAATTTGAATTTCAAATGATGCATTGCCACCCATGACGACTCAACTGATTGTTTTTCCCAATGAAACTATAGGTTTGACCCATGACATGCTCTTCAATTAGTGTGTCACCCTTGGGTGTCAAACCACCTATGGCACCACCCATGACTTGACAACTAATCAATTTGATCCCCCAAATGACCATTTTGTGTTTGAGAGATGGCCTATAAGATATACTGAATCAGGGGGTTCTCACATCTACAAGTGCCCCTCCCCTGAGCCCTAGACACCCTCCTTCCTTAGTTGATTGTGTGTCGTAACCGCTAGCTCATCGCCTCCATTCATCCATTTGGGGAATCCAGTTGGCCATCTCATAGATGAGATTTGCAAATCATTTTCTCTAATCATCCTCTCATTGATGCCACCACCCATGTAATGGGTGAGCCGACTGTTCCAGTCTTCTCCTCCTTCCTTCAGTGAGTAGCCACACTGCCACACACTAGGCCGCCCCTTTCTCCCACTTTACCTTTCTCTCACATGCTAGGAACGCACCCATAAGGACACCACTTCTCTACTACCAACTGACTATCCTACGCCATCACCCTTCCCCCACACATCACCAGAGTATTGCACCCCCTCTCCTCCAAGTGAAATGACCATTTGGATCAACCAAATGAGTGACTCAAAACTATCAAACAAGCACTGTGACAACCAACTGAGTAGGTCAGTTGAAAAAATGGGTGTTTCATAATACCAATCATTCTACTCAGTTAACCAAATGAGTAGTTGACACCATCACCCCAAGCATCATGTGTGAGGGAGGATCCAAATGTGGCTTTTTTTACTGTTTCCACAAGGGCAAGCAACCCACAAAGTAGACCATCTTCTACGAGCCTCCCTTCCACTCCACCTCGGGTCCGAGTATCCAAATGAGGGAACATATAGGCAAATCTTCACCCAAAATAGCCGTGGAGATGTACCCCAACATTGAGGAAGTGGAGGAGCAAATCCACCAAACTGAGACAAGCCAATCATCTCAACATGACTTGGACTCCATCATGCCTCACCCACCTCACAAAGCTCTGGCCTTGAATAGCTATTCCCAATTCTTTAGTGTTGATCATTACAAAAGATTTGACTCCATGGTCATACTTGGTGTCAAACTCCCCAGATGGGCATGTGAAAATAGACTCAATGCCCTCAACATCAGGGATGCAGTCAATGACATTTTTCAGAAGAACCACATCCTTGTATTACCCTACCACATCATCCTAGTGTTTGGTGACATCAGTCTTGAGTTCTTGACCACCTTCCACCGCTTCCACTCCTCTTGGGGAAATTCTAACTGAAAACTTTGCATTTTTCATGAGGAATTCAAGATCTCTACCAGATATGTCACCTCCAATCTTCTGGATGGAAGAGATGACTATTGGCTATCCCACTATATGCAGTGTCGCCATGACGTCTACTATGACAATTTCAACATGGAGAAATTCTCAGCAGGCATCACCAGACTTTTGCCTAAGCTACCCGGTGGCCCTAAGGCCTCTAGTATCAACAACCTAGTGGTTTTATATCTTCATTGTATCTTCTCCCTTACTATCTTCAACAGGGAAGGTACTCTGGGTGCTATTACTCATCTTGAGCTCTATACCCTATGGTGCCTTCTAAACGGTGAGCCTTTCAGCTTGGGAAGTGCTATTCTTGACCATCTCAGCTTTCAGGCTAGCCACACCACCTCTTTTTCCTTCTGCATTGACCACATAGTGACTTCTTTAGTTTTTTTCTTAGGCTACACTAACATCTCCTTCCTACAATTGGAGCTCAAGAATCACTTGATCGACCTTCTATAATTGAAGGGATGCAAGTTCCTCCATTTTGGTGCAGACAACATCTATTATCTATTTATTAAGTATACCCAAATCATCCTTGAGCTCCCTAGAATGCTAGGTTTGCATGTGCAAATCTGGTCTTTGATCTGAGTAACCTTTCTGCACACATCCAACGTTTCCTTCTAGAGACCCCAACGCACATGAGATTCCTGAGCCTACCACCTACAGGAGGAGTGTCTCATTGGAGGCACATGAGGATGTGAACAGTCCTCCTTCGCCACTATCTCAACATTGCACTAGGAGGTACAATAGAGATGAGGAGGGCCCTGATGAGCCCTAGGGATTCCTTAAGGTTTGAAGTCAGTTGGATGAGATCCAATGTGAGCAACAATGCCAAGGCCACCATCTCAACTATATGTACCTCATGCAACACTCCTAGGATTCTTGGCATGTGGATATGGGCCACTATTCCCCCAACCGACCACCTTATGAGGAGTATGGGTCCCATCAGGCTTACCCTGACCCCAAACCCCCATATTTGGGGAATTACTACTGCAATCCAGCCTTCTCTACTCCTCCACTTCATTATTATCCATAACCAGAGTGATCTTCTTCCCTCTATCCTGGGTTTGTGTTTTTCTTGGTATGAGAAAAATTCTAAGTCTGGGTGGAGGAGACAGTTCCACTCCCTATCTTCCCCTTTTCAACATTGTGTTTTGTTATTTTAGTTGGTACATGTAGTTTGCTTTTGTTTTTTCTCTGTATTTAAAAAAAATGGCCTTTATCTAGTTGGTCAATGTGAATAGATTGCATCAGTGTACCCCTTTAAATTCAGTAATCTTCTTGCAAAATTGTAACAAATTGCAATGATTAGAAAACACCATGTCACCTAGGATCCCAAAACTAGCATCAATCCATGGAAATATTAGCAAGTCGTATGGAATCAGTAAGAACCAAATATGAATTTTCTCTATTTTAGATTTTGCTTAACTTGTCATAAATCTTGTATAATGTGTTGAAAGGAAGAATCTATTTAATGCAATGACATTCCAAAAAAATGAAAGTTTATAAGGACAAGAATAACCTTGTCTCTACTTCTTCTCTCAAAGAAAAAACAAAAAGAACAACCCCAGGACAAACTTCAAGTCTGGGGTGGTAAGCTCCCCATCTTAATTCTTCCATACCCATCGTATCTAATAGGGGCGTACCATCAAAAGATGCCAAAGAGCACATTGAAAAAATGCAATCAATATAATTTCAGTCCACAAATAATTGTATCCTGAGTAGAATAGAGGGATCATCTTCTTCCGCACCTCCTTCATCCTATCGTTGTGCGAAAACTCACAAAAAGAAAGAAAAAATGGGAGTGTTAAAGAACAAGTAAGAAAAAGTTTGTTTCCTACAAAGTCTTGATTTAGGAACAAGCTATGGAATATGTCTTTAACAGGGAATATAGAATTTTGTGTTATGTGGTTCTAAGAGATTGGGTTTCTTGGCCAAATAAGGAGGTAAGGAACAAAGTGATGGCTATGAGGTGAGGATAGACATGTTGCTAGTAAAAATTGGAATTATTTGTGATTTTAGTTACTTGGGGACAAGAAAAGATTCAAGTCCATTGTATTTTGATGAATGTAAATTTGTCTCATTTTTATATGATCTCACCCTCTCAATATTAAATCAATGTGTCTTGAACTACAGTATACTATTGAGATGCATGTCAGCTCAATATCACATATTCACTCACATGAGCATGGACATCCATTTTTCAGTCCCACTAATAAAGTGGCTATGATATCACACCAATAGGAGGGATAATTCTCATCTACATCACTCACAACAATCCCCACATGTCACAATGTATCCATGCACGATCTGTATGGCAACCCTTATTCAAGGTCACATTGAATGGTGTTAAAGACCATTGAACGTGATGTGGTCATTGTTGTGACTTTAGGTCTAACAACCATAATAACCACTATCACATTTGAGAGATGATTCTAAATATCGTTTAATGGTCTCCATGTATCACTCTGAAGGTGGGCCTGTCTGGTACACTTGTTCTCTAACAATAACATATGTGTTTTACTTGATATCCAATATCATGGATGATGAGATTCAACCACCAATCAACACACAATCTAGTCTTAAGTATTATTGTTGTCTATATAGCCTCCACAACAATAACCAACTAGGAACATGATAAGAAGTATATACTCTTATCATACATATGTTCCCATGTTTAGGTCCTCAACCCAAACCATATGTCATTGAGTAACATCATTCTTTAGACATCTATCATGACATACCATCATCTCATTTTTCAACATACATAATGAATGTAATTGGCTTTATTATTAATCAAATCAAGTACATAATGTCCCAATAAAATGATCAGATGACTAGCTCTCAGGATATACATAGAAACAACTATAAACTCTATACTACATGTGTGGAAGATTAGGATAGTCCATCTTGTAGTGTCTCATTTGTACATAGTAATGCAATCCATGAAACTCTTCTCCTGAAGAGTATCTCAAATGTGCTAAACTACATTGTGTTTCCTGCCTCTATGGGCATGCTACTCACACTGACGAACCAAAGGACCTTGATGGAGGTGTCCATCTTGGTGGTGAAGTCCATGTTCTAGGGCTAGTCCTAACATTACAATAAGAAGAAATTATGTTTCTAGATACATATGTCATTCACATTTAGGAAGAATATGAGAATCGATCATTTCTTCTTTTATTTATCTTTATCAAGACGATGAGGGCTTGGAGCTAGAAGTTCAAGGGGATTTAGGAGCATTTCTCAAAATCCCTCATTGCATCTAGGATCACAAATGGAACACCCTATAAGGGAGGCACATTTCTTTGATTAGTCTACCTACAAACAGTGGCAACCCCAGATAGAGCACCGACGGTGGAATGCTAAGGATCCTATGGACCTCACGTGACTTGGCCATCTTGCTTGCTATTTGAAAGGTTGAGATAGATCTAAAGGAGTCAAAAATCATTTTTGATGTATCAACCTCTCATCGGCTTTTACAAAGTGGTTCCACTTCAGCGATAGGATGTAGTGCTTTTGAAGTGGAAGAGCAGTCTTTGATCTCCCTTTGTTTTGTGCTTTCTATAGTAGTGGTTATCCCTCCTCTTTGTCTTGAAAGAAAATATGGAGGGACCTAGAAAGAATGTAAGGAAGTCCATTACTAAGAGAAGTGGTGATCTCATTTTGCTTGTTGTAAAAGAAAAGTAATCCACATTTTTCAAATCATCCAATACACACATTCATATTTGAAAAGGAAGCACCTCCTTTAGTAGGTCGACCACTACTATGATCCTCTATCTATATCTACATATATCCTACCCTAAGATTGAATTATATAATTGATTGACTCCTCAATTACCACACATATTCAAAAAACTTTTCAATATTCTCTCTCTCTTCAGTAGATTACTGATATAAAGTTTCTGACATCTAAGTTCATCCCTACCTCAAACCTTTTAAACTTTTTAGTGACATATATAACAAGTTTTAGAAATTAATTAGCCAATTTAGTAAATGTGAAATTTGTGACCGCATCTCTCATATTGTCTTTCAATTATTTCTTACTACCTAATCATGCTACTCAAGATAATGGAAGGGAAACACATTGAGTGATATTCATCCAAAAAGACTATCCATGTCATCATATAGCCTTTCCTATTCTCTACCAATCCTCCCCATTGTAACTCATCATCTCTTTTAAGCATATAGTTAGCATTATTAATCAAATTATCTTATAGAAGACCTTTTACAACTATTAGATCCAATGAATCACCATAACTAGATATGTTTTTCTAGAAAACCTCCATTCCACCAAACTTCATCACCAAATAATTAGATGAATATTGTTTCTCCATATTGTAAATTTTCATTGGTATAAAGCTAAGATAAATTGTTTTTTCACATTCACTACATCATCCACAGTTCCTCCAACATGACCACTAGTTGAGGATCACGGACATGTAATTTCCAACCTCTTAATTATAACAAAAAACTTTGGTATACATATCCCAAATAGAAGTACTTTTCTTAGGTTATCTAAATATAAAGAGAAAAACATCCTAATCTTATTATCGATTTATTATCTTTGTTCCAAGTCTAAGCTCTATTACCAAAACTAAAGCAACCCAAGCTCTTTGACCGAAAACTAGGCATGACAAGGGTGAGATTGATAAAACCATTCCTTTTTATATCTAGTTAACAATTCATTAAAATATTCTTGATAGAATATTTGATATGTATAGAATTTGTATGTGGCACTTACTTTGCGGAACTAAAATATGAAAAACTATATATAGTTCATACAATATACTTTGTAATAGAAGTAACCTAGTTCAAGAATTTAATCCACATCATATACATAATTAGACAAAACTTATCACATACTCACTCTCACATGTTGTGATATCCTGAATTTTCTCTCTCCTATCTTGTACCCTTTCTCCCTCATCAATTGGCCTCTTACTCAATTCAATGTCAATTCCAAGGTTTGATGGTTGTGGGACTCCAATTTACTCACATCAATATCCAATTTCACAATGTGTTAGTCAAACTTGCATCTTTGAACTATGTGAAATATCACCATCTTGAAAGATTAATTGAAGAATTTAGATAGATTTTATTTCTATGTATTATATTTTATATTGTAGAGGACTCAATTATCTTTCCTACATCATAATAATCATCTCAATCGGAGCTTTGAATCATAAGATATGGTCTTTTGAATATCTCTATTTTAATGTTGAATTTAATTCGAATTTCTTGTTCATGTTGGGCCTGATGGGACGAATAGTTGTAGGCCCATCAAAGGGGGTGCAACCCAGCTGCCACTCAAGCCCCTAAAACCTAATGTGCCTTCTTTCTAGATTGTTGGATCTTGGATCGGGGATTCAAGGGTTGCAACACCTTATCCTTCCTTGGGTCGTACATGTGACCTAACCTTGTAGCAGCCGAGCAACCAATAAGGTTCTCCTTAGACCTTTTCATCAAATTGACTAGCTATACCTCTCTCTTTATTTTCCATCATTCCCCACTCACTTATAATGTTTTCTCTGCACCCAAAGAGCCCCCATCTTCCCTTCTTCTTCTCCTTCCAAGCCTAATGTCGCCGCTGTGACCTCCACCTTCATCCCCTTGTGCTGGGTCACAAGGACCATCACCAAGGCTGTTGTGTCTACCAATTGGTCCATGGCATGACAGTGGTCTAGACAAACCACCTACTAGGGTGCTACAGATCCTAGGTCATTTTTGGGCCTGCACGTCAATGAGTAGTTGGAGGGTGTCGTTGGTGCTTCAACCCCGCGAAGGAGAAGCATGGGAGCCATTGGATTGATGAAGTCCAAGAAGCGAGGATCGTGATCATAGACCATGATTTTCCAGCCAAAGTTCAATCAACATTATGGGTCAAATAGGTCGGGCCAACCACCAATCACATGTCCTCAGTTGAGCGGACGTGCTCCTCTAGTCGGCCTCACGAAATGATATTAGTAACATTCACATCTTAATATCTCTACAGTTCTTGACTTAATCTTCAAAAAATGATATCTCCTAATCCCTTGCGCCAAACAAGCAATTATATATGTAATTTTTTATCTAAACAATGAGACATTCCCAATGAACCTAGTTTCAAAGATAAATTCCTTGAGTAGCTATTGTTATGACAAAAATAGCATTTTTTTGATATCTTTTCACATGATTAATGATATATATTTCTCCCACTTCTTATTTTTGCTTCAAATATCACTCTTAGACTTCATATCAACAATGTTTGTGCACCCTTGAACCATGTTGAGCCCCTAAACACCCATTTTGACCCACGGTTGTCACTAATGCATGTTTGTGGCTTGTTTTTGGGACTTAAATGCATGATGTTGATTAAATTGATTATATTGTTTATTTGTGACATCTAGACTTACCTAATATGTGAAATCAGTAAGGAAAATAATCTGAATCACTCGTGCATCATTCATAAACCCCCCTATTCTATTGTTTGGGCAATTTGCCTTAATATGCATGCATATGCCCTATACATTTGTAAGCTTGTTTATACTTGATCCAAAATGACATATTCGGTCCCCTTGATGCCTGCAACTATAGTAGGTCACTGAAATTAGTAATTTTTGATGTGATGTGACCCAATGGGCTAATACCAACCCCATTCACAATATAATGTTTTATGAGCATCTTAGACCCAAATGTCGACATATTTCTAGTTTATTTTCCTTATGCTTCATTCTTGATGTGGGTCTTTATCTCATGTCCTTCCCTTCCAAATTAGAGTTTCTATACACCTTATGATCACTTGGATATGTATGTCCCACATATTCCATATGTTTTTCCCTCGTGGTATAGGTGAACTATGTTGATGTTTAATTGCATGCATGTAGAATATGTTGGAACCAACACTTGATGTGATGCCTAAACTTATGCGCATCCACCTATACTTGAATATGTTTCTTATTCCCTTACTTTATTTATCTAGATCACACTTTATTCCTAGACCACATGTCTTGTAGGATCATAACCTTGTATGCCCTATTATGAGTCGTTTGACCCTAAAGTGCAAGTAAGTGATTCAAACCTTGAAATGATCATAGAAAATGAATGGAACCTCGAAATGACATGAAACTTGAACCCCACCTTCATGTTGAACTCTAATTCAATACAAGATCATAAAATGGACTAATAATAAACTTGGAACCGATCTTGTACAAAACTATAAAATGAATCTAGTTAGGGTTAATGATGAGAGTCTAATACATGTATGTAATATTGTTGTAATGACCCTGACCTGGGTTATGAGGTAACCCTATTTGTTTTGACTAAGTAAGTTGCTTAGAACTTTAATATAATCTTCTAAAGTGTTTTTCTATCAAGTAACAAACTTATGCTTCAAATTTGGTCAACCAACATATTACATTATCCATCATTACACTTTATTGGCGGGATAAATATTAGATCTTGACCATTGGGTCAAGTTCATATATTAAAACCATCAATTAAAGTATAGGTTCGACCATTGCATCAAGTGACCCAAAAAACCATTGGTCTAAGGCTTAATTGATGCTAAAACTATATGATTAACTTACCATAGATTGTAGAGACCTGATCCACCATCATTAGTATCATTAAATCACTATAGGTTGTTAGATCAACACTATATTCATTAATCAGCATCAAATATTAAGTTGGTGTCATCATTGATTGGTGTCATCATTGATTGATAACATCAGTAGGGTACTTAATGGTTGATCATTATACTTCTGATTGATCCAAAACCTGATCTAAGGGGGTGACCATACATTGTCACCATCATTTGAAACCCTTGATCATGACCATGAGTTGTTATGAATACAACACCATAGGGTTGTTGCAATAGTACCATCATAGGGTCATGGTTTATAGAAGAAATCAACTTTAAACCCTAAAATTGACTATTATTTGATAGGTGCTTAGCACCATAGGCTGTCAAAACAACCTGATCAAAGTCATATAATACCTTAGGAATAATTTACACATGATCACAGGTTCATATATAACTAAAATCAGAACAGGAAACATTATCAAAAATCAAAATCCTAGTCAAGCATAGCTTTTTAGTGCATGGATCATCATTTTCAAGCAAGAACATTATCTAGAAAGCTTATGGTAAGAAATAAACATGGAGCAAGTTATAAAACTTGACTATAATGAGAAGACAAAAGCCCACACAGAAGAAATCTTGAGAAGGTAGGGTAGAAAATCCAAGAATAAGCTATGAATTCATCCATCTAGCACCTTTCTTCATCAAATGAGCAAACCCTAAACATAAGGAGCAAGAAAGGTAGGATTTTAGAGCTTTAGAGCAAATTCTACCATGAAACAGCAAGGTTCCAACCTGGTGGAAGGTCTAAGGAAGGAGAAGAGTAGGAAAAATAAACAAGGAAGGAAGAAAACAACTTGCCTTTGTCGAATCCTCTAGAAGATGACCTTGGAAACCCTAGGTAGGGCTAGATGGATCCCTAGGAGACCTTCTTCTCCAAAAAGGGGTTGTCTTCTACCTTAGATCAGTTGGTTTCACAGAAAAATAGAGTTAATTCATTTCTCCAGGTTAGAGGAAAGAGAAAGCAAGCATAGTTTTGTATTTGGGCAAGGAAGAGGCAAATATAGCCCATGGATAAGGATAGAAGCAAACATGAGGTGTAAAAGTAGCTTCCACATGTGTTTATGGCCTTAAAATATTGAGAATATACAAGAACACACACATGCAACTCCCCCACCGTCCCTATTAACCTACTTAGATTTCCTTTTTCGAAATTCCCAGCCAATCACATAATTCATTAGTTGATAGCTACTAAAAGTACCTCATCCGTGAAGGGGTAAACCCTAAAATACCCTTGATGAAAACACCTTCATACCATGGCTCAACTAGGAGCCCCATGGCTCAAAAATATCAAGATTGATAATATAAAATCTAAGGAACATAGTGTATGTGATAAATTGCAAAGAAAACCCCTCAATTGGGTAAATTGTAGAAAAGTCCAAAATGTACAAAAAATTGCACAACTTTCTCAAACAGTGTTCAAATTGGACCAAATTTGAAACTTAAGCTTGTCTTATGATTTAAAAACATATAAAAAGGTTATATTAGGGTTCTAAGCATTCGGTTATGGTATTTAAGCTCATTCAACTCATTAAGCAAGTTCAGGGGCCTTATAGTTATTGCCTAGTGAGAGGTGACAAGATGTTTAATGGGCCTTGTCAGTCATGAGAACATTTGTTTCCAAGTGAGAGGTAACAAGATATTTATAAAAGTCTCATGTAAAAAATGATAATTTTCAAAATAAACTAGGAAATGGAAACTTAGTAACATAATAACAGTACTAATAATAAATGGATACAATAATAATAATGAATTGAACATACATGATTTATGCTTATAGACAAATAAGGTCTATAGTGTTTTGAATATTCTTAAAGGAGATATGAGGAACACTTGTATTATATAAAAGATGTGAATAAGTATGATGGCTTGGCCAAGGTATAATGAATGTAATAGTTTCATAGGGTTGGTAATAACCCAACACCTGGATGAACTCTATGATCTTAGGATTGGTATAGTCCAATGCCTGGCTGTGATGTTATGACTCACTCTAAGTTTAACTAGTAAGTACAGTGATTAGTGTCACCATGTTGATTAAGTTAAGATAAGTGTTCAAGATGTGATTAGTGCTTTGATCAAGTTGAGCCAACCTAGTTAGTATGCTTTCATGCTTTGAGGTTGTAGTGGATCCCGTTCTTGAAAGTTTGCAAAAGAAATCTCTTGAATCGGACCTCTGAGGCAAAATATATGACATTTTCAAGTTTATTGGTTTAAGAATGCAATTTACCCATTAGTGGATTAATAACCCCTTTCCTTTATCCTCTACCTCCCGATTGGTGCAAAGCACTGCTTGAGCGGTGCATAGCTATGCCCAATCGGTCAGTAGAAGGGAGAGGAGCAGGGCGACTTTAGGGCTCCTTAGAGCCGACCTAGCTTGGCGTCGTCTTCCTCCTCCTTTCTTTTCCCTCTTCCTCGCCCTAACTCACGCCCTGACCAGCTAGGGCAGCGTGGCCCACAGCCACGCGGCACCAGCCAGGGGCCCTTCAGGCACGAGTAGCACCTTGAGTCGATGCCCTTGACTTTGTCCTTGAGGTCTAAGCTCAAATCTGCAGCCCCAACCGTGAGAAGCGACGACCAACCAAGTTTTTTCTTCCTCTTTCCTTCCTATGCATGAGGTGAAGCTCCTGCTTGCAGTAGGTCCGAATCTAGGGAAGTTTCAAGGTTGAAGATGACCCTATGGAGATTTCAGTTGAATTTCAGCAACCTCAATACTCTGTGAGTAATATTTCACTCACTAAGCAGTACTAACTCCATAAAATGGACAATTTTGGTTAGATTTGTGTTTTTCGCGGGTAACAACGATTACCCAAGTGTCGTGCAGTCTTGGCATCACCTAACTTTTTATTGCATGTTTCTCTTCGTCACGTTTCCATGACCCTAGTTATTTTAACTGATATGTATGGTTTGGATTATTGGAACTATATGGTTGAATGAATCCTAAATAGCTTAGTAGAGAGGATGAAGACAGTAGAACACAACCCAAATTTACAATAACTGTACAGTTTGGGTATAAACCCAGGCTGTACGATTTTAGTAATTCACTAATCACACATTTTCAAAGAAAAAGATGATGGCCTGCAATGTTTCAATGGAAACTTGTTTGCACGCTCGAAGTTATAAATAATATGTGTGGTTAGTATTAACATGAATTAGCACACTTCTCAAAGATATCATTAGAAATTCTCAGTTGTTATAAATAATTCTTGCAATGATAAGTAATTTACTCTTAATTAAGTTATGTGATGCACAACTCAGGATTTAGGTTGATGTGCATGTTTTCCAAGAAAGTACAAATAATTTACAGGTGCAAATAATGGTTACTCATATGTTGACCGATTAATTCTTATCAGTGTATTAAGAAGTTCAATTGCATGATTCTAGTGCATAAAGTGCCAAGTTGACAAGTATTTTGTTTATTTAAGAATTTTAGTCTGCATGCATGTATAGTATGATGATTACTCAGAACATCACAATGTTTTGAATATATTGCTGTGCGAAGTTGAGAATGATATACATGTTGTATTATAAATTTCAAATAAATAGACGCAGTACCACAGAGATACCATAGTCAAGTATAAGAAAGGAAAAGATACAATATAGTAAGAGATTTCTAAGAATAATAAAATATTAGACTTAGGGACCCTAAACACCGTAGATTCTCTATGAGAGGTCTACGCTGTAGGGATGAAACGACCTAACCCTGGCAGTGTCCAGTATATGGGGGTTGGAACGTACTAACAGGTGGTACGGGGGACAAATCCCTAGTGGAAGTTTCCTTAAAATACAACATGTAGTATCCAACATCAACCAAAGGTCCTGGTGGCACTAGAATACAGAAAATCCAATAGGTGGTTGACTCTCCTCCTGTGTGCTCAGGTCAAAGGAGGAGTCCAATTTTATGGCCCATAGGTGTGCCGAGGCTAGAGAGCCATTTTCCTATTGTAGACTAGCGACGTTGTCATGCTTAGCATCCCGGGTGTGTCAGCTAAGTGTTGTATGGTGAGATCATATTTTTATGCGATTCTTCATATGTAGAGTACACTGCATATGATCAGGGTATAAGCTAAAATATGATAATATAAGTTTTAAAGAGATTCTTATAAGTAAGAAAGGCTAAGAAAGATTCAAGTACAGTTTCATAGCAGTTGTTCTTTAAATGTAATTTTGGCATTCTATGTTATTTAACTGTATTGTTTTAGATCTGTTCGGTGTAGAAATTTTTGTATTTTATTTCAGTTTAATAAACATAAAATGAGTTATCTACAATGGTTGGGTGAAATTCTATTCACTGAGACAGTAGCTCACCAACCTACTGAAAATGTTTTTCAGGTCAACGTCTACACAAGGAAGCTAAAGGATCTTATCACCCAGGATCTTAGAAGGTAGTTCATAGTTAGAATAGAGGTCTCTTAGTCCTTTCCCCTCGGTCCTTGGAACATGCAGTGTGGTAGAGAGAGAATGTAATGTAATATGTAGTTTAGTTTTAAGTTATATGTTGTGCTTTATATTCTGCATGAAAAATGTAATATGTTGTGTAAATCTGCTTTACCTACCTAGTAAAGTAAATAGTAGTTGCTTATGTAGTTTAATAAGATTTTAGTTTATTCCAAGTTATAAGCTTTCCCTATAAGTTAATTTTAAGTGATTAAGAAAAGAAAAAGTTATGGGTGGTTTACCAAGGTTGACTCTCTGGTCTTCGGGGTCATTAGAGATGGCATGATGACCGGGGTGTCACATGTGACCTTAGGATTGGTATAGTCCAATGCTTGGATGAACTAAATCTCAGGATTGGTATAGTCCAACACTTGGCTGAACTCTATGATCTCAGGATTGGTATACACCAATGCCTGGTTGTGACCTCAGGATTGGTATAGTCCAATGCCTGGCTGAACTCAATCTCAAGATTGGTATAGTCCAACACCTGGCTAAACTCTATGATCTTAGGATTGGTATAGTCCAATTCCTAGTTGTGACCTCGAGATTGGTATAGTCCAATGCCTGGCTGAACACAATCTCAGGTTTGGTATAGTCCAATGCCTCGCTGAACTCTATGATCTCAGGATTGGTATAGTCCAATGCCTGATTTTTACCTCGGGATTGGTATAGTGCAATGCCTGTCTGAACTCGATCATAGGATTGGTATAGTCTAATGCCTGGCTGATCTCTATGATCTTAGGATTGGTACAGTCCAATGCATGGCTGTGACCTCAGGATTGGTGTAAGGCCCCTAAACTTGCTTAATGAGTTGAACAAGCTTAATTATCATAATTTAATGTTTCAAATCCTAATCTAACCTTGTGTTATTCTTTTAAATCATAAGAGAAGCATAAGTTTAAAATTTGGTCCAATTTGGACACTGTTTGAGCAAGTTATGCAATTTTATGCACATTTTGGACTTTTCTGCAATTTACCCAATTGAGAAATTTTATTTGCAATTTATCACTTTCATTATGTTCCTTGGATATTCTATCATCATTCTTGAGCTTTTTGATCCATGGGGCACCTATTTAAACCTTGGTTTGAAGGTGTTTGCTCCAAGGGTAATTTAGGGTTTTCCCCTTCACGGATGAGCTACCTTTAGTAGCTATCAACTAATGAATTATTTGATTGGCTGGGAAATTCGACTAAGGAAATCTAAGCAGATCTATACACATGGTGGGGGAGCTGCTTGTGTGTGTGCTTGTATATTCTTGATAAATTAAGGCCATTGACACTTGGATAGATACTAGAACTTCAACTTTTTCCTTTTCTTTATCTTAAAGTATCATATTATACTTATCCCCAAGCACCAAAATGAGCCATTTTCTCTCCACCACCTCCCTCCTTCTTCCAACCTCGTTCTCGCTCTGTTCAGCTGCGAATTGTTCTGCCCAAGGAAGAAGAAAGTGGGGATCTTCTTGGAGAAAGGCTCTAAGGTTGAAATTGACTTCATTTTAGGGTTGAAAAAGCTTCCTTCTAGTGATCTTGACCTAAAAGTGTAAGAATTCCCTTCTTTCCTCTGTCTATTTCTTTGTTATCCTTCCTCCTAGATTTCTCCAGGTCGGAACCTTGCTGTTCCATGGTAGAAATTGATCTAAAGCTCTAAAACCCTACCTTTCTTGCTCCTTATGCTTAGGGTTTGCTCATTTGATGAAGAAAGGTTCTAGATGGACGAATCCATAGCTTACTCTTCAATTTTCTACCCTAATTACTCGAGATTTCTTCTGTGTGGGGTTTTATCTTCTCATTAGAGGCAAGTTCTATAACTTGCTCCACGTTTATTGCTTACCATAAGCTTTCTAGATCATGTTCTTGCTTGAAAATGATGATTCATGCACTAAAAAGCTATGCTTGACTTGGATTTCGATTCTTATAATGTTCCCTATTCTAATTTCAGTTATATATGAACCTATTTTCATGTTTACATTATTAATAAGGTATAATTTGACTTTTATTAGGTTGGTTTGACAACCTATGGTGCTAAGCACCTATCAAACAATGGTCAATTTTAGGGTTTAAAGTTGATTTCTTTTATAAACCATGTCCCGATGATGGTACCATTGCAACAACCCTATGGTGTTGTCTTCATAACAATTCATGGTCGTGATCAAGGGTGTCAAATGATGGTGACAACCTACGGTCACACCCTTAGGTTAGGTTTTGGATCAATTAGAAGATAGTGATCAACCATTAAGTACCCTACTGATGTTATCAATCAATGATGACATCAACTTAATATTTGATGTTGATTAATGAATATAGTATTGATCTAACAACCTATAGTGATTTAATGATCACTAATGATGTTGGATCAGGTCTCTAAAATCTATGGTGAGTTAACCATATAGTTTTACCATCAATTAAGCCTTAGACCAATGGTTTCTTGGGTCACTTGATGCAATGATCGAACCTATACTGTAATTGATGGTTTTCATATATGAACTTGACCCAATGGTCAAGATCTAATGTTTATTCCTCCAATAAAGTGGAATTATGTATAATGTAATATGTTTGTCCTAATAATGGGATTTATATGGTCTCCTTTATTTGATAAACTTAAGGATCTTACTTGTTGACAATGGATGGCTTGTTTTAACTAAACAGTCGATTGTGGGTTTTACCCTACTCTCAATGGAACTTTTTGTGTTGTTAATCAAGGGATGTCTAGGGTTTGATGGTGACTCTTTCTAGCGCACAAATCAAGGACTTCATAGGTGGTTTATCTAATGTGTTTACTTATGTAAATAACCAAAGGTCTTACCTTTTAAACGTCCAATGGTTTTGGGTGACATTGTGGTATGGTGATATAGGTTGAATGATGATGGAACAAATGGAGGGTTACCCTTAATAAGGTAGTCTTTCCTATTCACTCATATGAATAGAAGGGATGATAAACATATTGCGTTGATATGTAATCCTAATGAGGTATAGCTTGTTATACCTAGATTTAATATAACTAAATGATGGTAATTGGGTATGGATAGTTCCTAAATGACTAATGCAATCATGAACTACTCTGTTACTATTGTTGAAACCCTAGTATGCTATAACCCAATCATTATACCTTGATTTATGTATGGGTTCATACTTGAGAAAGGTATGGAATGTGATGGTAATGCTTCACCTTATGCATCCATGATCCAATGGGGATGTTGTGAGTTAGGGTTTGGGTATGAGTGCTATTTAGTAACATTGATATAATTTATCATGTTGAACCTAACTCTAATGCAAATAGATAAAGATGAGTATTCATGTTTAATAATCTTATATGATGGAATGATGGTGGAATAACCTCCTTAACATGATCATAACCTTGGTATGTTAATTGGTGGTTATCATAGCCACATGGTTGATACTTTCTTATGCTAAACATGTGCATTATGAATATGATGAGAGTTAATCATATCTAGATTCATTGCATGTTGATGTAATAAAGGAATTTTCATAATGTTAATATGACTCTGCTATGATTGTTTATGAATATAACATAGTTCATTAATGCAATATTATGCTGATCTGGTGTATTATATATAAGTGATGTTGTTGAGCCTTGTTATAAGGCATGCAAAGATAATGATGATCTTGTAGGGAATAATATAATGGTCTTAATGACCTTTGGGCATGGTTGAGCCCTGAATGAGGTGTAATCCTCTTGTGTTGATAAGGGTTAATACCCTGTGATATTGTGACAAGGGTTTATATCATGTGATAGTATGATGGTCTTAATGACCTTTGGGCATGGTTGAGCCCTAAATGAGGTGTAATCTTCTTATATTGATAAGGGTTGATACTTTGTGATATTGTGAAAAAGATTATTATCTTGTGATAGTATGATGACTAGTGTGGTCTCATGAATGGAAAGTGAATAGTACCATGCGATGATGAGATGAGAAATTATGTTTCACATATTTTATATCTTTTCAAAGTTGTGATATTTATATGCTTGCTATAAGTGAATTAGGGTTTGTATGTCCACTTGTTTGATGTAGCCTTAATTCTCCCAATTGGCATAACTAATCAAGTGAAACTCTAATCATGTAGCACCCTGTGCCATAGATCCATCTGAGTGTCAGAATTTTCCAGATGGTGAAATGAGTATTCCTAAGGGAAACTCAGAGCGCATACTATTGAGTATGTGGGGGTGGCAAGTTGATGATATATCCTTGTCATCCACAATGCAAATTGTGGAGGTTTGCTATGGTCATGCCTCATACATCTGATCTGATTGAGAACGGCTACGGTCGTGTCTCGTTGATTATATATGTGACAAGATTGGAGGACAACTGCGGGTGTACCTCGGATGGTAGGGTATGTGTACCCACCTCCTTTCACTAGTGTCGTGACCTGTACCAAGGACGGACTAGGCTGTTAGCAGCTTGACCTTATGTGTCGTTGTGGCGGACTCGTACTGACCAGGGGCGGAGAAGATCTAAGGAGTGTGGCTCTTCCTAGATCTTGTAAGGCACTGATTTCGACTTAGCAGTGGTCAGGTGGATTTTGAGTGGTATCCTGAAATTCCTCAAGGCATAATAAAAGGTGTAATACATCTGTATAGCATATCTATTTAGGGTTATACATGACGCTTGACATTGGATGATAACCCTTGTTTGTTATCTTCATGTAAAGATGATGCTTAGTGCAATTAAGAGATAGTAGATATATTAATGTTGTTGATATGCTTAAGATTGTTGATGCATACATACAGTAGCCATGTTTATGTTGATAACTATACTGCTACTACTGATTATAATCATGATGTTGGATATCTCATGTTGTTAGTTACGTTTATCATGCTAGCCATGCCTTTTTAACTAGAGATGCATATACTGCTAATCATACTTATCCAGATAGTTTTGCTTATGTTGTTAGCTCTTCTTCTGATATTGATATGTTCAACCAATCAGACATGCTCATGTTGTTAGCTATGCTATGTTACTATACTTGCTCATGATTCTAGATATGCATAAGCTACTGAATTTCTTATATTGTCAACAAGATAAAGAATGATAGTCTGGCTAATGATGATAGTTATTATCTGCTCCATTATGTATTTTTTTAATCATCAGTACTACTGATCTTATTTGTTATATCTGATTAAACTTCTTAATTGTTTAATTATTTAAAAATTGTGTACTCAATAAATGTTGTTGGAGGTTATATCTCTTATTGGGACATGGGTCTCACCCTTGTGGTTCACCACATTTTTTTAGGTAATCGGAAGTGACAAAAACAAACATGTGGCAGCAAAGAGGAGCTATAGTAATGAATCCTTGAGAAAGTTGATTAGACATCTAGTGTGTCCTAGAGTCATCCTTGTACTCTCGAGTCCAGATAGGAAACATTTGTAGATGGTGTTTCAAATGAATCGGGATTTTGTTAGCATGTTAATGCTTGTTTGTGTGACATATCCGAATATTGTTCTCCTATGTATATATGTTGTAGCTAAGGTGATAGATCAATTTGTATCAAATTCTTTGAATAGTATGGATATAAGAAAGATTTTGGGATCTTACACAAATTTTATGAGCGGGTGCTGACACTGAAATCGGTTTTAATTTACCCATATTTTGGGTATGTGATTAATTAGTGATTGATTGTGTTTTATGTTTTGAGTAATCTCATTTAGTGTAATAGGTTCTAACAGATTGGTATTAGAGCTTTAGGTTCATTGAGTCTATAGGGACACTAGAACTTAAGACTAGGATGACATCTAAGTTAAGAATATGACACAAAAATATGGTGCATACTTCCTAATCTCAGTATTTGGGTGCCCTGGTCAGGTATTCAATTATTGAAGAAAGGTATGGAACTCTTAGATTGTTATCTTTCTGATTACTCTAATCAAGTAGTCATTTTGAGATAATATAAAGAGCATAATGAATAACAAATCATGGTGTAAATATCTCAATCCTATCTTAAAGAAGATGGAATTGCATCATAATCTATCAAAACTTGAATGTTTGGTAACTATAAGAGAAAGATACAACACCATGAAATCTAAATCTGAATATAAATAAGGAAAATAGGAGTTCTTGAATGTAATGACCCTGACCTGGGTTATGAGGTAACCCTGTTTGTTTTGTCTATGTAAGTTGCTTAGAAATTTAATATAATCCTCTAAGGTGTTTTGTTATCATGTGACACACTTATGTTCCAAGTTTGGTCATGATTGAATGTTGTTTCAACAATGTTCCTTTATTTTAGAACAAAGTGCAATTTACCCAAGATGAGGGGATATATTGCAAACTGTCACATGTTGAACATGCCTCATGTGTTTTAGCATCATTATAGACAGAATGATACAAGGTTGTGGCTTGTGGAAAGCCTAAATTCCAAGTTTGAGCTTGTTTGAATAATGTTGGCGATTTGTGCACCAATTTTGGTACAAATTGTAATTTACCCAAAATGTAGGATGGATATGCAAATTACCACCTCTAGAGTGTCCCTAATTCCTCTATGTATCATTTAGAGGAGAAAGAATGAATGATACACCATGTTTGAATCAATTATGAGTGATGGTAATCTTGGTGATGAAATTACCAAGAAAAGGGTTGAATGTGAAACCATAACTTGAGTTGTATCAAGTTGAAAAGCTTATATATGAGTGCCTATCGCCCAAGGAGACAAATGAGGAGTCTCATATCTTTTTGTGGACTGTTGGAAAAGTCCATGTCGTGCAAAGAACCTCAAGGAGGTGAGGTTTGTCGGGTTACAACTTCCTTAGAAAGGTTGTATAGGGTTGTGGATAAAGTGGTGATTTAATTGATATATCTTATTCAAAGGGATAAGTAATGGATGAATTTTCATCCCTAGCTTATCCTCAACTATTTTTCATGTCAAGATAAATCTTTATGCATGTATGTAAAAATGTCACCCATGCATGGACACATGGAACCTACTAGCTCAAATTGATGACACCTCATTTTTTACACTCCTTCATGAACAACAAGTATATATACCCCTAGTTTCTCCCCTTAGTGGAATTTTTCGACTGTTACCACCCTCCTTTGCTAGAGTATCGTGCATAGAGATCTTTTATCATGCAGGTGTGATTTGGTATCGTGCATGGGCCTTGGGTATCTCCCATAGCAAGATCATATCGCCCAACTAGGGTGATATCGGCCAAGAAGGGTTATATCAGCCATAGTGAAATGTTTTTGGCCACAAGTGAGGGGGATATCGGCCACAAGTGGTGGAATATTGTGCAAGGCTTGTGAGGTATCGTGAAAAGGTTCTAGAGAAAGAAGGAGCTCAATATTTAACCCTAAGGTGAGGTAATGATCATCTTCAACCTTGGATTGAAGCATGATTTTAGGGTTTTGATCTTCCTTTCTTTTCTTCTTCACCAATTGTTTATCCATGGTGATTCATTGTATATGAAGGAGTTGTGAATGAGATTTGGACTTTTGATAAAGTCATATTCAACCTTTGGAACGTGGATCTTTGGATCTTGGAGCTTTGAAGTTGTTCTTAAGGTGGGTTATATAACTTGAACTCAACCATGTTATTATTCATCATCTAAATTGCTATACTTAATGGATTAATTTTAATTCCAAAATTTCCTGAAATAGTTGATGACATTATGAGTTCTAGTAGTTTCTTAGACATGTTTCCATGAACTATAACAGTTAGAACAAAGGTCTAGAGCTTGCAGATGATGATATCACCTTATAAAAGTGATATCGGGTGCAAGCACACAAGCAAGCACCTCTAACCCGATATGATGATGCACCTACTTCACAAAAACGATATGGATATGATTGTATACCTTCTTGCATGATATGGTGGTGTAGTATACACCCCTTGCACGATATGCTTGCACGGTAGGAAGTTAAGTATAGACTCCATGCATGATACAAGGTTAAATGTATACTTGTAAGTTGATATGAAACCCTAATTTGGGTAAACCGATATGAGTAAAGAATAGCAAGTTCTATCGCATGATATGTTCATATAATATATCATTGGAACTGGGTATCATGAAGTATGCACATCTGGTGCACGATAGGAATAATTAAGTAAACCCTATTGCACGATATGAGGTATGGATTCAAGAGTATGATGTAACCAGATATGGCAGTCTGATACACAACCCTAGATGGGATGTAACCCATCATGGCCAACCCTAGTTGAGGTCTAGCCCGACATGATGATGAGATGATACCTCTTAAACATCATGGGCGACACATACATGTACCATTGCCCGTCACGACCAACCCTAACCCGACATGGGTGTTGCAACCCAACATTGGATGATGTAGCCTGACATGGCTTGGTACCCTTTACTCCTATCAACTTGTGTAATGGGTTGAGAAGAGTTTAACCAATTGTTTAACCTATTACTCATCCTTAATATAGGACGGTACCCTTAAAGGAGGAAGTGAGATGAATATATTGGGTTGAGCCTGATATGGCAAACCCTAACTCATCACGGCTAACCCTAGATGGTGAGCTACCTGATATGGTGAGTGCTCATACACCTCCAACCTGATATGGTGGTGTCTATACACCTACAATCCAATATTTTGAATATATGCACAACTCCAACTTAAGACACTTTGTAAAGGTGAGGGAAAAACACTCTTAGGTGTGACGAGTATTATACCAAGCAATGGTGTGTCTAATACCTTGATAGGTGAAACACCTAAAGTGATTGATAATGGTCAATACTATATCAACAATGTCTTAACCTGAGATGAGTCCATATCACTTGATGATAGTTGGGTAATTCAAGTGTGTGGCTTACGGCCAATACATTACAAGATAAATGTGATGGGCTAGTGCATAAAGTATTAGGATGGGTAATACTCTCATACAAGATAATTGATGAACTAAAGTAAGTTAAAAGTGATGAGGGAAGTGATACATCAAGACATGATAAATATCACATCCAACACCTCAAGGTTGATACACCTTGATGCACCTTAAATCCAATATACTTGGATGAGTAACACATGAAGTGTGTTTTGTCAATCATTACATTGAGATGTAATGAGTTTAATGCACTTTGATATGTGTAGGCTATCATACCTTGAGAAAGGGTTAAGCCAAGTTAATAAAGTATGATGTAATCATATTATGGTAATAATGAGAGAGAAACTCATACCTTGTGTTGATAATCATTTAATTATAAATGATGAGATTAAATAAGTATGATTGAATACTTATGATATCAATGTATGCTCCTAGATGTGTGGAGCAATGAATTAGGGTTTGAATTAATAATATGAACTTGAAACCCTATTCAGCTATAAAGGGAAACCCTAACCCTAATAATGGGAAAGTTGTATTTTTCTTATTACATAAGCCTTGTGAGACATATGAATAAGTTGTTGCCTAGTGAGAGGTGATAAGATGTGTAATGGCATTGTGAGACATGTGTATAAGTTGTTGCCTAGTGAGAGGTGACAAGATATGTAATGGCCTTGTGAGCCATATGAATAAGTTGTTTCCTAGTGAGAGGTGACAAGATGTGTAATGGCCTTGTGAGCCATGTGTATAAGTCATTTCCTAGTAAGAGGTGAGAAGATATGTAATGGCCTTGTGAGCCATGTGAATAAGTTGTTGCCTAAGTGAGAGGTGACAAGATGTGTAATAGCCTTGTGAGCCATGTGAATACTTGTACAACAAGTGAAATGAATACCTTGGTCTGAGGACCTAGAGGTAATAGTTACCTAATAAGTGGTAACAATATTCAATGATGATCTAAGGGTTTGAATACCCAAATGTATAATCATGATGATGATAATGTTAAGGGATGGGAATTCCTAGTAATGAGATAAGGGATTGAGATCCTAAATGTTATATGTGTTCTAAAGGTTTGAAAAGTACTTGATAGATGTATTACACTTGTTCTTTGTAGCATTTGTCATAATAATTCTTGTTTAAAAACTTGACTGAAGCTAAAAGAATACGGTAATGTACCTAATTAACCAAGTGAAATCTCATCATGTAGTGCCCTGACCATAGATTCATCAACGTCAGGATTTCCTAATGGTGAAATGGGTTGCTCCGCGGCATAACCCGGAGACCACATATTTTTGAATATGCGGGGGTGATGGGCAAAAATATCCATACGCCCCGAATGAGGGATTGATGGTAGATAAACATGAAATCTCTCAATCCTTCATTATTGTTTGGGTTCGATGTAGATAAACATGAAATCTATCAACCCTTCCTCAGGTTTGATGGTAGATAAACACGAGATCTCTTAAACCTGACGAGAGTGTAGCTACCCCTACAACTCTATAGTGAAGTTTCCAGTATACCTTATAAAGTTATTTAGCAGTGACACAAGATGTCCTGCCTGTGGTCTCGTACTGACCGAGATGAGGGAGGTCTTGGCAGTCGGCTCTATCATTGACCTTATATGGTACCAATTTTGACTTTGCAATGGTCAATTGGAGTATGACTGGTATACCTCCTCTCCTCAGGGCATAAATGTGATTGTAAAATGTAATCAGTCGTGTAGCATATCTGCTTAACGATCGAATATGGAAAACATTCATTGATGCGTACTTCAGTTATACATCTTAGTTGATAGATGTTATTTATGCTCTTTACACTCCTTGCAAAGCAGATAGATGATTTATAACTCTACCATGGGTAGATGCAATGTTCTCCTTAAGAAAGGAGATTACTTCGTTCTATTCATACAGTGAATTATCCTACCTATTAATATAAAAAGAACCTCTGCTCTGTTTATAAATGCTTAATCTGGGATAATAATATGGTTGGAGGAGAGTTATATCTGTCGCTGGGACAATTGTCTCACTCCGTGGGATCCATATTTTTTTTAGGTGGAGGTGCACGAGGTGGCGAATATCTTTCTACAGAGGAGGAGTGACAACTGAGGCAGCAATGACAACTCAGGTTGAGTGTACTGTCTGTCATGTCTTGTAGATAGAAGTCCCATGTGCCATCTCTATACTCTCAGGTCCTTGGAGTTGGTTCATTATGGTTTCATGAACAATTTGAGATTTTGTCTTGTAAGCCTTGAGGTTTTATGTTGCACCAGTATGTGCTTTGATAGAGCAATTGGTATATGTTGTCCTCGAGAGGAAATGAATAATGTTGTACAATGTAAATCTTGATATGTATGAGTTTTGGATCTTTCAGTAAAAGTTTTCTAGACAAGGATCTCCTTGCAAAATGGTTTTAAATTTTAGTGATTTTTTTTTAATCTGTTGTTTATGTTTATTCCGCTTAATTACTAATGATTTGTTTGTCAGTTTGGCGACTATTGTTACAAGTTTTGGTATCAGAGATTAAGGTTCGTTGAGTCTATAGAGACATAGGTCTAAGGTGTTGAGTCTATGTTGGTGTCCTCCAGTATACCCCATAGTGACTTCTTCTTATGCAGAAGAAAGGGTGAAGTTTAAAAATGACTGGAAAACACAAGGAACACATTGCTAAGAGCAATGTTGTTGCACCAAGAGAGGGTGTAAGGGATCAGGCAAGCGAAGAACGAGTGCCTGAGAATTCCCATCTTGCCCCAATCAGGATAGAGAATCCTACTTTTTATGCTCTTGTGAGGCCAGTTCGAACAACAATGATGCATATAATAGACTGAATACTAGCATTATAAATGAGGTTACCAGTCCTTAATGTAGAAACTTTGGGTTCTGAAAAGGTTCCTGAATGACATAGTCATGTTGGAACAATGGAAAATGTGTGAATGATTAACATATGGCAAGAAAATAGACTCTGCCATAAGTATAGACAGATAGTACATCTGTGATGGTAATGCCCAAGAAGGGGCAATAAGCTAAGAATTAAGGTAAGGTCTCTATAATTCTAGAGATATTTTCTTAGTTGTTCTAAAAAGCCAAAGTTTTTGGTGCCATCAGTGCAATAAATGCCTAGTGCACCAGGGCGGTAGTCGCTAAGTAAAGGCAAAAGTCCTTACTTTCCACCTATAAGAACCCATGGCTTAGTTTTTACATCGGTAATAAGACCGATAAGACCATGGTATGAGGATAAGATATGTTATAGATGTGGAAATTTTTAGCATACTAAACTCTTTTCTTTAAAAAGAAGGGAGGAAATGTCTCAACAACCGAGGCAGACTCGGAGGGGCTTACGAAAGTTACAACTCAATAGTGTAAAAAGGCAAGAGAAACAACATGAAATAACTAGACTCTATGTGTTGAGTCAACCTAAAGTGGTAGATGACCATGAGGGGTAACAGTCAGATAGAGCTTTTTCATTTTGATATGCCTTATCCTGATGTTATCCGATAATCATAAGAAGGATTGATGTTATTGATTTCCCTATTGATTGTCCTATGGGGACATAGGGAAGAAATGATGAGAACTAGAATTTATATTCTATTCAGTATTCTTTCAAATGTTCTATAATTGCTCTTATATGTGTGAAAGAGGATGAGATATAGAAGTGATTCCTGGAGAAAATCTAGGAATGTTAAATCATGTATTTGTGATGGTATGAAAAGTAAGGAATATGATAGTACACAAAGTGCATACTACCTAATCTCAGTACTTGTATACCGTGTCCAGGTATTCAACTATTGAAAATAAGGTGAGTATGGAACTCTTAGATTGTTATCTTTCTGATTACTCTGATCAAGTAGTCATTCTGAGACAATCTAGTGAGTATAACTAAACTGGAAACATGGTAGGGACATTTGTATCACATCCTAAGTGCAATAAAGTAGGATTTGAGATGATCTCAGGTCAGTCTGTGTGTATGAGGAAGTAAAGAGTATAATCCTCATGAAATGAGAATGACAACAAGGGAGGTGATCCATGTTTGATAAAGTTTGTGTGATTAGTAAAGATCTTTTCCCATACTGTGGAAATGGGGAATGTGATAAAACCATGAAATGTTCATGAATATGTTAACCAATAATAAAGAAATGAATGATGATATGTAGTCATCCATATAATTCCTATGTTGATGGCAAGGAACCTAGGATGAAATAAGAGTAAGTGACTCATGAACAATTGAAAGTTCATGCAATAATCATAGGAGATGATAATCTCTTCTCTTTGATAAACAACCATGGGTGATGATGGGGGATAAGAGGATTATGTTTCTTTGCATTCTCTTCTTTTAGGGACATGGCAATCAAGTGAGTACTAAGACACTTGATGTGCATGGATTAGAAATAATCCATTAATGGATACTTAGAAAAGTATCAATTTATCTTGGACTTTGGTTCCAAGATAAAGATATGTATAACAAGTAATGTCCCCAGATGAAATAAAGATCATTTTATATGTGTGGCCTTGGTAATAACAATAGAGAAATGGAAATGATGAGGATGTGATGTGTTTTTGACACATGTGATAGATACCAAAGTAAGGAATTCTAGTATCTAAGAAATATTGGGTGGTATGGGAAAGTAAAAACATAACTCCAAATCATTTGATTTATGTTGGTTTCCTGGGATGGCCAACTATGAAATCAATATAGTTATATAAAATAGTATGGACATCATATGTTAGGGGTTTATGCTCTGCATAAACATAAGATTGATAAGAATGTACTAATTGAAAGAACAATCGTAAAATCATTGTGGGAAAAGCTTATCAAAGCTAAAAATATATGATAAGAACTGTAGTCCCAAATGGGTGACAAAATGTAACCATAATCTCTCCATGAAAAAGAAATGTTAAAAACTAAGTGGGATTTGACACCTGAATCATTCAAAGTATGAATATCACTTCTTTGATATAGAAGGTGTTACCTGACACAGCATATATACTGCAAGTCAATAATGAAAAGGCAGTTGAATATATATATGAAAAATTCAAATAATAACCCTGTGTGGAAGAACTTTGTGCTGGTCAAAGTTCTATGGAATCTCCATGACATTAATATGTTATGTGGAGATGTGATGATATGATGAATGAATAATATATGTGTCCCTTTTACTTGGGATTTCAGGGACAAAATCCTTGTTAGGGGTTTATAACTTGTAATGACCCTGACCTGGGTAATGAGGTAACCATATTTGTTTTGGCTAAGTAAGTTTCTTTGAAATTTAATATAATCCTCTAAGGTGTTTTGTTATCATGTGACACACTTATGTTCCAAGTTTGGTCTTTATTGAATGTTGTTTTAGCAATGTTCCTTTGTTTTGGACCAAAGTGCAATTTACCCAAGATGAGCGGATATATTGCAAAATGTCACATGTATAACATTCCTCATGTGTTTTAGCATCATTATAGAGAGAATGATGCAAGGTGGTGGCTTGTGGAAAGCCTAAATTCCAAGTTTGAACTTGTTTGAAAAATGATGGCGACTTGTGCATCAATTTTGGTACAAATTGTAATTTACCCAAAATGTAGGGTGGATATGCAAATTACCACCTCTAGAGTGTCCCTAATTACTCTATGTATCATTTATAGGAGATAGAATGAATGATACACCATGTTTGAATCAATTATGAGTGATGTAATCTTGGTGATGAAATGACCAAGAAAAGGGTTGAATATGAAACCTTAACTTGAGTGATATCAAGTTGAAAAGCTTATATATGAGTGCCTATCGGCCATGGAACCAAAGGATGAGTCTCATACCGTTTTGTGGACTCTTGGAAAAGGCTATTTCATGCAAAGCACCTCAAGGATGTGAGGTATGTCGGGTTACAACTTCCTTAGAAAAGTTGTATAGGGTTGTGGATAAAGTGGTGATTTAATTGATATATCTTATTGAAAGGGATAAGTAATGGACGAATTTTCATCCCTAGCTTATACTCAACTATTTTACAAGTCAAGATAAATGTTTATTCATGCATGTAAAAGTGTCACCCATGCATTGACATGTGGCACCTACTAGCTCAAATTGATGACACCTCATTTTTTACACTCCTTCAGGAACAACAAGTATATATACCCATCGTTTCACCCCTTAGTGGAATTTTTCGACTCTTACCACCCTCCTTTCCTACGTTATCGTACATAGAACTCTTGTATCATGCAGGATTGATGTGATATCGTGCATGGGACTTGGGTATCGCCCATAGCAAGATCATATTGGCTAAGTAGGGTGATATCGGCCAAGAAGGGTGATATCGGCCATAGTGAAATGTTTTTGGCCACAAGTGAGGGGGATATCGGCCACAAGTGGTGGAATATCGTGCAAGGGTTGTTCTGTAACGTGCAAAGGTGCTAGGGCAATAAGGAGCTCAATACTTAACCCTAAGGTGAGGTCATGATCATCTTCAACCTTGGATTGAAGCATGCTTTTAGGGTTTTGATCTTCCTTTCTTTTCTTCTTCACCAATTGCTTATACATCGTGATTCCTTGTGTATGAAGGAGTTTTGAACGAGCCTTGGACTTTTGATAAAGTCATATTCAACCTTGGAAATGTGGAGCTTTGGATCTTGGATCTTTGAAGTTGTTCTTAAGGTGGGTTATATAACTTGAACTCAACCATGTTATTATTCATCATCTAAATTGCAATACTTAATGAATTACTTTTAATTCCGAAATTTCCTGAAATAGTTGATGAAATTATGAGTTCTAGTAGTTGCCTAGACCTGTTTCCATGAACTATAACAGTTAGAACAAAGGTCTAGAGCTTTAATATGATGATATCACCTTATAAAAGTGATATCTGGTGCAAGCACACAATCAAGCACCTCTAACCCGATATGATGATGCACCTACTTCACTAAAATGATATGGATATGATTGTGTACCATCTTGAACGATATGGTGGTGTAGTATACACCTCTTACATGATATGCTTGCACGATAGGAAGTCAAGTATAGACTCCATGCACGATACAAGGTTAAATGTATACTTGTAAGTTGATATGAAACCCTAATTTGGGTAATCCGATATGAGTAAAGAATAGCAAGTGCTATCACACGATATCATATAATATATCATTGGAACTGGGTATCATGAAGTACACACATCTGGTGCACGATAGGAATAATTAAGTAAACCCTATTGCACGATATGAGGTAAGGATTCAAGAGTAAGATGTAACCTGATATGGTAGTTCGATACACAACCCTAGATGGCATGTAAACTATCATGGCCAACCCTAGTTGAGGTCTAGCCTGACATGATGATGAGATGATACCTCTTAAACATCATGGGTGACACATACATGTACCATGTGCCAGTCACGACCAACCCTAACCCGACATGGGTGTTGCAACCCAACATTGGATCGTGTAGCCCGACATGGCTTGGTACCCTTTACTCCTATCGACTTGTGTAATGGGTTGAGAAGAGTTTAACTAATTGTTTAACCTATTACTCATCCTTGAGATAGGACGGTACCCTTGAAGGAGGAAATAAGATGAATATATTGGGTTGAGCCCGATATGGAAAACCCTAACCCGTCATGGCCAACCCTAGATGGTGAGCTACCTGATATGGTGAGTGCTCATACACCTCCGACCCGATATGGTGGTGTCTATACACCTACAACCCAATATGGTGAATATATGCACACCTCCAACTTGAGACACTTTGTAAAGGTGAGGACAAAACACTCTTAGGAGTGATGAGTATTATACCAAGCAATGGTGTGGCTAATACCTTGATAGGTGAAACACCTAAAGTGATTGATAATGGTCAATCCTACATCAGCAATGTCTTAACCTGAGATGAGTCCATATCACTTGATGATAGTTGGGTAATTCAAGTGTGTGACTTATGGCCAATACATTACAAGATAAATGTGATGGGCTAGTGCATAAAGTATTAGGATGGGAAATACCCTAATACAAGATAATTGATGAACTAAAGTAAGTTAAAAGTGATGAGGGAAGTGATACAACAAGACATGATAAATACTACATCCAACACCTCAAGGTTGATACAACTTGATGCACCTTAAATCCAATATACTTGGATGTGTAACACATGAAGTGTGTTATGTCAATCATTACATTGAGATGTAATGAGTTTAATGCACTTTGATATGTGTAGGTGATCATACCTTTAGAAAGGGTTAAGCCAAGTTAATAAAGTATGACGTAATCATATTCTAGTAAGGATGAGAGAGAAACTGTTACAACCCCAGTTTTGGGTTCTTTTGGTGAGAAATGTAAAATCTCATATTAAAGGAATTGGAACAAATAATGATATAATTTGTATTGAATACATGAATTTCATTAACAATAGCCTTGCTGGTTGTTTTGTGGGCTTTATTGGCTATTGGGCCCAATAACAAGGAAATTCAATTAGTAAATGAATAATTGAGTTTTGAGAAAAGAAAGGTGTGGAAACCTCTATAAGGCAAAAGAACTTAATCCAAAGATGGATTTCGTGCCACATGGGTTCCTCGGGTCCCAAGGAGTCTAAAGTTGCAAAGATAATGCAAAAAGAAAAGAAAAGATCAATTAGATATTTCTTTATTATTAAAGAAATTGAAAATAATGATAAAATGTGGAAAATATGTGGAAAGAGGTATCATTAAGTTATACTTGGTGGGTTTTCGTATCCCAAGGATCCCTAATGATAAAAGGAATATCAATGAGGAAAATTGTAATGACCTGCATTTTTGAGTGTCTAAAAGACCTTAAAGTCGCAGATCGTTAATCATAACTTCCAGGATCAGATTCATGAAATAATACAAAATAGTAAACAATTTCCATTAATGATCAAATATTTACATGTTTAGCTAAAAAGCTCCTCTAAGGAGTTGCATAACTTTTAAATAGAATTAACTTTTACATGTGTGAAGATAAACCATTAAGACTAAACCTTCATGATTAAACTGTAGTGTCTTCAACATCTTTATCTGTACCCTCATGTCTGGTCAACCACCTCAGGTGTAATCACTGTCCCTCTAGGGCTCGTGTTCATTACCCTTAAGATCAGTCTAACCCAGGGTTCAAAATACTATTATTTACTTTACATGGTACTCATATGCACTTTATAGTTTGCAAGAACTAAATAAACAAGCAAGCAGTTTATTTGTCATTCAATCTCATCGAGAAACATCGGCAATCTTGGAATTTGATACATGTATTCATAAGCGTAACCACGTACCTTATTCCATCGCAGAAACCATGCAGAACATCTTATGTACTTTAGGAATGCAATCCAAACATCCAATCAACCAAGCACGTAATCAACAAGTATCTGAAATAAAGCATACTATGTGTGTGTTACCATGTATTCACACTACATTATTTACATCTAGATTTGCTCCTAAACTAGGGTTTAGGTTATCTCTCATTTGGACTAAGGATCAGGGTTACACACCCTAATTCTATCAACTTCACCACATTAGCTTACTCATGATATCTAGATCACTTTATTAGCATTAGATCATAGAAAGATGTTGACATTAGTTTTAAAACCCTAAATAGCATGAATACGATTACTAATATGGAATCATCCATTATTCATCATTATCAAGGTTTTACTCATTATACATGGCAAGATCAGGTGTTAGCCTAACATCAATGAATCTATTCAATTACTCATTAGATTAAGCAAAATCTAGGTTTTCCTTTTCATTAAACATATTAGGACAAGTATAGCCTATAATTTCGAAACAAGAAGCATATTTAGACTCTAATTACATTGTCTTTGGATTCCTCTGATTTTTCTGATCAATTTTATATATAGTTTTGCTATATTCAGAGTTACCTATCATTATTTATGAATTTTGCAAACTAACCTTATTTGTGTCAATCGGGGCTTGACACGTCATCAATTATTTACATATTTCCTTTGTAGCTGAGCCAACATGATTTTCTATAAAAAGACCTCCTTAGCCTCACACCTTACACATGCAGGCAGGGGTATACTTGTCTAGATATGATGAGGCATCGTCTCTCACACGATGAGCCGCTCGCAACCCAACCCCCAATCGTCGTACGCCTGTTGCAACCTCCCGATCGATGAGGAAGGAGATGAGGCGTTGGCAACACCAGGACTTGACGGAGGCAACCCATACCAGCCGCATCGGTGGTGACCAGAAACCATGGAGTCACCCTCCCTCTATCCTCCTCAGCTGCACCTCCTCCTGACCTTGCTTCCCCGGCAACGGAGATGCCACAAAGACGGATCGTCGGGATCGTGATTCCCTCCATATCCCAGTCTGGCGCTCGAGATTTTGGTTAGGGACGACCTTTCGGTCTCCCTGGTGGGTGGTTGCAGAAGTCAGGGTGATCTTGTTAGCCTTTGGGAGTGGATCTTCCAGCGGTCGTCAAGGACTGAGCACTGCAATCTGCAGAGAAGATGATGCCTTGATGGTTCCATGCGAAGGCCAGGCAGCAGACCATACTTGCGGACCTACGACGGTGAAGGTAGGATGGACCTTAGCGGTCGATTCTGTCAACCACCACAGTGGTGGGGAGGGATCTCGAAGATGACGATGACGGCGGTTGGCGTCTCGTGGAGCGTACACGACAGGTTGGTCTCGGCTTCCGGTCATGAAAGGTGAAGGAGGGAAATGGGGTTTCCTTCCTAATATATACATGGGTTCGAGACCATCCCTGGCCCTTCGACGACTAGATATGGTAGGTGTTTTAAACCCATCAACCACGGACTACCAAAGGTATCAAACTCCCATAACTCGTGGCCATATATACTAAATCAAGAACCATTAATATAGTAATCCTTCCTTGTATGTACTTGGCCAATCCCTTAGGCACAAAGGAACTTGAGGACTTTTAAGGAAGGAGTAACTTGCGCGACACGTATCAGACTACTGCTCAAAGTACATTCTTTGACTTAAAATATAGATTATTCTTCTATCTCTTTCTCTTGATATATCCTTAAACCAATTATAAGAACTCATTAATGTTTTTCCACATTTATCCACTTTGTGGGGTTTTATTTAAATATCTTTCCACATCTGTAAACTTGCTCCTTTCTAACATTATTTTAAAAGAAACCATTATAATTATGACAAAAATCGCAATATTCATTGTCTTTCCGAAAGTAATTCAAAGATATCTTCTTTATTTGATAATTGGCACCATCTAATATTATGGAAATATGAAGAAGAATCTATTTCGTCTTTTTCTTTAAAATAAGCTTCCTATTTTCTTTAGGAAACTTACATATTGTTCCATTATTTTATTTTCAAGAAAAAGGTGGATAATCCTTTAACTAAATATCCAAGCTACATATTATCTTGGATTATCTAAGAAATCCTCTCATTATCTTATATTCTATTTATCCTTAAACATACCAAAAAGGAAACCCAAGGTAACACTATTTGGTATCCCAACCATTGTGTTTCCAATAATGGAAAGAGAAGTATTCTTTTAACTATCTAACACATTATACACTTTATTCACCTTTGGAAAACATTTATCAATATCAAAAGTAATTACTATTTATTAATGCATGAATTCCTTTTATTTATTTGTCTTGTTCTACAAGCACTTCTGCGACAAAGGCAATTAACATTACTATTCCACCAATAAAATCACTAAGGAATTATCAATTTAATTCATGTATCATTTTTATAGTTCAATTTTACCAAAATTTGAGGATATTACATTCACCCCTCCTTAAAAGGAATTTTGTCCCCAAAATTCAGGCCTACCAAGCCTAGGTGAATGATAACTCAAATTAGTTCAACCTTAGGGTCAATGCCCTATTTAAATATCCTTAACCTCTTTCATTGGCATGCAATTTCCTCACATTATACTAAGATTAGTCCTTGAATTTAATTCAAGGTATATCCACATCCTTATTATCTACATGATAACATCTCTTGGTGATTATATTTTTCATCGGTGATTTTGTTATTACTCGATGATTTCTCTTTTCACCTAGGTTTCCAACCTATTATTCATTATTTGCACCCAAGGGTGAGGTAACACCTCTAACCCTAGTTCATATCATTACACATTAAATGTCGGATATTCATCCTCATTATCTCAATTTTTTTTTAGCATAACGTGTGTCTATCCAATCTCCCTCCCTCATAATGAGATGAAATAAGTATTTGACTGCAGCCCAAATACAAAGTTCATACCATTCCAAGAGTGGAGATAGCACATCCACACATTACCTTTTAATTTCACATATTAAGTTGAAGCTTACTCTATATGACTCTAAACTTACTTGTTCTCAATTTCACAACATTCTTATATCCCATAAAGTCAAGTGTTCCTTTTCTTATTCTTAAGTCAGGGCACAACTTCTCTCAAGTTTTCATGACTTCCTATAACTTTTATATTTACATATCATGTATCATTATGAGCCTTATCCAAATCCTCGAGGTCTCTAGGGGTATAGGTACTTCTGGAGTGATATCATCCTTTTGCATCAAGAGAGTGCCTTTTACATTCACCCATTAGGCTACATGATCCTCATGGAGGTAGCTAATCTCCTGAGTCATGTACCTTGGATAAACCTAGCTGTTACCTCCCGACCACATGGTCCTGCGCATTCATGGCATATCAACTCCCAATCCATTGGTCCTATGTACCTCTAATACACCCTACTTGACCCTAGGATTGCATTAGGACTCTTCCCTTCCTAAGGGTTTCTTTTGAGATGTCACATCTTTTAAGCACATTATTCTCTTATTTAATTCATTAACCCGGATTTCCTTCATCTCTCTCTTTTGAGTACACATAATGCAGTGTCGTACCATCATTGGGCTTGGGCCTCCTTCCCTCCAGGTCTTGGTGCCATGTAAGTCTTCCCTCATGGGCTTGACCTCTGTGATCTTCCCCTCCAGGGGCTTGATCCTAAACAACTGCATTGTGGACTTAGGCCAACTTCCCTCCTGGGCTTGGTGCCTTACTGGTCTTCCCTCCTGGGCTTGACCAGTTGTGTCACTCAGAGTTGGCATCCTTGGGTTCAAAGAATTCAAGTACTTTCATTTTTTTATATCTTTAACTCTTCACTTCTCTAGGTGAGGATTAAAGTTATCTCAATACTTAATTACATTTATTCATTTACCTTTTAAGGGAAAGTCCTAGCCTAGGGTGTCTACTTGGCTCATAGGAGGGGGTTAGGCTCTCTAGCCACAACCTGATCCCAAGATCTAGGTTTTGCCTCCCTCATAGGTCATCTTCCCACTCTTTGGGTTGACCCACCCCAGGTTGTCTCACTAACCCTAAAGGTTTCATAGGTATCTTTTTGTTTTCATCGAGTATAACTTTTATCATTATGACATCTCAACCCATGTTTTCTCAATCTCTGGAATACCCCCTTCATGGTCTATGTTCATTCAATGAACTTGGGTCACCTTCCCTCCAGGGCTTGGTGCTACCTCGGCCTTCCCCTCCAGGGGCTTGGCCACCATCACTAAACTTCTAGAGACAACATGAGGAGTTTGAGAAAGTTATATTCTAACTTTTCATTTTTTTATATATACATCTATTGGGTTTTTATATCTCTTATGACTTATCACCTAAGTTTTATGCTCCTCATGCCCACATGCATGGGAGATTTTTTTACCTAAACCATCTCTTATTTTTCTTATTCATGATTTCAAGTTTCACATGGGCAGTGTCCCATACCACCACACCATGTTGATTACAGATTTTAAGTTTCACATGGGTAGTGTCCCATACCACCACACCATGTTGATTACCAATTTTAAGTTTCACATGGGTAGTGTCCCATACCACCACACCATGTTGATTACCAATTTTAAATTTTCACATTTTAATTCTCTTATTAATATTTTCTTTTCAAAGATTTTTAAGGAAGAGATGAGAAGTAGATGAAAATGTGAGATGAGGAACTTGATTTTTCTATTTAAAATTTCTAAGGATAATTTGAAATTATAAACTATTAAGTATTAGTTGATGAATCTGTGCTCTGATACCAAATGTAACGACCCGCACTTTTGAGTGTCTAAAAGACCTTAAAGTCGCAGATCGTTAATCATAACTTCCAGGATCAGATTCATGAAATAATACAAAATAGTAAACAATTTCCATTAATGATCAAATATTTACATGTTTAGCTAAAAAGCTCCTCTAAGGAGTTACATAACTTTTAAACAGAATTAACGTTTACATGTGTGAAGATAAACCATTAAGACTAAACCTTCATGATTAAACTGTAGTGTCTTCAACATCTTTATATGTACCCTCATGTCCACGAATCAAGTATATATGATACCTAAAATGCCGACAAACAAAAATGCGATCAATATATTTCTATACTGGTACGTGGGTTCAGACAATAATCACTAAGTACAGATATAAGCAAACATCTTTATCTTGCACATAAGAATATAAACTTGTTTTTCATATTCTAACCCATATCTGGTCAACCACCTCAGGTGTAATCACTGTCCCTCCAGGGCTCGTGTGCATTACCTTTAAGATCAGTCTAACCTAGGGTTTAGAATATTATTATTTACTTTACATGATACTCATATGCACTTTATAGTTTGCAAGAACTAAATAAACAAGCAAGCAGTTTATTTGTCGTTCAATCTCATCGAGAAACATCGACAATCTCAGAATTCGATACATGTATTCATAAGCGTAACCACGTACCTTATGCAATCGCAGAAACCATGCAGAACATCTTATGTACTTTAGGAATTCAATCCAAACATCCAATCAACCAAGCACATAATCAACAAGTATCTGAAATAAAGCATACTACCTGTGTGTCACCATGTATTCAGATTACATTATTTACATCTAGATTTTCTCCTAAACTAGGGTTTAGGTTATCTCTTGTTTGGACTAAGGATTAGGGTTACAAACCCTAATTCTATCAACTTCACCACATTAGCTTACTCATGATATCTAGATCACTTTACTAGCATTAGATCCTAGCAAGATGTTGACATTAGTTTTAAAACCCTAAATAGCATGAATACAATTACTAATATGGAATCATCCATTATTCATCACTTTCAAGGTTTTACTCATTATACATGGCAAGATCAGGTGTTAGCCTAACATGAATGAATCTATTCAATTACTCACTAGATTAAGCAAAATCTAGGTTTTCCTTTTCATTAAACATATTAGGACATGTATAGCCTATAATTTCGAAACAGGAAGCATATTTAGACTCTAATTACATTGTCTTTGGATTCCTATGATTTTTCTAATCAATTTTATATATAGTTTCACTATATTCAGAGTTACCTATCATTATTTATGAATTTTGCAAACTAACCTTATTTGTGCCAATCAGGGCTTGACACGTCATCAATTATATGCATATTTTCTTTGTAGCCGAGCCAACATGATTTTCTGTAAAAAGACCTCCTTAGCCTCACACCTTACACATGAAGGCAGGGGTATACTTGTCCGGAGACGACAAGGCGTCTTCTCTCATGCGATGAGCCGCTCGCAACCCAACGCCCAGTCGTCGTACACCTGTTGCAACCTCCCGATCGACGAGGAGGGAGATGAGGTGTTGGCAACACCAGGCCTCAACGGAGACAGCCCATACCAGCCGCATCGGTGGTGACCAGAAACCATGGAGTCACCCTCCCTCTATCCTCCTCAGCTGCACCTCCTCCTGACCTTACTTCCCCGGCAACGGAGATGCCACAAAGATGGACCGTCGGGATCGTGATTCCCTCCATATCCTCGTCTGGCGCTCGTGATTCTGGTTAGGGATGAACTTTTGGTCTCCCTGGTCGGTGGTTGTAGAAGTCAGGGCGATCTTGTTAGCCTGTGGGAGTGGATCTGCTAGCGGTCGTCAAGGACTGATCACTGCAATCTGCAGAGAAGATGATGCCTTGACGGTTCCATGCAAAGGCCAGGCAGCAGACCATACTTGCGGACCTACGACGGTGAAGGTAGGAGGGACCTTAGCGGTCGATTCTTTCAACCACCATAGTGGCGGGGAGGGCTCTCAAAGATGACGATGCCGGCGGCTGGCGTCTCGTGGAGTGCACACGACAGGTTGGTCTCGACTTCCGGTCATGAAAGGCGAAGGAGGGAAATGGGGTTTCCTTCCTAATATATACATGGGTTCGAGACCATCCCTGGCCCTCCGATGACCAGATATGGTAGGTGTTTTAAACCCATCAACCATGAACTACCAAAGATATTGAACTCCCATAACTCATGGCCATATATACTAAATCAAGAACCATTAATATAGTAATCCTTCCTTGTATGTACTTGGCCAATCCCTTAGGCACAAAGAAACTTGAGGACTTTTAAGGAAGGAGTAACTTGCGCGACACGTATCAGACTATTGCTCAAAGTACATTCTTTGACTTAAAATATAGATTATTCTTCTATCTCTTTCTCTTGATATATCCTTAAACCAATTATAAGAACTCATTAATATTTTTCCACATTTATCCACTTTGTGGGGTTTTATTTAAATATCTTTCCACATCTGTCAACTTGCTCCTTTCTAACATTATTTTAAAAGAAACCATTATAATTATGACAAAAATCGCAATATTCATTGTCTTTCCGAAAGTAATTCAAAGATATCTTCTTTATTTGATAATTGGCACCATCTAATATTATGGAAATACGAAGAAGAATCTATTTCGTCTTTTTCTTTAAAATAAGCTTCCTATTTTCTTTAGGAAACTTACATATTGTTCCATTATTTGATTTTCAAGAAAAAGGTGGATAATCCTTTAAATAAATATCCAAGCTACATATTATCTTGGATTATCTGAGAAATCCTCTCATTATCTTATATTGTATTTATCCTTAAACATACCAAAAAGGCAACCCAAGGTAACACTATTTGGTATCCCAACCATTGTGTTTCCAATAATGGAAAGACAAGTATTCTTTTAACTATCTAACACATTATACACTTTATTCACATTTGGAAAACATTTATCAATATCAAAAGTAATTACTATTTATTAATGCATGAATTCCTTTTATCTATTTGTCTTGTGCTACAAGAACTTCTGCGACAAAGGCAATTAACATTACTATTCCACCAATAAAATCACTGAGGAATTATCAATTTAATTCATGCATCATTTTTATAGTTCAATTTTACCAAAATTTGAGGATATTACAAAAATAAAAGAAAAATAAAGAGAAATCCTCAAAAAGAGATATTTTAATAAGAAATAAACATGATAATGAGAAATAATGCATTTAGATGCATCTAGAAGGATAATGAGTATACAATAAAGAGGATTTCGAAATATTAGAGTTTATTGGGGCCCAAGGAGCCCCAATGAAGGAAAAGAAAGAGAAAATACCAATAAAGAAAAATAATAGGATAATGTGATGCTTAATGAATGAATTTCATGGTATTATTTAAAGGGTGATATTTTCTACTAAAGGAAACTATAATTTCGTTCCTATGGAGTAAAAGTCAAGCATAAGAGAGACTAAGAGAAAGGATTTTAGAAATCCTATTATTTAGAGAAAAAGTAATATCAAAGAAATAATGAAGAGAGAGGAGGTTGCTTCTTAATTAAGGAAAATATCTTTCCTATTAGGAAAAGTCTTGTTTTCTTCATGGGCAAGTATCCTAGGGCATTGATATCCTCCCCTATAAAAGGGTTGGACCCTTAGCCTCGAGCCCAAGAGGATCTTGGACATCCCACCCTCTTCTTCACCTAGTTTTCTTTCAAAACCCTAAGATAAAGGAGTGGCGCAACCACGGGGCAACAAGGAACCATTAAGTGGACTTGATGGAAGCAGGACTCACCCAAGACAACTGTGGGGTGATCAGCCACCATCTTCTTGCTTCCGTCCTCACACAATGCTTGCTGAAGGGCTGTAAACCCACCAAAAAACACTGGCTTGGAACTCACGACCCTAGTAGTCTAGGCCACAATTTGAGGCATTTTTGTATGCAGTGGGAGTGGCGGAGGCAGGGAGGAGGTTTCTGGCAAGTCTCGGGCATGGAGGTGGTGGGAGGTAGCTACGATATACTGTTGGTCGACGGCTAGGGCGGCCGCTCGCAGCCAGCGTGAGGAAGGAGAAGGGTGGAGAGGCATTTGACGATCTTGCTCTCCACGGGCTAAAGAGATGCCCAACTTAACCAAGGCATTTCAGTCAATTCGAAATGTTTTCCAAGGAGTCAAGCAACGTTGCATGGGTTTGGTGAAGTGGCGGCCTACCAATGGTCTGGGTAAGTGAAATCTTACAAAAATCATAACTAATTAACAGTAGCTCGGATAGATGTGCATTATACATGAATTTTTCTCAGAAAATGAGAGGAATCCAATAAAAATATTGTTAGAAGCTAATACCTCTTACAATTTGAAAAGTAATGGAAGTTATTAACTTTAATGTAATAATGGTTAAGAAACCCTATTTTGGTATGATTAATGTGATCAGTGGGGTTTAATGGATGATTAAAGTTGATATTAATCCGTTAATCATAAAGAGATACATCAAGATTGAAAAAGATGAATATTGCATGTAATTTGTTTAATTTATAGTTTCATGTGCATAAATATGCATTAATGGGCCTTGAAACCCTAATATTGGTAAATGTGACTCTTAATGGCTTTAATTATTCAAAATCGTGAATAAAGCTAGGATATGATGATTCTAAGCTATTTGTGGTTAAATACCTTTAATGTGGAAATTAGGGTTTCCTAGTGGATAAAAGGTAGAATTAATGATAAATAACATTCACATGAGAATTAGAGTGTAATGAACTACGAATTGATGATAAACGAGCATAATAACTTTGTCATAGATTAAAAAGGATAAAAATGGTAACTTTAATGTAAAAGAAGCTTAATGGACTTAATTGATGGTTATTTGTGCATTAATCTGGAATTAAGGTTATGGGGTTGTAAAAGGTAACCTTAATAACTTTCGTGAAGGATAGATGAGAAAATTAGAGTTTAAAAAGAGTAAAGGGAAGTAAAACCCTAATTGCATAGTAAACCCTAAGAAGAGGAAGAAACCCTAAAAAGGAATAGAAACCATAAGTAGCAAGATGGTTTGGATAGTTTTTGATAAAAGGGAATTGGATGTATATTTCAGGACTGAACTATGTACTTGCTTGTTTGGACTATTCCTGCATCTGATTCTGCCTGACAGGTATGTGGTTACGTCTATGAATATCCTGATTTAGTTTCCCAAGGATTTTAGAGGTTTTATCGATGACATGGGTTAAACTGTTGGTTGCATTTAATTCTTGCAAATTATAATGTGGATATGACTATCACCTAAGATATGTGCCTACTAGCTCAGATCCTAGTCCCCTCTGTAGCTTAATAGATTGATCTAGTACATGGCTACCAATGGGGTAGGTCCATCAGGTCATTGAATGACTTAGTACATGGCTACCAATGGGGTAGGACCATCAAGTCACCACGTGTTAGGATTGGGCTACCTTTGGGTAGGGCCATGCGAATCCATAACCCTACGTATTGGCTACCTGTGTGGTAGGGCCATGGGGGTAAGGATCTACCATATGAGAGAGGTAGTATCCATGTCCACTACAGGGACAGCACAAAGATAGGGGATAGGTAAGGATTGAGTAGTACTTCTTAAAGCATAATCTTGGATGTTAAATGATATTTGGATGACTACATTGTTATTATAGTTGCACAATTATTGTTTCCCCCACATAACGGTTTCTTGTTGACTGATGTTTTGTTTGTCGGCGTTTTAGGTACAAATGAAAAGAACAAATAGTAAAGTGGCATATGTGGAATTAAATGAGAATTAACGTGCACAGGAGGATTAGTTAGATTAGTATCGTCATGGATAGAATTTTAGAAATCCCAGTTTTTAAAAGGTATGCAAAGTTTTATTTTATACCAGTTTTTAGTTTAGTTGGTAAAATTTATTAATTGTTATTGATTATTTGTCGAACCTTTGATCCTGGTTATTGGTTAACGGCTGTGACCTTTCGGTCTCCCTTAATTGGGGGTTACTGGGAGGCGGGGTCGTTACAATTGGTATCATAGTATAGGTTCCTCAATTAATCTTTAATAATTAGTAATTTTACATACTCCATATAACCCAAGGAGTTGTTAGAGGATTGTCTGAAGGACTGAGGTGTCTAGAAAAGGATCACATCCGGGGGCTGGAAATATTTTCCTCCGCACCACTAGTCGGAATACGAGGACTCCTAGATTGTGTGATTGCTTGGTCGATGTCTTAGGATATGACTCAAAATAAGATACCTTTAGGACTCTCTCATCTTGTTCATCCCTTCTCAACTCAAATTCTATTAAGGACCTTAACGATTAGGGTTTTCTTTCTTCTCCTCACCCTCTTAAGGTCTGGGTAAGGTAAATAAGGTCTAAGGAATCCTCCACCAAATTAATGAAAAGCATGAAAATAAGATGGCATGGACATAAGCTTAATAGAGTAAGTGTAAAAGAATAGATACATGCTTAGGTCATATGACATGAGTTGTCATGCCATCAGGAGAGACCTGAGGATAGACCTTCTTGTCAGGAGGATAAGTAAAGATAGTTAGTCTTGGAGGTAGAGATCGCCATTGCAAGTAGAGACCTGTCACATCCTCTGAGGATGATGTTAACCCTAACCCTAAGTGAAGGTACAAGAGAGAGAGACATGACATGATGAGTTAGATGCCATGGTTGACCGAGTGTTTGGATAGACACACTGTGGGATGCCATATGAGCCATGAAAGGTTAGATGACCTAGTACCTTTGATGACCCAACCCTAGAAAGGGTCGTGCATGTTAGAGTAAAGGATAGCTCCTTCATTGATGAGGTTAGTGAAGAACCTATAGAAACCCTATGGGCTTATGCAAGTAAGGGATAGCATGCACCCAGAGTACGTCAGTAGTACAGACAGTAGGTTGAAACCCTAGCCAAGGGAGCATGTTGGATAGCTGATGAGATAAGCATATGGAATAATGAATAACCTTGAGTAAACATAAGGTTGAGCATAGGCTTCACCCACGTAGAGGTATGCCTGTGAGCTTGATCCTTCATGGAGGGAGGACCTCTAGTAGTAAGGTTGGATGTGGAGTTAGCTCTAGAGAGAGAAAGCATGACCCCAACAAGGAGGTTGGAAGCCTAAAACCCCAAGATATGAGGAGTAGTGGGGAGTTGAGGATGATGCGACCTAAGTGGATGATAGTGGTTTCCTTATGCTTGACCCCTGGAGGTTGGTGATATCTCGGTTTCCTTAAGAGGAATCCAACCCTAGAGAGATAATGATGCTTCTGGTACCTATGTGCCTATGGTATAAGTGTTTACCTTCTGAGATGAGACAAAGAGTGTCTTAGACCCTAAGGAGGTTTAAGTAACCAATTGTGAGGAATTGTACCAAGTTGGTTGTCCTTGAAGAGGACTCAACTCTGAGGTGTTTCTCATATAAAAGGATCATGGGAGAGCATGACATACCTTGGACATGCTTGATTCGTGGTTGAGAGATTGAGCATGCAGTTGGACACCCAAAGGTGAACCTAGGGTTCCTAGGCATAAGAGGGGAAGTAGTGTACCTGATGCTCCTTTGAGTCTCCATACTTTTGAGCATGGCACTCCTCATTTGTAGAGGTAAAGGAAACCCCTTAAGTTAAGGGTATGTTGGATGAACCCCTCACAACTAAGTTGATCTAATGTTGAGGAAAGAGAACAAGTATGACCTAGCATGGTTTAATAGGTGGTCTGCTTGAGCCTTAGTAGCTGCTGGGTTAGGCATGCTCATGTGAATGTAAACCCTAAGGATGGTCATGACATGGTTTCAAGAGTTTTAGTTTCCTCCCATCCTAGGAGAGGGACCCTTTTGTAGGGTGTATACCAGTTTTGAGGTAACCTAAAGAGGTTTCATAGGATCTTGAGAAGTGAAAAGTACATGGTATGAGACTGAACCTGTAGACCCATAGTTAACCATCTCTAAGTGAATGTAGATGTGTTACCATGGAGGTAGCCAGTATGGGGCCTGACCAAGGTAGACAGGTCACCATGATCCCTGAAAAAGGATGAAAGACATCCCAAGAATGCATAGAGAGATGATGAAGGCTTGGGTAAGGTTCTAAGTTGAACATGTACTACGTTAGAATCCTAAGTCTATCCTAGGGTCAGGTGGGGATAAGACCGATGGAAGTAGGAGTTTCCTAATTCCCTATTTGCACATGACCATAGGGTCGGGAGGTAACAACTATCATTGTCTAAGGGCCATGGGTTAGGAGATTGATCACCTTCATGAACTCATGGGACCCAAAGGGCAGATGAGTAGGGAACTCTCTGGATGCATAAGGGAAGAGGGATGACCCGAAAAGTTCCGTCACACTATAGACCTAGAGGAGATGACCTACGAATGTGAATAAACCTCAGTAGGTTTGAGACCCGTTTTACATGGAAGTAAGTGATATCGTGATGTTTGTAGAGACATATGTGGCACGTTTCAACTTAGATGTAAAGGTGTACTGGCAAGGTGGGATGTACCATCTCTATTCTTGAAACAAGAAGAACTCTATATTTGGACTACAGCCAAATGCTTATTTCCTCTTGTTATGGGAGTGAGAGATAGGACAATACGCATGCCATACACCAAGGATAAAGATGATGTGAGTTGGAACGTTGCTACAAGGTATGAGTATAGAGATGATAACATACCCTTCTGGAGAGAATGATACATGAATGGTTTATAAACAATAAGAGTAGTAAGGAGATCATCCTATGAGGATGTGATACCATGAGCTATCTGGAATTTGCAAGTTATGCAAGGTTGAGTTTGATCACCATGAAGAGGAGCTCAGAGTTTCTTGATGAAGACAAACTTGGAGATGAGATGATAAGTAGAATACATGGAGGTGTATGTCTTCAACATTACCTAACACCTAAGGATAAGAAGTGGTAATGAATGCTCTGGTTGAGATATAATTTTTCCTAGTTTAGCTGGAAGCTAGAAGAAGTTGAGGTTGTTAGGCTAACCTTAAGTTTGGAAAAAGAGATAAGTTTGGATAACACTCAGGTGTGCCAATGGTGATTGATGAAGTTAATCGTTGTTTGGTTAGCTAGCTTAGTCCATGATATAATGGAAGGATGGTTGTATAACCTTGGGTGCACTTCTTTTGATGGGAAGGTAATAAAACTTTGATGAAAGTGGTTTAGGGTTTCTAAGGAATCAATCTTGAGGAATCATGACATATAGGAAATCATGATTTTAAGATCACCATACACTATGAAACTACAAGGATAGTAAGTGATAGTATCACTTTGGCTTCTTGATGTGAAGTTGCATGTAGCATGTGGCCATGCAAGCCAAGGGTGAAGGACGAACACCAATAACTCAGTGCTTTGTTTTAGAGGTTAAAGAATCCCCGAGAGGGAATGGGAGTTCATCCACTATGGATGTTGTGGTAAGTCTCCCCTTGATCAAGAAAGATCAAGATGCAATATGGGTTATGGCAGATCACCTTACCTAGATGACATGAGAAAGAAAGGAGTATTGTCAAGAGACAGATATAGTTGAACTACACATGAGAGAGATGGTTCAACTACACCATGATGCGAGTGCAAAGTTTTTGAGAATAACCTAAAGATTCACTTCCATGAGATGGAAGTAGATACATGAAGAACTCGATGATAGAATAGTTTATCACCCCTGACAAATGGTTAGTATGATCCAGATGAGAGGGTCTGATGAGAGCATGTGTTCTCATTCAGGGTGATACATAGAGATAGTTCTTGTCCTTTGTAAGATGTGATGATAACCACCATAGCCTTTATCGGGATGAAAGAAGTTCTAGAAGGAGGTTGTGTTGGTCACCACTTCATTAAGATGATGTTGGTGAAGGGGGCCTCACGAAATTCAGAAAAGAACCACAGTGTGTGCAGATGAAGTCACTTTGATCGTGCAATGGCTGAGAGAGAGCCCAGAGATGACATGAGTCGTGAGCTGATGCAAAGCAGACTGACATGCAGTTCACTGTAGGAAAGTATGTGATGTGAAAATACGACCCCTCTAAGTTACTGTTGAGAAAGCTGAGTTCCCGATATATGGGTCCATTTGAGATGGATTGGTGGAGATGGTGGTGTTTATCCTTACCCCTCAGGATAACATGATGTATAATGTGTTACATGAGTCTGATCTAGAGCACTATGTGAGGTACCCAAGCCATGTGTTGAGCCCTAAACCTATTCAGCTTTATGAGAAGATGAAATGTCCCGAGTCACCTAGGAGGGTATGATATACCAAGGTAAGAAAGAACTCAGATGGAAGAATGTGTGATGATAAAGGTTCTTGGGAAGCACCATGGAAAGGGTGAGGCCACATGGGAGCCATGATGGACATAGGAAAGTCTTATCCTGAATTATTTGTTTGCTTGATGGAATTTTGGGGACAAAATTCCTATAAGAGGGGAAGTATGTTACAACCCCAGTTTTGGGTTCTTTTGGTGAGAAATGTAATTTCTCATATTAAAGGAATTGGAACAAATAATGATATAATTTGTATTGAATACATGGATTTCATTAACAATAGCCTTGTTGGTTGTTTTGTGGGCTTTATTGGCTATTGGGCCCAATAACAAGGAAATTCAATTAGTAAATGAATAATTGAGTTTTGAGAAAAGAAAGGTGTGGAAACCTCTAGAAGGAAAAAGAACTTAATCCAAAGGTGGATTTCGTTCCACATGGGTTCCTTGGGTCCCAAGGAATCCATAGTTGCAAAGATAATGCAAAAAGAAAAGAAAAGATCAATTAGATATTTCTTTATTAAGAAAGAAATTGAAAATAATGATAAAATGTAGAAAATATGTGGAAAGAGGTATCATTAAGTTATACTTGGTGGATTTTCGTATCCCAAGTATTCCTAATGATAAAAGGAATATCAATGAGGAAAATAAAAGAAAAATAAAGAGAAATCCTCAAAAAGAGATATTTTAATAAGAAATAAAATAATAATGAGAAATAATACATTTAGATGCATCTAGAAGGATAATGTGTATCCAATAAAGAGGATTTAAAAATATTAGAGTGTCTTGGGGTCCAAGGAGCCCCAATGAAGGAAAAGAAAGAGAAAATACCAATAAAGCAAAATAAGAGGATAATGTGATGCTTAATGAATAAATTTCATGGTATTATTAAAAGGGTGATATTTTCTACTAAAGGAAACTATAATTTCGTGCCTATGGAGTAAAAGTCAAGCATAAGAGAGACTAAGAGAAAGGATTTTCGAAATCCTAGTATTTAGAGAAAAATGAATATCAAAGAAATAATGAAGAGAGAGGAGGTTGATTCTTAATTAAGGAAAATATCTTTCCTATTAGGAGAAGTTTTGTTTTCTTCATGGGCAAGTATCCTAGGGCATTGATATCCTCCCCTATAAAAGGGTTGGACCCTTAGCCTCAAGCCCAAGAGGATCTCGGACATCCCACCCTCTTCTTCACCTAGTTTTCACTCAAAACCCTAAGATAAAGGAGTGGCATGACCACGGGCCAACAACGAACCATTAAGTGGACTTGATGGAAGTAGGACTCACCCAAGACAACCGTGGGGTGATCAACCACCATCTTCTTACTTCCGTCCTCACACAGCACCTACTGAAGGGCTGTAAACCTACCAAAAAACACGGGCTTGGAACTCACGGCCCTGGAAGTCTAGGCCATGATTTGAGGCCTTGTCATATGTGGTGGGAGTGGCGGAGGCAGGGAGGAGATTTCCGGCAAGTCTCAGGCTTGGAGGTGGTGGGAGGCAACCGCGATATGTTGTAGGTTGACGGCTAGGGCGGCCGCTCGCAGCTAGTGTAAGAATGGAGAAGGGCGGAGAGGCATTTGACGGTCTTGCCCACTATGGGCTAAAGAGATGCCCAACTTAACCAAGGGCATGTTGGTCAATTTGAAATGTTTTCCAAGGAGTCAAGTAACGTTTCATGGGTTTGGCGACGTGGCAGCCTGCCATTGGTTCGGGTAAGTGAAATCTTACAAAAATCGTAACTAATTAACGGTAGCTCGGATAGATGTGCATTATACATGAATTTTTCTTAGAAAAATGGGAGGAATCCAATAAAAATATTGTTAGAAGATAATTCCTCTTACAATTCGAAAAGTAGTGGAAGTTATTAAATTTAATGTAATAATGGTTAAGAAACCCTATTTTGGTATGATTAATGTGATCAATGGAGTTTAATGGATGATTAAAGTTGATATTAATCTGTTAATCATAAAGAGATACATTAAGATTGAAAAAGATGAATCTTTCATGTAATTTGTTTAATTTAGAGTTTCGTGTGCATAAATATGCTTTAATGGGCCTTGAAACCCTAATATTGGTAAATGTGACTCTTAATGGCTTTAATTATTCAAAATCGTGAATAAAGCTAGGATATGACGATTCTAAGCTATTTCTGGTTAAATACCCTTAATGTGAAAATTAGGGTTTCCTAGTGGATAAAAGGTAGAATTAATGATAAATAATGTTCACATGAGAATTACAGTATAATGAACTACAAATTGATGATAAATGAGCATAATAACTTTGTTATAGATTAAAAAGGATAAAAAGGGTAGCTTTAATGTAAAAGAATCTTAATGGAATTAATTGATGGTTATTTGTGCATTAATCTGGAAGTAAGGTTATGGGGTTGTAAAAGGTAACCTTAATAACTTTCGTGAAGGATATATGAGAAAATTAGGGTTTAAAAAGTGTAAAGGGAAGTAAAACCCTAATTGCAAAGTAAACCCTAAAAAGAGGAAGAAATGCTAAAAAAGGAATACAAACCATAAGTAGCAAGATGGTTTGGATAGTTTTTGATAAAAAGGAATTGGATGTATATTTCAGGAGTGAACTGTGTACTTGCTTGTTTGGACTATTCCTACATCTGAGTTTGCCTGACAGGTATGTGGTTACGTCTATGAATATCCCAAAGTAGATTCCTGAGGATTTTCAAGGTTTTATCGATGACATGGGTTAAAATGTTGGTTGCATTTAATTCTTGCAAATTATAATGTGGATATGACTATCACCTAAGATATGTGCCTACTAGCTCAGATCCTAGTCCCCTATGTAGCTTAATAGATTGATCTAGTACATGGAAACCAATGGGGTAGGTCCATCAGGTCATTGAATGACTTAGTACATGGCTACCGATGGGGTAGGACCATCAAGTCACCACGAGTCAGGATTGGGCTACCTTTGGGTAGGGACATGCGACTCCATAACCCTACGTATTGGCTACCTGTGTGGTAGGGTCATGGGGGTAAGGATCTACCATATGAGAGAGGTAGTATCCATGTCCACTGCAAGGACAACATAGAGATAGGGGATGGGTAAGGGTTGAGTAGTATTGCTTAAAGGGTAATCTTGGATGTTAAATGATATTTGGATGACTACATTGTTATTTTAGTTGCACGATTATTGTTTCCCCCACATACAGTTTCTTGCTGACCGATGTTTTGTTTGTCGACGTTTGAGGTACAAATGAAAAGAACAAACAGTAAAGTGGCATATGTGGAATTAAATGAGAATTAACGTGCACAGGAGGATTAGTTAGATTAGTATCGTCATGGATAGAAGTTTAGAAATCCTAATTTTTAATAGGTATGCAAAGTTTTATTTTATTCCAGTTTTCCGTTTAGTTGGTAAAATTTATTAATTGTTATTGATTATTTGTCAAACCTTTGATTTGGGTTATTGGTTAACGGCTCTGACCTTTCGGGCTCCCTTAATTGGGGGTTACTGGGAGGCAAGGTTGTTACAAAAACTCATACCTTGTGTTGATAATCATTTAATGATAAATGATGAGAATAAATATGTATGATTGAATACTTATGATATCAATGTATGCTCCTAGTTGTGGGGAGTAATGAATTAGGGTTTGAATTAATAATATGAACTTGAAACCCTATTCAGCTATAAAGGGAAACCCTAACCCTAATAATGGGAAAGTTGTATTTCTCTTATTACATAAGCCTTGTGAGCCATATGAATAAGTTGTTGCCTAGTGAGTGGTGACAATATGTGTAATTTCCCTGTGAGTCATATGTATAAGTTGTTGCCTAGTGAGCGGTGACAAGATATGTAATGGCCTTGTGAGACATATGGATAATTTGTTTCCTAGTGAGAGGTGACAAGATGTGTAATGGCATTGTGAGTCATGTGTATAAGTTGTTTCCTAGTGAGAGGTGACAAGATATGTAATGGCCTTGTGAGCCATGTGAATAAGTTGTTGCCTATGTGAGAGGTGACAAGATGTGTAATGGCCTTGTGAGCCATGTGAATACTTGTACAATAAGTGAAATGAATACCTTGGTCTGAGGACCTAGAGGTAATAGTTACCTAATAAGTGGTAACAATATCCAATGATGATCTAAGGGTTTGAATACCCAAATATATAGTCATGATGATGATAATGTTAAGGGATGAGAATTCCCAGTAATGAGATAAGGGATTGAGATCCTAAATGTTATATGTGTTCTAAAGGTTTGAAAAGTACTTGATAGATGTATTATGCTTGTTCTTTGTATCATTTTTCATAATAATTCATGTTTGAAAACTTGACTGATGCTAAAAGAATATGGCAATGTACCTAATTAACCAAGTGAAATATCATCATGTAGTGCCCTGACCATAGATCCATCAGCGTCAGGATTTGCTGAATGGTGAAACAGGTTGCTCCGCGGCATAACCTGAAGACCGCATATTTTTGAATATGCGGGGGTGATGGGTGAAAATATTTGTATGCCCCGAATGAGGGATTGATGGTAGCTAAACATGAAATCTCTCAATCCTTCATTATTAGTTGGGTTCGATGTAGATAAACACAAAATCTATCGTCCCTTTCTTAGGTTTGATGGTAGATAAACATGAGATCTCTGAATCCTGACGAGAGTGCAGTTGCCCCTACAACTCTATAGTGAAGTTCCCAGTATACCCTGAAAAGATATTTAGCAGTGACATAAGATGTCGTGCCTGTGGTCTCATACTGACTGAGATGAGGGAGGCTTTGGCATCCGACTCTGTCATTGACCTTATATGGTACTGATTTTGACTTTGCAGTGGTCGGTTGGAGTATGAGCGGTATACCTCATCTCCTCAGGGCAGACATGTGATCATAAAATGTAATCAGCCATATAACATATCTTCTTACGGATCGAATATGGAAAACATTGATTGATGCGTATTTCAGTTATACATCTTAGTTGATAGATGTTATTTATGCTCTTTACATTCCTTGTAAAGTAGATAGATGATTTATAACTCTACCATGGGTAGATGTAATGTTCTCCTTGAGAAAGGAGATTACTTCATTTTGTTCATACAGTGAATTATCCTGCCTGTTAATATAAAAAGAACTTTTGCTCAGTTTATAAATGCTTAATCTGGGATAATAATATGGTCAGCAGAGAGTTATATCTCTCACTGGAACAATTGTCTCACCCCGAGGGATCTACATTTTTTAGGTGGACGTACACGAGGTGGCAAAGATCTTTCTACTGAGGAGGAGTGACAACTGAGGTAGTAGGGACAACTCAGGTTGAGTGTACTGTCTATCATGTCTTATAGATAGAAGTCCTATGTGTTGTCTCTGTACTTTCAGGTCCTTGGAGTTGGTTCGTTATGGTTTCATGAACAATCTGAGATTCTGGCTTGTAAGCCTCGAGGTTTTATGTTGCTCCAGTATGTGCTTTGATAGAGAAACTCTTATATGTTGTCCTCGAGAGGAAATGAATAATGTTGTACAATGTAAATCTTGATATGTATGAGTTTTGGATCTTTCAGTAAAAGTTTTCTAGACAAGGATCTCCTTGCAAAATGGTTTTAAATTTTAGTGATTTTTGTTAATCTGTTGTTTATGTTTATTCCACTTAATTAGTAATGATTTGTTTGTTGGTTTGGCGACTGTTGTTACATTGAAGATGTGATTTAAGAATAAAATATGGTAAAAAATAGATAAGTCTATGCTTATAAAGTGATTCAAGGTATGAAATCTACATAAGATGGAGATAACCAATACTACAGAAATGGCTTATAATGTCACATTTATAGGCATCAGTTGCATAAAAGAAATTGATGCCTAAACCATACAGTGTCGGTTGAATACACAAACCAACATCTATTTGTGAAGAGTGGCCAGACATGGGTATCTCTTTTTATTTAGCATCGGTTCCTCAATAACCAACTGACGCCTAAAATTGACCACCAAATCCAAATTTTCTAGTGAAAAAAATTACCTCAAAAATTTATCACACGGCATCGGTTTTTAGCTAATCAACCGATGACTAATGGTTGTTCACAAGATTGAAATTGGGCCCATTGTTATCGTCAGTTTTCTTGCAATAACCGACACCGATTTGTTTTTGCACGTTGTCCCTGTGAAAATTTTCACCCCCCTTGGACATCGGTTTTTTACGACAGTCGACGCTGATTGTTTTAAGTGTCGTCTATTTTGAATAACAGACGCCTATTGTTAACTTAATACACTCAAATGAGCCATTCTCTTCCCCCTTTCTCTATTTCATCGACTCCGCGCTTAGGTATGGCGATTGATTCCCTACTCCGGCGATCGATTCCCTACTCCGGCCGCCTCTCACTACTCCTCTTCTCACAACTGCCGCCGCCATTCGTTGCTCCAGCCACTGCCATTTGTTGCTCCGGTCGCCGCCATTTTTTGCTCCGACTTCTCCTCTGCTCACCACCGCCTACTTCTGCTTGCCTTCTCCAGCTCGCCATCGACCGCCTACTTGCTGCTCCTAGTCGCCACCACCACCGCGAAGGTATCGTTCTTCCTCCTCTTCTTCCTCGGCCGCCACCGAGGTACCCTTCTTCCTCCTCTTCTTCGTCTAGGGTATTCCTACATATGGCAGTAGTAGCATCTGCTGGCTAGGCTTGGCTTCTCTCTGATGGTTGTTTGTTTTTTCCTGTGTTGATGCTCCCCTCTCACTCGATGAGTGATGGACGAGCCTTTTTTGGGCTTGCTTCTTGGCTGGTTCTCTACAAGGTTACATGCCTATTTGCTTCTTTGAAAAGGGAGCGTCATTCTTTACCTCTTTATTCTTCTCATAGATACTCCAGATCAAACATATCAATCATTTTTTGTTAAACCCTTGATGACAACTTCAGATAGGTGCTCTATATGTTTTAACCCTAATTAACACCAAAAGTGGATTAACCCGATCTCAACATATTTGTTCATGCTTAATATGATGTAGTAAGACATTGAATGATAGGTAGCGATGGTGAAATTCATTTCACCCTCTGTTACTTTCATATGATAATTTAGTTCAACCCTTTTATTAATCACAACTTTAAAATAATCATTATTTAATTCAACCCTTTTATTAATTAGAACCTTAGAATAATCAATCAATCTAGCATTTATCTTAAATATTAGTTATTGTTTTTTTACATTGATTAGTCGATTCTTAGATACATTGTCCTTTGGGATTGATTTTGAACTATAAGATCCATCCACTTTTAGGAAGTGATTATTGTATGTTGGTTAAGGTAAACTCTAGTGATTTCATCCATAGTAAATTTGCATGTGCAATATCACACATGTGACTATTATATGATTATATATTATTGCATAACTATATCGAAAATTACATGTGAATCCTCTTTGTTAACCTAATTGAGACAAATTACCTTCCAAACCCTATCTTAAATATTTTTTTTACTTATTTGAGTGTTTCATCCTAAACTTGATCTGATGACAACACATGTATTGAGATTTTCATTTGAATGGTGATTCGAAACCCAGGCCATGGTTACCCAGAAGCTGATGGGTGATAGGTTGTGGATATGGTGGGGGGATGCAATGTAGGGCCGCAGAAAGAGCCAAAGAGGTCAGGAAACATATCAGTTTGTCCCCTAGTCAAATCACATCAAGACCTGCACAAAGATTAGACCAAGATATTAAACCATCACTCATCAATTTGTCCCCATCCGTCATGTAGTTTGTGAAATCTAAATAAGAGAATGAAGCCTACCAAAGTTTCCTCCACTACATATGTTGTTATGAATAACCTCTACTCATGCTAGTTGTAGGTTTGGATAAGGGTAAATTCTAATAAGGATATTACAATGGTAAAATGATAAGATTTGTTATCATTATAACAATCTGGAAAAATGTTGCTTTTGTTATATATTGGACATGCTACTTAATTTTCTATGGTATAGCTACCACGAGTTTTGTTACAAATATCTGTGTATTAGGTTACGGACATGTTTCTATTATGACATGTTGAGTTTTTTGCTATGTTATACCCACCACAATTTTCTTTATAAAATAATACATTGTTTAATTTAGGAAGCATTGATATGTTGGTATGGCTGTCCACAAGTGTTTTTATAAGAAAATTGTGTGTTGAATGGGGTTGTGAACAAGGGACTGGTGTTATATTATGTTGTCCTAGAAACCCGTCCAAGATTTACTCATTAGGAATAAATATTGGATAGTCCCTAGTTTGGGACTGTTCTTGAACACTTAATCTCACTTAGGATGTAAGTGTATAATGTGAATTTGGTTTTCAAGAAAATTTTGGCAGAATTTACCCGTTGTTCATATGTACTTGGAGAACAGCGGAGAAATGCTATCGAAATTTTCATGAAAACCCAATACACATTATATACTTACTAGTGAGATTAGGTGTTCAAGAATGGGATAGGTGGTACACATTTATTATATATAAGACCTTAAAACCTAAATTTTTAACCATAAACCCTAATCTTTTAACCCTAGACCCTAATCTTGTTCTAATATATACTTGTTTTCTCTTTGATCATAGAATGGATAGATCATGGATGTCCATTCCAAATCCCTACACCCTAGAATTTATTTCTGGTCTTGATCAATTTATTAGATTTGTCGAGGAACATAGGAAACAACTTGGAGATAGGTTCTACTGTCCATGTAGGCATTGCGGTAACAACTTGAAAGTCAGCACTGGTGACGAAATCAAAAGTCATGTCATGTGCAATGGGATTGTACAAGGCTATATAGAATGGCACTGGCATGGAGAGATTTCAAACCTAAAATCAGTGGATGTCGATAGCAGTGCTTGTGTGGAAGAATAAATTGCCTTCGATGACGTAGATGTGAACGAACCAGTTCCAGTAGACATCATCAATGTGATGCTGGATAGTTGTGGGGTAGAGCACACCGATCCACCTCCCATGTTTAGAAACATTGTGCATGATGTTGAGATACCCTTATACATAGGTTGTAAGTTGACAAAGCTTAGCGTTGTGTTGAGATTGTATAAGCTGAAAGCTAACAATAGATGGAGTGATAAAAGCATCACGTCATTATTGTCTTTTTGAAAGAAATTCTTGCTGAAGGAAACAAGCTGCCAATCTCAACAGACTGGTTAAAGAAATTGTTGTGCCCAATGGGAATGGAGGCCAAGAAGATACACGCATGCCTGAATGATTATGTATTATTTCAAAAGGACAATGTGGATTTGAAAGATTGTCCCAAATGTGGTGCGTCAAGGTATAAATTGATGACTTTGGGGGAGTCCAAAACTGGTTCTCTTGCCAAGGTGTTGTGGTATCTACCAATAATACCACAGTTTCAATGCTTGTTTGCCAATCTGATAGATGCAAAGAATTTGAGGTGGCATGTAGATGTTAAGAAAAATAATGATGGGATCCTACGACATGCGTATGATTCCCCACAGTGGAAGAAGATTGATTTATTGTACCCTGAATTTGGTGAAGAAGTTAGGAATCTAAGACATGGGCTTTGTACAGATGGGATGAATCCGTACGAGACATTAAGCAGCCAACATAAAACTTGGCCAGTTATGCTTGTCATATACAATCTTTCTCCCTGGTTGTGTATGAAAAATAAGTGCGTTATGTTGTCGTTGTTGATATCGAGCCCAAAACAACCTAGAAATGATATCGATTTTTATCTTGAACCTCTGATTAATGACTTGAAGAAACTCTGGGGTGAAGGTGTGATGACCTATTATGCTCCATGAAGAGAGACATTTCGTTTACATGCATGTTGTTTTGCACTATGAATGACTTTCCAGGATATCAGAATTTGTCTGGATATAGTGTTAAAGGATCTAAAGTGTGTGCTATATGTGAAGAGAACACTAATTCAATACGACTAAAACACGGCGGCAAGATTGTATATCTTGGTCATCAAAGGTTTCTTCCAAAATTCCATCTGTATTGTAGGTTGTGCAAAGCATTCAATGGATGGAATGAGGAACAGAGTGCAACTAAACCTATATCAGGGGAGGGTGTTTATGAAAGAGTAAAAGACTTTGCCAATGAATTTGGTAAGAGATCACAATGTACGATGGCCACACGGAGTGACAAATCTTTATTCAAGAAGAAGTCAATATTTTGGGATCTTCCTTATTGGAGTTCTTTGGCAGTCAGGCATTGTATCGATGTCTTGCATGTTGAGAAAATGTATGTGATAACGTCATCGGTACTCTGTTGAATATACTAGGTAAGACTAAATATGGGATAAAATCCAGAATGGACCTACGTGAAATGGGAATACGGACATAATTAACATAAGTAGTTAGTAACAATCGGAAAACATACTTACCTCCCACTTGTTACACGTTGTCGAGAAAGGAGAAGAAAGCTTTTTGTGAATGCTTGGTGAATGTTAAGGTGCCACATGGTTACTCATCCAACATCCGTACATTGGTATCAATGATAGAGTTGAAGTTGATAGGTCTTAAATCTCATGATTTTCACACTCTAATGCAACAAATATTGTTTGTGGTAATTCGATCTATATTGTCGAAGCATGTAAGATTTGCAATCACCAGACATTGTTTGTTTTTCAACAGTCTGTGCAACAAAGTTATTGACCCTGATACTCTCGATAAATTGCAAAGAGAAGTGGTTGTTACCCTATTTCAGCTTGAGATGTATTTTCCTCCTTCATTCTTTGATATCATGGTACATCTTGTTTTCCACTTGACTAGGGAAGTGAAAATGTTGGGACCAGTTTTCTTGAATTGGATGTATCCCTTTGAATGATACATGAGCATTTTTAAAGGTGATGTTCAAAATTGTTATCGGCCTGAAGGGAGTATTATTGAGGGTTATGTGGCGAGAGAGGTTATGGATTTTTGCAATGACATTCTGAGTGCTAATGATGCTCCTATTAATGAAAATAATATTGAGGAGCATTTTGGACAAGGAATTTTGGGATCAGACACCAAAGACTGGGAGGACTTTGTTACCCAAAGAAAAATGGATGAATTTAAGGTATTAAGCACCACTCCCAATTTATTTAATATACGTTCTTATGTATTCACCTGTTCAAGTTTAACCTTAAGTGTTACTAACCAAATCAATGTGCTTACTAACAAGGCTATCAGCAATGCTCAAAGAGCAAGGCATGCACTGAATGTGCATGACCACACAATGGGTCCAAGAGGCTATGTAGGAGTTTGCCAAAGACTATGGGTTGAGTCTACTGCTCAGTCTGCTGCACCTCAGGAGTCCTCTACTATTGGTCCTGCACCTCTGCCTTGCCATGCTATGTGGACAGCTGGGAGGCAAAATAAGAAGGGAGATATAATGAAGCCCGCAACTGCTGAGGCGAGTGCAAAAATGGTAAAATTCAACTCTTAGAGCAATCGATCGATATTGATTATTGTTATGGTTAATTACCAATTTCTGTTGGTGGTGATTAGCAGGAGCTGCACGAGTAGAGGAAGGAAGGCAAGTTCATCCCTGAGGGCACAAAGGATGAATTGATAGTTTCTCTGGGTAACTCAGAGCATCCGGGACGTGTTAGGGATGCAGGCGCTGGTGTGGGCATCTATTATGACCCCACCTTCTGGTAACCCCCAATTATGGGAGACTGAGAGGTCGAAGCCGCACCCATAATTTCCAGATCAAAGGTTCGACAATTAACCAAGAACAATTATTAAATTTTAACATACTAAACTGAAAAGCTATAAGAAAATAAACTTTGCATACATTTTGAAATTTTGGATTTATAAACTTCTATCCATGAATGAATTTTACTCTAACTAATCCTCCTTATATTATACTTCATGTATTTTGCAATATGACGATTTACTGTTTGTCCTTTTGGCTTGAACCTAAAACGCCGACAAACAAAACGTCGGTCAGCCGAAGCTGGTATGTGGGGGAAACAAAAATCATGCAACTATGATAACAATGTATTGCAGCCAATTACCATTCAACGAACAATTTTATATTTTAAATATAACTGTGTCATCCATGCATTACCTATCCCCATTATACCCCTCATGATTCCACCTAACATGTGAATCAGTTTCTAGGGTTGAGTCACATGGCACTAGTCGTAGGTAGCCCACTCCTTAACTCATGGCATGCTAAGATTCTCATGGTACTATACATGTGTAGCCCAGTTTCTAACTCATGATAGCCTTGCCCTTGCTCTAGGTTATCCTTTTTAGCCTTTGCATAGCCACATGGGTGGACCTGGATCTAATCCGATTATATGTATACATTTATAGTGATAATCATAGTCACTCTATAGTTGCATGAAATCAATAGACATCCAATAGTTATTTTTCAAGCAACCGATAAAACGTTCAGAAATCGCCACGAAACTAGAGCGGTTATTCATAAGCTTAACCACATACCTAATTTGCAGGTTTCACAAGCATTAAGCCATTCCAACCAAGAAAGCAATCCAAGCAAGCAATTCAACAATCACATAATTCCTGAAAAGATTATGTACTCTATTTACTACACACTTGATCAAGAATCTACTTTATTGACTTGGATTCACTTTCTAGGGTTTCTAATCCAAATTAAGGTTTCATTTATATTCATTAGGGTTTCTTAGATCAATTTCTCAAACTTTATCCCTTTTAGGTCAACAAACCCTAAAATACTCTTTTCTACTTATATAAACCCTAATTGCTCAAATTATCCATTTTAATAGTCTTTTATACCCAAATTGACTTAGGATCATCATATATCTATTTATTCATGGGTTTGAACAATTAAAACAATTAAAAGACATAATCACCTAAATTAGGGTTTTCAAGCTCATTAATGCATATTCATGCACGAAACCCTAAATTAAGCCATTCATATAAAAAGATCATATTTTTAGATCCTATATTCATTCACTACTACAGAAATAGCATTCAGTGTCGCTTTTCTGGGCGTCGGTTATTAAGGAACACGGACGCCTTATATTAAAGGCGTCGGTTATTTAGAAGAACCGACGTCTATATTCAAAGACCAGCCAAACACGGGTACCGCTTTGTATACAGCGTCGGTTGTTTATACAAAACCGACGCCTAATGTCATCCAATTTTCGAGCGAAAAAAATAATGTCACTTTCGGCGTCGAGTCTGTAGTTAAAACACCGACGCTTATGTGCGATGGAAATTTGCGCGAAAAGTGTCCTTTTCCGCGTCGGTCGTCCTTTAATCACCGACGCTGAATGTCGTTCCCGCCAAAAATTTTCACAAAAATATCGTCCAAATGGACGTCGGATGTTGCGAACGACCGACGGTAAAGATGTTTAGGCGTCGGTTGTTGTAAACAACCGACGCTATTGGGGAACTTCATAACCTTCGATCGCCCGACTCTTCCCCTTTCTTATGTTTCATTGCTACCCTATTTCCCTATTGCGGCGATTTCTCCGTAGATTTCTCTACTGCTGGTACTAGTTTTTCTCCGGCGCTTCTCTCCGGTGCCCCATCTCCGGCGTCCCCTCTCCGGCGCCCCTCTCCGACGCGTTTCTTCTCTGGCACCCCTGCTGCCCGCCCTGCTGCTCCAACCGCCTGCGCTGCCGCCACGCCTGACAACCGGCGCCGCCGCAACGCCTGGTGCCCACCTGCCTGCCACGCCTGAGAACCAGTGCCGCCGTACCCCCTTTTCCTTCTCCTCCGCCTGGACGCTGCCTGCCTGCCGCCGCCTGGCCGCCTGCCTGCCTGCTGCGGCTGATGCTCCTGCTCGTCGGAGTCACTGCCGCTGGTTCTGGAGCTCGTCGGCCGCCACCCACGTACTCAACCAGCTCGACCTCACCCTACTCTTCTTGCCCAGGTACCTGCAGACCTACCCAGGCGCGAAATTGGTTCTTTATGTGCTGACCTAATCTGCTTGCCTAATCTGCTTGCACGAAATTGGCTCCCTACTCTGCTTGCTTAATGTGCCTAATCTGCTTTAAGTGGTCCTAATATCATAACATGATAGTTTTATTATATGATTTGTGGCACTTTAGGGTGTATATACATGCAAATTATATAAGTGATAGATGTTGGATGTTTGTCAAGGTTTCTTGAAGATTGAATAAGTGATAGATGCTGGATGTTTATTTATTTCATCTATCCATGTTGCCTATAGTTTATAACATTGCATTGTGAATTATTGCATGTTTGAAACTATGAAATTCTTGATTTATTAGATGATATTCAAGAAAACCCTAGTTTGATGAGCATGTTGTTAATCATGTTAATTATGATTCTTCTATATATTCTGATGTCATTATATAATTATGTGATCCCAACATATTAAATTGAATTAGAATGATTTCATGAATTATAGGGTTTATATAAGAATGACAACACATGTATTTGTTGGCCTAGAAACCCGTCCAAGATTTACTCAGTAGGAGTAAATCTTGGATAGTCCCCAGTTTGGGACTGTTCTTGAACACCTAATCTCACTTAGGATGTAAGTGTATAATGTGTATTGGGTTTTTGAGAAAATTTCGATAGCATTTCCCCGTTTGTTCTCTAAGTACATATGTACTTAGAGAACAACGGGGAAATGCTGCCGAAATTTTCTTGAAAACCAAATACACATTATACACTTACATCCTAAGTGAGATTAGGTGTTCAAGGATGGGATAGGTGGTACACATTTATTATATATAAGATTGACATCAAATGTGTTTGTTGGCATAGAAACCCGTCCAAGATTGACTAATATATACTTGTTTCCTAATATATACTTGTTTAAAAGGTTAACTGATGTTATACAACTTTTTCTGAAAATATATAACATCGATATATGTACTTACACTTTGTTAATACTAATATTGTGCAGTCTCTGTCTTCCCATAACAATGACTATGAATTGGGCCTCTATGTCAATGTTAACGTTCCCTATTGAAGAACAATTGGACATCATCCTAGATGATCGTTCCTTAAACCAATTGGTCATACCCAAACATTGGCGTTTTCTAAAAGGAAGACACTACATGCCTGGTAAAGTGACCCTAACTTTTGGAAATTATTCACATGTAATCGAGGTTGAGTATGATTTGGCGGGAAATCTTGTATCAAAATCTGGTTGGCGTGATTGGATTGGAGAGCTGTATCTGGTCCGTTGGAATAGGCTTTTTCTCCGTCCAGTTGGCGATAATTCCATCAAAGTTTGGATAACCAACAACAACTGTGACACCCTCGATCATCTTCTGCGGTATGAGCGCACGGCGTCGGATATCATCTATGAGGAATCGGAATCTGAATCTGAGGTGTGATTGGATTGGAGAGCTTCGTGACACAACTTCATCATCAAAAAGAAGTTATTGATGCATGCGGGACCATGTTGATGTAGTATTTAGTTGTCTATCTATCTAGACTTGTCTGTATTAATAGTTTTTTTAATTATGCGCATGTTTAGGGGTACACCAACCCCTTTGTTTAGTTATTGTTATAACTAAAGTGTGTGTTCCCACGAATGGAACTGTAAGTTGCTACATGAATGCTTATAACTGAAGTGTGTGTTCCCATGAATGGAACTGTAAGTTGCTACATGAATGCTTATAACTGAAGTGTGTGTTCCCATGAATGTTCCCATTTACATGATTACACTACTATTTTCTCATATTGTCTTGCCTCAAAAAAATTCTTTTATTGTTTAGTCTATTTTAATACGACATACTTGCTTATATCTTTCTTAATGATGAACTGTAATACGACATACTTGCTTATATACTTGTTTCCTAATATATACTTGCTTTCCTAATATATACTTGCTTTCTCTGATCATAGAATGGATAGATCATGGATGTCCATTCGTAATCGTTGCACCCCAGAGTTTATATCTGGTCTTGATCAGTTTATTAGATTTGCCGAGGAACATAGGAAAAAACCTACAGATAGGTTCTACTGTCCATGTAGGCATTGCGGTAACAACTTGAAACTCAACACTGGTGAGGAAATCAAAAGTCATGTCATGTGCAACGAGATTGTACAAGGCTATACAGAATGGCACTGGCATGGAGATATTTCAAAATCGAATCCAATAGATGTCAATAGTAGTGCTTGGGTGGAAGAAGAAATTGCCTCCGATGACGTAAATGTGAACGAACCAGTTCCAGCAGACATTGTTGATGCGATGCTGGATAGTTGTAGGGTAGAGCACACCGATCCACCTCCTATCTTTACAAACATTGTGCATGATGCTGAGATACCGTTATACACAGGCTGTGCTAAGTTTACGAAGCTTAGCGCTGTGCTGAGATTGTATAAGTTGAAAGCTAACAATAGATGGAGCGACAAAAGCTTCACTGAATTGTTGACTTTGTTGAAAGAAATTCTTCCTGAAGGAAACGAGCTGCCAATCTCAACATACCAGGTAAAGAAAATGTTGTGCCCAATGGGAATGGAGGCCAAAAAGATACACGCATGCCCGAATGATTGTGTATTATTTCAAAAGGACTATGTAGATTTGAAAGATTGTCCAAAATGTGGTGCGTCACGATATAAATTGACGACTTCGGGGGAGTCCAAAACTGGTTCTCCTGCCAAGGTGTTGTGGTATCTACCTATAACATCACGGTTTCAACGCTTGTTTGCAAATCCGAAAGATGCGAAGAATTTGAGGTGGCATGCAGATGTTAAGAAAAATAATGATGGGATCCTACGACATGCGTCTGATTCCCCACAGTGGAAGAAGATTGATGTATTGTTCCCTGAATTTGGTGAAGAAGTCAGGAATCTAAGACTTGGGCTTTGTACAGACGGGATGAATCCGTACGGGACATTGAGCAGCCAACATAGCACTTGGCCAGTCATGCTTGTTATATACAATATTCCTCCCTGGCTGTGTATGAAAAATAAGTACGTTATGTTGTCATTGTTGATATCGGGCCCTAAACAACCCGGAAATGATATCGATGTTTATCTTGAACCTTTGATTGATGACTTAAAGAAAATTTGGGCTGAAGGTGTGATGACCTATGATGCTTCAGCAAGAGAGACATTTCGTTTGCATGCTATGTTGTTTTGCACTATTAATGACTTTCCGGCATATGGGAATTTGTCTGGATATAGTGTCAAAGGAGCTAAAGCGTGTCCTATATGTGAAGAAAACACTGATTCAATAAGACTAAAATATGGCGGCAAGACTGTATATCTTGGTCATCGAAGGTTTCTTTCAAAATTCCATCCGTATCGTAGGAAGCGCAAAGCATTCAATGGATGGAATGATGAACGGAGTGCACCTAAACCTATACCAGGGGATGTTGTTTATGAAAGAGTAAAAGACATTGTCAATGAATTTGGTAAGAAATCACAATGTAGTATGGCCACACGGAGTGACAATTCTTCATTCAAAAAGAAGTCAATATTTTGGGATCTTCCTTATTGGAGTTCTTTGTCAGTCAGGCATTGTATCGATGTAATGCACGTTGAGAAAAATGTCTGTGATAGCATCATTGGTACTCTATTAAATATACCAGGTAAAACTAAAGATGGGATAAAATCCAGACTGGACCTACGTGAAATGGGAATAAGGTCAGAATTAACAGAATTACGTGAAATGGGTAATAAAAGAACATACTTACCTCCCGCTTGTTACACGTTGTCTAGAAAGGAGAAGAAAACTTTTTGTGAATGCTTGGTAAATGTTAAGGTGCCACATGGTTACTCATCCAACATCCGTAGATTGGTATCAATGAAAGATCTGAAGTTGATAGGTCTTAAATCTCATGATTGTCACACTCTAATGCAACAAATATTGCCCGTGGCAATTCGATCTATATTGCCGAAGCATGTAAGGTTTGCAATTACCAGACTTTGTTTCTTTTTCAACAGTCTATGCAGCAAAGTTATTGACCCTGATACTCTCGATAATTTGCAAAGAGAAGTGGTTGTTACCCTATGTCAGCTTGAGATGTATTTCCCTCCTTCGTTCTTTGATATCATGGTACATCTTGTTGTCCACTTGACTAGGGAAGTGAAAATATTGGGACCGGTTTTCTTGCATTGGATGTATCCCTTTGAACGATACATGAGCGTTTTTAAAGGTGATGTTCGAAACCGTTATCGTCCTGAAGGGAGTATTATTGAAGGTTATGTGGCGAGAGAGGTTATGGATTTCTGCAATGACTTTCTCAGTGGTAATGACACTCCTGATAATGACAAGAATATTGAGGAGGGCAAAGGAATTTTGGGATCACGGGTGAAAGTAATCAGCCGTGAGCAGTTGGAACAAGCTCACTTGTATATTTTACATAATATGGACGAAGTGAGTGTTTATATCGAGGAACATACCAATTTCATAAAGAGACAACATCCTCGAGCAAGTTCAATGTGGCTTGCTAGAGAGCATAATAAGACTTTTACTAAGTGGTTTGAAGATAAAGTCTTACATCAACTATCTCAAACACCAAATGATATTACAGAAACTATCAAATGTCTCGCCTTTAAACCAAAACCGAATGTTATGTCTTATGAAGGGTTTGACATTAATGGATTCACATATTATACAAAGCGCCAAGATGATAAGAGTGTCGTCCAAAATAGTGGGGTCACTCTTCAAGCGTCAACTATGTACTTTGCAAGTGCAAAGGATAAGAGTCCACGTGAAGCTAAAATGTCATATTACGGTGTCATTGAAGACATTTGGGAGTTTGACTACATAGATTTCAATATTCCGCTCTTTAAATGTAATTGGGTTGATAACACCAAAGGAGTTATAGTGGATGAATTGGGTTTCACTTTGGTGAACTTTGAAATGATTGGCGAGAAGGCTGAACCATTCATATTGGCATCACAGGCAAAACAAATATTCTATATCGATGATCCTGCAAATGATAAATGGTCGGTTGTTCTTCATGGTAAAAGACAGTTCATTGAAGATCCTATAGATGAAGAAGAGTACTATGATAAGTATGATGACTCCAGTCCATTCTCAGTTGGGTTGCCAACTCCACAAAATATTGAAGCTAATGATGACTTATATGTGCGCGGAGATCACAATGAAGGATTGTTAATTGATAAAAGATCACAATTTTAGAGACATGTATGTTTATACAAATGGTAAATGTTTTCCTTTTTCTAATTTATACAAATGCTAAATGTTTTCCTTTTTCTAGTTGATACAAATGCTAAATGTTTGCCTTTTTTATGACATTTTCAGATGGCTGACCATGATGAGAATGATGTTCATGATGAGCATGAAGTCCATGATGAGCATGTTGTCCATGACGAGCATGGCGAGGATACCAATGTAAGTTCTAAAAACATATCCTATATTTCTATAAAATTCATTATCTTCTAGTTATGTCATATATCCTATATTTCTATATTGGCCTAATTCAGTGTGTTTATTTTTGTCAAATTTTAGGTTGATGATGCACATGTACCCACTGAAGCACTAGAGCAACTTGATGCGCGGAGAGGACATTCCAACTCGAGATATCGTCTACCGTTTCCTCCTCCTCTGCAGTAATATCCTCATCTCTAAACGTTTCTCGTAGGATTCTGAACCCCTCCCTTCCCTCTACTACATCGAAGCCATGCCGCAGTTGAACCCTTTCGTCGAGCCCTACCCGGCCAAGAAGGCGTCGCCTGAAGCACCACCGTCGTCGTCGTCTCCACCTCCATCGCAACTTTCTGTGCTAGTCCTGACAGTTTATCACCCCACATGCCTTCCTCCTCAGTTCCTGCCGCTAGACGACCACACAATGGATCCAAGAGGATTGCAGGCGTTCGCCAAAGACTATAGGCTGAGTTAACTCAGCCTATAGTCTTTGGCGAACGCCTGCAATCCTCTTGGATCCATTGTGTGGTCGTCTAGCGGCAGGAACTGGGGAGGAAGGCATGTGGGGTCATAAACTGTTAGATATAATTGGGATGTTGATAGTGATGATGAATGATACTTTGTAAATGAATGTTTCTGAATGTTAAAACATGTATTTGAATGATTCTATATGTGTGAACGTGACAATTGAATTGATGTCTGAATGTATCTACTTGTGTGAATCTTTTTATGTTAATTTTGCAGGTTTGTGGCCTGTTTGTAGGCTGATATCAATGGATGTCGTAAACCTGCAGTTCAGAAAACTGAACTGCAGGTTCTCATCCTGCTGACCAGCCACAGCAGGCCTGCAAACATATTTATAAAAAAAAAATAGATATAGGCGTCGGTTATTTACCGATAACCGTCAGCACAGACTTACAGCGTCGGTTTTTTGTTGAACACCGACGCCAAAAGTGTTCGCGCTACAGGAAATGGGAGTCATCTAGGACACTTTTCTGCGTCGGTTTTTTAGTATATAACCGACGCAGAAATCGTCCTAGATGACGCCGTTTTCTGTGGCGCGAACCCTTTTGGCGTCGGTTTATTATAAAACACCGACGCCTTTATGTTAAATAGGTGTCGGTTTTTAACCGACGCTGAAGTGTCCAACCTTTTAGCGGCGCCCACATAGGCATCGTTCGGAAACCGACGCCAAAGGGGGTTAAACAACCGACACTAAAAGGCACTTCTGTAGTAGTGATTTTTATTAACAACAGGTTAATATTGGCTTGAATTATCAAAAGAACATCATTAAATCCATCTATCATCAAATCTAAGGGTTTCTCATTAATTAAATTATTAAAGATGATAACTTTATGTACTTTCCAAATTTCAAGCATATTTATGCACATAATCTCTAAATTAAACTAAGTACATTCTAGTTCATACTTTTCGATCTTAACATTCCTTTTTATCATTAACAGGTTAATACCAACTTTAATCATGCATTATACCCTATTAAACACATTATCTATTTCAAAATAGGGTTTCTTAACCTTTAATTCATTAATGTTGATAACTTATACTACTTTTCGAATATCAAGAGGAATTAGCTTCTAACTATATTTTTATTGGATTCCTCTTATTTTTGTGAGCAAAATGCATATATTATTTGCTACCATCGGAGTTATGAAAAAGGAGATATGATTTTTGTAAAATTAGCTTACTTGAGCCAATTAGAGGGTGACATGTCACCTCTTTCCATGCACGCGTCCCATTTAGAAATTAGAATCAAATGATGGTTGTTCCCTCGGCACAACCACCCATTTCTTTGTTCCTTGGAGGGGTATAACGGTCCAATGATTGTTCCTTCATCTTCTGCCTCACGCAGGTGTCGTTGCCGCCCTAGCGACCAAGGATGCGGCTCAACTCCTTCTTCCCCAACCCCGATGACCCCTAGGGAGGCTTCCACTGCCTTCGTCATGCTTCTGTGCATGTGAAGGAGCCGTTGGGTCATGTCCAAGACGGCCAAAACAAGCTTTCCAACCACTTTAACTCATGGGTGGCCTGCTGCTCTCTTGCGGCCGCCATGCAAGAACTGGGGCTCGGGAAGGATGGCTGAGTTCTTCTGAGATGTCATGGGGGCATCATGCTTCCCTTGTACTCGTTCTTCACAGCCTCATGTCTCCACGATCATGTAGTTTCTCGTTGGTTAGGGTTTTTGTACAAAAATGTGGAAGAAGAGGAGAGAACGAGGTGTGGGATCTTCTGGTCTTGGTCCAAGGTCTTACCCCCTATATAGGGAGGGTAAAGAAGCCCCGGGATGGCTTGCCCATGAAGAAACGCAGTCCTTTTCCAAAAGGAATTTGATTTCTTCATTACTAAGCAAGTTCCTCTTTCTCTCTCTCCTAATCATCTCTTTGATATACCTTATTTCTTGAATATTTTGGAATACGAAAATCCTTACTCCCTTTATTCTTGCCTTTAGTTATTAGTCATGAAATCATGTTTTCTTTTAATAGAAAATACCACCATTTTGAAAAACAACACAAAATTCATTAATAATGAATCGCATTATCCTTTTATTTTGCAATTTTGGTATTTTCTATATCTTTCTTCTTTATTGGGAATCCTTGGATCCCAAGACACTCTATTATTTCGAAATTCCTTTTTCAAGGATACTTATTATCCATCTAGATGCATTTATATGCATTATCTTGCTTATTTCTTATTAAAATAACTCTTTTTGGGGTTTTCTCTTTATTTCTCTGTTATTTTCCTCATTTCCATCCCTTTTAATATTAGAAACCTCATGGATACGAAAATTCACCAAGAAATCTCATTTATGCCTCTTTCCACTCATTTTCCACATTTTATCATTATTTTTAATTTCTTTGTTAATAAAGAAATACTTAATTAATCTTTTCTTTTATTATTGCTTTCTTTTTGCAACTTTGGACTCCTTGGAACCTAAGGAACCAAAGAGGCACGAAATCCCATTTTGGATTTGCCTTTTAGAGGTCTCCACATATTTCTTTTCTCAAAAACTCAATTATTCATTTACTAATTTAATAATTGAATTTCCTTTCTTCACTTCCTTGTTATTGGGCCCAATAGCCAATAAATCCCACGACACAATCATCAAGGCTATTGTAAATGTAATCCATTTATTCAAAATAAATTATATCATTATTTTTTCAATTATCTTTAATATGAGAAATTACATTTCTCACCAATTGAACCCAAAAATTGGGGTTGTAACATTCTTCCCCTCTTATAGGAATTTTGTCCTCAAAATTCTCTCAAGCAAACAAACAATTCAGGATAAGAATTTTCCATGTCCATCATTGGCCCCTATGTGGCTTTACCGTACTCATGGTGCTTCCAAAGAACCTTTATTATCACATGTTATTTTCTCTGAGTTCTTTCATCCCGGCGTCTATAAACTGCACAGGTGACTCAGGCCATTTCAGCTTCCCTTGGGGCTCACTAGGTTCATTGCTCAGCACATGGTCGAGATACGTCACATAGTATTCTAAATTGGACACATGGAACTCATCACACATTACTTTATCCAGAGGGGTAAAGTCAACCATAACCTTCTCCACGAATCCATCTCAAATGGACCCATGTATCGGGGACCCAGCTACCTTAGTTGTAGCTCAGAGGGGTCGAATTTTTCATGTCACATATTTCCCACAGTGAACTGCATGTCAGTCTACTTTGCATATGCTCACGACTCTTATCGTCTCTGGGCTCCTTTCAGCCATTGTACGATCAAAGCGACTTCATCTACACACACTGTGGTCCTTTTCTAACCATCACGTGGTCCTTTCACCAACATCACCTTACTGAAGTGGTGACCGACACAACCTCCCTTACAGAGCTTCTTTAAATCCCGATACTGGCTATGGTGGTCATCATCACATCTTTCATAAGACAAGAATTGTCTCTAGATATCACCCTGAACGAGCACTCATTCTCTCATTAGACCCTTTAGTCTGGATTATACTAACCATTAGATAAGGGTGATAAATTGTACTAACATCGAGTTCTTCATGTACCAACTTCCCCCTTTTGGAAGCGAACCTTTAGGTTATACTCAAGAACCGTTGAACCCGCATTATGGTGTAGCTGAACCATCTCTCTCATGTGTAGTTCAACCAAATTTGTCCCTTACCAGAACTCTTTCTTTCTCTTGTCATCTAGGTAAGGCGGTCTTCCATAACCCATATTGCATTTCGACCTTCCTTGGTCCAGGGGAGACTTACAACATCCCTAGTGATGAACTCCCTTTCTCTCTGGGGGACTCTTTATCCTTTATATCAATGCACTGGGTAACTGGCGTTCGTCCTTCTCCCTCGGTTTGCATGGCCATATACCACATGCAACTCATCTTAAGCATCCAAAGTGCTATTGTCATTTACTATCTTTGTAGTACCATGGCATATGGTGATCTTCAATCATGATCTCCTATATGTCATGATTCCTCAAGATCGATTCCTCAGAAACCCTAAACCACTCTAGTCGGAGTTTCATCACCTTCCTTTCCAAGGAAGTGTGTTTGAGGTTCTACCACCATTCTTTCATTGCATCAAGGACTAAACTGTCTAACCAGACAACCATTAACATTAGGGTTAGTCTAACAACCTCTTCTAGCTAAACTAGGCAGATATATCTCAACCAGAGCATCCATTACCACTTCACCTTCTTATGTATTAGGTAACATTTAAATCATACACTTCCATGTATTTCACTTATCATCTCAAACTCGAACTCTAAGTCTATCTTCATCAAGAAAACTATGAGTTCATTCCTTTAGTTTTTGAACTCAACCTTGTATAACTCATAGCTCATGCTAAAAAATCCTTATAAGGTGACTACCTCATTCCTCTTAGTGTTTGCAAACCATCCATGGATCATTCAATTTACTAGGGTATGTTATCTTCTCTGTCCCCATATCTCGTGGCAACGTTCCCACCCACATCATCTTTATCCTTGGGGTATGGCATGCGTGTTGTCCTATCTCTCACTCCCATAATAAGAGGAAATCAACATTTGGATGTAGTCCAAATACAGAGTTCCTCCTATTCCAAGAGTATATTTGGCACATCCCACCTTGCCAGTACACCTTTAAATCCAAGTTGAGACGTGCCACCTATGCCTCTATATCACAATCATCTCGATATCAATGTTACTTCCATGGAAAACTAGTTTCAAACCTACTTGGGTCACCACACAATCCTTGGTCATTTCCTTTAGGTCTATAGGGTTCCGACACTTTTAGGGTCATCCCTCTTCCCTTATGCATCCAGAGAGTGCCCTACTCATCTGCCCTTTGGGACACATGAGTTCATGAAGGTGATCAATATCCTAACACATGGCCCTCAGACAATGATAGTTGTTACCTCCTGACCCTATGGTCATGTACAAATAGGGAATTAGGCAACTCCTACTTTCATCGGTCTTATCCCTTCCTAACCCTAGGATAGACTTAGGATTCTCTTATAGTACTTATTCAACTTAGAACCTTACCCAATCCTTCATAATCTCTCTTTCTGTATTCAAGGGCTGACTTTCATCCTTTCATAGGGGTCATGGTGACCTTCCAACCTTGGTTAGACCCCATACCATTTACCTCCATGGTAACACACCCACATGCACTTAGAGATGGATATCTATGGGTGTACAGGTTCATTTTCATACCATGTACTTTTCACTTAGCTCCTCAAGATCCTATGGGACTTCTTTAGGTTACCTTAAACCAAAAAAACTGATATACACCCTACCAAAGGGTCCCTCTCCCAGGATGGGAGGAAAACTTCACCTTAACAACAAAGGTCACAAACGTCCTTATGTCTAGGGTTTACATCCATATGAGCATGCTTGACCCTAGCAAGCCATTAGGGTACAAGCGGACCACCTTCTAAACCATGCTAGGTCACATTTATTCTCGTCCTCAATATTGGGTCAAGATTATACCTTCCCATGTTGTCAACTTAGTTGTAAGGGGTTCATCGAACATACTTTAAACTTAAGGGGCTTCCCTTTTCATCCATACATGAGGAGTACCATGTTCAAAACTATAGAAACTTAATTCTCATCATGAGCATTAGGTATACCACTTCCCCTCTTAGCCCTAGGAACAATAGGTTCATGTTCTTGATTTCCAGCTATCTGCTCAACCTCTTAACCACAAACCAAACATGTAACGGGTATGACATACACTTCATGTCATCCTTTTTCCTTGACCAACACTTTAAATTTGAGTCCTCCTCAAGGACAATCAACAAGGTATAAGGCCTCATAACCTGTTACTAAACCTCTTTAGGGTATACATAACTTCTTCTTCCTTTCTCAGAAGGTAAACACTTATACCATAGGCACATAGGTGCCAGAAGCCTCATCCTCTCTCTAGGATTTGGTTCTTCTAAAGGCAACTAAGATATCATCAGCCTCCGGGGGTCAAGCATAAGGCAACCACTATCATCCACTTAAGTCGCATCATCCTCAACTCTCTACTTTTCCTCATATCTCAGAGTCTAGGATTCCAACCTCCTTGCTTGGTTACTGCTCTCTCTTTCTAGAGCTAGCCCTACAACCAACCCCACCATTAGAAATCCTCTCTTCGTGAATGGTCAATCTCAAAAGCATGCCCCTACCTAGATGAAGCCTATGTTCAACTCATGTTCGTTCAAGGTTATCCCTAGCTCTTTATGCTTATCTCCTAAGATATCCTTCATACTCTCCTGGTCAGGGTTTCAACTTATTGCTTGCACTACTAACGTACTCTGGGTGCATTCTATTCCCTACTCGCATAAGCCCATAGGGTTTCTACAGGTCCTTCACTAACCTCCTCATCGAAGGAGCTATCCTTTACTCTAACATGCATGACCCTTTCCAGGGTTTGGTCGCCAGAGGTACTAGGTCATCCTACCTCTCATGGCTCAAACGTCATCCAAGGCATGTCCATCTGAACACCTGGTCTAACTCTACATTCCCTCTCTCTCTAACCTTCACTTAGGGTTAGGGTTAACATCATCCTCAAAGGATGTGCCATGTCTCTACTTATAATAGAGACCTATACCTCCATGACTAACTATCTTTCCTTATCCTCCTGACAAGAAGGTCTAGCCTCAGGTCTCTCGTGAGGGCATGACAACTTATGTCATACGACCTAAGCATGTATCTATCCTTTAATTTGCACTTAATCTATTAAGCTTATGTCCATGACATCTTATTTACATGCCTTTCATTAATTTGATGGAGGATTCCTTAGACCTTATTAACCTCACCCATACCTCAAGAGGGTGAGGACAAGAGAGAAAACCCTAATCCTTAAGGTCCTTAATAGAATTTGTGATGAGAAGGGATGAATAAGATGAGAAAGTCCTAAAGGTATCTTATTTTGATTCATACCCTAAGACTGTGGCCAGGCAGTCACACGGATCTGGGAGTCCTCGTATTCCGACTAGTGGTGTGGAGAAAAATATTTCCAACCCCGGTCGTGATCCTTTTCTAGACACCTCTGTCTTTTGGATAATCCTCTAATAACTCCCTTGGGTTCTATGGAGTTCGTAAAATTTAATAATTATTAATGGTTAAGTGAGGAACCTACGCTCCGATACCAAATGGTACGACCCCACCTTCCGGTAACCCCCAATTATGGGAGACCGAGAGGTCAAAGCCACACCCATAATTTACGGATTAAAGGTTCGACAATTAACCAAGAACAATTATTAAATTTTAACATACAAAACTAAAAAGCTGTAAGAAAATAAACTTTGCATACCTTTTGAAATTTTGGATTTCTAAACTTCTATCCATGAATGAATTCTACTCTAACTAATCCTCCTTGTATTGTACTTCATGTGTTTTGTAATATGATGATTTATTGTTTGTCCTTTTGGCTTGAACCTAAAACGCTGACAAACAAAATGTAGGTTAGCCGAAGCTGGTATGTGGGGGAAACAAAAATCGTGCAAGTATGACAACAATGTATTGCATCCAATTACCATTTAACAAAAAATTTTACAGTTTAAATATAACTACGCGATACAAGCATTACCTATCCCCATTATACCCCTCATGATTCCACCTAACAGGTGAATCAGTTTCTAGGGTTGAGTCACATGGCACTACCCATAGGTAGCCCACTCCTTAACTCATGGCATGCTAAGAGTCTCATGGCACTACACATGTGTAGCCCAGTTTCTAACTCATGATAGCCTAGACCTTGCTCTAGGTTATTCTTTTTAGCCTTTGCATAGCCACAGGGGTGGACCCAGATCTAAGCTAGTTATATATATACATTTATAGTGATAATCATAGTCACTCTATAGTTGCATGAAATAAATAGACATCCAACAGTTATTTTTCAAGCAACCGATAAAAAATTCAGAAATCGCCGCGAAACTAGAGCGGTTATTCATAAGCAGAACCACATACCTAATTTGCAAGTTTCACAATCATTAAGCCATTCCAACCAAGAATGCAATCCAAGCAAGCAATTCAACAATCACATAATTCCTGAAAAGAATATGTACTCTATTTACTACACACTTTATCAAGAATCTACTTTATTGACTTGGATTCACTTTCTAGTGTTTCTAATCCGAATTAAGGTTTTGTTAATATTCATTAGGGTTTCTTAGACCAATTTCTCAAACTTTATCCCTTTTAGGTCAACAAACCCTGAAATACTCTTTTGTACTTATATAAACCCTAATTGCTCAAATTATCCATTTTAATAATCTTTTATACCCAAATTGACTTAGGATCATCATATCTCTATTTATTCATGGGTTTTAATAATTAAAACAATTAAAAGACATATTCACCTAAATTAGGGTTTTCAAGCTCATTAATGCATATTCATGCACGAAACCGTAAATTAAGCCATTCATATAAAAAGATCATATTTTTAGATCCTATTTTCACTTTTATTAACAACAGGTTAATATTGTCTTGAATTATCCAAAGAACATCATTAAATCCATCTATCATCAAATCTAAGGGTTTCTCATTAATTAAATCATTAAAGATGATAACTTTATGTACTTTCCAAATTTCAAGCATATTTATGCACATAATCTCTAAATTAAACTAAGTACGTGCATAGTTCATAGTTTTTGATCTTAACATTCCTTTTTATCATTAACAGGTTAATACCAACTTTAATCATCGAGCAAACCCTATTAAACACATTATCTATTTCAAAATAGGGTTTCTTAACCTTTAATTCATTAAAGTTGATAACTTATACTGCTTTTCGAATAACAAGAGGAATTATCTCCTAACTATATTTTTATTGGATTCCTCTCATTTTTCTGAGCAAAATGCATATATTATTTGCTACCATCAGAGTTACAAAAAAGGAGATATGATTTTTGTAATATTAGCTTACTTGAGCCAATTAGAGGGTGACACATCACCTCTTTCCATGCACGCAACCCGTTTAGAAATTAGAATCAAATGACAGTTCTACCCTCGGTGCAGCCACCCATTTCTTTTTTCCTTGGAGGGGTATAATGATCCAATGACCGTTCCTTCATCTTCTACCTCACGCAGGTGCCGCTGCAGCCCTAGCGGCCAAGGATGCAGCTCGAATCCTTCTTCCCCGACCCCGATGAACCCCAGGGAGGCTTCCACTACCTCCGACGTGCTTCTGTGCATGTGAAGGAGCCGTTGGGTCATGTCCAAGACGGCCAAAACAAGCTTTCCAACCTCTACAACTCGTGGGTGGCCTGCTGCTCTCCTGCGGCTGCCGTGCAAGAACTGGGGCTCAAGAAGGATGGTTGAGTTCTTCCGAGATGTCATGGGGGCATCATGCTTCCCTTGTACTCCTTCTTTGCAGCCTCATGTCTCTGTGATAATTTAGTTTCTCATTGGTTAGGGTTTTTGTATGAAAACATGGAAGAAGAGGAGAGAACGAGGTGTGGGATCTTATAGGTTCGGTTCAAGGTCTTACCCCATATATAGAGAGGGTAAAGAAGCCCCAAGATGGCTTGCCCATGAAGAAATGCAGTCCTTTTCCAAAAGGAATTTGATTTCTTCATTACTAAGCAAGTTCCTCTTTCTCTCTCTCCTAATCATCATTTTGATATACCTTATTTCTTGAATATTTTGGAATATGAAAATCCTTACTCTCTTTATTCTTGCCTTTTAGTTATTAGTCATGAAATCATGTTCTCTTTTAACAGAAAATACCACCTTTTGAAAAACAACACAAAATTCATTAATAATGTATCGCATTATCCTTTTATTTTGAAATTTTGGTATTTTCTATATCTTTCTTCTTTATTGGGACTCCTTGGATCCCAAGACACTCTATTATTTTAAAATTCTTTTTTCAAGGATACTTATTATCCTTCTAGATGCATCTATATGCATTATCTTGTTTATTTCTTATAAAATAACTCTTTTTGGGGTTTTCTCTTTATTTCTCTTTTATTTTCCTCATTTCCATCCCTTTTAATATTAGAAACCTCATGGATATGAAAATTCACCAAGAAATCGCATTTATGCCTCTTTCCACTCATTTCCGTCATTTTATCATTATTTTCAATTTCTTTCTTAATAAAGAAATACTTAAATAATCTTTTCTTTTCTTATTGCTTTATTTTTGCAACTTTGGACTCCTTGGAACCTAAGGAACCCAAGAGGCACGAAATCCCTTTTTGGATTTTCCTTTTAGAGGTCTCCACATATTTCTTTTCTCAAAAACTCAATTATTCATTTACTAATTTAATAATTGAATTTCCTTTCTTCACTTCCTTATTATTGGGCCCAATAGCCAATAAATCTCACAACACAGTCATCAAGACTATTGTAAATGTAATCCATTTATTCAAAACAAATTATATCATTATTTGTTCAATTATCTTTAATATGAGAAATTACATTTCTCACCAATTGAACCCAAAAATTGGGGTTGTAACAGCATCAAAGCATTCTTTGGGCCATCCCAGTGCAAACCTATCCCAAAAGCGGGAATTTCACAAGTTGAGGTAACCTATTCTTTTTTTAGAATGTTATTGTGAAAGGGAATTCAATAATCGACTATGTTTCTTTTATCCATGTATAGGTAGATGAATTAATTGAGAGGAAAGTCCAAGAAGCCATGGTGAAGTGGCAGGCATATCAGACAGCCACTCAGACGGTACCTATGATGTGTCATGCTTCTATTACTCCTACTGTAGAGGTTGGGAGTAATCATGTAGACCCACCACCTAGAACATCCTCTGTAATTATTTTTATGACATAGTAGCTAGTATTTTCAAGATGATATGTTTACGTATATATGTATATAACATTCTTTATGTAAATTTGTAGGGGTTGAAGCCATGTCATCTAAAAATTAAAGAATACATCGTTCCAGAGGCACAGGCTTACCCAGACCTTCCAGGGGAGATGTTTCATGGGACTCCAGTACCAGCTGGTGCGGTTCATGTGAGCCTGATACATATACTCCCCAATTGGAAGGATCTTCAACTGTCGTATGCCCACCCAGATTCTGAAATGCTTGGTGAGGTAGAAGGCGGAGTGATAATGTGGCCCAAAGTGGATGTCGTCTATACTAATATTGTACGGTAAATTTACATTATGTTAATTTGTTAGTGTGTATATATGAGTCAATTGATCTGAAATTATATATACAGGTCAAAAAGATGACACCCGCTACATCTCACCCTCCACGTCCACCTCCTCAACTACCAAGTTGGCTTCCAAGGAACCTACACGCCTCGTTAGGTTGTAATTGTAGGGGTATGGAAGTATGGATCAGAAAACATGATCAAAATTTCCCTATAAATGTTACAATTCCAGAGGATGCTACAGGTCAATCATATGATAATAATCTATTTATACAACTTTTGCATATGTATTAATGCATAGGTATTAATACATGTCAATCATACGAAAACAAGCTATTTTTACAAGATATTTTGGAGTTGTTTCATTATGATTAGGTGAACACATCTATGATAGAGGTGTGGATATGGTGAGATCTTGTTTATACATTTGTATACCTTGTTTTATATATGGTGATCTGGTTTCGTATATATTAATGCATAAGTAATACATATTTTTCAACCACTTACACACGATATGTACAGATTTTGCATTTTCCCAAGTGGGATTTTTGGTTCCATCTTTGATTAGTCTTGTAGATACAAACCCTTCTTCAGTTACTTCATACTGTTGTGATGCTTTTGAATATTTTGGTAAAAATAAGAAGACGGTGATAATAGTTGCATTCAATGCCGAGTAAGTTTACTTTGCTTATAATTTGGACTTAATAAAATTACATTTTTATTGTGGATTTTAAGTTATGAATTTTTAACTTTCTTACCTGTAGTGGTAGGCACTGGGAGTTACTAGTTATTGTCCCCAAGACGTTCACTATCTATTATCTATATCTTGCAGAGAGTGAATTGAATACATTATATGGACACACAATGAAAAGGCCATTATTCTCATGAGAAATATTTCATATTTTTATATTCGTTAACATATATTATTACATTACTATTTAATTATGCAAATTAATGTGTTACATTAACATGTAGGGATTTACAAGAGTTCAAAAAAGCTGGAGGAAAGGTCCCCAGGAAAAAGAATCAGCCACTAGTTTGGGAGAATGTGAAAGTAATTTCCCAACTCCAATGTATATATTATTTATGTGAAATGTGCTTATTTGTATTTTTGAATATTTTGTATGTTTCAATTTATAGTGTGCTACACAAGACAACGGTCGGGCATGTGCCTACTATGTGATGTGATTTATGGACCTAATCATCAAATATGTTGTAATGGAAATCGATACTATACATCAGGTATTATATATAGTCTCATTAGATAATATGAGATATATCAATCTTATTATATATTATTAATTATATATATGTCATTCTCTTTGTAGGTGTTTAAAACTGACTTCAGCATAGGTGAAAAGTTATTCAATGTGCATACTCCCTATACGAGGGAGGAATAAGATGTTGTAAGAGAAGAATGGGCAAAATCCCTACAAAGAGTGGGAATTTTTAAATATAATTGGCACAATGATGACAATGATGACGATGATGAATAAAGAATGATATTTCTAAACTTTGTTCTCATAATTATTTTTTTTTGAATGTGAATGACTTTTTCTAAATTGCCATATGTGTGAATGTGAATGACTTTTTCTGATCAATACATGAATGTCTGAATGTGAAAAGAGATGAAATGAATGGAACTTAATGTGAATGTAAATGAATTTGCATGTTTCTACATGTATCGAATCAATACATGTGTCTGAATGTGAATTACTCTGCAGGTTTGTGGCCTGTTGTTGGTTGATATCAATGGATATTGTAAACCTGCAATTCAAAACTGAACTACAGGTTCTGCATCCTACGAGCAGCCATACAACAAGCTTGGAAACTGATAAGAAAAAAAATCAGAACATAGGAATCAATTATTTGTATAAAATTGACAACAAAGATGTACATCGTCAGTTATTAGCAAAAAACTGACGTCTCTTCCATGGCTGGCATCGGTTATCTGTAAGAACCGACGGCTATAGTGGCCAGGTACCACAGTCGTGTTGGGAAGCAGGATCGTGCTGGCAGGGATATGGCATCGGTTAATGTTTAATACCTAACGTGTTTAACCATGATATAGTGTCAGTTTTCTGTACTAACTGACGTTTATAGTTCCTTTGCTGGCGCGTTTTCAGTGGTGGGAAGGGTTATGGCGTCAATGTTTGTTGAATAACCGACATCTTTGATCATGATATAGTGTCAATTTTCATTAAGAATCGATGCCTATAGTCCCCTTGTTGGCGCATTTTCAGTGGAGGGAATGGTTATGGCGTTGGTTAGAAACGGACGCTGAAGGTGTTGACTTTTAGCGGCACCCACTTGGGTGTCGCTTGAAAACTGACGCTAAAGGTTGTAAATAACTGACGCCAAAGGCCTTTTCTGTAGTAGTGAACTCCAATGATGAGTATAAAATGATAAGATAAATGAGAACAATGACAAAGGAATAAGGTGGAACCTGGGTTAATCTCAGGACCAACCTATGTGTGTAAAAAAGTGTTAATAAAATATCAACATGTCATGTGAAAGAAATTAAGAGATGATCCTTGTTGAATGAAGAAAATGGAGAATATGATGATTTACTTGTTTATAAGTGGTTGAAAAATATAATAAAATAAGAGAACATACCCAACTGTGATAAATAGTCGTCAAGGAAGGAGTAATGAGATATGTTAATAATGATGATTCCTATGCTAATGGCAAGGAACCCAAAATGAAAAAGGTAAAATGATACATCAGACGTTGTAACCTACATAATGAAAATAGAATTGGTTACCTTTTTGCTAGTACCCTTGAAAAATATTGCTATGGTATGGGAAGTGTGTTTCCCTTTGTGTCTTTCCTTTCTAGGGCACAACTTTCAAGTGGATCATTGCCACTTGGTACGTGTGGATTCACTGCAAACATGAAGGTGGATCACTTATTATAGCATAAGGTTGCTTGGACTATGCTTCCAAGATCATAAAGTTCATGATGAGTTTACTTTTGAGCCTTCCAATAATTTGGGAGACTCCTCTTATATGTTTTGAAATTTATTATGTTGGTAAAAGTAGATGAGATAAGGATGTGTGTTCCTTATAGCACATAAGGTGGATACTAAGGTAATGAATCCTAGTATCCAAGATGTGTCAATAGTATGGGAAGTATATGAAGGTTGGAGATGTTTATTAAATGAACATTACAAGTATTCCTCTCCCTTAGAGAGAGAGAGTTGATGATGACCCTTTAAATGTTGTTAGGAAGGAAAAACAAAAGTGATTCTATAATGTTGTGTATGGTTTAGTGATAGATGGACAAGACCACTATCAAGGATATAAGGTTTATTAGTCAATACATATGTGATACCATGTTCCTTTAAGATAAACCTATGATCAAATATCAATGTATAAGATTTAGATTGGATGACATAATTCACATGACCATGATGAGTTTAGAGTTATGTCCTATAGACTAACCGATGTACAAATAGAATTTATGAATATGAGGAACAAAGTGTTCCAAACATGTCATACAAGTTATATCAAGCTTTGAATGATGACATGTCAAACTATTTTAAATATTGTCAAAAATATTATCAATATTTCTTCAAAAACCTTAGGGTTGCCGAAGTAGAAATAGCTACGAGACAAGTTGAACAAGAGTGAGTTGGGGGTTGACTAGGGTATTGTTGTGACATCCTGCTATCACACAGACAATGAAATTCCACGTGAAAACGTGCAGAACTTCCATAAATCACATATTACCAAAAACACGGGTTAATTAAAACCGATTGCAGAAAGCAGATAACAAAGAAACTATTACATCCAGATCCTTATCCTGCAAGGAAACATGTTATATAAACATAAATAAACCTTGATACGTGTCCACAACTTATAGGAACCAGCTGTCTTGTCAACTCATGAGTTCACCACCTATTTATACATACAAAACAGGCCACCTAAGGCCAATAACAGGATATAACAAGATGCATCAGCTATACATCGTAAGACATCATCAAAACATCTCTAAGGACCTGAGAATACAGGGATGACTCTAGGACTCTACTAAAAAACAACCAAAACAGTAGCATATCCATCTCTTGCCTCATATTGTTCTTCTTTTTGCTCGGTCGCAACATCACGACCACCACCAAATCTAGCACGATCACCTAAAAAGGTTGTAAACCAACGGGATGAGACACAAAGTCCCAACAAGAAACATAACTCCCCGTTGAAACTATAAAACTTCAAAAAAACTAAAGTAGATAACTGATATCAGCAGACAATAAGAGCAGCATCCTGAGCAGAACTTATGTTATTAACGAACTTACCAAGATATCCTGGAGGCATATAACCAAGTATTCTTTATGGAACATGATTGACAAGATAAGCTTTATAAGAACTTATCACAAAACATAAGAAACGTACAAATAACTGCATGGTATAATTAGATCAACTATACAAGCAAGGCCTCAATCAATGTTTCGTGTTTTGCCCTAAGAAGTATATACTATTCGGATAGATTATGTATTATCATACCCTGAGGAAGTGAGTCGTACTATTCAAATCCAACCATCGGATGTGAAGCCCAAACCAGTGCCATATGAGGTCAATAGAAGAGTCGGACTCCATAACCTCACCACCTCATGGTTAGTACATGAGTTCTTAACAAGAAAGACTGTTGTGTCATGCTTAGGTGGCCACAACCACATAGGGTCAGGCTACCCTCTTCCTAGCCCACTTTGGTATAGGTATCGATGCCAGTGATTCGAGCCACGGGCCTGTTCACTGTGCTCCATAATCATTGAGACATGGGCCTGTTCACCATGCTCTTATCACACATCCTGATCCATGGGCCTATTCACCATGCTCTTCCATATTGAGCCACGGGCCTCAAACCGCGCTCTGGAGTCTATAATCGAAGTTGCACTCTAATCCTCCTATTTTCAGCTAGGAGAAACCCTGCATATTCAACAATATGCACTCTGAGTTAACCCGCAGGAAAACCCGTTTCACCATCACCAACTACTGACGATGATGGATCTATGGTCAGGGCAAACTACATGTTACGTTCCAATGTAATTAATTAGTATATTTTAATTGGATTGTTGAGGCAACCAAGTTGTAAAACATAAACATCATTGAGTTGCATTATTACCATGGGATCTCAATCCCTCGTCACAGAATGCTACTGCCTCTCAAGGCTTACATCATCACCATGGGATAGCAATCCCTTATCTCAACATCATAGGATAACACCTCAACTAGGCACTCAGCCTTTATCAGGTCAACATACCTTTTCACATTGTACGGGTAATACATGTTATCCAATAAATCAAGGATTATCATTATTCAGTGTTATTCAAACACATATACCTCATAGCTCTTATCTGGCTATGAATTCACTTGATTCACCTACATGGTTAGTATGCATATCAAGAGAGATAACTGAATCACCAAACATAGATCTTTATGATTATCATGCAATTAGGGTTGAAATTACATGATTGGATCAACATCCATGATTATACTTACATGAAGCACAAAGTTGTAACAAATTACATTATTGTAATCAAACTGTGAGCATCCACTATACCTTTATCTTATGAACATAAACATGTATCTTATCATCTTATTTAGCACCAACTTTAGGTATGAACATATCATTGATTACAACCTATCATTCATAACACATCATCAACAGAGGTAAGGTTACAAGATAACGACTCACCAAAACGAGGGTTCCGAGCTAGGTACAACCCTCACCAAAGGTACCGTCTACCCTCACTATAGGTGTGACAGGTAGCACATCCCTCCTCCAAAGGGGTATCGGGTAGGATCACATCCCTTACCAAAAGCCTATCGGCTAGGGCACTTAGCCAACCATATCGGCCAACCAAGAAGTGCATATGTGCACAAGGGATATCAGGCAACCAGACCTTATGTGCGTCGTGCAACCTGATCCAAGAGATGTGTCGTGTAGCTAAGGAGAAAGGGGGGTGTATCGTGCAACTGGATCCAGAAGTGTATCGTGCACCCAAGAGTAAAGATGGAAATAGGAATCCATGAAAAAAGATGTGTCGGGCAGCACCAAGGTCATGTCGTCCACAACTATATCGTCCAAGGCTATGATGCCCAAGGTGACCACTATATCGCCCAACAAGCACACAACTAACAAACGACACCATGGCACCCAAGGAAGGCTATCATTCAACCAAGATGAGCACTACATATCGGTCACCACTAAGGAATCTATCTAGGGTTTCACCACCCAAGCACCATATTGGGTAACATCAAAGCCAACCCATGTTGCCCAAGGCACAAAATAGAGATGTCTACCAAGAACCATGTCGGTCAAAGGGACATCCAGGGTTCAACACTCCCAAAACCTTCTTGGGTAACAAGGCATATCGCCCAATAACACTAACATGGTGAAGGGGTCATATCGGGCAACAAGGTCAACAAAACCCAACTTATCATATCGCCCAAGACAAAACCCTAGAAGAGGGGTATCGTGCAAAGAACCACAAAAGGGTATCATGCAAGGCACAAGGACCATATCAGTTTGGTCATCATCAACCTCAAGATCACTGTCATCAAACCCTAATAGATCAAGAGAGTTGGCTTACCTCTCAACAACTAAGAGAGAGGGGTTTAGCACAACCTCCATCACATATCAGGAAACAAGGTGGATCATCCCCCTATCAATCAACATTCCAACCAAGGCTCACCTCTCAAATCCATGGTGAGAGAAGGGTGTTGCCCAAGCAAGTAGAGCATAGACTCACCTCTCAACAACCAAGAGAGATGGGTTTTGCCTACACTACTAGAGCTCGAACTCACTTCTCAAAACCAAATGGGAGAGAGAGGGGTTTTGCCCAAGGAACCCTAAACTCAAGGTTCGGCCACAAGGTCAAAGAACACATCAACAACATAACCACTATATATATAACAAGATAAAAGGGTACATACTAGGGCAAGAAACATATCTAACAAGATGCATGGCCAATCAAGATGACATATAAACATGCAACGTGAAAAAGGAAGTAGTATAGCTAGGGTTAGGAGTTATGTAACTACCCTTAAGCAAGCTCCAAGCTTCCAAGCTGCAAGCACCACCATCGGCCACCTCAAGAAGAAAAGCAAAGCTCATAACCACCATGGCCGAAGAACAAGAAAGAAGGAGAAGAAGGTGCTAAGGAAAGAGGGGGAGATGCTTACCCCAATAAGAGAAGCAAGACACACTCTAGGGTTCGGCCACCACTAGAGGAAGAAGAAGACTCCACTAAGGAGATCGGCCACCAAGATCTACCAAGGAGAGGTACCATCCACCAAGGAAGAAGGGAAGCAATTAAGGAACTAAAGGGATCCCAAGCAAGAGAAAGGAGAAACATATATAGAAGAGGGTGAAGGGGAGACTAAGGCAAGGTGTTGCCCAACCTAGGGAAACTTGTCCATGGGGCAAAGCCACCTACTATCTCGCCACCTCCACACGTCCAAAGCTTTTGCCACATGCAAGCAAAAAGCACTAAGTGTCCACAAGGAGGGTGACACAAACGATGCTAGGTCAAAGGAGGTAACTTGTCCGATACACCTCATGGGTGACACACCACTTGCCCGACACAACCTCCTGGCTGATACACCATGGCCGACACAAGGCACCAAGTTTACTCTTGCCCGATACAAGGCCCAACAAAGCTAGGCCAAGCCCAAACAAGGCAAAACAAAGCCCAAAGCTACTCAAAAAATGAGCCCAACCCATCCTTTCAACCCTAGAGGATGTAAGGAGAGAGAGAAACATCTATCAAGGCGTCAAACTTGCACATCAACCCTAAAACTTGAGTTATTTGCAAGTTGCACCTCCAACTCTCAACAAAGCACAAACAAACTCTAATCACCATTTGAGGTGATTAGCAAGAAACTAAACACAAGGTTTAGGCAAAGCAAATAGGGTAAGCCCAAAACAAAGGTCAGGGTCCTTACAAACCATAAACCTTTACAAAGGAATTTTGCCCCCAAAATCTGAAGAGAAAAGAGAGGGGTACTTCCTTCTCATCTCTTCCTCAAGCTCCCATGTGGCTTCCTAAATGCCATGATGATGCCAGAGAACCTTCACAAGCACCAGGTCCTTCCTCTTCAACTTCTTCACTCTTCTGTCAAGAATCATCACTGGACCTTCCTCGTAGGTCACATCTTCATCAAGCTAAACCTCAACTAGCTGTATCACTGTCCCTGTGTCTGGATGACTTTTCTTCAACATATTTACATGGAACACCGGATGTAACTTGTGAAACTCTGGCGGTAGTTCTAACTTGTAAGCTACCTTGCTAACATGTGCTATTACCAGGAATGGCCCCATATACCTGGGTGCCAACATGCCTTTCCAGCCAAACCTTAGCACACCTTTCCATGATGAGACCTTGAGATACACCTTGTCTCCCACCTGGAACTCTAGAGGTCATTGATGACTATCTGCATACGACTTCTGTCTGTCATGTGCCGCTTTCAACTGTTGATGTATCACTTTGATCTTCTCTATTATCTACTGCACTAGCTCAAGACCCAAAAGTTAATACTCGCCCGACTCATACCAGCATAAAGGAGATCTGCACTTCCTATCATATAAAGCCTCATAGGGAGCCATGTCGATGCTCCGCTGGTAACTATTGTTGTAGGCAAACTCTATCAAATTGAGATGCACATCCCAACTTCCTAGGAACTGCAAAACACAAGCTCGGAGAAGATCCTCCAAAGTCTGAATAGTCCTTTCAGACTGTCCATCTGTTTGTGGGTGGAAAGTGGTACTGAACCTCAACTGCGTTCCCAATGCTTTGTGCAACTATTCCCAAAAATGACTCATGAACTGGGGTCCTCTGTCAGAGACTATCATTGTGGGCACACCGTGCAAACGCACTATCTCATCCACATACACTTGAGCAAGCTTCTTTGTTGTATATGTTATCTTCATAGGTATGAAATGAGCAGACTTTGTCAACCTGTCCACTATCATCAAAATGGAATCATGATTCCTAGCCATCTTTGGCAGACCAACTATGAAATCCATGGTTATATGATCCCATTTCCACTGTGGTATCGACATGGGTTGCAATGTACCTACCGGCTTCTGATGCTCAGCCTTAACTTGCTGGCATACCGCACACCTAGCCACAAACTCAGCTACATCTCTCTTCAAGCTAGACCAGCAATACAAGTCCTTCAGATTATGATACATCTTGGTGACACCTGGATGCATAACATACATCGATGTGTGCGCTTCCTCGAGCACTAGCTTTCTCAGATCATCAACATTGGGGACCACCATCCTACCATGATAGCAAACTAGTCCATCCTCATACTCATGGAACCCATCATGCTTTTTTGCTACTAAACTCTGATTTGATTAACTGAACGGAAGTATCTGCTTGTTGTTTTTCTTTGATCTACTGCCTCAATGTAGGCTTTACTTGCATCTGTGTCAACAATCCTACCAACAAGGAGACTTCCAACCATACATTCATCTGTTGTAAAGAGACAAACATATTCTGCCTATGGCATACCAAGGAACTCAACTGTGCCTTCATCATAGGAAGAGAAGAAGACTTCCTGCTAAGTGCATCAGCTACCACGTTCGCCTTACCAAGATGATACTCAATGGTGCAATCATAATCATTGATCATCTCCATCCAGTGACGTTGTCGCATGTTCATCTCACTCTACGAGAAGATGTACTTCAAGTTCTTATGATCCGTAAAGATCTGACACACCTCCCCATAAAGATAGTCTCTCCAAATTTTTAATGCATGGACCACCACTGCCAGCCCCAAATCATGTGTCAGATAATTCTCCTCATGCCTCTTAAGTTGTTGCGAAGCAAAAGAAACCACATGATCTTCCTGCATCAGCACACATCCTAGGCCTTTCTTGGAAGCATTGCAAAATACCACATAGCCTTTCCCAGGCTCTGGCATCACCAACACTGGAGCACTAGTCAGCTTCTCCTTCAAACTTTGAAAAGCTTGCTGACAACGATCATCCCAGACAAAAGTTGCATCCTTCCTGGTCAACTTTGTCAATGGCAACGTGATCATACTGAAGTCCTTTATAAACCTCTGGTAGTATCCTACTAAACCCAAAAAACTACAAACTTTTGTCGGCGTCATCAGTTACTCCCAGTCTGCAACTGATTCCACTTTCTTGGGGTCCACTCTGACTCCTTCTGCAGATATCACATGACCCAAGAAAGTCACTTCTTTCAACTAGAACTCGCACTTACTAAACTTAGCTTACAACTGATGTTGGTGTAGAAGAGTCAACGCTTGTTGAAGATATTGTCCATGCTCTTGACTGTCCTGACTATAGATCAAGATGTCATCTATAAAAACTACAAAAAACTAATCTAGAAACGGACGGAACACCCTGTTCATCTGATCCATGAAATCAGCAGGTGCATTGGTTAGCCCAAACGACATAACCACAAACTCGTAGTGACCATAACCCGTCCTAAAAGATGACTTTGGTATGTCATCATCCTTAATCCTCAACTGATGATATCTAGACCATAGGTCTATCTTTGAGAACATTGTGGTACCTCGTAGTTGATCAAACAGATCATATATCCTCGGTAATGGCTACTTGTTCTTGATCAGAACTTTGTTTAGCTACCGGTAATCTATGTACAACTGCATTGACCCATCCTTCTTTTTAATGAACAGGACGGGAGTACCCCACGGTGATGTGCTCAGTCTGATGAATCCTTTATCTAGCAACTCTTGTAACTGATTGTTTAGCTCTGCCATCTCAGCTGAAGCCATGATGTATGGTGTATGAGCAACTGGTTGTGTTCCTGGCACCAGATTGATCTCAAAGTCAATCTCTCGAGGTGGAGGAACATCTGGAAACTCATCGGGAAACACATCCATAAACTCTCAGACAACAGGCACCTCCCCAAGGCTAGGACCTTTTTCCTTGGTATCCACAATGTGAGCTAAGAATGCCTTTCATCCTTGCCACATCAATTTCTCTTCCACCATAGCTGATACTAAACATGTCGGAAGGATCTTTCTATCTCCCTGGAAGATCCACTTCTCACTATCATCATCAAACACTACTTGCTTGGAACCATAGTCCAACATAACCTTATACTTCTCTAAGGTATCCATCCCAAGGATCACATCGAATCCACACATATCAAGTGGTATAAGATCCACTTGGATATTGTGTCCCGAAAAAGATAGAACACAAGATGGACACACTTCTCGAAGCCATGCGGGTCCAAATAGAGGGGTTTCTAACATCAGGCTATCTTTCTTACAACTAATAGGTAAAAGACAGCTATCAAGCATATTATGTGCGATAAAAGAGTGAGTAGCACCCGGGTCAACCAGAACAGATATAAAGCAAGAAGAAGACAAATCAGAATGAAATAACTCTATCTGACCTGCTACCACTCACGGGTTGACTATCGCCTCCGGCTGGCTCATAGCATAGAATCGAGTCATCGCTTGCTGTCCACGTGCTCTGCTTCCTTGAGAAGATGATCCCACTCGTGATGCTTAATTGCATCCTTGCCCTCTATTACCACTAGACTATTGTCTATCTGACCCTTGCTGATTCTGCCTCGGCTGCTGTGTCACTTCAACATTTCTTCTTGGGCAATTTGTCCTGAAATGCCCAACATGACCACAAAGATGACATGTATGGTCTCTCTATTGTGGCCTAGATGTCCCTCTCACTACCACTGAAGCTCAATTGTGGGCTTTGGATGGTGAAAATCCACACCCTCTTCTTTTACTCGGAAATCACTATGACGGCGCACTGGAACCTTATATCACAGAAGGTGTTGAAAACCTTGGCTTCTTGAGCCATCAAACCTCTGTCTCGAGAACTGAGCATGCCTTTTCTTGGTCATGGATTCTCTCTTCACCCTGACTGACCATTCTATCCTTCGAACTGACTCCACAAACATGGAAAATCGCTCCTAATTCTCTCAAGCAACAATAGGTGTTGTCAGCTCAGCACTCAGACCTTTCTCAAACTGTCTGATCCACTCATCATCTGTCGTTGCCATGTGAGGACAAAACCTCAGCAGGTCCAAAAACTTGGCTTCATACTTGGTGATGCTCATCGATCCTTGGAGCAAATGCTCAAACTAGTTGATCTTCTCATCCAGATACATCTTGGGGAAGTATTGACTGACGAACTCTTGCCGAAAAACCTCCCAATAGATCACCTCACCAGGCCGCTTCTCCTCCTCGATGGCCCACCAGTGGTCAGCACCACCTTTCAGAAGGTAGACATCGTGCTTAACTTTGTCTACTTCAGGGATGTTGAGGATCCGGAAGGCCTTCTCAAGACATGTCAGCCACAGATCTACATCTGTTGGATCAGCCGTTCCAGCATAATCTGAAGATCCAACTCGGTGAAGCGGCTCAAAGGTCTTCCCAATACCCGACGTTTCATCATAGGGAACATGTGCTCCTGGTGGAGGCACTGGCAACCTTTCCACCATGAGATTCATCGTAGCCATTAACTACCCCATAAGTTGTTGATAGGAAGGGTTTTTAAGAATGGTTGGGTCAAGTTGGGGGACCTCATGCACTCGATCTTCATGTGCCTGCACTCTTACTCCATCAACTGATGCAACATCACTGCTCTCAGAAGCATGTTCTTCATGGTTTCCAGACATCTTTAAGCTTTATCTTCCACTGGGGGCAAAAGGTTATTGTAAGAAAATCTTGAAAACTCACAAGAACAGGCACAACCCTAGTCTTAGATCCCTATAGACTCAGCAAACCTAGAGCTTTGATACCAAAACTTGTTGTGACATCCCGCTATCACACAAACAATGAAATGCCACACGAAAATGTGTAGAACTTCCATAAACCACATATTACCAAAAACACGAGTTAATTACAACTGATTGCAGAAAGCACATAACAAAGAAACTATTACATCCAGATCCTTATCATGCAAGGAAACATGTTATATAAACATAAATAAACCTTGATACGTGTCCACAGCTTATAGGAACCAACTGTCTTGTCAACTCATGAGTTCACCACCTATTTATACATACAGAACAAGCCACGTAAGGCCAACAAAAAGATATAACAAAATACATCAGCTATACATCATAAAACATCGTCAAAACACCTTTGAGGACATGAGAGTATAGGAATGACTCTAGGTCTCTACTACAAAACAACCAAAATAGAAGCATATCCATCTCTTGCCTCCTACTGTTCTTGTTGCTCGGTCGCAACCTCACAACCACCACCACGTATAGCATGATCACCTAAAAAGGTTATAAACCAACGGGGTGAGACACACAGTCCCAGTGAGAAACACAACTCCCCGTCAAAACTATAAAACTTTTGAAAAACTAAAGCAGATAACTGATATCAGCAGACCATAAGAGCAGCATCTTGAATAGAACTTATGTTATTAACAAACTTACCAAACCAAAAACACGATGGTAGGGTTTGGAGCCCACGGCGGCAGCCGAGGTACAGGTCGACCCCCCTCGCAGCATCACCCACCCCGCCATCATCTAGCCTTAACTATGGAGGCCCTGCACCTGGCATGCAGATCGATGAGGAAGATGCACGTATGGAAGATCCCCAGAAGGACACCAATATCAAGTCGTATAGAGACATGGTGATCAATCGCACAAACAAGATCTCGTCTGGCCTACTGCATGTCTCACCAGATCTCCTCCAAACTGAAGACATCCGAGTTGATAAAAGTCGAAGCTTCCCTGCGATCATCGTTAATCCAGATAGGTTGTCGCATCTTCTCGAACCATGGAAACATGCAGTCATCATAAAGGTCATCGGTACCTCCATAGGTTTTCAAGTTCTGATGAATCGTATCGCCGTCATGTGGCAGCTCACCAGTGAATTTCGGGCCATTGATCTTGATATGGGATATTACATCATACAACTTGCCAACAATGACGATTTTGTCTGAGCCATGATGAGAGGCCCATGGATGATTTTTAACCACTATCTCTCTGTCCAGTCCTGGTCGTCGGCGTTCCGACCGTCGGACTCGATCCCTCGAAAACTGGTGGTGTGGGTGAGGATAGCAGACATGCCTATCTATCTATACCAAAACTTGCTACTCGAAAGCATAGGCAACTTGATCAAGCGAACCATAAAGATTGATACAACAACACAGTAGGGTTATCGGGGCAAGTTTTCGCACATCGCCGTCGAGGTCGACACCGGAACCCCCTTGCTCCCGGCCATCTACCGGAACGACGCACAATATAGGCTGGAGTATGAAAACCTTCCCAATCTTTGCATGAAGTGCGACCGCATAGGGCACATCGAAGTTGAGTGCAAGTTTACACCAAAGTTCACTGTTGGTGACCCTACCGCAACTCCATCCACTTCCATAGTGGTCCAACAACCCTACACGGCTGCAATTCATGCCAATATGCCACAAAGAAGACATAATACTACCAAGAAGGGCCAGCCTTGTCCCAAGGAAGACGAAGTCCCAACTGATAGCCCGACAGCAGCAGAAACGAACCCCCAACCTGTGGGCAACAAGGAGGCGGGTGAGTGGGAAATTGTGGTGAGTAAAAGTAAGAAAAAGAATAATAAGAAAGCAGCCATCGGGAGCAACCCACCAGTCGCACCCCCTGCTTCTAAGGACCAGAACGCCGGGACCTCCAAACAACAAACCAACCCATCCAACACTGTCATCACCCTTGTCGATGATGAAGTCTGTGATGGGCGTTCTGCAGCACCTGAAGTCACAGCATCCTTCACCTTCCAGGGGAGCAAAGTCATAGAAACTAGACAATTCCAACCCTCCTTCGACTGGGGTATCACTCCCAATAATGGAGGCATCATTCTTCGAAATCGTAGAGTTATCTACCAAACCATTAGTCCTGGTCGAGATCGAAAGAAAGCAAAATTAGTGCAGATTGTTGAAGACGCTCACACCAAGCAACCTGCGTCTCTTTCCCTATCCTTCCTGGATGAGGAACTTCTAAATAATACCAACAACGACATGTCCATAGAGGACCAGACATCGGGCCTCCTCGCTGCAATCAACTAATTCTAGCTAGTGTTCCACAACTGTGGTGTTCCAAATGACAAACATCATATGTTGGAATGTCCAAGTTGCATGCTCCAAGGACAAAATCAATATGCTCAAAGAATATAAATGAAAATATCGATTACATGTTCTGGTTATCCTTGAACCAAGGTGTAGTGGCACGAAAGCCTCCAATGTCATCAAGAAACTCAGATTTAACTCTTCCCACAAAGTTGAAGCTCTTGGGTTCTCCAGAGGTATATGGCTCCTCAGGGATAGTAATCGTTGTCACCTAGACATCCTTCAATGCCACAGGAAGTATATCCACTACAGAGTGAACAACTCCTGGCTTATCACGTTTGTCTATGCAAGCCCCAATCTGCAAAAATGAGATCATCTCTAGAACCACCTCATATCTCTAACACCATCCCCCTCGGAAGCCTGGGCCATAGTTGGAGACTTCAACACTATGCTCGACATAAGAGAAAAGAATGGGGGCAAGGAATTTGACAGCCGCACTAGCAAAAAATTCCATGCTACTCTTTTAGCTACTGGTCTTGCGGACACCAACCCCTCGGGACACTTCTACACTTTAAAGAAAGGAAGGCTCCGTGAAAAACTCGATAGAGTGGTGGAAAATGTTTGCTGGCTGAATATTGAGCATGGCATGAAGATCCAAGTTCTAACTCACATCTACAACGATCATAATCCCCTTCTCCTCTCTGGAAACAAACTCAAACCATAAGAAAACCCTTATTCTGGACCAAGTCAAGTTGGTCCCTCAACGCAGACTTCCACATCGATCTGCTACCTAGCTGGGATGGCACCCTCTCCTTCTCAGAGGCCCTACCCAAATTTCAGGCCACTACTGTCAAATGGGAAGCAACCCGCCTGAATAAGCACCATAATAAAAAGAACGACATACTGGAGAACCTCAAAAAGTGCTAGGTACGAAGTCAATTGCATTTTAGCCTATCTAATGAACTTAAGGATATATCTTTGTAAGAAGAATATGCTCGAATCCTTCACAGTGAGGAAGCTGATTGGCAGTAGAAAGCTAACATCAACTGGCTTCAACACGGAGATGGCAACAATAGGTTCTTCCAATCCTATGTCAAATCCAGGCATCTCCATAACAGATTCACAGGCATACACAATGACGATGGAGTTTGGATCACTTCGGCGAACAATATCAAAGAACATGTCTGGGATTTCTTCCTAAAACTCTTAACAGCAGCGCCTATCCCCACAAAGGCCTTAGAGCTCATGCCCACTTATCATGGCTCATTTTCCAACACCATCAACCATGAGAAGCAGGTGAGCATCCTGTCCGCGGAGGAGATCAGGTCTATCGTTTTCCAAATGCCTGCTATCAAGGCACCTGGCCCTAACGACATCCACACTGGTTTCATCCAAGATAATTGGAACTGTGTGGGTGATTCCATCGTTCTTTAACCGTAGTAGGCTTTCAGTAGTGGGTGGATAGACCCCACTCTTGTTCAATCTCTCATGGTGCTCATACCTAAGACGGCGTAACCACAGCGCTGCAGTGAGCTCAGACACATTTCGCTTAATAACTATTGTCTAAAGCTGATTTGTAAGATCATTGTAGAAAGATTAAAACCCTATCTGAATGGATGGATCTCAGAGAACCAGTCGATCTTCATTCTGGGCAGGCGCATTGCTGACAACATCCTGCTTTTCGAGGAAGTGATTCATTCTATGAAGACTAAAACGGCGGGCAAGAAATGGGTAAGCATCAAAATTGATCTGTCCAAGGCATTCGATAGAATGCAGTGGCCAGTCATCAAAGATAATTTGATCAGAGTAGGTATCCCATACAAAATGATCTCTATCATCATGCAAATCATTTCCAAAGGGAAAACCTCAATCCTCTGGGAAGGATCACAGCTGGAGGCCTTCGCTCCTAGCCAGGGAGTGCGTCAAGGGGATCCTCTCAGTCCCTACCTCTTCGTCCTATGCATGGAGAGGCTCAGTCAATCTATCCTACATGAAGTCAGCAATGAACGATGGAAGCCTATTTTTCTCTCAAGAGGCAGTGTGCCCCTCTCTCATGTCATGTTCGCTAATGACCTACTGCTCATGGCCGAGGCAACACCATCACAAGCCTCGCTCATCCTAAAGGTGCTCGAAGAGTTCAGCTCCGTCTCTAGATAGGTCCTCTCAATGGAGAAATCGTGGTGCTTCTTCTCCCCTAATACATCCACTAGAGATCGACAAGCTTTCTGTAGAAGGATCGGAATCCCTCAAACTCAAGACCTGGGCAAATATTTGGGGGTCCATGTTCTTCACCACTGACTCAATAAGGCAACGCACTCCAATATTACCACAACCATCAAAGGCAGAATGAATAGCTGGGCTTCCAAATGCTTAACTCTCACAGGCCACATTACTCTTACTAGGAGTACCCTACAATCAATCCCATCCCACACCATCCAATCGGTTAAGTTATCACCCAGCCTCTGTGACGACATCGACAGACACATTCGCTCCTTCATTTGGTCTGGTGGTCGTGATGCTCGCAAGTTGTCTTTGGTAGCTTGGGAGAAACTGACCTTGCCCAAGGCGTTGGGAGGTATAGGACTCAAGAGTTCCAGAGAGCAGAGCGAGGCTCTTATGCTGCAAAATGTATGGCACTTCATCTCAAAGCCTGAAACTCTGTGGGCCAAAGTGATGAAAGACAAGTACATGAAAAAAGCCCTCGTTAGAAAATGCCCTTGTTCATCTGCCTGGGCATTCATAAAACGAAATATGTAGAAGGTTCAAGCAATCAGCCACAAAACTCTCATTTCGAGTCGAAGTACAAATGTTTGGACAGATCGATGGATACACGGCAGATCTGTTATTGACATGGCAGGTCCGCATGTTATTCCCCAAGGTCTGGAAGACCTCACAGTCAATTCTATGGTCCTTCTTGATAACACATGGGACTGGGGCTTTATTGACACCTTCCTACCTGATGAAGCAAAGCAAATTCTTCATTTCTGCAACCCCCCAGATATCAACGGTGGCAAAGACATATGGTTGTGGCCATTTACGAGCTCTGGTGTCTTCTCAGCGGGATCCGCTTACAACTGGATCACTAACCAGGAACCACCACAGCCTTCATAAAAATGGAAGAAGCTCTGGGCCCTTCCTCTTCCTCTCAAGCTCAGAACTTTCGCTTGGCTTCTGTTCTACGGCGCACTACTCACAAATGTCAAACTCTGCAGACGACACATCGCAACATCATGCATATGCCCTCTCTGTAACAATGTGCATGAATCCACCCTTCATTGCCTAAGGGACTGCCCCATCACGAAGGATGTATGGTCTCTTCTTAGCATGCCAAACGAGTTCTTCACAATCCCAGAATGTGAATGACTCACTCTATTGATCTCCTCTACGGTGAGCTCAAAGCAAAGAACAACCCACTGTGTCGGCTGCTGGATGCTATGGAAGAACCGCAATGATATCATTCATGGAGGCTTGGGTAGGCCAGCCATGTGCTCACCAAATCCATCCAAGAACACACCAATTCCATTCTAGGGCTACAACCTTGACTGTACTGCACTAGAAATCTTGCTCCGCGGCCGATTCACCCACTGCCTGACTGTCAGGCACTCGTGTTTGTAGATGCAGCCTACCAGACCCATTCTAGGAAGTCGGGCATCGGGATTCATGTGGTTGACAGAATAGGAAGATGCACCTTGGGATTGGGTCATCATGGGTACGCATCATCTACTCAGGAAGCGGAAGCTAACAGGATTCTAATGGCAGCAGAGTTGTGCCAAGTCAAAGGCTGGTCATCGCCCATTATCTTCTCAGACGTCTCCATGGTGATCAAAACGCTGCAAAAGAAGGACTGGCCTTCTAGCAACCTCATTCCTCACTGGAGAAGATATGCCTCCCTTTTGCTGGCTTGCCCCAACATGAAACTGCAACACATACCCCACAGCCACAACTCCGTAGCTGACGGCATCTCAAAACACACCCTATACTCTTTTTCTGCACATCATTTCTTTAATATTAAGCCCCCTTGGCTCTCCAAGGATGTAAATATCTCGCTTTCTCAATTTTGGCCCGAAGTAGAGCAAGGGATGAATAAATAAACTCTACAGTTATCCAAAAAACAACTTACCAAGATATCCAGGAGGCATATAACCACGTATTCTTTATGGAACATGATTGACAAGATAAGCTTTATAAGAACTTATCACAAAACATAAGGAATGTACAAATAACTATAAGGGATAATTAGATCAACTATACAAGCAAGGCCTCAATCAATGTTCTATGTTTTGCCCTAAATAGTATATACTATTTGGTTGGATTACATATTGTCATGCCCTGAGGAAGTGAGCCGTACCGCTCAAATCCAACCATCGGTTACGAAGCCCAAACCGGTGCCATACGAGGTTAATGGAAGAGTCGGACTCCACGACCTTACCACCTCGTGGTCAGTGCATGAGTGCTTAACAAGCAGGACCGCAGTCTCATGCTTAGGTGGTTGCAGCCACATAGGGTTAGGCTACCCTCTTCCTAGCCCACCTTGGTACATGTATCAGTGGTTGTGATCCGAGCTACGGGCCTGTTCACCGTACTCCATAATCATTTAGCCATGGGCCTATTCACCATGATCTTATCACACATCTTAAACTATGGGCCTGTTCACCGTGCTCTTCCATATTGAGCCACGGGCCTGAAGCTGCTTTCTACAGTCTACAACCGAAGTTGCACTCTAATCCTCCTATTATCAGCTAGGAGAAACCCCACATATTCAACAATATGCGCTCCAAGTTAACCCACTAGAGAACCTATTTCACCATCACCAACTATTGATGATGATGGATACATCCATTGCTCAGTGGCTATCTTTTGCCTAAATTTATTTTTTAAAAAGAATACAAAAAAAATTATTAGTGTAGAGTTAGTCAAGAAGTGATCAATGTCTAGAATTAGAAAACAATCAAGAACTTGTGACCAGGGCAAACTACATGATATGTTCCACTATAATTAATTAGTATATTTTAGGTGGATTGTTGAGGCAAGCAAGTTGTAAAACATAAACAACATTGAGTTTCATTATTACCATGGGATCTCAATCCCTCATCACAGAATGCCACTACCTCTTAAGGCTTACATCATCACCATGGAATAGAAATCCCTTATCTCAACATCAGAGGATAACACCTCAACTAGGCACTCAGCCTTTATCAGGTGAACAGACCTTTTCACATCGTATGGGTGATACATGTTATCCCATAAATCAAGGATTATCATTATTCTGTGTTATTCAAACACATATACCTCATAGCTCTTATCTGCCTATGAATTCACTTGATTCACCTGTATGGTTAGTATGCATATCAAGAGAGATAACTGAATCACCAAACATAGATCTTTATGATTATCATGCTATTAGGGTTGAAAGTACATGATTGGATCAACATCCATGATTATACTTACATGAAGCACAAAGTTGTAACAAATTACATTATTGTAATCAAACCACAAGCATCCACTATACATGTATCTTATGAACATAAACATGTATCTTATTATCTTACTTAGCACCAACTTTAGGTATCAACATATCATTGATTACAACCTATCATTCATAAGGCATCATCAACAGAGGTGCATTTATAAGATAACGACTCACCAAAACTAGGGTTCTGAGCTAGGTACAAGCCTCACCAAAGGTATCGTCTACCCTCACTATAGGTGTGACGGGTAGCGCATCCCTCACCCAAAGGGGTATCAGGAAGGATCACATCCCTTACCAAAATCCTATTGGCTAGGGGACTTAGCCAACCATATCGGCCAACCAAGAAGTGCATCCATGAACAAGGGATATCAGGCAACCAGACCTTATGTGTGTTGTGTGACCTGATCCAAGAGTTGTGTCTTACAACTAAGGAGCAAGGGGGAGTATCGTGCAACTGGGTCCAGAAGTGTATTGTGCACCCAAGAGCAAAGATGGTAATGAGCATCCAAGAACAAAGATGCATCAGGCAGCACCAAGGTCTTGTCGTCCACAACTATATCGTCGAAGGCTATGATGCCCAAGGTCACCACTATATCGGCCAACAAGCATAAAACTAACAAATGACACCATGGTGCCAAAGAAGGCTATCATTCAACCAAGATGAGCACTACATATCAGTCACCACTAAGGCATCTATCTAGGGTTTCACCACCCAAGCACCATATCGGGCAACATCAAAACCAACCCATGTCGCCCAAGGCACAAAATAGAGACGTCTACCAAGCAACATGTCAGTCAAAGGGACATTTAGGGTTCAACACTCCCAAAACCTTGTTGGGTAACAAGGCATGTCACCCAACAACACTAACATGGTGAAGGGGTCATATCGGGCAACAAGGTCAACAAAACCCAACTTATCATATCGCCCAAGACAAAACCCTAGAAGAGGGGTATCGTGCAAAGCACCATAAAAGGGTATCGTGCAAGGCACAAGGACCATATCGGTTTGGTCATCATCAACCTCAAGATCACCATCATCAAACCCTAATAGATCAAGAGAGTTGGCTCACATCTCAACAACCAAGAGAGAGGGGTTTTGAACAATCTCCAACACATATCGGGCAACAAGGTGGGTCATCCCCCTATCGGTCAAGATTCCAACCAAGGCTCACCTCTAAAATCCATGGTGAGAGAAGGGTGTTTCCCAAGCAACTAGAGCACTATCAACAACTAAGAGAGAGGGGTTTTGCCTACACTATTAGAGCTCGAACTCACTTCTCAAAACCAAATGGGAGACAGAGGGGTTTTTCCCAAGGAACCCTAAACTCAAGGTTCGGCCACAAGGTCAAAGAACACATCAACAACATAACCACTATATATAACAAGATAAAAGGGTACATACTAGGGAAATAAACATATATAACAAGATGCATGGCTGATCAAGGTGACATATAAACATGCAATGTGAAAAAGGAAGTAGTATATCTAGGGTTAGGAGTTATGTAACCCACCTTAAGCAAGCTCCTAGCACCAAGATTCCAAGCTCCAAGCACCACCTTTGGCCACCTCAAGAAGAAAAGTAAATCTCATAACCACCATGGTCGAAGAACAAGCAAGAAGGAGAAGAAGGTGCTAAGGAAAGAGGGGGATATGCTTACCACAAGAAGAGAAGCAAGGCGCACTCTAGGGTTCGGCCACCACTAGAGGAAGAAGAAGACTCCACCAAGGAGATCGGCCACCAAGCTCTACCAAGGAGAGGTATCGTCCACCAAGGAATAAGGGAAGAAACTAAGGAACTAAAGGGATCCCAAGCAAGAGAAAGGAGAGACATATATAGAAGAGGGTGAAGGGGAGACTAAGGCAAGGTGTCACCCAACCTAGGGACACTTGTCCATGGGGCAAAACCACCTACTATTTTGCCACCTCCACATGTCCAAAGCTTTTGCCACATGCAAGCAAAAAGCACCAAGTGTCCACAAGGAGGGTGACACAAACGATGCTAGGTCAAAGGAGGTCACTTGGATGATACACCTCATGGGAGAAACACCACTTGCCCGATACAACCTCCTGACCGATACACCATGGCTGACACATGGCATCAAGCTCACTCTTGCCCGATACAAGGCCCAACAAAGCTAGGCCAAGCCCAAACAAGGCAAAACATAGCCCAAAGCTACTCAAACAACAAGCCCAACCCATCCTCTCAACCCTAAAGGATGCAAGGAGAGAGAGAAACATCTCTCAAGGCATCAAACTTGCACATCAACCCTAAAACTTGGGTTATTTGCAAGTTGCACCTCCAACTCTCAACAAAGAACAAACAAACCCTAATCACCATTTGAGGTGATTAGCAAGCAACTAAACACAAGGTTTAGGCAAAGCAAATAGGGTAAGCCCAAAATGAAGGTTAGGGTCCTTACAGGTATTGGGACACCCCACCATCACACAGACAGTAAGGTGACACGCAAAAATGCGCGGAACTTCCATAAACCACATATTACCAAAAACACAGGTTAATTAAAACCATTTGCGGAAAAACATATAAATAAGAACTATTATATTCAGATCCCCTTCCTATAAGGTAACACGTTATATGAATGTATGCAAGCCTTAATATAAGTTCACAGCTTACATAAACCAGATGTCTTTCCAGCACATGAGTTCATCACCTATTTATAAGTACATAACAAGCCACATAAGGCCAACATCATGATGAACAAAAGTACAATAGCTACACATCATGAAACATCATCAAAACACCCCCATGGACCTGAGAGCATAGGGATGACTCTAGAACTCTACTACAAAACACCAAAACATACACCATGTCCATCTCTTGCCTTCTACTGCTCATCTTCTTACTGCTCATCCACAACCTCGTGACCACCACATCTAGCATGATCACCTAAAAAGGGTGTAAACCAGCGGGGTGAGACACACAGTCCCAACGAGAAACATAACTCCCCGCCGAAACTATAAAACTCCAGAAATCTTAAAGTAAAAAAAGCAGATAACTGATATATGTAGATTATATGATTGGCATACTGAGTAGAACTTACTATATCATCCATCTTACCAAGATCATGGGAGGCAAATAACCTAATTTTCTTTTATGGAACATGATTGACAAGATAAGATTTATAAGATCTTACCACAAAACATAAGGAATGTATAGGTAACTACAGGGTATAACAAGATCAACTACACAAGCAAGGCTTCAACCAATGTTCTGTATTTTGTAATAAGAAATAAACACTATTCGACTGAATTACATATTATTATTATGCCCTAAGGAAGTGAGTCATACTGCTCAGATCCAACCGACGGCTGCGAAGCCCGGAGCAGGTGCCATACAAGGTCAACGGAAGAGCAAGACTCCACGACCTCACCACCTCATGGTCAGTGCACGAGAACCAAAGCAGGACCGTAGTCTCATGCCTAAGTGGCCTCAACCACCGGGTCAGCTCTACAAGCTACCCATAACCCTAGCCCGCCTTGGTACATGTCTCGACACTAGTAAACCTTGAGCCATGGGCCTATTCACCGTGCTCTGATCCATGAACACATTCATGCTCTATCACATATCCTGAGCCATGGGCCTGTTCACCATGCTACATATATCCTGAGTCTGCAACCGCAGTTGCACTCAAAACCTCCTATTTTCCGACTAGGAGAAACCCACACATATTCAATAATATGCGCTTCCAGGTTAACCCGCAGGAGAACCTGTTTCACCATCACTAGGTACTAACAATGATGGATATATGACCAGGGCAAACTACATGTTCAGTTCCACTGTAATTAATAAGTATATTTTAAGTGGATTGTTGAGGCAACCGAGTTGTAAGACATACAAGCAGTGAGTTATATTATTACTATCATAATCACATCATCCTAGGTTCTAAATCCCTTATTAAAGAAAACCACTGCCTCTTAAGGCATCATCACCATCTTACATCACCACTGGGGATAAGAATCCCTATCTCATCAACAAGAGATAACACCTCACTAGGCACTCAGCTTTTATCAGGTCATCAGACCTATCTTACCGCACTGGTGATACATATATATCTCATCAACAAGAGTTATCATCATGATACAGTGTCATTCAAACACATGTGCCTCATAGCTCTTACCTGGCTATGAATTCATCTTGTAACCTGCATGGTTAGTATAAAAGAGCCATCTTTAAAATCACTAGGCATACAGCTCCACTATTTATCATGTCGTCAGGTTCTATTATATCAATTGCATTACTTATTATCAACATATGGGCATCTACTTATGCTTTCATATATATAAGATATCATCATTCTATCTTTATTTGACATTACTTTAAAGCATCCAACAAGTCATTAGTTTACAAACCATTATCCATTTTCCATTGTCAACAAAGATGTGACTATAAGATAAAGAACCATAAACTAGGTTTTCCGGGTTAGACCTATCCATCACCAAAGATGCCCGCTACCCTCACTAGAAGTGTGATGGGTAGGGCACCCCTCACTACAGATCGTATCGGGCAAGGACATACCCTCACCTAAAGTTAAACGGCTAGGTTTTCAAATCCTAAAGCACATGTTACCATGATGGCCAACCAAACTGCACTCTAACGTGCTCTAAAGAGCAGCTAACACAGAGGTGTATCATGCAGCTAAAACTAGAGGAGTGTGTGTCGTGGACAAGGGACAACCTCCATCGATCAAGACACTCTATCTCCCACAACATCAAACCATATCATCCGTGAGCATGGTAGCATCATATCATCCAACCCTTAAAGGCACCTATTAGTGTTTCACCATACAAACACCATAACGGGCACCAAGCCACCAAGGCTCATCTCCACTTCGTCATATCGGACAGGACCAAACTCACGGCAAGGGGGTATCGGGCAACCTCTCCCCAGAGGGTATCGTGTAGAGTACTAAGTCTAAGGTGTATCACCCAAGCTCACTACCTAGGTTAAGAGGGCCATATCGAACACCAAATCAACAACACAACTTGATGTATCGACAAAGAGTTAAACCCTAGACAAAGAGGTGTCGGGCAGCACTACTAAAGAGCATGTCGTGCAAAGCATGAAGCATAGCCCGATAGGGTCTTCATCAACCTCAAGATCACCATCTTCACAACCCTAAAAGATCAAAGGGATTGAATCACCTCTCAACAACCAAGAGAGAGGGGTTTTACTTAATCCTTTATCACAAATTGGGCATCAAGATGGATCACCACCACATTTAGGTCAACACTCCACCTAGGCTCACCTATCAAATCCATGGTGACAGAAGGGGTGAGGTCGTGGAGTCTTTCTCTTCCATTGACCTTGTATAGACTCACCTCTCAACATCTAAGAGAGAGGGGTGTTGTCTATAACACTAGGCCTCAAACTCACTTCTCATGACCAAGGAGAGAAAGGGGTATTGCCACCAAAGGAAACCCTCAACTATGGGTTCGGCCAACTAGATCGAAAGGTACATCCTCATCATATCCAAAAGAGAAAACAAAATCACATATGCTTGAAGTATATTCAACAAGTTGCATGGCCTAAAATGATCATACATGAACATACAACAAAAGAGAAGGTAGTATAGTTAGGGCTAGAAGTTATGTAACCCTCCTTAAGCAAGCTCCTCAAGCTCCAAAGATCCAAGCTCTAAGCTTCTAGCTCCAAAGCACACCACTTTCGACCACCTCAAGAAAAGGAACAAAGATCATAACAACTATGGCCGAAGAGTAGGCAAGATGGAGAAGAAGGTGCTGAGGAGAGAGGGAAGATGCTTACCAACGAAGCAAGGTCCACCTAGGGTTCATCCACCAAGCTAGAGGAAGAAGAAGAGATCTCCACCAAGGGGGATCGACCACCAAGCACACCAAAGAAAGGTGTGTCATGCACCAAAGAAGAGAAGAGAAACAAGGAGCTAAAAGGGATCCCAAGGAAGTGAAAGGGAAGATATATATAGAAAAGGATAAAAGGTGAACCAAGGCAAGGTGTCATCTTACTTAGGGACACTTGTCTAACATCTTGCCATCTTGCAAACCACATGCAACATGTTATGCCACCACTCATCAAGAGATCGGCCACATGTCCAAGGTATGGTGACACAATCAAAGCAAGGAGGTCAAAGGGGTCAAAGGCCGACACACACACCACCACCTTGGCCGACACCCCTATGGCCGACACAAGGTGCACCTGCCTGATACAAAGCTCATCAAGGCCAGGGAAGGCCCAAACAAGGTGAAACAAAGCCCAACAAAGTTCTACAAGGCCCAAGGCAACTCAGCAAATGAGCCCAACCCTTCCTCTCAACTCTAGAGGGAGCAAAGAGAGAGAAGAGCATCTATCAAGGTGACAAACTTGCTCATCAACCTTAAACTTAGTTTATTTGCATGTTGCACCTCCAACCCTCAACAAAGCACAAGCAAACCCTAATTGCCACTAAAGGTGTTTAGCAAGCAACTAAACACAAAGTTTAGGCAAAGCAAACAGAATAAGCCCAAAATGAAGGTTAGGGTCCTTACAAGCCATAAACCTATACAAAGGGATTTCACCTCCAAAATCCGAAGAGAAAAGTGAGGGATACTTCCTCCTCATCTCATCCTCAAGCTCCCACGTGGCTTCCTCAATGCCACGATGATGCCAAAGAACCTTCACAAGAACCAGGTCTTTCCTCTTCAACTTCTTCACTCTTTTATCAAGGATCATCACTGAACCTTCCTCATAGGTTACATCTTCATCAAGCTCAACCTCAACTGGATGTATCACTGTTCTCGTGTCTGGATGACTTTTCTTTAGCATGTTGACATGGAACATTGAATGTAACATGCGCAACTCTGGCAACAGTTCTAACTTGTAAGCTACCTTGCCAACACTTTCTATCACCAGATATGGCCCCATATATCTGGGTGCCAACTTTCCTTTCTAGCCAAACCTTAGCATGCCTTTCCACGATGAGTCATTGAGATACACTTTGTCTCCCACCTGGAATTCTAAAGGTTGTCGGCTATTATCTGCATATGACTTATGTATGTCCTGTGCTGCTTTCAACTTTTGTTGTATTACTCTGATCTTCTCTATTGTCTATTTCACTAACTTAGGACACAAAAGATGATACTCACCAGACTCATACCAACATAGAGGAGATCTGCACTTCCTGCCATATAGAGCCTCATAAGGAGCCATGTTGATGCTCCGCTGGTAACTATTTTTATAGGTGAACTCTATCAATCTGAGATGCACGTCCCAACTGCCTAGGAACTGCAAAACACAAGCTCGGAGAAGATCATCCAAAGTCTGAATAGTCCTTTCAGACTGCCCATCTGTCTACGGGTGGAAAGCGGTGTTGAACCTCAACTATGTTCCCAACACTTTGTACAACTGTTCCTAGAAACGACTCATGAACTGAGGACCTCTGTCGGAAACTATCATTGTTGGTACACCGTGTAAACGCATTATCTCATCTACATACACCTGAGCAAGCTTCTCTGTTGTATATGTTGTTTTTACATGTATGAAATGGGTAGACTTCGTCAATCTGTCCACTATCACCCAAATGGAATCATGATTCTTAGCTGTCCTTGGCAAACCAACTACGAAATCCATGGTTATATGATCCCATTTCCACTGCGGTATCAGCATGGGTTGCAATGTACATGCCGGCTTCTGATGCTCAGCCTTAACTTGCTGGCATACCGCACACCTAGCCACAAACTTGGCTACCAATACAGATCCTTCAGATTGTGATACATCTTGGAGACTCCTAGATGCATAGCATACATCGATGTGTTTTCTTCCTCAAGCACTGGATTTCTCAGATCATCAACATCAGGGACCACCATCCAATTATGATAACAAACTAGTCCATTTTCAGACTCATGGAACCCATCACGCTTTTTGCTGATGAACTCTGATCTGATCAACAGAACTGAATCATTTGTCTGTTGTGCATCTTTGATCTACTCCCTCAACGTAGGCTTGACTTGCATTTGTGCCAACAAACCTACCAACAAAGAAACATCCATCGGCACATTCATCTTCCGCAAGGAAATAAACATATCCCGCCTACGGCATTCTAAAAAACTCAACTGTGCTTTCTTCATCGAGCGAGAAGAAGGAGACTTTCTGCTAAGCGCATCATCTACTATGTTCGCCTTACCAGGATGATACTTGATGGTGCAGTCATAATCATTAATCAGCTCCAACCAGCGATGTTGTCACATGTTCAACTCACTCTGCGAGAAGATGTACTTTAGATTCTTATGATCTATAAAGATCTGACACACTTCCCCATAAAGATAGTGTCTCCAAATCTTTAACGCATGGACCACTACTGCCAGCTCCAAATCATGTGTCGGATAGTTCTCCTCATGTCTCTTAAGCTATCACGAAGCAAATGAAACCACACGGTCTTCTTGCATCAACACGCAACCTAAGCCTTTCTTAGAAGCATAACAGAAAACAACAAAGCCCTTCCCAGGCTCTAGCAGCACCAACACTGGAGCACTAGTCAGCTTCTCCTTCAAGATTTGGAAAGCTTGCAGACAACGATCATCCCAGACAAAAGTTACATCCTTCCTGGTCAACTTTGTCAATGTCAACACGATCATACTGAAATCCTTTATAAACCTTCAGTAGTATCCTGCTAGACCTAGAAAACTACGAAATTCCATTGGCGTCTTTGGTTGTTCCCAATCTACCACTGACTCCACCTTCTTGGGATCCACTCTAACTCCTTCAGCATATATCACATGGCCCAAGAAAGTCACTTCCTTCAACCAGAACTCACACTTACTGAACTTGGCATACAAGTGATGTTGGCGAATAAGAGTCAACACTTGTCGAAGATGTTGTTCATGCTCTTGACTATCCCGGCTATAGATCAAAATTTCATCTATAAAAACTACAACAAACTAATCTATAAATGGGTGGAACACCCTATTCATCAAATCCATGAATGCAGCAGGCACGTTGGTTAGCCCAAACGGCATAACAACAAACTCAAAGTGACCATACCTAGTCCTAAATGCTTTTTTTTTAATTAAGCCAGAGGGATCTTTTATTCATCCCACCCCCCTCTTGTGGGCAAAAACATCCAAACATTACATCTCCTACTTATAAAATGCAGGTAAAGCCCAATCAAAAACCCACAAAAAGACCAACCAACAAACAGCCTGCATCACTCAAATCACAAGGTCAACTCACCTTCTTCCTTAGCAGATGCACATAAGGAGTATTCCTTTTCTCCAGTATAGCCATCCCACGAATACGTCTAGGCACTCTGTTGATGTCAGTGATAATTGACATGTACGAGTGTTCTCTTCCCCAAAGACCAATAGCTCTAGGGATCGCATTAGCAGCTCTATGAATAAGCGATCTAGTGATATAACGTCTCTTCATCTCCGATCTCAGTTCCTTAACTCGAGATCTGATCCTCCAAGGCTCCTTGCCATCGTTCCAAAGAATTTTAAAAACCTCCTCATTATCTATCTCAAAGGACGAGACTCTCAACATGAGGTCATTTGCAATCTTCAACCCAACAATGCATGCTTGTATATAAGCATCAATATACTCCATGTCAGTAATCCAAGCAAAAAACATAGAACATATGTCCGCATTATGGTTCCTCACAATACCTGCAGCCCATCTTCTCTTATGACCATCAGTGCAAACGTCAAAACCAACCGTTAAGTTCATCTTAAGATTGAATAAGTCGGGCTTTACCCATCTGAGCAGCTGTATTTCTCTCAACTCAATCTTTGGTTCTTGAATACCCGCTATACGAAGCCTCTCATAGTCATTATCTCGATTGATCACAGGGAAGTGTCTATGATTCATCTTGTTGTTGATATAATTGATAATCCACTTCCATTCAAAATCAATGTCCCGGAGCTTGCTGTCATATCTAGCAGAGCATCTGTATCTCCAAATACTAAGAGGAACCTGCAGAGCAATATGTCCAGCTATCCAATCATCAAAACGATTGGAAAGGCCCATAAAAGCCATCTTAATCAACGAGTTCATGCCTACCGGCGCTTCCCTGCCCGTCATCTCAGTGAATTTAGAGCACAGCTTCCTAGACGTCTGACCATTGAAGAACAAATGGATCGTCTCCTCCTCTTGTGGGCTCAAACAACAATTACAATAAGAGGCAAGAGAAATGCAACAACTACCCTTGATGTTGTCATCTGTGGGTGTAGCTTTCCTCACAATCTTCCACAGTAAAGCACTAGCCTTAGGTGAATCGAGCTTCCAAATCTTACCCAGCTCAGTCATATCGACCGTGATAGGAGGTCTTAGGATCTTCTTAGCAGATTTAAGCGAGAAAGAACCGTTCTTTGTAGGGCCCCAGATGATGTTGTCATCGGAATCGGTTATCCAAGCACCTGAGCTTCTTATAAACTTCATGCCTTGCTCGTTAACTACTTGACTAATGGATTGCCAATCCCACCCATTCTCACTGCTCCAGAAATCTTTGACACGAAAAGGAAGACGTATATCACTGGAAAAAATAGCATAATCTGTACGGCGAACATCACACCAATTTGCATCCCAGAACGCAACGTCTCCTCTACCAATCGACCATCTACAGTGAGGATACACCTTAGGGAACATACTCCAAATCCTATTCCAGAAAGGTGACGGGGTACTAATTATCTTGAGGTCGTGCGGGTATAAGGCTGATCTGCCGATCTGAGTATTAGCATATTTCTGTCTACAGAAGTCCGACCAAAGAGTTCCACCATTAACCAACTCCCAGCAATCCTTGGCCGTGAAGGAATCATTAATCAATCTCAGAGAAACAATATCAAGACCTCCTTCTTCTCTAGGCATAGCAATCTTCTTCCACCCAACCCACGCCCTTCTCTCCTTATTAGTTCTGTCAGCCCATAGGAACCTAGTCCTAAATGCTGACTTTGGTATGTCATTTGCCTTAATCCTCAATTGATGATATCCAGACCATAGATCGATCTTTGAGAACACTGCATCGCCACACAACTGATCAAACAGATCGTCTATCCTTGGCAATGGGTACTTGTTCTTGATCGTGACTGTAAGGCTCAGGCCCACTTCCCTAGGCTCTAGTAGAGTTTTAGGAATGACGACTGGCCCCATAGACCACCACTAGCCTTAACTGCACACTTTATCCTCACTCACGTGCAAGTCGGGGTCAACTTCCTGACTGGTCACCCATCCTAGTACTACTCCAAGCTGAGCATGCTTAACTATGGAGTTCTTTAGTGATGGGCTCCTGGAAAAGGAGGTTCACCTTGGTGATATGGGTAGTCCAATCATTCCTTTTAAGAGTGTTTTATCTGAGGCCTCAAATCTTGGGATGTTACAATCTCCCCCACTTAGACTCTTGACGTCCTCATCAAGGCTCAAGTATAAGGCCTCGTAATCTCTTCCCCATTTCAATACAGACCCACAATGGCCCATGGACACCCAGCTCCTGATCAAAAAATACTAGCATAAGGGTGGCTACGTCAACCATGGACGACCCTTTCCCACATGCCTGGACCGCACGGCTCAAGACTGGCATGTCATGGCCATGTGGGCCCCACCTAGTTGAGGGGAATTGGCTCTGATACCATTTGTAAGGCTCAGGCCCACTTCCCTAGGCTCTAGTAGAGTTTTAAGAATGATGACTGGCCCCACAGACCACCACTAGCCTTAACTGCGTGCTTTATCCTCACTCACGTGCAAGCTGGGGTCAACTTCCCGACTGGTCACCCATCCTAGTACTACTCCAGGATGAGCATGCTTAACTATGGAGTTCTTTAGTGATGGGCTCCTGGAAAAGGAGGTGCACCTTGGTGATATGGGTAGTCCAATCATTCTTTTAAGAGTGTTTTATCTGAGGCCTCAAATCTTGGGATGTTATAGAGACTTTGTTCAACTATCGATAATCTATACTCAAACGCATCGATCCATCCTTATTCTTTACGAACAGGACTCCAGCACCCCATGTGCTCGGCCTGATGAAACCCTTATCCAACAACTCCTGTAACTACTTCTTTAGCTCTGCCATCTCGACTGGAGCCATCTTGTACGTTGTCTGGCCAACTGGTTGTGTTCTTGGTACTAGATTGATCTCAAAATCAATCTCTCGAGGTGGGGGAACACTGAGGAACTCATCAGGAAACACATCTATAAACTCTCAGACAACTAACACCTCCTCAAGGTTAGGACCTTTCACCTTGGTGTCCACAACGTGAGCTAAAAATGCCTTACAACCTTGCCGCAACATCTTTTCTGCCACCATAGCTGACACCAAACATGTCAGAAGAATCTTCCTATCTCCTTGGAAGATCCACTTCTTTCCATCATCATCAAACACTGCCTGCTTGGAACCACAGTCCAACACAACCTTATACTTCTCTAAGGTATCCATCCCAAGGATCACATCGAATCCATGCATATCAAGTGGTATAAGGTCCACTTGTATATTGTGTCCTAAAAAAGATAGAACACAGGATGGACACTCTTCTCAAAGCATCAAGGAACCATCAAAAGGGGTTTCTAACAACAGGCTATCTTTCTTACAATTAATAGGTAAAAGACAGTTTTCAAGCATAGTTCGTGCGATAAAAGAGTATGTAGCACTTGGGTCAACCAGAACAGATATAAAGCAAGAAGAAGACAAATCAAAATGAAATAACTCCATTTGACATGTCACCACTCGTGGGTTGACTATCGCCTCCGGCTGACTCATAGCATAGAATCGATCTGTTGCTTGTTGTCACCCTCATCATCTGCTCCCTTGAGAAGACGATCCTACTTGCGATGATTTACTGCATCCTCGCCCTCTGCTACTACTGTGTTGTTGTCTATCTGACCCTTGCTGATTCTGCCTAGGCTGTTGTGTCACTTCAACATCTCTCCTTGGGCAATTTAACTTGAAATGCCTCGTCTGTCCACAGATATAGCATGCCCTGTCCTCGAACTGCAGACTAGATGGCCCTGTCACTGCCACTGAAGATGTACTATGTGCCTTCGACGGTGAAGAATCATATCCTCTTCCCTTACTCGGGGACCACTGTGATGGTGCATTGGAACCTCTTAACCCAGAAGGTACTGAAAACATTGGCTTCTTGAAGCCATCAAACCTCTGCCTCTGAACTAAGCAGGACTTTTCTTAGATGTGGTCTCTCTCTTTTCCTTGATAGACTGTTTGATCCTTCGGACAGACTCCACAAACATGGCAAACCACTCCTGATTCTCCAACGTAGAAGCAGGTGTCGTCAGCTTAGAACTCAGACCTTTCTCAAACTGTCTGATTCGCTCATCATCTTTCACTGCCATGTGAGGACAGAACCTCAGCAGGTCCATAAACTTGGCTTCGTACTCGGTGATGCTCATCAATCCCTGGCGCAGATGCTCAAGCTAGTTGATCTTCTCATCTAGATATGTCTTTGGAAAGTATCTGCTGAAGAACTCTCTCCAGAAAACCTCCCAACCGATCACCTCACTGGGTCACTTCTCCACCTCGATGGCCCACCAGTGGCCAGCACTACCTTTCAGAAAGTAGACAACATGCTTGACTTTGTCTGCTTCGGGGATTTCAAGGATCCAGAAGGCCTTCTCAAGATCTGTCAGCCACATATCTGCATCCGTTGGATCAGCCATTCTAGTATAATCCCAAGGTTCGACTCGGCGAAACCGCTCAAAGGTATTCCCAATACCTGATGTTTCACCATGGGGAGCTTGTGCCCTTGGAAGAGGCACTAGCAATCTCTCTACCATGAGATTCATCGTAGCCATCAACAGCCCCATAAGCTACTGGTAGGTAGGGTTTTTAAGAATGGTTGGGTCAAGTTGGGGGACCTCAGGCATCCGATCTTCATGTGCTTGCACTGTAGCTCCATCAACTGATGCAACCTCTTAGCTCTCGGCAGCATATTCTTCATGGTTCCCAGACATCTTTGAGCTTTTTCTTTTGCTGAGGGAAGAAGATTATTGTAAGAAGATCTAGAAATCTCACAAGAACAGACACAACCTAGTCCTAGATCCCTATAGACTCAGCGAACCTAGGGCTCTGATACCAAACTAACTGGGACACCCCGCCATCACACAGACAACAAGGTGACACACAATAACGTGCGGAACTTCCATAAACCACATATTACCAAAAACATAGGTTAACTTAAAACCATTTATGGAAAAACATATAAAAGAGAACTATTATATTTAGATCCCCTTCCTGCAAGGTAACACATTATATGAACGTACGCAAGCCTTAATATAAGTTCATAGCTTACAGAAACCAGTTCTCTTGCCAGCACATGAGTTCATCACCTATTTATAAGTACATAACAAGCCACATAAGGCCAATAGTAGGATGAACAAGAGTACAATAGCTATACATCGTGAAACATCGTCAAAACACCCCCATTGATCTGAGAGTACATGGATGACTCTAAAACTCTACTACAAAACACCAAAACATGTAGCCTATCCATCTCTTGCCTTCTACTGCTCTTCTTCTTGCTGCTCAACCACAACCTCGCGACCACCACATCTAGCACGATCACCTAAAAAGGGTGTAAACTAGTGGGGTGAGACACAAAGTCCCAGCGAGAAACATAACTCCCCGCCGAAACTATAAATATCCAGAAAGCTTAAAGCAAGAAAAGCAGATAACTAATATACACAGATTATATGAGTGACATACTGAGCAGAACATACTATATCATCAATCTTACCAAGATCATGGGAGGCATATAACCTAATTTTCTTTTATGGAACATGATTGACAAGATAAGATTTATAAGATCTTATCACAAAACATAAGGAATGTATAGGTAACTATAGGGTATAATAAGATCAACTACACAAGCAAGGCCTCAACCAATGTTCTGTATTTTTTACTAAGAAATAAACACTATTCGGCTAAATTACGTATTATTATTATGCCCTGAGAAAGTGAGATGTACCGCTCAGATCCAGCTGACGAATGCAAAGCCCGAAGCCGGTGCCATACAAGGTCAATGGAAGATCCGGACTCCATGACCTCACCACCTCATGGTCAGTGCACGAGAACCAAAGCAGGACCGCAGTCTCATGATTAAGTGGCCTCAGCCACCGGGTCATCTCCGCAAGCTACCCATAACCCTAGCCCACCTTGGTACAGGTCTCGGCGCTAGTAAACCTTGAGCCACGGGCCTATTCACCATGCTCTGAGCCATGAATACATTCATGCTCTATCACATATCCTAAGCCATGGGCCTGCTCACCATGCTCCATATATCCTTAGTCTGCAACTACAGTTGCACTCAAAACCTCCTATTTTCTGGCTAGGAGAAACCCACACATATTCAATAATATGCACTTCTAGGTTAACTCACAGGAGAACCTGTTTCACCATCACCAGCTACTGACGATGATGGATCTATGGCCAGTGGAAACTACATGTTCAGTTCCACTGTAATTAATTAGTATATTTTAAGTGGATTGTTGAGGCAACTGAGTTGTAAAACATACAAGTAGTGAGTTATATTATTACTGTCATCATCACATCGTCCTGGGATCTCAATCCCTTATTACAGAAAACCACAGCCTCTTAAGGCATCATCACCATCTTACATCACCACTCGGGATAAGAATCCCTATCTCATCAACAAGAGGATAACACCTCACTAGGCACTCAGCCTTTATCTGGTCCTCAGACCTATCTTACCGCACTGGTGATACATATATATCTCATCAACAAGAGTTACCATCATGATACAGTGTCATTCAAACACATGTGCCTCATAGATCTTACCTGGCAATGAATTAATCTTGTAACCTGCATGGTTAGTATAAAAGAGACATCTTTAAAATCACTAGGCATACAGCTCCACTGTTTATCATGTCGTCGGGTTCTATTATATCAATTACATTACTTATTATCAACATGTGGGCATCTACTTATGCTTTCATATACATAAGCTATCATCATTCTATCTTTATTTGACATTACTTTAATGCATCCAAAAAGTCATTGGTTTACAAACCATTATCCATTTTGCATTGTCAACAAAGATGTGACTATAGGATAAAGAACCATAAACTAGGTTTTCCGGGTTAGACCTATCCCTCACCAAAGATGCCCTCTACCCTCACTAGAAGTGTGATGGGTAGGGCGCCCCTCACTACAGATGGTATCGGGCAAGGTCATACCCTCACCGAAAGTTAAACGGCTAGGGTTTCAAACCCTAAAGAAGATGTTACCATGACAGCCAACCAAACTGCACTCCAACATGCACTAGAGAGCAGCTAAAACAGAGGTGTATCGTGAAGCTAGAACTAGAGGAGTGTTTGTCACACACAAGGGACAACCTCCATCGATCAAGGCACTCTATCACCCACAACATCAAACCATATCGTCCATGATCATGGTAGCATAGTATCGGCCAACCCTTAAAGGCACCTATTAGTGTTTCACCATACAAACACCATAACGGGCACCAAGCCACCAAGGCTCATCTCCACTTCATCATATCGGCCAGGACCAAACTCAAGGCAAGGGGTATCGGGCAACCTCTCCCCATAGGGTATTGTGCAGAGTACTCAGTCTAAGGTGTATCGCCCAAGCTCACTACCTAGGTCAAGAGAGCCATATCGGGCACCAAGTCAACAACACAACTTGATGTATCGGCCAAGAGTTAAACCCTAGACAAAGAGGTGTCGAGCAGCACTACTAAAGAGCATGTCGTGCAAAGCATGAAGCATAGCATGATAGGATCATAATCAACCTCAAGATCACCATCTTCACAACCCTAAAAGATCAAAGGGATTGGCTCACCTCTCAACAACTAAGAGAGAGGGGTTTTACACAATCCTTTATCACAAATCGGGCATCAAGATGGATCACCACCACATCTAGGTCAACACTCCACCTAGGATCACCTATCAAATCCATGGTGAAAGAAGGGTGTTGCTTAAGCATCTAGAGTATAGACTCACCTATCAACATCTAAGAGAGGGGTGTTGTCTATAACACTAGGCCTCAAACTCACTTCTCATGACCAAGGAGAGAAAGGGGTATTGCCACCAAAGGAAACCCTCAACTATGGGTTCGGCCAACTAGATCCAAAGGTACATCCTCATCATATCTAAAAGAGAAAACAAGATCACATATGCTTGAAGTATATTCAAAAAGTTGCATGGCTGAAAATGATCATACATGAACATACAACAAAAGATAAGGTAGTATAGTTAGGGTTAGAAGTTATGTAACCCGCTTTAAGCAAGCTCCTCAAGTTCCAAAGCTCCAAGCTCTAAGCTTCTAGCTCCAAAGCACACCACTTTCGGCCACCTCAAGAAAAGGAACAAAGATCATAACCACTATGGCCGAAGAGTAGGTAAGATGGAGAAGAAGGTGTTGAGGAGAGAGGGAAGATGCTTACCAAGGAAGCAAGGTCCACCTAGGGTTCGGCCACCAAGCTATAGGAAGAAGAAGAGATCTCCACCAAGGGGGATCGGCCACCAAGCACACCAAAGAAAGTTGTGCTGTGCACCATAGAAGAGAAGAGCAACAAGGAGCTTAAAGGGATCCTAAGGAAGTGAAAGGGGAGATATATATAGAAAAGGATCAAAGGTGAACCAAGGCAAGGTGTCATCTTACTTAGGGACACTTGTCCAATGTCTTTCCATCTTGCAAACCACATGCAACATGTTATGCCACCACTCATCAAGAGATCGGCCACATGTCCAAGGTATGCTGACACAACCAAAGCAAGGAGGTCAAAGGGGTCAACGGCCGACACACACACCCATGGACGACACCCCCATGGCCGACACAAGGTGCACTTGCCAGATACAAATCTCATCAAGGCCAGGCAAGGCCCAAACAAGGTGAAACAAAGCCCAACAGAGCTCTACAAGGCCCAAGGAAACTCAAGAAATGAGCCCAAACCTTCCTCTCAACTCTAGAGGGAGCAAAGAGAGAGAATAGCATCTCTCAAGGTGACAAACTTGCTCATCAACCTTAAACTTAGGTTATTTGCAAGTTGCACCTCTAACCCTCAACAAAGCACAAACAAACCCTAATCACCACTAAAGGTGATTAGCAAGCAACTAAACACAAAGTTTAGGCAAAGCAAACAGAATAAGCCCAAAATGAAGGTCAGGGTCCTTATAGGTATCCTCTAAGAGTTATGATACCTCTATTAAGTATGTTATGTGAGTCCTAATAAGATTAAGACAATGTCATTGCTCCACCCCTAACAAGGTCAATCAGGAAGTTATATTTGTTAACAATTATATACAAGTGTATGATTCTTCAACCAAATAGATGGTTAGTCCACCATTGATATGATTGGAGAATTCTCTAAAAACATATTCCTCATAATTTCTTGAAAACTAGGGGGTTCCAACATGGTTGATTGAGTTTTTGATTACAACAACCATTAAAGGAGCATAGAGATGAAACCTTGTAAAGTTGCATATGATAATAGATACCTGATGTTTTATGTTTGGTAAGATCCAGTGAGTGTGGCCTCTGAGTGATGTGTGATACAACATATAGAATAGTTCAAGATGAAAATCGAGTCCCAAAATTGAAAGTTACTATTAGATTTGTACAGGTGGCACAACAAGTTTCTATGTTCCATATTTGCAAATGTCTTCTTATGTGAGGGTTTTTGTGCTGACCCAAGATGAGATATGTATGAATGATGTGACATCACCATTATATGCAAGTAACCATGTGAAGGTAATACGATGAGGTGTAGAGGAAGTACCCATCTTTGTTTACCTTGGATTTTGAGGGTGAAATCCCTGTTAGGGTTTATAGTTGTAAGGCCCCTAAACGTGCTTAATGAGTTGAACAATCTTAATTATAATACTTGAATGCTTAGAACCCTAATATAACCTTTTTATATTCTTTGAAATCATAATACAATCATAAGTTTCAAATTTGGTACAATTTGGACACTGTTTGAGCAAGTTATGCAATTTTATGCACATTTTGGACTTTTCTACAATTTACCCAATTGAGAGGTTTTATTTGCACTTTATCACTTGAATTATGTTCCTTGTATATTCTATCATCATTCTTGTGCTTTGTGATCCATGGGGCACCTATTTAAACCTTAGTTTGAAGGTGTTCGCTCCTAGGGTAATTTAGGGTTTTCCCCTTCACGGATGAGCTACCTTTAGTAGCTATCAACTAATGAATTATTTGATTGGCTGGAAAATTCGACAAAGGAAAGATAAGAAGGTATATACACATGGTGGGGGAGCTTCTTGTGTGTGTTATTGTATATTCTTAATAAATTAAGGCCATGGACACATGGATAGATACTAGAACTTCAACTTTTTCCTTTTCTTTATCTTAAAGTGTCATATACTTATCCCCAAGCACAAAAATGAGACATTTTCTCTCCACCACCTCCCTTATTCTACCAACCTCATTCTCCCTCTGTTCATATGTGAATTTTTATACCCAAGGAAGAAGAAAGTGGGGATGTTCTTGGAGAAAGGCTCTAAGGTTGAAATTGACTTCATTTTAGGGTTGAAAAAGCTTCCTTCTGGTGATCTTGACCTAAAGGTGTAAGAATTCCATTCTTTCCTTTGTATATTTCTTTGTTATCCTTCCTCCTAGCTTTCTAAAGGTCGGAACCTTGCTGTTCTATGGTATAAATTGTTGTAAAGATCTAAAACCCTACCTTTCTTTCTCCTTATGCTTAGGGTTTGCTCATTTAATGAAGAAAGATACTTGATGGACGAATTCATAGCTTACTCTTGGATTTTCTACCCTACCTGATCGATATTTCTTCTGTGTGGGGTTTTATCATCTCATTAGAGGCAAGTTTTATAACTTGCTCCACGTTTATTGCTTACCATAAGCTTTCTAGATCATGTTCTTGCTTGAAAATGATGATTCATGCACTAAAAAGCTATGCTTGACTTGGATTTCGATTTTTATAATGTTCCCTGTTCTGATTTCAGTTCTAGATGAACTTGTGATCATGCGTACATTAGTAATAAGGTATAATTTGACTTGGATCAGGTTGGTTTGATAACCTATGGTGCTAGGCACCTATCAAACAATGGTCAATTTTAGGGTTTAAAACTGATTTCTTCTATAAACCATGACCTGATGATGGTACCATTGCAACAACCCTATGGTGTTGTCTTCATAACAACTCATGGTCATGATCAAGGGTGTAAAATTATGGTGACAACCTATGGTCACCCCTTAGGTCAGGTTTTGGATCAATTAGAAGTATAATGATCAACCATTAAGTACCCTACTGATGTTATCAATCAATGATGGCATTAGCTTAATATTTGATGTTGATTAATGAATATAGTGTTGATCTAACAACCTATAGTGATTTAATGATCACTAAAGATGGTGGATCAGGTCTCTACAATCTATGGTGAGTTAATCATATAGTTTTAGCATCAATTAAGCCTTAGACTAATGGTTTCTTGGGTCACTTGATGCAATGATCGAACCTATATTGTAATTGATGGTTTTAATATATGAACTTGACCCAATGGTCAAGATCTCATGTTTATTCCTCCAATAAAGTGGAATGATGGATAATGTCATATGTTGGTCCTAATAATGGGATTTAGATGGTTTCATTTATATGATCAACTTAAGGAGTTTACGTGTTGATAATGGATGGCTTGTTTTAACTGAACAGTCGATTATGGGTTTTACCCTACTCTCAATGGAACTTTTTGTGTTGTTAATCAAGGTATGTCTAGGGTTAGATGGTGACTCTTACTAGAGCACAAATCAAGGACTTCATAGGTGGTTGATCTATGTTGTTTACTTATGTAAACAACCAAAGGTTTTACCTTTTAAACATCCAATGGTTTTGGGTGACATTGTGGTATGGTGATACGGGTTGAATGATGATGGAAGAAATGGACAGTTACCCTTAATAAGGTATTCTTACCTATTCACTCATATGCATAGAAGGTATGATGACCATATTGTGTTTATATGTAACCCTAATGAGGTATAGCTTGTTATACCAAGCTTTAATATAACTAAATGATGGTAACTGGGTATGAATAGTCCTTGAATGACTAATGCAATCATATAGTACTTTGTTACTGTTGTTGAAACCCTAGTATACTATAACCCAATCATTATACCTTGATTTATGTGTGGGTTCATACTTGATAATGGTATGGAATTTGATGGTGATGCTTCACCTTATGCATCCATGATCAATGGGGTGATGTGAGTTACGGTTTGGGTATGAGTTCTATTTAGTAACATTGATATAATTTATCATGTTGAACCTAACTCTAATGCAAATTAAAAAAGATGAGTATTCATGTTTAACATTCTTATATGATGGAATGATGGTGGAATAAACTCCTTAACATGATCATAACCTTGGTATTTTAATTGGTGGTTATCATAGCCACATGGTTGATACTTTCTTATGCTAAACATGTGCATTATGAATACGATGAGAGTTAATCATATCTAGATTCATTGCATGTTCATGTAATAAAGGAATGTTCTTAATGTTAATATAACCCTTCTATGATTGTTTATGAATATAACCTAGTTCATTAATGCAATATTGTGTTGATCTGGTGTATTATATATAAGTGATGTCGTTGAGCCTTGTTATAAGGCATGCAAAGATAATGATGATCTTGCAAGGAATAATATGATGGTCTTAATGACCTTTGAGCATGGTTGAGCCCTAAATGAGGTGTAATCCTCTTGTGTTGATAAGGGTTAATACCTTGTGATATTGTGAAAAGGATTTATGTCATGTGATAGTATGCTGGTCTTAATGACCTTTGGGCATGGTTGAGCCCTGAATGAGGTGTAATCTCTTATGTTGATAAGGGTTGATACACTGTGATATTGTGAAAAATATTATTATCTTGTGATAGTATGATGACTAGTGTGGTCTCATGAATGGAAAGTGAATAGTACCATGTGATGATGAGATGAGAAATTATGTTTCACATGTTTTATATCTTTCCAAAGTTGTGATATTTATATGCTTGCTAGAAGTGAATTAGGGTTTGTATGTCCACTTGTTTGATGCAGCCTTAATTCACCCAATTGGCATAACTATTCAAGTGAAACTCTAATCATGTAGCGCCCTGTTCCATAGATCCATCCGAGTGTCAGAATTTTCAAGATGGTGAAATGAGTATTCCTAAGGGAAACTCAGAGCACATACTATTGAGTATGTGGGGGTGGCAAGTTGAGGATATATCCTTGTCATCCACAATGCAGATTGTGGAGGTTGGATATGGTCATGCCTCATACATCTGATGTGATTGAGAACGGATGTAGTCGTGTCTTGGTGATTATATATGTGACAAGATTGGAGGACAACTGTGGTTGTATATCTGATGGTAGAGTATGCGTACTCACCTCCTTTCACTAGTGACGTGACCTGTACCAAGGACGGACTAGGTTGTTAGCAACTTGACCTTATGTGTTGTTGTGGCAGACCCGTACTGACCAGGGGCAGAGAAGATCTTAGGAGTTCGGCTCTTCCTAGATCTTGTATGGCACTGATTTTGACTTAGTAGTGGTCAGTTGGATTTTGAGTGGTATCCTCAAATTCCTCAGGGCATAATAAAAGATGTAATACAACCATATTTCATATATGTTTAGGGTTATACATGACACTTCACATTGGATGATAACCCTGGTTTGTTATCTTTACATAAAGATGATGCTTAGTGCAATTAAGAGATAGTAGATATACTAATGTTGTGGATATGCTTAAGATTGTTGATGCGTACATACAATAGCCATGTTTATGTTAATAACTATATTGATACTACTGATTATAATTATTATGTTGGATATCTCATGTTGTTAGTTATGTTTAGCATGCTCGCCATGCCTTTGTAACTAGAGATGCATATACTGCTAATCATACTTATCCATATAGTTGTGCTTATGTTGTTAGCTCTTCTTCTGATATTGATATGTTCAACCAATTAGACATGCTCATGTTGTTAGCTATGCTATGTTACTATACTTGCTCATGATGCTCGATATGCATATTCTACTGAATTGCTTATATTGTCAACAAGATAAAGAATGATAATATGGCTAATGATGATAGTTATTATCTGCTCCTTTATGTATTTTGTTAATCATCAATATTGTTGATCTTATTTCTTATATCTGATTAAACTTCTTAACTTTTTAAGTATTTAAAAATGTTGTACTCAATAAACGTTGTTGGAGGTTATATCTCTTATTGGGACATGGGTCTCCCCCTTGTGGTTCACCACATTTTGTTTTAGGTAATTAGAAGTGACGAAAATAAACATGTGGCAGCAAAGAGGAGATATAGTAATGAATCCTTGAGAAATTTGATTAGACGTCTAGTGTGTCCGAGAGTCGTCTTTGTACTCTCAGGTCTGGGCAGGAAAAGTTTGTATATGGTGTTTCAAATGAATCAGGATTTTGTTAGCATGTTAATGCTTGTTTGTATGACAAATATGAATATTGTTCGTCTGTGTATATATGTCGTGGCTAAGGAGATAGATCAATTTGTATCAAATTCTTGGCATAGTATGGATATAAGAAAGATTTTGGGATCTTATGCAAATGTTTATGATCGGGTGCTGATGCTGAAATTGGTTTTAATTTACCCATATTTTTGGGTATGTGATTAATTAGTGATTGATTGTGCTTTATGCTTTTAGTAACATCGTTTAGTGTAACGGGTTATAACAATTGGTATAGTCCAATGCCTGGTTGAACTTCGATCTCAGGATTGGTATAGCCTAATGGCTAGTTGAACTCGATCTCAAGATTGGTATAGTCCAATGCCTGGATGAACTCGATCTCAGGATTGATATAGTCCAATGCCTAGTTGTGACCTCAGGATTGGTATAGTCCAATGCATGGAAGAACTCTGTGATCTCAGGATTGATATAGTATAATGTCTAGCTGAAATTTGTGATCTCAAGATTGGTATAGTCCAATGCCTAGCTGAACTCTATGATCTCAGGATTGGTATAGTCCAATGCCTGGATGAACTCTGTGATCTCATGATTGGTATAGTCCAATGCCTGGATGAACTCTATGATCTCAGGATTGGTATAGTCCAATACCTGGCTAAACATAATGAAGTATATTCACATGATTGGTACAATTTAATACCTAGTTAATTGATTGGCTGAGGCTAACAAATAGAAATTAGAATGATTCATGGATGTCATACCATGATAATATTATCATAGGATAAGCTTGAGATGTTGATATAATATGATGGGTAAATGATACACATGTTTTTCATATTCCTTATAAAGTGAACAGATGATTTACTACTCTAGCCTAGACAGTTACAATGCTTTAAAAGATGAGAAATGATCTAATCTTCTTATCCATAGTGATTAACCTTGCTTATTAATATAAAAGAATCTATGCTCAGTTTTATATTGCTTAACTATGATAATAACATTGTTGGCGGAGAGTTATATCTCTCATTGGGACAACTGTCTCACCCCGTGGGATCCACATTTTTTTTAGGTGGACGTGCACGAGGGGGTGGAGACCGTACTATAGAGGGAGAACAACAGCAGCAGGGATAGTAGTAACAACTCAGGTTGAGTATACTGTTTGTCGTGTCTTGTATATAGAAGTCCTATGTGTCATATCTGTACTCTTAGGTCCTTGGATTTAGTACGTGTTGGTTTTATGAACAATCTAAGATTTTGTCTTGTATGCCTCTAGCTTTGATGTTGCTTTAAGTATATGTTTTGAGAAAGCAACTGTTATATGTTATCCTTGAGAAGAGATGGTACAGTGTATGTACAATATGATCAATGATGAATATTGAGTTTTGGTTCTTCCTTAAAGAGTTTTCCTAGAAATGGATCTCTTTGCAAAATGGTTTTAATTTTTAGTAATTGTTATTAATCCACCACTTATGGTTATTCTGCTTTATTAGTAATGATTTGGCTTTCGGTTTGGGTTCGGTCGTTACACTTGTTCTTAACCCGATGTTGCTTATGGCTTGATGGTAAATGCTAAGTTAAGTTAAGAATATCTGAATCATGTTAGGGCTTTAATAATTATATGACTATGACTTTCTTTCTTGAAATGTGATACATATATATATGCTTGTTTACTTACTCAACTATTGCCATGTAGTACTCTAGTATTGTACTCGATGGTTGTCTCGTGCCATTGTTTTATAACTTGGAAACATAATATAGAAACTCCATAGACAAAACTTGTGCACCTACCTATATTCTCGGGGTAAGTACATGAGGCAAGGTGTCATACTTGAATTGTCAAGATAGTGCAGACCATGTCGATAAATGGGTTAGCTAATGTTGACCATCCTTATGGACTCTTCAGATGAGAAGTAGTCAAAGGCCTTATGATGTATGATGTTGTTGGTATATTTGGACTAAAATGATACAAAACATGGGCTCTCATTTTACTAATAATTAACTTTTTGATTCTTGTTTGTATACTTCTACAAATATTTTCAAATTATGCAAAGCTTATGTATATGTATCTTTTATCCTTGTACTCAGTACCTTGTATGTTGAGCCGTATTGTTTCACATATTTTATAGGTTCAGAGATGGCTAAAAGTTTATGGGCTTAGTGAGCTATGTCAGGTGTACTTGTTGTAAGATCCCTAGTGTACATGAGAGGAATTGTATGTATTTGACTCTCAAAATGTAATTGAAATCTTGTAATAAAAGGATCTTGCTTAATAATACTTTTTGAATGTTGAGATTATGATTGGTGCTTTTATCTTGTTATTTGTTCATGTATGCTAAGCTTTCTTCTTCTACATTCACACTTTAATAATATGATACTAGGGATGGATCTAGGTCCTATCGCCATTGACTTTATAGTCATTTGGATTTAGGATTTAGGTAACAAATGATTCCATGACACATCCCTAGGACAAGATGAAGAATAAGAGACAATTTGCTACCCGCATATCTTATTTACCTTTCTGGTCTACTCTTGCCAATGATTGGATTCTAGATTTACAAGATAATATGTATCAATGTCCAAGTGATATTTTCATTGAAGTGTTGATATTCTGGCTTAGCATGGTGATTTTTCACAAATTAGCCATGATAATCCAGATATGATTTATTAGAATAATTGCACAAAGGAAAAATATAAACATAATAATTGGATATTGTAAATTATATAGCTTGGTCGATTTTGAAGTTAATTTAAAGAAGTAACTAAATAAACAATCTTGATTAATTAAATTTCTATTCAGCTTAATGTTAAGACCCACAATTGTGACCTAAACCTAGTTCAGATGTAATCTATGGATCATCCATCTTGATTAACCTAATCACATTCCACATGAGATAATCTAAATATTTTATTAATTCATAACACGACATCCAATATTATATGATTAATATGAAATGATTACAACAAATTAATATGAAAAAGTAACTTTGGGTAATGATTTGTGAATGCATGTGATGTGAACAAAAGACCATAGTTTGCTTGCCACATGTTTTCATTAAAATTTTAGTAATGTTTTGAGATGCTTTTCCACTTATGTATTGATTGTGTCATATGAATATACACATAGCCTAATGTAAGATAAATACAATATCTAGACATAGTTATAAGAAGAGAGAGAGAATATTATGTACCATGCATTCTAAGAATTGATGTGTTGAATACTTGAAAAATTGGTACTCCTGAATTTTATGTAACTATCAAGAATCCAATGAAGTATGTATACATATATGAATTATTAGCCTACAAATATGATGTGAATGGATAACTTGGTACGAAGATAAGTTGGATGTAATTTCAATATGAATTTAGAAGGATTCAAGCAATTTAGTTTCTTTTATTTTTCACATGGATGGACTGGATCTTTTGGTGAATCTAGTCAGATTCTATAAGTCATGAACATGCATGTTCAAGTTGATTTTCCAATTCTTCTCATGTTTGAGAAAAATATATGATGAAGTATTGTATTTGGTCCTTGTATCTGTGTTGCACTATTGTGAATATAGTTTTGGGTGTTTGTGGGCCAAATTTGTAGAGTGTTTATTTGTCATTTTCATCTTGGGTACTTTCATATTTGAATGCATCAAGCTATGAATTTAGGCCTCATTTGTGAATGTGGTTGGATTTAGATTTTGATCAGCCAGATATATACATGATCCTCTACATTTTGTTTTGATCATTTTTGACATTGGGCACTTCTATTTTGTTAGTGGAGTTATATATCAGAGACCCTGGGAAATTTGAGGCGAAAAACCCAAAGCTTAAACTCTCCTTGAAGATTCTTGAATAAAATCTTGCTTCTATAAATCTATGGTTAATTTCATAGTCATGATGTTTTAGTTCATATTTTTTGTTTCCTTTTTCTCAAAATATTCCATGGAACAATAATGATGATCTAAAAATAAATCTTTCTTCCTCCCGCATCCCACATCATTTTTCTTGGCTTAGGATACCAGATCAAGTTTTATTTGTGAAAGTTCTTCATCAAGCTATGCTTTATGACTTGATTCTTGTCTATGCTTTCTAAAACTATGATTTGTCTTGTTGTTTATCTCTATATTGAGGTGAGTAGATATGCATTATAAGTTTGCATTTACCTTTCATTTTTTAAGCTTTATGATCATGCTTTGAAGTTCTTGTAAAAAAAACCCTAAATTGGACCATTTCTCTAAAAAAATAGTGAAGTTAGATATGCCTTGTAGTATATTCTTTTTATGTTTATATGATAAAATCTTGAGAATGTTACTATGTGATCTTGTACTTGTTTATATGTTATTGTGAATTTTCAATTATATATAAAAGGATGAAATGATACATTCCATCCTTGTTGATTAAATATGAAGTTTTTTTTGTCTCTAACAAATCTAATATTATATTTTTGCAACCCTACATTGAATGATATGTCAAAGATGAAGGATTCCAACCTTGTCTATGAATTTGCTAATTCTAATGAGGTGAGATAGGGATTATATTTTGCTAATTTTTATTTAGACATCTAGTTTTTACTTTAGTTATATTTGTGTTGTGTTGTCTTAGTTGCATTTGTTGTATCTCCATAATGTGTAGTTAAGGTTGATGATTACTTTATCTCATCATACTTAGATTAAAAAATACTTTGTTTACCCATTAAATAAAAAATGGAAACATAAAGTCTCATTCTACTAAATAATACACTTTTTATCATGTTTATGTCTGACCTTTAGGGTAAAGGATGGTAATTGATTATGTGTAATAAGCTAAGGCTGAATCTAAAGGATTCAAGTGGTGTTTATCAAATATTATTCTTTTATAATAATTAAATTATGATTTGTGAGCCATATGCGGCAAGAATTAAGCTATGAGGCTTGAGATAAAGGGTAACAAGCCAATGTTAAAGCCTTGTTAAGGAGGTAATGAGGTGATTAGATGGGAACTACACAATGAGAGGTCGTGTATGTTCTGCATGATCATAGTACTAGAGTAGAATGTTATGCGTGATCATAGTAATAGACTATATGATATTGCTTGAAGAAGCTTATATCTGTTATTCAATACATTGCATGAACACATGAATAATCCATGCTTGAGATCGTTAATATCAAAAGATCATAATTATAATGACCCTGACCTGGGTTATGAGGTAAACCTATTTGTTTTGTCTAAGTAAGTTTATTATAAATTTAATATAATGCTCTAAGGTGTTTTTTTATCATGTGACACACTAATGTTCCAAGTTCGGTCCTGATTGAATGTTGTTTGAGCAATGTTCCTTTGTTTTGGACCAAAGTGCAATTTACCCAAGATGAGGGGCTATATTGCAAAATGTCACATGTTGAACATGCCTTAAGTTTTTTCACATCATAAGAGAGAGAATGATTCTAAGTGGTGTCTTATGGAAAGCCTAAATTCCAAGTTTGAACATGTTTGAATAATGCTAGTACCTTTTGCACCAATTTTGGTACAAATTGTAATTTACCCAAAAGGTGGGGTTGATATGCACATTACCACCTCTAGAATGTTTGTACTTCCTTTATTTATCATTTAGATGAGAGATAATGAATGAGGCACCATGTTTGAATCAATTATGAGTGATGGTAATATTGGTGATGAAATGACCAAGAAAAGGGTTGAATATGAAACCTTAACTTGAGTTGTATTAAGTTGAAAAGCTTATATATGAGTGCCTATCGGCCAAGGAGCCATAGTACAATCCTCATATCGTTTTCTGGACTCTTGGCAAAGGCCATGTCGTGCAAAGAACCTCAAGGAGGTGAGGTGTTTTGGGTTACAACTTCCTTAGTAAAGTTGTATCGGGTTGTGAATAAAGTGATGATTTAGTTGAAATATTTTATTCAAAGGGATAAGTAATGGATGAAAGTTCATCCCTAGTTTATCCTCAACTGTTTTGCATGTCAAGATAAATTTTAGCGCATGCATGTACACGTGTCACCCATGCATGGACACGTGGCACCTACTAGCTCAAATTGATGACACCTCATGTTTACACTCCTTCATGAACAACAAGTATATATACCCCTAGTTTCACCCTTTACTGGCATTTTTTGGATCTTACCACCCTCCTTCCCTGAGGTATCATTCATAGGATCCATGTATTGTGTAGGAGTGAAGTTTTATCATGCATAGGGCCTTGGGTATTGCCCATAGCAAGATCATATCACCCAAGTAGGGTGATATCAGCCAAGAAGGGTGATATCGGCCATAGTGAAATGTTTTTGGCCACAAGTGAGGGGGGATATCGGCCACAAGTGGTGGAATATTGTGAAAGGGTTGTTCGGTATCATGAAAAGGTGCTATAGCAAGAAGGAGCACAATACTTAACCCTAAGGTGAGTTCATGATCATCTTCAACCTTGGATTGAAGCATGATTTTAGGGTTTTGATCTTCCTTTCTTTTCTTCTTCACTAATTGCTTATCCATGGTGATTACTTGTATATGAAGGAGTTGTAAACGAGCCTTGGACTTTTTATAAGTCATCTTCAACCTTAGGAACGTGGAGCTTTGGAGCTTGGATCTTTGAAGTTGTTCTTAAGGTGGGTTATATAACTTGAACTCAACCATGTTATTATTCATCATCTTAATTGCTATACTTAATGACTTACTTTTAATTCTAAAATTTCCTGAAATAGTTGATGAAATTATGAGTTCTAGTAGTTGATTATACCTATTTCCATGAACTATAACAATTAGAACAAATGTCTAGATCTTGAAGATGATTATATCACCTTATAAAAGTGATATCGGGTGCAAGCACACAAGCAAGCACCTCTAACCCGATATGATGATGCACCTACTTCACTAAAATGATATGGATATGATTGTGTACCTTCTTTCACGATATGGTGGTGTAGTATAAACCTCTTTCACGATATGCTTGCATGATAGGAAGTCAAGTATAGACTCCATGCATGATACAAGGTTAAATGGATACTTGTAAGTTGATATTAAACCCTAATTTGGGGAACCCGATATGAGTAAATAATATCAAGTGGTATCGCACGACATGATCATATAATATATATTTGGAACTAGGTATCATGAAGTACACACATTTGGTGCACGATAGGAATAATTAAGTAAACCCTATTGCACGATATGAGGTATGGATTCAAGAGTAAGATGTAACCCGATATGGCAGCCCGATACACAACCCTAGATGGCATGTAATCCATCATGGCCAACGCTAGTTTATGTCTAGCTCAACATGATGATGAGATGATACCTCTTAAACATCATGGGTGACACATACATGTACCATGTGCCTATCACGGCCAACCCTAACCCGACATGGGTGTTGCAACCCAACATTGGATGGTATAGCCCGACATGGCTTGGTACCTTTTACTCCTATCGACTTGTGTAATGGGTTGAGAAGAGTTTAACCAATTGTTTAACCTATTACTCATCCTTAATATAGGATGGTACCCTTGAAGGAGGAAATAAGATTAATATACTGGGTTGAGCCCGATATGGCAAACCCTAACCCGTCACGGCCAACCCTAGATGGTGAGCCACACAATATGGTGATTGAATGCACCTCTAGCCCGACATGGTGATGGTTTAATACCTCATGCACGACATGGGTCACACATACAAACACCTCTAGCCTGATATGGATGGTGCTCATATTCCTCTAGACATATATGGTGAGTGCTCATGCACCACCAACCTGATAAGGTGGTGTCTATACACCTACAACCCAATATGGTGAATATATGCACACCACCAACTTGAGACACTTTGTAAAGGTGAGTGATAAACACTCTTAGGAGTGATGAGTATTATACCAAGAAATGGTGTGGCTAATACCTTAATAGGTGAGACACCTAAAGTGATTGATAATGGTTAATCCTATATCAGTAATGTCTTAACCTGAGATGAGTCCATATCACTTGATGATAGATGGATAATTCAAGTATGTGAATTATGGCTAAATGCACCACATAATAAATATGATGAGTTAGTGCATAAAGTATTAGGATGGGATATATCCTAATACAATATAATTGATGAACTAAAGTAAGTTAAAAGTGATGAGGGAAGTGATACATCAAGACATGATAAATATCACATCCATAACCTCAAGGTTGATAGACTTTGATGCACCTTAAATCCAATATACTTGGATGAGTATCACATGAAGTGTGTCATGTCAATTGTCACATTGAGATGTAATCCACTTTGATAAGTGTAGGCTAACATGCCTCGAGAAGGGTTAAGCCAAGTTAATAAAGTATGATGTAATCATATTCTAGTAAGGAGGAGTGAGAAACTCATACCTTTTGTTGATAATCATTTAATGATAAATGATGAGAATAAATAAGTATGATTGAATACTTATGATATCAATGTATGCACCTAGATGTGTGTAGCAATGAATTAGGGTTTGAATTAATAATATGAACTTGAAACCCTATTCGGCTATAATGGGAAACCCTAACCCTAATAATGGGAAAGTTGTATTTCTATTATTACATAAGCCTTGTGAGGCATGTTAAATACTTGTATAACAAGTATAATAAGTTGTTGCCTAGTGAGAAGTCACAAGATATGTAATGGCCTTGTGAGCCATGTGAATAAGTTGTTGCCTCATCAGAGGTGACAAGATATTTAATGGCCTTGTGAGCCATGTGAATAAGTTGTTGCCTACTAAGAGGTGACAAGATGTGTAATGGCCTTGTGAGCCATGTGAATACTTGTACAACAAGTGAAATGAATACCTTGGTCTGAGGACCTAGAGGAAATAGTTACCTAATAAGTGGTAACAATATTCAGTGATGAACTAACGGTTTGAATACCCAGATCTATAATCATGATGATGATAATGTTAAGGGATGAGAATTCCCAGTAATAAGATAAGGGATTGAGACCCTAAATGCTATATGTGTTCTAAAGGTTTGAAAAATACTTGATAGATGTATTATGTGTGTTCCTTGTAGAATTTGTCATAATAAGTCATGTTTTAAAACTTGACTGATGCTAAAAGAATACGATAATGTACTTAATTAATCAAGTAGAATCTTATCATGTAGTGCCTTGACCATAGATCCATCAGCGTCAGAATTTTCTTAATGGTGAAACGGGTTGCTCCGTGGCATAACTCAGAGACCGCATATTTTTGATAATGTGGGGGTGATGGGAAAAAATATCCATATGCCCTAATGGAGGAATTGATCGCACTACTACAGAAATGGCCTATAAAGTCACTTTTCAAGGTGTAGGTTGTATACATAAACTGACACCTAAACTCTACAGTGTCAGTTGATAACATAAATCGACATCCAATCTATGAAGGTTGACTAGACACGGGTACCGCTTTTATTAAGTGTCAGTTAATTAATAAAAAACCGACACCTAAAATCAACCGCCAAAACCAAAATTCCAGCGAAAAAATTACCTCCAACATTTGACATATGGCATCGGTTCAGAAATGAATAACCGACGACTAAAGGTTATTCGCGGGAGAGGAATAGTTGTCGGTTGTCTTTTAGTTAAAAACTGACGACTTTAATATAGTATAGGCGTCGGTTGTTGGAAAAGAACTGACACTGTTGGTTTAGTTGTCGGTTATTTTGAATAACCGACGCTTATTGTCAACTTAATAGCTCACCAACGCGAGCGACTCTTCCCCTTTCCTTGTTTCATTCCCGATTTCAGTTAGGTCTGGCGATTTTCTTGCTCGCCCCCGCCGGTCGTTGCTCCGTGCTCACGCCCGCCATGCTCCTGCTCCTGCCCTCACCGCTGCTCCGTGCTCACCGACGGTCGTGCTCCTGCTCCTGCTCCTGCCTTCTGTGCTCACTGGCGGTCGTGCTCCTGCTCTGTGCCCTCGTCGCTGCTCCCTGCCCTCGCCGCCGCTCCTGCTGCTCTCCCTTCTGCCGCCGCTCCTCTCCTTGCTCCGGCCGCTTCTCTCCTCTGCCCTCAAGGTATGCCCGCCCTTCCTTCTTCCTTCTTCCTCTGCTCCGGCGGCTGCTTGGGCGGTGCCAAGGCAACCACGGCCTTCTTCCTTCTTCCTCTGCTCTGTCCTACTCTTCTTCTTTCTTCTCCCTCTCCTTACCAACAGCAACTACAGCCGTGTGGGCTGGCACGGCCGTGGCTGTGTTGGCCGACCACACGGTCGTGCTACCCAGGCTGCTGCTGGGCATTTTTTTTTAAGTTATTTACTTATTGGTAACTTGATAAATAACTCATATACACTGATCTATGGCAATGCCTTAGTTGATCACTCTTTATATTAGAGCTGCAAGCCTGTAACATTAAGTAATTTTTGAAAGTAAAATAATTATTGACTGTAATATATTGAACTTATATACAATACATGTTCTATGATAAGACTTAGTTAATTTAATATGCATACTTTGTATGTAAGACATAGTAATCGGGTACTGTTGTATACCCAAGTAAATTACATGTAACTAATCATGACATAGATTTTAGAATGCATACTTTGGTTAAATGTACTGCTGTAATTTTTGATCAAGTGATGATATGTAAATGTAGCAATAAGTTAGTAAGGTATCAATGATAAGTCTTCTATAATGTGATGCAAAATAGTTATTGTATCATGCATATCTTAATACTTTTTTGTTTTATAGTTGTATATATAGGGTGTTTTATGTGTGACAAGTCTATTGTTTAATAGTTTAGCTATAATCATTGTTTTATATTTGTGTTATAAAGTATTTGGGTGTTTAGTATGGTTATTTAGGGTGTTCAGATATGTATAAAAGTTCCAAAAAGTATAGTATATATATGCATACATGTGCATTTTTTATAAAATTGTATAGAAAATCAAAACCCGTTCTTGGTGAGAATCCTAATCACCCTTCTTGCTTAATGATGAATTGTAATGCAAACATGTGACATGCTTTGAATGTAAATGATGAAATTTTCCCTAAATTGCCAATCATGCTTTTAAAGACATCAATAATCACCATAACTTGAAGAACTAGGATTTTAGGTATAAGAATGACAACACATTATTTGTTGGCCTAGAAACCCATCCAAGATTTACTCATTAGGAGTAAATCTTGGATAGTCCCCGGTTTGGGACTGTTCTTGAACACCTAATATTGCTTAGGATGTAAGTGTATAATGTGTATTGGGTTTTCAAGAAAATTTTGGCAGCATTTCCCCGTTTGTTCTCTATGTACATATGTACTTGGAGAACAGCGGGGATATGCTGCCAAAATTTTCTGGAAAACCCAATACACATTATACACTTACTAGTGAGATAAGGTGTTCAAGAATGGGATAGGTTGTACACATTTATTATATATAATAATGACATCACATGTATTTGTTAACCCTAGACCCTAATCTTGTTGTAATATATACTTGTTTTCTCTTTGATCATAGAATGGATAGATCATGGATGTCCATTCGCAATCGCTGCACCCCAGAGTTTATTTCTGGTCTTGACCAGTTTATTAGATTTGCCGAGGAACATAGGAAACAACCTGGAGATAGGTTCTACTGTCCATATAGGCATTGCGGTAACAACTTGAAAGTCAACACTGGTGACGAAATCAAAAGTCATGTCATGTGCAACGGGATTATACAAGGCTATACAGAATGGCACTGGCATGGAGAGATTTCAAACCCGAAACCAGTGGATGTCGATAGCAGTGCTTGTGTGGAAGAAGAAATTGCCTACGATGACGTAGATGTGAATGAACCAGTTCCAGTAGACATCGTTGATGCGATGCTGAATAGTTGTGGGGTAGAGCACACCGATCCACCTCCCATTTTTAGAAACATTGTGCATGATGCTGAGATGCCGTTATACACAGGGTGTACTAAGTTTATGAAGCTTAGCGTTGTGTTGAGATTGTATAAGCTGAAAGCTAACAATAGATGGAGAGACAAAAGCTTCACGTCATTATTGTCTTTGTTGAAAGAAATGCTTCCTGAAGGAAATGAGCTGCCAATCTCAACATACCAGGTAAAGAAATTGTTGTGCCCAATGGGAATGGATGCCAAGAAGATACACGCATGCCCGAATGATTGTGTATTATTTCAAAAGGACTATGCAGATTTGAAAGATTGTCCAAAATGTGGTGCGTCACGGTATAAATTGACGACTTCGGGGGAGTCCAAAACTGGTTCTCCTGCCAAGGTGATGTGGTATCTACCTATAATATCACGGTTTCAACGCTTGTTTGCCAATCCGATAGATGCGAAGAATTTGAGGTGGCATGCAGATGTTAAGAAAAATAATGATGGGATCCTACGACATGCGTCTGATTCCCCACAATGGAAGAAGATTGATCTATTATACCCTGAATTTGGTGAAGAAGTCCAGAATCTAAGACTTGGGCTTTGTACAGACGGGATGAATCCATACGGGACATTGAGCAGCCAACATAGCACTTGGCCAGTCATGCTTGTTATATACAATCTTCCTCCCTGGCTGTGTATGAAAAATAAGTACGTAATGTTGTCATTGTTGATACCGGTCCCTAAACAACCTGGAAATGACATCGATGTTTATCTTGAACCTCTGATTGATGACTTAAAGAAACTCTGGGGTGAAGGTGTGATGACCTATGATGCTTCACGAAGAGAGACATTTTGTTTGCATGCTATGTTGTTTTGCACTATTAATGACTTTCCAGCATATGGGAATTTGTCTGGATATAGTGTCAAAGGAGCTAAAGCGTGTCCTATATGTGAAGAGAACACTGATTCAATAAGACTAAAACATGGGGGTAAGACTGTATATCTCGGTCATCGAAGGTTTCTTCCAAAATTCCATCCGTATCGTAGGAAGCACAAAGCATTCAATGGATTGAATGAGGAACGGAGTGCACCTAAACCTATACCAGGGGAGGTTGTTTATGAAAGAGTAAAAGACTTTGTCAATGAATTTGGTAAGAGATCACAATGTACTATGGCCACATGGAGTGACAAATCTTTATTCAAGAAGAAGTCAATATTTTGGGATCTTCCTTATTGGTGTTCTTTGATAGTCAGGCATTGTATCGATGTCATGCACGTTGAGAAAAATGTCTGTGATAGTGTCATCGGTACTTTGTTGAATATACCAGGTAAGACTAAAGATGGGATAAAATCCAGACTGGACCTACGTGAAATGGGAATAAGGTCAGAATTAACAGAATTTTGTGAGAAATCGGAGAACATACTTACCTCCCGCTTGTTACACATTGTCTAGAAAGGAGAAGAAAGCTTTTTGTGAATGTTTGGTAAATGTTAAGGTGCCACAGGGTTACTCATCCAACATCCGTAGATTGGTATCAATGAAAGATCTAAAGTTGATAGGTCTTAAATCTCATGATTGTCACACTCTAATGCAACAAATATTGCCTGTGGCAATTAGATCTATATTGCCGAAGCATGTAAGGTTTGCAATCACCAGACTTTGTTTCTTTTTCAACAGTCTGTGCAGTAAAGTTATTGACCCTGATACTCTCGATAAATTGCAAAGAGAAGTGGTTGTTACCCTATGTCAGCTTGAGATGTATTTTCCTCCGTCGTTCTTTGATATCATGGTACATCTTGTTGTCCACTTGACTAGGGAAGCGAAAATGTTGGGACCAGTTTTCTTGCATTGGATGTATCCCTTTGAACGATACATGAGCGTTTTTAAAAGTGATGTTCAAAACCGTTATCGGCCTGAAGGGAGTATTATCGAGGGTTATGTGGCGAGAGAGGTTATGGATTTTTGCAATGACTTTCTCAGTGGTAATGACACTCCTGATAATGACAAGAATATTGACGAGCAATTTGGCAAAGGAATTTTGGGATCACGTGTGAAAGTAATCATCCGTGAGCAGTTGGAACAAGGTCACTTGTATATTTTACACAACATGGACGAAGTGAACGTTTATATCGAGGAACATACCAATTTCATCAAGAGACAATATCCTTGAGCCAATACAATGTGGCTTGCTAGAGAGCATAACAAGGCATTTATTAAGTGGTTTGAAAATAAAGTCTTACATCAACTATCTCAAACACCAGATGATATTACTGAAACTATCAAATGCCTCACCTTTAAACCAAAATTGACTGTTATGTCTTATGAAGGGTATGACATTAATGGATTCACATATTACACTAAGCGCCAAGATGATAAGAGTGTCGTCCAAAACAGTGGGGTCACCCTTCAAGCATCGACTATGTTTTTTGCAAGTGCAAAGGATAAGAGTCCACGTGAAGCTAAAATGTCAGATTACGGTGTCATTGAAGACATATGGGAGTTTGACTACATAGATTTCAGAATTTCGCTCTTCAAATGTAATTGGGTTGATAACACCAAAGGAGTTATAGTGGATGAATTGGGTTTCACTTTAGTGAACTTTGAAAAGATTGGCGAGAAGGATGAACCATTCATATTGGCATCACATGTGAAACAAGTATTTTATATTGATGATCCTGCAAATGATAAATGGTCGGTTGTTCTTCATGGTAAAAGACAGTTCATTGAAGATCCTATAGATGAAGAACAGTACTATGATAAGTATGATGAATCCAGTCCATTCTCAGTTGGGTTTCCAACACCAGCAAATATTGAAGCTAATGATGACTTGTATGTGCGCGGAGATCACAATGAAGGATTGTTAATTGATAAAAAATCACAATATTAGAGGCATGTTTATACAATGTTTTTTTTATATGTTTTATTTTTCTGAATGTGAACTTTACAATGTGAATGTGAACTTTACAATGTGAATGTGAACTTTACAATGTGAATTTTACAATGTGAATTACTTTATAATGTGAACTTTACAATGTGAATGTGAATTTTACAATGTGAATTACTTTATAATGTGAACTTTACAATGTGAATGTGAACTTTACAATGTGAATTTTACAATGTGAATTACTTTGTAATGTGAACTTTACAATGTGAATTACTTTACAATGTGAATGTGAACTTTACAATGTGAGCTTTACAATTTGAATTACTTTACAATGTAAACTTTACAATGTGAATGTGAATTTTTAGATGGCTGAGCATTCTCCTGATGACCGTGCTGATGATTACCATGAGGGTGAGGACATCAATGCGTCGCCTCACAATGTAAGTTTAAAAAATATATCATATATTTATATATATATGTCCATTTATAGTTATATCTTGTAAATGTGTTTATTTTGTCAAATTTTAGGTTGATGATGCACATGTACCATCTGAAGCACTTGAGGCACTTGATCAGCAACACCAAAAAGTTGACAGGAGAAGGGGCATCACTATGATGATGAAGTTAATAGCGCAAAAGGGCAATGGACCCAAACTTTTTGTGGATTTTGATAATGCAGGAAATGCATCTGGTGTGAATCGCAATTCATTTGTTTCATATCTTGGGTATGTTACTCGCAGCCATTGCGGTTGTATGATAGATTCTTGGCATAAAGTTTCTAAGGAGAAGAAAGATGTAATATGGAGGGATTTATGCGTGAGTTATTATTAATTTGCAATTATATTTTGTAGATTACTAATTTTTTGGATACTAGTTAATAGCAATTCTAATTTGCAGAGTATATTTGAATTGGATGAAAAGCTGCATCGTAAATGTGTGATGCAACGTTGTGGGAGAGTCCTAAGGAACTATAGGACAAATCTCACCCAAGAATACATAAAAGAAGCTGACAAGAGGAAGAAGACAACCACCGAACAGTGGAACTTCCTGGACAAAGAAGAATGGGACGCGTTTGTTGCTTTAAGACAAACGGATGAATTCAAGGTATTAGGCATCAGTCCCATTCTCATTAATATATGTTGTATTCACCTATTCAAGATTAAAATTTACTATTACTAACAAAATCATTAATGTGCATACTAACTAGGCCCTCAGTGAGGCACAAAGATCAAGGCGTGCACTGAATGTGCATGACCACACAATGGGTCCAAAGGGGTATGCAGGCATTCGCCAAAGACTACAGTCTGAGGCTACTGCTCAGTCTGCTGCTACTCAGGAGTCCTCCACTGTAGGTAGCACACCTCTGCCTTGCCATGATATCTGGATAGCTGGGAGGCAAACTAAGAAGGGAGAAATAAGGAAGCCCGCAACTGCTGAGGTGGCTACAAAAATGGTAAAATACAACTCTTACAGCAATCGTTCAAATATTGATTATTTGTGGTGTTTACTTAATTACAAATTTTTGTTTTGGCGATTAGAGGGAGCTGCACGAGCTGAGGAAACAAGGCAAGTTCATCCCTGAGGACACAAGGGATGAATTGACAGTTGCTCTGGGTAACCCAGAGCATCCTGGACGTGTTAGGGCTGCAGGCGTTGGTGTGGGCATCAAATCGTTTTTTGGGCCATCCCAACGCAAACATGTCCCAAAAGTAGGACTTTCACAAGAAGAGGTAACATATTCTTTCTTTATAATGTTACTGTAAAAAGAGAATTCAATAATTAGAAGCTAACGTTTCTTTTATCCATGTATAGTTAGATAAGCTAGTTGGTAGGAAACTAGAAGAAGCACTGAAAAAGTGGCAGACATCTCAGACTGCCACTCAGCAGACAATACCTATCATAGCATCCCGCTCTACTCCTACTGCAGAGGTTGGGAGTAATCCTATAGACCCACCACCTAGCACATCCACTGTAAGTATTTTTATGATATAGTAACTAGTTTTTAATTCAAGATGATATGTATATATGTATATAACATTCTTTACACAAAAATTTGTAGGGGTTGAAGCCATGCCGTCTAAAAGTTAATGAATATGTCGTTGCAGAGGCGTCGGCTTACCCATCCCTACCAGGGGAACTGTTTCACGGGTTTCCATTACCAGCTGGTTGGATTCGTGTGAGCCGGTACATATATTCCCCAAGTGGATGGATCTTCCATTGCTATATGCCCACCCAGATTGTGAAACACTTGGTGAGGCACTAGGCAGAGTGATATTGTGGCTAAAAGCGGATGTCATCTTTACTAAAATTGTATGGTAAATTTACATTACGTTAAATTATTAGTGTGTGTATATGATGTCAGTTGATCTGAAATTATTATATATATATACAGGTTAAAAAGAAGACCCCACAACATCTAGGCCTCCACTTCCACCTCCTACATTACCCAGTTGGGTTCCACAGGACCTAACTGTCCCGTTAGGTCCTAACTGTAGGGTTATGGCAATATGGTTAGGCGAACATGATATAAAATGCCCTATAACTATTTCTATAGATTCAGATGTTGCAGGTCAATCATACGAAAGCAAACTATCTATACAAGATATTTTGGAGTTGTTTTGATATGATTGGCTAAATACATCTGTGATAGAGCTATGGATAAGGTGAGATCTTCTTTATACATCCATATACCTTGTGTAGGATATGGTGATCTGGTTTCTTATTTATTAATGCATGCGTACTTAATACATATTTTGCAGCTACTTAGACAAGATATGTGCAGATTTTGCATTCGAACATGTAGGATTTTTTATTCCATCTTTGATTAGTCTAGTAGCTAAAGACCCTCTGTCAGTTCAACAATACTGCTGTGAGGCTTTTTCAATTTTTTCTCAAAAAAAGAAGACGATGATAATGGTTCCATTCAATGTAGAGTAAGTTTACTTTGCTTATTATAATTTGGACTTAAGAAAATTACATTTTTATTGTGGATTTTGAGTTATTAATTTTTTACTTTTTTACCTCTAGTGGTATGCATTGGGAGTTACTGGTTATTATCCCTAAGACGTTCACTGTCTATTATCTAGATCCTAAGGGGAGTAAATTGAATACAAAATATGGATACATAATGAAAATGGCATTATTCCAGTGAGAAATATTTCATTTTCATATCCGTTAACATATGTTATTACATTACTATTTAATTATGCAATGTACTGTGTTACATTAACATGTAGGGGTTTTGATGAGTTCAAAAAGGCTCGAGGAAAGGTCCCCACGAAAAAGAACCAGCCAATAATTTGGAAGAACGTGAAAGTAAGTTCCCGACTGCAATACATGTATATATTATTTATGTGAACAATGCTTAATTAGTTGTATTTTTTTAAAATTTTGTATGTTTGAATTTATAGTGTGCCACATAAAACAACGGATGGGCATGTGGATACTACGTGATGTGATTTATGCACATGATTATCAAATATGCCGCAATGGACATCGATTGTATTGCTGAGGTATTATAGAGTCTCATTAGATAATATGAAATATATCAATCTTATTTATAGCTCATTAATTATATATATACATCATTCTCTTTACAGGTGTTTACAACTGACCACACTACAGGAAATGCCTTACCAGAGGTACATGCTCCCTATACGACGGGAGAATTAAATGAAGTAAGAGAAGAATGGGCAACAGCCATACAAGTAGTGGGGGATTTAAGATATAATTGGGATGTTCATAGCAAATAATGACTAAAGAATGATATTTTGTTAATGAATTTCTGAATTATAATATATGTGTGAATGTTTCTACATGTCTGGATGTTTCTACATGTGTCTGAGTGAAAATGAATGAAACTGTTGGTTGCTATATGAATGTTTCTATATGTGTGAATGTGAAAATGAGTGGAACTACAGATTGTTATCTACATGAATGATTCTAAATGTGAAAATCAAAAGGAACTGCAGGTTGCATTGTTAAATGTGTGAATATTTTTGTTTTTAATTTTGCAGGTTTGTGGCCTCTTGTTGGCTGATATCAATGAATGTCGTAAAACCTGCAGTCCATAACTGAACTGGAGGTTTCTCATCCTGCGACCAGCCATACAGCAGGTCTACAAACTGATAGAAAAAAAACAAAAAAAAGGCGTCGGTTATTTGTATAAAACCGACGCCAAATAGTTACAATGTCGGTTTGTAATAGAAACCGACGTCTATTTCCTTAACACCACGGCCGTGCTGGCCAGCACAGCCGTGGTAGCGGACCAGACACCACGGCCGTGCTGGACAGCACAGCCGTGGCAGCGGACCAGACACCACGGTCGTGTTGGACAGCACGGCCGTGGCAACGAACCAGACACCACGGCCGTGCTGTCCTGCACGGCCGTGTTGGGACTTAAATGGCTTCGGTTATTAGCTAATAAAGGGCGTCTATAGTGCCCAAGTTGGCGCCCTTCTGTGGCGCGAAGGTATATGGCGTCGGTTTCTTAGGTAATAACCGACACCTATAGTGCCCTGCTGGCGTGTTTTCGTTGGCGCACGAAGGGTTTTGGCGTCGGTTTTGGAACCGACACGTAACGACTGGGCTTTTAGCGTCGCCCACACAGGTGTCGCTTAGAAACTGACACTAAAGGCCTTAAATAACTGACACTAAAGGTCGGTTATGTACTAGTGTAATGTGAGATAAACATTAAATCTCTCAATCCTTCATTATATGTTCCGGGATGGATGTATCACAAATCTCCCGATGATTATTAATGCTGGATCAATGTGAGATAAACACGAGATCTCTCGATGCCAAAGAGAGTGAATCCGCCGATGTAGCTCTATAGTGAAGTTGCCAGTATAACCTGGAAAGCTATCTAGCAGTGACACGAGATGTCCTGCCTATGGTCTCATACTGACTGAGACGAGGGAGGTCATGGCAGCCGGCTCTCCCATTGACCTTGTATGGTACCGATTTTGACTTCGCAGTGGTCGGTTGGAGTATGAGCGGTATACCTCATCTCCTCAGGGCATAAGTGTGATTGTAAAATGTAATCAGTCGTGTAGCATATCTTCTTAAGGATCGAATATGGAAAACATTGATTGATGTGTACTTCAGTTATACATCTTAATTGATAGATGATATTTATGTTTCTTTACATTCCTTGCAAAGAAAATAGATTATTGATAACTCTACCATGGGTAGATGCAATGTTCTCCTTAACAAAGGAGATTATTTCATTCTGTTCATAGAGTGAATTATCCTGCTTATTAATATATAAAGAACCCCTGCTCAGTTTATAAATGCTTAATCTGGGATAATAATATGGTCAGCAAAGAGTTATATCTCTCGCTGGGACAATTGTCTCACCCTGTGGGATCCACATTTTTTTTGGTGGACATGCACGAGGTGGCAAAGATCTTTCTGTAGAGGAGGAACAACAGCTGGGACATCAGTGACAACTCAGGTTGAGTGTACTATCTATCGTGTCTTGTAGATAAAAGTCTTATGTGTCGTCTCTGTACTCTTAGGTCCTTCAATTTAGTATGTGTTGGTTTTATGAACAATCTGAGATTTTGGCTTGTATGCTTCAAGGTTTTATGTTGCTCCAGTATGTGTTTTGATTGAGCAACTATTATATGTTGTCCTCGAGATGAGATGAAACAATTTTGTACAATGTAAATCATGATATGTATGAGTTTTGGATCTTTCAGTACAAGTTTTATAGACAAGGATCTCCTTGCAAAATGGTTTTAAATTTTAGTGATTTTTGTTAATCTGTTGATTATGTTTATTCTGCTTAATTAGTAACAATTTATTTGTCGATTTGGTGACTGTCGTTTCAAAGTTTGGTATCAGAGCTTAAGGTTCACTGAGTCTACAGAGACATAGGACTAAGGTGTTGAGTTTGTGTTAGTGTCATCCAGTATGCCCTATAGTGACTTCTGTTTATGCATAAGAAAGGGTGAAGTTTAAAAATGACTGGAGAACATGAGGAACACATTGTTGAGGGCAATGTTGTTGCACCGGGAAAGGGTGCAATGGATCAGGCAAGAGAACAATGAGTGCTTGAGAATTCCCATCATGATCTGATCAGGATAGAGAATCCTATGATTATGCCCTTGATAGATAGGTTAAGACAACACTGATACATATAGTAGACTGGATACTAGCATTACATCCTAGGTTACCAGTTCTTAATGTAGAAACTTTGGGCTTTGAAAGGGTTCCTGAATGACATAATCATGTTGGAACAGTGGAAAATGTTGGAAAGATTAACATATGGCGAGAAAGTAGACTCTTCTATAAGTTTAGACATATAGTATATTTGTGATAGCAGTGCCCAAGAAGGGGTAATAAGATGAGAATTAAGGTAAGGTCTCTATAATTTTAGAGACATTTGCCTAGTTGTTCTAAAAATCCAAAGTTTTTGGTGCCATCAGTGCAATAAATGCCTAGTGCACCAGGGAAGTAGTCGCTAAGTAAAGGTAAAAGTCCTAACTTTCCACCTGTAAGAACCCATGTCTTAGTTTCTACATCGGTAATAGGACCGATAAGACCATGGTATGAGGGAAAGACATGTTATAGGTAAGGACATGTTGAGCATACTAAACTCTTTTATTTAAAAAGAAGGGAGGAAATGACTCAACAACCAAGGAAGACTCGGCAGGGCTTATGAAATTTAGAACTCAATAGTGTAAAAAGGCAAAAGCAACAACATGAAATAACTAGATGCTATCTGTTGAGTCGACCTAAAGCGGTAGATGACCGCGAGGGGTAACAGTCAGATAGAGATTTTTCAAATCTGATATGCCTTATCCTGATGTTATCTGATAATCATAAGTAGGATTGCTATTATGGATGTCCCTATTGATTGTCCTATGGGGACATAGGGAAGAAATGATGAGAACCAGAATTTATATTCTGTTCAATATTCTTTTAAATGTTCTATAATTTCTCTTATCTGTGTTAAAGAGGATGAGATATAGAAGTGATGCCCGGAGAAAATCCAGGAATGTTAAATCATGTGTTTGTGATGATATGAAAAGTAAGCAATATGATAGTAAACAAAGTGCATACTACCTAATATTAGTACTTGTATACCCTGGCCAGGTATTCAACTATTGAAGATAAGGTGATTATGGAACTCTTAGATTGTTATCTTTCTGAATATTCTGATCAAGTAGTCATTTTGAGACAATCTAGTGAGTATAATGGAACTGGAAATATGATATGGACATTTGTATCACATCCTAAGTGCAATAAAGTGGAATCTGAGATAAAAACATAACCCTAATCAGATCATTTATGTTGGTTACCTAGAATGGCCAACTATGAAATTAGTCAAGTTACATAAAGTAGTATGGACATCATATGTTAGGGGTTTATGCTCTGCATAAACATAACATCAATAAGGATGTACTAATTGAAGGAACAATTGTAAAATCATTGTGGGAAAATATTATCAAGCTAAAAATAATTCCTTCGAATACCCCTATCTAGATCTGTTAAGGCAACTTATACATAACATCTAGAGATACCTCTAAGATAAGTTCTTAATTGATAAGTATCCTTTCCTTATGACAAGATAATGTACAACTAATGAGATAGTTGGTACGAGTAGTAAGAAAGTTTAGTGTTGTGTCAGCAGATTAGAGTGGCACAACAGATGCATTATAATACTTGTAGTCCCACGTGGGTGACAGAACACAACTCTGGTCTTTCCTTGAAAGAGAAATGACAAACTAAGTGAGGTGTATAAAAAACTCCCAAGATCAAGGATCTTATTACATAAATATGTAAGTTGAGAAAGGTGACAAATCAGTGAGGTTTGACACCTGAGTTAAATAAGGTATGTATAATGTTTCTCTGACTAACAAAAGTGTTACATGACACAAAGTTGACTCTACAGTCAATAATGAAAAGGACAGTGGAGTATGTGTCATATATGATAGATTCTATGATAACCCTGTGTGGAAGAACTTTGTGTTGATAAAAGTTCTATGGAATCTCCATGACATTAAGATGTTATGTGGAGACTTGATGATATGATGAATGAATAATATTTGTCTCGCTTTACCTGGGATTTCGGGGATGAAATCCTTGTTAGGGGTTTATAACTTCTAATGACCCTGACTTGGGTTATGAGGTAACCCTATTTTTTTTTGTCTAAGTAAGTTGCTTTGAAATTTTTTATAATCCTCTAAGGTGTTTTATTATCATGTGACACACTTATGTTCCAAGTTCGGTCCTGATTGAATGATGTTTGAGCAATGTTCCTTTGTTTTGGACCAAAGTGTAATTTACCCAAGATGAGGGGCTATATTGAAAAATGTCACATGTTGAACATGCCTTAAGTGTTTTAGCATCATAAGAGAGATAATTATGCTAAGTGGTGGCTTTTGGAAAGCCTAAATTCCAAGTTTGAACATGTTTGAATAATGCTAGTACCTTGTGCACCAATTTTGGTACAAATTGTAATTTACCCAAAATATGGGGTTGATATGAAAATTACCACCTCTAGAATGTTCCTACTTCCTCTATGTATCATTTAGAGGAGATATAATGAATGATACACCATGTTTTAATCAATTATGAGTGATGGTAATCTTGGTGATGAAATGACCAAGAAAAGGGTTGAATATGAAACCTTAACTTGAGTTGTATTAAGTTGAAAATCTTATATATGAGTGCCTATAGGCCAAGGAGCCATAGGACAAGCCTCATATCATTTTTTGTACACTTGGAAAAGTCCATGTCATGCAAAGAACCTCAAGGAGGTGAGGTGTGTCGGGTTACAATTGCCTTAGTAAAGTTGTATCGGGTTGTGAATAAAGTGATGATTTAGTTGATATATTTTATTCAAAGGGATAAGTAATGGAAAAAAGTTCATCCCTAGGTTACCCTCAACTGTTTTTCATGTAAATATAAATGTTAGTGCATGCATGTACACGTGTCACCCATGCATGGACACGTGGCACCTACTAGATCAAATTGATGACACCTCATTTTTACACTCCTTCATGAACAACAAGTATATATAACCCTAGTTTCACCCTTTAGTGGCATTTTTCAGATCTTACCACCCTCCTTCCCTGAGTTATCATGCATAGGATCCATGTATCTTGCAGGATTGAAGTGGTATCGTGCATAGGGCCTTGGGTATCGCCCATAGCAAGATCATATCGCCCAAGTAGGGTAATATCGACCAAGAAGGGTGATATCGGCCATAGTGAAATGTTTTTGGCCACAAGTGAGGGGGATATCAGCCAAAAGTGGTGGCATATCATGAAAGGGTTTTGAGGTATCCTGAAAAGGTTCTAGGGCAAGAAGGAGCTCAATACTTAACCCTAAGGTAAGGTCATGATCATCTTCAACCTTGGATTGAAGCATGATTTTAGGGTTTTGATCTTCCTTTCTTTTCTTCTTCACCAAGTGCTTATCCATGGTGATTCCTTGTATATGAAGGAGCTGTGAACGAGCCTTGTAATTTTGTTAAGTCATCTTAAACCTTAGGAGCATGGAGCTTTGGATATTGGAGCTTTGAAGGTGTTCTTAAGGTGGGTTATATAACTTGAACTCAATCATGTTATTATTCATCATCTAAATTGCTATACTTAATGAATTACTTTTAATTTGGAAATTTCCTTAAATAGTTGATGAAATTATGAGTTCTAGTAGTTTCTTAGACCTGTTGCCATGAACTATAACAATTAGAACAAAGGTCTAGAGCTTGAAGATGATGATATCACCTTATAAAAGTGATATTAGGTGCAAGCACACAAGCAAGCACCTCTAACCCGATATGATGATGCACCTACTTCACTAAAATGATATGGATATGATTGTATACCTTCTTGTATGATATGGTTGTGCAGTATACACCTCTTGCATGATATGCTTGTATGATAGGAAGTCAAGTATAGACTCCATGCATGATACATGGTTAAATGGATACTTGTAAGTTGATATGAAACCCTAATTTGGGTAACCCGATATGAGTAAAGAATAGAAAGTGCTATCGCATGATATGATCATATAATATATCTTTGGAACTGGGTGTCATGAAGTACACACATCTGGTGCACGATAGGAATAATTAAGTACACCCTATTGCACGATATGAGGTATGGATTCAAGAGTAAGATGTAACTCGGTATGGCAGCTCGATACACAACCCTAGATGGCATGTAACCCATCATGGCCAACCCTAGTTGATGTCTAGCCCGACATGATGATGAGATGATACCTCTTAAACATCATGGGTGACACATACATGAACCATGTGCCCATCCTGACCAACCCTAACCCGACATGGGTGTTGCAACCCAACATTAGATGGTGTATCCCGACATGGCTTGGTACCTTTTACTCCTATCGACTTGTGTAATGGGTTGAGAAGAGTTTAACCAATTTTTTAACCTATTAATCATCCTTAAATGAATATATTGTGTAATGGATGGTACCCTTGAAGGAGGAAATAAGATGCATATATTGGGTTGAGCCCGATATGGCAAACCCTAACCCATCACGGCCAACCCTAGATGGTGAGCCACCCGATATGGTGATTGAATGCACCTCTAGCCTGACATGGTGATGGTTTAATACCTCATGCATGACATGGGTCACACATACAAACACCTCTAGCCTGATATGGATGGTGTTTTCCTCTAGCCCGATATGGTGGTGTCTTTACACCTACAACCCAATATGATGAATATATGCACACCTCCAACTTGAGACACTTTGTAAAGGTGAGGGCTAAACACTCTTAGGAGTGATGAGTATTATACCAAGCAATGGTGTGGCTAATACCTTGATAGGTGAGACACCTAAAGTGATTGATAATGGTTAATCCTATATCAGCAATGTCTTAACCTGAGATGAGTCCTTGTCACTTGATGATAGATGGATAATTCAAGTATGTGAATTATGGCTAAATGCACCACATAATAAATATGATGAGTTAGTGCATAAAGTATTAGGATGGGAAATACCCTAATATAAGATAATTGATGAGCTAAAGTAAGTTAAAAGTTATGAGGGAAGTGATACATCAAGACATGATAAATATCACATCCAACACCTCAAGGTTGATACACTTTGATGCACCTTACATCCAATATACTTGGATGAGTAACACATGAAGTGTGTCATTTCAATTGCCACATTGAGATGTAATGCACTTTGATAAGTGTAGGCTAACATGCCTCGAGAAGGGTTAAGCCAAGTTAATAAAGTATGATGTAATCATATTCTGGTAAGGAGGAGCGAGAAACTCATACCTTGTTTTGATAATCATTTAATGATAAATGATGAGAATAAATAAGTATGATTGAATACTTATGATATCAATGTATGCTCCTACATGTGTGGAGCAATGAATTATGGTTTGAATTACTAAAATGAACTTGAAACCCTATTCGGCTATAAAGGGAAACCCTAACCCTAATAATGGGAAAGTTGTATTTCTCTTATTACATAAACCTTGCGAGGCATGTTAAATACTTGTATAACAAGTATAATAAGTTGTTTCCTAGTGAGAGGTGACAAGATATGTAATGGCCTTGTGAGCCATGTGAATAAGTTGTTTCCTAGTGAGAGGTGACAAGATATGTAATAGCCTTGTGAGCCATGTGAATAAGTTGTTGCCTAGTGAGAGGTGACAAGATGTGTAATGGCCTTGTGAGCCATGTGAATTCTTGTACAACAAGCGAAATGAATACCTTTGTCTGAGGACCTAGAGGCAATAGTTACCTGATAAGTGGTAACAATATTCAGTGATGAACTAAGGGTTTGAATACCCAGATCTATAATCATGATGATGATAATGTTAAGGGAGGAGAATTCTGAGTAATAAGATAAGGGATTGAGACCCTAAATGTTATATGTGTTCTAAAGGTTTGAAAAATACTTGATAGATGTATTACACTTGTTCTTTGTAGCACTTTTCATAATAATTCATGTTTGAAAACTTGACTGATGCTAAAAGAATATGGTAATGTACTTAATTAATCAAGTGGAATCTTATCATGTAGTGCCCTGACCATAGATCCATCAGCGTCAGAATTTGCTAAATGGTGAAACGGGTTGCTCTGTGGCATAACCTAGAGACCGCATATTTTTGAATATGTGGGGGTGATGAGTGAAAATATTCATACACCCTAATGGAGGAATTGATGTGAGATAAACATTAAATCTCTCAATCCTTCATTATATGTTCCCAGATGGATGTATCACGAATCTCCCAATGATGATTAATGTTGGATCAATGTGAGATAAACACGAGATCTCTCAATCCCGAAGAGAGTGCAGTCGCTACTGTAGCTCTATAGCGAAGTTGCCAGTATACCCTGGAAAGCTATCTAGCAGTGACAGGAGATGTCCTGCCTGTGGTCTTGTACTGACCAAGATGAGGGAGGTCTTGGTAGCTGGCTCTCCCATTGACCTTGTATGGTACCGATTTCGACTTCGCAGTGGTCGGTTGGAGTATGATCGGTATAACTCATCTCCTCAGGGCATAACTGTGATTATAAAATGTAATCATCTGTGTAGCATATCTGCTTAAGGATCGAATATGGATGCGTACTTCAGTTATACATCTTAGTTGATAGATGCTATTTATGTTTCTTTACATTCCTTGCAAAGCAAATAGATGATTGATAACTTTACCATGGGTAGATGCAATGTTTTCCTTAAGAAAGGAGATTATTTCATTCTGTTCATACAGTGAATTATCCTGCTTATTAATATATAAAGAACCTCTGCTTAGTTTATAAATACTTAATCTGGGATAATAATATAGTCAGAGTAGAGTTATATCTCTCGCTGGGACAATTGTCTCACCCCGTGGGATCCATATATTTTTTTGGTGGACATGCACGAGGTGGCAAAGATCCTTCTATAGAGGAGGAACAACAACTGTGACAGCAGTGATAGCTCAGGTTGAGTGTATTGTCCGTCGTGTCTTGTAGATAGAAGTCCTATGTGTCATCTCTGTACTCTCAGGTCCTTAGATTTAGTATGTGTTGGTTTTATGAACAATCGGAGATTTTTCCTTGTATGCCTTGAGATTTTATGTTGATCCAATATGTGTTTTGATAGAGCAACTATTATATGTTGTCCTCGAGATGAGATGAAACAATGTTGTACAATGTAAATCATGATATGTATGAGTTTTAGATCTTTCAGTAAAGTTTTCTGGACAAGGATCTCCTTGTAAAATGGTTTTAAATTTTAGTGATTTTTGTTAATCCGTTGATTATGTTTATTCTGCTTAATTAGTAACGATTTGTCTGTCGGTTTGGCGACTGTCATTTTAGTAATCATAAATGGAAACATAATTTTTTAATCCAAGATCCTTGAAGACTGTGAACTTTATCCCATGTCCATACTAGAATAGTGAAATGGGCCTATCTCACATTGGATGAAGTCCGGGTGGAGAAGATGTGAAGTGAATTAGACCCGAGGGCTAATGTGTTGAGGGTAAAAGAAGTTTCACATAGGTGGAAGCAAGATCAATCTCTTATTGTTTTGTGATATGAGGAATAGGGGATAAGACCCCAAATGAGGACATGTGCAATGATTATACAAATAATGATGTGAAATGAGAAATGAACATGATGCTGATTTGATTTTTGTTTTGAGCCCAACATCGTGTCAATGTAGGAATGAAAGATAGAGATGTTATAGACTCTTACGTATTCATGTGAATAGCTCATATTGTTCTAGTTATCTTAGGGTAACTGGCTAAACCCTAAGTCATGGACGATGATTTATGCACGTGGGCACATCATGGCAACATCTACATGGATAGGTATAAGTCAAGTAGATTCAAAGAAAGATACAAAAGTTGGATTAGTTGATTGTGTTTATATTGTTGTAATTAATGTGCATAGTATCATTGTAGCCTTCTTGACATAGAATGAATATGCTACAGTTATCGATTTACTTCCTTGCTTTGTGGTTATGTTGATGATTCATGTTAAGGATAATCTTGTTGTTCAATTGCTTTTTGGCAATATTGCTACATGACTCTCTTTTTAGTTTAATGATAACTTTTAAATATTAACTTGTTAAATATATTCTAAAAGAATAGGAAGAGAATGAACTACTATCTAGTTACTCTTAATGCTTGTCCGCTCAATTGGACATTGGCTAATAAACCAATGACCAAATTTTGAATTTAGATATGAAATATTGGTGTATAATCTTAAGCTTACATGCCAAACATCATTGTAGGTGGTGTCTAGATTATAAAGTGTCTAGTAGTTTTGGTATTGAGGGTTTATGGGTGAGTTGCCTTTTAGTTATGATGTGACAATCATTTTGGTAATAGAATGTCATTATATAAGGGGCTTTGGATTCCAATAAGCATTCCTTATTGTAAATGGCAAATCTCTTATATGATATTATGGTGTTCATGTTGCATGACAAGTTACAAATCTTAAGTATATATGAGTTATTATAACAAAGACTTGCGTTTACTTTTGATGTGTGATTTTATTCCTCTTTTATATATCTTAGTTATGTATAAGGTCTTAATTTTTGGTTTAATGTTGATCCATTCTCAAAACTATATTTAATAATCAGAGTTGGGCTAGTTACTTGGAGCATATCCAGACACCCACATGAATCATACCACAACATTTGAAAGTAACAAATAAAATACAATCTCATCGTACATCACTTAGAGTCGATATGTGACTTAAGTCTTCCAAACTAGCTTGTTGACCTACAACAAAGCTCCCAACATATGGACTCGGTGGCTATATTAGGTGGTTGGATAAAATAGACTCCTCATCTAAACCTAGATACTCAGATGAAGAGTCAAAAAACTTGACATAAACTGCAAGGGTTATTGTTGGGTTCTAAAATGTAATAATGTTTTTGTCCTCTCTAGGCTTATTCCCTCGTACCTCACCTATACGCTCTAGCTATATCATCTTGGATTTAGTTGTCAATATGCACATTTATCTTCATGGTGTTACCCTCTTGATTCATTCTAAAATATTTGTAGTGTCTAAATCTAGTTAATTATTTATTTTTAGTAATCAATTATCTATTGTACATATCTTAGTATAACATTGTATTTAAATTTAGTTCATTTTAATTCTAGATTTTATATGGTAGTTGATCTATTGAAATACCACATTGTGTGCTTCTTAAATTGAGCAAGCTGATAAATATGAAAATATCATTAGGCTATATACATTTATCAATTTGAATTACGTCTAGAAGAAAGTAAGAAATTGAATATATTGTCTGTAATTTTCTCTATTATTGTGAATTTAGAGAAGACCCAAATATCCCACTTCCTTTGAAATTTGGTCTATCAAAATGTCATCAATTCATATATTCTCAAGGTGAATTCATTCATAATCCATCATCATTATTTAAATGGTTTTTTAGACATATAATTTGAAGTCCATGTTTGTACGTCCAGTGCTATAATAGAAAAAATCTAAATGGAGCATTTACTAGCTCATTAAATTCACTAGGTTTCTATAATATCTTGGTCGATATATGATTTCTCATCACCATAGGTTAGATCCTTGTTGTTGGATATGAATTCAAGCTATGCCAACTCAAATTCGGGAGAAATGCCCTAAATTCTAGCTTATAGAAACCACTTGTGTGTTCTCTAATTTGTATGTTACACATATTCAAGCAAGGAGAAGGTTGGGAAGAGAAGAATGATCTTTGATACAATTCTATAGCATACTTTTCCCTTGTATTAGAGAGAGAAATACAAGTAAAGTACTACAAATGATTGATCTTAGTTGATTTTAGATAAGTTTCCCTTATCCCATTTGATTCATCACGTTTCCTCCATTTCTCCCAAAATCACCCACTAAAATACGAAAGCTTGATTTTAGGGTTTGGCATAGTTGACCAATGATAAAATGTACCTATGTTTTAAATTTTATTAATTGGATACAATGATAACATAGTTACAAACACATCAACCCAACTACCCAAACTGTGAGTATAAGCTCCCATTGTTGTACATTGATTGAGAGCGATGAGGCCTGGTAACAATCAATGCAGTTGGTCAGAGAAATTGACATGGCCCAAAGTGTCTAGTCTAAGCAGACAATCAATGTGTTCAGTAACCTATTAAAGTAGTCTGGCAATGATCCAAGTGGCATGGATGCAACTTAACTGAGCGGTTGAAGTGGTGTGATTAGTGTGATTCTGGTTTGATCCACTCTAACTGTTAAGACCCATTGATGCTCCCTTGATAGCAATTGATGCTAATTTTGTTAATATATAGAAATTTTTTACAAAATACATGTATAAATATCGACCTATCATTGTATCCTTTGTTAATATTAATATTAATATAACACAAGATATTTCTAAAAGTGAAATTCCAGCTCAAATGGGTAATTTATTAATAAATTATTACAAAAAAGGGAATTGCAAGGTATAAACTGATACATATATTTCTATAACCATATGATTATTAGTTAAACTTGAATTGGATTGTAACACTTGCACTAAAAATTCTCTCACCTCTTATCACCCAACTACTCATTGGAGACCTAACTTAAGAAAAGTGCAACCCAACAATCCTCAGCTTGGAATTTTCTTCCTGAGATAAATGCTCCTACATATCGGCTGTAGTTAACAAACAAACCCCAACTAAGGCTGACATCATCCACACAACAATAAACCCACTCTAAATCTATTCTTTTGATTTCATCTTTTATCGACGAGTTGAAACTTATACAGTCTCTAAACCTAGACGAAACCCCTTTTATGACAAGCTTAAATATAGATAAAAAAATATATAAACAACCCTCGCCACAACAACTTCAACAAAACTACTCAATCACACATAAATACTTACCCCTTTATTGGACAACCTTAAACCCCTTTTGATATAGATTTTTGGGCCCTACAAATAATTCTGAAGTAATGCTTCTTTCTTTGGTCTCTCTATCCTAATAGACTCCTTATAGAGTCTACCTCCATAAAAGAACCATGAACGTTCCTTTTCTTGCACCCTTTGGTGGGACATCACATAATCTATTGATTATATCTTTTATTCACAATAGTTGTTCTTCTTAAATCTTGCCCGCCTTAACATACCCCCCACCTCGTACAACAAGATATACAAACATTCATAGCCTTCGCTCAAAAATCAACCTTCTCACCCACCATTTTTACCCAAACACTAATTGACTCATCGGTTTTGAACCGGCCAGCTCGGGCTTGTAAGAAACATTAGAGCTTCTAAGAATAATTGTCTCTATTCAAATGATAGGACTTCAAATCACGTTGGATAAGTTGTTACAAGATTATGTAGGAAAAGTTAGCTTCCTCCTTACTCAAGGATTCAGCCATTAGTTTAGGTGTAGGCTTGTCACGCCATCAACTTAGATCCACTGAGGGTTTAATGATCAATTTACCTTTTCATGCGGGCTAACAATTCTGTTGTAACAAAGTGCTGTTGTGGATGTTGTTTATGATCATCTTAACTGTTTATTTTCCTCCAAAACCCATTCTTAAGAAAATATAAAGTATTTATATGGAAGAGATTAATTGTAACACGATCCGAACAACGTCCCATTACAACATCTCGTAGTGACAAATTTGGACCCCTCATGTGGTGGACACGGCCAATCGTTCGACGTCGGCATACCTTCAAATGATGCGGATGAGTAAGGCCATGATAAATAAATAGGGAAGCGTTGCGTACGTGGTAATGCCGATTTCAGTTTCTTTGCCTTTTAATGCGAGGGGCTTGTACCATAAGAAGTGATAATGTTTTCCACGAAAGCGATAATGGCAATGGACCACCACTTAGTAAAATATCTCCCTTGTCTAAATCTCTTCACCTTGTATAGGGTTTAATAACCTCAACACAATAGCAAACAACCTACCACCTTGCTGTCACTCATACTTCACTCCTGCGATGTATTTTCTTATATTGTAATGTACAAGATCATAATGGCTTGTTTGGTACGCGGTTAATGGAGGGGAGGGGAAGGGAGGGGAAATGTCTTAAGTTGTTTGGTTGTACATGGTGAAGGGGAAGGGAAGAGAATGGAGGGGAATGAAGGGGAAAGAATTAAGTGTATTTCCAGCCATTTTTCTCCCCACTAAATCGGAGTGGTGACAAGGGGAAGGAAAGACTTAACGAGAAATTTATTATAAAGCTTGGAGGGAAATATGGAATGTCGAGATAAAATATAAATATATGGAGGGAAATACTTGTATAGCTCACAACCAATGACAAAAAGTGCATTTAGTCTCTCACCTCACTTGGATGATATATAAAATGTTGGGGGAAGTTTAAGAAAAAAAAATAGAGGGAAAAAATAAAGATAAAAGGAAACTAAAATAAATATGGCGCACAATTTAAAAAATATATATATAGTTTTATTTTTGATCATGAGACATAAAAATGTATCTTCTTCATTAACAGAACAATTATATGAATAGTTTTATTTTGATCATGAGACATGTGAATTTAATGTATCTATTTTTATGTACTAATATGTGGTGTTTGTAACCTTTTCGAATAATATTACTTGTTAAAAAATGACATATTTTTTATATTTTCCTCCCCTTCCCCTCCCCATATCCCCTCCCTTTCCTTCCCCTTGACTCTCCTATCATTTCCTTCATTCACCGCGTACCAAACATAGCGTAAAAGGAAAATGGTATGTACACATGATTTGGGACTTTTTGTCCTTATGTTCATACAAGAACATAATGGAGGAGGGAAACAATTTTATTTATTCTCTTCCATTTTTGTTCTTGTGCACGCATAAAGATAAAAAAAATCCAATGTTGAATCTCACTTTTAATCCGTGTAACAAAACTCATAACAACAAAGGAATACGCTGACCGACCCAAACCGGAATCCAAGGCATTCTCCACTTTAAAATAAAAACTGTAGCAAATAAAATATATTATTTTATTTGGATACGTTTTGTTTTGTGTGGAAAAGGATATTGTTTCCATTTTAAGTTTCAGAATAGTCCCATTTAGCAAATCCCATAAAAAGGCCCTCCAGTTCACTGTTCCGGTGAAACTGTGCCGCAGCAATCTCGGTTAGTCGGCTGTGCACTTTGTATGTGGTCAACTATTACTTCGGTATTTCATGAGATCCCACCGTTGAGATGGCCTTGTCACAGGGAATCCGAACCCCTCCAGTTTGCGGTGGCACTTTGCAGATTGGAAGCAAGCAGGAGACATGAAGTACTATCGAGGAGGGGGCAGCATCATGAATCAGCGGGAATTTTGCATGGGTTGCGCGGCAGAGAGTCGGGAACAGCAAACTATCGGAGAGCGGTAGGTAGGTGAAGGACTGGCCCCTCGAGGGAAGAAAGAAAAGATGAGGGTAGACGACGGGACTGAGTGGGTTGGTTGGTTGCCCCACACAAAAAGATGAATTGGTCGGCCAGACGGCGAACAAAGGGTCCCGGGCTCCCCTGTCAATGCCGCCGGCCATCAAACGTTCGTTGTAGGTTTGACGGGCCATGGCTGTGCTGTTGCCGTCCTCTTGCATGGCAAATCCATGGTGAACAGCTTGGCTGATTGAGTTATATACTGACACGAGGCTGTGAGTGAAGACCGGAAGGCAGAAGGTGATGGGTAACACTTCGTGTACTGGCCTTCACTCAAAAGTGCTATCCCCAACCTTCTGACTTCTGGACTTCACATGATATAATAAATATAATTATATTTATACTTGTCAAATAAATTGATATATTTATACTTACACGGAGATACTGCAGCGTTGTTCCCATGCATCCTCCCCGAACAGATCAGATACGTATGCACCGCTGCAATGTTTGGTTGCTATGTTTGTACTGCTTAGTGCTATTGTACATCTGTATGAACGATAGAAGAGTGAACACTGGAGATGTGCATACGCGGGTCCCCTAGCTAGGCCGTTGGTGGATATGCGTAATGCGTCACTCGCGAGTCACTAAAGGGATACGTTTGATTAACCGGATCTTGGCTGTAATGGATTGTATTTCATTCTTCAGCACACCAGAAACTATGTTTGATTCAGTTTCGGGCAAGTAATAAAAGCTTGATACAGTTATCCATTTCAAAATGGCGGGACGTCATTCTCCCGCAACTTTAGCGCTACCCTCCGTAGAAAAGGAACGCGAACAGCCTGGCATCGCTATCCAAGTGCAGATGAATCCAAAACTAAAGTTTCTTATCAGAAAAGTTTCCGAACCAGTACAATCATGTATCGGTACTAATCGGATGCTGCATTCCGAGTAATCCAGTTCAATGCAGCAAAACAATCTGCTGCAGCAGGGTACCATCAATGGTGACGGTATGTCGTCCATATCTCGTCACTTATATAGGAATCCGACAGCAGTCACTGCTTGTGCTTGCTCACAAGTGCATTCTCTGCTGCTAGCAAGATCTGCTTGTCGGATCGACCGCATCATCGCAACTCTTCTCTTTTTTTTTTTTTTTGTTAAAGTGGGAGCATGTATTCATCTCGCCTCCTGTATTAAATGGAGCAACCCAGCTCCGTTAGATTGCAATGATGTGGTGGTATCAAAAAGTATAGTTATACAAAAAAAAATGGGTTTTTGGCGGGGATGGGATATACTATCTAAACTACTGCATGTGGGATGAGATTGCTCACAAGTGCATTCTCTGCTAGCAAGATCTGCTTGTCGGATCGATCGCATCATCGCAGCTCTTCTCGTCTTTTTTTTTTTTTGTTAAAGTGGGAGCATGTATTCATCTCGCTGTGGTGGTATCAAAAAGTATAGTTATACAAAAAAAAAATGGGTGAGGGGATATACTATCTAAACTACTGCATGCGTGTTATGTCTCGTGTCTTGCGCATCTAAACAGCTAAAGTTAAGGATGGTCGGTGGGATGATCCGAGCTCGGCCAGTCCGTGATTGGCCGTGCGTTCCACTATCGCCGTTTGTGAACGTACGCCATGCGATCCCTCAGAAAGAACTTGATGATGTCGATCTCATGCTTCCACCGCCATCAGTGACGATGGCTAAGGTGTGATAGTCATCCACCTCCACCGTCTCGATGTGAATCCCTTCCGCCTGACAAAGGTTGAAAGTAAAAAGGATGCCTAGCATGGTAGTTGCGAGCCGTGTAGACTCATTCAGGATGGTGGAAAAACACACCTGATCCGACCGGATGCATCGCGGATGACACCACGGTGTGTCGAGGGTTGCGGCCGTTGTCTGGAACGCATGGTGCATCCAACGTTCAGCTTCAGGCCTTGTGTGGATGGCCGGGAACGCATGGTGCATCCAACGTTAAGCTTTGAACGACAGTCCAGCCCCATATCCCCTGCTGGGTGAGGAGGTCCCGCATGTGTAGGTGGAGGTTGAGATGCATGTGCTCCTGGGCGGGGATGATGGATCATTAAGGAAAAAAAACCCAAATATCACAATATTATATAAAGATTTACCAATATTGCACCTTCCACAACTTATTTTCCAAACTAACACACTTTCAGGCTAAAGTGCCAGACTAGTTGGCGTTTTACAGTCTTGGGAACAAAAAGCGCAACATTATGTGGCGTTTTCAGGCTTGAGGACATAAAAACATTACTTTATTTGGCATTTTCATACTAAAGCGCCACACTAGTTGCGTTTTTAGACTAAGCGTCATATAACCTGGTGTTTTATCGATCCGGAAAGTGAAAGCGCCACATAAAGTGGCGTTTTACTTGAATGCGTCCCACCAACCGGGTTGTGTGGCGTCCGTCCTTAGAACAACTTTATCTGGCACTTTCTGTTTATTCGGTCAGCAGGCCAATGCGTCGCGTCCGTCCTTAGAACAACTTTTATATAAAGCACCACTTTATGTGGCATTTTACAGTAAACGGCAGTGGTGGTGGCTTATTTTGCTTGGTTACGAGGGATAAAGCGCCACTTTATGTGACATTTTCTGGTAAATGCAACTTAAGTTGGCGTTTTATGCTTGGTTACCTCCTCGAGCGAGCGCAGCTTTCCTTTCTCCCTCGCTCGCTCCTCACTTCTTTTTTTCCTCCGTCACTACCTCAACTGTGAAGCCGCCGCCGCTCGCTCCTCGCTTGGTTACCTCCAGCCGCCGGTGGTTGCTTTCCGCAGCCGCAGCCGCCGCCACCTCGTCCTCGTCCTCCTCCTCGTCTGCTCAACAAACACTCCTCAGGTCCGCCTTCGCTTCCTCCTCTCCTGCTCCGCTTCCTCCTCTCCCGCTCCGCTTCCTCCTCTCCTGCTCTGCCTCCTCCTCTTTCCCGCCTCCACCTCCTCCTCTCCTGCTCCACCTCCGCCTTCTGCTCCGCCTCCTCCTCTTTCCCACCTCGGCCTTCTGCTCCGCCTCCTCCTCTTTCCCTCCTCCTCCTCCTACTCTCCTGCTCCGCCTCTGTCTTCTGCTCCACCTCCTCCTCTTTCCCGCTTCTGTGAGTCCCTATACGTGAGTCATGTGATTGTGTTGACCCTCATGAGGACCACCTATAAAGGTAAGCAACCAGGGCGTTTACTGGGTAGTAAAAATAGAGACAGGGATCTGTCAAGAAACTAGGTTCAATTGCTTTTATAGCCTCCAACAGGGATCAGAAAATTGTACTGGGTAGTAAAAACCGCCTCTGGCAACAACACTACGCCCACGCCGCCTTCGCCTTCTGCTCCGCCTCCTCCTCTTTCCCGCCTCCTCCTCCTCTCCTGCTCCGCCTAATGATTTTTACAGAAACCCTAATGATTTTTATTTGTTTATATTTATGCTCTCTTGACAACGAGATTAGGCACTATTGACAATGAGATTAGGCTCTCTTCATAGAGAGAATAGCTTCACATTCAAATGTGAGAGTTGTGTATGTGTTCTTACCCATGTTGTGTGAGTTTTAATGTATGCATTTGTAAAATGTAAGTTTAATGTACTGTAATTTATTGGACTGTATTTTAAAAGGACTTTGTCCTACATGGACTATAAATTATTTAGACATTATTTAAGTATGCCATGATATTTATTAGTATTTTTTATTTTGTACAAGTCTAGTTTATTTTTGTGTGTGAATGATGGTTTGATTGTGTATGTTTTTATAAATAAATCATGAGAAGTAGTTGATTTTATCAAAATCATTTGAACAAAGGCAATTTTAGATCTAGTGAAATATATCAAATTCGTTGAACAAATTCATTTTTATATGGTTAGTGATTTATCAAATTCATGAGAACAAAAACAATTTTAGATCAAATCATTTGAACAAATGCGGTAGCTATATGGTTAGTGATTTTAGATCCATTGAAATATACCAAATTCGCTCAACTTAGTCATTTTTATATGGTTAGTGATTTTATAATGTCATTTGAACAAAAAAAAAATTTAGATCAAAATCATTTGAACTAATGTGGTAGCTATATGGTTAGTGATTTTAGATCCACTGAAATATATGGTTAGTTATTTTAGATCAAAACTTTCATATTATATATCTAACAAAAATTACTTCCATATAATTCAGGACTATGGCTGATACCTCAAGACATTTGGTCATACTTTATGATGGAACACCCATGCCTATTGAAATATCTACGACATCTACTTATGTCGAGTTTATGTCATTCATACATCAAGTCCTTCCCATCAATTCATCAATGCACGACATACATTTAAGTTACACCCTTCCAAGTGATTTAGGTCCGACGTTTAACTTATTTCCTACTCAAGTTGTGAATGATGATAGTTGGAAAGACCTACTCACTATCAGCTATGGGAGGCATATGAATCTTTATGTTGAGAAATCTGATATTTTGGGTGATGATGGAAAACACAATGTTTTTTAGGATAATAACGATTATGATGATCCAGATTATGATGATGATGATGATGATGATGATGATGACCTTGATAATGACGTAGAATTGCAATAAGTTCATATATATGATCACAATCATGATGTTTAAGTTGACCCAGAAACCTGGAAGGATGATTGGGTGGACCATAACAATATGGATAACTATGAAAGTTTTAAAGTGGATGATTGTATTGATGACTTTGCAAACCCTTTAGACATGGGAGACGATGATGTTGTTACAGGACAAGGTTTTAATAAAGGTGATATTTTTGAAACAAAGGCATACCTCCTTGTAAAATTGCAGTCTTGGTCAATCAATAATAATGTCCAATTTTGGACAGACCGGTCAAATAAGTGTTTCCTTACGCTTATATGTCTACATAAGGATCAATGTTCATAGAGACTTCATGCATGTGCTTCTAAAAGGGTTGGTGGGTTATGGAAAATAACAAAATACATTGATAAACACTCATGCCACATTGCAATTTTGTATAAGGATCATATGCAATGCAAGTCTTCATATATTGCAAGGATGATAATGCCTATGTTGAGAGCAAAACTAGACATGAGCGCTCGAGAGATAATTGAAAGAGTGAAAGTTGAGTTGTATCTTACCATATCCTACAAGAAGGCTTGGCATGCACGTAAGAAAGCCATTTCATCAATCTTTGGAGATTGGGAGACATCGTATGGGTCGTTACTTCTATTTCTTAGATTTGTTCAACAAGCTATTCCAGGAACTGTATATAATTTCAAAGCCATTGAAACAACCCTTGGCCATCGATTTGAACGTGTATTTTGGAGTTTTGGTCCATCTATTGCAGGTTGGGCTCATTGTCGGCCAGTGATTAGTGTTGATGGCACATTTTTGTATGGTTAATATGGTGGGACATTACTTATAGCTACTGGCATTGATGGAAACAATGGATTGTTTCCCTTAGCTTTTGTCGTTGTTGAGAAAGAAAACCGTTCTTCTTGGGTGTAGTTCTTGAATTGCATGAAATATCAAATTCCAATTGTCCGACAAAGGAATGCTTTTGTGTTATATCTGATAGGGTGTGCAACATTCATCAAGCTTTGGATGAGGTGTTCCCATATGCCACTCAACGTAATTGTTTAAGACATTATAGAGACAACTTTCATAAGAAATTTAAGTCTGCTGAACTATATAACTTGATGTGGAAAGCAGCTAAGGCGACTAAAGTGGTAGAGTTCGATAAACACATGAGTGTTATAAAATCCATTGACCCATCTGCTTACAGCTGGCTAATGCTTTTAAACCCAAGATTGTGGACTATGTCTTGTGATGGTGGTTATAGATACGGTACAAAAACAAACAATTACTCTGAGACAATTAATGCAATTTTAAAGCGTGCTCGCAATCTTCCCATACAAGCCCTCATATGTAGCACATATTACAGGTTGGTCGCGATGTTCTTCAAAAGGAGGAACTTTGCAACATCATTAACTGGCCAATTCACCGCGAGAATAGCTTATAAATTGGAGAAGTTGGAGGAGCAGGCAAGGAAACATTACATTAATTGCTGAGTAAATGATTTAGAATTCACTGTCAATGATGTGTCAGGCAATATTTATCAGGTGCATATTCTGCGAAATCCCCATACTTCACAATGTACTTGTGGTAAACCACAATTTTATCATATCCCATGCTCACATGTACTGGCATGTACTAGTTTCATACACTATGAATATTTTCAATTTGTTAGCAGTTGGTAAAAGCTAGACAATTATAGGCTAACATATGCCCCTCAATTTAGTGGAATCCCAGATAAAAGATACTAGCCAGGGTTCGATCCAACCACGGGTCTTGTATATCTTCTACCACTAGTTGTTACAACACGTGCAGGAAGACCTAAGGTGAAGCGCAGGATGACAAATATGGATATTGATCCTAATCACACTTCTTACAAATGTGGAAAATGTGGTGGTTTAGGTCATAATAAGAGAACATGTAAGAAAAGCAATGGTTAGAAATCTCCAAATGTAATCTTAGTTTTCTACTTTGAAATCTCTACATGTAATTTTCATTTTCTAATTAGTAATGTCTATATGTAATCTTAGTTTTCTACTTTGAAATCTCTAGTTGTAATCTTAGTTTGCTAACTCGCATGAGGAGGGCAGGATGAATAAAATTTCCTCCTGACTTCTGTAATAGTAATAGTACATGTAATAAACTGTTAGATTCTATTTTGGTATATATCTCGTTAACAAATCTTTGTAATTTTATTGTATGCGTTTAGTCATTTAACACCATAATGTGATATTTTTTGTTTCTTTGTATAGACATGGTGAAAGGAGATGATACATTGCAGATTACATGCCACTCCACTGAAATTTTTAGGTGGGATTTAACCGATGCAGATGTGTTAGGGTATGTTCATACAGCGGGGTTTGGATCAATCATTACCCTTTCTAGGGTTCACTTTAATGCATCATTGATAACAACACTTAGTAGAAGGTGGCACTCAAATACAAATTCCTTCCACTTCCCTTTAGGTGAGATGACGATCACACTTTAGGATGTTGAAGTCTTACTAGGTTTACGTGTTGATGGCGATGTCGTTGTAGCTCATCATCCTATAGGTCTCAATGAAGGTCAATTTAGTTCTTGGTCTTCCATGTGCGACCATATCTTAGGTTCACGTCTAGAAGGGCTTGATCATGGGTCTGTCCAGTTGAGTTGGTTGCGTTCTACATTTACAAGCATTGACTAGGAGAATGTCGATGATCAAGTCAAACGTCAATGCACAAGTGCATACTTGTTACACCTTTTAGGTTGCTTTCTATTACCAGATGGTACTGGTAACGAGGTTCATCTTCGCTACTTACCTCTTCTAGTGGATTTTGACCGTCGCGGTTTATACTCTTGGGGCAGTGCAATTTTAGCATACTTATATCGTCAGTTGTATAAGTGTCATCCAGGTTCTAAACAAAAATGAATATCTGGGTGTGTGCATCTATTGCAACTGTGGTCTTGGGAAAGATTGCATGTTGGTAGACCTAGAAAGTTGGACATGCGAGATGATTTTTAGTGGCCTGAACATGCTCCACTAGGTTATAGGTAAGTCATAGGAATATATAAATACTCTATTTTAGAAAGTATAATCTCATAATATTCTTATCGTTGGTAAATTATGTGAAACAGATGGAACCATCTGATGGAGCGTGTACGTGTACCACGAGGAACTGTGATGTTGTACCTTAATGAGATTAATTGATACCCATCAGCCAAGTCAGGTGAGAGTTTTAGTTCATTTCATTCTTAAATTTTACATAACTTTATTTGCAAAATATTTATTCTAATGTATTGTTATATTTATTGTTATATATATTTAAATTGTTATAAATATTTAAATTTGCAGTTAGTTTGGACACCTTACAGTGTTGAACTGTTGGCCATGTTGCCGCCTATATGTCAACAAGGTAGAGATATTTGGATGGCACGTGTACCAATGATCTCTTCTACTGTAATAGAGTGGCATGCTCCTGATAGAGTACTAAGATAATTTGGTGCTCACTATCAACCACAACCCCAAGACCTTCCTATATATCATAGGATTAATGGTAGAGGGCGTAGCAGCAATGACTGGTTGGTCCAATATAGAACAGAGCTAAATGCATGGAATGACAGACGTAATAGTATAGTTCAACTTCCTGATCCTTTGACTGTCAAGTTGCCCCCTACATGGTACAAACCTGAGTATCATGTTCAACGGCCAGTTGATCCACCTACTTTGTACTATCCTCGTGGATACATAGAGCGAGATTGTGTAAGTATACATATATATTTATATATCTATATATATTTATATAGATTTGAAATGAAATCAATTTTAATTATCATTCATTCTGATAGGTCCAAACTCATGTGCAAATCTAAGAGAAACTACAAAAATTCACACAAGAGACACATGTTGATGATTGGTTGACAGCACGGGATAACATATATAAAGTACAGAATGCATGGTTTCAACAAATGCCTAGCCACATGCATCCAAATGAGAGTATAGCTCCTCCTACGACAACATCAGTCGATGCCACTCCTTTTGCAACTTCTACAACAACTGGACACTTTACACCACAAGGGCATTCTACTACACCAGGTTGTTCTACAACAACTGGACACTTTACACCACAAGGACATTCTATTGCACCAGGTTATTCTACAACAACAAGCGACTCCTTGCCTGTAGGTGATTCTACATATGTAAGACAATTTCTTGTTGATACTCCTTCGTTTCCAGGAATGTTCTACTCTTATTCGTTGCCACCATCTGATCACTTTGGGGTTCCTTCTATTTTATCATGGTCTCAACCAAGTTTTAGTCTGTCCCGAGGCTTTGACCAACACAGACCTTTTTATCCATTTTCACCACATGGACCACCACCTAGCTGGTCACAGGGCCTCCACACAACCATATTTGGATCACCTCCATCATCTTGGAATATGCCCTTCACTCGACCTCTCACACCACCACTTCCTATGAGTAGGCCTACACGTGGAGCTCAAACTACACAGTTGAGCCCAATCCAAGATTCTCCAAACATAGAGCAACAATCTGGTGACCAAACCTAAGGTTTAAAGAGTCAAAAGTGATAGGTATTAATTCTTTCAAATATTTTTATATTCTACATAATATATTGTATTGTTAACTATAGTTTAATAATTTGGTCAAATATTTCTTTTATTTTAATTGCAGGATTGAACGTCTTTGTTGCAGCATCTGAAGATTACTTGTCATTTCCAAATATTGTAGATTTCCTAGTTGAATCATGTATCTTTCTTAAATGCATTTAGACTGATGTTTGTTTTTGTTGTTGTTCTATGTTGGATCATTTTGTATTCACCATTTACCTTATTCCCTTTTGGACATATTTCTATGATATTGTAATCATAATCTAGCTTAATATGTGTTGGATATTTACAAATTTAGAACATGAAACAAATACCATATGAATGTGTTGGATATTTAGAAATTTAGAACATGTAACAAACACCATATGAATACGTGTTTTATATTAAGATAATGTAGAAAATACCATATAAATATGTGTTGAATTTTTACAAATTAAGAGCATGCTTGAACGTATAATGTAGCAAATACATACATTAAACGCTAACAACAAACGTGCTTTAGTTGTGGTATTGCTTGAGAAACCAATGAAGCAACCATGAAAACGCCAGTCTGTTTGGCGGTTTTCGATCGTCGAAAATGCCAAATAATAAAATGCCAACTTATCAGGCGCTTTACAATAAAACGCCAACCATTTTGGCGCTTTCCCCTGAAAACGTCAGACTATTTGGCGCTTTTCTGTCCTCAAGCCTGAATACGTCATTTAATGTGGCGCTTTTTATCCCCGCAATCGTAAAACGCTAACTAGTATGGCGCTTTAGTACGAAAATGCCAAATAAAGTGGCGCTTTTGTGTCCTCAAGCCTGAAAATGCCACATAATGTGACGCTTTTTGTTCCTGAGATAGTAAAACGCCAACTAGTGTGACGCTTTAGTCTGAAAGTGTGCTAGTTCGGGAAATAAGTTGTGGAAGGTGCCATATTGGTAAATATTTATACACACTATTTGGGTTTTTTTTCGATCATTAGGTTAGCCCAACGTGAAGTCCAGAAAGGTATTTGCTCTACCCAACCATCCAATGACTATGTAGGTGAAGCAGAGGGAAGCTGCTCCAAACCCAGACGGAGGCGAGTCATGGTTTCTTGATCCCTGGTGGAAATCCTGGTAAGTGGACCGTAATGGTCCTCGGATATTTTGCTCGGAAAAAATGTGCCCATATAGATGTGGCGCTCATCACCTGCCAGGCCCCCGATAGGAAGGCGGCGTCTTGAACCACTTGTAATCTGTGGGTATCGATAGCACCTTCTTCAATGGGTATGGCCACCCGGTCCCAGGCAACCCAGTGCTGCCGGTGTCCACATGAAGCTCGTTAAGCGCTTCTCAATCTTATGAATCACTGTCTTAGGCACCACAGATGTCGTGAGTGTGTATATGGGAACCGAGGATAGGATGTGTCTAATGAGGGTGATCCCCCCCCCCCAACAGAGAGCAGCACCCTGCCCTGCCATCTCGTCGCTCGACGTTCGATCCTGTCTATGAGACCGTTGAAAATAGAAAATGGTTGTCGGCCCAGGGGTAGGGGAACCCCTAGGTACATCATTGTGCCTTAATGGTAGGGGATGCAAAGGGACGCCTTGATTTCTTGCCGACGACTGGTTTCTCCGCCTCCCAGGATGAATCCGGATTTGCCGCAATTGATGATTTGCCCTGAGCAGGCTTCTTATGCTCCTAGGATTGATCATAGTTGGTGGGGCAGTTTTGCCTCCGGATCCTACAAAGATGAGTATGTTGTCGGCAAACAATAGGTGTGAGGGTGCCATCCCCCCGTTGTGGGTATGGAAACTTTGCAGGGAAGAGTACTGGTGAGAGTGGGTCACCTTTAGACAAATGGACACCTTGCATCTGTTCTCCTCCCGATCTTGTAATGATCTCAGCTGATCATCAGCTTTTCTTTGGCGGCTATTCTCATAAAATAAACTAAGATGTGACGCAAGCCAATGTGCTACCTAGACAGCTGCTCGATGATTGTAGGGTTTTGGTATATGGAATCAAAACGAAACCCGAAATTGGACCCATTTATCTTTATGTAACATAAAAATAAAAGGGATTCATTCGTTACTTCTTTATGAATGTATAAAGACAAGTGTACTGAGATAAAGCACATTATTCATACCAACATTAACACCTCAGCTTCAGGAGCTCCAAGCATGTTATTCATACCAACATTGACACCTCAGTTTGGGGGGCTGCAAGCCATTAAATTGAGTCATATGTACCATATTTGAGGAGCTAGTTCAGAATAAACACGATGCGAGATGATAAACATGAGGAACATTGGTCCTCATGGATTATAAAAACCACCTACATTCTCTCCCCGACCTCTTTGCCATGCCAGCCTACCGCTACACATAGGTCACTTTCACACCTTGGTCGCTTCCTAGTCTTAGTCGTCACAGTGGCAGCAACACCTCGCCCAAGCAACCTTACGTTCTCCACATAGCGCTTCGCTATGGAGACCATGACGACCAAAAAGAAGAGCACGAGCACCACCACCACCGTCACCGTCGTCGACACTAGGAGGAGAAGAAGTTGGAGTTTTAATTTTGTACTATGTGAAGTAATGTGAGCATGTATGAGTCATTTGTAATGGCATGGAGTTATGTACATAAAATATAAAAGACAACTCATGTCAATTTTGTGATTAATTATTTTATATACTCATTTAAATGTTCAAATATTTCAATGATCATTGTGTTATGATCTTTCAGTTTCATACATGTAAATGGGAATAGGTATTTTCTTTACAAAATATTCACAACAACTATTCAATTAATCAACATACTTCTTTTTATGTATTGAGAACATGTAGAATATAAGTTATATCTTATGCTTTTTATATGCACAAAAATTCCTGAAAAATGGACATGACAATAAACTATGTAATGTATATACTATTTAATTGAATCATATATCAAGAAGTTTGAATTTTCATCAAATATCATGAAAATTATTTAATGTTAATTTATACTTGCTTATATATGTTCATTATAAATGAATCATATATCAAGAAGTTTGAACTTTCATCAAATATCATGAAAATTATTTAATGTTAATTTATACTTGCTTATATATGTTCATTATAAAAAATTGTCTAGAGTATTGTAACAAATTGTAATGAATTTTTATACTTGATCCTTGGAAAGAAACAACATTTTGTTTATTATACACATTCTGATCCACAATAACTACCTATTGTTGTAGCTTCACAATACTACATTTTACATTGTCTTATATAATCAATTGTTCTTTTTCATACATTTCTGACATATGAGGACCTAAGGTACAAGGGACTATAGCTTAGCATAATTGTTATGGTATTCTTTGACATGGCCATATGGCATAACTCCCCCCTCCCCACATTTTAAAATCTTGATTCCACCACTAGAACTATAACACCCTAAATTTTAGGGTTTCATAAACCAAAGGAATCTACATGGATCAATAGAACTCATGATCATGAAAACCCTACAAGTTGAAGAATTAATAGTTTTGTTATGCCTGAATTACATGGAAAGGAGTGAAAGGATGGTTATCTTGAAGCATGAGACCATAGATGAGGCTCTAGAACATACCTCTAGTATTTGATAAGTGGTGAGTGATGATGTTTAACAAATGACTATATCATATTAATGGATTTATTTGCAAGAGGCTTGTTTATATAATTATGTGGTTAATTGAATTTCTTAGTACATGCATGTGTCACAAAGCCTTTTCCTAATTATGAGAATGGATTAATGTGATTATAACACAGTTGAAAATAATTGGAGGAGTTCTAATTACTAGTATTAGTGTATATAATCATGCTAAGGATCCTATAGGGGGTAATCCGATAAAATAGTCAAAGGCTGATATCTTGAAGTCTTTTTCCCATGAGGAGATACTCATAGTTATGATGGAATTACAATTCATTGATTTTATGATTAATATCTATGTTGTGGGGATTTATGTATGCGGTAATCTATATGAAAATCAAATTGACCTAGATAAGTGATATCTTAATACTAGAACATGCAAGGATATGATGTTAGCATTGGATCTAGTATACAATTCATATTGGGGATAATTACCAGCTACTATTATCCATATGATAGAAGATTTTCTATTTATTATGTTTTTGGAAGATATTACCTAGATTTTCAAAACAATTGTTTGGTTGAGTTGATATTATGTCAAAGTAGTTACAATTCCTCATAGATAGGATAAAAGTATTAGAATCCTTCCTAGTTGGTGTTGTGAGACATGATATTGTTAGAAAATTTTCAACTAACGTTGATACTAGGATAGATGAATATCCAGGTATTATTGGACACCCCAACTAGAGAGGTATCGAGGTGTGGAAACCAAACAAGGTGTGATATCTGAGGTATCTATATAAGTTGTCCTTGACCCTTGCTAAGTTGACATAAATAGGATCTTATGGTCCTATATTCCATGTCACTGTTAATACAAGATTCACCCTGATGGGAATGACCAGATGATCAGATGGACATGCCATAAGACACAGTCTGAGTTCCCCTCAATGGTTCTACGATAGTATAGAACCCAAAGAACTAGCTCCTAGTTTCATATGGACCCTAGTGGGCAAAGAATGTGGCTCAGAGGAGGCAGGTAGAGAAAGCAACACGTGGAGCTACAACCAAGGTGATGCTTCTCTTTTTTGTCGCTAGTATTTCACTAAAGGAGCATGATGTCCCCAACAATCACTTCCACTTTGGAAATCACAGTTGCATCTAAGGGGACATCCAAGGGCTCATAAGATGATTTGTGCGGCCCTAAGTTCTGGATCAAGACATTCGTCTTCCCCTCCCTAATGCTCATGGTGACACCGCTAACACTACTATAGAAAATGCTTTTTATAACAGTTCATTTTTCCATTTAACAACAGGTGTCAACCGTTGTATTAGATCACATGGTCTTATGGGGGATGCTTTATTCAACATGTGATCGCATGTTGTAATAGATGTATTTTATACAACAGTTAAAACATGTTGTCTTTTGATGAATGGCATGTTGTAATATGGGTATTTTACACAACATGTGGTGCACCTGTTCTAATATATATACTACAATAGTTGAACCACGTTGTCTTTTTCTATACACACCCATTGTAATATGGGTATTTTTTACAACATGTGGTTCACCCGTTGTAATATATATTATACAACAGTTGAAGCATGTTGTCTTTCACTAAACACACCCGTTGTAATAGGTAGGTTTATTACAACATGCAGTGCACCCGTTGTAATAGGTAGGTTTATACAACAGTTGAAGCATGTTGTCTTTCCATACATTCAACCGTTGTGATAGGATTGTTTATACAACATGTTGCGTGTCTGTTGTAATATACACATTTTATACAACAGGTTATGCATGTTGTAGTTCACTGGAAACACCGGTTGTAATAGGTGTCTTTTTTCCAGACACACCTATTGTAATAGGTATGGATAACACAACATGTGTTGTTTGTTGTAGTATCATACATTTTACAACATATCATTAATTTTTGTCTTTGATTAGAGTTTGACATGTCATATATCGAACCAATTTATTAATCAAATTAACCATATCATTAATAAATTATAATACATATGAAATTATACTTTTTTCATTTCACAAAGAAGCACATAATTGAACAAATTTTCCAACAAACCTTGAGAGAAACTCCTACTAAATTTAATAAATATTCTATCATCCATACAAAGATTGAATAATATAAAGTACTGAGTATCTACTCTAGAATCAAACTAAAAACAAACAAACAAAGTTTCACATTGGTCTGTGCTAAAGAATAAATGTCTCCCCCTCATGTCACGTAATCTTATGTGTGCTCAAGAACTCATGTCACCCACCCATCTCGACCTCATTGATTTCTTCTTGGTTGAAGCAACGGTCAATATACTTCGAATAATACTGCAGTCATATGACAAATATATCAACATATTATCTTTTTCAATTTATTTAGAAATTTGAACAAACTAACAAAATATAATGAAGAGTAGCTTACACATTTAGGAATATTCTAATTCTCATATCAACGATGTCTCTCATGTACTTCAGCACATAATACCCGCAATCTGTGTTGTTGGACTGCTTTGGACACTGTATAAAAATATGAATTTATTATACAAATAATTGTGAGAACTTGTTAGCAAATAAGAGGATGGAAGTATAAATAAAAAAACTAATACAACATATGTGTATAAGGAATCAAATTTAAAAAATGGCAAATTTCTAATCAAATTTAAAAAATGGTAAATTACTAGCTGAGGACAGCAACGGAAGTAAAATTCTTCTTCTCGTTTTAGTTTACTTTTACCAACCTACAACCTTCATTTTTTTCTAATTGATACCCTTGCTATTTTGCACACGACTGCTTCTGCAAATGCCAACAAGGATAAACATATTTAGATTGTTGTTTGTTTCCCTCACTTGCCCATTCAAACACATTCTACCTGATAACGTTGAGCACAAGGAGTTTAATAGTTAGTAGTTATGAGGATGAAATTGTTGAGGAATGGGTTCCTGTGAGTACATGATCTGAATGGCATTTAATGAGTATATGTGTTTCTTATCCGTAGGCATCTTGTCTAGGAATATTATATGCAGATTATCCTTGTGCCACTAAAAAGTATAGATATATGCAAGACCCTACAATGTGTCTGCCAGTGTAAGAAATACATATATAGTACCTGATGTCCATTATGTGTTTCAGGAATTGAGGTAGAAAATGCCTATATTCTCATTGTCTGACATTATAAAAATATTCCCTATTAATATAAAATAATCTGATCATTAGCTTCCATTTATTTTGATAATATATGATGATGTAACTGATATCTTCCTCTTATTTATCTATTGATTTTATAAAGGGAAAAGATAAAGAGATTCTTTCGGCACTTGCATGGAACTCAATGGTCTACTTGTTTGAGAAAATTTCATGACTAACTTACAATAATGGTAGAATGAGAAATTTAATCTCTTACCTCTTAGTGACATTAAAGAAAAAATAAAAATACCAACTCAATCTCCATAATCTTGCTACTATGTTAATGAGAAACATCCAAACATCTGTTTCTTTATGAATACTGAAAAAATCAGTAGGGTACCCTTGACATGTTTGCAATCTTGGATGGCATGAATGACTAGTTGGTTATGATCACTATATATATAAATTAGAAGTTTACTCCTCATATTTCAGGTATTCATTCAGGAATTTTTAGGTCATAAATGTTTTGTCAAAATATTACATAACCAATTTTGATCCACACTGCCTATTCTCCCAATTGAAGTTAAAACCATTAAAATATAGTTGTAGTATTTTTAAGTTGCTAAAAAGTCATGAAAACTCTACATCAAGTTATAGGATGGCTCTACCCCCTAACCTATCATCTGAAAATTGCACAACATTAATCTCAGTAGTAACTATGGTAGGAATAGTACTAACTTTCCTTGGAGTATTATGGAGTTCAGACCAAATTGGATGTCTTCACCTAAATTATTGTGATCATATACTACCATAAGAACTAAGTACTAACTCAAATGGGTAACTAATAAATTGGTTAGTTTCCTTGATAATTTGAAAGTCACTATCATTCCTCGACTACATAATAACTAATCTTCCAAGTGAATGACTATCATACAAAATTGTGCTACTAATCTTGCAACCCCACCTTTTAAAATATTAGAACTTAGATGACGAACAACATTATTTAGATTACAATGCATTAAAACTATCTTTATTATAGAAGAATTGTTAATTAATTATGGTTTTGGAAAAGTTGCGGTATAAAAACTAACAGGCTGAGATATATTCCAAACATCAATACTCAATACAATCAAATTGAGTTGTAGAAAAGATGAGTTTGGGACAAAGATACCACAAGATGATCATTATCCTGAAAATTAACCGGCCCAAGTTTGGTGCAAGAATTGTGCAATTTGTCTCTTAGATGGAAACACCTTCCATATTAGGTGTTGCTTCTTAGTCTTGTTTTGTACTGTCCATAAGAGAATATAGTCGCACGGTACATGTCTCTTATTCTTCATAATGTATAGTATAAGACATGTCCTATATTCTTTTTACAGGACCACCAATCATAGTACATCTTTGCCTCTTCTCTCCTTAGTAAGACCCCTCCCTATAGAGAAAATAAAGAGAGATAAATGTCTATTGTACATGGTTATAAAATTCAATTTGATCCTACCAAATAAGTATGTTCTACAATAAATTTTTCAGATGAGTGCTCAGTTGTTGTTAGAGTATAATATGTTACAAATGTGAAAGTTTAGTCCCTAACATAAAAGGCCATTGGGTGAAAATGATGTCCTATGTTTACCTATTTCCGCCAAGTATGAAGTAACTTCTAGTATCAAGAAACATAAATACAGTAATTTATCCAGCAGAGGAGACCAAATAAAAATGACTCAGTAATTAGACATATATGTGATAGTGTGACAACCAAAAAAACAAATGAAAGCCATCAAGTCAAATACAAGTGTACTTGACTGGATAAGGATATATATATTCCATTCAGTACAGGTGTATTGGATTGGCTAAGACAGATGTACAATCCAATGTTTGTACAAAATAAAAAAGAATTGTAAAAATTAATCCACTCGACCAACATAGTGTAACCTATCAATATATGACTAGATAATCGAGGATGTGTTTTTAGCGAATCAATGTAATCAAGGCTTTCAGAGATGACTATCATAGAACCAAAGATGGAAATAACCATTAAATAAATGATTGTTGTACGTCACTGGGGTTCCAAATGAAGACATAAAGCACCATGAAATAATGCATCAAACCAGGTCAAACTGGGGCACACATGATTTGAAGAGGCAAGGTGGATAGTGATGGTGAGCACACATGTGTCTGGTTTTATTTCTGTAGAGCCAAATACATTAACAAAAACCAGCTTAAAAGATTCCATGTCCTACAAGGATCATACACACTTTGGACTCAACTCATTATTAGCTAGCTCATCTTTCAATAAAGTAGCAATATGAGACAAAAGATGACCAATAGTTTTTAAAATATTGCTAATAACAATGTAAGAATATATCACTACCCCCTATATATTTTATAAACTTCAAATTTTTATTAAATATAAATTACATCTAAACATGTCTTTCAACATAGGTAGCATGTGTCATTGGCCATTTTTTAATAAAAATTCATACAAATTTGGATTCATGGTGACCAATATCGTAAATAAAATCCGCTATCCACATTACAATAAAGTAAACAAATATACAAAGAGAATAGGGACGTCTTCATGTCAGGTTTGTATATTATGACCTTTATACAAAATATGTTTCATGAGTTCTTTAGTAAGAATACCTAACTCACATGAACTCTAAAAAATTTACCTCATATCAGAGAAATTTCAAAGGTTGTATGACCGTGTCTTGTACTCTGGTACATATGATTTGAACCCCATTCAAAGCACATATCTTCATCTATTAGTATACCACCCACTACCAAAAAATAGACCATAGGAATCCATTATACAAAAAATATTGCCCACGTGGATGTCACATGACCTAAGAGATAGGGTGTCTATTTTGCAACTAACACTATCAAATATTATTAATATTACCAGACAACTTGGACAATAACATTTATTGAAGGAAACAGTTCATACTAAGAAAAAATATGAGTTGTAGTCTGGTGCCATTCAGGTTTAGAGACTAATTGTTATGTATTGACCCAATGCATAATATCATCGTAAAGTAGGGTCTAGGAAAAATAAGATTTATAGTGTCAAAATTCTCTACCAAATTGAGAGGAATCAGGGTCATATGGAGTTGAATTCTTTTGCAACATTTTGACATGGATATAGTTTTGTAAGAAGGATGTACTGAATCAATTTCTAATATCAGTTTGATATATACTTGGTTTCCAATGATAAGGTCTAACCAATAGAGCATTTCAACCTAATATTTTAAGAAATGATGGAACGAGAAATAAAATATTTGATAGATTGATCTAAGCCATGTCCATAGAAAGATATGTACTTTTGAAAACTTCTAAAACAATCATGTAATTTATATTATAAAAGTGGACTATAGGTACTTGGAATTTTTACAACATTTAGTTGTGAATCAAGTTTTGAGAGGGCATTTTAACTATATATGTGAATGCTTGAGGATCTTCGAGCCCTGAGGCTAGTCGATTTTTGCATTAAGGTACGACCAATGTTACCACTTTGGGTTCCTATTCGGGTAGATGTAGCCACAACTAACTGGGTTAGTAGTCGATGTCCCTAACTCTTTGTATCACTATTTAAATCATAACATGTCTTCTAATAGGATGGATACCCGTTAGTGATTTGTTCAAGTAGATGAAGAGGAAGAGGTGCAGTTAGAATCGAAATAGTCTTACCAAATTGGATTGAAGGGAGCTCGAGCTAAGCCTAGAGATGGCAGTTCCAGCGCCCTGAGAAAGTTAGAGGATGGATGTGACATTGTTGTCTTTGCACGAGGCCATCTCACTGGGTTAGCAGAGGGCGTCGTAGGAGGAGGAGGGGGGGACACCTGGTGCACGAGACGGTGGATGAAGGACAAGGATGTGACCCGCGGGAGGGGCAGGAATCAGCGGAGGATCGTGCGGGGGAGACGAGGATCGTGGAGGGACAGAAATTGGTGGAGGATCGTGTGTAGGAGACAAGGATCACGGAGGGGCAGGAATTGGCAGAGGAAGACAATGATTACGCGATGAGGTAGGAATCAGAGGAGGATCACATGGGAGCAGATGATCGCATACTGGGTAGGAACCTGCGGGAGACGAGGACATACACGAGGGATCGAGAACACACTCTTCCTTTTGGGCAGTGGAAGGGTAGTGGCGGCCTATCATATTTATTTTAGTATGTATGTAAAATATGTAAATATATGTGTCTCATATATGTAGGTTAATTAGTTTTTTTTAAATAACATGTAAATATATGTAGGTTAATTAGTTATTAGGTGATAATATCACATTGGGTGTTAGATAATCCACTTTGAATCAGTCTCTTTCAGGTCCAAATGTGACCATGGAGTTCAATTGTCAGTATCGGACCAGAATTTGAAACTATATTTTGTTCAATATGCATCTCAATTGAGAAGAACTAGATTTGACAATGAATTTATAAAAAAACAATTCTTTCATTAGATGCTCCTGATTATATTTTCTGTTATATAATATTGGGATTGGGTCAGGTCCGGGTCAAAACATCTACCCAGAGTGAAAAACTGTCATTATCATGACCACATGAAATTGGATTTTGTTCAACCAACCTCTCAAACAAAAATACTCCCATATTGCCAGCGAGGAAGTAGCTTGGGTGGTTAAGAGGTTGGCTCCTCGATGAAGGGACCCAGGTTCGAACACATCTCCTCAGAAATGGATTTGTCCCATCGCGTAGGCTGGCACACTATGTGATTTAAATGTTCTCCCCGTTGTGCAAGTAGGTGAGGGGAGACCAAGGGTTTACGTTGCGGGTCTCGCTTAATCGTGGCCCATCCTCGGGGGTGGTTCCCACATATATATTAAAAAACACCCATATTGAGAAAATTAAATTGCAAAAAGAAGTTGGACCCATATTTGACAATAATTTTATATGAAAAAATAATTATCTGAATACATGTTCATGAAAAAATTCTATGAAAAGAAATCAGGTTCGTCTCAGTTTCTGGTATATAATAAGAATTCGGAGTCTGTTGTATGATCTTGGCATACAACAACAAGTATAGTGTGTTGTGTGACTATGGTCATTTACAACATGTAGCTAGTACAACATGTGATATCATGTTGTGTAATAATAGTATATTACAATGGTTTAGTTTACATTGTGTAATGGTGGTCTATTACAACGATTTGTTATGTGTGGATATTACAACAGGTCACAACATGTTGTGTAATGATAATATATAACAATAGGTTGGAGTCTATTATCTCATGTTGGGATAGAATAATGAGTTTCAATATGTTGTATGATCGTGGTCTATTACAACATGTACCAAATACAACATGTAAAGGCATGTTGTGTAATCACCATATATTACAATGGGACAGTCTCTGTTGTGTAATGATGGTCTATTACAACATGTTATCATGTGTGACTATTACAACGGGTCACAATATATTGTGTAATTAATGGTTTTTACAAAGGGGCTGAATATATTGTAATACTATAGCCTATTAAAACACTTTAGCACTTGTTGTAGTATCTCATGTATACTACAACGGGTTTGGCATGTTGTAAATAACTTGTGTTGTATATAATATAAAATATACAAATGAAAAAAGGCTTGTTGTAATAAGTATGCTAACTACAACACAAATATTAGAATGGTTGTCTATCTCCCATTGTAAAAAGCATTTTCTATAGTAGTGTAATAAACCCCACACAGACCAACTTTCTCTTGAATATCAGAGTAGAAGGGGAAAGAAGATTGTGGTTCTAGACTATTGCGCCCTCCTTGGTATTTAACACTAGTCAAGGTTGCGGACCACATCGCTAGGAGCTCTTTTGCCCTATTCTCATACCACAAATAGGGGAATCACACCCCACTAGCATGGTTAGGCGAGATGAAGAGGATTACCCGAGTGGGCCAACCAATGCTTGAGATCCAAGCCACTAGTCAGGTCACTCTCCTAGTGCCACAAGGTCCAATCAACCTAAGCAAGAGTTAAGCTAAATAAATGATAGATCATTTTTTATTCTTTGATTCTTAGAATAACCATAGAAATCACCATGATGGTTAAAATAATGTGTGTAAGGGATATTAGAAAGCTTGAGATATGATGAACACATTGGAAAAGATTTTTGACCATGGTGAGTATTTGATGATGTAATTGTATTGAGGGAAATATTAAGATATGGTAATGATTTGTTAATTCAACATGATATGAGGTCAAACCCATTTTTGAGCTACATGAGTATACTTTTGGCACATATATAAGGTAAGATAAATCAATAAATTGTTATCTTAAGATTCAATTTAATATTTCATGATACTATGAGGATATTAACATTACTTGAATTAGTTAGTGAGGCAAGTCACTAAGTATGCATATTTTTGTGTGGAAACACCCATGCATTATGCCGAGGATTGAAGTAGGGTATGTTCAAAGTAAATTTCCTATGCATATAAATAATAAATAATAATACAGACCCTTCATAGGTATATGATAGACCAAAATTCTTTTAATTTGAAGTGAGTATTGTAAGTACATGCTAAGAAGCTAGTAACATGATGAGTTGGCTATATGTGTTTATATGCCATAATATTATGTGAGGGCATCTTGTTAGGTCGAAATAAGATATGGTGTTATCTAAGTATGAGACAAAATAAGGAAAACCTTGAAAATGAACTAGAGTCTAGTTGTTGGATGATAGAGTAATAAATATGATTATGATGATAAGTGACGTCTTTTTTGGATTTAGACCTAACTTGAGAACCCATGGTAGAAGTTTAATTAAAGCAAAAAAGGTAAGTGAGCCATATCCATTGAATGTCCTTATTATTATGATTCATCCTACACATCCTACAAAGTAACACAGAGATTAAGTATCATGCTTTGAGTTACCCGATTTCATTCAGTTTGATCTATGTTGCTAGATTATCCAATTTCAAGTAGTTAAGATATATATCACTTTTAGATACTCAATATTTATATGCCTAGTTTAGTTTGTTTTCTTAAGCCTTTAGACTCAGATGTCATATATATGTTATGAGAATTTAACTAAGTCATTCTATTAGATAAGATCTTTAGGTTAAGATTACTCTAAAAATAAGAATCTAGATTTTAGAATTTAGATTTGGATCACTTATTTGAGAGTAGTCATAAATTAGATCCATATACCTAATAAGAGTTTAAAATCCAATATCAGTTTTTTAGTAACTGACATACATATTTAGATTAAAATTTAGTTTACAATTAAAGAACAGGGATAGACTTAGATATTATAGATTAATATTTAGAGACATGAAATTAAGAACATATTCAGATATAATAGATTACGATTCAAAGATATGAAATCAAAAGCAGACATAGAAAATGACATTAAGACATTAACTATATACATTAAAGGATAAGTCCTCAGTAGAGAGTCTCAAGATGATTCATAAGATACTACGGGTGTCATAGAGGACATGTTATACCAACATAGGGTGTGTTCCACAATAAAGGACACTTCATTGTCAATAGAGGGCACATTGTGCCAACAGAGGGTGTGTTGCACCATAGAGGATACTTCTATGTCACAGAGGAGGACATATCATATAATGGTGTCCACCGACAAATAAAAGAGATAACAAAAGATACATTGATTCTATATAAGTCTACATCTTTCATATCTTAGTTCAGCTTCTAGTTATAGTATATTCATGATTACCATATTAGAAATTCAATGCCACATACTCAAATAGTAGTTTTACTATTTGTACATGGTTGGGGATGAGTTGTCTGCAAGTAATTATCTTTAGGATGATCAATCAAGAGATAGGTCACATCAATAATTTCAGGATGCTTGCTTGGTGGGGCATCATCTACAAAATCCTAAGTCAGAAGTGCATATATTTGTATCTTATGTTATTTTTATTTAGTCAATTCTTTTGTATAAGCTTTCTTTGCTAAGAATATGAAGATAGTTTCTTATATACACTATATGTATTGGTTTAGGTCTATTATTATTATACTGCATATCATGTTTTTGACACTCCAATTAGAAGAAGAAGAAGAACTTTTACCCATACAGTATGAAAATTGGGGTGTTACAATATGGTATCGAAGCAATAATGGAGATGGCCACCATGCAAATTTTCATATTCTTTGTTTAGATTGCCCATTAGAAACCAAATGAGACTAGATAGATTTGAAAGATAGATGGCAACCCTATTTATAATAGAAGCAAGTGCAAAATAGTAGAATCTGGGCCAGAGATTTAGTCAAGCAATAGAATTTGATATGTGTATTAATGTTAGTGTCTAGCTACTTTGGACTTTCTATGTTGACATTAGATTTGTTTATATCATGCCCTCTCTTCTTCCCACATGTTTGTGGTATGGGACACAAACTTATGGGGTTTTGTAGAGGGCATGTTATATGCATAATTATATACTTATTATACTTGTATCACTCTTTCTAGTACATATGATATGGGACATATGTAATGTCAGGTGAGATAAATATGATAAGACATGACACCTTCATATGTATGACCTTCTGGCATGCATTCGGAGGTGGCAAAAAAAGTTGACAAAAAAAGTTTGAGGTAGATGGTCACCTAAACCTATTCATGTACCTATTGGTACCCTAGAATGCATAGCAAAGGTAAATATTTTAAAATAGACGTGTAACTTGGATTTAAAATGGAATAATGAGTAGACGGTTATAAGGTCTTTTTCATACTATACTTTATGAGAATTTAAGAACTTGTTGTCCTTAGGACTTTTATCCCAAGGAGGAAATGCAATCATAAGCCAAATCGTGATGGGTGTTAAGTAAAATACTTAAAGATAAAAGAATTGACGTTATAAATTGAGTTTAATCTTAAGGTATGATGATTTGTAGGGGTGACTAAACGTATTTAAGGGTATACATGATGATTCTTTAACCATATGGTGATACAAGATTTGTGATAGTATGGATATATGAAGACCACTATCAAATTGACAAAATTATCGCACAGAACTATACAAAAATTATCATTAATAGAGGATTACTGAAATCACTAAAAATTAAAAGCCTTTTTTTTCAAGAGATCCACTACCAGGAAATTCTTTTTAAAAAGAACCAAATCATATATACATCATGGTTCACTTTGTACATACATTGTTCCAACACCTTGTAAGGATATGAGATAACAATTACTTTACCAAAACATATACAAAAACAACTTTATGCATTGAGGCATACTAGGAAAAATCTTAGATTGATCATAAAACTATTTACGCACTATCTCCCCAAAACCTGAGTGTACATGGATGACACATATGACTCTATATCTAAAAGACACATAACAACACTGTCAACCTGAGCTGTTATTGTTGTCCTTGCTACTACACATAACAACATACTCAACCTGAGCTCTTACTGATGTCCTTGTTGCTACTGCCTGCTCTCTACTACACGATCTCTACCTCCTCGTGCACGTCCACCCTAAAATTTGTGGAACCCATGGGGTGAGACAGCGAGTCCCAATGAGAGATATAACTCTCCCCCAACATTATTGTCATCAAAGTTAAACTTTTATGAATGAGAGTAGAAGAAATCTTTATTGAATTAAACATGTATAACTATTGATTATATGCAAAGTAGAGCAGTCTCAACATCTCATTAGTTCTAATATCTACAACTGAGCAATAGATCATTTTGTCACTTTTAAAAGGAATATGAAGAACATGTATAATATTTATCAACTAAAGCATGTTAAAGTAATTGTAGCCTCATTCAATGTTTATTCACATTTGATCCTTAAGAAAATATGGTACACGACTAATTACAAAAATAACCAATCCATCTTATGCCCTAAAGAGATGGGAATATACCTTCCACGCTCCAACTAACCACTGTGAAGTAAGCATCAGTGTCATAAAGGTCTTATGGAAGAGCCTGAATCCATGACCTCTCCTATCTCGGTCAATACGAGATTATTGGAAGAGAGATTATGAGTCAATATGCATTATCTCCAGCCTTGTGTATAGAGTCTCTTCTATAATGAGATACAAAATGTATCATGTTCACTTATCTGGGTATGATCCATAATCAATCCTCATTATATTAGGGTGTGGTCCGTAACCAATCCTGATTGTTTATTGAGTCACGGTACAACCACAGTCTTGTTAGGGTATGACCCGTATTCAATCCGAATATTTAGGGTATGGCCCGTAGACAATAATGTTAGTTAAGGATACAAGGAGATGACTTGCACCCTACATATTTAATGATATGCACTCTGAGTAAAACTCATTTCACCATTCAGCAAATCTTGACAATGAATGGATCTATGTCTAGGGCAACTACATTTTTAGTTCGCTTGATAGGTGAAATGCATTACTGCATATTTTAGCATCAATCAAGTTATAAGCACGAAGTATAGCTAAATTCCACATAGAAAGGTGTAACATATATTTCAAGAAATCTTGTATCAATTGGAACATATCTTGTTACACTTATCCTGGAATCTCAGTACCTCAAACACATTATTGGGAATCTCAACCCTTCAACATTATCATTATCATGATCACATATATGGGTATCAAACCCTCAGTTCATTATTGAACAATGTCACCTTTTTCTAGGCAACAATCATTTCCAGGTCATCAGACCCATATATATATATATATGTATATATATATACACATACATATATATACACACACAGATATATATATATATATATATATATATATATATATATATATATATATATATATATATATATATATATATATATATATATATATATATATATATATATATATATATGCGCTTGTTGTACAAGTATATCACATGGCTCACAAGGCCTTATATAATATATATAATGCTAAATCATCATAGATCATACCTGGCTATGCTCATCATTTCACAATACCTACATGGTTAGGATTTCATACAAAATGCAATATCAAATAAATATCATGTCTTGCCATAAAGAGAATCATTCAAATTGCAACCCTCCCATAATTTAGCATTAGGGTTTTCCCTTGTAAATGATTTAGGGTTTTCAAGTGATATTTATCAATCAAACCCAAATTCACACCATAAGAGCTATATAATTGGCATAAGTGTTGAAGCATACTTCATCAAATATCATCAACTGATTATCAATATGAAGTATTACCTTTCTCATGTAGGTAGTACAAGTTTATCTCTCATCCTTACTAGGATATTGACTTTAACATACTTACTACATTGATTAAACCTTCTTTAGGGTTTATCAACCTACACTTATTTAAGTGTATCCATCTCATTACATTCAAGATGTATTGGCCTACACTTACAAAAGTGTATCGGCATATACTCATCAAGGGTATCAGCCTATACCCATCAAGGTTTATCAGCCTATCTTCCAATCCTTGTGTTGGCCTACACACATTTACTTGTGTCAGCCTAAACACATCTACTTGTGTCGGTCTAGACACATTTACTTGCATCCGCCAAGGCAGATCAAGTGGTATTGGTTTGGAGGTATTTTAGGTAGTATCGTTCGTTTGGTGCTTAAGGTATATTAGTTATAGTGTATTCTTGTGTGTCAGCCATACTATCACATTATGTATTGGCCACTCAAGCAACTAGTGTGTCGGCCATACCATCAATTAGGGTATCGACCACTAGGGTTTGGTTTGTATTGGGTGAACCCTACTCAACACCTTGGTTTCTTTCACCTATTCACTTCACCACTTCTTGGTGTGTCGACCAAGACCTCAAGGGATGTGTTTCCCATACTTTCACAAAGTATGTCGGGATAAGTATGTCACCCATCACACATGGGTAGGGCTAGAGGGATATCAAATAGTGAGTGTATTAGATTACTAGGGTTAGGGTTGGCCGTGTCGGCCTCCATACTCAACTAAGGCAACAATATTTAATACTCTATATCCATTAGACATCTTTTAGTCATGATGAGATAGTATTATAAAAGCATATCATTTTATGGTGTCCAACATATCAGTCTAGCTTCCTCCAGATCATAATGGAATAACAACATATCATTCTAGAGCATCACAAGTCAAGTCGGCCATCCACAATAGGATGTAAGTATGTGTATCGACTTAGTTATCTTCTAGATATCGGTATGTCCTATTCTTAGCCTTAGGTGACATGTTAGACAATTGAAAGGATAGTAGTCCTACTCATGTAACAAATCAATAGGGGTAGGAGTTCATGTGTATCAATTTCCATTCATTTACTTTCGTATCAGGCTAGGGTTTCTCACAAACGGATATTAATTTGTGCATATATGTTCCATCATCTTCAATCTCCAACTTTTCATCCATAACCACTCTAGTTTGATGACAACCCCATAATTCCATTAGAGTTCATAGAACTATCATTCAAACAAGAAAAGTCGAAGTAAAGAAAGAATCGCCAACTATTGCATGATTGAAGGTCAATTATAATAAAGTTGACTTCAAGTTATATAACCCACCTTAAGATGAACAAAAGAGCTTCAAGCTCCAAAGCTCGACGTTCCCAAGGTTGAAGATGACTTATCAAAAGTCCAAGAATCAGACACAACACTTCTATATGAAAGAAGATACCATAGTTAGGAACTTGGTGAAGAAGAAAAGAAAGAAAGGAATCATGACCCAAGAAGCATAGTCCACCCAAGGTTGAAGATTACCATGGCTTCACCTTAGACAAGATGCTCAAGCTGCTTCCTATTCCTTAAGCGTCTATGGTCCTTCACTAAGAAAAAGATGATATGAGAGTCGAAAGTTTCACTTCTAGGTGAAAAGAGAGGCTTATATAGTTGATGTTCAAGAGAGAGAGTATTTGTAAGGTGTCATCAACATATATACATGGGTAACACATGTCCATGCATGGTGACTTCATGCAACCATAATTATCTTGCCATGCAAAAATCATGAGGATAATCCATAGATAAGATATCGGCCATTGGGTATCTTTCTTGAGAGGATATCACAACCCAATATCACTTTTATGTGCAAACTGATACAACTTTTACAAGGAACTTGTAAACCGATAGGCTTCACCTACTAGAGGTGCTTAGCCCGAGATGAATACTTTCAAAGGTTACCAAACCAATATGGGACCTCCTCTATGGATTCCAAGCTAATAGGCACTCCCATATACCCTTCATATCTCGACATAACCCCATTTAGGGTTCAAGATACCCAACATTCTTTGGTTCTTTTACCACAAAGAGTGTTATCATTCAACTAAGACTCAAACAAAGTACCCCCTTATTTCTCTATCCTATAGATGATACTAAGAAAGAGAAGGAACACTCTAGAGGTGATAATTTGCACATAAACCACTCATTTGGGTAAATTGCAATCTTTACCAAAGTTATCATATAAGGCACAAACAATTTGGAAATAAGTTCAAAATTGAGAAATAAACTCTTCTCAAGTCTTAATTACTTTTCAAAAGATTAAGATAAGGTTATGAATAACTTACTTAGGCAAAGCTTCTTGGGTTATTACAAAACCCAGGTCAAGGGTGTTACACGTTATAACCCCTAACAAGGATTTCATCCCCGAAACCTCAAGAGAAAAGGGAAGGGTACTTCCTCCTCATTTCTTCCTATAGCTCCCATGTGGCTACTTCAATGCCACGATGATGCCAAAGAACTTTCACAAGCACTATGTATTTCTTTTTCAACTTCTTAATTCTTCTGTCAAGAATCAACACTCGACCTTCCACATAGGATATATCCTCATCTAATTCTTCCTCTATAGGTTGTAGTATAAACTCTATATCAGTGTGATATTTTCTCAACATAGATACATGAAATATTGGATGTAGTCTATGCAACTCAGGTGGTAGTTCCAACTTATAGGCTACCTTTCCAACACGTGCTATCTCCAGATAGAGTCCCATAAATCTAGGAGCCAGCATACCCTTCTTCTCAAATCTGAGAACACCTTTCCAAGGAGAGACCTTGAGATACACTTTGTCTCCTACTTGGAATTCTAATGGTCTGTGACGATTATCGACATACAACTTCTGTCTGTCCTGTGTTGCCTTTAACTATTGTTGTATCACTTTAATATTTTCTATTGTCTGTTCTACAAGTTTAGGACCAAGAAGTTGATATTCTCCTATTTCATACCAGCATAACGGAGATCTATAATGCCTACCATACAATGCGTCATATGGTGCCATATCAATGCTTTTCTGTTAACTGTTACAAACTCTATCAAACTCAAATGTATATTCTAGCTACCTACAAACTGAAGAACACATGCCCTAACCTAGTCTTAAAAGGTTTGTGTAGTCCTCTTAGATTTTCCGTCTATTTGAGGGTGAAAAGTAGTACTAAACTTTAACTGCATACCCGAAGTTGTGTGTTATCGTTCCCAAAAGCAACTTGTAAATTGAGGATCTCTGTTACACACATTTGTTGTTGGGACTCCGTGGAATCGTACTATCTCATCTACATAAACCTATGCAAGCTTCTCACCAGTGTATGTTGTCTTAGTAGAAAGAAAATGTGCCGACTTTGTCAACCTATCAACAATCACCCAAATGGAATCGTGACCTTTGGATGTTCTAGGAAAACCAACTACGAAATCCATAGTCACATGATCCTACTTCCATTGTGGTATAGGTAATGGTTGTAATGTTCTTGTAGGCTTCTGGTGCTCATCCTTAACTTTCTAACATACCAGACATCACATAACAAACTCAACTACATGCTTCTTCAAACCAGACCATCAATACATATCTTTTAGATTGTGATACATCTTGGTACTTCCTAGATGCATAGCATACATAGATGAGTGAAATTCTTCCATAACCTTCCTTAAGTCATTAACACCAGGTACCACAATTCTACCATGGTAACAAACTATTCCATCTTATGACTCATGAAAGCCATCCTGCTTCTCACTGCCATATTCTGACCTGATCTACTATATCATAGTATTAACCTATTGTGCTTCTTTGATCTGTTGTCTTAGTGTAGTTTTCACTTACATCTGTGCCAACAATCTAGCTAGAAAAGATACTTCCATCTGTACATTCATCTGTCATAAGGAGACTAGCATGTCCCACTTATAACACATCAAAGAATTCAACTGTGCTTTATCTGTGAATGAAGATGATGACTTTATTATTAGCACATCTACAACCACTGATAACACCCAAATCTACACATATTATCTATGCATTTTATCTATAGTTTCGTGTCATTTTAGTCTTAATTTTCCCAATAATGCTCATGTTTTATGCTTTCTTTCTCTCACTAAATAATGTAGTTGGAATAGCCAATAATATAGCTAAATAGCCAGTGCTAGACTTGTATACACTGAACATAGATGAACAACCTTTTATCCATGCTCTCTCTACTAAATTGAGGCCCAGTGAATTGTATTGTTTGATTTATAACCTAATGATGAATACATTGTCATTACCGTCTTATTCTTTACCTATCTTGGGCCCAATTTAATTCTCAATTAATTACTGTCATTGCATAAATCACCTTATACATCCATGCTTAGGTTAATTGATTTAATCTCTATTTAATTTGGGTTTTATTCTATTTTATGTAGGTTATTTGAAGTGCATGGTCCCAATCTCCAGGCCCATCTACTAATGGGACCCTTTCTCATTCAAGTCACAAAGGGGTAGGCCCTTTGGTTCAATTGTGCTGCTAGTAGGTCCCCGGTTCTCCTCTTCCTCCCTCAACCCTAACCACGGACACCCGCATCCTCCAGTTCGTGGTCTGCCACCACCAACATCGTGACCCTGCTAACCTAGACCACTTGGTCATGACCGTCAGACTCAGTGCCAACCACGGTTTGCATGACACCATCCACCCAACCACGATCGACAAATCCCCCTCGACGTCCCCGCCTTTCTCACACCTCACTCGCGGTTCCCATTTCTCCACCGCGATCATCTCCACCCTCAGACCGTGACCTCTCCATCACCCACAGCTCCAGCGAACCTACACTGTGCCCACGGTGCTTCCAGCAACTCATAGTTGGGTCCCCTATGCACCGCGACCAACTCCCGCCATCACCAACCAACGATCGCGCATGTGGTTCCCTCTCCTACATTGATCGCAGTCCATGCCCACACTCCCATCGTGATCTACACCTGACACGATGAAAGACCGTGATCAAGTTTGCATCACCTCGACAGGTGATCATCCTCATCGACAGCTACACCACACCACGACCTGCGGTTCCCATCCATCCACCTGGTCGTGCTTCCTACCCCTCTCTTCTCTCCCTTGTAGTGCTCACCTTAGTCATATGCATCATTCACCATTGATAAGGACATGACCTGCTGCCCCTTCCAACCGTGCCTGGGGTCTTCCTCTCCACCAACATCATGCACATTTGCCATCCTACAAACTACAACCACCATTACCTCCATCTCGATCGCGATCTATCTTCACCAACAGTGTCCTGCCCTAAACATCACGTCAGCAGACCATGATCTGGTCTCCTCTTCACTTACACCACGACCTATCTCTTCCATCACCCACGATCCACACTCCATCAACGCACACCTCTGCACCACGATCATATCCAACAGCCATCACCACCTCTATAGTCGACTCCCAGCCCGCAGTTAGGGCATGAAGATGTCGGTCGTCCTTCCTCCTCATCTACTACCCCAAGCTTAAAACTTGCTTGTCCTCAAGCAAGACTGTGCTCAAAGAACAAAAAGATAACATCCAAATTAAGCTTGGAAATAAAAGTTGAAGTTAAGAAAAATAGTTTAAAGCATCTATTCTCCTGATCCATGTCATTTCAGAGCAAACCCCCACCAATCAACCACGGTCTTGCCAAAGCAAGATCAAAGAGTTTCTAGGAAAGATTAAGCAAATTCACTACAGCCTGCCGATACTCATGAGGGTTTGAATCATAATTATTAAACATGAAAGAATTGACACATAGGTGATCATGCAGGTGATGTTCATTGAGCCATCACCATGATTCCATGCATACCAATTGGGAAACAACACACCTCTCACTCATTCATGTCCTTAAGAAACAAAGCAAAAGGCTCTAATGACTTCTGAGGATCTCGATCTGCGTCAGATTGGTCCATGTAACAAGCAACAATCCCTACAGTCTGGGCCAGTTGGCACAAAGCAGTGAGATGAACTCCTCATACTGCGCTCGAACCAACCCTACTACTGAGATGATCTCATAAGTCTCCTAGGGTTTCCTAGTGACTCTCTAATGAGCTTCTGGGGTGATACTACCAGGCATGCCATACCCACGTTCGTGAGCACAGTCATACACTGGATGGGCACCATCCTTAACTCTCCTAAAAGAGAAAAAAATGCTCATTTATTGTTCACACTCAGGCTTTTATCGTCTACATTCTATTTGTAGGCTTGGGTGAGAATAGTATAAATATTTTTAGGAATTTATGGGTGGCCAAGCCTCTTTTGCACAATTTTATATTTTTCACCTTTTTGACTCCATATAATGTGGGAAGGCACATAGTCCATCAAGGAAAAACACTTCATCTTGATCATAGCTCAAAGTCCATGATGATCCGCTTGACACCTGTGAAAAGTTGCAATTATGATTCAAGAATCCTTAGAATAGAGGCAAGCTCGTGAAACTGCATCTAGGATTCTTTGATCGTGTTTTAGGTCATTCCAACGGTCCTTTACCATAGATTTTCCATTCACGACATAGATCAAGGGAATTTAGCTTTAAGCTATGAAAAAGGCACATAACCTTAGATTTATTACCAAACTCAAGGAAAGAGTCAAAGATCAAGTCAAGCAAAAGGTCAAGCCATTTTTAAGATGAAAACTGTGCATTTAGGCATAAAGTCAAGCATTTATCTATTAGATTCACACCATATAGCCATAATTGCAAAGCTAAAAAGCTGAAATTTTTTGAAAATTTTAAAACAAAATGTAGGAAGTAAACATGCATGCAAGAAAGGTGAAGAGAAAGAAGGGCGAAGCCTACCATCCCAAGCTTAAAATTTTGCTCGTCCTCGAGCAAGACTTAAACTTGAAATAGTGAGGCAGGAATGCATGATTTTAAGGGAAGTTATTGAAGTTCTAAAGATGATGCATGGATGCAAGGATATAAAAATAGTTAGAGGAAAGAAACATACTAAAAAGAATAATGAAGAGCAAAAATTATTGTAATAAAAGGGCGGGAGGGTGGGAAAGAGAAAAAGGGGGTGGCTACCCCACGATACCGACACTGGGATCCCGAATCCTAAGTTTTGGGACCAGTGTTACCTGTGTCTTGTCGACGGGTTCCACCACATAATAGGAGTAGAATAGGAAGAGATGTGGGCCCTGCTGAGTCTCAAGAAGTGAAGTGAAATCTGGTGACTCAGTGAAGTCATCTTTGTGCTGGAGGTGTCTTGAACTGCACTGGGATGAATTCTTTGGCATATCATCCTCAAGGTACCTTTCATTATATGAATTTGAATATGAAGGTCCTAGGATGTCGACATAGGATGAGATGGAGGAGATAGGTTGAATGAATTGGGTAGGATCCATTTCTCCTCCCTCCATCTCTGAACTTGAGGTTGGATGCTCAGATAAGCTAATATATATAGTCTGAGTGATCCAATCATCTTTTGAACATGAAGTGTCCCCAGAAGAGTATGATTGATGTTCTTCCGCACCAACCTTTTAACCTTCTGCGGGGTCTGGGGTTTCTTCATACTCAACAGCCATGTTGTAGTGAACTGTCCATCTACCTCCCTTGAGTTCCACCAAGCCTTGAGAGGGATGGTGGTGATTGTAAGCTTGTGTTGTTCCATCTCATCGTCGTCAGTCTATTCTCTCCACTGAGATGAATAGTCGTCACCATCCTCATCATATAGATTGTTCCAAACCATTATCAGCATACTACTCGAAGCTAAGTGACAAGTCTTACTGTGAGGGTCATCACTCTAGTCTAGATCACTCTCTAAATCAGTTTCTTCAGAACAAGCTTCACTTTCTAATAGTGAGTTTGTTTGACTTTCCCTGTGAGGATAGGAGTCATCATCTTCATAGACCCATTCTTGTTCCTCCATTGGTTCATCAGATGTCCCATCTGGATAGAATGAAGAACTTCCCCACGTAGGTTGGTCTTCACAGAAAAACTCCAGTGCATCTAGTTGATGATCTGAATCGGATGGTGAAGCATACTCCTCTTCAGACCCAAGGAATGGTCTTGATGACTGGCTTCTTCATGATCTTGTGATGGCATTTGTAACCGAATTTCAACTAAATCGATGAGCTCTTGGATCCTTCTACCCTGTTCAACAACCACATTAGCTTTTCCTAGACAATAATCCTTTATGCAATCATAGTCTTCAATTAGTTGCATCTAGCGTCATTGTCTCATGTTTAATTCTTGCTACGAAAAGATGTACTTCAGATTCTTATGATCTGTGAAAATCTGACACACCTCCCCATATAGGTAATGTCTCCAAATTTTCAAGGCATGAATCACTACTTCCAACTCCAGATCGTGTGTAGAATATTTCTCCTCGTGTTTCATAAGTTGTCGAGAGGCAAAAAAAATCACTTGTTTATCCTGCATTAACACACATCCCAAACCATTCTTTAAAGCATCACAAAAGACAATGTATCCTTTCCCTTGCTTAGGTAAAACTAATATCAGTGCACGGGTCAACTTTTCTTTCAACAACTGGAAAGAGCATTGACACTTGTCATTCTAGACAAAAGGAACATCCTTCCTGGTTAACCTAGTTAGGGGTAATGCTACATAACTAAAGTATTTGATGAACCTCATGTAGTAACCTGTCAAACCTACGAAACTGTGAATCTCTATTAATTTCTTAGGATGTTCCCATTCTAGAACAAACTCCACCTTTTTAGGATCAACACAAATACCTTTACTAGATATGATATGCCCTAGAAAAGATACTTCTGAGAACCAAAACTCACACTTTCTAAACTTAACATATAGCTTGTGTTGTCTTAACAAAGTCAACGTTTGACGAAGATGTTGTTCATGTTGTTGACTATCTCGACTGTATATTAGAATGTCATCTATAAAGACCACTATAAACTGATCAAGGAATGTCCAAAACACCCTATTCATAAAATCCATGAATGCTACTGGTGCATTAGTTAGTCCAAATGACATAACTATAAACTCATAATGACCATACCTCATCCTAAAAGCTGACTTGGGTATGTCATCTTCCTTAATTCGTAACTGATGATATCCCAACCTCAGATCTATCTTAGATAATATTGTTGCACCATGCAACTAGTGAAATAAATCATTTATCCTTGGAAGAGGATATTTGTTTGTTATTGTCATCTTGTTCAACTATCTATAGTCTATACATAACCTCATAGATCCATCCTTTTTCTTTACAAAAAGAATCGGAGCACTCCACGGTGATGTAATTGGCTGGATAAAACCTTTGTCAGTAATTCTTGTAACTATTTCTTTAATTCCACCATCTTAGCTAGTGCCATCCTATATGGTGTTAGAGCTATTGGTTGCGTATCGGGAACTAGATTGATCTCAGAATCAATCTCTCGGGGTGGAGGAACTTCAAGAAATTCCTCAGAGAACACATCCTTAAACTCCCTGACAACTGGCATTTCTAGAATATTAGGAATTTCTACCGTGGTATCCACCACATGTGCTAAGAATGCCTCACACCCATGTTGCAACAGTCTCTTAGCTATCATTTTTTCTACTAGACATGTTGGAATAATCTTCCTATCTCCCTTAAAGATCCATGTCTCACCACCATATGTGAACATAGCTTGCTTGGAACCACTATCCAAGACTACCTTATATTTTTCCAAGGTATCCATCCCAAGGATTACATTAAACCCATGCATCTCAAGTGGTATAAGATCCACTTGAATACTATGTTCTGAGAAGGAAAGAACATAGGGGGAACATACCTCTTGTAATACTATCGAACCAACTAATGGAGTTTCTAACAACAAGTTATTCATTCTACAACTAACGGGCAAAAGATAGTTATGAATCACTTAACAAGTGATAAAGGAGTGTGTAGCACCTGGGCCAATCAAAATAGACATGTAGCAAGATGAAGACATATCAGAATGAAATAACTCCATCTGTCATGTCACGACTCGTGGGTTGACTACTGCTTCCGGCTGACTCATAGCATAGAATCTTGTTGTTGCCTGCTGCCAACCACATGCTCTATTACCTTGTGTAGATGAACCTACTTAAGACACCTGTCACATCCTCATCCTCCTACACCACTACTGAACTTTTTCCTATAAGAGCCTTGATGAGTCTGCCTTGGAGGTTGGGTTACCTCAGTATCTCTTACTAGACAATCCCTCATCAGATGTCATGTCTGCCCATACTTGTGGCAGGTTCTGGTCTCTTATTGTGGCCTAGACAGCCATGTCACTAACATTGATGCCGCACTATGTACTCGAGTAGGTGGAAAATTATGGCCTCTACCCTTACTTGTCATCCACTACGTCTGAGCAGTGAACCTTTGTGGTGTTGATGATGCAGAAAATGTTGATTTCTTATAGCTTTTGGACCTCTGTCCTTGAAACTAGGCAGGTCCTTTCCTAAAATTGGCCTCACATTTCTCGGTTACTGAACTTTCTATCCTCCTAACTGATTCCACAAATGTATCAAATCTCTCCCTATTCTCCAAAGTAGTTGCAGAAGTGGTTCATTCAGCTTTCAGACCCTTTTCAAAATATCAATTCCTCTCCTGGTCTATAGTATCCATGTGTGGACAAAACCACAGAAGCTCCATGAACTTTGCTTCATACTCATTGATATTCATAGGCCCTTGCCTAATCCATTCAAACTATGATATTTTCTCGACTAGGTACGTCCGACGAATGTATTTATTGGTGAACTCATGTCGGAATTCCTCCCATTCGACTTCAACATTAGGCCTTTTGTCCTCTTCAATGTCCCACCTATGGCTAACACTTCCCTTTAATAGGTACACATCATGCCTAACTTTGTCAGTTTCTGGGATGGTAAGGATCTTAAAATCTTTTTCTAACTCAATGATCCATAGATCTTCATATGCCAGGTCACCTGTTCCAGCATATTCTATAGCTCCCACATGGCATAGTCGTTTAAAAGTCTGACTAGAACCTGAAGATTCTATATTGGGAACTGGTGCCCTAGGTGATGGTTCTAGTATCTTGTCTGCCATATGTATTACCGTTGTCATGAACTACCCAAAGAAAGCATGGAAAGTAGGGTTCTCCATCATAGTCTGATCCACATAGGGATTCTCAAGCACTTTTTCTTCTCTCACATGTTCCCTTGCACCTCTTGCTGGTGCAACAATGTTGCTCTCAGCAATATGTTCTTTGTGTTCTCCAGACATCTTTATGCTTTACGTCTTCTTCTATATAAGCAGAAGTCACTATAAGATAAACTAGAGGACACTAGAACAGACTCAACGTCCTTAATCCAATATCCCTTTAGACTCAGCGAACCTATAGCTATGTTACCAGAATTTGCGACGACCGCTATCAAACCGATGACATTATCACACAAAACTATGCAAAAATAATCATTAACAGTTGATTACTGAAAATCTCTAAAAATTAAATTTTTTTATTCAAGAGATCCACTACTAGGAAATTCTTTTTAGGAAGAACCAAATCATATATACATCATGGTTCACTTTGTACATACATTGTTCCATCACCTTGTAAGGATACGAGATAACAATATCTTTACCACAACATATACAAAAGCAACATTATGCATCGATGCGTACAAGCCAAAATCTCAGATTGATCATAAAACTATTTACGCACTATCTTCCAAAGACCTGAGAGTGCAAGGATGACACATAGGACTCTATATCTACAAGACACATAACAACACACCCAACCTGAGTTGTTAATATTGTCCTTACTGTTGTTGCCTACTCTCTACTGCACGATCTCTACCTCCTCATGCACATCCACCTAAAAAGTTATCCAACCCATGGGGTGATACAACAAGTCCCAACAAGAGATATAACTCTTCGCCAACATTATTATCATAACAGTTAAACTTTTATGTATGAGAGTAGAAGAAATATTTATTGAATTAGTCATGTATAATTGATAATTATATGTAGAGTAGAGAAGCCTCAACATCTCATTAGTTCAAATATCTACAATTGAGTAATAAATCATTTAATCACTTTTAAAAGGAATATGAAGAACATGTATAATATTTATCAACTAAGACATGTAAAAGTAATTACAACCTCATTTAATGTTTCCATATTTGATCCTTAAGCAAATATGCTACACTATTGATTACATCTTTAAACAATCCATCTTATGCCCTGAAGAGATGGGAATATACCTTCCATGCTCCAACAGACCATTGTGAAGTAAGCATCAGTGCCATAAAGGTCTAATGGAAGAGTCGGAATCCACGACCTCCCCTATCTCATCCAGTACAAGATTGTTGGCAAAGACATTATGAGTCAATATGCATTATAGCTAGCTTGGTGTATATAGGCTCTTCACTATAGAGATACAACATGTAGCATGTTCTCTTATCAGTGTATGACCCGTAATCAATCTTGATTACATCAAGGTGTGGTCCGTAACTAATCCTGATTGTTTATTGAGTCATGGTACATCTGCACTCTTGTTAGGGTATGACATGTAGTCAATCCTAGTATTTGGGGTATGGCCCGTAGACAATCATATTAGTTAAGGATACAAGGAGATGACTTGCACCCTGAATATTCAATAATATGCACTCAGAGTAAAACTCGTTTCACCATTCAGCAAATCCTTACACTGAATGGATCTATGGCTAGGGAAACTACATTTTTAGTTCATTTGATAGGTTAAGTGCATTATTGCATCTTTCAACATCAATGAAGTTACAAGCATGAATTATAGCTAAATGCCACACAAAAAGGTGTAATATATTTTTCAAGAAATCTTGTATCAATTGGAACATATCTTGTTATACTCATCCTGGGACCTCAGTCCCCCAAACACTTTACTAGGAATCTCATCCATTCAACGTTATCATTATCATGATCACATGTTTGGGTATCAAACCCTCAGTTCATTATTGAACATTGTAACCTTTTTCCAAGCAATAATCATTTCTAGGTCATCAGACCCATATATATATCATACTTGTTGTACATGTATATCACATGGCTTACAAGGCCTTATATAATCTATATAATGCTAAATCATCATTGCTCATACATGTCTATGCTCATCATTTAACAATACATGCATGGTTAGAATTTCATAGAAAATGCAATATCAAATAAATATCATGTCCATACCATTAAGAGAATCATTCAAATTGCAACCCTCTCATAATTTAGGGTTAGGGTTTTGCCTTGTAACTGATCTAGGGTTTTCAAGTGCATATTTATCAATCAAACCTTAATTCACATCATAACATCTATATAATTGACATAAGTGTTCAAGCATACTTCATCAGATATCATCAACTGATTATCAACATGAAGCATTACCTTTCTCATGTGAGTAGTACAAGTTTCTCTCTCATCCTTGCTAGGATATTGAATTCAACATACTTATTACATTGATTTAATCTTCTTTACAGTTTATCAACCTACACTTATTTAAGTGTATCCATCTCATTACATTCAAGATGTGTCAGCCTACACTTACCAAAGTATATCGACCTATACTCATCAAGGCGTATCAGACTATATCGATCAAGGTGTATCGACTTATATTCCAATCCTTGTGTTGGCCTACACACATTTACTTATGTCGGCCTAAACACATCTACTTGTGTCGGTCTAGATACATTTACTTATATGGGCCAAGGCACATCAAGTGGTATCGGTTTAAAGGTGTTTAGGGTAGTATCATTTTTATGGTTCTTGAGGTATATCAGCCATAGTGTATTCTTTTGTGTCGGCCATACTATCACATTATGTATCTGCCACTCAATCAACTAGTGTGTCGGCCATACCATCAACTAGGGTATCGGCCACTAGGGTTTGTTTTGTAGATGGTGAACCCTATTCAACACCTTGGTTTCTTTCACCTATTGACTTTACCACTTCTTGGTGTATCAGGCAAAACCTCAAGGAATGTGTTTCCCATACTTTCACAAATTATGTCGGGCTAAGTATGTCATCCATCTCACATGGGTAGGGATAGAGGGATATTAGACAGTGAGTGTATCAGATTACTAGGGTTAGGGTTGGCTATGTCGGCCTCCATACTCAACCAGGGAACCAAGATTTAATACTCTATCTCCATTAGACATCTCTTAGTCATGACAGTCTAGTATTATAAAATCATATCAATTTATGGTTTCCAACATATCGACCTAGCTTCCTCCAAGTCATAATGGATTAACAAAAAAAATTTCTAGAGCATCACAAGTCATGTCGGCCATCTAGAATAGGATGCAAGTATGTGTATCGACTTAGTTATCTTCTAGATATTGGCCTTCCCTATTATTAGCCTTAGGTGACAGGTTAGACAATTGAAAGGACAGTAGTCCTACTCATGGAACAAATCAATTGGGGTAGGAGTTCATGTGTATCAGTTTCCATTCATTTACTTTTGTATTAGGCTAGGGTTTCCCACAAACTGATATCAGTTTGTGCATATCGGGTCCATCATCTTCAAGCTCCAACTTTTCTTCCAGAACCACTATAGTTCATGGACAACATCCCCATATCTCTATTAGAGTTCATAGAACCATCATTCAAACAAGAAAAGTCAAAGTAAAGAAAGAATCACCAAGTATTGCATGATAGAAGGTGAATAATAATAAAGTTGAGTTCAAGTTATATCACCTACCTTAACATCAACACAAGAGCTTCAAGATCTAAAGCTCCACATTCCCAAGGTTGAATATGACTTATCAAAATTCTAAGACTCGATCACAACACTTATATATGAAAGAACATATCATAGTTATGAACTTGGTGAAGAAGAAAAGAAAGAAAGGAATCTTGACCCGAGAAGCATAGTCCACCCAAGGTTGAAGATGACCATGGCTTCACCTTAGGCAAGATGCTCGAGCTCCTTCCTATTCATCAAGATTCTATGGTCTTCTACCAAGAAAAGGATGAAATGAGAGTCAAAAAAGTCACTTGTAGGTGAAAAGAGAGGCTTATATAGTTGAGGTTCAAGAGAGAGAGTATGTGTAAGGTGTCATCAACATATGTACATGGGTAACATGTGTCCATGCATGGTGACTTAATGCAACCAAAATTATATTGCCATGCAAAACTCATGAGGATAATCCATAGATTAGATATCAGCCATAGGGTATCTTTCTTGATAAGATATCACAACCCAATATCACTTTTATGTGCAAACTGATACAACTTTTGCAAGGAACTTGTAAACTGATAGGCTTCACCTACTTGAGGTTCTTAGACCAAGATGCATACTTTTAAAGGTTACCAAACTGATATGGGACCTCCTATATGGCTTCCAAGCCAGTAGGCATTCCCATATACACTTCATAGCTCGACAGAACCCCATTTAGGGTTTAGGATACTCAACATTCTTTGGTTCTTTTACCACAAAGAGTGCTATCATTCAACCAAGACTCAAACAAGGATCTCCCTTCTTTCTCTATCATCTAGATGATACTAAGAAAGAAAAGGAACACTCTAGAGGTTATAATTTGCACATAAACCCCTCATTTGGGTAAATTGCAATCTTTACCAAAGTTATCATTTAAGGCACAAACAATTTGTAAATAAGTTCAAAATTGAGAAATAAACTCTTCTCAAGTGTTAATTACTTTTCAAGAGATTAAGTCAAGGTTCTAAACAACTTACTTAGGCAAAGCTTCTAGGGTTATCCCAAAACCTAGGCCAGGGGTGTTATAGGATCAATGATCTAGGATTGCTGTAATGTTGAGTTTTGGATTATTATCACATGAGAAAGAGACTAGAGAGGTTGCTTGACTAAGGTTTGATTCAATATTTTGGGGTATAAGAATAGTTTCATGAGAGAGTAATGAATATTAGTACCTTGTGTTCACCCAACCTAGAGCACCATGAATGATGAAGAAAGTCATTAGGAATAATATTCCGATAATAGATGTAAGTAAAGTATTTGTACCTTCATGGATATATCCTTACTGTGCCTAAGATATCAAGTAAAGATACACTAATAAGATTTCTTAGAATGACTGATATCTCAGAATTAGATACAAGATAATATTATAAGATTGGAATGCAAGATAAAATTATAAGATTTTATTTCCAAGATAAGATCCACATATAACTATTTAAGTTGATGGTAAGACCATGCATTTAGAATGCATTAAGATTCATGTAAGATCAGATTTAATGAGATGAAATGAAATTTTAGAGTTAGGCTATGGACCTAGTGTAGGTCAACTGAAGAGACATGACCCATTCCCTTAGTGTAGGCTGATTCAAATACATAACTTGGGCCCTATGTGCAACTTATGTGACCCAGGCACCTTAGTATAGATCCTGAGACCCAGGTACCAGATTACATGTCTCTAGAGAAAGATACAAAAAAGAGGAGAAAGAATTAAGAGTATACAAACAATAATGGTTTATGCTTAAGATTTTCCTACATATTTCCATGTTGGTTGTACATGCTTGTTTCATAAGGTTGTTTGACATAATTAGTTATCCATGAGAAGATCATACTTTATAGGTTCCTATGATACTTTATGACAATCATCAAGAGTCAGTAAGGTATGTGAAACCCTAATGTGGGTATCCTCATAGGTAGCCTAGATGAACTTCGAGGATGAAATTTTTATAAGGTGGGTAGAATAGTAATACCCTCATTTTTGGGTTTCATAAAGAAAAGGGTCTATATCGACCAATAGAACTTGTGATCATGAAAGCCCTAGATGAGGTAGAATTAATAGTTTGTTCATACCTGACTGCATGGAAAGGAATGAAATGATGGTTATCTTGAAGCGTGGGACCATAGATGAGGCTCTAGAACATACCTCTAGTATTTGATAAGTGGTTAGTGATGATGTTTAAAAAATTACTAAATCATATTAATGAATTTGATTGACAAGATGCTTATTTATATAATCATGTGGTCAAATCAATTTCTTAGTACATGCTTATGCCACAAGGCCTTTTTCCTAATAATTAGAATGGATTAATGTGGTTATCAGTCATAGTTGAAAATAATTGGAGGAGTTTTGATTACTAGTATTAGGGTATATAATCATGGTAAGGAGCCAATTGGGGGTAGACAAATAAAATGGTCAATGGTTTATATCTTGAACTCTTCTCTCCATGAGGAGATACTCATAGTTTTGATGGAATTACAATTATTTGTTATTATGTTTCATATCTATGTTGTGTGGATTGATGTATGGGGTAACCTGCATGAAAATCAAATTGACCTCTATAAGTGTTCTGTAATACCAGAATATGCATGGATGCAATGTTAGGCATTTATTCTAGTATAAAACTCATATTGGGGATAATTACTAGGTGTTATTGTCATGTGACAGAAAATTTTCTATTTGTTACGATTCTATAGGATATTAACTAGCTTTTCAAAAAAAATTGTTTGGTTGAGTTGATCTTATGTCAAAGTAATGACACTTCCACATAGATAGGATCAAAGTATTAGGCTCCTCTATAGATGGTGTTTTGAGGCATGATTTGAAACTTTTCAGTTAGTGTTGATTCTAGGATAGATGAATATCAAGGTATTCCCAGACACCCAAACCAGAGAGGTAACGAGGTGTGAAAACCTAACAAAGTGTGATCTCTGAGGTATCTATATAAGTTGTACATGACCCATGCTAGGTAGGTGCAAATAGGATCCTATGGTCCTATATTACATGTCGTCACTAATACAAGATTCACCATTATGGAGATGGCAGATGAATACGTGATGAGGAAGACCAAAAGAACATGCCATAAGACATAATCTGTAACATCCCTGACCTGGGTTATGATTTAACCCTAGGTGTTTTAATAAATAAATATGATTATATGATTAATCTTATCTTGTGAAAAGTAATTAGGGCTCATGAGGAACTTATGTTTCAATTTTGGTCCTGTTTGAACAATGTTGAAGCATTTTTTGCTTATTTTGGACCAAAGTGCAAATTACCCAAGTTAAGGGGATAACCTACAAATGTTACATAATAATATGTTCCTCTGATGTTGAGACATCATAAGAATGAATATGATATAGTGCTATGGTTTCCACAAGCCTGGACACCAAGATAGAGCTTGTTGGATAATGTTTGTGCATTAAAACCTAGTTTTGGTGTAAAGTGCAATTTACCCAAAACCTAAGGTTCAATATGCAGATTACCACTTAAATAAGGTCCCTAATGTTTCTTGACATTATTTAGAGCAAAGAAAATGAGAGGGGCTCCTCATTTAAATTAAGTTTAAGGAGAGGGAATCTTGATATTAAAATAATCAAGATTTAAGCCTAATTGAAACCCTAATTCGATTTAATGCAAAAATAAATAAAATAATTTGTAGGAATTTCAACCAAAATTAATATGGTTGGATTCAGATGTGTGTGGACGAGCTTAAGACTTGCAAAGGAACGAGCATATCCTAAGGAGGTGAAATTCCACTTACCATTAGTATAAGAAAAAGAAATTCCACTCAAAAATGGATTTTAATATTATAAGGGTTTAAGGTGCTTAATTTCTTTTCCCTTTATTCTTGGATAATGAAGAGGTTTTGCAAGAACACGAAGATGTCTTCGTGGCCAAGAAATGGAGGGGGATTTGGTGGAAATTATTTTTGGGAATTAAAGGAAACAATCCCATTTTCTCTCTCCTTGGGATTTCCTTATACATATCCCTTTTTCCACTCACTTTAGGACTTCTTTTCGGATTTCCTTTCTTTCTTTGCCTTGGATGACCCAAAGAGAATCTCAGGAATAGGATGACAATGACCCTAAGATGTTGGTAAGGTTTTTGACTTCTTTTCCCCTTGATTCCATGGTGGAAATTGAAAGTAAATCATTGATTTCTTCTTATTTCGATCTCCTCTTCAACCCTAGCTAATCTTTTCAACCAAAAGCTTGAGGATGAGCCTAAGGGGAGTTGCAAAAGATTCATACACCATTTTTTCCGTGATCTTGGAGCTTTAGATCTCAATTGGAGGCGGGTTTTATAACTTGAACCCTTAATATTGTTATTTCAATTAATTCCTTATCACTTGGTGATCCTTTTTACATTCCCAAAATTTGTTTTGGTTGATTGATGCAATCACCATGGAAACCACAGCAGGTTTTTTGAGTTTAGAGCTTGAAGATGATAAGCACACACCTCTCCAAAATATCCAAGGAAAATGGTTTACTTTTGTTGCTCAAACGGTTTCCCAGACCGTTTGGGAACAAACGGTTTCAAACCGTTTAGAAGCAAACGGTTTCACTAAACTGCATGAGACCAAACGGTTTTAGACCGTTTGGTGGTTTTCACCAGGGTTGACCATTTGGAGATCTGTTTAAAATGATCTAGGTTAATGACCCATCAATTATGATTGATTAGTTCCAATTGGTTCATGAGTTGAAGGTCCATCAATCACCAAAACCCTAATCGGGTTAAGTGCTAATTTGTAATTTGGTTAAGTTGGAAACTTGGGTTGATTGACCCAAACGGTTTCAAAACCGTTTGGGGGTCACACAAGACCGTTTGGAGGTCTAGGGTTGAGTATGGTTAAGTGTTTGAAGACCCAAAGATATGGTATGAACCCTAATCGACTAAGTGTTGAATTTGCAAGTGATTGAGATGATGTTTTGGGTTGATTGTCCCAAACAGTTTCAAAACCATTTGGGGATCACCCAAGACCTTTTGGAGGTCTAGGGTTAAGTATGTTTGAGCAATTGAAGGTCCAAAGATATTAAGTTGATGTACAATCAATTGCTGATTTGGTGACCAATCCTAAGATCCAAACCTTAATTGAATGACATGGTTAATGATGATGTGATGGGAAAACAGTCTCAAGACCATTTGGAGGTCATCCAAACGATCCCAAGACCGTTTGGGGGTCACCCAAGACCGTTTGGAGGTCTAGGGTTGACAATGGTTAGGTCTTTGAAGATCTAAAGATACTAAGTTGAAGTGCAATCAAATGTCAGTTTGGTGATCAATCCAATGATCCAAACCCTAATTGGATGACTTGGATTTGAGTGATGAGATGGGAAAATTGTCTCAAGACCGTTTGGAGGTCATACAAATGACCTCAAGACCGTTTGGGGTCAGGTCATGCCCAACTTGGATGAAGGTTCAATGGTTTCAAAGTAACCAATCTCACATTGATTAATGTTGAAGGATCAACGATTCCAAACCCTAAACCAATTGATTCAAACTCTAATTGATGATCAATTGAGGGTCAAATCAGTTGAAGGTTGACCTAATTAGATCAATTGAGGTATGGTGATAGGTACATTTGATGAGTGATAACATGACTACAATCAATGAAGGAAACCAACATTGGAAACCCTAATTTAATTTGAATGGTTGAGACCCTTTTTGGTCCGTGCGGTTTTGAGGAGGTTTGAACCAAATGGTCTCAAGACCATTTGAGTCAAAACGGTCTCAAGACCGTTTGGGACCAAATGATCCCAAACCAAATTGAGTTCATGCAGTTTCAAAACCTTACTTTAGCAAACAATCTCAAGTGGTTACTTTAGCAAACAGTTTCAAAGACCACCTTTTCTAAACGGTTTTGAGTATTCAACTAAGACCATTTGAGGTCTGATTGGTCAAGACCAATTGAGGTCTAAGTGACCAAGATCATTTGGAAGGTAATTAATCAAATTGTATGAACACTGAAGGTGAATAAAGGTCAATGGTTTAAGTGGTCAATTACATGATGTAAATGAATGGTGTTTATAATGATGGTACCTTTAATGAGATAGGGTGATTAGTACCCATTAAGTAATTAAGCTGTAATGATCACAGTGATGATGACATAACCCATGATGTTAATTTTTCTTCAAGATTGAGTTGACTTAGCCTAATCAAGGCTGAAGTAAACATCATCTTATAGAGGATGAGAGAGAAAGAACTTCCTACATGAATGTTAATCATGTAATGGACTTTTATTATAGATGAATGTATAACTAGGGTATGATCCATGATAGTGAGATCATGAAACCCTAATTATGAAGGATAATGAATCCTAACCCTAATTGAGGGAATTAATGGAAGTAATCCCAATACTTGATGATGGTATGATCCTAATTCATAGTGATGATATGACAAACCTTAATTCAAGGTATTTTTATGATCACTCCTACTTGGGGTGAATAGTAAACCCTAATCATGGGTCATTGAATATAAACCCTAATTGAGGGTGAATCCATGATAAATCCTAATTGAGGGTAATGCTATGAGAATCCTTAATTAAGATTAACGTTATGAGAAACCATGAAGAATGATGTGAAGTGAGACTTAAATCTAGGATGTTGCCATATAATGAATTGTGCAACCATAGTCATGGTATAATGGCCAATATACAAAAGTAGGAAGTGGTATTTATAATCAAGTAAGATGAGGATGTTATAACCATGAAGGGTAAAGTTAATGAACTACATGAATGATAGTGTTGATACCCTAATGAATAAGGGTCTAAAGGAAAAGATGATGCCTAGATCATTATATATATCTAATTTCATGTATGTGTAACAATCCTATACATGTTACAAAGATAAGGATATGAAACTCTTAGGAGTGATGTATGCAATATTATACAATGGAGTGGATAACATCCTGTGGGCTGAAATACCTAAAGTGGTTGATAATGAATTATTCTATATCAATAATGCCTAACTTTTTGTTGAGTACATATCATTAAAGATAATTGGACAGTCCCAATGTGTGACCTATGCACCATATGATGAAAGTGATAAGTTAGAGGATAAAGTATTAAGAGGGAAATACCTTAATACAAGGTTTTTTGATGAACTTAAGTAAGATGGAAATGAGAAGAAAGTGATACATCAAGATATGATAGATATCGCACTCAACATTTCAGGGTAAGCATACCTTGATGGACCTCTAATCCAACATTCTTGGATAAGAAACACATGAAGTGTGTGTTATGCAATTGTTACAATAAAGATGTAATAAACTCAATGTTCTTTGATAAATGTTGATTAATATACCTTGAGAATGGGGCTAAGCCAAATCAAGGCGTATGATGTAATCATACCATGATAAGGATGAGAAATGAACTCATTCCTTGAATTGATGATCATTAATGATATATGGTGAGAATTGTGATCATAAGTAAATATTTATGATATCTTTGAATGCTCTTAGAGGTGTGGAGCAACATATTAGAGTTGAATTAATAATGTGAGCATGAAACCCTAGTTAATGTGAGATGGGAAAACCCTAACCCTAAAATTGGGTAATGGGGCATGAGAAACCCTAATGTGATTAAAATAGCAAGCCCTAACCCTAGTAAGGGAGTAGTGGTGTTACTATTATATTACATGAGATAAAATGATTTTGATGCCTAGTGATAGGTGACAAGATGTTGAATGGCCCTATGAGCCATATGATTAGATGTTGCCTAATGAGAGGAGACAAGATGCTTTATGGGATTTATGAGCCATGAGAAAAATTGTAGCATAGTAAGAGGCACCAAGATTATTAATGTTCCATCCAACTCACAAAAACAAGATTAACTTAAGCAGAAGTGAATTATTTGCAGCGGATTACTGAAAATTACTGAAAATTAAAACTTTTTACAAAGAGATCCACACATAGGAAATATTTTCCCACAAGAACCATTGTATAACATTTACATTCTGTTTCAGACATACATAACTTGTACCATCTCTTTTTAGAGACTACATCATCAACTGCCTTACAAACATTATATACAGACAGTATACAATCTTGAGGCATCAAGCCAAAACCTCAGATCAATTTATCAAAAACACTAGCTAAAAACTTCGAGGACCTGAGAGTACAGAGACGACACATAGGACTTTGTAACTACATAACTTGATAGACAATATCTCCACCTGAGATCTCACTATTGTCCCTGTTGTTACTGCTGTTGTCCAATTCCTGCAATAGAATTCTGTTTCTTTGTCCGCGTCCACCTAAAAAGTTGGATCCCACGGGGGTGAGACAATTGTAAATTGCCCCAGCGGGAGATATAACTCTCTGCCAAACCATTGTTACAGCAGTTTGTTAAAATAAACTGAGCAGAAGGATTTATATATTAAATCAACAGCATGTAAGTCACTTGTATGAGCAAAGTGAAGTAATCTCCCTTTTCAAGGATAACATTGCATTTACTCATGGTAGACTCATAGTTCATCCATCTACTTGTAATGATTACAACAGATATGAACAACATCAATGAACAATAGATATATAATAGAAATGTAACATCAACCAATGAATTTTTGTATTCAATCCTTAAGCAAACATGCTATACGGCTGATTTCATTTTACAAGAACACTTATGCCCTGAGGAGATGAGGTATATCGCTCATACTCCAACCGACCACTGTGAAGTCGAAATTGGTACCATACATAGGTCAATGGAAGAGTGAGATTCCCATGACCTCTCACACCCCAGTCAGTGCAGGACAACAAGCAGGATTGTGTGAACTGCTCAAAAATATATTTCCAGGGTATAGTGGAACTTCGCTATAGAGTTACAACATCAACTGCACTCTCATCGGCCATCGAGAGATTTGTTGTTTATCTTCATCGACCCGACATAAGTATTATGGGGAGATGTGTATGACATCTATCCCAATGATTGGGGGATTAGTGATACATCCATCCCGACACATGAAGGATTGAGAGGCTTGATGTTTACCTTCCCTCAAATCTCTTCATCAGACATAAGGATATTTTCCACCCATTCACCCCCACATATTCAAAATATGCGTTTCGGGTTTTGCCACGGGCACCCGTTTCACCATCATCTATTCCTAACGATGATGGATCGATGGTCAGGGCTCTACATGAATAGATTTCACTTGATTAATTAAGTACATTTTCATATTCTTTTAGCATCATCCAAGTTCTCAAGCATGACTTATTACAACAATTCTATAAAGATACATGTAATACTTTCATTAGATACTTATCAGTCTTTCAAAGACCTTAGGAACTCAATCCCTCATTTCAATATTGGGAATTCTCATCCCTTCACATTCTCATCACCATAATCATATGGTTCTGGGTATTCAAACCATTAACTCATCATTGAGTACTATTACCATTTTATTAGGTAACTATCACCTTCAGGTCATCTGACCAAGTCATTCATGATGCTTGTTACACAAGCATCACACATGGCTTTCAAGGCCACAAAATATCTTGTCACCTCTTTCTAGGCAACAACTTACTCATATGACTCATAAATTCCATACACATTGCTACTTTCATTAAGCAACAATAACATCAAGGCACAAAAGGCCAATCAACATTTATTATATAAATGTCACAGCTCAAACCTGGCTATATTCATCATCTCATAATATATGTATGGTTATTAGGCATGATAATAGTCATACAAAATATTCATCACATCATGTGATACAATAGTAACACCATTATTCCTTTCCCAGGAATTAGGTTTTACTATCAAATAGGGTTTTTCATTCCCTTTACCCAAATTAGGGTTAGAGTTCCCATTTCTCATTAATTAGGGTTTCATAATTACATTAACTATCCAACCCTTAATTCATTATTCCATACCTTTGGGGCATTCAAAGATATCATAAATGATTACTCAAGATCATTACTCTCATCTTATAGCATTAATGATCATCAATTCAAGGTATGAGTTCATTTCTCATCCTCATCAAGGTACGACTACACCATACTCATCATTGGGCTTAACCCTATTCTCAAGGTACATTAATTAACACTCATCAAAGTGCAACAACTTATTACATAACATTGCAATAGTTGCATAACCCACTTCATATGTTTCTTACCCAATTATATTGGATTTGAAGTGTATCAAGGTATATAAACCTTGAAGTGTTGAATGTGATAACTATCATATCTTGATGTATCACTTCCTCATCATTTCAGACTTTATTGAGTTAACCAACTTATCTTGTATTAATGTATTTCCCCTCTTAATACATTACATCACTACACTCTCACCTTTAGCATATAATGCATAGGCCACACATTAGAATTGTCCAATTATCTTTAATGATATGGACTTGTCTAATGCTAGAGACATTGCTTACAATAAGGTTGCTTATAGTCAACCACATGAAATGTTTCACCTTTATAAGGCCATTCCTTCTATCTCATCATTAGGGTTTCTTTGTACCCTTACTTAAAATTAGGACTATGATTCATTGTCATATTGCCCAGGATTAGGGCTTTATGCATTATGACTTCACATTAGAGTCTCATATACCTTCACCCTTCTTAGGGCCTCTCATCACAACATAGCATTAGAGCTTTATGTGGTGTAAATTCTTATTCAGGGTTTCTCATGGAATCACCCTCAATTAGGGTTTCACATGAAATCACCCTCAACTAGGGTTTCACATGTCATTACATGACATTACTCTAAGTTTGATTCTCACATCGCATCACCACATCAATGTTCCATATACATCATTCTAACTTAGGGTTTCTCATGACATAACCCTAGAATAGGATTTCACATGGAATTATCCTTAATTAGGATTTCCTCCATAGTCACCCACAATTTGGGTCTATTATTCATCTCTATTAGGATTTCATTCAATTATCCATAATTGGAGATTCACTATTCATCCCAATTAGGGTTTTACATCTCATTTCCCTAAATTAGAGTTTCACTTATCATTACCCTAGATTAGGGCTACATCCTTGCCCTGGATTAGGGTTTCATTTAGAATTGCCCTCAATTAGGGACACAACTCAATAGCCCTATTAATTAGGGTTTATGTTCATGATTAGGGTTTCATGATCTCTCTACCTAAGGATCATACCCTTAATCACCACATGAATCATATTCATGTATGAATTCATGCTATCAACTTCTCAACTTGATTAGGTCATATCAACCATTCAATCAAGTACATACAACTATGATTAACATAGTGTACCAAATCATTGATCCTATAAGCAATTAGGGTTCATCCCTTAATTGGCACTAATCACCTAGGTACTAGTAGGATTTCAACCTTTGTACCTTCATTGATTATCATTACTAATCATCATTGGATCAATGGATCATTCATCATCTTAATTCTCAAGAGATTAAATCACATTGGACCTCCATTACATAAGGTATCCAATTGATTTGACCAATTGAATCTTCAATTAACTTTGACTACTTGAGCCCCAAACGGTCTTGGTCCTTCAAAGTTCAAACGGTTTGAAACCGTTTGGTAAAGGTGGTTCTTGAGACTGTTTGATAAAGCAAGTACTTGAAATTGTTGGCTAAATGTGACCTTTAAGACCGTTTACTAAAGGTGGTCACTTGAAACCGTTTGCTAAAGCAACTTTTTGAAACTGCATGGGCTCAACCGGTTTGGGATCGTTTGGTCCCAAATGGTCTTGAGACTTTTTGGTCCCAAACGGTCTTGATACCGTTTAGACTCAAATGGCCTTGAGACTATTTGGTCCAAACCTCCTCAAAACTGCATGGACCAAATATGGTCTCAACCAATCAAATTGAATTAGCGTTTCCAATGTTGATTCCTTCAATCATTGAATTCATGTAACCAATAATCAACTGGACCTATCCTCATACTTCAATTGAGTTAAATAGGTCAACCTTCAACTGATTTGACCCTCAATTGACCCTCAATTGGTCACCAATTAGGGTTTGAATCAATTGGATTCGGGTTTGGAATTGATGATCCTTCAACACTAATCAATGCAAGATCAATTACTTTGAAACCATTGAACCATCATCCAAATTGAACATGACCTGACCCCAAACGGTCTTGAGGTCATTTAGATGACCTCCAAACGGTCTTGAGACCGTTTTCCCATCACATCATCAAAATCCAAGTCAACCAATTAGGGTTTGGATCATTGGATTGATCACCAAATCAGTAATTGATTACACTCCAACTTAGTATCTTTGGATCTTCAATTGCTTAGCCATACTCAACCCTAGACCTCCAAACGGTCTTGGGTGACCTCCAAACGGTCTTGATACCATTTGGGTGATCCCCAAATGGTTTTGAAACCGTTTGGGTCAATCAACCCAAGTTTCAAACTCAATCAACTTGGAAAACAACACTTAACCCGGTTAGGGTTTCGATGATTGATTGACCTTCAAATCATGAACCAATTGGAACTAACCAATCATAATTGATGGGTCATTAACCTAGACCATTTTCAACATATCTCCAAATGGTCAACCCTGGTCAACACCAGAAAATGGTCTGAAACCGTTTGGTTTCATGCGGTTTGGTGAAACCGTTTGCTTCTAAACAGTTTGAAACCGTTTGCTCCCAAACGGTTTGGGAAACCGTTTGAGCAACTCAATCAAGACTGTTTGCCTTGGATATTTGTATAGGTGTGTTCTTATCATCTTCAACCTCTAAACTCGTGAAACCTGCTTTGGTTTCCATGGTGGTTGCATCAGTCTACCAAATCGATTATTGTAAATATGGAAATTATCATTATTTGATAAGGAATTGAATGCAATAACAAAATCAAGGGTTCAGTTATAAAACCCGCCTCCAATTGAGCTCCAAAGCTCCATGTTCACGGAAAAAATGGTGTATGCAACTCCTTTCACCATTCCAAGGCTCGTCCTCAAGGTTTGAGTGAAAAGGAATGGTTAGAATTGAAGAGGAGATCGAAATAGGAAGAAATCCATAATTTATTTTCAATTTCCACCATGGAATCAAGGTGAAATGGATCAAGAACCTTACCAACAGGTTGGGGGTTGTCCTCCTGATCCTCCCAATCTCCCTTGGTCGTTTCCCAAGCAAGGAGAAGAAGTGGGGTCGAAAAAGCCTTCCATTTGGCTTGTAAAAGGTTCTTTTATAAAAATTCAATGAGAGAGAATATACTTTGTAAAAATCCAGTTAATCCCAAAAATGTGGCCACCTCTTCCCCCTCAACTTCCTTAGGGATGAGGATATCTTGTTTTCCTCTTATTCCTCTCAATTATCCATGATTTAAAGAAAAGCAAATCAAGCACCTCAAATCATATTATATTAATATCCATATGTGAGTGGATATTTCTTTTTCTTATAAAATTGTGTGTGAGTTATCCACTCCCTTGGATATTTTCGTGGTCCTTGCAAGGCTCAAGGATGTACACACACATCTGAATTCAACCATTTTAATTTTGGTTGAAGGCCCTTTAATTAATGCATTTATTTTTGCCCTAAATAGAAATAGAGTTTCAATTAGAATTAAATCTTGATTATTTTAATATCAAGATTCTCTCTCCTCCAACTTAATTCCAATGAGGCGCCCCTCTCTTTTTATTTTCTATACATGGTGACAAGAAACATTAGGGACCTTATTGAAGTGGTAAATTACATATTGCACCCTAGGTTTTGGGTAAATTGCACATTGCACCAAAACTAGGTTTTCATGCACATACATTGCTTTATCAGCTCTTTCTTGGTATTCAGGCTTCCATAAGACATACCTCATCATCATTTTCACCCTCATGATGCTTCAACACATGAGGAAAATATTATCATGCACAATTTGCACTTAAACCCCTCAACTTGGGTAATTTGCACTTTAGTCCAAAACAAGCAAACATTGCTTCAACATTATTCAAACAGGACTAGAATTGCAACATAAGTTCCTCCTAAGGCCAAATTACTTTTCACAAGATGAGATTAGGAATTTAATCATCTTTCTTAATCAAAACACCTAGGGTTAAAGTATAACTCAGGTCAGGGGTGTTACAATTAATGATGGGTTAAAGGAATTTATATTCCATGATCCATGTAATCAGGATTGGTTAGAGTCCAATACCTGGCAGAGGCATGAAGCCGGTAATCAGGAGTGGTTAAAGCCCACTACCCAGATGTGTAATCAGGATTGGTTAAAGAACAATTCCTGGCTGTGTAATCAGGATTGGTTAAAGTCCAATGTCTGGCGGTGTAATCAGGTTTGGAGAAGTCCAATACCTGACAGAGGTGTAATGCCTGTAATCAAGATTGGTTAAAGTCTAATGCTTGGCTATGAAATCAGGATTGGTAGGTACAAATGCCTGGTAGTGTAATCAGGTTTGGAAGAGTCCAATACCTAGAAGAGGCTCAATGCCTGCAATGATGACACAAGATTGGAAGTAGTCCAATGCCTGTATTAATAACACATGATTGGTAATAACCTAATGCCTGTATTAATCTTATATGAGTACATGGTAAATGTAATTCCTTATCTATTTTGCATATTGGCTAAGGCCAACAGATTGAAACAAGAATGTCTCATGGGTGACATATCAAGATAATGAGTGTCACAAGAGAAGTTTGACATGATGGTATTATACGAAGGATAAATGATATACATGTTCTTCATATTCCTTACAAAGTGAATAGTTGATCTATTGTTCTATCATAAATAGTTACAATGCTTTAAGATGAGAATGCTTTAAACTGCATATCCTCTATCCAGTTTTATATATTTGATTGCAATTATGATGTTTTGGCGGAGAGTTATATCTCCCGCTGGGACAATTTACAATTGTCTCACCCCCGTGGGATCCAACATTGTTAGGTCGACGTGGTCAAAGAGGCAGATACTCTTTTGCACGAAAAGGAAAGCAACAACTTGGAAAATAGTGAGGTCTCAGGTGGAGGCACTAACTGTCAAGTCATACAGTTAGAAAGCCCCATGTGTCATCTCTGTACTCTCAGGTCCTCAGAATTTATAGTTAGTATTTTAATGAATCAGTTTGAGATTTTGGCTTGATGTCTCGAGGTTTTATGATGTCTGTATATTATGTCACAAGACAGCTGATGTTGGGGTTGACCATTTGGAGATCTGTTGAAAATGATCTAGGTTAATGATCCATAAATTCTGATTGATTAGTTCCAATTGGTTCATGAGTTGAAGGTCCATCAATCACCAAAACCCTAATTGGGTTAAGTGCTGATTTGTAATTTGATTAAGTTGGAAACTTGGGTTGATTGACCCTAACGGTTTCAAAACCTTTTGGGGATCACCCAAACGGTCTCAAGATCGTTTGGGGGTCACCCAAGACCATTTGGAGGTCTAGGGTTGAGTATGGTTAAGTGTTTGAAGACCCAAAGATATGGTATGAACCCTAATTAACTAAGTGCTGATTTTGCAAGTGATTGAAATGATGTTTTGGGTTGATTGACCCGAACGGTTTCAAAACCATTTGGGGATCACCCAAACGGTCTCAAGACCATTTGGTGATCAACCAAGACCATTCAGAGGTCTAGGGTTAAGTATGGTTGAGCAATTGAAGGTCCAAAGATATTAAGTTGATGTATAATCAATTGCTGATTTGGTGACCAATCCTAGGATCCAAACCTTAATTGAATGACATGGTTAATGATGATGTGATGGGAAAACGGTCTCAAGACCGTTTGGAAGTCATCCAAACGATCCCAAGACCGTTTGGGGGTCACCCAAGACTATTTATAGGTCTAGGGTTGACTATGGTTAGGTGTTTGAAGATCTAAAGATACTAAGTTGAAGTGCAATCAAATGTCAGTTTGGTGATCAATCTAATGATCAAGACCGTTTGTGTCCACACAGTCTCAAGACCATTTGGGACCAAATGGTCTCAAGACCATTTGGGACCAAATGATCCCAAACCAAATTGAGTTCATGTAGTTTCAAAACCTTACTTTAGCAAACGATCTCAACTGGTTACTTTAGCAAACAGTTACAAAGACCACCTTTTCTAAACGGTTTTGAGTATTCAACCAAGACTGTTTGAGGTCTAATTGGTCAAAACCATTTGAGGTTTAAGTGATCAAGATCATTTGGAAGGTAATTAATCAAATTGTATGAACACTGAAGGTGAATAAAGGTCAATGGTTTAAGTGGTCAATTACATGATGTAAATCAATGGTGTTTATAATGATGATACCTTTAATGAGATAGGGTGATTAGTACCCATTAATTAATTAATCTTTAATGATCATGGTGATGATGACATAACCCATGATGTCAATTTTTCTTCAAGATTGAGTTGACTTAGCCTAATCAAGGTTGAAGTAAACATCATCTTATAGAGGATGAGAGAGAAAGAACTTCCTACATAAATGTTAATCATGTAATGGACTTTTATTATAGATGAATGTCTAACTAGGGTATGATCCATAATAGTGAGATAATGAAACTCTAATTATGAAGGATAATGAATCATAACCCTAACTGAGGGAATTAATGGAAGTAATCCCAATACTTGATGATGGTATGATCCTAATTCATAGTGATGACATGACAAACCTTAATTCAAGGTATTTTGATGATCACTCCTACTTGGGGTGAATAGTAAACCGTAATCATGGGTCATTGAATATAAACCCTAATTGAGGGTGAATCCATGATAAATCCTAATTGAGGGTAATGCTATGAGAATCCTTAATTATGATTAACGTTCTGAGAAACCCTAAAGAATGATGTGAAGTGAGATTTAAATCTAGGATGTTGCCATATAATGATATGTGCAACCATAGTCATGGTATAATGGCTAATATACTAAAGTAGGAAGTGGTATTTATAATCAAGTAAGATGAGGATGTTATAACCATGAAGGGTAAAGTTGATGAACTACATGAATGATAGTGTTGATACCCTAATGAATAAAGGTCTAAACGACAAGATGATGCCTAGATCATTATATATATCTAATTTCATGTATGTGTAACAATCCTATACATCTTACAAAGATAAGGATATGAAACTCTTAGGAGTGATGTATGCAATATTATACAATGGAGTGAATAACATCCTATGGGCTGAAATACCTAATGTGGATGATAATGAATTATTCTATATCAGCAATGCCTAACTTTTTGTTGAGTCCATATCATTAAAGATAATTGGACAGTCCCAATGTGTGACCTATGCACCATATGATGAAAGTGACGAGTTAGAGGATAAAGTATTAAGAGGGAAATACCTTAATACAAGGTTTGTTTATTAACTTAAGTAAGATGGAAATGAGAAGAATGTGATACATCAAGATATGATAGATATCACACTCAGCATTTCAGGGTAAGCATACCTTGATGGACCGCTAATCCAACATTCTTGGATAAGAAACACATGAAGTGTGTGTTATGCAATTGTTACAATAAAGATGTAATAATCTCAATGTACTTTGATAAATGTTGAATAATATAGCTTGAGAATGGGGCTAAGCCAAATCAAGGAGTATGATGTAATCATACCATGATAAGGATGAGAAATGAACTCATACCTTGAATTGATGATCATTAATGATATATGGTGAGAATTGTGATCATAAGCAAATACTTATGATATCTTTGAATGCTCTTAGAGGTGTGGAGCAACATATTAGAGTTGAATTAATAATGTAAGCATGAAACCCTAGTTAATGTGAGATGGGAAAACCCTAACCCTAAAATTGGGTAATGGGACATGAGAAACCCTAATGTGATGAAAACAGCAAGCCCTAACCCTAGTAAGGGAGTAGTGGTGTTACTATTATATTACATGAGATAAAATGATTTTGATGCCTAGTGATAGGTGACAAGATGTTGAATGGCCCTGTGAGCCATATGATTAGATGTTGCCTAATGAGAGGTGACAAGATGCTTTATGGGCTTTATGAGCAATGAGAACAATTATAGCATAGTAAGAGGCACCAAGATTATTAATGATGGGTCAAAGGAATTTATATTCCATGATCCATGTAATCAGGATTGGTTGGAGTCCAATACCTGGCAGAGGCATGAAGCCTGTAATCAGGAGTGGTTAAAGCCCACTGCTTGGCTATGTAATCAGGGTTGGTTAAAGACCAATGTCTAGCTGTGTAATTAGGATTGGTTAAAGTCCAATGCCTGGCGGTGTAATCAGGTTTGGAGAAGTCCAATACCTGGCAGAGGTGTAATGCCTGTAATTAGGATTGGTTAAAGTCCAATGCTTGGATATGAAATTAGGATTGGTAGTGTCCAATGCCTGGCGGTGTAATCAGGTTTGGAAGAGTCCAATACCTGGAAGAGGCTCAATGCCTGCAATGATGACACAGGATTGGAAGTAGTCCAATGCCTGTATTAATAAGATAGGATTGGTAATAACCTAATGCATGTATTAATGTTATATGAGTACATGGTAAATGTAATTCCTTATCTATTTAGCAGATTGGCTAAGGCCAACAGATTGAAACAAGAATGTCTCATGGGTGAAATATCAAGATAATGAGTGTCACAAGAGAAGTTTGACATGATGGTATGATACGAAGGATAAATGATATACATGTTCTTCCTATTCCTTATTAAGTGAATAGTTGATCTATTGTTCTATCATAAATAGTTACAATGCTTTAAGATGAGAATGCTTTAAACTACATATCCTCTATCTAGTTTTATATATTTAATTGCAATAATGATGTTTTGGCGGAGAGTTATATCTCCCGCTGGGACAATTTACAATTATCTCACCCCCGTGGGATCCAACATTTTTAGGTGGACGCGGTCAAAGAGGCAGATACTCTTTTGCAGGAAAAGGAAAGAAACAACTTGGACAACAATGAGGTCTCAGGTGGAGGCACTGACTGTCAAGTCATATAGTTAGAAAGTCCTATGTGTCTTTGTACTCTCAGGTCCTCGGAGTTTATAGTTAGTATTTTAATGAATCAGTTTGAGATTTTGGCTTGATGGCTCAAGGTTTTATGATGTCTGTATATTATGTCATAAGATAGATGATGTTGTAGTTCTCAATAAGAGATATTACAAGACATGTACTTTGAAACATGGTGTAAATGATATTCTATGGTTCTTGTAGTAAAATATTTCCTATGATTGTATTTCTTTGCAAAAAGTTTTAATTTTAAGTGATTTTCATTAATCCGTTGCAAATGAATTGCTTCTGCATTAGTTAATCTTGTTTTTTTGAGTCGGACGCCACATAATCCATATTCCTCTCAATGGTGGCATGGCACTAGACAATCTAAAGAATAAGCTCCTTGATTCATTGAAACCCTAGTGGTCTAAGAATGTGGCTTAGAGGAGCATGGTGGAGAAAGAAAAATGAGGATCTGCAACCAAGTGACACTCCCCTTCTTGTCACCGACATTTCAATAGAGGAGCATGCTACCCCCAACACTCCCTTCCATTTGGGAAATCACAGATGCGGCTAAAGGGAGATCCAATGTATCTCAAGATGATTTGTGTGGTCCTGAGTTTTGGATCAATATATCTGTATTCCCCTCCCTAATGGTCATGGTGACACCACCACAAACCTACCTTCTCTTGGGTATCTATGTAGAAGGAGAAAGAGGACTAGGATTCTAAACCAGGGAGGCCTCCTTAGGATCTAACACCAGCCAAAGTCGTAGAACACATCATTGGGAGCTATGGTGCCCTATTCTCACATTACAAATAGGTGAATCACATCCCACTAGAGTGATTAGGAGAGGCGAAGAGGACGACCCGGGTGGGACAACCTTGGCTTGAGCAGGATAGGTCACTAGCTGGGTTGTGCTTCTGGTGGCGCAAGATCCAATCAACTAAAGCAAGAATTAAGGTAAGTAAATGATAGATAATTTTTTATTCCTTGGTTCTTAGAATAATCATAGAAATCACTCTGATTGTCAAAATATAACATGTAAGGGATCGCTACAAATCTTGAGAGATGATGAAAACATTATAAAATATTCCATACCATGGTGAGTTATTGAGGATGCGACTATACTGATGGAAATATAAGAAATGTGAATGTTTTGTTAATTCAACATGATATGGAATGAAACCCATCTTTGAGCTACATGAGTATACTTTTGGCACATACATATGGTAAGATAAATTAACAATTATGATTTTGAGATTTAAGTTAATATATTATGATAATATGTGGACATAAGCATTACTTGAATTAGTTATCAAGGAAAGTCACTAAGGGTGTGTATTGTTGTGTAGAAAAACCCATGCATTATGTTGATGATTGAAGTAGGGTATGTTCAGAGTAAATGTAGTATGTAGTTAGATATTCAATCATAATAGAGACCCTTGAGGGGTATATGATAGACCTATATTCTTACAATATGAAATGAGTATTGTATGATCATGATGAGAAACTAATTATATGACGGCTTGGGTATATCTATTTATATGCCATAAGATTATGTAAGGGTTTCTTATTAGGTTTAAATAAGATTAGGTGTTATCCAATTGTAAGTCTAAATAAGGAAAACCATAAAAATGAATTAGAGCCTAGTTATTGGATGGTAAAGTAAAAAACATGGTTTATGATGATAAGTATTGTCTTTTTCAAGATCCAGACCTAACCTGAGGAACGAACATAAGATGTTTTAAGTATATGCAACAAAGGTAAGTTGGCCACATCCGTTGAAATTTCATTATTATTATTATTTAGCCTACACCTTCCTACAAAGTAACATAGAGATTTAGTTACTTTCATATTTTAGTGTTTCATATCATGTCATGCTTTGAGTTATCATATTTCATTCAGTTTGAGTTATGTTTCCAAATTATCAGATTTCAAGGAGTTGATATTTAAATAAATTTTAGATACTCAATATTTCTATGCCCAATTTAGTTTATTTACTTAACCCTTTAGACTCACATGCCATATATCTGATATCATAATTTAACTAAATCATTCTTTTTAATAAGAACTTTAGATTAAGAGTATCCAGACAATAAGAATCTAGATTTTAGAATTCATATTTAGATCACTCATTTGTGAGTAGTCATAAATTAGATCTGCATACCTAATAAGAGTTTTAGATTCAATATTAGCTATTTAGTAAATGAGATGCATTTTAAGATTTAAATTCAATTTAGAACCAAAGAATAGAGATAAAAATTATAGATTACAAATGACGATTCATAGGCAAGAAATTTTAAACATATTAAAAGATATGTAATTAAGAACGGAGATAGAAAATGACATTAGAATATTAACTATATACATTATAGGATAGTCCACATCATAGATTATTGAGACAAGTCATAAGACACTTTATGTAACATCCCTGACCTGGGTTATGAACTAACCCTAGGTGTTTTGCTTAAATATGTGATTGAATGCTCATGGTTAACTTATGGAATGTAACTAAAGCTTTTGAGGAACTTATATTTCCATTTCAGTCCTTTTTGAACAATATTGCAACAGTGATTTGAACTAAAGTGCAAATTACCCAAGTTGAGGGGTTAACTTGAAAATTGCACATTTTAAGATGTTCCTCTGATGATGATACATCATAAGAATTAATATGATGTGGTGGTATCGATTCCACAAGCTTGAGCACCAAGATATAGCTTGTAGAGCAATCCTTGTGCTTTAAAACCTAGTTTTGGTGTAAAGTGCAATTTACCCAAAACTTAGGGTGTAACATGTAAAATATACCATCTAGAGTATCTCTCATGCTTCTTGGCATCAATTAGAGCAAATAAAATGAGAGGGGCGCCTCATTTGAATGATCAAATAAGAAAGATAATCTTGATATTTAAATAATCAAGACTTAAGCAAACGACCCTTTAATATATATAATTTAGTAAGATAATTGGTTTCTTTTCCTTTTTACCTTGGATAAGGGAGGAGTTTTGCTTAAGGAAACAAGGCGGAAACGTGGCCAAGAAGTGGAGAAGGATTTTGTGTATATGCTTGAGAAATAAAGGAAAATAAACTTCTTTTCCTTGAAAATATCCAAAAATATATATAGCATCCTTAACAACAAAGCAAGGGATCGTTTCCCTTAGTTTATTTTCTCATCTTCTTTCTTTGGCTGACCAAGAAGGAGCTTTGGACCAGGAAGAAGACGAAAAAGTTGGTTTGGTAAGTATGGACCATCATCTATCTCGAATTCATGGTGGGAAACCTAATACAAGGTTGGTTTGTTAGTTTTCTTTACACAATTCTTCTTTCTAGCCATCTTCTCCATCCAAAACTTGAAGAACGGACCTTGGACAACCACTGGAGCTTCATCCACCATTAAAGCTACGAATCTTGGAGCTCTAGATAAGATCTAAAGGCGGGTTTTATAACTCTAACCCTTAAACATTGTTAAATGCATCCTCTTCTCTTAGTATAATTGCTTATTCTTCTTCTTTAGACACTTTGGTGTGTTCTTGCTAGCAATTCCGTGAAGAACAACCCCTGTTCTTGACGTAGAAGATGATGAATTTAATTCCTAAGTTTATCCACAAACTTTCTTTAGCAAACGGTCTTCCACCTCTTGCACAAACGGTTTCCCAAACCGTTTGGGAGCAAACGGTTTCAAACCGTTTGAATGCAAACAGTTTCACTAGACCGCATAGAAGAAAATAGTCTAAGACCGTTTGGATGTGTTGAACAGGCGTTGCCATTTGGAGGACTGTTTTAAATAATGTCGACTAATTACCTACCAAAAATCATCAAGTAATTCCAAGTAAATCATCAATTAAAGGCCCATCAACCACCTAAACCCTAATCAGGTTAATTGCCAATTTCAATAATTGAATTAAGTTGAAATTTGGGTTGAGTGGCCCAAACGGTTTCAAAACCATTTGGGGATCAACCAAATGGTCTCAAGACCGTTTGGTGATCACCCAAGACCATTTGGAGGTCTATGGTTAAGTAGGGTTGACCAATTGAGGGTCCAATGATATCAAGTTGATGAGCAATTAAGTGTTGATTTGGTGACCAAACCTATGGTTCAACCCTTAAGAGAATGACTTGGTTTTTGATGACATAATGGGAAAACGGTCTCAAGACCGTTTGGAGGATGTCCAAACGATCTCAAGTGGGGGGAGTCACCCAAGCCCGTTTGGAGGTCTAGGGTTGACTATGGTTAAGTGGTTGAAGATTGAAAGGCAATAAGTTGAAATACAATTAATTATTGACCTAGTGATCAATCTTATGAGCCAAACCTTAATTGGTTGAGTTAGTTTTTGGTGTGGACTTGAGAAAATGGTCTCAAGATCGTTTGGATGTTTTGGAGAACATCCAAACGATCCCAAGACCGTTTGGGGTCAGTTCATGACCAAATTGACTAATGGTTCAATCGTTTCAAGTCAATTAGATTCACATTGATGAATGTTGAAGAGTAATCGATTCCAAGCCCTAATCCAATTGATCCAAGCCCTAATTGATGATCAATTGAGAGTCAATTGAGTGTCAAATCAGTTTAGGGTTGACCTTATAGACTCAATTGATGAGTGTCTAGCAAGTGCATGATCGATTGAGGGGTTCAAGATTGGAAACCCTAACTCAATTGAAGAGGTTGAAACACTTTTTGGTCCATGCAGTATTGAGGTGGTTTGGACCAAATGGTCTCAAGTCCGTTTGGGACCAAAAAATCCCAAACCATTTGATCTCATGTGGTTTCAAGAACGGTTGTGTCCATGCAGTTTCAAAGTCAAACTTGGCCAAACGATATTCATGACCAAACAGTCTTCATGACCAAATGGTCTTCTTGACCAAATGGTCTTCAGTGAGCACTTTACCAAATGGTTTCAAAAGTCAACAAGACCAAACGGTCAAGAACACCAAACGGTTTCAAGGTTTGTCCAAGACCATTTGAGGGTTTAAAGTGCAAGACCGTTTGAAGTCTAAAAAGGTCAAGATCGTTTGATGCCTTAGTGATCAAGATGGGTTAGTGATTTATTAACCTAAACCCTATAAATACCTAAAGTGATTAAGGGACCAAGTAATTAGTTGATTAATGTATGTATTAATCAGTGGTGATCATTACAAAGGTACCTTGATGAGACAGAGTAACCAATACCCTTTGATCAAGTGAACCTTAATGACCACATAGTAATGATACAACCAATGATGTTAGTGTTGAATTGACTTAGTCTAATGATAGGTGATGTAAACATCATCTGATAGAAAGGGGAGAGAGAAGACTCTGTATATGAATGAGAATCAAGTAATAAATCTCCGATATGTTTGATTGCGTCTAATTAGGGTATGATCCTTCATAGTGAGATCATGGAAACCCTAATTATGATGTTTAATGAATCTTAACCTAATTTGAGGGCATTAATGGAAGTAATCCTCATACACGATGATGGTATGATCTTAATTCATTACAAATTGAATATTAAACCCTAATCTAGGGTAATGTGATGATATGAACAGTAAACCCAAATTCTGGGTTATGCTTTTAGGCATGAAACTCTATGATTGAATTATGAAATGAGGAATCATTATGCCTTTATAAACAAAAAGGGATTAAATAACCTAATTGAATTGAATAGGGAAAACCCTAACCCTAGAAACTAGTCGTGGTGATGTAACACGGTCGTGGTATATCTTTAGTAGCATGACCGTGCAATGTAGCACAGCCGTGGTGTTCTATACATGACTTGAAAATAATGTGCATTGTGCTAATATAGATATATGTGCATATTATCAACTATGTTAGTCATGCAGGTCTTTATAAAGAAGTGATCATAGCTAGGTAAGGGTTATGATGCCACATTCATTGAAAGCACTTTATGAGTTTTGAAAGTAATGATATGATATGTTGCCTAGTGAGAGGTAACATATGAGATTGATAGGATGTATGAGCCATGAGAAATATCTGCATTGTTACAATCAAGGTCATGTTGTTAAATGACTTGATGATAATATGTTACTTGGTAACAAGTGTTTTGATGATCTAAGGGTTTGAACACCCATATTACTGAATCATAATGATGAGATGGTTAGGGATTGATATCCCAATGATAACTGGATGTGAAATTTACTTGATACAATTAGTACTCTTTCTTTATAGCAATTGTTTTAATGGTTTATGTTTGAAAACATGCCTGATGCTAAAAGAATGTTATAATGTACTTCATTAATCAAGTATAATGATATCATGTAGGGCCCTGACCATAGATCCATCATTGTTAGAAGTTTAATGATGGTGAAACAGGTTTTCCTAAGGGAACTCCTGGAGAGCATACTTTTGAGTATGTGGGGGTTATGGACGTGAATATCCTTATGTACTAATGTAGGAATTAATGTGAGATGTACATTTAATCTCTCAATCCTTCATTATATGTTTATGATGGGATGATGTATCACTAATCTCCCAATGAAGTTGTTAATGCCACATCGATGAGTGATAAACAAGAAATCCCTCGATGGCGAAGAGAGTACAACATGCCACTGTAACTCTAATAGCAAAGTTTCCAAAATACCCTAGAAAGCTATTATGGCAGAGACAAAAGATGTCCTGCATGTTGATCCTCACAGTGACTGAGGAAGATGAGGTCATAGGAATTCGACTCTTCTGATGACCTATGTATGGTACCAATTGCGATTTAGTAATGGTCGGTTGGAGTATGAGAGGTGTAACTCATCTCCTTAGGGCATAAACATGTTTGAAAAATGTAATCAGCCGTGTAGCATAACTACTTAGGTTGAACTACCCGAAATAATGGTTGATGATACATTGTTTATAGTGCTCTAGTTGAATAACTAATATACATGTTCTTCATTTTTCTTATTGACATATGTCTAGTCATTCAATCAAGTTATAATTGAAATGATTGCTTATAAAATATTGTTCTACTTAGCTTATTCAATGTTTTACCTGTTGTTGAATATTTATAGTTCTACTGCTCAATGTTATTTCATTATTGCAATAACAAAGCTTATGGTGGAGAGTTATAACTCTCGTTGGGACAATTATTCAATTGTCTCACCCCCATGGGATTCGACCTTTTAGGTAGATGCCGAGGATGAAGGAACCCATCGGTGGGTGAGCAACAACAACAACAACAGCAACATCAGGGACAGCAGTGATCCTTAGGTGGAGACACTATTTGTCAAGTCTTGTAGATAGAATGTCCTATGTGTCGTCTCTGTACTCTCAGGTCCTAGGAGTCAGTAGATGTTTAATATAGATCTGAGATTTTTGGCTTAATACCTCGAGATTTTTGTACACTGCTCATGTACAGTTTAATAGGGCAGTTGATGCTTGTGACTCTCGAGATGTGATTTTATAGAGATGTAATGATGGATCAATTTATAAACAACTTATCATGTTTCTTTATGAAATATTTTTACCGTTTATAGATCTCTTTACAAAAAGTTTTAATTTTTAGTGATTTTTAATAATTCCGCTGCTAGTTAATCACTTCCGCATTTGTTGATCTCGTTTTCTGAGAAGTATCGTCACAATTTAGTGGTATCAGAGCTCTAGGTTCGTTGAGTCTACAGAGACATAGGACTTAGGATGTCGAGTCTGTTCTAGTGCCTTCCAGTATATCTGATAGTGTCTTCTACTCATTTAGAAGGGAAGATAAAACTAAGGATGCCTAGACCACATGAAGAAAATGTTGCTGAGAGTAGGGTCGCTGAACCTAGAAGAGGTGCAAGAAATCCTGAAAGAGAAGAACCTGTGCCTGAACCACCCCAGTTCAATCCAACTGACATGGGGAACCCATCCGTCCAAGCCATGTTTGGGCAGTTTATGACTGCCATGACACATATGACCGATAGGATGCCTATACCTGCACCTAAGGCACCTACGCATCCTGAAGGACAACGAGCCGGCAAGACATTTGAACGACTTCGCCAGGTTGGAGCCACAGAGTATGTTGGAACAGCTGACCCAGCAGATGCTGACTTGTGGTTAACTAAACTAGAGAAGGCCTTTAGAATCCTGAACATCCCAGAAGCTGAGAAGGTTAGACATGCTGTGTATCTTCTCAAGGGGAGTGCTGATCATTGGTGGACCATGGAAGAACAGAAGAGGCCAGGTGTGGAGGTTGCATGGGAAGTTTTCCGACGGGAATTTATCAACAAATATTTTCCTAAGACGTTTCTGGATAAGAAAATCTCTCAGTTTGAGAGGTTAAGACAAGTACCGATGAACATTAGCGAGTGTGAGGCTAAGTTCATGGAGCTATTGCAATTCTGTCTGCACATGGAAACCACATATGAAGAAAGGATTAGGCATTTTGAGAAAGGTTTAAATGCTGAGTTGACTACCCCTGTGTCTGCTCTGGAGAATAGGGAAAGGTTTTCTATGTTCGTGGAATCTGTCAGAAGGGTAGAGAGGTCTGTGGCAGAGAAGAGACAGACCAAGAACAAGAGGATGTATCCCCAGTTCCAAGGATCTTCATCTAAAGATTTCAAGAAACCTAGGTTTTCTGTACCTACACCACCACCTAGATTTAGTACCCAGATGCAGTGGATGTCAAATAGGGATAGAGGATGAAGCTTACCTTTAGAAGGAGCTTGTAGCTCAGTATCTATGTTGGTTATAGGACCACCCAGAACACAACAACTGAATAGGAATTGTTACATATGTGGAAAGATGGGACATCTGATGAAGGATTGCAGAGCCAGAGAAGCAAGTGTAACTCAAACTCAAAGGTAGAGTCAGCAAGGATCTCAAAGGCGACAGTTTCTAGGTAACACTAGAGGATGTGGACAAGTGTCCCAAGCTGGATCATCGACACCTAGTCATCGAGCACTGAATCAACCACAGACAATGGCAAGATTCTACACAATGAATCCACCTGATGCAGTAATCAACCCTCTGGTTGTGGTAGGTCAGATGGAATTGTTATATTCTGATATGTTTACATCATGTGTTGTATCTATTTTGATTGATCCGGGTGCTACACACTCCTTTATCACTCGAAGAGTGGTTCTTGACTGCAACTTGACTATAAGTAATAGAATAGATAGTTTGTTGTTAGAAACTCCGTTGAGGGGATCTACTGTGTTGTAGGAGATATGTTCTCCCTGCATCCTTTTCTTTTCTAATCATCGCATTCAAGTGGATCTTATACCACTTGAGATGCATGGATTTGATATAATCCTTGGGATGGATACCTTAGAAAAGTATAAGGTTGTCTGGGATTGTGAGTCCAAGCAGTTTGTGTTCACTGATGATAGTGACACGTGGATCTTTCAAGGAGAAAGAAAGATTCTACCCACCTGTCTTGTTTCATCTATGGTTGCTGAGAAGCTGATAAGGCAAGGATGCTATGCATTCTTTGCCCATGTGGTAGATACCACCATGGAGAGTCCTAATCCTGCTGAAGTTCCTGTAGTCAGGGAGTTTGAAGATGTATTTCCTGAAGAACTTCCAGGTTAATCTAATCCCAGACACGCAACCTATAGCACAAACATCATATATGATGGCGCCTGCTGAGATGGTAGAACTCAAGAAACAACTACAAGAGTTGCTTGAGAAGGGTTTCATCCAACCGAGTACTTCACCTTGGGGTGCTCCGGTCCTCTTTGTTAAGAAGAAAGACAGGTCAATGCAGTTGTGCATTGATTACAAACAGTTAAATAAAGTAACAATAAAGAATAAGTATCCTCTGCCGAGGATTGATGATCTCTTTGACCAGTTGTGTGGTTCAACCGTCTTCTTAAAAATAGATTTGAGATCGGGGTATTATCATCTGCGTATTAAAGATATTGACATACCCAAGTATGCCTTTAGGACAAGGTATGGTCACTATGAGTTCACAGTTATGTCGTTTGGACTAACTAATGCACCAACTGCATTTATGGAACTCATGAATAGAATCTTCCGACCATTTCTTGATCAGTGTGTTGTTGTCTTTATAGATGACATCCTGATCTATAGTAGAGATGCTCACCAACATGAGTAGCATCTTCGTCAGACTCTAACTTTGCTAAGAAAACACAAGTTATATGCTAAGTTTAGCAAGAGTGAGTTCTTTTTTCCAGAAGTATCTTTCCTTGGACACATAATATCTGCTTCAGGTATACATGTTGACCCTAAAAAGGTAGAATCTGTTCTGCTGTGGGAGCAGCTAAAGACACCAACGGAGATCCATAGTTTCTTAGGGTTGGCAAGCTATTACCGGAGTTTCATTAAGAACTTCAGTTCTATAGCTTTACCCTTGACTAAGTTGACCAGGAAGGATGTTCCTTTTACCTGGAGTGACAAGTGTCAACAGTCGTTTCAGTTGTTGAAGGAGAGGTTGACAAGTGCACCAGTGCTTGTGTTACCTGAGCAAGGGAAAGGATATATAGTTTTCTGTGATGCCTCTAAGAATGGACTGGGATGTGTGTTAATGCAGGATAAACAAGTGATTTCTTTTGCTTCCCGACAACTTAAGAAACACGAGGAGAATTATCCAACACATGATCTAGAACTAGCTGTTGTAGTTCATGCCTTGAAGATCTGGAGACATTATCTTTATGGAGAGACATTCCAGATTTTCACAAACCATAAAAACCTTAACTATATCTTTTCTCAGCATGAGCTTAACATGAGGCAACGCCATTGGATGGAGTTAATCAAGTACTATGATTGTATGATTGATTATCATCCAGGGAAGGCCAATGTGGTTGCTGATGCTTTGAGTAGGAAATCAGCAACACCAGCCCTAGATAGAGCACAACTGAATTCCTTAGTGTGCTCAAGGAGAGATATGCTTATCTCCTTAAGGCAAGAAAATGTACAGTTAAAAGTATCATTATTAGCTGGGTTGTTAGCTGAGATGCATATAAAACCTACTCTGAGACAGCAGATTAAGGAGGCACAGCAAGTTGATGTTGCAGTTCAACTGATTAGATCGGAGTATGGTAGTGAGAAACAAGATGGTTTCCATGACTCAGATGATCAAGTAGCCTATTATCATGGTTGAATGATAGTTCCTGATGTGGATAACTTGAGAAAGTTAGTCCTGGAAGAAGATCATTCTTCAATGTATGCTATGCATCCAGGAAGCACCAAGATGTATCGAAACTTGAAAGATATGTATTGGTGGCCTGGTTTAAAGAAAGACATAAGTCTTGTGAAAGTCCTCTGGAATCACCATGGTATTGAAGAAGCCACGTGGGAACTAGAGGAAGAGATGAGAAGGAAATACCCTGCTCTTTTCTCTTAATATGTTTTGTTGATTTCGAGGATGAAATCCTTGTAAGGGGTGGATAATTTGTAACATCCTTGACCTGGGTTATGAACTAACCTTAGGTGTTTTGCTTAAATATGTGATTGAATGCTCATGGTTAACTTATGGAATGTAACTAAAGCTTTTGAGGAACTTATATTTCCATTTTAGTCCTTTTTGAACAATGTTGCAACAATGATTTGTTAATTTTGGACTAAAGTGCAAATTACCCAAGTTGAGGGGTTAACTTGCAAATTGCACCTGTTAAGATGTTCCTCTTATGATGATACATCATAAGAATGAATATGATGTGGTGGTATGGATTCCACAAGCTTGAGCACCAAGATATAGCTTGTAGAGCAATCCTTGTGCTTTAAAAACTAGTTTTGGTGTAAAGTGCAGTTTACCCAAAACTTAGGGTGCAACATGTAAAATATACCCTCTAGAGTATCTCTCATGTTACTTGGCATCAAGTAGAGCAAATAAAATGAGAGGGGCGCCTCATTTGAATGATCAAATAAGAAATATAATCTTGATATTTAAATAATCAAGACTTAAGCAAACGTCCCTTTAATATATATATAATTTAGTAAGATAATTGGTTTCTTTTCCTTTTTGCCTTGGATAAGGGAGGATTTTTGCTTAAGGAAATAAGGAGGAAACGTGGCCAATAAGTGGAGAAGGACTTGGTGGATATGTTTGAGAAATAAAGGAAAATAATCTTCTTTTCCTTGAAAATATCCAAAAATATATATAACATCCTTAACAACAGAGCAAGGGATCATTTCCCTTAGCTTCTTTTCTCATTTTATTGCTTTGGCTGACCAAGAAGGAGCTATGGACCAGGAAGAAGACGACAAATTTTGTTTGGTAAGTATGGACCATCATCTATCTCGAATTCATGGTGGGAAACCTAATACAAGGTTGGTTTGTTAGTTTTCTTTACACAATTATTCTTTCTAGCCATCTTCTCCATCCAAAACATGAAGAACGAACCTTGGACAACCACTGGAGCTTCATCCACCATTAAAGATACGAATTGTGGATCTCTAGATCATATCTAAAGGCGGGTTTTATAACTCTAACCCTTAAACTTTGTTAAATGCATCCTCTTCTCTTAGTATAATTCCTTATTCTTCTTCTTTAGAAACTTTGGTGTGTTCTTGCTAGCAACTCCGTGAAGAACAGCCCCTGTTCTTGAGGTAGAAGATGATGACATTAATTCTTAAGTTTATCCACAAACTTTCTTTAGCAAACGGTCTTCCACCTCTTGCACAAACGGTTTCCCAAACCGTTTGGGAGCAAACTGTTTCAAACCGTTTGAATGCAAACAGTTTCACTAGACCGCATATAAGCAAACAGTCTAAGACCGTTTGGATGCATTGCCTAGGCGTTGACCATTTGGAGGTCTGTTTTAAATAATGTGGACTAATTACCTACCAAAAATCATCAAGTAATTCCAAGTAAATCATCAATTAAAGGCCCATCAACCACCTAACCCTAATCAGGTTAATTGCTGATTTCAATAATTGAATTAAGTTGAAGTTTGGGTTGAGTGGCCCAAACGGTTTCAAAACTATTTCGGGATCAACCAAACGGTCTCAAGACCATTTGAGGATCAACCAAACAGTCTCAATACCTTTTGGTGATCACCCAAGACCGTTGGGAGGTCTAGGGTTAAGTAGGGTTGACCAATTGAGGGTCCAATGATATCAAGTTGATGAGCAATTAAGTGCTGATTTGGTGACCAAACCTAGGGTTCAACCCTTAAGAGAATGACTTGGTTTTTTATGACATAATGGGAAAACGATCTCAAGACCATTTGGAGGATTTCCAAATGATCCCAAGACCGTTTGGGGGTCACCCAAGACTGTTTGGAGGTCTAGGGTTGACTATGGTTAAGTGGTTGAAGATTGAAAGGCAATAAGTTGAAATACAATTAATTATTGACCTAGTGATCAATCTTATGAGATAAACCTTAATTGGTTGATTTAGATTTTTGTCTGGACTTGAGCAAACGGTCTCAAGATCGTTTGGAGAACATCCAAGCGATCCCAAGACCGTTTGGGGTCAGGTCATGACCAAATTGACTAATGGTTCAATCGTTTCAAATCAATTAGATTCACATTGTTGAATGTTGAAGAGTAATCGATTCCAAGCCCTAATCCAATTGATCCAAGCCCTAATTCATGATCAATTGAGTGTCAAATTAGTTGAGGTTTGACCTTATAGACTCAATTGATGAGTGTCTAGCAAGTGCATGATCGATTGAGGGGTTCAACATTGGAAACCCTAACTCAATTGAAGAGGTTGAGACCATTTTGGTCCATGCGGTTCTGAGGTGGTTTGGACCAAACGGTCTCAAGACCGTTTGGGATCAAATGATCCCAAACTATTTGATCTCATGTGGTTTCAAGAACGGTTGTGTCCATGCGGTTTCAAAGTCAAACTTGGCCAAACGGTCTTCATGACCAAACGGTCTTCTTGACCAAACGGTCTTGAGTGAGCACTTTACCAAATGGTTTCAAAAGTCAACAAGACCAAATGGTCAAAAACACCAAACGCTTTCAAAGTTTGCCCAAGACCGTTTGAGGGTTTAAAGTGCAAGACCGTTTGAAGTCTAAAAAGGTCAAGATTGTTTGATACCTTAGTGATCAAGATGGGTTAGTTGTTGATTAACCTAAACCCTATAAATACCTAAAGTGATTAAGGGACCAAGTAATTAGTTGATTAATGTGTGTATTAATCAGTGGTGATCATTACAAAGGTACCTTTATGAGATAGAGTAACCAATACCCTATGATCAAGTGAACCTTAATGACCACAATAGTAATGATACAACCCATGATGTCAGTGTTGAATTGACTTAGTCTAATCATAGGTGATGTAAACATCATCTGATAGAAAGGGGAGAGAGAAGACTCCCTATATGAATGAGAATCAAGTAATAAATCTCCAATATGTTTGATTGCGTCTAATTAGGGTATGATCCTTCATAGTGAGATCATGGAAACCCTAATTATGATGGTTAATGAATCTTAACATAATTTGAGGGCATAAATGGAAGTAATCCTCATACATGATGATGGTATGATCTTAATTCATTACAAATTGAATAGTAAACCCTAATCTAGGGTAATTTGAGGAAATATGAATAGTAAACCCTAATCTAGGGTAATGTGATGATATGAACAGTAAACCCTAATTGTGGGTTATGCTTTTAAGCATGAAACTCTATGATTGAATTATGAAATGAGGAATCATTATGCCTTTGTAAACAAAGAGGGATTAAATAACCTAATTGAATTGAATAGGGAAAACCCTAACCCTAGAAACCAGTCGTGGTGATGTAACACGGTCGTGGTATATCTTCTGTAGCACTACCGTGCAAGGTAGCACGACCATGGTGTTCTATACATGACTTGAAAATAATGTGCATTGTGCTAATATAGATATATGTGCATATTATCAATTGTGTTAGTCATGCAGGTCTTTATAAAGAAGTGATCATAGCCAGGTAAGGGTTATGATGCCACATTCGTTGAAAGCACTTTATGAGTTTTGAAAATAATGATATGATATGTTGCCTAGTGAGAGGTAACATATGAGATTGATAGGCTATATGAGCCATGAGAAATATCTGCATTGTTACAATCAAGGTCATGCTGTTAAATGACATGATGATAATATGTTACTTAGTAACAAGTGTTTTGATGATCGAACGGTTTGAACACCCATATTCTCGAATCATAATGATGAGATGGTTAGGGATTGATATCCCAATGATAACTGGATGTGAAATGAACTTGATACAATTAGTACTCTTTCTTTATAGCAATTGTTTTACTGGTTTATGTTTGAAAACATGCATGATGCTAAAAGAATGTTATAATGTACTTAATTAATTAAGTATAATGATATCATGTAGGGCCCTGACCATAGATCCATCATTTCCAGAAGTTTAATGATGGTGAAATAGGTTTCCCTAAGGGAACTCCTGGAGAGCATACTTTTGAGTATGTGGGGGTTATGGACGTGAATATCCTTGCGTCCTAATGTAGGAATTGATGTGAGATGTACATTTAATCTCTCAATCCTTCATTATATGTTTATGCCTGGATGTTGTATCACTAATCTCCCGATGATGGTGTTAATGCCACATCGATGTGTGATAAATAAGAAATCCCTCGATGGCGAAGAGAGTACAACATGCCATTGTAACTCTAATAGTGAAGTTGCCAGAATACCCTGGAAAGCTATTATGGCAGAGACACAAAATGTCATGCATGTTGATCCTCACACTGACTGAGGAAGATGAGGTCATAGAAATCCGGCTCTTCTGATGACCTATGTATGGTACCGATTGCGATTTAGTAATGGTCGGTTGGAGTATGAGATGTGTAACTCATCTCCTCATGGCATAAAATGTTTGAAAAATGTAATCATCCGTGTAGCATAACTACTTAGGCTGAAGTACCAGAAATAATGGTTGATGATACATTTTTTATAGTGCTCTAGTTGAATAACTAGTATACATGTTCTTCATATTTCTTATTGACATATGTCTTGTCAATCAATCAAGTTATAATTGAAATGATTGCTTATAAAATATTGTTCTACTTAGCTTATTCAATGTTTTACCTGTTGTTGAATATTTATAGTTCTACTGTTCAATGTTATTTCATTATTGCAATAACAAAGCTTCTGGCGGAGAGTTATAACTCTCGTTGGGACAATTATTCAATTGTCTCACCCCCATGGGATTTGACTTTTTAGGTAGACGCCGAGGACGAAGGAACCCATCAGTGGGTGAGCAACAACAGCAGCAGCAGTAACATCAGGGACAACAGTGATCCTCAGGTGGAGACACTATTTGTCAAGTCTTATAGATAGAATGTCCTATGTGTCGTCTCTTTACTCTCAGGTCCTAGGAGTCAGTAGATGTTTAAGATAGATCTGAGATTTTTGGCTAATGCCTCGAGATTTTTGTACACTACTCATGTATAGTTTAATAGGGTAGTTGATGCTTGTGACTCTCGAGATGTGATTTTACAGAGGTGTAGTGATGGATCAATTTGTAAACAACTTATCATGTTTCTTTATGAAAGTGTTTTACCGTTTATAGATCTCTTTACAAAAAAATTTAATTTTTAGTGATTTTTAATAATTCCGCTGCTAGTCAATCGCTTCCGCATTCGTTGATCTCATTTTTCGAGAAGTATCGTCACACTTTAGGTGTCACAGAGGGTATGTTGTGCCAACAGAGGATGTGTTGCACAATAGAGGACACTTTGGTGTCAACAACAGGCACTCTATTCCAATAGAGGGTGTGTTCACCATAGAGATTACAGGTTTCATATCTTAGTTCATCTTTCAATTATAGTATATTCATATATATATTATTAGAAATTCAATGCCACTTACTCTGACAATAGTTTTCCTATTTATGCATGGTTGTGGACGCAATGTCTATAGGTAATAATCTTTAGGATGGTTAGTTAAGAGAGAGGTCACATCAATAATTTTATGAGGTTTTCTTAGAGGGGTGTCATCTACAAGATCTTAAGCCAGAAGAGCATAGACTTGTATCTATGTTAGTTTTCTATTGTTATGCCCTTTGTGTAAGCTTTCTTTGCTAAGACTATAATGATAATATCTTATACACATTGTATGTATTAGTTTAGGTCTATTATTATTGTATTTCATATCATGTTTGTGACGCTCACAATTAGAAGAAGAAAAAAAACTAGCTTTTATCCATGGGATATGAAAACTGGTGTGTTACAAGAACTATGCCCAATCGACTTAGATCTGGTGCTAATACATGTTATGTTGCCGAGTTCTAGCTATTTTTGGAAATATGACCTACTAAGCTATTTTCTTGTACCCTTTTTTATTCTTGAGTCCTTGTGCATATAAGGATGGAAAAAATTCCCTATAAGGACATACCCATTGTGATCCAATATGTTGTGATTAAAGAGTGAAGAAGATCCCTTCAGTTTTTGTCCTTGTTGTCATCGTCAATGTTACATAATAGTAAACAACACTTCTTTTCTATATGATCAACTCATTAATACCAATATTCATGTTACAACCCATAACTTCTATATAATTTTAAATTTTATAAATCCTAAAATATAGAGTTGAATGCGTTAAGAATTTGACCACTTATACAATATATGGTAAACTAATTTCTAAACAATATAACAACATTAATTATTTCTATGACCTGGCAAACATAATTTCCCTCGTCATACATTCAAATTTTAATTTCTTTCAATATGATGAATATTTACCATTTGATTCCAAATTGGATACTTGTCAGATTTCAAGTACTAGATGGATTGAGATCTAACAAGATAGTTACACACAAAATATCAAGTTAGAGGACATGATCTCAAAGTATGATGAATGATATATAAGTGATTGCTTGGAAATCATAAGAAAGAAGAGAAATAACTTATTTATGAACTACCAGATCTACCTCAGTGACTAATTCATAAATACTTCTCATGTGAGGAGAATGAATTTATTTTTACAAAATAAATTAAAATGTAGGCTGATTAGTATGAATGGACATGAGAATTGATCAACATGATTCAATGAAAACTTGGGATGAAGGACCTGTAAATGAGTTCATGTTTAGGGGAAATATAATATAGCTTAAATTAGATTTACTATCCAAAAATAGGTATATTATATAACATCTTGTGCATCATCTCTGTCAACTGGCTAAAATTTGTCATGTGGATCTCCCTTTAATACAACATTCCACCCCTTGTTATTATGATCATCAACATAAAACACTTGAGATGCTTGAGTGGATAATACAAATGGCTCAATAATTTTCCAAATATGTTTTAAATCCAATACTTGTAAAATCATACCCATCCATATTTAATCATTAATTTTATGCAACATCAAACCATTCACTCCGAAATAATTGACACCCACTTATTACTAAAGTATTACTTTTCCAAAATCTCAGTTTCCAAAATAATCAATAATGTCATCATTATCATCACCTCTCAGAACTACTCTCCTACAATGTGACCCTGATTTGTCACCATGAGCCCTAGTATGAAACTGATATCTATTCACCACATAGCCATAGAAACATGTCAGGCATTTAGATAGACCTCGTGAAAATAAAATCGACTCTCCTTTATTTTATCAATCTCATATTAATTTGAAGCATAAATTAATTATATATGTCATAAGTGCAACATACAAAATGATCTGTAAGTACATCTTCTTATTGGAAATAGAAAACTTACTTTTGTCTTGAAACAATAAATGAAATTCTCATTTATTTTCATAGAGGATAATTGTTTTAAATTTACTCATCATATTTGATGGTATTCTCTATAGTAAATAAATAAGTATGTGATGAATTAGATATAGATTTCTACAATATAATAAGTAAATGTCACCTAAAGATAGTTAGGAATCACTTATTGGATTAAAGGTTTAACTTCTTAACAATTGGTAAGAAAATAAATACTAGCTTTCTCCAATTCTTATGCATCAAGGTTACTTATTGTTCCGGAACCAATCCCTAAGTATGTACCGTGACGTGATTATCATAACTTTATTCTAAATGATTGGACTTCAACTCCCACTTTACGTGAATATCTTGAATAAAGATTCATAGATTCTAATTTCAATTGCAAAAACTCGATAGCTAATTAGTTTCCCTAATGATCATGTTGTATTTTTTATAAACACCTCGATAACTTAGTCAATAGACTGTTACTTTGAGCAACATTGTTTTTTACATTTTTACAAAAATAGAAGCTTGCATTATTTATAGATGTATGTCATATTGAATAAACATTTAGAGCATACACTAACGAATAATACTCGTCTTTCTAAAATACCATAAAAGGAGAAACCAACTCAACATTTTCCCTAAGTAAGAAATCAACACAATTTGCTTTGGTTCAAATGTTAGCAAACTAGAAACACACAAGTAACATTCAAGTACAAGATTGCATGTAGGAATAAAATCTGCAGAATAAATGAAATGAAATATTACTAAAGATAAAATGTTATCTTTATTACTAAATATGATAGTTAAAATGTTATCCTTCTTACGAAAAATAAATCATACATGGAAAGTATCATACATATTGATGTCAAATACTAGTTCATCAGAGAAGATAATAGTATTCATATGAAAAAGATTGCCAATAAAGATAATAATATTGATATGATGACAAATCTACTATTAGTTTCTAAGTTCAAAATATGTCTAAACTTGGTTAGCCTTCACAACCTACAAAGATGCTCTTGAGGGCTAGAAGAGATCAAGTTTGATATTTTTCTCAAAGATTCTGACTTCAAGCCAATATGAAAATATTTTGTGCCTCCAAGACTTTCTAGTCCTTGTAATAATCTAACATGGATATGGAAGTCTTGTCTTAGGACTTGTGTTGGTTTGAGTCTAAACTATGTTCCTACTTGGATTGTGGTTGTCATTCTTAACTAAGGATTAATGTAATTTCTTTACAATGTGCTTTCAATGTAAAATTGAGGTCCCTTTATTGTTTTGTCTCCCACCGCCTAATAGCATTGATGGAGCCACATGTGGACATGGTTGGGCATGTGCCCTACCTGCTCCTACCCAAATTCTATTAATAGTTACTAACAAGCAATAACCAATATCTTAACCAGAGAAATTTGTGGATGTGTGCCCTACCATTGAAGATGCCCTGCTTTTTCCACTATCGCTCTGGTTATTTTCCAAATGCAAACATTCCCTTTGTTGGTTCCTTGGTTCCATTTTCTTCAAATTTGGAAACTCTTATTGCAAAATCTCAAAACCTACCCGACTATGATGCACACAAGACAAGTATCACTATTATTGGTGACTTGACATTTCTATAACAATGCAATACAGAAGAAAAGGTCTCCCTCTACAAGTGGTTTATATGTGTGACTTTACTTGTGCTACTCATTTTGATTTGTTTTATCAATATTGATTTGGCAGATAGGTTCGTCTTTTATTTTTGTTGTAGTAAAATCTATTCTCACCCAACCACCGATGCAACAAAAAAAAAGAAAATTTTATTTATCTGACTGAGGTTATGTTTTATTTCTTTCCATAAGGTAAAAGTTATGCATCATCACAATTGTAATTGTCGTCTCTTACTATGCGATGATCCGTTAATTGTTATAGATAGCGAGGTGGTACCATTACCAGGGGATCTGTATGGCCATTTCGTTGCAACTACTATAAACATACTTTTGGGGCGTTTCTTTGACAATTATATACATGGTCGTAAGATATTGTTTTATTATCGATGTGAAACTATGGAATTCTTGGTCCTTGGTAGGAGCACAAACTTATTATTGATATGGTTATTCCTATATAATGGTACCATGAAGACATCACAACATTATAAGCATCATTTATGAGAAAAATATAGGTAGCCATACATTTTTTTCATGCGATGTTATCATTAAAATTTGCTCATTATGGACGGTCTCCATATTACATCTATTTTAAGCTTTTATCTTATAGATGTTCATGTTTGTTTGTATTCTTATAACAATTTTACATTGTTTATTTTTATCAATAAAGAAACTATTATTATCCAATAATGTGTGTGATGTCCTCCTTTATCAAAATTCCTAATTTTGCCACTGCCTAATAGGATTGAACATTCCTAGTAACGTCCTTATGGCTTGAGCCTATATATAGGTCTGTTGGAGATTTACGGTTTCATGTACTAAAGAGTTCTGTATAATATAGAAGAGATGTTTTTCTTCTTTGTTGTAATCTGGTTCAGGCTTTTGTGTTCTCTCTTTTAGAGCAACTCCCATTTATAATCTTTTTTATAGTAAAACTTCTCTTCTTCTCTAGTGAGAGGTTATGTAAGCAAAATCATGCAAGTTCTGATTTGACTGTGTGTGAATTGTAGTTTTCAATGCAATAATATATCTTGGTATACCTTTTGCTACTCCTGGCTCGACAAAATTCATAATATAAATTTCTCTGTAGTTGTAGTTGTTATAGGCATGATCCGTGAAGATAAGGGCTGGTCGACGAATAAACGGAACTACAACGGTAGGTAAGTGAGAGAAAGCTCCAACTTCTCTCTAGAAACAACTCTTCGGTCCATCCCTGATCGGTACCATCTGCCCCTCCCGACGTGCTCCCACTTGCCCTCTGCCACAAGAGATTTGCTCGGCTCGTTGTCAGAGATGATCTCCCCTGCTGTTTCAGCCAACGTCTGACTCTCCCCATCCCGGAGTCATAAAAACCTTTTTCAGGTTTTTCTTCCCTCGACCATCTCTCTGCATGTCGGCGGTGGTCGTCTTCCTATAGCCCTACGACCCGATTTCCCTCTCTTGAGCGTTTCCACTGTGCCTGACTTCCGTGCTCTCCAGCATGCGCAAGGGTTTCTCAGGTATGAAAACAAAATCCATCTCTGCATTTACTTGATTTGCTTTCCTACGATCCCAAATCGAGTGATTCATCTCCTACCTCCACCAAGTACCGCTATACCTTTGCCTTCTGGAACCTGTCAAAGCGGCGCCACAATACAAGTAAAGGCTTTCCCCCTTTACTACTCCTTGCTCCACTACTGTCCACAATAAATTCTGAGCATAACAACCCCCTTTGCGACACATCTTGGGTATCACAAAGGACTTACAGAAACATGCAGATGGTTAATTCATTGATTACGCCTTCCACATCTTTAGAGATCGTGCATACCCTCTTGCTTCATACCAGCTAAGCAACAATCTTTACTTTCATACAAAATCTCGCTTCAAAAATCCAAATTTTATTCTCTTTGTCAGCTATAGCTCTCCTTCCCAAGAACAACTTGGCTGTCAGATCACATCAGAACAAAATTTGGGCTCAGAAAATAGCATTTAATACCCATCAAACGATCCGAACACACCATGCGTACAGGAGGCATGCTCACCCTCGCCTCATGCATCAATACACCTTGCATGCATAGAAACGGTAAGACTTCAGCTTTCCACCTTGCTTTAAGGGAAAAAAACCCTTGGTGACAAAAGGCAACACAAAATCTTCGACATCTCTCGTCGACATGAACTCCCGTTTCTCCTTCATGGAAATCCATCTCTCAGACTCGTCCTTTTCAGAGAACATTCCTTTACCACGAGCTTGGATCTATCACAAGTACGACATCTCACCGGGCACCTACATGATAAGCATTGGACATCGCTCCTTCCAGGTGAAGGTCTCATGGTCCCTCCCCACCACTACAACCTGGGGCAAAAAAAACCCCTTCCTCCTCATATCTGAAGGCTGGAGCGACATGCGTGTCGAGCTGAAGCTCAAGCCTGAGTGGTCGATCTTCATTCAACCGATGGCAAATCATGCTTTACGAGCCTGGGTGAGAGACTTCATCAATGATACTCCTCCAGAGTTAGCCTATCTTTACAAAAGACATGATCAAGATAGCTCTTCATCATCCAACTCGGCATACCAACTCTTTGTCAGGGATGAGTACCAACCCCCCATGGGTGCAAAATCATGACCTATTTCCATCTCCTCTGGCTCTGAGGATGACGACGATGCTGTCACATCCATTATGGAACAACAACAAAGTTCAATCGCTGAAAGATACAAACTTTTCCCCTCCCCATCATTAAAGGAAAAAAATAATCCCAATTTGTCATCTTTACATAAAACCCTAAAACCCTGACCCTCCCCTGTCGAGGAGGTGATCATCCCCAAATACTTGGATCACCTAAACGCAGCCTTTCCAGTTCTAGGACATGTAAAATCATCCCTCCTTATTACCCATCTCCTAGATAAAACCCCCACCACCCAAAGTTGGACATCGGTCCCCCCCCAAAAAAAACCTTTTCGAGATCTGCACTGTTCCCTTTGCCTCTGTAGCAACCACTCGACATCCATATGCTTTTCTCACCACACATGTTTTGGATGTCACTAGATAGGTCACATAAAAAGATTCTGCAAAGCTTGCCTCCCCCCAAACCAGGACAAAACCCATGCAGATCCCACTTCCTCCTCCATGCACCACCACTCGGTTAGATACCCGCCTTTTCATAAAACCTCCACAGTTCCAAAAAATCTTTTTCTGATCACTGGCACTATACACACCCCCCAACATCATTACCTTTCAAAAAACTCCTTTGCATGCCTCGCAAATCTCCCGTCTAAACATGCAGACGCTACCCCTTCATGCCATCTGATCACAAACTCCCGTTCTCCTCCTATATCTAAACCCTTTCACAAGCCAAAGAAACTCTCAGTCACAACACACAAACCACAATCCAAAAACCCTCCCCCTCCAACCCCATCACAAACACATAACACTATCTTTCCATCTACCTCATCAAACATGAAAGTTCCAGACTACCTGGAATATGCGATCGCTCTGGACCTTCTTGCCAACTCTATGCGTCTTCTCAAGGTCCTCACCCTTAGAAGCATTCTCGTTTCAGTTGAAAACAACCTTGACAACAACCCTATTAATGTCCTGGATATTACACGTGCCCTTGCCCTACTCATTCCCGGTCAAACCATCCTTAAACCAAAAAATTGCTCTCCTACCCAGCTCATCTATACCATCCCTAAAAGTACTAAGATAAACCACCTCTTCAATCAAGTTCTCACCATTCCATGTGGATCGAGCTTCATCATGGATAGACTATCAAAATGGTCTGCCGACTTAGGTTCTTTTCCTGCCCCCGCTGGTGGTTCCGACTGGGTCACCATCTCAAATCTCCCTCCTCATCTTTGGGAGATTGAGATCTTCAGAGGCATTGCACATTCAATCGGGGCTATTCTACAATACATCAATCCTGAAACCTTACATCCTTCACAATACATCAAAGCATATTGTCTCCTTTCTATCAAAGCTGCTATCTCCCTTCCTCCTACTATCAATATTAGAATTGGCAAATCCATCTACAATTTAAAACTTTCTGTTGAACATCCTACCGAGAACTGTAGCGCCTTCTCAGACCTCACAACGCATCCACCATCTTGGTTTAGCCCAAACAAAGATAAAATGTCTTCCATGCATTCCAGGGCATCAAACGACCGAAACCATGTTTGGATACGAAAAAACTCAAACCACTCTGAAAACTCATATCTCCAGCCAAGTAAGAAAAGAACCAGATCGCCCGAACCATCATTCCATGATAACAAATACTTACCAAGAGGATCCACTTTCCCATCTCCTTCCTCTACAAAGGAAAGCTACCCATCTCAAAACCAAAAACATCTAGCTACAAAAATTCAAACCTCTTCTCAGCATAAGGATGAAAATTCTTTGCGGAGTTTGGAGCAGGAGAGCCCTCAACAAAGGCATACATCCAGCTACCTCCAGAAGATCATATAGCCAAATCACAAAGACTCAAAAAGTTCTATCATCGTCAACAGAGCAAAAATAGGTACTCCCTCCCCGTTCTTTTAGTGATAAAACTTCTGCTTATCCTTTATCATCAACTCCCCCTTTTAAAGACATAAATAAAGATGTAGATTCTATTGATGATTTAGCATCTTGATCAAACATAAACAGCTTCACTTCCTTTGCAAATAAGATTGGCATTCAACTAGATGATGAAGAACATGCTCATACAGTCCTAGATAATCTAGAAACCTTTATGGGTTGGACAAATAAAAGACTCCCGACTGCTAGGTAAAAATCCTCGACCTTCTAAAAAATCCTGTTAAAGCGTAAATCATCCCAAGATTTAAAAATTAAAATCACTTCTTGGAGCATATGTGGAGCTGCCAACCTCCAAAGAAGAAAAAAAATACGCACTCATATATACAAAAACAAAATTGACCTGATTACTATTCAAGAAACAAAAACCTTTTTAACCCCTTTTACTCTAAAAACAATAGGGGGAAATAGAATCACCAACTGCATCCAATTACCCCCTGAGGGATTGAAAGGAGGCCTCTTAGTTGGCTTTTACAACCAATCTCTAGCTTCACAAAACACATCAATCCTTAACTTCTCTATAACCATTGAATTCAAAAACCTTTTCGATGGATATCTTTGGTCTTTCTCTGGAATCTATGGGGAACCAGGACACAACAAATCCATCTATCTAGCCAAACTAAATCATCTCATTACAAAATTCCACTTGACTCCCTGGATTTTTGGTGGAGATTTCAACATGATCACTCAAGTCTCTGATAGGCTCAGCTCCAACCACTCCCCACAATCTATGTCTGCTGCAGATAAGAAATTCAGTAAGCTGCTTACAAACCACTCTCTGATTGACATCAAACCATCAAATGCTTTATACACCTGGTCTAGAAACCAGACATATGCCAGACTCGATCACTTCATTTGCACAAGCCTCTGGGAAGACAAACACCCTCTCTCATCTGTCCATATCTCCCACCGAACCATATCTCATCACTTCCCTCTAATCCTTGACACATCTTCTACCTCTTAGGTCAGGCAACCTTTCAAATTTGAAAATTGTTGGCTCTCCATAAACAATTTCTCTAGATCTTGTCTAGATCCATGGAAACTTGCCGACTCACACACAGTTAACATAGGACTACATATCCAAAACAACACAAAAAATATTAAAACCCATATCAAAAAATAGAAACTCCAAAACCCAAACAACTTATTCGAAATACAAAAAAAATCTTGAAGATCAGCTCCTTTTTGTGGATAAGGATCCATATGCTGACCCTGCTCTTGTCCTTACCATCAAAGCCGATCTGGATCACATAAACAATTGTATTGACACCAAATGGAGACAAAGGGCAAAAATCATTTGGGCTAAAGAAGGGGACAAAAACACTAAATTTTATCACAAAATTTGTAACCAAAATTTTCGACATAATGCCATAACCCATCTAACAATAAATGGCAGACTCACATCACACAAACAAACTATCATAACTCACATAAATAACCACTTTAAAAATACCTTCAATAACAACCAAAATCCCACATGCCTAAATAACTTATCATGGGACACCATTTGCCAAAAAAACATAAAAAATCCACAAGAACTCATCAAATCCTTCTCCCTTGAAGAACGGCATGACGCCATCTCTGACCTTGGTAAAAATAAATCTCCCGGTCCTGATGGACTCAACACTGAATTCTACCTGGCAAATTGGGACCACTATAAAAAAGATTTCATAACCTTTCTATTTTCTTTCCATGCAAGTACAAACCCACATAACATCATAAAATTCATAAATAAAACTTTTATTACTCTAATTAAAAAAAATAGTCAACCTAACCACATTTCCCACTTCCGACCCATCAGCTTTATTAATACCTCATACAAAATCATTGCTACAACACTAGCAAACAGGATTAAACCTCACTTGGAGGACATCATCCCGCTAAACCAAACTGCCTTCCTTAAAAACAGAAGTATACAAGATGCCTACCTGATGGTCAATGAAACTATTCATCTTTGTCACAAAAACAAAACCCCCCTTCTAGTTGTCAAACTAGATTTTGAAAAAGCTTTTGACTTTGTTAATTGGCAATGTCTTATCAAAACTCTAAAGGGTTTTGGTTTTCCTGACATATGGGTAAATTGGATCCATGCTTGCATATCTACAAATCACTTCTCAACTATCATAAATGGTGTTCCATTTGGTTATTTTCATAACACAAATGGACTTAGACAAGGAGACCCTCTCTCTCCTTACTTGTTCATCATCATTACAATGATCCTTTCCTGTATGATCCAATTGGGTAAACAACATGGTCTTATATGTTCCCCTGGGGATTGCAAGGAGAACATCATTCAATTTGCAGATGATACCATTATCTTCTCCTCCCCGGATGAATCCTCCCTTATTAACATCTTCATAATCTTTGGAATCTTCTCATATATTTCTGGACTAAAAATAAATATGCAAAAATCTTCCATCTTTGGGGTAAATATAAATCAACCTTCATTGGAGCACTTTAGAGATCTCTTAAAATGCAAGACAGAAGAATTGCCAATCAAGTACCTGGGCCTGCCCATTACTCCATACAACATAACAAATGCTATCTGGACCCCTATCATATCAAAAATAAACATAAAACTCACAAATTAGACAAACAACTTCCTTAACCTCTCTGGAAGACTTACCCTTCTAAACAGTGCCATCACTCCTATCACTACTCCCTTCCTAAGCTGTGTTCCCCTGCCCTCAAAAACAAAATCCATTCTAGATAAAATCAGAAGAAATTTTCTTTGGAACAACTTCCACAAATCGGATAAATCAGGAATACATTATCATCTTGTTAACTGGAAAACCATATCTGCTCCTATCGATCAAGGAGGTTGGGGCATCATAAACATTGAAACTCATTCACTCTTTCTTATAACAAAAATCATCGATATTTTGCTCCAACATAAACCAAAAATCTGGACCCAACTCATCCAAAACAAATATTACCAATGCCCCCCCTGGCATCATATCCCAAAAAAAAGCTTCCCACCTTTGGAAATACATCAACAAAAACATCCAAACGATCACTCAAATCATTAACACTCCCCATCACTCTCACTAAAATATCTCCTTCTGGTTTGATCCTTGGTTAGAAAACAACTCAATCATCAATATTCGACCAAATTGGACCATTCCAAATAGACTTCTCAACATGAAGATAGACAAAGCTCTACCTCTTATCACCAGTAACAGATCAAATTCCCTTAAAAGATGCATTCAAACACAGATTAGCCAAAATGACTTCAGAAATCTAGCTCAATCCTTGGAAAACAACACCTCGATTTCCATTACTTGGAAATGGGGTAGCAAATACTCAGTTAAACAAGCCTACTCCCACCTTTCCTACAAAGGTCTATCCCCACCAACAACAAAAATCTGGAAACAAAAATGGCCGCAAAAATATAAAACATTCCTTTGGCTTTTACTACAAAACAAACTTCTCACAGGCGAAAACATTACAAAAAAGGGATTTATTGGCCCATCTAGATGCTCCCTTTGTGAAAAAACAGTGACTCTGTTGACCACATCTTTCTCAAGTGTATCTTCTCACAAAATATCTTCACACATTTTTTACGAAACTGCCTTCCTGGCCTCAAGGAAGATACTTTCCCCTTACAAATCACACCGAATAGACATTACAAAAAATTCAAAAGTAGTGATATCTTCACCACAATCAGTTGGAATCTGTGGAAAGAAAGAAACAACAGATTTTTGAACAACAAAAAGAATCTGGAACAAAATATTATAACATAAATAGATGCAGCTCTTTACATTCTAACAAAATGCAGGTAACCTTGTTGAAGGTGGACAGGTCGAATCTGATGAAGGAGAGTCTGAAGCAAAATTTTTGTGTGACCTCAAAGCCATGGTGGACGATGAAACAAACGTCAGTATAGTTCAGCAGTGATTCCATTCTCGGGTGGATGCAATTTTAACAAACTTGGGTTTATCTTCATGTTACCATCATGAGGCTTGTTAAGGGGTGCCTCCCCCACTTAAACAAAACATTGCTTTATCTTTTCTAGGGTTGTAGTTTATCAGTTTTTATATCTAGTGTATGATATTTTCAACATCTTGTAAGGTACTCACATAAGCAGGTTTTACTTGCTTGATGTGCTTTCAATATATGACTTAACCTTTCCTAAAAAAAATGATCCGTGAAGATATAAGATCCCATGTGCTGCTATCATGGAACCTTTTGTTTGCGCACTGCTACAAAGACCCTTAAAATGGCAATCATGTCTCCCCGGATGCGACGGGTAATGGGAGCTGATGCATGTATTTATTTAGTTATTGGGCGATGGGGATTCTACTAGGAGGAAGAGGGGTTTGAGCAAAGACCCAACAGTTAGGTAGAAAGCACCGTTTTGCATGCATGTCATGGCATACGAAATGAATATCGCATATCTATTTAAGCAATTGAATCAAGGGCATGAAACAACCTAGCATAGTGGATAATCGTTAATTTGAAAATAGAAGCAGGCAGAGCAGAAGAGAACATGAAATACCCGTGCTATGTCAATATACGTTGTACGTCACAGCACATCTAGTGTCGTTCTGTATGGTTTCCCTCAGCAGAAGTCGTTGGTACTATGTCAATATATGTTGTACGTCACAGCACATCTACCCCCCTTTTTCCATCCTACAACAGCACAGCTTATCAATCTCTTCTCCATTATAGCGGCCCTCAAGGCTGACCGTGACGTCAATATTCCTAGGTTCCTCTCCCAAGACTAATTAATTATAATTTTTAATTAAAAATTGTGTTTAAGCGTGTCCTGTTGTATTTTGGATTGTAATCAGAGGCTGACACAACAAAACAACATCTGATATTCATATATATATAATTTGAAGGAATGTAATCAACTATACGTAAGCATTGTTTCAGTGTGATGAAAGAGACATAACCGATGCAACTCCATCGCCTGATTGCATTTACAAAGTACATTGCCATCCATGGCAGGAAGAAGGACCCAAAGAAAATGGCACCAATGCATGCGTCATTTTGGTTGGATTCGCATGATACTGGATGTTGGAAAGGGTATCAGAGTCATAACCCCTCTAGTAGGTGGGGCCCACATGGGCATGTGGCATGCCAGTCTTGAGTCGTGCGGTCCAGGCATGTTGGAAAGGGTTGTCCATGGTTGACGTAGCCACCCTTGTGCTGGTATTCCGTGATCGGGAGCTGGGTGTCCATGGGCCATTCTGGGTCTGCACTGAAATGGGGTAATATTATGATGCCATATAGTTGAGCTTTGACGAGGACGTCAAGAGTCTAAGTGGGGGAGATTGTAACATCCCATGATTTGATGTCTCGGATAAAATGTTCTTATAAGGAATGATTAGACTACCCATATCACCAAGGTGCACCTCCTTTTCCGGGAGCCCATCACTAAAGAACTCCATAGTTAAGCGCGCTCATCTTGGAGTAGTATTAGGTGGGTGACCAGTCGGGAAGTTGACCCCGGCTTGCGCATGAGTGTAGATAAAGCGTGCAGTTAAGGCTAGTGGTGGTCTGTGGGGCCAGTCATCATTCCTAAAACTCTGCTTGAGCCATGGGTAGTGGGCCCAGTCGTTCCAATTTACGTACGTGAGAGTAAACCAAAAAGTCTCTCTCAATATCTTATATAGATATCGGTCGTCAACCTCCTTTAAATATAAGACAAAGGGAAGTAGGGTTTCCTAAACCCATCGCTAAATAGAAACACTGCGTTAATTAAAATGCTCGTGGATTAATTAGAATATTCCAGAATTCATTAAATAACCAAATAATCGCATTAATTGATTAATTACTATCTGACTCCATGCAATCATTTGGGATGGCTCTATGGGCATATATACCAACAGACTCCCACTTGCACTTAGAGCCAGTCACTCCAATATTATTCTAATCCATTACATAAACATTTTAGTAATCAATGTGATTCAGAGCAATTCCAATCAAATTCACAATCATACTCCTATTCCAACACATCCTATGTGTGTGACCCGGTAGGCTCCAAATTACGTTGCAGTGATATCCATAATCATATTATGATTTCACAAGCAATGATTGGTATCTAGCAAGACTTCATTGCCACCCAAGTAATTGGAGAAGTTAGAGAACAACTTAACATATCATTCATGACGGGTGTTACAGTGATTGTATATTTCCTTTGTCGTTGATATCCAGATTGAACTCGAGTCATGGAATTGTTATCCTCTTCAACGTTCAATCCATGTTCCTTGAGCTAGAGTAGACTATCTAAGATATATGTAAGCTCAATATCACATATTGACTCACATCATCATGGCCTTGCATTTCTCAATCTCACTTATCAAGTGGCCGGAATATCAAACTCCCGTAGGAAGGAAAAATTCCATCTACATCACTCACAGTCATCCCCATGTGTCACAATACACCCAAGCACCATCTTTATGGCAATCCTTATTTAGGACCACGGTAGATGATGTCAAAGTACACTGAACGACATGTGACAAGTGTAGTGACTTCAGGTCTAAGAACCACAATCACCACCATCATTATGAGATGTGACTCTAACTACCAATCATGGTATCCATGTGTGACTCTCAAGGTGGGTCTATCTGATACATTGTTCTCTAACAAGTATCTATGTATTTGGTTTGATATCTCCATATCATGGATAATGAGATTCTTCCATCAACCAACATTCATTCTAATCTTATGTGTTATTGATGTCTATGGATATTTCTACAATAACAACTGGTTAGGGAAAAAATAAGAATACATACTCTTAGCATACATATGATCTCACTGTTTAGGTCATCAACCTGAAGACATATGTCATTGAGTATATTATTATATAGACATCTATAAGTTTTATGGTCATCTCACAATATAAAACACAAACATATAGATTGGAAACTTGCCTTTATTGATATAATCAATGTAGTATTACAAATCGTTTACATAGTATCCCATTACAATCATCGAATGATAGTTTCTATGGGCATACATACTAACATATTCCCACTTGCACTTATGCCCAATCACTCATGAATCTCAATCCAAGGGATCGAACATGTCCATCATATTTCTGCTGTGAAAGTGCTTTTGTGAGCGGGTCAGCCACATTGCTTTCTGTAGGTACTCTACAAATCTTCACATCTCCTCGTTGTACGATCTCTCATATGAGATGGAACCACCATAGAATATGTTTGGAATGTTGGTGCAATCTTGGTTCTTTAGACTGTGCAATTGCTCTGTTGTTGTCGCAAAACAACTCAATTGCATCAGCAGCGCTTGGAACCACTCCAAGTTCATAAATGAACTTCTTGACCCACATAGCTTCCTTTACAACATTATATGCGGTAATATATTCATCCTCTATTGTAGAATCCACAACCGTCTCTTGCTTGGAACTCTTCCATCTCACAGCTCTGTTGTTCAGGCAAAACACAAATCCAGATTGCGATCTGTAGTCATCTTTGTCAGTTTGGAAGCTAGCATCGGTGTAACCCTTTACCATGAGCTCTTCCTCACCACCGTATACCAAGAATTGATCCTTAGTCCTTCTCAAGTACTTTAGGATGTTCTTTATGGTTGTCCAGTGACATTCACCTGGATCTGACTGATACCGGCTTGTCATGCTCAAAGCATACGACACATCAGGACGAGTACATAACATTGCATACATGATAGATCCAATTGTTGATGCATATGGAATCTTACTCATGTGTGCCCATTCATCACATGAACTAGGACACTGGGCTTTAGATATTGTAACCCCATGGGACATGGGAAAGTTACCTCTCTTAGAACCCTGCATGCTAAACCTCTTTAGAACCTTGTCAATGTATGTGCTCTGGGTTAGGCCTAGAAGCCTTCTAGATCTATCTCTATAGATCTTGATCCCTAGTATATAGGATGCTTCTCCTAAATCCTTCATAGAGAAGGCCTTCCCTAGACAACCTTTTACTATCTAAAGAGTAGGGATGTCATTTCCCATGAATAGTATGTCATCCACATACTATATGAGAAATATGATTGTGCTCCCACTAACCCTTTTGTAAACACAAGGTTCATCTTCATTTTGACTAAAGCCAAACTTTTTGACTACTTCATCAAAATGTAGATTCCAGCTCCGAGATGCTTTCTTTAATCCATAGATTTACCTTTATAGCTTACAGACTTTATTGGCTTCCTTTGGATCGATAAAACCCTCAGGTTGTGTCATGTACACATCCTTGAGTAAATTCCCATTAAGGAATGTTGTTTTAATATCCATCTGCCAAATCTCATAGTCATGATAAGTTGCAATGGCAAGCATGATCCTAATGGATTTAACGATGGCAACTGGTGAGAAGGTCTCGTCATAATCAACACCTTGAATTTGACAGAATCTTTTCGCAACCAATCTACCTTTATAAGTTTGAACATTTCCATCCATGTCAGTCTTCTTCTTGAAGACCCGCTTGCACCCTATGGGCTTTACCCCTTTGGGTGGATCCACCAAGGTCCATACCTTGTTGGTGTACATGGATTCCATCTCAGATCTCATGGCTTCGAGCCATTTCTCAGATTATGGTCCCTTAGTAGCTTCTAGATAGGAAGTTGGCTCATCTGCTATGCCCAATTCGTCACTGTCTTGAGTCACGAGAAATCCAAATCTCTCAGGATCAAGTCGTGTCCTACTTTCTTGTTGGTCTCGAACATCTTCAAGCTCTACATTCCTCCCACTAATACCTTTGGAAATAAATTCATTTTCAAGAAATACAACACTCCTATCAACAAACACTTTGTTGTCAGTTGGTGTGTAGAAGTAGTATCCCCGAGTTTCCATGGGGTATCCAACAAAATAGCATTTTTCCGATTTGGGTCCAAGCTTTTCAGGAAATTGTTTCCTAACATAAGCTTCACATCCCCAAATCTTTAACATATACAAATTGGCACGATTCCCATTCCATATCTCATATGGTGTCTTTTGAACCGATTTGGAAGGTACACGGTTAAGTGTAATCACTATAGTTTCAAGAGAATATCCCCAGAATGATATTGGAAGTTCGACTAAACTCATCATTGATCATACCATGTCTAGTAATGTATGATTCCTTCTTTTTGACACACCATTATGTTGTGGTGTACCAGGTGCAGTCCATTGTGATAAAATACCATGGTCTCTCAGAAGGTCCACAAACTCTTGGATTAAGTATTCACCACCTCGATATGAACGGAGTGCTTTAATACTCTTACCAAGTTGCTTCTCTACTTCATTCATGAAAGTCTTGAACATTTCAAGAGTTTCTAACTTGTGTTTCATAAGATATACATAGCCATACATACTGAGGTCATCAGTGAAGGTAATGAAGTATTGATAGCCTCCTCTAGCTTTTGATCTAAAAAGTCCACATACATCAATATTGTGGGCTCTGATCTCTAAAACACAAGATAAACATAGCGGAAGTGATTTGATTAACAGCGGAATACAAAAAATCACAAGAAATTAAAACTTTTCGAAAACGAGATCTCAAAAACCTGAAACTCCTTTTATAAAAGTAAGATGAACTATTTACATCTCTGATAAATCACTTCTCGAGTGTATATATACATCAGGATACAAAATCTCGAGACTTCAAAATTCTCAGATCAACAAACTCCTAGGACTTGAGTGTACAGAGACGACATAAGACTATTCTATCTACAAGACTGGACAACAAAGTGTTTCCACCTGAAATCACTACTGCTCCTGGTTTTGCCGCCGCTGCTGCTGTCCACCTGCAGATCGGTTCCTTCGACCTCGACGTCCACCTAAAGGTAGAAAATCTACGGGGTGAGACAATTTTAAATAATTGCCCCAGCAAGAGTTATAACTCTCCGCCAGAAACTTTGTTAAAAGAAATCAAGGAATATCATGAACAGGTAACTTAGATTACTCACAGCAGGCTTGATAACAATTACTCATCTTTATTAAGGAATATGAAGAACATATATACTAATACTTGAACAGGATATTAAATGCAAGCAATGTAATATCAATCAATGTTCCTCGTAGTTCAACCTAAGCAGTTATGCTACACGATTGATTATGTTTTACAAACATCATTATGCCCTGCGGAGATGAGGTATACCGCTCATGCTCCAACCAATCACTAGTAAGTCGCATCGGTATCATACTAGGTCATCGAAAGAGCCGGATTCTCATGGCCTTCAATCTACCTCAGTCAGAATGAGGATAAACATGCAGGACATCTAGTGTCTCTGCTATTATAGCTCACCAGGGTATTCTGGTACTTCACTATTAGAGTCACAGTGGTATTCTGCATTCTCTTCACTATTGAAAGATTTCATGTTTATCTCTAATCGATGCGGTATAAAAGATTTTCCTCGGGAGAATAGTGTTACATCACCCCGGCATAAACACATAGTGATGAGTTGATGGATTAAGATATATCCACATAAACTTCTACACTAGGATGTAAGGGTATTCACATCCATATTCCCCACATACTCAAAAGTATGTGATCCAGGAGTTCCCTTAAGAAAACCTGTTTCACCATCATTTAACTTCTGACAATGATGGATCTATGATCAGGGCTCTACATGATATGATTATACTTGGTTATTAGGTACATTTCAGTATTCTTTTAGCATCATACATGTTTCCAAACATTCAAGTACTAAACATGGCTATACAGAAGAATACTAAATGTAACAGGTATTACTCATATCAGTTATCAGATGGATATCAATTCTTAATCATCTTATCACTATAATTCAGGAACATGGGTGTTCACACCCTTATATCATCATAACACTTGCTATCACATGACATGTCAGCATCAAGTCATCTATTAGCATGACCTTGATGTCATTCATGGCCCTTAAGACATATCAGTTTCATATGATGCCACTTGCATCTAGGCAACATAGTTATTTATGTTCATAAGCTATTGACATGCTTTCAATGAATATGATGTCATGATCCTTACCTGGATATGATTATTCTCTTATAAGAACATGTATGATTAATTCAATTGATAATAATCAACAATTCATAATCAGATCAGCAGTCAATAATACAGAATTAACCCTTCAATTCAAAGGTTATACTTTTATGTCCTTACAAAGGGTAAGATTCCCTTGTTTACATCATTTAGGGTTATTCACACCTTTCATTATGATTGGGAATAATAATTCCTCATCTCATATCTTGATCATACAATTCATGCTTAAAGTAATAACATGAGTTTGAGTTTATTGTTCATTTCAACATATTACTATGAACTAGGGTTTACTATTCACATTACTCATGATTACCCTAGAATTAGGGTTTACTATTCACATTACTCATGATTACCCTAGAATTAGGGTTTACTATTCACATTACTCATGATTACCCTAGAATTAGGGTTTACTATTCACATTACTCATGATTACCCTAGAATTAGGGTTTACTATTCACATTACTCATGATTACCCTAGAATTAGGGTTTACTATTCACTTCATAGTGAAATGAGCTCATAGCATCATCATGAATGAGAAACATCATCATTGATGCTTTCAAATTAGGTTAAGACTCATCAATTATCTTAATTAGGGTTTTCATGATTCTCTCATAAGTGGATCATACCCTAATCCTGCATATTCATATACATTGAAGGTACTTTATTTGAGTTTTAACCGTAAATGGTACTTTCTCTCTCTCCTTACTAATGGATGGTGATTACATCACTCTAGATAGGGTTGGGTTAAGTCCTTATTGATTAACATAAACCAAATCACCACTATCATGTCATTAGGGTTTACATAAAACAAGGTATCCTTTAATTGAACCCATTTAAGTTGAAACGAGTGTGAACCCATTTGAGCTTAAACGAGTGTGAACCCATTTAAGTTGAAACGAGTGTGAACCCATTTGAGTTGAAATGAGTGTGAACCCATTTGAGTTGAAACGAGTGTGAACCCATTTGAGCTGAAATGAGTGTGAACTCATTTGAGTTGAAACGAGTGTGAACCCATTTGAATTGAATCGAGTGGAACCCATTTGAGTTGAAATGAGTGTGAACCCATTTGAGTTGAAACGAGTGTGAACCCATTTGAGTTGAAGCGAGTGTGAACCCATTTGAGTTGAAACGAGTGCAAACTGTTTAGACCTATTGGTCCAAGATCGTTTAGTAAAGTTGGATAAGGACCAACATAGGTATTAACACCCTTCATCTTCAACCTTGAAACCAAGGTCTATTCTTCACGAAAAATCTTGCAAGAGTGCAAAGAAAGATGGGGAAGAAGAAGAACTAACTATTATTTGCAAGAATAAAAGTATGCATAACAAAGCAAGGTGTAGAGTTATAAAACCCGCCTCAAACGTTGTTCCTAGAACTCCTAGCTTCCAAGCTTCGAAACTTTAATGGTGGCTTGAGCTCCACAGGTCATTCAAGGTTGTTTCTTCAAGGAAAAGTTGGGAAGGATCGGCTAGGAAGAGAAAGCTAAGTAAGATAACCATGAAACCAACCTTGTAACCTGGTTTGCTCCATGAATTCGAGCAAGATGATGATAAAATCTTACCTAGATGAACTTGGTCATCTTCCTGTACTCCTGAGCTCTGTCCTAAGTCAGTCTAAGCAAGGGAATAAGAAGGGAAGAAAGGAAACGTTGCCTTTGGTTGCAAAGGAAAGGATCATATATACTTTGAGGTTATTTTCATCATAAGGACAACTTACTCCTCCTTTTCACAACTAGGTCCTTCCTTTCTTTTAGGCACGTCCCTCCTATTCATATCTAAGGTAAAACTTCTTCTAAGACCAAGGACTAAAGGCAAGGAAGGTCAACTTGTCACTATGGTGCACATATACATATAAGGGTCTCCTTTACTTACAACTTTGGTGGTTTAATTACAAAGGTATTTCTTATAATATGATTATTCAAATGAAGTGCCTCCTTCATTATTATAACTTTAAATGATGTCAAAAGTCATAAAAGATATTCTAGAAAGTGTATATCACAAGTTGCACCCCTTATTTTGGGTAAATAGCACTTTTACACCAAAATTAGGGTTTTAAGCACAAGGATTGCTCCACAAGCTGCACCTTGGTGCCCAAACTTGGGAAATCCATCATACCTCATCATATTCATTCATATGATGTCTCTTTGTTAGAGGAACATCTTAACCTGTGTAATTTTCAAGTTAACCCCTCTAATTGGTTAATTTGCACATAGGTCCCTGTATTACCAAACAATACTACAATCATTGTTTAAAAAGGACAGAAATGAAAATGTATGTTCCTTAGGAACTTAATTACATGCCAAAAGATAATCACAAGGATTTAATTACATATTTAGGCAAAACACCTAGGGTTAATTCATAACCTAGGTCAGGGATGTTACAAATTATCCACCCCTTACAAGGATTTTGTCCCCGAAATTGATAAAACATATTAAGAGAAAAGGGCAGGGTATTTCCTTCTCATCTCTTCCTCTAGTTCCCAAGTGGCTTCTTCAACACCATGGTGATTCCAGAGGACTTTTACAAGACTTATATCTTTCTTCTTTAGCTTTTTAATTCTGTTATCAAGGATTGACACTGGTCCTTCCTCATAAGTTATATCTTCGTTCAATTCTATTTCCATAGGTTGTAGAACTGACTCGGTATCAGGATGACATTTCCTTAACATAGAAATTTGAAACACAGGGTGTAGTTTTTGTAATTCTGGTGGTAACTCTAGTCTATAGGCTACCTTTCCAATCCGTTCAATGATTGGATAAGGCCCCATAAATCTAGGAGCTAACTTCCCTTTCCTTCCAAAGCGAAGGACTCCTTTCCAAGGTGAGACCTTGAGATACACTCTGTCTCCAACCTGGAACTCCAACGCTCTATGACGCTTGTCAGCATATGATTTCTGCCTATCCTATGCAGTCTTAATCTGTTGTTGTATTACTTTAATCTTCTCCGTAGTCTGCTGTACAAGATCAGGACCTAACAACTGATGTTCACCAGTCTCATACCAGCATAAGGGTGATCTACAACGTCGACCATACAAGGATTCATAAGGTGCCATATCAATACTATGTTGATAGCTATTGTTATAGGCAAACTCTATCAAGCTTAGGTGCAAATCCCAACTTCCTGTGAACTGGAGAACACATGCTCTCAACAAGTCTTCTAAGGTCTGTATAGTCCTTTTCGACTGTCCATCAGTCTGTGGATGAAAGGATGTACTAAACCTTAATTGGGTGCCTAGTGCCCTATGTAGTTGTTCCCAAAAATGACTTGTAAACTGAGGACCTCTGTCAGAAACTATGGTGACAGGAACTCCGTGCAAACGCACTATCTCTTGAACATACAACTCTGATAACTTTTCAGCAGAATAGGTTGTTTTGACAGGTAAGAAATGTGCTGTCTTAGTCAACCTATCAACTATTACCCAGATGGAATCATGTCCTTTGTTTGTCCTGGGTAGGCCAACAACAAAGTCCATGGTCACATGGTCCCACTTCCACTGTGGTATGGGTAAAGGTTACATTATCCCTGCAGGCTTCTGGTGTTCAACTTTAACTTGCTGACACACAGGACACCTCATCACAAACTCTGCAACATCCCTCTTCATCCCGGGCCACCAATACATATCTTTCAAGTTTCGATACATCTTGGTGCTCCCTGGATGCATAGCATACATCGAAGAATGGGCTTCTTCCAGGACTAACTTTCTCAAGGTATCCTTATTTGGCACTATCATCCTCCCATGATAACATGCCACTTGATCATCTGAGTCATGGAAACCATCTCGCTTCTCATTACCATACTCAGATCTGATCTGCTGCACTGCAGCATCAACTTGTTGTGCCTCCTTAATCTGCTCTCTTAGGGTGGGTTTGATATGCATCTCAGCCAACAACCCAGCAATCCATGACACCTTCATCTATACATTGTCTTGCCTTAAGGAGATAAGCATATCTCTCCTAGGGCATACTAAAGAATTTAATTATGCCCTATCAGAGGATGATGTTGTTGATTTCCTACTCAAGGCATCTGCAACTACATTGGCCTTCCCTGGATGGTAATCTATCGTACAATCATAATCCTTAATTAACTCCATCCAGCGATGTTGCCTCATGTTAAGGTCATGCTGAGAGAAGATATACTTAAGATTCTTATGATCAGTGAAAACCTGGAATGCTTCTCCATATAAATAGTGTCTCCAGATTTTCAAGGCATGAACCACAACAGCTAACTCTAAATCATGTGTCGGATAATTCTCCTCATGTTTCTTAAGCTTTCGGGAAGCAAAAGAAATCACTTGCTTATCCTGCATCAACATGCATCCGAGTCCATTCTTGGAGGCATCACAGAAAACTATGTATCCTTTGCCTTGCTCAGGTAGCACAAGTACAGGTGCACTTGTCAACCTCTCCTTTAGTAGCTGAAAAGATTGCTGGCACTTATCGCTCCAGTCAAAAGGAACTTCCTTCCGGGTCAACTTAGTCAAGGGTAAGGCTATGGAACTAAAGTTCTTAATGAACCTTCGATAATAGCCAGCCAACCCCAAGAAACTACGAATCTCCGTCGGTGTCTTCAGTTGTTCGCATTGTAGAACAGAATCTACCTTTTTAGGGTCAACACGAATACCCAAAGCAGATATCACATGTCCAAGAAAAGATACTTCTGGTAGCCAAAACTCACACTTGCTAAACTTAGCATATAGCTTGTGTTCTCTTAGCAAAGTTAGCGCTTGATGAAGATGTTGTTCATGCTGCTGAGCATCTCTACTATAGATCAGAATGTCATCTATAAAGACGATAACACATTGATCGAGGAAAGGTCGGAAGATTCTATTCATGAGTTCCATAAATGCAGCTGGTGCATTAGTTAGTCCAAACGACATAACTGTGAACTCATAGTAATCATACCTTATTCTGAAAGCAGACTTGGGTATGTCAATGTCCTTAATACGAAGTTGATGATATCCAGACCTCAAATCTATCTTTGAGAAGATGGTTGCACCACGCAACTGGTCAAAGAGATCATCAATCCTCGGTAAAGGGTACTTATTCTTTATCGTTACTTTGTTTAATTGTCTGTAATCAATGCACAACCGCATTGACCCATCTTTCTTTTTAACAAACAAAACTGGAGCACCCCAAGGTGAAGTACTTGGTCGGATAAAACCTTTCTCAAGCAATTCTTGAAGCTGTTTCTTGAGTTGTGCCATCTCAGCAGGAGCCATCCTATACGGTGTTTGTGCTATGGGTTGGGTATCTGGGATCAAATTGATTTCAAAATCAATTTCCCGAGGCGGTGGCATACCTGGAAGTTCTTCAGGAAATACATATTCAAATTCCCTGACTATAGGAACTTCAGCAAGGTTAGGACTCTTCATGGTGGTATCTATCACATGGGGCAAGAATGCATAACATCCTTGCCTCATCAGCTTATATGCAACCATAGCAGACACAAGATAGGTGGGTAGAATCTTTCTCTCTCCTTGAAAGATCCATGTGTTGCTCTTATCAGCAAACACAGCCTGCTTGGATTCACAACCCAAGACAACTCTATACCTTTCTAAGGTATCCATTCCAAGGATTATATCAAATCCTTGCATATCAAGTGGTATAAGATCCACTTGAATGCGATGATCAGAAAAGAAGAGAATGCAGGGAGAGCATACCTCTTGCAGAACAGCAGAACCTCTCAACGGAGTTTCAAGCAACAAGCTATCTGCCCTATGACTAACTGTCATATTGCAGTTACGAATCACTCTTCGAGTGATAAAAGAGTGAGTAGTACCCGGGTCAATCAAAATAGATACCACACAGGATTTAGACACATCAGAATATAAAAGTTCCATCTGACCTGCCACAACCCGTGGATTGATCACTGCTTCTGGTGGGTTCATAGCATAGAACCTTGCTGTCGCCTGAGGTTGAGTTGGTGCTGACGATCCAGCCTGAGACGCTTGCCCACGTCCTCTAGCTGCTCCTTGAGACTGCCTTCTCTGTGATCCCTGTTGATTCTGCCTCAGAGGTTGTGTCACACTAACAGGCCTAGACCTGTAGTCCTTCATCAGATGTCCCACCTTCCCACAGTTGTAACAGCTTCTTTCTAGTTGTTGTGGTCTTGGTGGTCCTGTGACCGACATTGATGCTGAACTGTGAGTCTCTCGTGGCGGTAAACCTCATCCTCTACCTCTACTTGGGGACCACTAAGTCTGAGAACTAGATCCGGGTGGTGGAGGTGTAGGTGCAGAGAATCTAGGCTTCTTAAAGTCTCTAGATGAAGATCCCTGGAACTGTGGATATCTCTTTTGGGTTTGCCTTTTCTCGACTACAAATCTCTCTATCCTTCAGACTGACTCAATGAAGGTGGAGTATCTCTCCCTGTTTTCTAGGGCAGACACGAGAGTAGTCATATCGGCATTCAAACCCTTCTCAAACCTCTTAATCCTTTCTTCCTCTGTGGTAGCCATATGCGGATAGAATCACAACAACTCCATGAACTTAGCCTCATACTCGCTAATGTTCATCATACCTTGCCTCAGTCTCTCAAACTGAGAGATCTTCTCATCCAGGAAGGTCTTAGGAAAATATCTATTGACAAATCCCCGACGAAAATCTTCCCACGAGATCTCCTCTCCAGGCCTCTTCTTCTCTTCCATGGTCCACCAGTGACCAGCACTTCCTTTGAGAAGATAGACAGCATGTCTAACCTTCTCAGCTTCTGGGATGTTCAAGATTCTGAAAGCTTTCTCTAACTCTGTTAACCACAGATCGACATCTGCAGGATCATCTGTTCCAAAGTACTCGGTTGCTCTGACACGACAAAGTTGCCCGAACGTCTTACCGATACCTTGACCCTCAGACTGGACAGGTGCCCTAGGCATAGGCATGGGCATCCTGTCGGTGATGTGTGTCATGGCAGTCATAAACTGCCCGAACATGGTTTGAACAGCTGGGTTTCCCATGTCAGCTGGGTCAAACTGAGGTGGCTCTCTGGGTGGCTCAGGTACAGGTTGTTCTATCTTCGGGTTCCTTACACCTCCTTGGGGTGCAGCGATACTACTTTCTGCCACGTACTCCTCATGTGGTTCAGACATCCTTAATTATCTTCTTCTCCTGAGGAGTAGAAGACTCTATTAGATAAGAAAGAAGTACTAAGGATAGAATGGACATTCTAAGTCCTATGTCTCTGTAGACTCAGCGAACCTAGAGCTCTAATACCACTAATTGTGGGCTCTGATCTCTAAAACACAAGATAAACATAGCGGAAGCGATTCGATTAACATCGGAATACAAAAAATCACAAGAAATTTAAACTTTTTGAAAACGAGATCTCAAAAACCTGAAACTCCTTTTATAAAAGTAAGATGAACTGTTTACATCTCTGATAAATCACTTCTTGAGTGTTTATATACATCAGGATACAAAATCTTGAGACTTCAAAATTCTCAGATCAACAAACTCCTAGGACCTGAGTGTACAGAAACGACATAAGACTATTCTATCTACAAGACTAGACAGCACAGTGTTTCCACCTAAAATCACTGCTGCTCCTGGTTTTGCCGTTGCTGCTGCTGTCCACCTGCAGATCGATTCCTTCGACCTCGACGTCCACCTAAAGGTAGAAAATCTACGGGGTGAGACAATTTTAAATAATTGCCCCAGCGAGAGTTATAACTCTCCGCCAGAAACTTTGTTAAAAGCAATCAAGGAATATCATGAGCAGGTAACTTAGATTACTCACAGCAGGCTGGATAACAATTACTCATCTTTATTAAGGAATATGAAGAACATGTATACTAATACTTGAACAGGATATTAAATGCAAGCAATGTAATATCAATCAATGTTCCTCGTAGTTCAACCTAAGAAGTTATGCTACGCGGTTGATTATGTTTTACAAACATCATTATGCCCTAAGGAGATGAGGTATACCGCTCATGCTCCAACCGATCACTAGTAAGTCGCATCGGTATCGTACTAGGTCATCGAAAGAGTCGGATTCTCATGACCTTCAATCTACCTCAGTCAGAATGAGGATAAACATGCAAGACATCTAGTGTCTCTGCTATTATAGCTCACCAGGGTATTCTGGTACTTCACTATTAGAGTCACAGTGGCATTCTGCACTCTCTTTGCTATTCAAAGATTTCATGTTTATCTCTCATCGATGTCGTATAAAAGATTTTCCTCGAGAGAATAGTGTTACATCACCCCAGCATAAACACATAGTGATGAGTTGATGGATTAAGATATATCCACATCAACTTCTACACTAGGATGTAAGGGTATTCACATCCATATTCCCCACATACTCAAAAGTATGTGATCCAGGAGTTCCCTTAAGAAAACTTGTTTCACCATCATTTAACTTCTGACAATGATGGATCTATGATCAAGGCTCTACATGATATGATTATACTTGGTTATTAGGTACATTTTAGTATTCTTTTAGCATCATACATGTTTCCAAACATTCAAGTACTAAACATGGCTATAACAGAAGAATACTAAATGTAACAGGTATTACTCATATCAGTTATCAGATGGATATCAATTCTTAATCATCTTATCACTATAATTCAGGAACATGGGTGTTCACACCCTTATATCATCATAACACTTGCTATCACATGACATGTCAGCATCAAGTCATCTATTAGCATGACCTTGATGTCATTCATGGCCCTTAAGGCATATCAGTTTCATATGATGCCACTTGCATCTAGGCAACATAGTTATTTCTATTCATAAGCTATTGACATGCTTTCAATGAATATGATGTCACGATCCTTACCTGGATATGATTATTCTCTTATAAGAACCTGTATGATTAATTCAATTGATAATAATCAACAATTCATAATCAGATCAGCAGTCAATAATATAGAATTAACCCTTCAATTCAAAGGTTATACTTTTATGTCCTTACAAAGGGTAAGATTCCCTTGTTTACATCATTTAGGGTTATTCACCCCTTTCATTATGATTGGGAATAATAATTCCTCATCTCATATCTTGATCATACAATTCATGCTTAAAGGAATAACATGAGTTTAGAGTTTATTGTTCATTTCAACATATTACTATGAACTAGGGTTGACTATTCACATTACTCATGATTACCCTAGAATTAGGGTTTACTATTCACATTACTCATTATTACCCTAGAATTAGGGTTTACTATTCACATTACTCATAATTACCCTAGAATTAGGGTTTACTATTCACATTACTCATGATTACCCTAGAATTAGGGTTTACTATTCACATTACTCATGATTACCCTAGAATTAGGGTTTACTATTCACATTACTCATGATTACCCTAGAATTAGGGTTTACTATTCACATTACTCATGATTACCCTAGAATTAGGGTTTACTATTCACATTACTCATGATTACCCTAGAATTAGGGTTTACTATTCACTTCATAGTGAAATGAGCTCATATCATCATCATGAATAAGAAACATCATCATTGATGCTTTCAAATTAGGTTAAGACTCATCAATTATCTTAATTAGGGTTTTCATGATTCTCTCATAAGTGGATCATACCCTAATCCTACATATTCATATACATTGAAGGTACTTTATTTGAGTTTTAACCATAAATAGTACTTTCTCTCTCTCCTTACTAATGGATGGTGATTACATCACTCTAGATAGGGTTGGGTTAAGTCCTTATTGATTAACATAATACAAATCACCACTATCATGTCATTAGGGTTTACATAAAACAAGGTATCCTTTAATTGAACCCATTTAAGTTGAAACAAGTGTGAACCCATTTGAGCTTAAATGAGTGTGAATCCATTTAAGTTGAAACGAGTGTGAACCCATTTGAGTTGAAACGAGTGTGAACCCATTTGAGTTGAAACGAGTGTGAACCCATTTGAGTTGAAAGGAGTGTGAACTCATTTGAGTTGAAACGAGTGTGAACCCATTTGAATTGAAATGAGTGTGAACCCATTTGAGTTGAAATGAGTGTGAACCCATTTGAGTTGAAACGAGTGTGAACCCATTTGAGTTGAAATGAGTGTGAACCCATTTGAGTTGAAACGAGTGTGAACCCATTTGAGTTGAAACGAGTGCAAACTGTTTAGACCTATTGGTCCAAGATCGTTTAGTAAAGTTGGAAAAGACCAACATTGGTATTAACGCCCTTCATCTTCAACCTTGAAACCAAGGTTTGTTCTTCACGAAAAAGCTTGCAAGAGTGCAAAGAAAGATGGGGAAGAAGAAGAACTAACTATTATTTGCAAGAATAAAAGTATGCATAACAAAGCAAGGTGTAGAGTTATAAAACCCGCCTCAAACATTGTTCCTAGAACTCCAAGCTTCCAAGCTTCGAAACTTTAATGGTGGCTTGAGCTCCACAGGTCATTAAAGGTTGTTTCTTCAAGGAAAAGTTGGGAAGGATCGGCTAGGAAGAGAAAGCTAAGTAAGATAACCATGAAACCAACCTTGTATCCTGGTTTCCTCCATGAATTCGAGCAAAATGATGATAAAAGCTTACCTAGATGAACTTGGTCGTCTTCCTCTACTCCTGAGCTCTGTCCTAAGTCGGTCTAAGCAAGGGAATAAGAAGGGAAGAAAGGAAACGTTGCCTTTGGTTGCAAAGGAAAGGATCATATATACTTTGAGGTTATTTTCATCATAAGGACAACTTACTCCTCCTTTTCACAACTAGGTCCTTCCTTTCTTTTAGGCACGTCCCTCCTCTTCATATCTAAGGTAAAACTTCTTCTAAGACCAAGGACTAAAGGCAAGGAAGGTCAACTTGTCACTATGGTGCACATATACATATAAGGGTCTCCTTTACTTACAACTTTGGTGGTTTAATTACAAAGGTATTTCGTATAATATGATTACTCAAATGAAGTGCCTCCTTCATTATTATAACTTTAAATGATGTCAAAAGTCATAAAAGATATTCTAGAAAGTGTATATCACAAGTTGCACCCCTTATTTTGGGTAAATTGCACTTTTACACCAAAATTAGGGTTTTAAGCACAAGGATTGCTCCACAAGCTGCACCTTGGTGCCCAAACTTGGGAAATCCATCATACCTCATCATATTCATTCATATGATGTCTCTTTGTTAGAGGAACATCTTAACCTGTGTAATTTTCAAGTTAACCCCTCTAATTGGTTAATTTGCACATAGGTCCCTGTATTACCAAACAATACTACAATCATTGTTTAAAAAGGACAGAAATGAAAATGTATGTTCCTTAGGAACTTAATTACATGCCAAAAGATAATCACAAGGATTTAATTACATATTTAGGCAAAACACCTAGGGTTAATTCATAACCTAGGTCAGGGATGTTACAAATATGTATGAGCCCTAGCAGATCAGTGGCTCTCTCACTGTATCCAGTGAAAGGAGTCTTGGTCATCTTCCCTAATAAACATGCCTCATACGTCTCTAATGATTCAAAATCAAAAGAGTTTAGATAACCATCCTTATGGAATCTAGATATGCGCTTCTTGTTTATATGCCCAAGACGACAATGCCATAAGAATGTTTTGTTTGAGTTGTCAAGTTTTAACCTTTTAGTATTTACGTTGTATATGCTAGTCGTAAGTTCTAACAAGTAGATACCATAAGACATAGGGGCATTGCCATAAAAGATCTCATCTTTAGAAATATAAATAATTCTATTCTTAATGTGAAATTCAAATCCACTCTTGTCCATACAAGATACAGAAATAATATTTCTATTAATGGAAGGTACATAATAGCAATTCTCTAATTCTATTACAAGGCCTATAGGAAAAGATAAACTAATAACTCCAACTGCGGTGGTAGAAACTCTTGCTCCATTAGCGACCCATAGATCGACTTGGCCCTTTAGTAAAGGCTTAGTTCTTATCAGATCCTGCATATTAGAACATATGTGAGATCCACATCCGGTATCCAGTACCCATGATGAAGAAGTATTTAAGTTTATCTCAATAACATATATACCTAAAGTGGAGATCTCTATCCCCTTCTTCTTCTTCCTCAATTCCTCCAGGTAGAGAGGACAATTTCTTTTCCAATGTCCAGCCTGGTGACAACTGCCTTCTTTGGAGATCCCACCTTTAACTTTGAGCGCGAATGACTTTTGCTTCTAACGGCTTTAGAACCTTTCTTAGCCTTGCCTTTTTCTTTTTAACTTTCCCTTTGCCTTGCTGATCATCATCACAGACTTGGGCTTGTCTTTCTTCATCTGTGCTTCAGCTGTCCTCAACATGCCCAACAATTCTGGCAACGACTTGTCAAAATTGTTCATATTTTAGTTCATGACAAAATGATTATATGATTCAGGAAACGATTGTAGAATCACATCAGTGGCCAACTCTTGACCTAGGGGAAATCCTAGCTTGGATAAGCTTTCCACATACCCAATTAAAGTGAGTATATGGGTGCCAACTGAGTCTCACGCTTTCATCTTGCTCCTTAAAAAATCCTTTGAGACGTCATATCTCTCCTGTCTTGCTTGATGTTGATACATGTTCTTGAGATGTGTTACCATCTCCATGACATTCATGTTCTCATGCTTCTCTTGCAACTCATAGTTCATTGAGCACAACATCAGGCACTTGACATCCACGACATCATCAAGGTGCTTCTTGTAAGCATCCTTTTTAGCCTTGGGTGCATTTACGGCGGGTTCCGCTGGGTCTGGTGTTTCAAGGACATAGGGCTTACGCTCATGTGTGAGAACAATTCTCAGTGTCCTAAATCATTTTTGAAATTTGGTTCCGGTAAGTTTGTCCTTCTCAAGGACCAATCACAATGAGAAAGTGTGAGTGTTGTTTGCCATTTGATTGCTACGAAAGAAAGATTTGCATTTAGTCCAAAACATTTTGATTTATAATGATTTGATAAATGAGATTAATTAGGCCTTTAATTAATTACGCTCCCACTATTTTATTCAAATTGATAGCCCACACTATCAACTCAGAAGATTTCAATGCACAACCTTCTAGTGAGCCAAGATCCAAAATAATTGGATCAATACCCAGCCAACGCTGGCGTCAAAGACTAAATACTGAGGTAGGCAACTTTTCCAATTGCATCATATGCAACTCTTGGATAGATGATCATGCACAACTCCTTGCCATGATGCATCTCTGTGCCTCTAGGTACTTGATCCTATCAAGGTTCCCTAGTTAAGTCCAACCCATAAGCCAACACAATGAGTGTGCACCCTACGGAGGCAGACCCACACACCTACCATCACACTTCCACGAGATAGATAGTGTACCACGCGGAGGCGTGCCCACACATAGTCGATCAATATTTTCATGTGTGTTGCTTTATGGAAGGCAACTAAAACTTAATATTATTAATTGAGCGGTTTTATTAATACATATACATATCCAAACACCACATAATTATAGTACGTATCATATACTACTATATCTAGAACCACAAATGATAGACATGCAATCACAAATACAAATACATCAGTTATGGCCATACTATTGTAATCCTTTGGAGCAATAAAGGATTACGGTCCACCTATGGTCTTATGCATCTCATGCAACACCTGTGAATCAACCTATAAGTCTGTAATGATCAACATTACAATGAACAACTTCATGGATGCTTTGTGAGGTTGGAACTACAAGTTGCTTCTTGGAATTGGATCTTCTTATTGGTTCTCCATGGATTCTCCTTGGAGTTGGATCTTTAGGTTGCTTCTTGGAATTATATCTTTATGGTGCTTCTCCATGGACACTCCTTGGAGTTGGGTCTTCAAGTGGCCTCCTTACATCAAGTTTACAAAAACTAAAACTAATCCTATCTATATTACATCATATGAGTACAAATATAAAGGGAAAGAATTAATTACACTTTGAAATAAAAGATGAGGCTCGGTATGCAAGCTGAATACTTTATACAAAGGATCCATATGAGACTATTATACATCCATATCATTGACAAACACACATATCCTCAAGATTGACATCCACATTCATTCACAACATTCAAAAAAGGGGATACCAGGCTATAACCGGGCATTCATTCACCACATAAAACAAAATTTTAATGGCGACGTGTATGTTATCATAGGTATATCTACATATATGTATATACATATTAAAATTTTAGTACTTTTAATGCGGGACATTCCCCATTAAATAAATTGTTTGACTCCCACGCAGACTATGCGGGGTACACAGGGGCAACACCCCTGTCTCAGGGGCAGAGTCCCTGAAAGGTCTATGGAATTTTACTTCTGTGCACTTAGGAAAATCAATATTTTCCATAGTCGACCCCATCCAAAACATCAAAAACTCAAGCCTGTGGCATATGTGGAATTAGGTTTAGATTTACACATTAGCAGGTTTAATTCGCATCGTATGCAACATAAAAATAGTATACAAAGATTTAAACATATCGAAACAAATCCAAATACACCGTAGATCGACGCTGCTCTGATACCACTATTGGGTTTTGTGGAGAAAATATGCGCAGCAGAAGCAACAAAAATCCACACAACCAGACATAGGATCTCATCGACAACAGCGTATTCAAAAAGAGTATTTGCGGGATATACCTTATCATGGAGCAAGTCCGGCGATGTCCCTCTGCACAAAGGTGTGCAATGACACTGACCTACATGGATTGAACTTCTCTCCCATTCGCTGTCGGAGGATGATTTGGTGGCGCTCATTTCGTGTGATGATGTACACCGCTCGTAACGCACACAAATGGTCATTGATGTCCTCCGAACACAAGCATCTCAATGTCTGTGTCTCTACTTCGTCCACGCAGATGGACTGGAACTCCACGTCACACTTCCTAAGCCGACGGGAAGGAGTCATGTCTGTGTGGTGGTGTGCTAGCGGCGCATTACTCTCCTTTCTCTCCTAAGGACGGTGCCGTCTAGGGTTTACATACGTGAGCGTAAACCAAAAATCCTCTCTCAATATCTTATATAGATTTCGGCCGTCAACCTCCATTAAATAGAAGACAAAGGGAAGTAGGGTTTCCTAAACCTATCGGTAAACCGAAATACTGCGTTAATTAAAATGCTCATGGATTAATTAGAATATTCTGAAATTCATTAATTAACCAAATAATCACATTAATTGATTAATTAATATCTGACTCCATGCAATCACTTGGGATGGTTCTATGGGCATATATACCAACAACCACAGCCTCTCATGCCTTGAGAGTTTACCATGTCGGCTTCGCCCAGGGTGGGTTCTCTCGGTCATTAAAAAAAAGTAAAGCCATTGAATTGTGACTAAGAAGAACCATCACTCAAGACCTAGTCAAGCCATACATTGTTGACTCAAGGGACACCATCATTCATTAACCTCAAAGAAACCATTAATAATGGACATAGGATCCACCATTGGTTGTGGCACATAGAACCACCACCAGTTGTGGTGTCTAGTGCCACCATCGGATGAGGTGTTTAGGGACGCCATTAGATCTTGATGTCAAAAGATCTATTTGTTGACACCAAAGACCTAAGAACCAGGAAAGCCATCATTTGATAACCATTATTGGATCTAGGAAATCCATCGGTTGTGGGCTCAGAAGATCCATCGAGTTTGGACTTAGAATGACCATCGTGTTTGGTCAACAAGTGGTGAAACAAGCTTAAAAAACCATCAGATCAGAGGGGAACCCAAACCATTGATTTCACCACTTAAGGAAGCACTAAAACCATCATTTTTTGAGCATGAAAGAGTCCAAAAAGAATTTAAGACAAAACAATCGGTTGTGCAAGAAAGGCAACCAAAATAGCACCAAGTACTAAACCATCAAGTTCTAAAACTAGGAGAAAGATCAACTCAAAATGCTAAGCAAAGGAACATCTTTTGAGGGAGTAAAACCATTATTTGTAAATGGAAACATAACCATCATTTGTGAAAATAAGAGAGAACCCAAAATAGAAGCTAAAAAATAGACCATTGGTTGTCACATGAAGGTCACAAAGAACCATAACATCGGGTTGCAAAAGAAGAAGGGAAATCAGCTTAAAATCCCTAAATGGTGACCATCATTTGAAGAGCAAAAACCATCGTTTCTCTACAAGTAAGAAAATCTATAGATTCCTATACCAAGGAAGGTTTGTGCACAAGGTTTAAGGTTCACCTATGGTGATAAAATACTCAAGAATCATCACTTAAGCTTAAACCAGAGGCAAAGATAGTATCTTTCTACTTAGAACTTCATTTTTAAGAAAGGTCCAACACATGTAAGCTGGTAGTAAGAAATAAAAGTGGAGAAATTTATATAACTCTACTCTATGATGAAGAAGAATCTCCACAAAGCAAGGTAGATTAAGGAAGGATGGAAGAAACCCTATCATGAGCACTCCACACAACCAAGATAGCTCCTTCTCCAACCAAGGAAGAAAAACCCTATGTCAAGGAAGCTAGAAAAAGATGTTCTTCAAGATCTAGAACAAGCTTCACAATGGAACACCATGGGCACAACAAAGAGTAAGAAAAGAGAAGGTAGGACATAATAAGGAATGAAGGAAAGGAGGGAGATCTTACTTACCTTGGCTAAGAAACCAAGCAAGGAAGCACCAAACGACCTCTTCTAGGGTAGATCTGAACCCTAGGTGCATATGCAAGGAGATCGACCAACTTTTTCTACCTTGGGAACCTACTTCTCCACCTATCCAAGGAGGGATGATCTATATAAATCAAGAAGGAAGAGGGAGAGCTTAAAGGGGCCATTTGGGTTGAAGGTGAGATGAATATAAGGCTATGGGTTAGAGAGGAGAGAAGGTTAAGGTGTCCTACCATGTTTGCCAAGTGTCCATGGCCTAGGTACATCAAGACCATGCAAGAAATAGATCCATCGGTTGTGAGATTCTACATGGCCATCGGATCATGACTCCCAGGGTGTCCGTTGAGTTCCAAGGCATTATGTCCATCGATTGATGCATCGTGGGTCACAAGGTTCAAAACCATCGATTGTAGCACCTTCCTAGGTGAACCACCAACCCAAGGAGCCTCAAGAGGGGAAATCATCAACCGTCAAACTTCTAAGGACCACCAAGGATGCACCATCGGAGCCCAACACCATTGGATCCCAACAACCAAGGGGTACCATCGAGTTCTGACCTCCAAGGTAGCTCATCCCTGAGGACAAAACCTTAACTCAACCCTATCCATAAAATCAAGGTACAAAAAGGTTCCCCAAGGGTCAAATAACTCAAGAGTGATGAGAAAACATATAAGGTATGACAAGCATATTGTAAGAAAAACCATATATATGGGTAAATTGCAAAAATGTTCAAAACTAGCATATAATTGTATAACCTTGACCTGTAGTGTTTTGTCTACAAATCTAACCTCCAGAAGTGTTTGAAGCATTTTGTCTGTGGCTATCTCCTTTGTCTCCTCCTCCTCTGGCTTTGTTCTCTTCTGCAATGTGATAAAATGTGTTCCTCCTTTTTGCCACACTTCCCTTAGGTTATTAGTGGGTTTTGGTTGTCATTAAGTCACAACATTTGGATCTGACTTAATCTCATATCTAAATGCAAAGATTCAGTACCACTGATAGGGTGTCAGTAGCACTGAGTTACCGAGTGACTTGTAACCCTCTACCTGTATGGAACTACTAACATATGTGTTGATAACACCAAGTAGCTATCTTTGAGTTCTGATTTAACTCGAGTGTTGAAGTTGGTACCACTGACAAGCACGTCAGTGGAACCAAAACAATTATTCTTGATTCTCGGTGCTCCCTAGATCTTGATTCAGTAGCATTGACTCTGGGTTTTGATAGCACTGATGTCATCCTCGATAGCATCGAGCGTGCTCTCGATAGCATTAAGATTTCTCAATTTTCCTATGGAAACTCTATGTCATGAGGGTACCACTGACACACTTGTCAGTAGCATTCAACTGTCATATAAGGCTCAATTTACCTAAAGTAAGGGAAAAATGACATAGTTTGAATGATACATGATAGTTTACCAGGATTTTGTAGGACAGCTTAATAATTGATGCAATAATGATTCACAATCTTATAATGAGAAACCATGCATAAACATATCTCAAAATGAGCACATATGAAATTAATGCATAACAAATGGCCTATGAAAAGTGACTTAAAACCAATGCATCAATAGAAAATCATAAATATTTCATACGATGTCAACACATTAGTATAGATACTCATAGGGATGATTGTACGTCAAGGGACCAATTTGACCTATAATCAAACCTTGTGCTTCCCAACTAAATTACCCTATATAAATTAGAAAACCTAAACCTATTTTAATGAAGTATAATTAGTTCATGATTATGTTATTATATAAAATTAGGGTTGATCATGACTCACTATATAATTAGTGTCCTCCTTACTCATGTGAGTGGTCATGGACACAGAGTATTAATTAGGTTTAGGGTTCATTTTATTTTCTTATGTATTCATGATGGATCATTTAAAGATGTGTATGCTACTACTCATATAATTATGGAAAAAAATCACATGCTAATAATCAATGTTTTACTACTCCTTCCATGATTATGCTTTGTTAGTGAACATTACACATCATGTCTATGCTAATGAATTTAAGAAATCATGATAACCATGTTTAACTTTATGGAATTAGGAAATTACTTATTAGTCCTCTCTGTCATTTTAAGTGAGTCTTAATAATCCTTATGTGAGCCTTAACGACCTTATCTGAGCCTTAACTAGCCCTATGAGCTTTATATGAGCAATGATATGAGGCTTAACCAACCTTATGAGAAGTGTGGGTGCAATCATAAGAATGACTGTATCATCTCAAGATAAAATATATGTTATTATGTCAATCATATAACCCACATAAGATCTTCATGTTGTATGAAAACCATATTAATTACATAAGTTCACATATTGATATTTCAATGATGTTAAGCACTTAAATTTTCCAATGTAGTTCATGACCATTACAATTATATGTTATTTTTAAGTTATAACTACTTAGTGCCCCTATCATGTTTTATGTTGCTTTGCATAGACGTTGGTGATATGTCCATAGGTAGTGATCCAAGAAGGAATAGGGCATTACACGAAAGATGACGAGGACCCAAATGAAAGAGCTAGAGTGTCTTGGTGGGGTGCCTTTATCCACATCAAATTTATTTCATGTATCAAAACTAGTTTGTTTATGTTTAAGCTATTGGATTATGTCACTCAATCGTTTGTATTAAGTTTCCATTTTATGTAAATTTAGAGAATGATAAATATAATATTTCCACTGATGGTTCATGTTTTGATTACTCTTGATGCATGGTATTCAATATTTATGATATCCCATAAGTATTATGAGTTAAGAATTGACGCTTCCACTCTCATACGCATGTGTCTGAAATTGGGTTACTACACAAACCTACCTACCCCTACCCTTCCAGTGTCGTCGTCATGCAAGGTTGAACCCATGACCCCTTTCATACAAATAGGGGGTCAGAAACAGGTTGGTGCACTCTTAGTAAGGTTTCTAGTGCAGTACGCTATAGATATACGACTAACAAATCTTGCAGTATATTTTTTCATGTAAATACAAATTATATATATATATTATCACATATATACATTATCAGTATATGTGTTTGTCTATATGTGTGTATGGATGTATGTATATATTTACATTAATATCATATGTTTATGTGGAAACAAGTAATTATATAAGATGAATGATTCTGTGTACCTAGTCAACGAACAAATATATGAGGATTCTTATTAAACAAGTACTATTTTTTAGAACAATTGTAGAATGGGTAATTATAATCAAATTCCATCCCAGTAGTGGATCTAAACATTGTGTCAAAACTAGGTATTAAAAGAAGGGATCCACAAATGGATTGTGAGATACATGTTTCAAGAAAGGGAAATTTTACAATCAATTTTCTTTAACACTTTGAGTCATTATTATTCACAAATTAGAAAGGATCTATGATGATGAATTTATGTTGGTGTGTGAGTTATTTTGTTGAAAGAACTATAATATATATAATTTGATTCTTTTCTATTATTTAAAATCCTATTTTTTGTATGTTATATTACTCTTTATTTGGGATTGTGCACCTTTAGTTGATTACTTTTCTACACTATCCTTTATATAAAGAATCTAAACAAGTTAAAGTTTTATAAATTAGGTTAGTTTCAAAGTTGAATTATGTATCTCATGTGTGCCTGATACTTGCTAACCATGATAGTGTCAACTATATGTGATTTAGGTAGTTTTATTCATGTATTACCTAGGTTAGAAAAGAAATATAAGTCTAATTACTATGCACATGCATTGTAAGTAGTGATATGCCCCATTCTCCTATGGATGGACCCCTTGTACACCATAATTGTTACATGCATGTGCCATGTAATTGCGCCAAGAGTGTCTTGGGATATGAAGTTGGTTGCGTGCAAAATTGGCTACATCGTTTGCATATCTCTTTTGACACCACTTTCCTATATTACTACGATGTCATTACAACTATCTTATAGACCATTGACTTATTCATGAAATTTGCCTATGTATAATAGATTTACATGAATGTATCTCACTTTCCCGTGTGGATTCACCATGCAATCCTTTCGTGGATTCTGAAGAAAACTGAGTAGACTGTGAGACATATTTTCAGAAATGGAGACAGCTCAATTCAACACTTGGGGTCGTTCAAACTAGTTATGTAGGATTTTTACCACGATGAATTCTTATTGTGATGTTAGTTGTCCAGAAAAATCACATATAAATCCGAGTCTTTTATCTTATTTGTTCTAAATTTTGTGTATGTAATTCACTTTATATTCCATTATGCACGATTGTAGGTTAATTACCTATTTATGTTGCTGCACTCTAATTGAATATTATGAAATCTGAATGTGTCGGCATTTTGTATATTCTTTTATTAGTCCGTGTGTTTTTCGATTTTCATTCGCATGAAAGTTGAATCATATCTCATTAGCACTCGTGTAGTCTACTCAAAGAGTGCCATCTGACTACGATTTAGGCAGTTTTGATTCACGCATTTACCTTGGCTGGCTAACGTGATAGATGACCATTAAAGCGAAAACGTTCTGTCAAGCACGTGACGTGCAAAACACGTATGATAGTAATAACTAATTAACTTAAGTTGCCAACTTGAAATATGAACACAGAGGACAATTATTTCAGGCACTTGTACTTTTGATCAGTTAACTCAACACGGTACGACACAGTACTACTGTATCGACATTGACCCTCTTTAGGAGATCTGGAAGCAGAGTAAATATTGGACTGACTATTACAGGCAAACAGAGAAACAACGATCGATACATATGACTTGAATGTATTGACTGCCGACGGCTACAGACACATAAACATCATATGTATCGTGCGCTCGAGGGAATACGAAAGTTGTAACTTAATGACTGGCGACAAAGTGCCCTCTGTATATAGTTACTGCGCGTTGAAAACTGTGACGAGGATATCTTTTATAGTTCAATCTCATTCATCCCGAGGTCTTCTATAAATACTAGATACAACTTGCATTGTGTGTCATAACACTGAAAACTAGTTCAGTGAAGGGTTACGCATTGCAGCTTCATCTACAACCAAAGATGAAGCTTGTCTGTAGCCACCATCTTATAGGGTTGCCGCTGATTGTGGTGCTGTTTACTATGAATCTCATGCCGGCTTCTACGGTAGCTCAACCATGTCGATTTGTGTGTAATCAGGAAAGAGCTTCATGCCTCCGTGGTTGTGGTCAAGGTTCACCCGCAAATTGTGCCCAAAATTGCCAAAATTCCTATAATTTCTGCATTCAGTTACTGTGTTCACATCCAATACCACCACCGCAACCACCTTCGCGTTCTCCTCCACCCCGACCCCCACCCCCACCCCCACCTTCCCGTTCTCCGCCACCCCCATCCCCACCCCCACCTCCACCCCCACCCCCACCTACTCCTCCACAGCAATGCCCGAACCCATTGTGTCTCAAACAATGTGGCGTTTCCCTGCTGTCTTGCTACAAAAACTGCCATACCAGCCAGCAGGAGAATGACTGCCTCACAATATATTGCGGTTGTCTGGAATATTGTAACTTTGCAGGATAAGTACTGCAATCTCGGCCATTCTAATTTCTTAAAACCTACCATGATATAGAAAGCAAATAAACATGGCCGCAAATGTAATATCAATATCAATGTTAGCGAATCACTACGGTGTAATGTCCATGTATTTCCATTAATACTACTAAATGCTTCTTCTTCACACATAGCTCCTAGGTTTAATTAATCTAATGTCACATAATATTTTAAATGTCATTCAATTCATTTCGTATTTTCATATCACTTTTGATGGTTATGTAATGGTTACTGATTGTGAATTGTTGGGCCAACAATTTGACATCTTTTGTGAATGAGGGGGGCGAGGAATAACTTCCATTTATCTATAGGTTATTTACGAGGATAGTAAAGAATGCACATGGTTAGAATTCATATTTTGTATGTCTTTGAACAATTGCTTATTGGTTCCTGTAAATTCATGGATCTATGATTAATAAGTAGAATACTTATTTTAATTTATCATTTTTGTATACATTATTTGACACGGATCGTTTTTGGACTGCATTTAAAATCAACTAAAATTTATACGTCTATTGGTATTCAGAAAAATACAAATAAGTGTAAGGCAGATTGATGAAAAAAAATACTACGGGGATGTTTGGTTATCCATAATTTGTTCTATTGGATTGTACTTTGAAAAACAAATACAAAATTTTATGTTTGTTTTGTGGGACCAGGAAGATGAAACTAATCACACAATTTTGATATATAATGGGAATCTCACATTTTGGTCTTCATCATAACCTTTCGGATGCCAAAATCCAAGTTAAGCTAGACGGTAGAGTCGAAAAAAAGTAAATCTCACACTTAATAATTCTAAAAAACCCAACACATAATATAACTTTATTGGATTTGAGAATGGAGCATTGTACTAATGCAAAATAGACAAAATATATGATTTTCAAAAATGTTGCTAACCAAACATGCCCTAAGTTCATTTCATAGAGTCAAAAGTGTGATCTGGTTTTGCATATTGAAAATAATAAATAATGAATTATAATCACAATGTTCCTTATTTAGATTAATACCCAGTAGTTATGAAGAGTAGATGTTCATTTGGAAATAAACATAAATGTACACGAGCACCAATTGCTTAATTGTCACAAGTAGCTTATTTCCATTGAATTGGATTCTCATTCTGATTCTATTGTCCAAACATAATTTGAAATAAAAATGGAGAAACATGAAATTCTTAGCATACATGAATAATTATTTAGATGCACACACCAACATATTCTCAATATTGAATATTACATTATTATTACAAAATCATTTATTGTAAACTTACAATTATACATTTAAGAGTACTTGATACAAGTCTGTACATTATACACTAAACTAGGACATTACAAAAGGTACAACTTGGATACCTACTCACAAACCATCTTCCCCTGAGACATCTCTGAACTTCAAATATACAAACAAGTGTGTCAACACACAAGGTGCTGATATTGGATATACATATACTTATATCTAAGGTTTTATTAACTTAAAAAGATTTGCAAAATCAAATGAAAAAGAACAATAAGAATTCAATATTTAGCACAATGAATACACATATTTTTGTCATTTTACTCAGTTATACCAAGTAAACATGTATTCCAAAACCATTTACTAACTTAGGGGTATGTTAGGATGCATAAGGCTCAAAAGGTATTAGTTAATCCTATTTATATGTGAGGGACTTCAAATGACAAAAATCATTGAGCAAAACCTATAATGCTTATATAGTGGAGATCTATTTTAATTGTTCAAGTGATAAAATCTACGATACAAAGATCAAGTACAATACAAAATACTAAATGCCAACATTTTGTGAGAATGAAAGCATACATACATATCAAGATTCAAGGGAAAAAAACAAAATCATGTAATTATTAAATCCCATGTACATGTGTTTGGGGGTTCTTAACCTATCATTGGCCATCTAAATCACAATAAACCACATGATTAAGAACATAACTCGTAATTCAGAAAGGTTCACCATGTTTCTTACTTATTGGGTAATGATTAGGGTTTTGGTTAAGTCAGATTGAAAGTTAATTATTAACCTATTTGATGATCTTTTACTGATTTTTAGAGTCCATCATGGAGGTGTAGTTCAAGTAGTTACTCTGTGATTTCTTTTATTTTCTATGATTATTATGAGTTTTGAACCATTTATATGCCTTTTAGGGTTGAAAGACTCATAATAGGGAAAACAAGATTATGATTCACAAGGTCATGATATTTAGACCAAAAATATGATTTAGATCAGCAAGGTGAGGACATAGCAAACCTTAGTATGAACATTTCAATCATATGTTCAATTTGCAACGTTGTTTAGTTATGTCATTAAGGTTCATCATATAACTTAGGTGAACATGCAAATCAAGGGGGGTTACAAAGGTCGGAGTGAACTTTGATTTAAGAGGAGAGGACATAAGAATAAGATCTATATCAAGATTAGGTCACAAAAAGGCAAGAAATCCATACATGTTACATTACTTCACAAAGTTTGGATTTGATGTCATATAGACCAACATAGCATAGGAGAGCAAGATCTTAGGCATTTATGTCACTAACATCCAACAAAATTCATATTAGTGCATAATGAATATCAAAAGTGCAAGAAAGGTGATTAGAGTCTTCATTAAGTTCAAAAAAAGTACTAAGATATTGGTTTGATGATTAGATGCTAGACAATCATTATGGCTCCTATATTCATCATAAATATGCATTAATTTCATTCAATACGATCAAAGTTTACAACTTTGGGAAAAATGGTAACGAATGATGGAGTTAGTAACTATAATATAGTCCATTGCGTAGATCTTATCGAGCTTATTAGAATGACATATTGGTTACCTAATTTGGCCAACAATTTGACATCTTTTGTGAATGAGGGGGGCGAGGAATAACTTCCATCTATCTATAGGTTATTTATGAGGATAGTAAAGAATGGCACATGGTTAGAATTCATATTTTGTATGTCTTTGAACAATTGCTTATTGGATCCTGTAAATTCATGGATCTATGATGAATAAGTAGAATACTTATTTTAATTTATCATTTTTGTATACATTATTTGACATTAACTGTTTTTGGACTACATTTAAAATCAATTAAAATTTATATGTCTATTGGTATTCAGACAAATACAAATAAGTGTAAGGCGGATTGATGAAAAAAATACTAAGGGCATGTTTGGTTATCCAGAATTTGTTCTATTGGATTGTACTTTGAAAAACATATACAAAATTTTATGTTTGTTTTGTGGGACCAGGAAGATGAAACTAATCACACAATTTTGATATGTAATGGGAATCTCACATTTTGGTCTTCATCATAACCTTTCGGATGCCAAAATCCAAATTAAGCTAGAAGGTAGAGTCGAAAAAAAGTAAATCTCACACTTAATAATTCTGAAAAACCCAACACATAATATAACTTTATTGGATTTGAGAATGGAGCATTGTACTAATGCAAAATAGACAAAATATATGATTTTCAAAAATGTTGCTAACCAAACGTGCCCTAAGTTCATTTCATAGAGTCAAAAGTGTGATCTGGTTTTGCATATTGAAAATAATAAATAATGCATTATAATCACAATGTTCCTTATTTAGATTAATACCCAGTAGTTATGAAGAGTGGATGTTCATTTGGAAATAAACATAAATGTACACGAGCACCAATTGCTTAATTGTCACAAGTAGCTTATTTCCATTGAACTAGATTCTCATTCTGATTCTATTGTCTAAACATAATTTGAAATAAAAATGGAGAAGCATGAAATTCTTAGCATACATGAATAATTATTTAGATGCACACACCAACATATTCTCAATATGGAATATTACATTATTATTACAACATCATTTATTGTAAACTTACAATTACACATTTAAGAGTTGATACAAGTCTGTACATTTTACACTAAACTAGGACATTACAAAAGGTACAACTTGGATACCTACTCACAAACCATCTTCCCCTAATACATCTCTGAACTTCAAATATACAAACAAGCGTGTCAACACACAAGGTGTTGATACTGGATATACATATACTTATATCTAAGGTTCTATTAACTTAAAAAGATTTGCAAAATCAAATGAAAAAGAACAATAAGAATTCGTTATTTAGCACAATGAATACACATATTTTTGTCATTTTACCCAGTTATACCAAGTAAACATGTATTCCAAAACTTTTTACTAACTTAGGGGTATGTTAGGATGCACAAGGCTCAAAAGGTATTAGTTAATCCTATTTATATGTGAGGGACTTCAAATGACAAAAATCATTGAGCAAAACCTATAATGCTTATATAGTGGAGATCTATTTTAATTTTTCAAGTGATAAAATTGACGATACAAAGATCAAGTACAATACAAAATACTAAATGCCAACATTTTGTAAGAATGAAAGCATACATACATATCATGATTCAAGTGAAAAAAAACAAAATCATGTAATTATTAAATCCCATGTACATGTGTTTGGGGGTTCTTAACCTATCATTGACCATCTAAATCACAAGAAACCACCTGATTAAGAACATAACTCGTAATTCAGAAAGGTTCACCATGTTTCTTACTTGTTGGGTAATGATTAGGGTTTGGTTAAGTCAGATTGAAAGTTAATTATTAACCTATTTGATGGTCTTTTACTTATTTAGAGTCCATCATGGAGGTGTAGTTCAAGTAGTTACTTTGTGATTTCTTTTATTTTCTACGATTATTATGAGTTTTGAACCATTTATATGCCTTTTAGAGTTGAAAGACTCATAATAGGGAAATCAAGATTATGATTCACAAGGTCATGATATTTAGACAAAAAATATGATTTAGATCAGCAAGGTGAGGACATACCAAACCTTAGTATGAACATTTCAATCATATGTTCAATTTGCAATGTTGTTTACTTATGTCATTAAGGTTCATCATATAACTTAGGTGAACATGCAAATCAAGGGGGGTTACAAAGGTCGGAGTGAACTTTGATTTAAGAGGAGAGGACATAAGAATAAGATCTATATCAAGATTAGGTCACAAAAAGGCAAGAAATCCATACATGTTACATTACTTCACAAAGTTTGGATTTGATGTCATATAGACCAACATAGCATAGGAGAGCTAGATCTTAGGCATTTATGTCACTAACACCCAACAAAATTCATATTAGTGCATAATGAATATCAAAAGTGCAAGAAAGGTGATTAGAGTCTTCATTAAGTTCAAAAAAAGTACTAAGATATTGATTTAATGATTAGATGCTAGACAATCACTATGGCTCTCATATTCATCATAAATATGCATTAATTTCATTCAATACGATCAAACTTTACAACTTTGGGAAAAATGGTAACGAATGATGGACTTAGTAAATATAATATAGTCCATTGTGTAGATCTTATCGAGCTTATTAGAATGACATATTGGTTACCTAATTTAGCCAAGGGGGTTTGAGAGATATGATTCTTTTGAAGATTCACAATGAAACTATAGAGAATCAGAGAGGTGCCAAATTTAGTCAATGACTCGACTGTTCCTCCATCATCCAATGGTGAAGCATACTCCTCTCTCAAGGAAGTGCAACCAGTTGGCCCAGGCCACAATCAACATGGCCATTGCTAGTTGAGCAAGGGAGCGCGTGAGAAAAGCATCAACAACATTGAAAACTAGTTCAGTGAAGGGTTACACATTGCAGCTTTATCTACAACCAAAGATGAAGCTTGTCTGTAGCCACCATCTTATAGGGTTGTTGCTGATTGTGGTGTTGTTTACTATGAATCTCGTGCCGGCTTCTACGGTAGCTCAACCATGTCGATTTGTGTGTAATCAGCAAAGAGCTTCATGCCTCCGTGGTTGTGGTCAAGTTTCACCCGCAAATTGTACCTAAAATTTCCAAAATTCCTTTAATTTCTGCATTCAGTTAGTGTGTTCACATCCAAGATCCGTCGTTCTAGGCCCATATGATATGGGTATTGACAAAACAGAAGCAGGCAGAGCAGAAGAGAACACGAAATACGTCAATATATGTTGTACGTCACAACACATCTAGTGTTGTTCTGTATGGTTTCCCTCAGCAGCAGTCGTTGGTACTATGCCAATATATGTTGTACGCCACAGCACATCTACCCCTCTTTTTCCATCCTACAACATCATAACTTATCAATCTGATCTCCATTATAGCGGCCCTCAAGGCTGACCGTGACGTCAATATTCTTAGGTTCCTCTCCCAGGACTAATTAATTATAATTTTTTAATTAAAAATTGTGTTTAAGTGCGTCCTATTGTGTTTTGTATTGTACTCAGAGGCCGACACAACAAAACAACATATGATATTCGTATATATATAATTTGAAGGCATGTAATCAACTATATGTAAACATTGTTTCAGTGTGATGAAAGAGACGTAACTGATGCAACTCCATCGCCTGATTGTGTTTACAAAGTACATTTCCATCCATGGCAGGAAGAAGGACCCAAAGAAAATGGCACCAATGCATGCGTCGTTTTGGTTGGATTCGCATGATGCCGGATCCTACTGAAATTCAGGACCCTACAATGCACCAGCTTCCTCTTCCGGCCTGGAGCTGCAACTGTGACAACAACAAGCAAGCAAGCATAGTTATGGATAAAAGTTTTTGATACAATGGAAACAACCATTCCCAAGCATCCCCACATGAAATACTGCGGCGGAACAGGTGGAGAGTTGGAGAGGCTGACTGGTTGATGTAGATTAGGGTGGATCGCGACTGGCTAAACCCCACTATAATCACTGTAACCTCGTATCTAGTAGCAAATCTATAACGAGGTGGAATGGCCACCACAGTCCACCACTATAGGAATGGTCTACTTGAGGGACGGGATACTAGCAAAACTGGTAGTATACGATGCCTCCTATACTTATTGTATAGGACAGCCAATGAAAATACAATATTAATACCCAAAACCTAATTCTTAAAAAAATAAAAGAGAGAAACAATATTTTTTCAACATAAAACGGATTCTTTTATACTATAACGGATTCTGATTGGCTCATTCCATTTTTTTATAGGAGGCTTCCTATACGATAGACGTTCCAATACTAGGTCAACCGGCATGCATAGAAAGGCACCACAAGTCAAGCTAAGGAAACCAAGACAATGCAAGGCCCCCGCATTATTGAATACGTTATTATAGACTCCAAATCAAATATGGGATGCGATCCCGGGTTATCTCTTGTCCGGTGTTGCCGTATGTCATTGTCGCCTATGGACTAATGGAGTACGGATGTTCAAGGTGTTAGGTCTCCCCCAAATACATGCATGATGCATCCCATGACACATGGACCATATGACAGATCACCGACAAAAATAAGCTATGTAAAGTTGTAGTCAATTAGTTGGTGTCCCGCGTTCCCAGGATAGATTTTCATGCTCGCTAGCTACCCATGTCAAGCTGATAAATCCCCAACGGAAGAGTTAAACAAAGAGTTACGCTACACACAACCGGTCATACATCTGGGGCTGTACCCGGGTTTTAAGACTGTCCACCTGCTGCGCCGCTGCGCCTCACTATCTGCAATAGCTGTCAGCAGTAATTAAAATAATAAAGGATGAGAGAAGTAGAAGAGAGAGCAAAAATATTTTTGTCCATAACTTTCAATCCGGAGCGTATTTTTTGATAAAATAAATTACATTAGAATCCTTGTAGAAAATACTTTCCAACGAGATTAGTGTTGATATATTTTGAAATAATGATATTACGCGAGAAACATAATACCATATATTAGGATACCATACACATATTCTAGGTACAGACTTACAATACTCGTGTGTACTATATTTTTGAATGAAGGAGAATCAACAGTACTATACTCGTGACTAGAACATTGAATTACTAAGTACAATACCCAACTATGATTTTTATTTTAGTAAGAACCAAAAGTACAGTACCCAACAAACCATTAATCACTTATATAATTCAACAATAAGTACAATACCCAATTAGTCCCTTATTCTTAATTTAAGTTTGTCAAAGTTACAGTACCTACCAAATCATTTCAGTAAGTACAGTACCCCACTATGATTTGTATTTCAATAAGAAACAAAAGTATTGTACCCAACAAACAATTAATCACTTATACAATTCAAAAATAAGTACAACACCTAATTATTATTCTCATATCAATAACAACCCTAATCACGCTACTCAACAAGCCATTAGTCATCCATGTGATCCATTTTCAAGTACAGTACCCAAAAGTTATTGTATGTGATAATCAACCCTAAGTATTGTATTCAACATAGTACAACATTATGCAAAATCATATCAAGTACAGTGCACATCAGATCAATAATCTACGATAAAATGCAACCATAAGTACTATATCTATTTGTTATTTTAAACTCAATTACTAATGGATAAGTACAATACCTAGCAAATTACAAAATCATAATTGTATAACTGATCTAGAAGCATAAGTACAATACTCACGTATAACTGATCTAGAAGCATAAGCATAGATGATTCTATTTAGTAGTATATTTACATTCAGCAAATAAGGTAGGTAATGAATTCACAATAATAAATAAAATAATATTACGATGGTCAAAATAATATAAATAAGACAGTTCAATATAAAGGATAAAAATACAATACTCACGTATCTGTGAAGGAACACAAAGTAAAGAAGCAGGAAGGCAACATAATTTAAAAAAAAATTCGAAAATTGAAAAGTTGTACGCAAGGGATGAAATTTTAAATAAGAGTGTCTGTCAGATTTTGTGGAAAGCAGGACATCACAGTTGTAATTTTGTATGGTTTTTGCATGAAAATTAATACAGAATCTGTAATATATTTTAATACATCTCGGAACACGGAGTAGTTGATAGTTCCCGAATACCGGGTATGCCGGCGGGTGGCTGGCCGGACATGAGTAGAATTTTCCTAAACTAATTAGTAAGCCATATCTTGCCGTGGATAAGCTGAGCTAGACTAATTAGTAAGCCCTACAGATGGAATGATTCATCTACCTCGCAACTCTATAACGTATATTATATGTATCACCGCTGACTTACAGATGGAATGATTCATCTACCTCACAACTCTATAACGTATATTATATGTATTACCGCTGACTCAATCAGCCACTAACGAAGTTGCACTTCAGAAGCGAGACCTTACTCCCCCGTCAGACGTGTATTACATTCACATACGTACAGAATCATAAGTCACTGTTTCATTTCCACTGAATAACCGTAAAGATAAATCAAAGACTGAGAGATTGAAGAGATGAAAAAAACAGTAAAAGATGTCCAGATCTCGTTATCAATACCCACATGTGTGCATGTGTCTCCATGTTGCTGTGCCCACTCCGCGTGTCCAGTCCCCGAATCTAGCACCGCCAATAAATATAAGACCTCCTAATTTCTTAGCAGAACCACCCATACCGCACAGGTGCCTAGCCGCTTTCTTACTTTCGCAATCTTTTTCCCTCCTAATCTATCTATATCTCACTAACACCCAGCCAGCCTATCATCATGTAGAGCCTGCGCAGCGCCTGCCTTGCACCCCACTTTTTCCTATACTTCTTTCTCCTTTTCCCTTCCCACCTTTCCACCATTTTCTCCTTTAGTTCCTTTCCTTTCTCGAAACCCTATATTCCTGCTTTCAGGGGTATATACTGTAAATGTACTCTCAACTTCTTTCTGCACAAAGAACGGATACTAGGATATTAGGATATGTCGAATTCATCTTTTTCCTTCCTACTTTTCGCTTCTTTGTTGATGTTTGTTTTCCACACACAATCGTTGCAGCTTAGCCTTTATACTAAAACTGAAGAACAAACTAAATACTGGTGTATATTTCGTGGAGCATGGGGATATTCTGTTTGATTTGTCGGCGTTAGGCTTGATGCTAAAATTTAAGAAAAAGCTAAATGCTGGCATAGGGATATTCTGGTTGAGCATGGGGATATTGTTTGTCGATCGTTACTTAAACGAATAAGGTGAAAGATATGTCCAGTAGGGTACGCGGTAATATGACTACTACTATTATAGAATAAGAGTATTGTGTATCTTATCATGTACTTTTAATCATCCAGATTATTGGAACATTTAATGTAAAAGATGTTATTGAGTCTTATCTTTTTATTTTGCCTTATTGTGTAGTTTAACCTCATCTTTTCATTAACATTTTCTTAGAATTCAACATTACACTCTAATTTTACCTTATTTTCTAGCTTGGCATATCTGGTTTTGTGAGGTTCTATAAATAAGTCTTATGGGAAGCAAGATGCGTGCCAAAGTTATAGACAAAGAGGTGGGTTATATAATTCAACTTGTAAGGTGTGAGGGTTTTTAGAAAGCAACATTTCTTGGAAATATTTTTCAAGTTTCTCAACAACATGTACTATCTTACCAAATCTTTTATCTTGTTGGATATTTTTTTTGGTGGATATTGGTTTTGGTTTTCATTTCCTTGTGTATGTTTGGGATTATCTCAAATAACAATTTTTTTTGGACTTGAAGCTTCCGCAAGATAATTCAAATGGTATCAAAGAAATTTCATTTCAAGTTGAGCATCAGTGGAACATAAAGTTAGAGATAGCAAAATGTTGTTCTAAGCTTAAATGGATAGCATGTAGTTGGGTGCACAACGTTGGGATGGTGATGTTGACATTGATTAGACCACCACTATCCTCCAATCTAGTTTAGCTTTAGTTAAACTCTAGTTAGTTCCCTACTCCACCTGATATATCATTATCTAAACCCATGTGAAGTACTTATCGCTTATTTTTTAGTGTGAAAATGGTCTATCTTGTGAGAAACTCACGTGGTGTACTTTCTTTCTTCCTTCTTGCTCCCTATTTGGTTCTTTATTTCAAAGCCACTTCGTAAGAGAAGGTTGTGGGCACTTTGGAGCTACTTCTTGGGAGAAAGTTGTATTAGAAGGTACTGGAGGTGTATTGTAATCTTCTTCAAAGAGGGTTCTCTTTCAACTTCGCACAAAGAAGGAGACCGATATTCTTGAGCCAAATAGGAGGTTAACTTAATCCACAAATGACACAAGAATATGTAATTTGTATAGGTCTATGAACATGGAATAAATTTATGAGTTACAAATTCGAGGTTGAAAACAAATAGTTAGTAGTGTTATAACATATTAAGCTTGAATCACTACATATCTTATTCTTTTGTGATTTATCTTGTTGTTGATTACATGATTTACTTTTTATGACAAATATTCTTTAAGAAAGTTGTAATTAACCTTTCTTGTATTTTAAATTCTTGTAAAATCAGATCTTCTCTATTCACCCTCACCCCCATCCACTAGAGATTTTATATGGTATCAAAAAAAGGCTTCAATGAGATTAAAAAAGTATTATAAATGTGGTAAAGCCTACTTGGACAACTCAACCTTGAAGGAGCATGATGTGAAATTACCTATTGCACTCAAATTCACTATAGTATAAGAAACTGAGTATTCACCCAAACTAGGCAGGCGATAATCCCGCACATAAGAAAATATATCTTAATGTAGTATATATTAAGATCAAATCCCAAGAGACAACTACTTCAAAAATATGCCAATAAATTTAATCTTAATAGGAGCATATTTAAATCGAAAGGTTGAGTTGGATTATTATTTGAAAATTTCAAGAAATGACTAATAGATATTTGTTATTATTTGATGATGGAAACATAAGTGAGGTAGGGTTGTTGTTATTAATTGTATTTTTTTACTCTCTTTGTATTATGAAAGATATGAATGACAAAATTGAAGTCACAAAAATTCCAGTCCTTTTGGAATGTGAAATTTCATGGATGGATATCATTGAAGGATTACAGTCACATTACATAAGAATCATTTGTCCATGTCCTCAGAGACCACCCTTTTGAAGTTCTCATTTGGGTTCAATATGACTAGAATAATTATTCTTATACTTATATTTCATTGTTATCTATGCCTAAGGTTGAATCAACATGCAAAAGAGGCAATCAATCTAGAATGCCAGCAATTAATAATTGATTTAAGAAAAAAAGCTCATACAGTGATCAAATGAATACAAGAATACAAAAATATGGTTAACCATATTACTTTCAGTATCTAGTGAGAACTACTCGCTCATTATAAAAGTTTCAACAAAATCAGAGAGGAACAAAGTGGTTTTCATCATCATAGTAGAGAACAAAAGGGCTAAAGTAGTTTATGGATGTGGTAATTTACATACCTACAAATTCTCTAGAGATGGAATCACTATATTTTACCTACACCGTGTATGTAATACCATCAATGTAACATCCCTGACCTGGGTTATGAACAAACCCTAGGTGCATTGCCTAAATATGTGAATAGATACTTGTGGTTATCTGTTGATAATGTAATTAAAGCTTCTGAGGAACATATATTTCCCTTTCTGTCCTTTTTAAACAATATTGTAATATTATTTTGTTAAAAGTGGACTTATGTGCAAATTACCCAATTAGAGGGGTTAACTTGTAAATTGCACATGTTTAGATGTTCCTCTGATGATACGACATCATAAGAATGAATTTGATGAAGTATTATGGATTCTCCAAGCTTGGGCATCAAAATGTAGCTTGTGGAGCAATCCTTGTGCTTTAAACCCTAGTTTTGGTGTAAAGTGCAATTTATCCAAAACATGGGGTGCAACATGTGAAATATACCTTCTATAGTATCTTTTATGACTCTTAGCATCAATTAGAGTAAAAATCATGAAGGGGGCGCTTCATTTGAATAATCAAATAAGAAGGATAACCCTTGTAACTAAATAACCAAGATGTAAGCATAATGGCCCTTTTTATATGTGCAACTTAGTAAGAAGTTGGCTTTCTTTATCCTTAGATCTTGGGTTTAAGATGAGTTTTGCTTAAGAATGAAGAGGAGAAACATGGCTTAGAAGAAGGGAAGGACCTAGATGAGAAATGAAGAAAATAGTTGTCCTTATGTTGAAGTTTTACCCAAAGTATATATATATATACATCTTTCTTTTACAACCAAGGGATCGTTTCCCTTTCTCTCTTCACTTATCTCTTGTTGTGGCCAACTAAGGAAGGAGCTCTGGAGCAGGGGAGAACGTCCAAGTAGAGTTGGGTAAGCTTTAACCACTATCTAGCTCGGATTCATGGAGGAAATCATGATTCAAGGTTGGTTTGCTAGTTTTTCTTACTTAGTTCTTCTTTCTAGCCATCCTTTCCAACCAATTCTTGAAGAAGAAACCTTGAACTACCTGTGCAGCTCAAGCCACCATTAAAGCTTCAAATCTTCGAGCTCTAGAGCTGGTTCTAATGCGGGTTTTATAACTCTAAACCCTTAAACTTTGTTATGCATCTTTCTTTCTTGCAAAAGTAGCTTGTTCTTCTTTCTTCCATCCTCCCTTGCTTTCTTGCAACTAAAACCATGAAGAACAGACCTGGATCTGGAGGTAGAAGAAGGGGGGCGTGAATACCAATGCTACTTTATCAAATGGTTTCCCACCCTTTTGGTCCTAAACGGTTTGCAAAACCGTTTGGTCCTCATGCGGTTTGCAAAACCATTTAGACTCAAACGGTTTCAAAACCGTTTGAGGGCGTTGATCAAGGGTTTACCATTTGGGATTCCTGTTCATAATTATGTTAGTTAATAACCCATCAAATTTGATAGGTTAAATCCCAAGGAATCATGAGTTAAAGGCTAATCAATTAGGTAAACCTAATTGGATTAAGTGCTGATTTCCAACCTGATTAACTTGACATTTTTTGGAAAATGGTTTCAAAACCGTTCGAGGGCGTTGACCAAGGGTTGACCATTTGATATTCCTGTTTATAATTATGTTGGTTAATAACTTACGAAATTTGATAGGTTAACTCCCAAGGAATCATGAGTTAAAGGCTAATCAATTAGGTAAACCTAATTGGATTAAGTGATGATTTCCAACCTGATTAACTTGACCGTTTTGGGCAAACGGTTTCAAAACCATTTGAGGGCGTTGACCAAGGGTTGACCGTTTGCGATTCCTGTTCATAATTATGTTGGTTAATAACTTACCAAATTTGATTGGTTAATTCCAAAGGAATCATGAGTTGAAGGCTATTCAATTAGGTAAACCCTAATTGGATTAAGTGCTGACTTTCAACTTGATTGATTTGACTTTTTGGGTTTTCTTGCCCAAACGGTTTCAAAACCGTTTGGGGGTCACCCAAGACCGTTTGTAGGTCTAGGGTTGGATATGGTTAAGTGTTTGAAGGACAAAAGATATGGTGTTAACCCTAATCGGCTAAGTGTTGGTTTTGCATTGAAATGAGTTGATTGTTTTGGGTTGATTGACCCAAACGGTTTCAAAACCGTTTGGGGATCACCCAAACAGTCTTAAGACCATTTGGGGATCACCCAAGACCGATTGGAGGTCTGGGGTTAAGTACAGTTGACCAATTGAAGGTCCAAAGGTACCAAATTACAAAGCAATCAATTGTTGATTTGATGATCAACTCAATAGCTCAAACCCTAATGATTTTTCACTAGAATCCAAGGGTTGGATGAGCCAAACGGTCTCAAGACCGTTTGGAGCTCATCCAAACGGTCTCAATACCGTTTGGAGGTCACCCAAGACCGTTTGGAGGTCTAGGGGTGAGTATGGTTAAGCAATTGATGGTCCAATGTTACTAAGTTACAGTGTAATCAATTGCTGATTTGGTGATCAATCCAATGATCCAAACCTTAATTGGTTGAGTTGGATTTTGATGATATGATGGGAAAATGGTCTAAAGACCGTGTGGAGGTCATCCAAACGACCTCAAGACCGTTTGGGGTCAGGTCATACCCAATTTGGATGATGGTTCTATGGTTTCAAAGTAACTAGTCTTACATTGATTGGTATTGAAGGATCATCGATTCCAAACCCTAATTCATTTGAATCAAACCCTAATTCATGAATAATTGAGGGTCAATTGAGGGTCAAATCAGTTTAAGGTTGACCTATTTAACTCAATTGAAGTATGAGGATAGGTCCAATTGATGATTGGTTCCATGAATTCAATGATTGAAGGAATCAATATTGAGAACCCTAAACTGATTGGTGTAGTTGAAACCATCTTTGGTCCATGCGGTTTTGAGGAGGTTTGGACCAAACGGTCTCAAGATCGTTTGGGACCAAACGGTTTCAAAACCATTTGGATTCATGCGGTTTCAAAACCGTCTGGGGGTTGAAAGTGCAAAACCGTTTGGGATCTTTTAAGGTCAAGAATGCTTAATGCTTTAAAGACTTAGATGGTTCAATGGTTGTTTAACCTAAACCCTAAAGACACCTAAATTCATTAAAGGGGTTAAGTAATTAGTGAACTAATGTATATTAGGGTCAATGGTGAAGATTACAAAAGTACCCTTAGTGGGTTAGTGTGGCTAGTACCCTCGATCAGGTAAACCCTAATGACCTTAATGGTGATGACTTGACTTATGGCAATCAAAGTTGAGTTGACTTAACCTAATCAAGAGTGATGTAAACATCATTTATTAGCAAGATGAGAGAGAAGAATCCTAATATCAATGACAATCAAATAAGATACATTTAAAATGTATCAATACACACCATTAGGGTATGATCCTTCATAAGGAGATCATGGAAACCCTAATTATGGAGATTATGAATCTTAACTTAATTTGAAGGTGTTAATGGAAGTAATCTTCATAAATAATGATGGTAAGACCTCAATTCACTGTGATATGAATAGTAAACCCTAATTTTAGGGTAAATCATGTAATGTGAATAGTAAACCCTAATTCTAGGGGAATAACATGACGTGAAATAGTAGTCCCTAATGGTGGGATATTAATCATAAACCTAATCTAGGGGAGATGTGATATGAATAGAAACCCTAACTGGAGGTGATGTTATGGGAAACCCATATTAAGATGAATAACAAGCTTAACTTATGGCTTATTATTCATGAAAACCTTGAGATGGTTTATTAGATAGTACAATAAGGTGAGGTGTACCTAAATCAATTAAGTAAGATGATTAAGTCATAAGCTTATAGAATAGGGTTAATGAACCCTGTGAATGATAAATGTGGCAACTTCAATAAATAAGGATTTAAAAGGTAAGATGATGCCTAGATCCCAAATATTCCTAAGAATGAGTAAATGCTTTTGTACCTTACAATAAGGATGGGCATGAAACTCTTAGAAATGAAGTGTACCAAAGCATGATGTAGATAACACCCTGAATATGGAGATACCTAGAATAGTTGATGATGGTTTATCCTACATCAACAATGTTTAAACCTACATCATTAAAGACAATTGGATAATTCTGATATATGATACATGCACCATATGAGGAAGGTAACAAGTTTGTGGATAAAGTATTAAAAGAGAAAATATCTTAATACTGAGTTAATCAATTATCTTAAGTAAGAAGGTAATAAGAAGAAAGTAATACATCTTGGGAAGGGAGTAAGCCAAATCAATAAGTAAGATGTAATCATATCATGATATGAATGTGAAATGAGCTAATACTTAGAATTGATGATCTTTAAACATTTAATGATGAGTATAGTAATCGAAAGTAAACATTTATAATGTCCTTGTATGCTCCCAAGAGTGGTGGAGTATTATGTTAGGGTTGTACTGATAACATGAACATGAAACCCTAATTATTGAAAGGTGGGATACATTAACCCTAATCTTGGATTATGCCTTCAAGCATGAAAACCTGTGAACGAATTACAATATAAGAAATCCTTATGCCTTTTAAGTCAAAAAGGTTTATTAACCCTAATTGAGTTGAATAAACCCTAACCCTAGAAAGCAATCATGGTGATGTAACATGGTCTTGGTATGTTGTTGATAGAACGACCATGCCATGGAGCACGGACGTGGTAGCCTCTCCTTGCACGACCGTGCAAGGTAGCACGATCGTGGTATTATATGAATAAATTGAAAAGAATTGGTGTTGTGTTGATACTGTTATATATACATGTCTTCAATTATATTAGTCATGCAAGTTGTTAGCAAGAAGTAACCATATCCAGGTAAGGGTTATGATGTTTTATTCATTGAAAGTATGTTACAAGCTTTATGAATAATGGTATACTATGTTTCCTGGTCTAAGAGGTAACATATGAGACTGATGGGCTATAAGAGCCATGAACAATATCTATGTTGTTACAATCAAGGTCATGTTGTTAAATGACTTATGATGTTCTAACGATTTGAATACTCCTGTTCTTAAATCATAATGATGAGATGATTAAGAAATGATATCTATACGATAATTGATGTGAGTTAAACTTGACACATTTAGTATTCTTCTTTCATAACAGTTGCTTTAATGATTAATGGTTGAAAACATGCTTGATGCTAAAAGAATACTAAAATGTTCTTAAATAATCAAGTATAATGATGTCATGTAGGGCCCTGACCATAGATCCATCATTGTTAGAGACCAAATGATGGCGAAACAGGTTTTCCTAAGGGAACTCCTGGAACATATACTTTTGAGTATATGGGGGATTATGGACGTGAATATCCATACGTCTTAATGTAGGAATTGATGTAGGATGTATCTTTAACCTATCAATCCTTCATTACATGTCTATGCCGGGGTGATGTAACACCAATCTCCTGAGGGAATCAACAATGCCGAATCGATGAGAGATAAACAAGAGATCCCTAGATGACAAAGAGAGTACAAAACACCACTGTGACTCTATAGCGAAGTTTCCAGAATACCCTGGATAGCTATCACAGCAGAGACAGAAGATGTCCTGCAAGTAAATCCTCTTACTGACTGAGGAAGATGAGGTCATAAGAATCTAGCTCTTTTGATGACCTATGTATGGTACCGATGCGATTTTGTAATGGTCAGTTGGAGTATGAGCGGTATACCCCATCTCTGCAGGGCATAATAATGTTTGGAAAACATAATCAGTCGTGTAGCATAACTGCTTAGGTTGAACTACGAGAAACAATGATTGATGTTACATTGTTTATAATGTTCTAGTTAAATAACTAGTATACATGTTCTCCATATTCTTTAATGAGATATGCTTTGATATCCAATTAAATTATAATTGAAATGTTGCTTTACTTGACATTAAACCTGCTGTTAAATGTTAATAATTATACTGCTTACTGTTATTCCTTATTGCAATAACAAAGCTTCTGGAGGAGAGTTATAACTCTCGCTGGGATAATTATTCAATTGTCTCACCCCCGTGGGATTCAACTTTTTAGGTAGACGTCGAGGACGAAGGAATCCATCGAGGTATGAGCAACAACAGCAGTAACAGCATCAAGGACCGCAGTGAATCTCAGGTGGAGATACTGACTGTCAAGTCTTGTAGTTAGTATGTCTTATGTCGTCTCTGTACTCTCAGGTCCTAGGAGTCAGTAGGTCTGAGGTTTTTGGCTTATGGCCTCGAGATTTTGTATCTTGCCCTGTACAGATAAGGGAAAAGGATGTATGTAATAGTGAACCATGTTGTAAACAATTATCTTGCTTTCTTATAAAAGAGTTTTATGGTTTAAAGATCTCTTTCTAAAAAGAATTAAATTTTTAGTGATTTTTCGTAACTCCACTGCTGAACAATTGCTTCCGCATTAGTTAATCCTATTTTCACGAGACGGTCGCCACAATTTAGTGGTATCAGAGCTCTAGGTTTGCTGAGTCTATAGAGACATATGACTAAGGTAGTAGAGTATGTTCTAGTGTCATCCAGTGTATCTGATGGTATCTTCTGCTCACATAGGAGGAGAAGAACTTGAAGATGACTAGATCGGACAAGGAGTTTGTTGTAGAGAGCAACAATGCTACACCAAGAAGAGGTGCAGAGGAGCAAGCAAGAGAGGGACAATTATCTGAAATCCCCCTAGCTAATCCAACCATGATAAGGAATCCTTCCTTAGGAATCACTGTTGGAGAATTTAGGGCAACCATGATGTATCTAGTAGATCAAGCACTAGCAATGGAACCTAGGTTACCAACTCCTAATGATGATGTTTTGGATATCAACAGAATATGTAACCCACAACATTAGGTTGAAGCAATGGTAAATGATGAAGTTCTGAACTTAGAACGAGTCTGTGCTCAACCTTAGCCTGTTGAATCAATATATAGTATTGTAGGGGTTAGAATACAACCAAAAACTAGGATCTTCCATAGGTGTAGGAAACCTGGACATATCAGACCTAATTGTCCAGAAAAGAAATATAAAGGAAGAATTGAGAAAAGGCCTATTCCAACCCAGGAGCAGAGACCTGGTAGTTCCAAAAGGGAGAAGTTTCTGGTGTCACCAACACAACCAGGACCTAGTGCACCAAGGCAATTTTTATCCAGAAAGGGTAAGGAACCCTTTAGACCACACCGGGAACTCAGAACTTGCTATCAATGTGGACATGTAGGGCATTTGGTAAGAGACTGCCCAACCAGAAATGTTATGGCAAATCAACCTCTGAGGCAGAATCAGCCTGAGACAATGAATAATCCTCGAATCATGACAGGTTAGACAAAATAAATGGTATTTCTTATATGTCTTTTTATGATCTCTTGGATAAAACTGATAAATCAATCGATTGAACTTTCCTTGATTAGTCCTATAAAGACTTATAATGTTGTATAAAATAGATATTTCATGTTGCATGCTTACCTTCATAAGAAGATGAGGTATTAAAGAATTGTTCTGAATAGAAAATTCAGTAAGATTAATACTTATACTTGTGATGATAAGAAAAGAGAAGGAATATGGTAGTATACAAGTGCATATTACCTTATCTCAGTATTTATATACCCTGGCGAGGTATACAATTGTTGATGATAAAGTAAATATGGAAACTCTTAGATTGTTATCTTTTTTATTGCTCTGATCAAGAAGTCATTCTGAGACAATCTAATGAGTGTCATGAAATAAGAAATATGGGAATAAGGGAGGTCAACCCGGACCAGTAAAGTTGTAAGGATAATAATAAAGATGTTTATGGGTGATTACTTATAAAGGTATCAATTTACCCTGGACTTTGGTTCCAAGGTGAGAATATATGTAATAAGTAATGTCCCATTATGAAAAGAAGAAAAATATGTAATGTGTTGATAACACATGTGATAGGTACCAAACAAAGAATGTAATAATATATCAAATGATTTATATTAATTACCTGGAACGGTTAACTATGAAATCAAATTAAACGTGCAAAATAATATGAACATCACTTGTTAGGGGTTTATGTCTTTCATAAACATATATTTCTCCAAGATACCTATCAAATAAGTCCTTGTTTGATAAGTAACTTTTCCCCATGATAAGAGAATGTACAACGAATGAGATAATCAGTGCTAATAATAAGGAAAATTAGTATGGTGTTATCAGATGTGATGACACAATCAAGGTATGGAAGCACTTATATGGTCTCAAATAAATAACAGAGTATGAGTGTGATCTTAAGAAAATTTAATCAAAACTCTGTAATATCTCCATAATAAATAAATGTTATCTAAGGATGTAATGATATGATGCTTAAACAATATCTGCTTCCCCTTTTCTTTCTGGGATTTCGGGGGCGAAATCCTTGTTAGGGGTTTATAATTTATAACATCCCTGACCTGGGTTATGAAATAACCCTAGGTGCTTTGCCTAAATATGTGAATAGATACTTGTGGTTATCTGTTGATAATGTAATTAAAGCTTCTGAGGAACATATATTTCCCTTTCTGTCCTTTTTAAACAATATTGTAATATTGTTTTGTTAAAAGTGGACTTATGTGCAAATTACCCAATTAGAGGGGTTAACTTGTAAATTGCACATGTTTATATGTTACTCTAATGATAAGACATCATAAGAATGAATTTGATGAAGTATTATGGATTCTCCAAGCTTGGGCATCAAAATGCAGCTTGTGGAGCAATCCTTGTGCTTTAAACCCTAGTTTTGGTGTAAAGTGCAATTTACCCAAAACATGGGGTGCAACATGTAAAATATACCTTCTAGAGTATCTTTTATGACTCTTGGATTCAATTAGAGTAAAAATGATGAAGGGGGTGCTTCATTTGAATAATCAAATAAGAAGGATAACCCTTGTAACTAAATAACCAAGTTGTAAGCATAATGACCCTTTTTATATGTGCAACTTAGTAAGAAGTTGGCTTTCTTTATCCTTAGATCTTGGGTTTAAAATGAGTTTTTCTTAAGTATGAAGAGGAGAAACTTGTCTTAGAAGAAGGGAAGGACCTAGTGAGAAATCAAGAAAAATAGTTGTCCTTATGTTGAAGTTTTACCCAAAGTATATATATACATCTTTCTTTTACAACCAAGGGATCATTTCCCTTTCTCTCTTCACTTATCTCTTGCTGTGGCCAACTAAGGAAGTAGCTTTGGAGCAGGGGAGAACGGCCAAGTAGAGTTGGGTAAGCTTTAAGCACTATCTAGCTCGGATTCATGGAGGAAATCATGATTCAAGGTTGGTTTGCTAGTTTTTCTTACTTAGTTCTTCATTCTAGCCATCCTTTCCAACCAATTCTTGAAGAAGAAACCTTGAACTACTTGTGGAGCTCAAGCCACCATTAAATCTTCGAAGCTTGGAGCTCTAGAGCTGGTTCTAAGGCGGGTTTTATAACTCTAAACCCTTAAACTTTGTTATGCATCTTTCTTTCTTGCAAAAGTAGCGTGTTCTTCTTTCTCCCATCCTGCCTTGCTTTCTGGCAACTAAAACCATGAAGAACAGACATGGATCTGGAGGTAGAAGAAGGGGGCGTTAATACCAATTGTTACGACCCGCGTCGAGCTTATTCCGTAAGTATGCTGTTAAGCATGTGTTTAGCTGATGTGTTAAGTTATAAGCCTGTGTTTGTTAATAATGTTTAAAATGGTTATAATATGTTCTTAGTGTGTTTTCTAGCTTCTAAAGCGTGTAGGATCTTACGCTTGAAGCGTTGCCAAAGAAATCATTCAAATCCGACCTTCGAGTCAAAAGTTGCATGTTTTTGGGCTTTTAGGGACCTGTTTGTAATTTTTGAAAAGTTTCGAACTTTGCGATTCGGCCCCTAGGCTTTCTTCCTTATTCTCTCCTTCTCACTTATCTCGTTTCACTTTCACAGAAACGAGAGAACGCTTCTGCGTTCTCCTCCCTTGCGTGAGAAAGAGAGAAAGAGAGAGAGAGAGAGAGAGAGAGCTGAGAAGGGAAAGGCGTCGGAGCTTCGTTTTGCTCCGATCAGTTGCTGCAGTTCGTCCTTTTCCTCCGTGGATCTCCTTCTCCGTCAATTCGAATCGGATTTGAAGTTGGAGCTGCGTTTGTAGGGAAAACGATCAAGGGATTGGGGTGCACGGAGCAGCCCTAGCTTGTTTCTTTCTTCCCTTCAGGTGCGGTTTAGTCATATGCATCGATTGTGATAGTTTCGCGGTGTTTGTTCGAGATTTGTCCGTCGATTCGAGAGAAATCGACTTTTGCAGGCTGTTTTTATGTTCTTCCTGTGCGCGGTTCGGCCGAGTTCTTATTTAGGGCATTTGTACAACGTTTTTAGATCGGCCAAGTTTGAGTCTTTGGTCGGCCGAGTTTCCTAATTAGATAAGCGAACAACGTTTTTGTCGGCCGAGTTTGGATTCTGATCGGCCGAGTTTCCTTGTAGGTAAATAAAGCGGTGTGTTGGTCGGCCGAGTTCCCCAGGGGATCGACTGAATTTCTAGTTGGTCGGCCGAGGTTGGTCGGCCGAGTCTCAGAATCTGGGAACCGTTCGGCCGAGTTCCATAGTGTTCGGCCGAGTTTCAAGAGTGAGTGACAGTTCATTTAGAAATCATTATTAAACTCATTTTAATTGCTTATTTGCTTCAGTATCAGTTGATATGACTCCTAAACAGTGTAGCATGTACATTAAAAAATGATAAGTTCATTGGAACTTGGAATGCGTGATATGAATGATGAAAAAGAGGAAATTCTATGTTTTATAGTTGTAATATGATATCCCTGTTAGACTGTTTATCTGTTAATTAATTAATAGAATAGATGCCCTGACACCGTAGAATCCCCTTTGTGCGGTCTGCGATCTTAAGGGGATGAAATGACCTAACTGGAGGACAGTCCAGACGGTCGGCAACCTACTGGAGGACAGTCCAGATGGTTGGAGAGAGAGACCTACTGGAGGACAGTCCAGATGGTCTAGTAGTTTTGTGAGGCCTACTGGAGGACAGTCCAGATGGCCGAGTAGCCGTGTTACCTACTGGAGGACAGTCCAGATGGGCACGGCTCGACACTCCGCCTGTGTGCTCAGGTAGGAGGAGTCCAGTTTACACTCTTTGAGAGTGCCGTAAGGCCAGAGAGCCTGTGGTCCTATGGCAGACCAGGACGAGAGCAGTCAGACATAGCATTTCCCGGGTGTGTCGCTAAGTCTTGTACGGTGGGACCGTAGCATGAACTTGCTGCGGATCTTTATATGTAGAGTACACTACATATATTTAGGGCATAATAATAAAATGAATAAATAATCATATAGGATCACAGTAAATTTATATAATTGCTTATCTACCTGAGATACCTGCTGAGGTTTAGAAATGTGATTATTATCTGAATATCTACTATGTCAATTGAACTACTCTGCCTGAACTGTATATCTATTTATTTCAGTTAATAAACCTGACGAGTTGATTATTGATAGCTAAATGAAATGTTATTCACTGAGCGAGTAGGCTCATACCTCTACTCAAAACATTTTTAGGTCAGCATCAGCATCAGGAGTCAGAAGGATCGTTTCATCCCAACGCCTAGTTGATAGAAGGTTTGTAGTTAGTCTAGTTAGAGGTCTCTTAGTCCATTCCCCTCGATCTTCGGGACATGGTGTGAGTGAGAGAGAGAATGTGTACACAGATATAAATTAATGTTATGCTTCCTTTATGTTAATCAATGTATTATGCTGTAGACCTTGCTTGTATCTTCTATTAGTTTAATAGAGAAGTTTCTGCAGTTTGTTTAGTTCTTATTTACAGCTTAAACTTGGTTAACAATTAAATGCTTTGAATTGTTTTAAAAGTGACGAGTGGTTGGTTACGTGTTAATCCCACCTGTTGTGCCCTAATTTCGGGGTTGTGGTTAATGTGAGATTGGGGCGCGACAATTCTTGGTATCAGAGCTTAGGTTTGAGTACTTAGTTACTCAAGATCAGGGGACGATAAGAGGCCAATAGGATTAAGGTTTAGGTGTCTTTCTTCTATCTGTAGTTTTCTAACATGAAATGTTCTGTTATATCATTGCAGATGGCAGGAAGAGGCTTTGATGTTGATGACCAGGCTGAGAGCCATGTTGGCCCTGACCCTCGGTACTTGGGTCCAGGTGGTGGTGACCACGTGGATGATGCATCCTGGATGTACATGATGTTCCTGGAGACCAAAGAGAGGTACAAGGCTGATAGGAGAGAATCTTCTTCTACCAGCAGTAAAGATCTGATGCGATCTTATGAGCTTGTGAAGAAGCTAGGTGGCACAGAGTTCAGTGGCACCACAGATCCCGCCGAAGCTGATGAGTGGTTTAGACAGATAGAAAAGGTTTTTCGTTTGATGGAGCTTCCAGAAGATAAGAAGATTAGTCGTGCAGTCTACCTTTTGACAGGCGATGCAGAGTTGTGGTGGGGTGGTATGGAAGAAAAGAGGGGAGGTACAGAGCTTTCCTAGCAGGATTTCTCTGAGGAGTTTCATCTCAAATTCTATCCACCCACTTTTCTTAATGAGAAAATCAGGCAGTTGCAGAATATCAAGCAGGGGAACATGACAGTTACAGAGTATGAAGCACTTTTCACACGGTTAGCTAATTTCTGTCCGGAGCTTGTTCCCGACAACATAGAAAGATGCAGAAGGTTTCAGGAAGGGCTAAGGCCAGAGATTCGGCATACAGTTTCTGCTACTAGCAGGAGGAACAGAGAGAACTTTGGTGAGTTTGTTGAGGCAGCAAGACAGGTTGAAGAATCTGTGAATGCTGACAAGGTGCCTGAGTCTAAGAAGAGATCTGCAGATTTCAGTAGAGGGCAATCCAGTAGTGGATACAGAGGCGGAGGTAGAAGTTTCTTTTCTAAGCTTGGGCATGGCTTGGGATGTTTTAGCAGACAGAGATCTGAGGATGTCAGTACTTCTAGAGGCAGAGGAGGATACAACCCAGGAAGATGGGGCAGTACCGATAGTGGACAGTCTTCTGGGTCGTCAATGTCAGTGACAGGTCCTCAGAGGCAAGAGATACCGCCATGTGACAAATGTGGAAGTTCACATAATGGTCAGTGTTGGGGTGCAAATTCTCGAGGTTGTTTTATCTGTGGACAAGTAGGACATTTCAAAAAGGAATGTCCTCAGTTTCGACAAGCAGCATCGCAAGCTTTCCAACCTCAGTATCATGATGTTCCAAGTTCTTCCATGGCTTCTGGTTCCAGAGGTGGTGGAGTATCTAGTGGCAGAAGTGGTCAGAGAGGACAACGTAGCAGAGGGAGAGCTTCAGCACGTTTCTTTTCTTTGACACCTCAGGAAGGTATAATCTCTTCACAAGTTGTTACAGGAGAGATGCTTTTGTTTAATAGTATACCAGTTTCAGTTTTGATAGATCCGGGAGCTACTCATTCTTTTATACGACGTTCTTTAGTTGGTGAGCTTAATCTGTTAACTCAAGAGTTGGCAGATGAGTTAGTGTTGATGGTTCCACTAGGTGGACCAACAGTTTTATCTGAGTCCTGTCCCGGATGCTTGTTATCTTTTGGAGGTTTTACCTTTGCTGCAAATCTCATACCCTTGGATGTAAATAACTTTCAAGTCATCTTGGGTATGGATTGTCTTGAGACATATCGAGTGCAACTCGATTGTTGGAAGAAGGAAGCTACCTTTCAATTAGGAGAATTTTCTTGTGTCTTTGCTAGAGACAGGAAAGTTCTGCCTACGTGCATAATATCAGCTGCTGTAGCTGATAAGATGTTACAGAAAGGATGTGAAGCGTTCCTTGCTCATGTGGTGGACACCAGGGCAGAGAAGAGCACCGTCAGTGTTTATGATGTGCCCGTGGTTTGTGAGTTTTCTGATGTTTTTCCAGAAGATTTGCCAGGCCTACCTCCTGTCAGAGACATTGATTTTGAAATTCAGATATATCCAGGTAGTCATCCAGTAGCACTGCCAGCCTATAGAATGGCACCTACAGAGTTGAAGGAACTCAAGGTGCAGTTGCAGGAGTTACTAGATAAGGGTTTCATTAGACCCAGTTCTTCACCGTGGGGTGCTCCAGTCCTGTTTGTTAAGAAAAAGGATGGAACCATGCGTCTCTGTATAGATTATAGGCAACTGAACAAGATCACTATAAAGAATAAGTATCCATTGCCGAGAATAGATGATCTGTTTGATCAGTTGCGTGAAGCGACGATCTTTTCTAAGATTGATTTGAGATCCGGATATCATCAGCTTAGGATAAAGGCTTCTGATATTCCCAAAACAGCTTTCAGAACCAGGTATGGGCATTATGAGTTTTTAGTCATGTCATTTGGGCTGACCAATGCCCCAGCAGCCTTTATGGATATGATGAATCGGATTTTCAAACCATTTCTAGATCAGTTTATTGTAGTTTTCATAGATGATATTCTGATCTATTCCAAAGACGATGAACAACATGAGCAACACTTGAGAGTAGTGTTGCAGTTGTTGAGACAACACCAGTTGTTTGCTAAATTTAGCAAGTGTGAGTTCTGGTTGGCCGAGGTAGCATTTCTGGGACATGTTATCTCGAAAGATGGAGTTAGCGTGGATCCTAAGAAAGTTGAATCGGTGCTTCAATGGGAGCAGCCTACGACTCCTACTGAGATCAGAAGTTTCTTGGGATTGGCAGGTTATTACAGAAGGTTCATAAAGAACTTTAGTGTGTTAGCATCACCCTTGACACTCTTGACAAGGAAAAATGCACCGTTTGTTTGGTCTGATAACTGCGAGAAGAGTTTTCAGATTTTGAAAAGGAAGTTGACCACAACGCCAGTGTTAGTGTTGCCTGAGGCAGATAAAGGCTATACAGTGTTCTGTGATGCTTCCAGGAGAGGTTTAGGCTGTGTAGTGATGCAAGAAGGTAAAGTTGTTTCTTACGCATCTAGACAGCTTAAGAAGAATGAAGAGAACTACCCTGTTCATGATCTGGAGTTAGCTGCCATAGTTCATGCTCTTAAGACATGGCGTCACTACTTGTATGGTGAGACATGTCAGGTGTTTACAGACCATAAGAGCTTGAAATATATCTTCACTCAGAAGGACTTGAATTTGAGACAACGCAGATGGCTTGAGCTGATCAAGGACTATGATGTGACGATCGATTACCATCCTGGTAAGGCGAATGTTGTAACTGATGCCTTGAGTAGAAAGTCAAGTTCAATAGCCAATGCATTTTCTATGGCATGTTTCAAGAGAGACTTGCTTGTAGATATGCGGAAATTGAACTTGGACTTGGATGTGACAGAACAGAGTGGGTTGATTGCACAGATGCAAGTCAGACCTACTTTTTATAATCAGATTAAAGAATTACAGCAGAGTGATGATGAGTTGTGGCAAATCATGCAGGAAATGTCAGAAGGTAAGAGAACAGAGTTCAGGTTTTCTGATGAAGGCATGTTGTATCTTCATGATAGGTTGTGTGTACCTGGAAACAGTGAGTTGAAAGAGCAGATTCTTGAAGAAGCACATACTTCTATGTATGCTATGCATCCAGGTAACACAAAGATGTACAGGAACCTCAAAGAGCTGTACTGGTGGTCTGGTATGAGAAAGGATGTGGCTCAATACATGGCTAGGTGCGGGGTGTGTCAGCAGGTTAAAGCTGAGCATCAAAAACCTGCTGGTACTTTGCAGTCGCTTCCTATACCATAATGGAAATGGGAACACATCACGATGGACTTTTTGGTAGGATTACCCAGGACGCCTAAGGGTTCAGACTCGATATGGGTGATTGTGGATAGACTAACTAAGTCTGCTCACTTTCTTCCTGTCAAGTCAACCTTTGACGTTCCAAAGCTGGCTAAAGTTTATGTGGATGAGGTAATCAGGTTGCATGGGATTCCAGTTTCCATTATTTCTGACAGAGATCCAAAGTTTACATCTAGATTCTAGAATCAGTTACATCGTGCGTTGGGCACAAAGCTGAAGTTCAGTACAACATTTCACCCACAGACAGATGGTCAATCTGAGAGGACCATTCAGACCCTTGAAGACATGATGAGAGCATGCGTGCTACAGTTTAGAGGTAACTGGGAAGAACACTTAAGCCTAATGGAGTTTGCATATAATAACAGTTACCATTCTAGTCTTGGAATGGCTCCATACGAAGCTCTTTATGGCAGGAAGTGTAGATCGCCAGTTTGTTGGTATGAGGTGGGTGAGAAGGAAATTCTTGGACCTGAGCTAGTCGATGTAACTACAGAAAAGATATCAGTGATTAGGGATCAGTTAAAAGCTGCTCAGGACAGACAGAAAAGTTATGCAGAAATACGACGATGACCTCTTGAGTTTGAGGTTGGTGACGAGGTTTACTTGAAGGTTTCACCGTAGAAGGGAGTGCTGAGGTTTGGCAAAAGGGGTAAGTTGACCCCTAGGTATATGGGTCCATATCCTATTGTTGAGAGGATAGGACCTGTAGCTTACAGGTTGGATTTGCCGTCTGAGTTGGCAAATCTTCATTATGTCTTCCACGTGTCTATGCTGAAAAAGTGTCATCCCGGTACGGAAAAGATTCTAGATTCAGAACCGGCGCAGCTTAGAACAGATGTGTCCTATGTTGAAGGACCAGTGCAGATAGTTGATCACCGGATCAAAAAGCTTAAGAAACGGGAGATACCTTTAGTGAAGGTTTTATGGAGAAACCATAATCTTGAGGAAGCTACGTGGGAACTAGAGTCTGAGATGTGTGGCAAGTTTCCTTTTCTCTTCTAGGAATTTTGGGACGAAATTCTTATAAGGGAGGGAGATTGTTACGACCCGCGTCGAGCTTATTCCGTAAGTATGCTGTTAAGCATGTGTTTAGCTGATGTGTTAAGTTATAAGCCTATGTTTGTTAATAATGTTTAAAATGGTTATAATATGTTCTTAGTGTGTTTTCTAGCTTCTAAAGCGTGTAGGATCTTACGCTTGAAGCGTTGCCAGAGAAATCGTTCGAATCCGACCTCCGAGTCAAAAGTTGCATGTTTTTGGGCTTTTAGGGACCTGTTTGTAATTTTTGAAAAGTTTCGAACTTTGCGATTCTGCCCCTAGGTTTTCTTCCTTATTCTCTCCTTCTCACTTATCTCGTTTCACTTTCACAGAAACGAGAGAACGCTTCTACGTTCTCCTCCCTTGCGTGAGAAAGAGAGAAAGAGAGAGAGAGAGAGCTGAGAAGGGAAAGGCGTCGGAGCTTCGTTTTGCTCCGATCAGTTGCTGTAGTTCGTCCTTTTCCTCCGTGGATCTCCTTCTCCGTCAATTCGAATCGGATTTGCAGCTGGAGCTGCGTTTGCAGGGAAAACGATCAAGGGATTGGGGTGCGCGGAGCAGCCCTAGCTTGTTTCTTTCTTCCCTTCAGGTGCGGTTTAGTCATATGCATCGATTGTGATCGTTTCGTGGTGTTTGTTCGAGATTTGTCTGTCGATTCGAGAGAAATCGACTTTTGCAGGCCGTTTTTATGTTCTGCCTGTGCGCGGTTCGGCCGAGTTTCAATTCGGTCGGCCGAGTTCTTATTTAGGGCATTTGTACATCGTTTTTAGATCGGCCGAGTTTGAGTCTTTGGTCGGCCGAGTTTCCTAATTAGATAAGCGAACAACGTTTTTGTCGGCCGAGTTTGGGTTCTGATCGGCCGAGTTTCCTTGTAGGTAAATAAAGTGGTGTGTTGGTTGGCCGAGTTCCCCAGGGGATCGGCCGAGTTTCTAGTTGGTCGGCCGAGGTTGTTCGGCCGAGTCTCAGAATCTGGGAAGCGTTCGGCCGAGTTCCATAGTGTTCGGCTGAGTTTCAAGAGTGAGTGACAGTTCATTTAGAAATCATTATTAAACTCATTTTAATTGCTTATTTGCTTCAGTATCAGTTGATATGACTCCTAAACAGTGTAGCATGTACATTAAAGAATGATAAGTTCATTGGAACTTGGAATGCGTGATATGAATGATGAAAAAGAGGAAATTCTATGTTTTATAGTTGTAATATGATATCCCTGTTAGACTGTTTATCTGTTAATTAATTAATAGAATAGATGCCCTGACACCGTAGAATCCCCTTTGTGCGGTCTGTGATCTTAAGGGGATGAAACGACCTAACTGGAGGACAGTCCAGACGGTCGGCAACCTACTAGAGGACATTCCAGATGGTTGGAGAGAGAGACCTACTGGAGGACAGTCCAGATGGTCTAGTAGTTTTGTGAGGCCTACTGGAGGACAGTCCAGATGGCCGAGTAGCCGTGTTACCTACTGGAGGACAGTCCAGATGGGCACGGCTCGACACTCCGCCTGTGTGCTCAGGTAGGAGGAGTCCAGTTTACACTCTTTGGGAGTGCCGTAAGGCCTGAGAGCCTGTGGTCCTGTGGCAGACCAGGATGAGAGCAGTCAGACATAGCATTTCCCGGGTGTGTCGCTAAGTCTTGTACGGTGGGACCGTAGCATGAACTTGCTGCGGATCTTTATATGCAGAGTACACTGCATATATTTAGGGCATAATAATAAAATGAATAAATAATCATATAGGATCACAGTAAATTTATATAATTGCTTATCTACCTGAGATACCTGCTGAGGTTTAGAAATGTGATTATTATCTGAATATCTGCTATGTCAATTGAACTACTCTGCCTGAACTGTATATCTGTTTATTTCAGTTAATAAACCTGACGAGTTGATTATTGATAGCTAAATGAAATGTTATTCACTGAGCGAGTAGGCTCATACCTGTACTCAAAACATTTTTAGGTCAGCATCAACATCAGGAGTCAGAAGGATCGTTTCATCCCAACGCCTAGTTGATAGAAGGTTTGTAGTTAGTCTAGTTAGAGGTCTCTTAGTCCATTCCCCTCGATCTTCGGGACATGGTGTGAGTGAGAGAGAGAATGTGTACACAGATGTAAATTAATGTTATGCTTCCTTTATGTTAATCAATGTATTATGCTGTAGACCTTGCTTGTATCTTCTATCAGTTTAATAGAGAAGTTTCTGCAGTTTGTTTAGTTCTTATTTACAGCTTAAACTTGGTTAACAATTAAATGCTTTGAATTGTTTTAAAAGTGACGAGTGGTTGGTTACGTGTTAATCCCACCTGTTGTGCCCTAATTTCGGGGTTGTGGTTAATGTGAGATTGGGGCGCGACACCAATGCTACTTTATCAAACAGTTTCCCACCCTTTTGGTCCAAACGGTTTGCAAAACCATTTAGACTCAAACGGTTTCAAAACCGTTTGAGGGCGTTGAAAAAGGGTTGACCGTTTGGGATTCCTGTTCATAATTATGTTAGTTAATAACCCACCAAATTTGATAGGTTAACTCCCAAGGAATCATGAGTTAAAGGCTAATCAATTAGGTAAACCTAATTCGATTAAGTGCTGATTTCCAACCTGATTATCTTGACCTTTTTTGGCAAACGGTTTCAAAACCGTTTGAGGTCGTTGACCAAGGGTTTACCGTTTGAGATTCCTGTTCATAATTATGTAGGTTAATAACTCACCAAATTTTATATGTTAACTCCCAAGGAATCATGAGTTAAAGGCTAATCAATTAGGTAAACCTAATTCGATTAAGTGATGATTTCCAACCTGATTAACTTGAACTTTTTGGGAAAACGGTTTCAAAACCGTTTGAGGGCATTGACCAAGGGTTGACCATTTTCGATTCCTGTTCATAATTATGTTGGTTAATAACTCACCAAATTTGATAGGTTAATTCCAAAGGAATCATGAGTTGAAGGCTATTCAATTAGGTAAACCCTAATTGGATTAAGTCCTGACGTTCAACTTGATTGATTTGACTTTTTGGGTTTTCTTGACCAAACGGTTTCAAAACCGTTTGGGGATCACCCAAACGGTCTCAAGACCGTTTGGGGGTCACCCAAGACCGTTCGGAGGTCTAGGGTTGGATATGGTTAAGTGTTTGAAGGACAAAAGATATGGTGTTAACCCTAATCGGCTGTGTTGGTTTTGCATTTAAATGAGTTGATTGTTTCGGGTTGATTGACCCAAACGGTTTCAAAACCATTTGGGGATCACACAAACGGTCTCAAGACCGTTTGGAGATCACCCAAGACCATTTTGAGGTCTGGGTTTAAGTATATTTGACCAATTGATGGTCCAAAGGTACCAAATTACAAAGGAATCAATTGCTGATTTGATGATCAACTCAATAGCTCAAACCCTAATGATTGTTCACTAGAATCCAAGGGTTGGATGAGCCAAACGGTCTCAAGACAGTTTGGAGCTCATCCAAATGGTCTCAAGACCTTTTGGAGGTCACCCAAGACCGTTTGGAGGTCTAGGGGTGAGTATGGTTAAGCAATTGATGATCTAATGTTACTAAGTTAAAGTGTAATCAATTGCTGATTTGGTGATCAATCCAATGATCCAAACCTTAATTGGTTGACTTGGATTTTGATGATATGATGGGGAAACGGTCTCAAGACCGTTTGGAGGTCATACAAACGACCTCAAGACCGTTTGGGGTCAGGTCATACCCAATTTGGATGATGGTTCTATGGTTTCAAAGTAACTAGTCTTACATTGATTAGTATTGAAGGATCATCGATTCCAAACCCTAATTCATTTGAATCAAACCCTAATTGATGAATAATTGAGGGTCAATTGAGGGTCAAATCCGTTTAAGGTTGGCCTATTTAACTCAATTGAAGTATGAGGATAGGTCCAATTGATGATTGGTTCCATGAATTCAATGATTGAAGGAATCAATATTGAGAACCCTAAACCGATTGGTGTAGTTGAAACCATCTTTGGTCCATGCGGTTTTGAGGAATTTTGAACCAAACGGTCTCAAGACCGTTTGAGTCCAAATGGTCTCAAGACTGTTTGGATTCATGCGGTTTCAAAACTGTCTGGGGGTTGAAAGTGCAAAACCGTTTGGGATCTTTTAAGGTCAAGAATGCTTAATGCTTTAAAGACTTAGATGGTTCAATAGTTGTTTAACCTAAACCCTAAAGACACCTAAATTCATTAAAGGGGTTAAGTAATTAGTGAACTAATGTATATTAGGGTCAATGGTGAAGATTACAAAAGTACCCTTAGTGGGTTAGTGTGACTAGTACCCTCGATCAGGTAAACCCTAATGACCTTAATGGTGATGACTTGACTTATGGCAGTCAAAGTTGAGTTGACTTAACCTAATCAAGAGTGATGTAAACATCATCTATTAGTAAGAGGAGAGAGAAGACTCCTAATATCAATGACAATCAAATAAGATACATTTAAAATGTATCAATACACACCATTAGGGTATGATCCTTCATAAGGAGAACATGGAAACCCTAATTATGGAGATTATGAATCTTAACTTAATTTGAAGGTGTTAATGGAAGTAATCTTCATAAATAATAATGGTAAGACCTCAATTCACTGTGATATGAATAGTAAACCCTAATTTTAGGGTAAATCATGTAATGTGAATAGTAAACCCAAATTTTAGGGTAAATCATGTAATGTGAATAGTAAACCCTAATTCTAGGGGAATAACATGATGTGAAATATTAGTCCCTAATGGCGGGATATTAATCATAAACCTAATCTAGGGGAGATGTGATATGAATAGAAACCCTAATTGGAGGTGATGTTATGGGAAACCCTTATTAAGATGAATAGCAAGCTTAACTTATGGCTTATTAATCATGAAAATCTTGAGATGGTTTACTAGATAGTATAATAAGGTGAGGTGTACCTAAATCAATTAAATAAGATGATTAAGTCATAAGCTTATAGTATAGGGTTAATGAACCCTGTGAATGATAAATGTGGCAACTTCAATAAATAAGGATTTAAAAGGTAAGATGATTCCTAGATCCAAATATTCCTAAGAATGAGTAAATGCTTTTGTACCTTACAATAAGGATGGGCATGAAACTCTTAGAAATGAAGTGTACCAAAGCATGATGTAGATAACACCCTGAATATGGAGATACCTAGAATAGTTGATGATGGTTTATCCTACATCAACAATGTTTAAACCTACATCATTAAAGACAATTGGATAATTCTGATATATGCTACATGCACCATATGAGGAAGGTAACAAGTTAGTGGATAAAGTATTAAAAGAGAAAATATCGTAATACTGAGTTAATAAATTATATTAAATAAGTAAGAAGGTAATAAGAAGAAAGTAATACATCTTAGGAAGGGAGTAAGCCAAATCAATAAGTAAGATGTAATCATATCATGATATGAATGTGAAATGAGCTAATACTTAGAATTGATGATCATTAAACGTTATATGATGAGTATAATAATCGAAAGTAAAAATTTATAATGTCCTTGTATGCTCCCAAGAGTGGTGGAGTAGTATGTTAGGGTTGGACTGATAACATGAACAGGAAACCCTAATTATTGAAAGGTGGGATACATTAACCCTATTCTTGGATTATGCCTTCAAGCATGAAAACCTGTGAACAAATTACAATATAAGAAATCCTTATGCCTTGTAAGTCAAAAAGGTTTATTAACCCTAATTGAGTTGAATAAACCCTAACCCTAGAAATCAATCATGGTGATGTAACATGGATATGGTATGTTGTTGATAGCACGACCATGCTATGGAGCACGGCCGTGGTAGCCTCTCCTTGCACGACCGTGCAAGGTAGAATGGCCGTGGTATTCTATGAATAAATTGAAAAGAATTGGTATTGTGCTGATACTGTTATATATGCATGTCTTCAATTATATTAGTCATGCGGGTTGTTAGCAAGAAGTAACCATAGCCAGGTAAGGGTTATGATGTTTTATTCATTGAAAGTATGTTACAAGCGTTATGAATAATGGTATACTATGTTTCCTGGTCTAAGAGGTTACATATGAGACTGATGGGCTATAAGAGCCATGAACAATATCTACGTTGTTACAATCAAGGTCATGTTGTTAAATGACTTATGATGTTCTAAAGATTTGAATACTCCTATTCTTAAATCATAATGATGATATGATTAAGAAATGATATCTATATGATAATTGATGTGAGTTAAACTTGATACATTTAGTATTCTTCTTTCATAACATTTGTTTTAATTATTAATGATTGAAAACATGCTTGATTCTAAAAGAATACTAAAATGTACTTAAATAATCAAGTATAATAATGTCATGTAGGGCCCTGACCATAGATCCATCATTGTCAGAGACCAAATGATGGGGAAACAGGTTTTCCTAAGGGAACTCCTAGAACATATATACTTTTGAGTATATGGGGGATTATGGACGTGAATATCCTTACGTCCTAATGTAGGAATTGATGTAGGATGTATCTTTAACCTATCAATCCTTCATTACATGTCTATGCCGGGGTGATGTAACACCAATCTCCTGAGGGAATCAACAATGCCGCATCGATGAGAGATAAACAAGAGATCCCTCGATGACGAAGAGAGTACATAATGCCACTGTGACTCTATAGCGAAGTTTCCAGAATACCCTGGATAGCTATCACAGCAGAGACACAAGATGTCCTACGAGTAAATCCTCTTACTGACTGAGGAACATGAGGTCATAAGAATCCGGCTCTTTTGATGACCTATGTATGGTACCGACGCGATTTCATAATGGTCGGTTGGAGTATGAGTGGTATACCTCATATCCGCAGGGCATAATAATGTTTGGAAAACATAATCAGCCGTGCAACATAACTGCTTTGGTTTAACTATGAGAAACAATGATTGATGTTACATTGTTTATAATGTTCTAGTTAAATAACTAGTATACATGTTCTCCATATTCTTTAATGAGATATGCTTTGATATCCAATTAAATTATAATTGAAATGTTGCTTTACTTGACATTAAACCTGCTGTTAAATGTTAATCATTATACTAGTTACTGTTATTCCTTATTGCAATAACAAAGCTTCTAGTGGAGAGTTATAACTCTCGCTGGGACAATTATTCAATTGTCTCACCCCCGTGGGATTCAACTTTTTAGGTAGACGTCGAGGACGAAGGAATCCATCGAGGTATGAGCAACAACAGCAGTAATAGCATCAGGGACCGCAGTGAATCTCAGGTGGAGATACTGACTGTCAAATTTTGTAGTTAGTATGTCTTATGTCGTCTCTGTACTCTTAGGTCCTAGGAGTCAGTAGGTCTGAGTTTTTTGGCTTAGGGCCTCGAGATTTTGTATCTTGACTTGTATAGATAACAAGGCAATGGATGTATGGAATAGTGAACCATGTTGTAAACAATTATCTTGCTTTCTTATAAAAGAGTTTTATGGTTTAAAGATCTCTTTCTAAAAAGAACTAAATTTTTAGTGATTTTTCGTAATTCCACTGCTAAACAATCACTTCCGCATTAGTTAATCCTATTTTCACGAGACGGTCGCCACAATTTATTGGTATCAGAGCTCTAGGTTCGCTGAGTCTACAAAGACATATGACTAAGGTAGTAGAGTCTGTTCTAGTGTCATCCATTGTATCTGATGGTATCTTCTGCTCACATAGGTGGAGAAGAACTTGAAGATGACTGGATCAGACGAGGAGTTTTCTATAGAGAGCAACAATGCTACACCAAGAAGAGGTGCAGAGGAGCAAGCAAGAGAGGGACAATTATCTGAAATCCCCCTAGCTAATCCAACCATGATAAGGAATCTTTCCTTAGGAATCACTGTTGGAGAATTTAGGGCAACCATGATGTATCTAGTGGATCAAGAACTAGCAATGCAACCTAGGTTACCAGCTCATAATGATGATGTTTTGGATATCAACATAATATGTAACCCACAACAACAGGTTGAAGCAATGGTAAATGATGAAGTTCTGAACTTAGAACGAGTCTATGCTCAACCTCAGCCTGTTGAATCAATATATAGTAATGTAGGGGTTAGAATACAACTACAAACTAGGATCTGCCATAGGTGTAGGAAACCTGGACATACCAGACCTAATTGTATAGAAAAGAAATATAAAGGAAGAATTGAGAAAAGGCCTATTCAAACCCAGGAGCAGAGACCTGGTAGTTCCAAAAGGGAGAAGTTTCTGGTGTCACCAACACAACCAAGACCTAGTGCGCCAAGGCAATGGTTATCCAGAAAGGGTAAGGAACCCTTTAGACCACACCGGGAACTCAGAACTTGCTATCAATGTGGATAGGTAGGGCATCTGGTAAGAGATTGCCCAGCCAGAAATGTTATGGCAAATCAACCTCTGATGCAGAATCATCCTGAGACAATGAATAATCCTCGAATCATGACAGGTTAGACAAAATAAATGGTATTTCTTATATGTCTTTTTATGATCTCTTGAATAAAACTGATAAAGCAATCGATTGAACTTTCCTTGATTAGTCCTATAAAGACTTATAATGTTGTATAAAATAGATATTTCATGTTGCATGCTTACCTTCATAAGAAGATGAGGTATTAAAGAATTGGTCTGAATAGAAAATTCAGTAAGATTAATACTTATACTTGTGATGATAAGAAAAGAGAAGGAATATGGTAGTATACAAGTGCATATTACCTTATCTCAATATTTATATACCCTGGCCAGGTATACAATTGCTGATGATAAAGTAAATATGGAAACTCTTAGATTGTTATCTTTTTGATTGCTCTGATCAAGCAGTCATTCTAAGACAATCTAATGAGTATCATGAAATAAGAAATATGGGAATAAGGGAGGTCAACCTGGACCAGTAAAATTGTAAGGATAATAATAAAGATGTTTATGGGTGATTACTTATAAAGGTATCAGTTTACCCTAGACTTTGGTTCCAAGGTGAGAATATATGTAATAAGTAATGTCCCATGATGAAAAGAAGAAAAAGATGTAATGTGTTGATAACACATGTGATAGGTACCAAACCAAGAATGTAATAATATATCAAATGATTTATATTAATTACCTGGAATGGTTAACTATGAAATGAAATTAAACATGCAAAATAATATGAACATCCCTTGTTAGGGGTTTATGTCTTTCATAAACATATCTTTCTCCAAGATACCTGTCAAATAAGTCCTTGTTTGATAAGTAACTTTTCCCCATGATAAGAGAATGTACAACTAATGAGATAATCAGTGCTAATAATAAGGGAAATTAGTATGGTGTTATCAGATGTGATGACACAATCATGGTATGAAAGCACTTATATGGTTTCAAATAAATAACAGAGTATGAGTGTGATCTTAAGAAAAGTTAATCAAAACTCTGTAATATCTCCATAATAAAGAAATGTTATCTAAGGATGTAATGATATGATGCTTAAACAATATCTGCTTCCCCTTTTCTTTCTGGGATTTCGGGGGCGAAATCCTTGTTAGGGGTTTATAATTGAAAACTACTAGAGTGGGGGTGAATAGAGTTTTATAGTGATTTTAAAGAGTTATTTAACTCAAACAACCAAAATTGAGATTAGAAGAAGGAGACAGGCGTTTAGAGTGGTTCCAACTATAGCAAATACTATAGTTGTCAGTCCACTACCCGGTTGCTTACCCAACTGGGATTTGAAAGTATTTATTTTATTACCTCTCAAGGATTTATACAAAATACAATACTTTCAACCACACCCTTTGAACAACCTTCACTTGAAGTAGGTGCACCAACCCTGAGGTAGCCTTCTTGAAGTAACTCCAAGCTCCCCCTTGAAGTAGCCTTCCTCTCTAGAAGTAACCTCCCGTTGCACCAGCCTTCTGAAGTAGCTCAAAGTCTCCTTCTTCGCCAAGAAGATCTTTACCCTCTCCAATACGCAGCCTCCAACCTAGGAGTAGCAAGGAGAGTACAAACAAAAATAGGGAATAAGAAAGAAAAAGGAAATTACAACTTATCCTTTACAGCCCAAGGCTTGATTTGCCTAGATCAAGCGTATAGATCTCCTAACCAAGTATGTGAACTTGTGATTGCAGTGGGTAGGAGATACTAGCCTATAGGACACGAATTTGAGCTAAGGAAAAAGTAGGCCAATGATCACAATGCTCAAATTGCTTGCAACAGATTGCTCAAGTATGCTCAAGTATTTCTCAAGTGTAGCAAGTGTAAAAACAAGTGTATGTAGGTGTCCTATGGCTTGTCCTATTTATAGGAATGGCCTAAGGAAGCTTAAGGACATTCTAGACGACTTCTAGGGGTTTCTAAGTGCTTAACTAGCCGTTAGGTACAAAGTTGTTGCTTTAACAACGGCTAATTAATTAATTCTGCAGTTGCTGTCAGAGACCATCTCGGTCGACAAATGGTCAACCGAGATACCTACTCGGTCAAACTTTTGTCGACCGACAGGCTCTCTGGAACAAGTGATTTGCAACGTCTTTCATCAACTGCCAACTAACTTTTCTGTTGTGTCTAACGGCTACTTTGGATCTTTCTCGGTCGAGAAGATTGTCGACCGAGAGTGTCTCGGTCGAGGAGTTTGTCGACCGAGATTGATCCTGTTTCAAGGTTTTAATTTAGGCACTAATTATGTGTGTAAGTGTGCATAAATAATCCTATTTGAATGGGATGACTTGTCTAACTGTGGTGTTTAGCTAGGGAGAATCTAACGCTTGATTTACATGCAATTCTAAGTACTTGTACATTATAATTTTTGTACAAGTTTTTACAACAGTGATTACATTGCATGAAAATATAAATATGTAAGCTTGTAGATATTCCCTTGTTGCTTTGTCATCCTGCACACTCAAGTAGCTCGTTAGATTAATAAGAATGAAATGTTTGTCATAATCAAAACAAAGGGATTTATAGATGTCCATTTAGCCAACAATCTCCCCCTTTTTGAAGATGACAAACATTTCCAAAATATAAATAAAGGAAAATATAAAACAGATGAGTTTCATACCTTTAGATTACCTTTTGTAGCCATTCTTGTTTTGCAAGTGAGTGCTGGCTAAGATGTTATGAAACTTATTTACTCATTTATATTTTTGATTTTATATTCTTTCTCCTCCTTTGTCATTTCAAAAAGATATCCAAGTAAAATATTTTATATTTGTTCTCCCCCTTAATTTTATACTATGCTCCCCCTTAGATAGATATTCTATTAGGAACATGGATTTAATATCATTTTTGTCTAATTTAGCCACAATTTGTTTCTCAATCATTTGCAAAGGATGTTAAGCCTTGAAATGATATGAGATCCTGTTAGGTTCATGGCATATGTATTGATTTCTCATCCATTTTACAAGGTATGTTAAGCCCATAAAATGATATGAGAATCCTTTAATCTCAGAGTACATAAAAATGTCTCCATCCAAATGCAAAGGATGTTAATCCCCGATTTGTTTAGAGAGTTCCTTTAAGTACAAGTTATATCATTTTTCTGAAATTTATAGATTTCTTCATAACCAAAAAGAAAAATACTAAGGTCATAATTAGCTCCAAATGATGTTTTTTTTGTAAGCTTCTTAATCTAATAATCAAATTTGTTTTTATGAGCTCCCCCTTAATCTTACAATTTAAAGCAATTTAAGGCTTCTAAGGTTACAAATGATTTTAAATTTTGATTTTGACCTTTATCAAAAGTATACTAAGATTAAGTACATTAAAATGATGTCCATATAAAAACCAAGAGCTTGTGTTTAAGTAGCACCAATATCAAAGAAAACATCTTCCAAAGTGGAAGCGGGTTAGCCAATTTTATCTTCAACATGATGAAGGGAAACATGATTAATTTGCAAATATATTCAGTTTTATTGCAAACTTGACAACAGAAACCTGCTCGGTCGACGATCTTTCGACCGATAGTGTTCTCGGTCGAACAGTTTCTCGACCGAGAATGTGTCTGGATTTGTTTCATAACTGTTTTTAAGTAATTTGTCAATTTTGCCACAATTTTAAAGGTTGCATTTTTATTTATTACTCCCCTTATTTTGTATGTTCTACAATGATGATCTTATAATCCATATTTTGAAGATGTCTCACATAAAAATATCCATTGGAATCAAGTAAAGATGGCCAATTTCATTAAAAGCATGTATTACAAGCATAGAAAAATAGACACATCATATAGAGATGACCCATTACAATTATTCAAAAGATATTATTACAATAACTCCAACATTTACTGGAAAGACTTAAGGATTACATCAATGTCAGGGTCATTCCCAAGAAAAGGCTCAGTTCCATAATACTGGACCAAGGTTTGCCAATCTAGAGCACCTGTCTTAGTTAAAGCATATGCTTCCAAGAATGTAGGTACTCGGTCAAATCGGAAATGAGCGGCAATATCTTGAAGTTGCATGGATGAAAACTGAGTGTGCGTAAGATCCACAGATGGTGGAGGTGGAGTTTGATAATAGTTGTACGAAGGATTGTATGGATCGAGCATGCCAGGATTTAAAGAATACGGATATTCATCAGGTTGGTTTGGTGAAAGGGTTTGCATTCTTTGGTTTATATAAGTCATGGCATGATGGTTATAGTCTAGTTGTTTGCTTAGGTGATATTGGGAGCCAGCAATATAAGTAAGAGTGTTTTGAATGGGGTCATGTGATAGGTTAGTAGAAGGAGGGGGTGGTGGTATGTCTTGATGAGATGTTTCTCCTTCAACTCTAGCCCTTTTATGACCAAAATCAATTCCCATTTTTTCTACTGTATTCTTACTTATTTTTTGTGGTCTACGCTCCCATGTATATCCCATATCCTCAAGTTGGGTCTTAAGGAAATGTTGAGTAATTTGGCATACAAAATCGGCATATGGAGGATTGCCAGAAAACTCAAGCATGTTTTTAAGAATGATGCGGATAAAATTTGTGGGAATACGTTGAATAATGGCATATATTAGACACATGCGAAAAACAAGAACTTCAGACTTATTGGCTCTAGGATGTATGTTTGTTGAAACAATGAGGTTTACAATCCTAGCAGCTGGTTTAAGATTTATAGCATAATATGTGCCTCTATATTCGTGACATGTTGTATTGGATTTAAAAATGGTCCTTTTGATGTCACTAAGACTAATGGTATGGTCATCTTGGAGAAATTGGTTAAGGGGGTTTCCAGAAGTAAGGTCAAGGGTGTCTTGATATTCATCTATGTCAATGTTTAGCATTTCAAGAATATCCCCTTCAGTAAATCGGAAACTATGCCCATTGACCATAGTGTAGAAGAAGATGGTTTCATTTTCAGAGTGGGAAATGAGGTTTGCATAGAATTCATTCACTACCTTGATTGAATAGGAAGGAAAAGAAGGGTTGATGAATTCTTTTAACTTTTGTACTTCGAAAAGGTCCTCCAAGTCGACGATGTTGATGAAGTCCATAACTTCAACTGGTCGTCGTGGGAGAGGAGCTTTAGAGGAAAGCCGTAGATATCGATCACCAGCATCTCCATCGACGAAGGCAATGTCGTTGATGATCGTCAGTGGTGGAGTAGCTTCCTGAGCTTCCCTTCCTTTCCTGCCGGTGACCTTCTTCTTCCCACAAGCAGATGATGAGGCCATTGTGTTGCTTGAAGGTGGAGAAGAAGCAAGGAAGGCTTGGGGATGAGGATGCTAAAGAGTTGCACAAAAATGCACTAGAGAGAGCCTATGGAAGCAAGAGTATGCAAGTGTGAGGTAGTGACCCATCTTTGGTTCCTTTTATAACAATCCAGCGACCTAGTCGGTCGACGACTCGTCGACCGAGCGTCCACAACGGTCATGTTGCAGACGCGCCACTTGGCTCCCCAACGGTCATATAACGGTCATAAACGGTCATAACGGTCGGTTTACAATGGTTATATCCAACGACTATTTCTCGGTCGAACAATTGTCGACCGACATTGTCTCGGTCGAACATTTGTCGACCGAAAGTGTGTCCGATACTAAATATGTATAGATTCTGTCGGTCGAGAGAGAGGGGCTGACCGAGAGGTTTTCGGTCGAAGCGTTTGTCGACCGAGAGACTTACTGAGTACGAATTTGAAGCTGATTTTTAATGTAATTGATAGACTATTTTTGTAGAGCACATATATAGATTTTCCAAGGGAGTAATATTGTGTTTATTATTGACAATATTGGGACAAGTTGTGATAATAAATTAATTTCTTTTAATCATAAAAGGATATCCAAATAGTTATTATGTCAAACTTATTTTAGGTCGAATTTGACTACGACCATAGCGCCCCTTGGTCAAATTTTATTTTGACCAAGAGGCTAATTTTGCAGATTTTCAGATTGAATATGTTGAGTATAATATCTGCATTAAATGTCAAGCTGAAGCATAATACTTAAGTTTCTTAATTGAAGGTACAATTAATTATCTCAAATCTTCAAAGATACTAATTTATGGATTGTGTTGCAAGCAATAACATATAACTAATAAATCATTTTGCTTGCCTACATATTTTCATGGATCCATGCATACAATTTTCATTATCTATGCGCACCCAATGATGAAAGCATGGTATAATGGTAATAACAACATACAATGATAATTCCATTCATGATTAGTATATGAATAGACCAGAAAATACTTTTACGAATAATCATGTGAAAATAGGAATTTTCTTTTCATTTGACTAAGCATAATTTCAGTTAAAAACTTTAAATCATCTAAGGAACAAACTAATATTAATTTCATTTACATTTGTATTTATGTAGAGTTGAGATAGACATAGAAATATGCAACTAATGTCTTTGGTCATATCTCAACTTGATTTTGTTCATTTAGTTTGGAGGTTTTGGAACCCAAACTAACTCGACATCGTTTCTCTTATAAGGACATGAAAAAGAGTAATGTCCAAGACGTGAGCAATAATGGCAACATATAGAATCAACCTCAAGTCGTTTTCTATGGTTTTGTTCTAGGTTGTTCTTTGGTAAAAATGTATTTGTTCCCTTAGGTACATATATAGATTGATGGGTTTGTGACTTTTTCCAACTAGGTTGATAGGACTTCCCTTTAGGCTTATAACCTAGTCCTCTTCTCCCAATTTGATGATAGGAATTATCTAAGATTTGATCAAGAATGCCATTATTATTTAAATTACTGACTTTTTGTTGTAACTTGGCAATCTCTTCCATTCTCTTCTTAATATCTAGTTTTTCTTGGTCTAGATTAGATGACAATAAATTTCTTTCTTTAACAATAGTGTCATAATCTATATGGGTGCACAATAATGGTTGTTTTTGAAGATCGTTTACTTGAGTCTGCAAGTTTGAATTTTCAACAGAAAGGAGCTTGCAATCGGCTTCCATAGATTTTAACTTAAGATCAGAATATTTGTTTCCCTCTTTGAGATCCTCATTTTCAGATGCAAGAGCAAGAAGTTTAACATTTAGATCATCATTTTCTTTATTTGATTTCTTTAATTTCTTTTTGCACTCAACATATTTATTATGTGTCTCTTCAATAATAGCAACTAGTTCTTCTTTAGATAAATCAAAGAGACTTACCTCTTCTTCTTCTTCACTAGTTGAAGCAATAAGACATTCTTTGTGTTCTTCCTTTGATCTCCATGGGCATCCGGTTGTTTTGTGGCTTGTTCCTAAACACCAATTGCAGCATGTTGTGGTTTTGTCCAAACAGCACCTTTCACCGTTTCCCTCCATTCTTCAAGACCTGGTTAGGGTTCCTTGAAGCCTGCTCTGATACCAACTGAAAACTACTAGAGGGGGGGTGAATAGAGTTTTATAGTGATTTTAAAGAATTATTTAACTCAAACAACCAAAATTGAGATTAGAAGAAGGAGACAGGCGTTTAGAGTGGTTCCAACTATAGCAAATACTATAGTTGTCAGTCCACTACCCGGTTGCTTACCCAACTGGGATTTGAAAGTATTTATTTTATTACCTCTCGAGGATTTATACAAAATACAATACTTTCAACCACACCCTTTGAACAGCCTTCACTTGAAGTAGGTGCACCAACCCTGAGGTAGCCTTCTTGAAGTAACTCCAAGCTCCCCCTTGAAGTAGCCTTCCTCTCTAGAAGTAACCTCCCATTGCACCAGCCTTCTGAAGTAGCTCAAAGTCTCCTTCTTCGCCAAGAAGATCTTGACCCTCTCCAATACGCAGCCTCCAACCTAGGAGTAGCAAGGAGAGTACAAACAATAATAGGGAATAAGAAAGAAAAAGGAAATTACAACTTATCCTTTACAGCCCAAGGCTTGATTTGCCTAGATGAAGCGTATAGATCTCCTAACCAAGTATGTGAACTTGTGATTGCAGTGGGTAGGAGATACTAGCCTATAGGACACGAATTTGAGCTAAGGAAAAAGTAGGCCAATGATCACAATGCTCAAATTGCTTGCAACAGATTGCTCAAGTATGCTCAAGTATTTCTCAAGTGTAGCAAGTGTAAAAACAAGTGTATGTAGGTGTCCTATGGCTTGTCCTATTTATAGGAATGGCCTAAGGAAGCTTAAGGACATTCTAGATGACTTCTAGGGGTTTCTAAGTGCTTAACTAGCCGTTAGGTATAAAGTTGTTGCTTTAACAACGGCTAATTAATTAATTCTGCAGTTGCTGTCAGAGACCATCTCGGTCGACAAATGGTCGAACGAGATACCTACTCGGTCGAACTTTTGTCGACCGACAGGCTCTCTGGAACAAGTGATTTGCAACGTCTTTCATCAACTGCCAACTAACTTTTTTGTTGTGTCTAACGGCTACTTTGGATCTTTCTCGGTCGAGAAGATTGTCGACCGAGAGTGTCTCGGTCGAGGAGTTTGTCGACCGAGATTGATCCTGTTTCAAGGTTTTAATTTAGGCACTAATTATGTGTGTAAGTGTGCATAAATAATCCTATTTGAATGGGATGACTTGTCTAACTGTGGTGTTTAGCTAGGGAGAATCTAACGCTTGATTTACATGCAATTCTAAGTACTTGTACATTATAATTTTTGTACAAGTTTTTACAACAGTGATTACATTGCATGAAAATATAAATATGTAAGCTTGTAGATATTCCCTTGTTGCTTTGTCATCCTGCACACTCAAGTAGCTCGTTAGATTAATAAGAATGAAATGTTTGTCATAATCAAAACAAAGGGATTTATAGATGTCCATTTAGCCAACAATAATTTGTAACATCCCTGACCTGGGTTATGAACTAACCCTAGGTGCTTTGCCTAAATATGTGAATAGATACTTGTGGTTATCTGTTGATAATGTAATTAAAGCTTCTGAGGAACATATATTTCCCTTTCTATCCTTTTTAAACAATATTGTAATATTGTTTTGTTAAAAGTGGACTTATGTGCAAATTACCCAATTAGAGGGGTTAACTTGTAAATTTCATATGTTTAGATGTTCCTCTGATGATAAGACATCATAAGAATTAATTTGATGAAGTATTATGGATTATCCAAGCTTGGGCATCAAAATGCAGCTTGTGGAGCAATCCTTGTGCTTTAAACCCTAGTTTTGGCGTAAAGTGAAATTTACCCAAAACATGGGGTGCAACATGTAAAATATACCTTCTAGAGTATCTTTTATGACTCTTGGCATCAATTAGAGTAAACATGATGAAGGGGGAGCTTCATTTGAATAATCAAATAAGAAGGATAACCCTTGTAACTAAATAACCAAGTTGTAAGCATAATGACCCTTTTTATATGTGCAACTTAGTAAGAAGTTGGCTTTCTTTATCCTTAGATCTTGGGTTTAAGATGATTTTTGCTTAAGTATGAAGAGGAGAAACGTGGCTTAGAAGAAGGGAAGGACCTAGATGATAAATAAAGAATATAGTTGTCCTTATGTTGAAGTTTTACCCAAAGTATATATATACATCTTTCTTTTACAACCAAGGGATCGTTTCCCTTTCTCTCTTCACTTATCACTTTCTGTGGCCAACTAAAGAAGGAGCTCTGGAGAAGGGGAGAACGGCTAAGTAGAGTTGGGTAAGCTTTAACCACTATCTAGCTCGGATTCATGGAAGAAATCATGATTCAAGGTTGGTTTGCTAGTTTTTCTTACTTAGTTCTTCTTTCTAGCCATCCTTTCCAACCAATTCTTGAATAAGAAACCTTGAACTACCTATTGATCTCAAGCCACCATTAAAGCTTCTAAGCTTGGAGATCTAGAGCTGCTTCTAAGGCTGGTTTTATAACTCTAAACCTTTAAACTTTGTTATGCATCTTTCTTTCTTGCAAAAGTAGCTTGTTCTTCTATCTCCCATTCTCCCTTGCTTTCTTGCAACTAAAACCATGAAGAACAGACCTGGATCTGGAGGCAGAAGAAGGAGGGCGTGAATACCAATGCTACTTTATCAAACGGTTTCCCACCTATTGGTCCAAACGGTTTCAAAACCGTTTGGTCTCATGCGGTTTGCAAAACCATTTAGACTCAAACGGTTTCAAAACCGTTTGAGGGCATTGACCAAGGGTTGACCGTTTGGGATTCCTGTTAATAATTATGTTATTTAATAACCCAAAAAATTTGATAGGTTAACTCCTTAGGAATCATGAGTTAAAGGCTAATCAATTAGGTAAACCTAATTGGATTAAGTGCTGATTTCCAACCTGATTAACTTGACCTTTTTTGGAAAACGGTTTCAAAACCGTTTGAGGGCGTTGATCAAGGGTTGACCGTTTGAGATTAATGTTCATAATTATCTTGGTTAATAACTCACCAAATTTTATAGGTTAACTCCCAAGGAATCATGAGTTAAAGGCTAATCAATTAGGTAAACCTAATTGGATTAAGTGCTGATTTCCAATCTGATTAACATGACCTTTTTGGGAAAACGGTTTCAAAACCGTTTGCGGGCATTGACCAAGGGTTGACCGTTTGAGATTCCTGATCATAATTATGTTGGTTAATAACTCACAAAATTTGATAGGTTAATTCCAAAGGAATCATGAGTTGAAGGCTATTCCATTAGGTAAACCCTAATTGGATTAAGTGCTGACGTTCAACTTGATTGATTTGACTTTTTGGGTTTTCTTGCCCAAACGGTTTCAAAACCATTAGGGGATCACCCAAACGGTCTCAAGACCGTTTGGGGGTCACCCAAGACCTTTTGGAGGTCTAGGGTTGGATATGGTTAAGTGTTTGAAGGATAAAAGATATGGTGTTAACCCTAATCGGCTAAGTGTTGGTTTTGCATTGAAATGAGTTGATTGTTTCGGGTTGATTGACCCAAACGGGTTCAAAACCATTTGGGGATCACCCAAGACCGTTTGGAGGTCTGGGGTTAAGTATAGTTGACCAATTGAAGGTCCAAAGGTACCAAATTACAAAGCAATCAATTGCTGATTTGATGATCAACTCAATAGCTCAAACCCTAATGATTTTTCACTAGAATCCAAGGGTTGGATGAGCCAAACGGTCTCAAGACCGTTTGGAGCTCATCCAAACGGTCTCAAGACCTTTTGGAGGTCACCCAAGACCGTTTGGAGGTCTAGGGTGAGTATGGTTAAGCAATTGATGATCCAATGTTACTAAGTTAAAGTGTAATCAATTGCTGATTTCGTGATCAATCCAATGATCCAAACCTTAATTGGTTGACTTGGATTTTGATGATTAAATGGGAAAACGGTCTCAAGACCGTTTGGAGGTCATCCAAATGACCTCAAGACAGTTTGGGGTCAAGTCATACCCAATTTGGATGATGGTTCTATGGTTTCAAAGTAACTAGTCTTACATTGATTAGTATTGAAGGATCATCGATTCCAAACCCTAATTCATTTGAATCAAACCCTAATTGATCAATAATTGAGGGTCGATTGAGGGTCAAATCAGTTTAAGGTTGACCTATTTAACTCAATTGAAGTATGAGGATAGGTCCAATTGATGATTGGTTCCATGAATTCAATGATTGAAGGAATCAATATTGAGAACCCTAAACCGATTGGTGTAGTTGAAACCATCTTTGGTCCATGTAGTTTTGAGGAGCTTTGGACCAAACGGTCTCAAGACCATTTGGATTCATACAGATTCAAAACCGTCTGGGGGTTGAAAGTGCAAAACCGTTTGGGATCTTTTAAGGTCAAGAATGCTTAATGCTTTAAAGACTTAGATGGTTCAATAGTTGTTTAACCTAAACCCTAAAGACACCTAAATTCATTAAAGGGGTTAAGTAATTAGTGAACTAATGTATATTAGGGTCAATGGTGAAGATTACAAAAGTACCCTTAGTGGGTTAGTGTGACTAGTACCCTCGATCAGGTAAACCCTAATGACCTTAATGGTGATGACTTGACTTATGGCAGTCAAAGTTGAGTTGACTTAACCTAATGAAGAGTGATGTAAACATCATCTATTATTAAGAGGAGAGAGAAGACTCCTAATATCAATGACAATCAAATAAGATACCTTTAAAATGTATCAATACACACCATTAGGGTATGATCCTTCATAAGGAGATCATGGAAACCCTAATTATGGAAATTATGAATCTTAACTTAATTTGAAGGTGTTAATGGAACTAATCTTCATAAATAATGATGGTAAGACCTCAATTCACTGTGATATGAATAGTAAACCCTAATTTTAGGGTAAATCATGTAATGTGAATAGTAAACCCTAATTCTAGGGGAATAACATGATGTGAAATAGTAGTCCCTAATGGTGGGATATTAATCATAAACCTAATCTAGGGGGATGTGATATGAATAGAAACCCTAATTGGAGGTGATGTTATGGTAAACCCTTATTAAGATGAATAGCAAGCTTAACTTATGGCTTATTAATCATGAAAACCTTGATATGGTTTACTAGATAGTACAATAAGGTGAGGTGTACCTAAATCAATTAAATAAGATGATTAAGTCATAAGCTTATAGAATAGGGTTAATGAACCCTGTGAATGATAAATGTGGCAACTTCAATAAATAAGGATTTAAAAGGTAAGATGACGCCTAGATCCAAATATTCCTAAGAATGAGTAAATGCTTTTGTACCTTACAATAAGGATGGGCATGAAACTCTTAGAAATGAAGTGTACCAAAGCATGATGTAGATAACACCCTGAATATGGAGATACCTAGAATAGTTGATGATGGTTTATCCTACATCAACAATGTTTAAACCTACACCATTAAAGACAATTGTATAATTCTGATATATGATACATGCACCATATGATGAAGGTAACAAGTTAGTGGATAAAGTATTAAAAGAGAAAATATCTTAATACTGAGTTAATCAATTATCTTAAGTAAGAAGGTAATACGAAGAAAGTAATACATCTTGGGAAGGGAGTAAGCCAAATCAATAAGTAAGATGTAATCATATCATGATATGAATGTGAAATGAGCTCATACTTAGAATTGATGATCATTAAACATTATATGATGAGTATAGTAATAGAAAGTAAACATTTATAATGTCCTTGTATGCTCCCAAGAGTGGTGGAGTAGTATGTTAGGGTTGGACTGATAACATGAACAGGAAACCCTAATTATTGAAAGGTGGGATACATTAACCCTAATCTTGGATTATGCCTTCAAGCATGAAAACCTATGAACGAATTACAATATAAGAAATCCTTATGCCTTGTAAGTCAAAAAGGTTTATTAACCCTAATTGAGTTGAATAAACCCTAACCCTAGAAATCAATCATGGTGATGTAACATGGTCATGGTATGTTTTTGATAGCATGACCATGCTATGGAGCACAGCCATGGTAGCCTCTCCTTGCACCACCGTGCAAGGTAGCAGGACCGTGGTATTCTATGAATAAATTGAAAAGAATTGGTATTGTGCTGATACTGTTATATATGCATGTCTTCAATTATATTAGTCATGCAGGTTGTTAGCAAGAAGTAACCATAGCCAGGTAAGGGTTATGATGTTTTATTCATTGAAAGTATGTTACAAGCTTTATGAATAATGGTATACTATGTTTCCTAGTCTAAGAGGTAACATATGAGTCTGATGGGCTATAAGAGCCATGAACAATATCTATGTTGTTACAATCAAGGTCATGTTGTTAAATGACTTATGATGTTCTAAATATTTGAATACTCCTATTCTTAAATCATAATGATGAGATGATTCAGAAATGATATCTATATGATAACTGATGTGAGTTAAACTTGATACATTTAGTATTCTTCTTTCATAATAGTTTTTTTAATGATTAATGATTGAAAACATGCTTGATGCTAAAAAAATACTAAAATGTACTTAAATAATCAAGTATAATGATGTCATGTAGGGCCCTGACCATAGATCCATCATTGTCAGAGACCAAATGATGGTGAAACAGGTTTTCCTAAGGGAACTCATGGAACATATACTTTTGAGTATATGGGGGATTAGGTACGTGAATATCCTTACGTCCTAATGTAGGAATTGATGTAGGATGTATCTTTAACCTATCAATCCTTCATTACATGTCTATGCCGGGGTGATGTAACACCAATCTCCCAAGGGAATCAACAATGTCGCATCGATGAGAGATAAACAAGAGATCCCTCGATGACGAAGAGAGTACAGAACGCCACTGTGACTCTATAGCGAAGTTTCCAAAATACCCTGGATAGCTATCACAGTAGAGACACAAGATGTCGTGCAAGTAAATCCTCTTACTGACTAAGGAAGATGAGGTCATAAGAATCTGGCTCTTTTGATGACCTATGTATGGTACCAACTCAATTTCGTAATGGTCGGTTGGAGTATGAGCGTTATACCTCATCTCCGCAGGGCATAATAATGTTTGGAAAACATAATCAGTCGTGTAGCATAACTGCTTAGGTTGAACTACAAGAAACAATGATTGATGTTACATTGTTTATAATGTTCTAGTTAAATAACTACTATACATGTTCTCCATATTCTTCAATGAGATATGCTTTGATATCCAATTAAATTATAATTGAAATGTTGCTTTACTTGACATTAAACCTACTGTTAAATGTTAATAATTATACTGCTTACTATTATTCCTTATTGCAATAACAAAGCTTCTGGCGGAGAGTTATGACTCTCACTGGGACAATTATTCAATTGTCTCATCCCCGTGGGATTCAACTTTTTAGGTAGACGTCGAGGATGAAGGAATCCATCAAGGTATGAGCAACAACAGCAGTAACAGCATCAGGGACCGCATTGAATCTCAGGTGGAGATACTGACTGTCAAGTCTTGTAGTTAGTATGTCTTATGTCGTCTCTGTACTCTCAGGTCCTAGGAGTCAGTAGGTCTGAGGTTTTTGGCTTAGGGCCTCGAGATTTTGTACCTTGCCTTGTACAGATAACAGGGCAATGTATGTATGTAATAGTGAACCATGTTGTAAACAATTATCTTGCTTTCTTATAAAAGAGTTTTATGGTTTAAAGATCTCTTTCTAAAAAGAATTAAATTTTTAGTGATTTTTCATAATTCCACTGCTAAACAATCGCTTCTGCATTAGTTAATCCTGTTTTCGTGAGACGGTCGCCACAATCAACAAGTAGAGTGGTCTTATCATAATGTAGATAAGGGTTGATACCAAAGGGATAACTTGTTCAGGAACCTTTCTAGTCTAATTGTCTTTGAACTAGGTTAATAATTATATGATTAATTTTAAAGAGGTGAGATCACCTCCTAACTAAAATTTGAAGAAAATACAAAAATTCTATCTTTTTACAATGATAATAGATATTGAGGGATGCATGGATAATATTCCAAGTAAGTAAGCATGCAGCAGATACATATAAAATGTCAATATCAGTGGAAAGGAAAAGAAACTAAAGCTATTACATGTCTTTCATCATTGTTCACTACATAAGTGTTTTAGAAGAAAAAGATGAGAAAACAAATGATATAGCTTAAGCAACCTAGGCATCCTTTAAGAAAATCTTGAATCTACTCCTGGTCTTGTTTTCCTTGATCTTGTTCAACACCTTGTCCAAAATCTTAGTAGTTGGGAAATCACCCAGCAAGAGGGAGAGAAAATAAGGTATGTGTCAACAATATGATCAAGAACAAAAGAAAGAAAATAACACAGAAGTAAAGGCTATAAGTTCTTCTATAGATGACGAGATCAAGAGTTTGAGGTATAATCAAAATAGATTCTTTCCATAACATTAAAATAGTAAAGGAATTGCAGGCATGATTAATATTGACTACATTAACTAAGTAGGGTTGAGGCACCTACCAAACCCCAAACTATAAGTGAGGGGAGAAATAACACATTCCCATTTACCTACACAAATTATATATAAGGAGAATAACACATTATCCAGGGCAAAATAACACATGTCCTATCTATGGGTGGTTGTTTATAAGTACCACTACATTAGCTAAATAGTCTAATAAAATCAACATGCTAAGGGGAACTATGGCAAGTAGAAGCATTCCATATTTGAAACATGGTAGTGGGGTACAAGACCCAATAAATGAAATATCAATACTAATTTTTGAGGAAATTTAGTAAAAAAGTCATGAATAGAGAAAATAGAGTTCATACAGTACCTCATTAGGGAATATAAGGTTTGGTTTACAAATATCCCAACTTAGGGTGTATGAATGCACATACCTCTTTACTATGTTCAAATACCAAATTCCACCACTTCTAGATGTTCCAAGTTCAACTTTAGCCTATTTCAATTTATTAACATTCATTAGTGTACGTATTGCACATTATTACATATAAACCCTAAGGTTGGACATTTTTCACAAAATTCGGATTTTGGCTGGTTCTCCATATCAATAAAACATATCTTTATGTCAATTTTGGAGTTATGGTGATTAAGTTATAATTTTTATGGATTTTATGTACTAAAATCGTATTATGAAAATCACCTTTTTGAAAAAAATTGAAACCAGACCTCGAAAGTATTTTTATTAGATAAATCATAATTTTATAATTCTAAAATATTTTTTAGTTAATTTTAGACAAGAGATTTAAAAGATGTGAATTTTCCAATTCTGACAAACTAGAAAATGACATGTCAACAATTGAGTTGCAAGTGAGGAAGAGAGAGAGGGAGAGGGTAAGAATCGTGACTTGCCCCCCCAACCTGTCCTAGGTCATCCTTTTCCTTGAGCTAGTAACAAAGTATAAAACAACAAAGTAATGAAACCCTAAACAAGAACATCATCTATAGGTGGAGATCATCATTTAAGCATAATAATATGAACTAATAAGCCTATAATAAGAAATAAACGTGGAGCAATTGATAACACCCAAATTAAGGCATTTATTTATGGTTTTGTGTCGTCATAGCCTTAATATGTCCAAAATAACCCTAGATTCTTATCTTTTAGTAATTTATATCTTCTCATAGATAGAGTTTCTCAACCAGCCAATTTTAAGACTTGTAGATACCGAACTCAAGAAGACATCAATTCTCTAATATTTTACCCCACAAGCGTCACGTTATGTGTACCATCTTAGGAGACAGTGGTCCCACTACATCGTCGCAACCGCTGCATCATCCCAACCGCTACATCACTTTGACCGCTACACTTGACACGATCGTGCCCAACCTGGCACGGTCAGGCTGAGGTCAAGGTGCAGTGACCACTACACTCATCGCGACTGCTACATGGATTCACGATGGCGACAACCACAATAGCAACAAAGACTTTCATGACTGATACACCCGTCGTGATTGCTACTCCGTCATGACCAAGATGCCTGGAACAGGCGTGCCAAGCCCAACACGAGGGGCCAAGGACAAGGGTCACCAACCGTCTCGACCGTGACGACGTCTCGACTGTAACATCTATCTCTGTGTTCAGGACACCCATCTCGACCGTGACATATCTTGACTACTACCCACAGCATGGTCGAGCCGAGACTAAGGTAGCGACTGAGACAGGTGTCGCGACCACTTATTACACACACCCCACCTTCACCTATACCCTCGCTACCTGTAGAGGGGTTCTGACACATTTTAGTTTAGAGATTTTTAGGTTCCCAGAGTCCCGTGGGATAGTGCCAAGGTCTGAAAAGGCTAACATGCTCATTCTACACCCGTCTCTTCAGTTTGTTTCCATCTACCATCATATTCCACCATCGTTCACCCATTTTCTACCATTTCCCAGCCATCTTCCACCTTCATAAACCCACCAAGCTTTTGTTTGGGGTGGAATCAAGGAGAAAAGAGGCCAAGGAGTTTAGACGACCAAGGAGGATGATCCAAAGATGAGATTCGGACCATACAGAGGCTAACACTACCACAAAAAATATTTTTTACAACATTTCATTTTTTTCATTTTACAATAGGTGCTAACCATTATATTAGATCATGTGGTCTTATCGGGGTGCTTTATACAACATGTGATGTGCATGTTGTAAAACATGTATTTTATACAATAGTTGAAACATGTTGTCTTTTAATGTATGTCATGTTTTAATATTGGTGTTTTATAGAACATGTGGTGCATCTGTTGTAATATATATTATACAACAATTGAACCATGTTATCTTTTACTAAATTCACCCATTGTAATAGGATTGTTTTATACAACATGTGGTGTACCCGATGTAATATATATTATACAACAGTTGAAGGATATTGCCGTTCACTAAACACACCCGTTGTAATAGGAGTATTTTTTGCAACATGCAGTGCGCCTATTGAAATATATATGTTTTAATAGGGGTGTTTACACAACATGTGGTGTGTCTGTTGTAATATACACATTTTATACAACATGTGGTGTATGTTGTAGTTCACTAGATACATCTATTGCAATAGGGTCTATTTTCTAGACACATCCATTGTAATATGTGTGGATAACACAACATGTGTTGTTTGTTGTAGTATCACACCTTTTACAACATATCATTAACTGATATATTTGATTAGAGTTTGACAGGTCATATCGAACCAATTTATTTGATCAATTAACCATATTTTCGAAATTTTGCAGTAAATTTGAAATTATACATTTTTTTCATTTCACAAACAAGCACATAATTGACCAAAATTTACATCCAACCTTGAAAAAACTTGTACTATATTTAATAAATAATCAATCATCCATACAAAGATTCAATAATTCAAAGTAGTGAGTACACACTCTAGAATCAAACTGAAAATTAACTATAAAGGTTTCACATATTAGTCAATTCTAACAAACAAATGTCCCCCTCATGTCACTTAATTTTTTGTGTGTTCAAGAACACATATTGCCCACTTGTTTCAGACCTCGTCGATCTCTTCTTACTTGAAGAAACAACCAATATACTTGAAATAATACTACAATCATATGTCAAATATATCAACATATTGTCATTTATTCAATGTATTTAGAAATTTGAACAAACTAAAAGTATATAATGATAAGTAGCTTACACATTGAGGAATATTTCTAAATCTTGCATCAACAATGTCTTTCATGTACTTCAGCATATAATACCCACAACCTTTATTGTTCAGATTCTTTGGATACAGAGTAAAATATGGGATAAATTGAAATAACATTTTGATGTGCTAATGGTTCAAGAGTATTCTAATAAATTTTCTCTGTGACCTCGATTAGAGATAGAGATTTTGATTTAGTCGGTAACTCACTGAGGATGGTGATGTTAACAATGGCTTATCTTTGAACGATAGTTATTTCTTCATATGAGTTGACAAAGTACCAGATTGATCCTCATCTAAGGGGGTGGAGAAGAGCACCATGGCACTTTCGGGGGCTCTATATTAGTAGTAGGATCTATGCTTTGCTTGCACTTAAGCGGCCTCACCAACAATGGGATACGTCCAACAACTTCATAGAAATACATGCATCTAAAGAAATACTTATCTCGTTAGCTCTACAAGATCTTGATAAAATACAAGTTAGCCCAGATTGAAAATAAAAGGAAAAAAAGTGGCGCTATCATTTTAAGCTACCAGTCTAGATCATGTTCCATTCCCACACCTTCATCCGAGTATGTCTCAAGATCCATATGTCCGTATGTAGGTATTTATACATTGGAAACACACCATTATGGTCAGGTTAGCATGGAGATATGAAGAACGAAGGAGAGATGTTGGAAATTAGTTGGAAGAAGAAATAAGGAAAGTAAGATAGATACATGAGACTAGATAATAGGCTAAGAAAAGGGCGGAGATAGGGGGTGATAATAGGGAAGTTGTTAGGGGATGGAAAGCAAATATAGGGGAGTGGGGAGTTATGGAGAGGAGAGGGGAGAGAGAGAGAGAGAAATTCATTTTTCTCAAAAATGAGAATCTACACCGAGTAGGGTAATTATAGAAAGAGTGATGGAGATTGAGTGAAATTCCAAATAGAGTGGGAAAATGGTTGTAGAGAGATTGAGAGAAACAAATCGTTTAGGAAGATAATTTAGATGCATTACAAGAATAACAATTAATAGGACATGAGAAACGGTAGTAAACAACATTTGAAATATACGTTATATTAATTTGTGGAATGTGCGTACAAGGTAAAAAAAATAAACCACTTGTTTTCCTGTGAAGTTTATAAATTTTTGGTTTTTGATAAATTTGTGTTCTTTACTAAAAAAATTATTGGAAAGTAAAAGAGAGAATGAGAGAAATAAATCATTTAGGAAGATAATTTAGATATAGTAAGAGAATAACAATTAATAAGACATGAGAAATGATAGTAAACAAATAGAATATACATTTTATTAACTTGTGGAATGTGCGTCATAGTAAAAAAATCGTAAACCACTTATTTTCCTGTGAAGTTTATAAATTTTTAGTTTTTGATAGATTTGTGTTCTTTACTAAAAAATATTGAAAAGTAAAAGAAAGAATGAGAGAATTGATCATTTAGGATGATAATTTAGATGTAATAAAAGAATAACAATTAATAGACATGGGAAATGATAGTAAACGGAGGTTGGAATATGCATTCTATTAATTTGTGGAATGTACGTACATGGTAAAAAAACAACAAACCACTTATTTTCTTGTAACGTTTACACATTTTTTATTTTTGATAAATTTTTATTCTTTACTAAAAAAATTATTGAAAAGTAAAAGAAAGAATGATAGAAAGGAATTATTTAGGATGATAATTTAGATGAAATAAAAGAATAACACTTAATAAGACATGGAAAATGATAGTAAACAACATTTAAAATATGCATTATATTAATTTGTGGAATGTGCGTACATGAAATGTTTTAAAAATCATGAACCAATAGAAAAAATAGAGAATAAAGTGGGGATGCAACTGATGATAGTGTAAACAAATTCATTGAGAATTATTTAGATGACAAATGTGGATTGCTAGTTCATTGGTAACATGGTTGATTATGAAGAGAGGAATGAACTAAAATAAGAGAGACATTTATGGTTTGTAGTTACTGTCATAGGGGAGAAGCGGAAAAGAAGTGAAGGGGGACTAAAGAGGTCATGAATGAGATTATTTATTAACATATAACCTACATTTTTTGGTAGAAAAATATATACTTATAACATATATTAATGTGTATGATTCATGTAGGGCTAATTAATTACTAGACTATAATATCACATAGGGGCAGCGGCGGAGCCAGCCCTTGATGAAGGGGTGCACATATAAAAATAATGTTAAGTATTTATGTAACATAGATATTATTTTTTCTTTACACAAAAAGTAAATACGACTTCAATTATCACCATGAGAAAAATGGAGTCTCGACAAGTTATTTATCTATTTGTTTGATTCTAGAGAGGAAAATAGATGCATCTTAGACAAATAAAAAAATAAGTTGAAGACATAGCTCACCAAATTGTGGGGTACTTAATTTTAGATATACTGAAAATAATTTTCTATGTATATTTATTATTGCATATGATTATGTATATTATATCATTCTACATATATTTATGATTTTTTTTACATTTAAGGTGAGTTTAAAATGGCAATTACAGACATTGAAAATATTAAATTTTTGTATAAGACCAACCATTTCCTTAAATTAATTCCCAATAAATATATGTCATTTCAGAAAAACTATATAAATTTGATGTTCAATATTGAGTTGTGTGGGTTATTATTTATATTTTAAGATCACACAAGTAATGTGATGAGTTTGACAAGTCAACTAATTAAAAAGTAAAATAAAGTAAAGAAAATTGAATATATAAGTAAAACTACATGGTAATTATTATTATTATATATAAATCAATAAAACTATATTATAGTAATTTGAAGTTAAGTGAAGATACTTATGATGATTTGAACTTATTTGTTAACTTTACCTAATAAACTAATAAATGTTGCGAAAATATATTATTCGATGAGTAATAAAGATGGTTATAGAGTTATTTTGATATTGCATTGTAAATTAAGAAAATATCAAAATATATTATTTTTGACATTACAATGAAATAATATTTATAATTTAGAAGTATAATTTGTGAATAGAAGTATAATTTTAAGGGTTAACTTAATAATGACACACGATTTATATTTTTTTAACATATATTTATTGATGTATAAAAATTCAAAAAGTATACATATTGTGAAAAAATTATGAACAAATTTATCATGAAACCATGTACTGCTAATAAAGTACCATATTTTCATAAGACTTTACCTTTCCTAGCAGGCATTATACCCATAAAAGAAAAGAATCCACAAACATCATTTGCAAAATTAAATATACACCCATAGAACGATGTACTTGTTATATTTTTTATATATTTAATTGCTTATATTTAATATAACAAGACTTGATATCTCATGGAGTATACCATTAATTATAGATATTGGTTTTTTCTTCTAATTACCTAAGTACTTGCTAAATTTGTTACACGCTAAATTATTTATATATTATACAAAGTATTTGGTATTTCATAATATATACAATAGTTATAGATATCTATTTTGTTTCCTTATTATCCATACAACTATGTACTTGCTATTTTTTATATACATTTAATTATTTTATTTCTAAAAATATTTGTCATTTTATAAAGTATATTATTAATTATAGAGATCAATTTTTTATTTAATCATTACAAAAATTGGTATAAAGTGATAGTTAACAAGTTGACATTAATGTATGTGTTTTGATATATTTGTTGATATGTTTAATAAAAAAAATTAAATTTGTTAATTTTGAAATATTGAGATATATTTATAAAAATAAAAAAACTGTGAATGATTTTTATGAAATATCTGAATTTAATGTAATCATATTGGTAATGACTTTATTTATGAAAGAAAGTTTACATACTTTGAAAATAGATTAAATGTGTGTGAAGCAGATAACACATAAAAATGAATATTAACGTTGATACCATGCTAAATATACGCAACATATATATTTAAAAAAAATTAAAATTGGAGTGAGGGCATGTGCCCCTTCTTGACCCCCTCTGGGGCCGACACTACATAGGGGTGTTAATAAATTTCAAGGACTTAATTATATGTTCATGGTTACTTGGTGTTAGGTTGATCAAACATATGTTGAAATCGATAATGGCATGAGGTACGGCTGATAACAGACCGATTGGATATTAGAGTTGCGCAGGGGAAAGATGAATGAGAGAGGAAGAGAGAATGTATTCATCACATCAATTAAAAAAACTAAGTCAAGGCAATCAGAAGATTTTATATTTGTATTAAGGTTGACACATGTGATTATACAACATGTTGGAGTATATTTTGTAATTATGATATATAAGAACAAGTCAGAGTCTTTTGTATGAACTTAGTATATAACAACATGTTACACATGTTGTGTGATTGTGGTCTATTACAACATATAGCTATTACAACAGGTAAACTCATGTTGTGTGATTATGGTATGTTATAACAGGTTAATCTATGTTGTGTAATAATGGTCTATTACAATGATCTATCATGTGTGTCTATTCCAATGGGTCACAACATGTGTAATTATAGTATATAACAACATGTTGGAATATATTATGTGATCTTAGTATATAACAATGGGTTTTAACATGTTGTGTTATTGTGGTCTATTATAACATGTACGTATTACAATAGGTGAATGCATGTTGTGTGATTATGATATATTACGATGGGTTAGTCTATGTTGTATAATAATGGTCTATTGCAACATGTTATCATGTGTGACTATTACAACATGTCACAATATGTTTTGTAATTAAGATCTTTTACAACATGTTTGAGTATGTTATAATACTACAATCTATTACAACAATTTAGCACATGTTGTAGTATCACATATACTACAATGGGTTTGTCATGTTGTAAATAACTTCTGTTGTATAAAATATATAAAATATAACATGCAAATAGGCTTGTTGTGATAAGTATGCTAACTACAACACAACCATCAGAACTATTATGTTTCTCCTGTTGTAAAAATTATTTTTTTGTAGTAGTGTAAGGAGCGAGAGCCACCTCTCCTCTACGAGATAAATCACCTCTTCCCCTCCTTTCTTCTATCATTCTCTTTAGTTTCTGTACAAATGATGTTCTTCCATCTTTGTTCGGTGTCAACTATGCTTGTACATGGCTAGTTGAGCTCCTTCTTGGCTATGTAGCTTGTTTTGGGTATGTTTATGTACTTTTACCTTAAGCAAGTAGTTTTATTCCAAATCTAATACATTTTCTATTCTATCTTCTCTTTTTAGTTATGATTGCTAGTTTGGTTGATCTCTTTCTTTCTTGAACTTCTATTTCTACCTATATCGAGAGATTTGTTGTAGAAATAGATAGGAGAAGATAGTTTGGATCGAAATTAGAAAAGAGGATGTTTTAAAGCGATATGTGTAGAACTGTAGACCTAGGAACGGTTGGGCCCAGCCCAAAATGGGCCCACTACCAGGTTCTACCCAGATCACACCTATTCCTAGCATATCAGAATATTCTAGACCCAAGAGGGTATCTAGAATATTCTAGGGTATTTATTTGTCATCCTCAAGAAATGGCTCATATCATTGATGGGTTATTGTCACGCTGCATGAAAGCAAGTGGGATGAACCCCCACAGGAACAGACACCACAGTAGGTACTATGTTTGGATCTATGTTGCTTGCTAAGGTGCTCGAGGGTTGTCTACGCCAGAGAGTGGGTGCATAGACTGCCCAACTTGTGGTTACATAGACAGGAACTCCTTCTCTATGATTAGTAGAATCTGACAGACTCTATTTTGTTTTGTTTTCTTTGTTTTCTTTTACTTTGTGACATTTTTCTAGACTCATTCTAGTTATGTACTTTTATCAACTATCAGATTGGCTTAACTGACTTAAGAGCGAGGTCTTAAGCATCCTAAACGTCCCCACATCCCTGTGCTCGACCCTGTATATCTACTTCGACCCCGTAATAAAGTTGTGAGAGTCCTTGAATGTTTCAGGTTATAAATTCAAAGTCCAATCCTCCTTTGGGAATCGATCAACAAGTTATATAACTTGCCTATAGGAAGAAGATCGGATTTCAATAAGTAGGAAACTTGAGCAAGATGGGTTGGTTGCTCCAAGAACAAGCTCCAAACTCAATTGAGAATCACCTTCTTCTCAAGGATACAAACCCTAAGAAAGAGGATCATGGAAACAAGAGTTATAAAGCTTTAGATGGAGTTCCACCATGGTAGACTAGGGTTACAAACTGGAGGAAGGTGGAAGGAAGAAGAACAACAAGGAAAATAGAGGATAAGGGGAAGAAATCTACTTGCCTTGGTCGGAAATGCCAAAAGGTGACTTTACAAACCCTAGAAGACCTTATTCACCAAGTTGGTGTCTTCGTTTACCTTAGGATAGCTCCTACATAGCCAAAAAGAGAGCAGATGAAGTTTTAAGTAGGAGGGAGGTTATATGGATCAAAAATTTCAGTTGGGAGGTGAGGAAGGAGTATATAAAGCTTTATGGTTAAGGAAGAAGCAAGGCATGAGGTATCCAAGCTACTTTCCATGTGTCCATGTCTAAGGGTGCCCACGGTTATGCAAGCCTTTATGGATAAGGAAGGAGTCAAGCATGAGGTCTCCATGGAGCTTTCCATGTGTCCATAGCCTAGAACTTCTATGGTCATGCAAATAGTTGGTGCACATCTCCTAGAAACTTCTTATCCATCAATTGTTTGTTATGCAGGCCCACCACTGACCTATAAACAAAGAAACCACCCCATTGGTTGATAACTCCTAAAGATAAGCTCATCCAGAAAAGAGGAAATCCCTAAAATGCCCTTGAAGAGAAACACCTCCAAACCAAGGTACAACTAGGCACCCTATGGCACAACAAGCTTGAGAATGATAAGGAAACATCTAAGGATCATAAGGCATATGACAATTTGCAAAGAAAATCTCTTAATTGGGTAAAATGCAAAAAAGTTCAAAATGTGCAAAAACTTGCATAACTCACACAAACAACATCCAAATTGGACCAAACTTGAGACATAAGCTTATCTCATGATTTAAAAACACCTCACGAGATTATATTAAGGTTTAGAGAACTTAATTATGGTAATTAAGATTTTTCAACACATTAAGCAAGGTTTAGGGTCTTACACTTCTAACACGAATTTATTTACCATTATTCGACTTAAGTGGTGATTTTGCATTTTAGTTCCTCAAATAAGTGTTCAATGAGGCATTTGTGCATAAACCCTTACATTGGTATAATTATTGAACAAATGTTCACCTAACCAATATAAATTCTACTAATTCATCAATAAGGACATAATGGACAAAAATGAGAAGAAAACTTAGGGAAAATGGTTACATAGAGAAAACATTCAGAATTCAATATGTTACATGAATCTAATGACAATTGAAAGGGAAGAAAATATATATAGTTCAAAGTTTATTAATTAGTGAATTTAGGTTTACTACACTACAACACTTACTCTCTCACAAGCATTTAATACTCATATTGAATATGATGATTGAGTACAAGAAAATTCCTATCATTTTGGATTGAGGAATTTGCAAGGATATAATTCTAAATGGGCTCACTATAATGAGTGGGACCCAAAAGGGGATCAACTTTTCACGAATCTGAGAGATAAAACCACCATGTTCCAAAAGTAGAGGAAAGGAGGATTTTCATTATTTATCAAATGATATATATATATATATATATATATATATATATATATATATATATATATACCAGTGCAAAAAAATTTCTAAGAAGAGAAAATAAAACTATTATAAAGTTACATCTTATTTCATGTACAATTGTTCCTCACCATAAAAGGTAATACTATAAATAAAATAGGCACAACTACTAGTACACTAGTCAAGCTGCACAGGGCAACCGATTCATTCCAAGCTATCCTCATATTAACATCACATAGTGGATCTTCTTGAGTCATCATCATCTAACACTCCTAGATCTTGGTGATTTTTGGAGTGACATACGTAAAATGAAACAAAAAGGTATGCTTCAGAATACTTCTAAGTATGTGCACAATAAATAAAATTTAGGCATTTCAGTACAAAAGCATTATAATAAGAGACTTTTCATTCAATAAAGGGTTACTCGTAAGAAGGTAAGTTTAACAAATGTTAAATAAGAGAATGAGGCATGTAAATATTAATATAACACCATCAAGCAGAAAAGGAAGTATGTGATGTAAAATAACATGATGGTCATGACTTTTCAATCCTACAAATTTAGTCTCTTTTATGTTTATACATTGTGAAATATTTGAGTAAAAGTCATCCATGACCTTTAGATCCTTAAAAATTATACATAACTTGCATTTTCCTTTTTGATATAAATAGATGATACATTTGGTAACACTATGTTCCTTTCCCTTTTTATGAGGTACAGTTCTTGTCTAATGCTCATTGATTTCAAATAAAGACAAGTTTTGTATTTGTCCTTTGTATTTTTCTTCACATTAAGGAAAGTTACAAGAATATTATCACAAATTTTTTTCTCTATATGCATCACATGTAAAGTATAACATATAAAAAGATGTTTCTAGTGTGGAAGTTTGAAAAAAAATTGTTTTTCTTATTCTGGTTGCGCCCAACTCTTGTGAGAGGTCTTTTTTAAATATTTACTTAGCTATTACATCAAAGATTTTGGAACTGACTAAGGATATCATCACCAGTTACTGGTCACAGTGGTGTGCCTCTCAACAGTTCCATCAAATGTAGACTTATTTTTTCTCTACGTATGATTGATAGGAAAATAGTGTTGATGACTCATGAAGCATTGTTTTCCACTATAATCTAGATTAATTAAATAACTACCCTAATGGCAACATGGGCATGCAAGTTTTCCCTTAGTGATCCACCCAGATAAAATTCCTTACGCAAGAAACTCAATACTACATGATAGAAGAGCTACATAGAGGTTAAAATTTTAGTGCATAGTTGTATAAAATTTTTGTATTCTTTGATTCCAAATCTCTAACAACTTATCCATTATAGGTTGCAAATAAACATCAATAGAATCACTAGAACCACTAGGACTAAGAATGAACACAAATAAGAGTAGATTGGATTGCTTCATGATCATCCAAGGAGGAAAATTACATGAAATAAGAATAATTGGCCAAATGATATATGATGGTCCATAATTGATTATGGTTTAAAACCACTGCTATCTAGGCCCAGTCCAATATTTTTGGTGTATATAGAAAATTTTCATTAAGATCATTAAATCTCTTCCATCCCAATGAATCAAATAGATGTCAAATGTCACAATTATCGACTTTATCATGATGCCACCTCATAAGTGCATATATTGTGGTGGACATAAACAACATCTAAAGTCAAGGCTTTGGAGAAAAGTAATGCAATATTTTTGTACTTTTTGCCATTTTCTTTATTTTCTTTTCCCAACTAAACTTATCGTGTTCCCATCCAGAAGTATTGCAAACACTATAATCAAGAAAGACCATAGTATTCCTTCAAAAAAAAATATAATTATTAATACATGTATCAATGATGTCATATGAACAACTAAGATCAATATTTTTCTTCTTTGCTTCATAATAAGAGGTCAGAAAAGTTGAATCTTCAGGAAATCATTCATCTTTCAATAATTCAGGTAGCATTGTAAAAGACCGATTGATCCATCTGATAAGTCTCTTGTATGCAAAGCAACTTGACTAAGGCAGATAATTTTGAACTCTTTGAGCCCTTACAAAGAGGTTGTTTAAGGTCATTCAACAACCTAAAAAACTTTTGAGCCTCACAATTAAGATCCTCTTCGTAATCAACATGATTGAAAGAACCTATACCCACCAAAAAATTTCTGTGTATTAAGATGCCTTGGATGCATATCTTCAAGAAGATCTAACATTACATCATCAGTTTCAATATCTTGTTCTTTCTCATTATTTTTAGCATCCAATTTGATTTTGTTTCAAGGCCCATCTCCCCGTGATGATACCAAAAGGTATAACTCCCAATGAAGCCATACACCTTTGTGTACATTTAACCAAATCACAATTCATAGACATGGTATGAACACCACGAACACATGGTCATCCAATTTCATTTAGGCCAATTCTTTGACATGTATAACTTAGAAACTCTTCAACATCAAAGTAATATGTTGGATCATCAAGTCAGTCATCTAAAAGTCTAATCTATTACTTATGTGGTTATATTTTCTACATATAAAGATGGAGTTATATTAAATAGTAGATATATACATTAAAATAATTGTCAATTGAAAATTGTCAGTTTTTGAAAAAATTAATCACAAAACATGTAGTCAAATAGTACATTGTTGTTGTTTGCATCCTATTTGGTTTTTAGATGAAGGTTTCAACCCACCTATGTTTTGATCTAATAATTTAATCCACTTAAACTTCCTTCCATGTTTATCATAAGATAAACAACTAGGCCTCATGCCAAGTAAACATGAGGTATATATGTGTCTTTTTTTCACTTTTTGTTTAATACCAAGGGGCACAACATTACTCCATATTTCTATAGAATTATTTATATTCCTTATCTGATGTATTCATGCCACCTTATAAACATTTTTGAGATGGATATATGTAAGATATAGTTAGAGTCACCTCTAAGACATGCTAAAATATAAATATTCAATGTTAGATACTTTTTTTATATTTATAGTTGTATTTGGATTTTATCATTTAAACATCGACGAAGGATGTAGAAAACAATGACTCCAAGGTTGGAGTGGAAGTGAGAGTGTTTTTTTTATTATGTGTCAACACTACAAATCTAAACTACCACTTCAGATTGCATTAAAACTTGAGATTTAAATTTAGTGAGACATGCCATGCTCTAGAAGAAATAAATTTCTACTAAATGACACATTGCAATAATTCTAATCCTAATCTATCATTGCATTGAACACAAAGGGAATCGACAATTTCCAATAATAAACTGACAAATTTGACTAAATTTTCATCTCTATGTTTAAACCATGCACCAGCTTTAACTCATTTGTAAGAGTCTATAACATAGTGGTGAGCATAAGTCCAAACTTAGACCGGACAGGAGTATAGACTAAAATAGACACAACAAAACAACTTGTTTGTTATAAGAATGTAACATTTAAAAAAATAACTCCCAACAGTTGTTGTTCTAATTTCAATTGCAATAGCTCGTTAGATAATTTCTTTGGTTAGTGATCATGTCCTAAATTTTTATAAACACCTCGATAACTTAGTCTAGAGATCAACTTACTTCAAGCAACATTATTGTTTGTAATTTTTACAAAAATAGAAACTTGCATCACTTATAAATGTATGTTATAGTGAACTAAACTTCTAGATCATACTCTAATAAATTATACTTTTCATTGTAAAATTCCATACAAGAAAAAATCTACTCAATATTTCATAGAGTAGCAATGACACGTAAAAAAATGCATGTAGTCATAACACCCAGAGAATGTTAGCACGCCAGAAACATACAAGTGTATGGTTCAAATGCTAGCAAACTAAAAACACACGAGTAAAATTGACACGTATAAGAATGTCCATAGGAATAATGCCCAAAGGATAAATGAATTGAACTTCTTATGAAGATAAAATATTATCCTTCTTACTAAAGATGACAATTAAATGTTTATCCTTCTTACTAAAGATAAAATGTTACCTGAAAGAATCAAGCATATTGACATCAAATATCACTTGATCAGAGAAGCATAAGTGAATGAAAAATATCACCAATAAAGGTAATGATTCAGTATGATGATGAATTTATTATTAGTTTTTAAGTTCAAAATCCGTATGGACTTGCTAGCCTTCACATCCTACAATGATGCCCCTGGGGGATAGAAGAGAGGGAAGGTTAGTTGTTTTCCATTAAGATACTGATTTCAAACAAACATGAAAACATTCTCTTCCTATGAGACTACCTAGCCTTGGTCATGATCCAACATGGGTAGGAAAGTTTTGTCTTAGGCCTTGTTTTGGTTTGAGCTCAAGCTATGTTCCTTCTTGGATGAATATAATTTTTTTAGTATTCATTTTCTATATACCACTTAGATCCCGTATTAGGATTCATTATTTCTAGTGACATCCTTATGGCTTAAGCCTATATATATGTTACATGTATATTGATGGTTTAATGTACTAAAGAGATCTGAATATTGTAGAAGAGATTTTTTTCTCTATTGTTGTTGTAAGGTTTTTGGGTTCTCTCTTTAAGAGAATCTCTCATATATAACATTCTTGTTATAATAGAATTTCTCTTCTTCTCTAGTTACATGTCATGTAAACCGAATCATGTAAATTCTAGATTCATTGTGTGTGTCAATTGTAGTTTTTAATGCAACAATATCTTTTGGTATACAATGATTTGGTCGAGCTCTGTCATTCATCGCCCCCATCTAAAATGGGTATGGACGGAAAAAAATAGAAATAGGCAGAGAAGAATAGAACATAAGATGTCCATGTAATCATTAGTGTGGTTGTGTATGGTTCCTCTCTCATCAACATTTTTCGGTCCTATGTCAACATATGTTGTACGTCACAACACATCTACAACTTATCTGATATCCATTATAGTGATCCACAACGATGACCGTGACGTCAATATTTGAAGGTTTCACTTCCACCATGATTAATTATATTTGATAATTAAAATTTTTGTTTAATCATATCATCGTGTGTGTTTCTGTGTTGACCTCTTACGTCTGACTATGTTTTGAATTGTAATCATGCAAGAGACACATATAAAACAACATTTGGCATTCATATATGTATATGTATATGTATATGTATATGTATATGTATATGTATATGTATATGTATACACACACAAGTAAATGCATGTGTGATGCACATGATATATGCTATAAAAAATAATATGTATATTTTATTTCTAAAAGAATATCTAATAATGAACTTACAATCTGACATTTAAATCAATGGAATTCCAATTCATTAACTTAGAACTAAATTAATTTTATATTTTATTAATGGTGATTGTGATCCCTTTCCCAATAGGATCACTTTGACCCACCCTTATAAGAAAATATTTGATATATCACAATACAAAAGAGATTATTAACATAAAGAATAATCTTTTCTCCAACTTATATGGTATAAAAAAATTTATACATGACACATGTGTGTTTTTCCATGGCTAACATTCTCACATCATTAGGGTGTCCATGATTCAACAATAACATGGGTCAAAAATATTTCTATTGTTGAATTGATTGCATCGAGTAAGTGTCTATATATTGTGACTTTATATTGGCATTCATGAATATATGAAAATAAACTAACCTTTTGGTGAATGGGTCCTAAGGAACACTCATGAAGAGAGAGAAAAATCTAAGGATAATGAGGATAACTACTCTCCCATGATGGGATGGCACTTTTAGAAAAAACTAAGATTGTAGAAAATGTATTGGGGATCATTCACAAGTCAAGGCATTAAGTTGGAAAATCATGTGAGAGTTATACGAAGGAGTAGAAACAAAAAGCCTCAACGAGTTGGACCATGCAACCATCCACACCACTTCCAAAAGGCAAATTCTTCATGTATGTTAGCAATTGTCAACCTTATAGGAGTATTTGTGCGAGTACATTTTCAATGACAATCAATTATAAGAATGATAAAATTCCAATAAATTCACAAATTGTGTGGTACATGATAACAAAACAAGTGTGATAGAAAAAAAAATTAAAATCCTAAATATTTCTATAGACTGAGACAAAAAATACTATTGTTCACATCATTGAGACACAAAGGGTGGAAATTATTATATTTTCTTGCTAATGATGGAATATTAATTGAAAGCTAAATTTATTTTCTAATATTGGAATGTGTATATTGTTGAATCACATATCACTTTATAAAAGGCTTTAATGGTTCAAAACAGTTAATATTGAGAGAAAATATTCATTCAAAGTGACTCATGCATGCAATATTCACATTGTAATACCAAACATATTCAAAATTTTCTACACATTTTAAATTCCTACAATTGGATTCAATATATTACATAATTGAATGTCTTAAAATAGAATGATTATTATAGATAATGCAACCAAACAATTATGAATATACAACTTCTTATATAAGAAAATATTTTTTATTTTACTTTTAGAAATGCTCACTTGATTTTAATATTCTGAACAATCTATCTCTACGACAAATGTAATTAACATGACAAGAGGATATGAGGCAAATTATTATATTAGGACATGCACAATGATGAAAAAGTTGGTGATACAAGGGTAATGACGGAGTATGATTAATATACATTCTTTCCTTTCCCCATCTAATTCAGGTGTAGATGAGGGAGGTACATATAATGAAATTCTTTCTCAATAAAATTTCTGTGTAACATACCTTCCTTTCCTCTTACTATTTTAATATCACATAGTACAAATTGGAGGATCTACTCTCATGTCTTCTTTTCTTGTTTCTCCAACATTCATGTCTTTTCAAAATTTTCATACAAAACATTATTTGTAAACTGATCCAATTCTATTTACTGCCAGATAGACAACATGTGTCTCTCAACACCGAAAAATTTAGTGTTCAAGTATGTGGTGCTCCATGAGAGATAAGGATATGAGGATGGGCGATATGGACGGTCCCTTGATATGCTGCCTGATGTCATCAACCCTAGAACATTATGAGTGTGTAGGTGTGCATGGTTTGGGTGATGTCAGGGCTAAGTGTGTGGCCGATACCCCACAAGGAGATATGATACCTTGGCTAATATGCCTTGCCTGACACATTGTCTCTCTCTTGGATGGTTACCCAACATGAGTTCATACTTGATATCTTGGATGGTCCTAGGGTTGAGGTTTGGCTATTACATATGTTGAGCTTGATAGGACCTTGGACGATAGGGAACCATGGGCATCTTGGCAACGTTGTAGTAGTGTACCTTGGGTGGTATGAGGACCCTTGAGTATCTTGATGTGTTAACCAAGTGGGTGTGCTTGTTGGGCGCCATGATCTTGGTCGATATGGCCCTAGGCGATAGGGTGTTGAAGGTTTCCTGGTATGAAACCCTAACCCTAATGAGTGGTAGGGTTTTGGGTGATAGGGGACACCCATGTGTTGCATGACACACACCCTTGCACCTGATTGTCCGATATCACCATGTACATGGATGCACGATATAGCGCATAGCCCTAGTTGCTCGATACCCCCCTTTGTTCATGAATGTATGACATGCTTATAGCCGACAACCTTGGGTGAGAGTTGGTACTCTATCTGATACTCCCTTTTAGTGAGGGTTTGCGGTCGCTACCTAGTTTTGGTGAGGGTATGCGACACTTTTACTGAGGGTTGTGCTCTAACCCGATAGCCCTATGCATGTTTCTTGAGCTTACACCTTTGATCATGATGAGCCATGACAAGATAGGTTGTGAACCCTTGTATAGTGGTTACCTATGGTTAATGGTACATGAATCTCTGATTAAGTTGGATGGTGGATCATGGTGTATGATCCTTAAAGTTAATCCTTAAGGATGAGGTGCTTAATAACTTGAGATTCTAGGTATGGTGGGATACTCCTGACTTGGTAACAGTGGTGTGTATTGATTAATACACCAGTTATGACGTTAAGTTGCATATGCTCATAATGATGGAAGAATATTCCAATGCTATAAACCTTTATCTTGATGACATGATAATCATGATATGATCATGAGATATGGGGCATGATGGATGCTCATAGTTTGATAACAATAATATAAATTAACTACATACACAACTATGAACATGGATGTTGTTCCAACCCTGTGCACCTAAATCCTTGATAGCATGATAGTCATAATATGTTCTCTAAAGATCTATGTTCTATGTTTGGTGATACAGTTATCTCTTTATTATGCAAGCTAACCATGTAGGTGTATTGAATTCATAGCCAAGTAAGAGCTATGGTGATTATATGATTATGCACTTCTCTTAGCACTTGATATATGGGCAATATCCAAGTAATAATGTTGATGAGATAACATATATCACCAGTATGATGAGAAAGGCATGTTGAGGTGTGATCCTCTAGTGATGACATGAGGGATTGATATTCACTAATGAAGTTGATGATGCCTTGAGAGGCACTGGTGTAATGTGATGAACTTAGGGATTGATATCCCATGATGACGTGTAATGATGAAGCCTTGAGAGGCAGTAGCACTATGAGATGATGTGAGGGATTTAGCTCCCATGGCAATGTGATGATTATTGAGGGCAATGGAAATAGCAAGTAGAAATATAACACCAATGTAATGAATCTAATGTTGTTCATTTTTTATATGTGGTTGCTTAATACAACTTGATTGCCCCAACAATCTGCTTAAAATACATTAACTATTTACAGATGAATTTCTCATGTAGTTTGACCTGGCCATAGACCCATCATCGTCAGCAGCTGGTGATGGTGAAATAGGTTCTCCTGCTGGTTAACCCAGAGCGCATATTGTTGAATATGCGAGATTTATCCTAGCCTAAAATAGAGAACCTAGCATATCGCCCAAGGAAAACATCACAACAAGAGTACCCCTATCGGTCAGCTTAGGGTTAGGGAAACTCTATCACTCAAGGCTCCATGTCGTCCACGGGCAGGGTGACCACTAAGGAACCATGTCGGGCAACTCACTACAGAGTGGCGTGCAAGCACAAACCTTATGCCCAACACAAAAGCCCCTCAACCACACTCATAACAGTCAAGGAGGCAACCATGGTATCTGACCGGCCTAAATCGCACGTCCTAAAATTGGAGGCGTATTTGAGGTAGTCGAGCCTTCACATTTATAACCCGAATCCTTCTAGGCCCCCGCAACTTTGTTTACGGGGTCGAAGTAGTCATACGGGGTCGAACACAGGGACAAGGTGGGTTGTGTTGACGACTCTGAATCGACACTCTACACTCCGGTGGGTATAAAGAGATATTAAAATTCCCCGAAGGGAACAACAAGATGTCACGATTAAATCAAAGAAAACTATCTCCAACTGGAGCTACAAGAAAGATTAAGATTTTGTCATTTAGCAGTTTTTAGGAATTTTCATGCGACAGAAAATAGAGAGATAAACTGCAGTTTAATGCATAATGCAAGGGATAAGACTTCAGTAAGACAAGCGGTAGCAGTAACACCCTGCACCCCTCCTCTCAGAGCGGGTGCCTCTAACCAAGCTTCAACACCCCTCTCGAGGTTGCTGTTCTCAAGTTAGAGTGGAATGATACTAAAACAACTCCGTTCCGGGCACTCTCGTACTCCAGAATCGGACCGAACACTAGAGCCACAACCCAACTCTCGAAGTAGTTGCGACGGGAAAGACGATTCGGTAGCTAAGCGAAACGCGATCCAAAACATACAAGCTAGAGTTCAGATATCCAACACAGTAGTTACGCAATCATAAGGAACTAAGCATTAAACAAATAGCAATTAAGAATTCCTATTTCCATCAGCAATAAGAGTCTTAATACAGTGCATAAGCTAAGAATTTAAATAACAGAATTAAAGATAGATGTCGCCTTCTTGATGTAGAAGGGTGACAGACTACTACTACTCCCAGCCCGATACCGTCCAGGGACCTATCCCGGTACAGCCGAGTCGGGCGGCACGAACTCTCGAATGGCACGCCTGACAGACGACTATATCGTTCGAAGACCCTGGTCGATACGCTCATGTCGGGCGGCACACCCTCTCAGGCAGCACGACTGACGGGCGGAGCGTATCGGGTTCGGTATCATGTCGGCCATGGATTTACATATACTACTGTCGGGCATTGCTGTCAGGCACTCGTGTCGCGTATCTACATCGGTCAATATCGGCCCTCAGTGTCGTCCGGTACAGTCCTAGGTGAACCGATCCTCTCCCTCTCGGGATGAGGAAGAGCTCACCTAGTGTCGCCCGGTACGAGCACTGGGGCACGATACGGTTGCTCTCGCACTTCTCTCACAGATAGCTCTAGTCCCCAACTGTCCGAACTGTGAACTGGCCAGCCGTCCCGACCTATCCAGCCTGTCTTTTCGGCTTCCTGTAGCTGTTATTTATAGTCAGCCGGTTGATGAGAAAACATGGTGCTCGAAGCGCCACGTAGCTCCCTTATACGCCGGTCGATGGATGTGGATGGCCGATACAGGCATATCTCGGCGCGAGGTGCTGGCTATTGGTCACGTGGTGGGCGGCACGCCTGCCGGTGGGTGGTCGTGTCGCTCGACGAGCTGGTTCATCGATGCGGCTTTGGCTCCCTGTCGGGTAGAAGGTGTGTCGGCCGGCACGTCCCTTTCGCAAGGTGCCCTTCTCCATCGATCATTCTTGTGTCGCCCAGCCCCTGTCGGGCTGGGTTGTATCGGGCGTCAGGAAGGTCGAGGCGGGCTTAGACTTATTGTGGGCCGGAACCGGCCTTATTGCACAAAAATGAGGAAAACTCTGTAGAAGATGGGAAAAATTGGAATAAGAGTGTTGCTTGGCCAATTATTGCGAAAATGCTAATAAAATAGAGGAAAATAGCAGAAAAGGGTAGTTTTGATAACAGAATAAAGGGCAAAAATGTCACAAAATTTGTTGTTATCAACTCCCCCAAACTTAACTTTTTGATTGTCCCCAATCAATATTTAAACTAGACTTTGTGTTGCTCCTTCTTGCACAACAAAACTTTAAGGCCAAAGGGTAGCACAAGAATTGCGATGTCTTGGAGGTAATGCTGTCTTAATGCGAACAAAAGACCTTGCCCTACTTGCCTTATTATTTAAGTAAAATTTTTCTTCTCCACAGCTTCAGCGAGGCTCTGGTGTATGATTCCGAAGTTAGCTTCCACACCAAACAACTTTATTTTAGGGGTAGAAAGTTGTGTATAGGGTAGGCTAAAGATTTTTGGGTTTTTCTTCTTGTTTCCCATTAGTCCATCCAGGTAAGGGTCCATTAACGGGCAAGTGGTCCCTGCAGTCCAAGACAGTTGGCTTTAGAGCAGTGATTTCACATCCTACGTACCACTGCCCCGGATCTACCATGCCTAAAGATGGGTACTTTTGGAAAACAAGTGTGTATATATATATATATATATATATATATATATATATATATATATATTGGGCACAACTCTCGTGCTTTTATTCACACTCATAAGGCTTCTTTCTCTTTTTGGGATTTTTGCTGGGTAAGGGGAAAACAAAAGAGATATCTACTGTTTGGGCAGCTTTTTCCTTCTCCATACTCGTCTCTTAGCTGTTTGCGAGATTATTATTTTTCAAAAATTTTTGGATGGCAAGGCACAATCTTTTATTTGTTTGAGACAGCATTATCAGAAAGATATGACAGAACTTGTAACTCGTTAAATATATAGAAAGTAAAATTTGCAAGAAGTCACAACAAGTTTTTATTATTAGTAAAACAACTTTGTACATATGCATAGGGACAAAAATTTGCAAAGGAAAGATTTTTGTAAATTTTTATATGGCATGCATGCGTGCATCAGATATACAGGGAGCTATAAGGGCACATCAGGTAAAAGAGGATGAATATCGTAGAAAGCTTGAAGAGATAAATTTTTTATACCTCCCTCACTGGCATACCCCCCCAAACTTACTTTCTACTCTGTCCCAGAGTAGAGAAGAAAGCAAAAGTGAGGTAAAGCTTAGCCAGTGAGGGTTAGCTTTCTGATGTGCTGCAATATGCTCCTACGAAGTTGCAGCATGCCATTGGGAGGTTGTCTAGCATGTTCGCTTCGGCGGTGTAGCGGTTGAGTGTGAGTGTAACCATCAAAATTCACTTCTGGCCCACCTTTTCTTCACATCTCCGTTGTAAACATAAACAAAGGGACTGATTATCCGTCCCTAGTTTAGTTCCCAGGAGTGTGTAGTCAGGGTGGGCCCTCTCCCTTAAGAGGATGGAACCGAGGTGCCTCGAGCTTGTTCGGAGGCCTTGGTTGCCGCACTCTTGCTGTCTCTGGAGGTGGTCCCAAGCCACCCCATAGACAGGCTGATAACTAGGTGACTCGCTATTGGAGCTACCAAATCACGAAAGATCTCCCCTTTTACTGTTGTTGCCGTTTCTGCCTGACTGTGGTTGCTGTTTCCCCCACCGTGCTTGTTGGAGCGGCCGGAGGTTTGCTCCATACGAGCCATACCTGTTATTTAAATTTAGAATTTATTCATCTGTTAGGCAAGGAAGATGAAAAGAAACACTTATTAAAACTGGGCGATAAGGGATCGGACGATACGATGTTGTCGCGTGATATGACTCGACGCCCGACACAGGTGTGTCGGGCGATTCGAGGTCACATGAAGCAAAAACATGACATCGCCGTGAGAAGCATGATGTCTGATACGATGCATAGGGAAAACTCTATCGACCGGCGTTACGCGCGAAAGCATGTCGGGTGATAGAAAATTTGCAGGTCATGTAAACCCGATAAGCGGCTCGGTAAAAGATACTGGCGTCGGGCGACAGGGTTATCGGCCGATAAACGTGTCGGTCTACAACCCTATCGGGCGACAAGCCATGTCGTTTGGTAAGAAAACAACAAGCCGGCCGATACGCTTCGCACGATGCAAAACCTGTGTCGGGCGAGAGAAAATGTGTCAGGCAAAAGGTGTGTCGGGATATACCTTTGCTCTCAGGAGGCATCGCCCGATACCAGGGCGAAGGCAAGATGGCCGACACATGAGCAAAAGGGAGGATTACTGCATGCGTTCCAGGTGGCAAAAAGGAGAAAATGATAGCCCGACACGAAGAAACCTCCACGCTATTTATAGAGAACCCAACTGGGGGTAAAACGTGTAAAACATGGCGCGCGTCGGGCGTTTTAGTCACGCTATTCCCGAGACGCGAAGTCCCATTGGTCAGTCCAAGGGTCATCCGCTGCCCTTGCATCGCCCGGGGCGAGGCTGCCCGATACAAGCGGTTCTGCGCCCAGCTGGTCGACACGGTAGAAAAGCGGGCGGTCAAAAGGCCAAAACTAAACCTGTGTGAAGTAAAAGGCCATTGCAGGGTAAAACATCATTGGTATAGAGAAGGATCTCTTACCTCAGATGGTATTACTCCTCAATGCTCCGCAAAACACAGCGATGGCCCATAAAACAAAAAGAGTCAGCACACGTGCGCATGTACTGACTCAGGCCTTATTACAGTCCATAATTGTTGTTTTTACAAAGAAAACAAATGTATCATAATCTATGACTCGGGCTGCCTCCCAAAGAGCACTGAAGTTTCCGTCGCCAGCTCGACTGGTGTAGGCTCTTCGGTTGTACCCACATCCAGTAAGTCAATTTCTACTTTCCTGACAAAAGCTTCGTCCTCATAAAACCTTTTCACTCTGTGCCCGTTCACCTTGAAGATCTTGGTCGGGTCATCCTTGTCGCGGAGCTCCATCATTCCTGATGGGTATATCTTTGCCACAGAAAATGGTCCCGACCATCTTGTCTGTAATTTCCCAGGAAAAAGACGGATGGAGGACTTGAATAACAAGACCTTATCCCCTTCGCTCACATCCTTTCTCCTAAGGTGGGCATCATGTCACATTTTTGTTCTTTCCTTGTAGATCTTTGCATTCTCGTAGGTGTGAATCCTCAGCTCTTTGATCTCTTGAAGCTGTAAAAACCTCTTTTCTCCTGCTTTGTCTAGATCCATATTTAGGAACTTGATCGCCCAAAGGGCCTTGTGTTCTAGTTCCAAAGGCAGATGGCAGGATTTTCCGTATATAAGACGGTGGGGGGTGGTTCCAATGGGCGTCTTGTAAGCAGTATGGTAGGCCCATAATGCGTCGTCAAGTTTCATAGACCAGTCCTTCCGCGTGCGGCTGACAGTCTTTTCTAAGATCTGCTTGATCTGTCTGTTTGAGACCTCTACCTGCCCCGACGTCTGTGGGTGGTAGGGCATAGCGATCTTATGTTTTACTCCATACTTGCGTAGGAGTGCTTCGAACTGCCTTTCTCCGAAGTGTGACCCGCCGTCGCTTATTACGGTGCGCAGTATACCGAAACGGGGAAAGATGGTCTTCTCAAAAAGCTTGATAACCGACTTGGCGTCGCATGTTTGGGTGGCTACCACCTCTACCCATTTCGACACATAGTCTACTGCCACTAGTATGTATTGATACCCCTGGGATGGGGGAAACGGCCCCATGTAATCAATCCTTCATACGTCAAATATTTCCACTTCGATCCAGCTTGCCATCGGCATTTCATTCCTCCGCCCTATATTTCCCGTTGACTGGCACTCTTTGCAAACCTTTACAAATCGTGCAACATCTTTAAATAAGGAGGGCCAGTAGAAACCTGATTGTAGTACTTTTGCCGCTGTTCTCTCGCTACCCAGGTGTCCACCATAGGGGGAGGCGTGGCATCCCTTCAGGATATCAGCAGTTTCTTCTTCCGGGATGCACCTCCTGTACAAGTTGTCTGCGCATCTTCTGAACAGGAGAGGATCATCCCAGTAATAATTCTTGGCATCCGCGAATAGCTTCTTCTTTTGATTGTAGGTGATGTCAGGAGGCAGCTCTCCACAAGCGAGGAAATTGCAGATGTCTGCAAACCAGGGAAAACCTTCTTCTTGAGCTTCAGCCATCATGAGAGCTTCGTCGGAAAAGTCGTCGTCGATCTGTGGCCCTCTCTGTCTCTCAGCCACTATCCTCGATAGGTGGTCTGCGACCACATTTTCCGCGCCTTTCTTGTCGATAATTTCATGATCGAACTCTTGGAGCAACAAGGCCCATCTCAACAATCTGGGCTTTGCGTCTTTCTTTTGCATTAAGTATTTTATTGCCCCATGATCCGTGTATACTTTGACCTTTGATCCGACGAGATACGACCTGAACTTGTCAAACGCGAAGACAACCGCGAGCATCTCCTTCTCGGTGGTTGTGTAGTTTACCTGTGCTTCATCCAACGTGCGACTAGCGTAGCAAATCACATGGTGCTTTTTATCTTTCTTTTGCCCCAAGACTGCTCCCACTGCGTAGTCGCTAGCGTCGCACATTAGCTCAAAGGGTAAACCCCAATCTGGCGCTTGAAGGATAGGTGGTGATACTAAAGCATTTTTCAGGGCCTGAAAAGCACTGAGACAATCGTTAGAGAAAACAAATTCAGCATCCTTTACCAGAAGATTGGACAATGGTTTGGAAATCTTTGAGAAGTCCTTGATGAATCTTCGGTAATATCCGGCGTGCCCGAGGAAGCTTCTTATCCCCGTGACAGAATTTGGTGGAGGAAGCTTAGATATAGCTTCGATTTTGCTGGTATCCACCTCGATCCCGCGCCTTGAGATCTTATGCCCTAGAACGATGCCCTCCCGCACCATGAAATGACATTTTTCCCAGTTCAGGACCAGGCTGTTTTCCTCACACCTTTGAAGTACTAACGACAGGTTCTTCAGACAGCTATCAAAGTCCTTTCCATAGACGGAGAAGTCATCCATGAAAACTTCCATGATGTCTTCTAGAAAATCAGAGAACATTGATATCATGCATCTTTGAAAGGTGGCGGGGGCGTTGCAGAGTCCGAAGGGCATCCTTCTAAAGGCATAAGTGCCGTAAAGGCAGGTGAACGTCGTTTTCTCCTGGTCGTCGGGTAATATGGGTACCTGGTAGAATCCGCCACTTCGTCACCCTTCTCACCCTTAACCACAGTCATTCCGCCTTTCTTGGGTACTACGTGGATCGGGCTTACCCAGTTGCTGTCTCTAATTGGGTAAATGATCCCCGCGTCCCTAAGCTTTATTACCTCTTTCTTGACGACCTCCTTGAGCATCTGATTCAGCTTCCTCTGGGGTTGGGCCAGAGGCTTGGCAGACTCATCCAAGTTGATGCGATGCATGCAAAGGGCGGGGCTAAGGCCTTTGATATCATCTATGGAATATCCTATAGCCCCCCTGTGGAGTCTTAACTCCTCAAGGAGCCGGTCCAGCTGATTGCTTGAAAGATCGGCGTTTACGATGACTGGGTTCTTCTGTTCTTCATCTAAAAATTCGTACTTCAGTCCTTCCGGTAACGCTTTTAGGTCCGGCTTTGCTCTGGGCGTCTCCTCCTGAGGTTCTCCCTCAAGGGAGGCATACTTCGCAGAGTTTACCTCCTCTTCTTCTTCTTGCAAGTCTTTGTCAGAAAGGTTGAAAATGTCGAGATGCTTCACGACCTCAGGATTTTCGAAGTCAAGATCCTAACAGCTTATTGCTCTCGCGAGGGGATCCACTGTCCGGATATCCTCCTCTATTTCCTCGCTGAATTTATTGTAGCTATCCGCAAAATAGGCTGATCCAGACAGGGATGGACCTCTCATGATTTCCTTCATCTTGAAGTCCATGTGGCTGTTTCCAACACTCAAGGTGATTATCCCTTCAGAGACATCAATCAGCGCCCTCCCTGTTGCCAAGAAACGGCGTCCGAAGATGATCGGACATCTGGGATCTTCAGCTGTGTCGATGACGACGATGTCGCAGGGAATAAAGAAATCACCGACCCTAATCGACACATCTTCGAGAATGCCTACAAGTCTTTTGAAAGAGTGATCCGCCAGTTCAATCCGCATATTGGTTCGAACCATGTCGGTCAAACCCATCCTTTGCACGAAACTTAAGGGCGTGAGGCTGATGCTTGCTCCCAAGTCCGCCAGGCCCTTCCGCTCGACATTGTCCCCGATGGCGAATGGGACCGTGAAAGCTCCGGGATCCCTTCTCTTAGTCGGCAAGCTGGGCTTTACGAAGGAAGAGGAAGTAGAGGCCAGGTACACTGTCTCTATCCTTCCTCCCCTTCTTTTCTTCATTATAAGATCTTTGAGAAACTTGGCGTATGTGGGCATCTCCTCCAAAGCGTCAAGGAAGGGGACTTCAAGATGCAGCTTCCTGATCGAGTCCATGAACCTTTCGTGCCGCTTTTTCAGATTTGCCTTGATCAGCTTGTACGGGAATGGTACCCTGGGAGCATAAGGATTCCTCCCACCAGATGGCTCATCGGACGGTCTCGGCGCATGCTCTTCAGCTTCTGCAGGCCTACCTCCATCTCCTGTTGGAACGGCATCCTTGGGCCCTTGCTTAGGTTCCGGTGGGGCTTCATCAGCGTGCTCTACCGTCTTTCCTGATCTAAGCACTGCCATTACTGCAGTTTCAGGGTGAGGGAGCATTTTTCCTGTAGGGTTCTTCATTAGAGCAGCCATTTGAGACAGCCGTTGATCGACCTCCCATTGGCGCATCTGTAGACTCGCCATCTGGTGTTGCATGGAATTCAGAGATCCAGGGCTGGTAAGCGTCCCCTGTACCAGCTGGTTGATGATGGTGTCCTGTCTTTTTATGTAGGCAGAAAGCTGACCAACCCAATTAGGCCGGGTCGCTTTCTCGCTTTGGCTCTGACATTCGCCCTCAGAAAGGGGTTGCTCACAACGAGGCATGGTTGACAGTCTCGGTGTTCAGTAGATCAGAGTACCTGAAAACCGCATAAAAAATCATGTTTAGAAAATTATAATTGGGGTAAAGAATAATGCTTAGAGTAAAAAAAAAAGAAGTGCTGTCAAGCCTATTTCTAAGCTTGAGGCACGGGAGTGTAGTTAGTGGATTCAGATTCATCAACAGTGCCATTTTCCTTGTCCCCGGCAACGGCGCCAGAAAGTTGACCGGCCTAAATCGCGCGTCCTAAAATTGGAGGCGTATTTGAGGTAGTCGAGCCTTCACATTTATAACCCGAATCCTTCTAGGCCCCCACAACTTTGTTTACGGGGTCGAAGTAGTCATACGGGGTCGAACACAGGGACAAGGTGGGTTGTGTTGACGACTCTGAATCGACACTCTACACTCCGGTGGGTATAAAGAGATATTAAAATTCCCCGAAGGGAACAACAAGATGTCACGATTAAATCAAAGAAAACTATCTCCAACTGGAGCTACAAGAAAGATTAAGATTTTGTCATTTAGTAGTTTTTAGGAATTTTCATGCGACAGAAAATAGAGAGATAAACTACAGTTTAAGGCATAATTCAAGGGATAAGACTTCAGTAAGACAAGTGGTAGCAGTAACACCCTGCACCCCTCCTCTTAGAGCTGGTGCCTCTAACCAAACTTCAACACCCCTCTCGAGGTAGATGTTCTCAAGTTAGAGTGGAATGATACTAAAACAACTCCGTTCTGGGCACTCTCCTACTCCAGAATCGGACCGAACACTAGAGCCACAACCCAACTCTCGAAGTAGTTGCGACGGGAAAGACGATTCGGTAGCTAAGCGAAACGCGATCCAAAACATGCAAGCTAGAGTTCAGATATCCAACACAACAGTTACCCAATCATAAGGCACTAAGCATTAAACAAATAGCAATTAAGCATTCCTATTTCCATCAGCAATAAGAGTCTTAATACAGTGCATAAGCTAAGAATTTAAATAACAGAATTAAAGATAGATGTCGCCTTATTGATGTAGAAGGGCGACAGACTACTACTACTCCCAGCCCGATACCGTCCAGGGACCTATCCCGGTACAGCCACGTCGGGCGGCAAAAACTCTCGAACGGCACGCCTGACGGTCGACTATATCATTCGAAGACCCTGGCCGATACGCTCATGTCGGGCGACACACCCTCTCAGGCAGCACGACTGACGGGCGGAGCGTATCGGGTTCGGTATCGTGTCGGCCATGGATTTACATATACTACTGTAAGGCATTACTGTCAGGCACTCGTGTCGCGTATCTACATCGGCCGATATCGGCCCTCAGTGTCGTCCGGTACAGTCCTAGGTGAACCGATCCTCTCCCTCTCGGGATGAGGAAGAGCTCACCTAGTGTCGCCCGGTACGAGCACTGGGGCACGATACGGTTGCTCTCGCACTTCTCTCGCAGATAGCTCAAGTCCCCAACTATCCGAACTGTGAACTGGCCAGCCGTCCCGACCTATCCAACCTGTCTTTTCGGCTTCCTGTAGCTGTTATTTATAGTCAGCCGGTTGATGAGAAAACATGGTGCTCGAAGCGCCACGTAGCTCCCTTATACGCCGGTCGATGGATGTGGATGGCCGATACAGGCATATCTCGGTGCGAGGTGCTGGCTATTGGTCATGTGGTGGGAGGCACGCCTGCCGGTGGGTGGTCGTGTCGCTCGACGAGCTGGTTCGTCGATGCGGCTTTGGCTCCCTGTCGGGTAGAAGGTGTGTCGGCCGGCACGTCCCTTTCGCAAGGTGCCCTTCTCCATCGATCATTCTTGTGTCGCCCAGCCCCTGTCGGGCTGGGTTGTATCGGGCGTCAGGAAGGTCGAGGCGGGCTTAGACTTATTGTGGGCCGGAACCGGCCTTATTGCACAAAAATGAGGAAAACTCTGTAGAAGATGGGAAAAATTGGAATAAGAGCGTTGCTTGGCCAATTATTGCGAAAATGCTAATAAAATAGAGGAAAATAGCAGAAAAGGGTAGTTTTGATAACATAATAAAGGGCAAAAACGTCACAAAATTTGTTGTTATCAGTATCACCCACCTAGGGTTTCACCTTTCTAGGCTCAAGACCTACCCATATCACCCAACAACACTACCATGGTTAAGAGTCATATCAGGAAACAAGGTTAACAGAGATTTACTTAACATAACGTCCAAGGCAACCCTAGATGAGGAGGTATCGTTCAGGGCACCAAAAAGGTGTATCATTCAAGGGCACAAGGACCATACCAAGTTGGGTCTCTATCTACTCAAGACCATATCGTGCAACAAAGGGTAGATCATCTATGTCACCCAAGACAACCCTATCTCCCAAGCTAGGGTTGACGTTCCATATCAACCAAGACATTAAGGTTAGGGTTTACATGTCGGTCAATCACCATATCACCCACCATCAGCATATAGGGTAGTGGTGCATATCGGTCACCACACCATATCGTCCAATAGTACCAAAAGGTGTCTCACCTCTCAACAACCAAGTGATAGGGGTCTTGCACAACCTTTAGCATAACGGGCAACAAGGGTAGAGCAACACCCTATCAGCCAGCCAACTTAACCTAACGTCCAAGCATCTAGACCATATGTTCACCCTTCATAGACCAAGGAGAGAGATGGGTTTTGCCCAAGCTACTAGAGCATGGCTCCCCTCTCAAGTCCAAGGGATATCATTCATGTGCCAACAACCAAAACAAGATGTAACGGGAAAGACACTATATCGTGCAACCATTGTATCGTGCAGGCACCCTATCAGGTGGGTCATCTTCAACCTCAAGTCACCCACAATCATTATGCACAAGATAAACAAGAATAAGGCAGTAATAAAACGTGACCATTTCCATTAGATCATATCCCAAGTTCCATATATATATAATTATCATGGAGAAAGGTACCGAATTAATTACAAGAACCAAAATGTGCACACAAGAAGGGTGAACATAATAGAGATGACAAAGAGTTATGTAACCCGCCTTAAGAGGATATCCATGAAAAGTCATCAAGATTCTTGGTCCAAGAAGAAAACCCACGTTTCTCTCCAAGAACATTACCCATCCAAGGCTCCAAACATGCCTTCGGCACCATCATCATCACCTCAAGAAACAAAGGAAGAAGAAGAAGAACAAGAAGAAACCATGGTTATGTATAGCTCAAGAAGAAGAAAAGAGGGGTGATAACCACGGCCATGCCTTCTCACATAAAGGGCCTATCCATGGACGAGAGGGGAAGAGGAAGGTGAAGAAGAAAGAATAAGGAAAAGCTAGCAAAGAAGCATGACTCACCAAGGTCGGATCTTGAGCAAGGAGTTTCCATGTCCAAGGAGCTCGCCCCTCCAAGCTCCATGTGAGTCTTCCTTAGCTCCCAAAGCTTCCATGCTCATCCCATATAGGTAGGGGAAGGAAGGTGGACGACAAGGATTGCTTGACTAAGGAGGAAGGGGGTTATATACACCAAGGAAGAGAGAGGTAGCAAGGGAGAGGTGTCATAACCACATAAACCAAGGTGCCACTTGCTCTTGCTCCGAATGCCACTTATTGCCACCCTAGAAACTCATGCATGGCCTGGTGATACACTCTAGAATGTGTATCGTGTAGTTGGGCACTGCCATGGCCGATACACCCCTATTGGGCGACACACCTTCATGTCCTAGCCGATACACTAAAGGACAAGGTGACATATGTAGCACATATATGATATAAATACCATATAGAGATGTCACTCCTCATCAAGCAACCAAACAAGGTGCCCCTACTTCCATCCACAACCTTGATGATGCCAAACAGAAGTAAGAAGACTCTAGAGCTGATAAATTGCATATTGACCCTCCACTTTGGGTAATTTGCAATTTACACCAAAACTAGCACATAAAGCATAAACATCAACCAACCGAGCTCAAACTTGGAACATAGGTCCTCCTCAAGGCGCCCCACAACATCATTCTCTTTTTAATGATGCAAGAGAACTAAAGGCATGCTCTAAATGTGACATATTTCAATATAACCCCTTACTTTGGGTAAATTGCACTTTGGTCTAAAACAAGAAAACATTGCTCAAACAACATCCAAACAGGACCAATGTGGAAACATGAGCTTGTCACATGATATAAAAACATCTAGAGAGATTAGATTAAGGTTCTAAGTACCTTTCATAAGCAAATCAAAGAGGGTTAGCCCAAAACGTGGGTTAGGGTCCTTACAATAGTACATTGTGATCTCTTACCAAATTCATTGACAAAGTCTTTTACTCTTTGATAAACAACCTCCCCTGGTATATGTTTAGGTGCACTCCATTCCTCATTCAATCCATTGAATGCTTTGCACTTCCTACGATACAGATGGAATTTTGTAAGAAACCTTCAATGACCGAGATATACAGTCTTACAACCATGTTTTAGTCTTGTTGAATCAGTGTTCTCTTCACATATAGGACCCACTTTAGCTCCTTTGACACTATATCCAGACAAATTCCCATATGCTGGAAAGTCATTAATAGTGCAAAACAACATAGCATGCAAATGAAATGTCTCTCTTTGTGAAGCATCATAGGCCATCACACCTTCACCCTAGAGTTTCTTTAAGTCATCAATCAGAGGTTCAAGATAAACATCGATATCATTTCCAGGTTGTTTAGGGCCCGATATCAACAACGACAACATTACATACTTATTTTTTATACACAGTCAGGGAGGAAGATTGTATATAACAAGCATGACTGGCCAACTGTTATGTTGGCTGCTCAATGTCCCGTACAGATTCATCCCATCTGTACAAAGCCCAAGTCTTAGATTCCTGACTTCTTCACCAAATTCAGGGTACAATAGATCAATCTTCTTCCACTGTGGGGAATCGGACACATGTCGTATGATTCCATCATTATTTTTCTTAACATCTGCATGCCACCTCAAATTCTTTGCATCTATCAGATTGGCAAACAAGCGTTGAAACCGTGATATTATAGGTAGATACCACATCACCTTGGCAGGAGAACCAGTTTTAGACTCCCCCGAAGTCATCAATTTATATCGTGACACACCACATTTTGGACAATCTTTAAATCCACATAGTCCTTTTGAAATAATACACAACCATTTGGGCATGCGTGTATCTTCTCGGCATCCATTTCCATTGGGCACAACAATTTCTTTACCTGGTATGTTGAGATTGGCAGCTCGTTTCCTTCAAGAAGCATTTCTTTCAACAAAGACAACAATGACATGAAGCTTTTGTCACTCCATCTATTGTTAGCTTTTAGCTTATACAATCTCAACACAGTGCTAAGCGTCGTAAACTTAGTACAACCTATGTATAACGATATCTCAACATCATGCACAATGTTTCTAAAAATGGGAGGTGGATCGGTGTGCTCTACCCCACAACTATCCAGCATCGCATCAACGATGTCTACTGGAACTGGTTCATTCACATCTACATCATTGGAGGCAATTTCTTCTTCCACACAAGCACTGCTATCGACATCCACTGGTTTCGAGTTTGAAATCTCTCCATGCCAGTGCCATTCTGTATAGCCTTGTATAATCCCGTTGCACATGACATGACTTTTGATTTCGTCACCAGTGCTGACTTTCAAGTTGTTACCGCAATGCTTACATGGACAGTAGAACCTATTTCCAGGTTTTTTCCTATGTTCCTTGGCAAATCTAATAAACTGGTCAAGACCAGATATAAACTCTGGGGTGCAGCAATTGCGAATGGACATCCATGATCTATCCATTCTATGATCAAAGAGAAAACAAGTATATACTACAACAAGATTAGGGTCTAGGGTTAACAAATACATGTGATGTCATTCTTATATATAATAAATGTGTACCACCTATCCCATCCTTGAACACCTAATCTCACTAGTAAGTTTATAATGTGTATTGGGTTTTCAAGAAAATTTCAACAACATTTCCCCGTTGTTCTCTAAGTACTTATGTACTTAGAGAACACACGGAGAAATGCTATCGAAATTTTCTCAAAAATCCAATACACATTATACACTTACATCCTAAGTGAGATTATGTGTTCAAGAATAGTCCCAAACCGGGGAGTATCCAAGATTTACTCCTAATGAGTAAATCTAGGACGGGTTTCTAGGCCAAAAAATACATATGTTGTCATTCTATAACATTGATTTCAACATTTCGAGTGTCCATGCATGTTCATCATCAAGATAAACATTACACATAAATTAGTATGACCTAGGGATGGAGAGATTCATAATTGATTTCAAAATTTCAAACTAGCTCATGCATTATCATCAATCTACATCATACAATAGGGATTTATGTAGATGTTAGGGTGACACATCACTACAAAATCAGAGATTTAACAATAGGGTTTTAATATCTTACATAGATTGATCACAAGATTTCAGCAATATACTTAATTCAAGATTATGGTGAAATGTGTATTAGGGTTTTAATATCTTAATTCAACATACATCAAAATTTATAGAATTAGGTCAAGCATTAGTATTCAATTGCAAATGTATCTTCTTCTTCCTGCTCCCTCCTTACTAAATGGATAAAAGCAAGGGAACGACCGTGTGGGTTGTCCACGGTCGTGGTTGTGTTTGCCTACCATGGCCGTGTTGGCCAGCACAGCCGTGGTCAGTCAACACAACCACGCCCGTGGCCAGCCCACACGGTCGTGGCCTTACTTTAATCCATTTGGTAAGGAGAGGGAGCAGGAAGAAGAAGAGTTGGAGGAAGAAGAAGAGGTGGAGGCCCACACGGTTGTGACCTCCTCATGTTGCTTCCAGGCAGAGGATCAGGCAGCAGAATGGCAGGGCGAGCAGGTGTTGAGAAAGCAAAAGAAAGGGAGAAACTGAAGAGGGTACCTCCTCTGTCGAGCGGTGGCGGCGGCGAGCAGGTGTTGAGCGGCGGCGACAACGTCCAGCAGAGGCGGTGACATGGCGACAGCTTGAGAGGTGACGACGGTAGGCGTGGAGGTAGTGGCAGTGAGCAGCAGCAGAGGAGAAATCACCAGACCAACTGGAGTAGCATGAGAACGAATGAAATAGAGAAAGGGGAAGATCCAGGCTCACGCGGGTGCTGTTAAGTTAATAATAGGTGTCGGTTCTTAAATAAAACCGACACATAAAACTAAAGGTGTCGGTTCTACAAACACACCGACACCTATTCTCAACGATAGTCGTCGGTTTTTACTAGAAAAAAAACTGACGTCTATCTACATATGCCGATTAAAAAAATTGTTCTTGATTATGACCATAGTCGTCGATTTCTTTCAAAAACCGACGCTCAAAGGGTGTGAAAAATTTCTCGGAAACAATGTGGGAAAACCCATAAACGTCGGTCATTGTAGCAAAACTGACGACCAAAATGTGCCCAATTTCTGTTTCATGAATAACCTTTTGTCGTCGGTTTAGTAGTTAATAACCGACGCCATTTGTTAAATTTTGGAGGCAATTTTTTTCACTGGAAAATTTAGATTTGGCGGTTAATTTTAGGCGTCGATTTATTATTAGGGAACCGACACTGAATAAAAGCGATACCCGTGTCTGGTCGCCCTTCACAGATAGATGTCAGTTTTTTTATTAAACCAAGGCTTTAGGGTTTAGGTGTCGGTGTATTTATACAACTGATGCCTTTAAAAGTGACGTTATAAGCCATTTCTGTAGTAGTAGATGTAAGAGAAGAATGGGAAAAAGCCATAGAAGTAGTAGGGTTTTTGAAATATAATTGGGATGTTGATAGCGAATAATGACTAAAGAATGATATTTTGTAAATAAATTTCTGAATTGTAATATGTGTGAATGTTTCTACATGTCTGAATGTTTCTACATGTGTCTGAATGTTTATACATGTGTGAATGTGAAAATGAATGAAACGGATGATTGCTATATGAATGGAACTGTAGATTGCTACATGAATGTTTCTACATGTGTGAAAATTGAATGGAACTGCAGGTTGCTAAATGTGTGAAAATTAATGTTGTTAATTTTGCAAGTTTGTGGCCTTTTGTTGGCTAATATCAATGGATGTCGTCAAACCTACAATTCATAACAGAACTGCATGTTTCTCATCCTGCGACTAGCCACAGTAGGCCTGGAGACTGATAAAAAAAATACATACAATAGGCGTCGGTTATTTGAAAAAATCGACGACAAATTCTTACATCATCAGATAATAGCTAAAACTGACGCCTAATGAGACCAGACACCACGACCGTCCTGGCCAGCACGGCCGTGGTAGCAGGTGATATGGCGTCGGTTATCAATCATAAACCAACGCTGATGGGTACTTACAACGTCAGCTAATAGCTAAAATCGACGCCTAATGAGGTCAGACACCACGGCCATGCTAGCCAGTACGGCCGTAGCAGTAGGTGATATGGCGTCGGTTATCAATAAAAAACCAACGCTGATGGTGTCCTAAATGGCACCCTTTCTGTAGCACGAAGGTTTATGATGTCGATTTCCGTAATAATAACTGACACCTACATCCTCCTGCTGGCGCATTTTTGAAAACCGATGCCTAACGGTTTGCCTTTTAGCGGCGCCCACATAGGTGTCGCTTTGAAACCGAAACTAAAGGTCTTAAATAACCGGCACTAAAGGTGGGTTATGTACTAGTGGACCAATATAAAATCTCAAAAAGTAATGAAGAAAACTGCATCCAAGATCCTTTGTGGGACTTTCTTAGATATAAAGGATACAGTTGTAATTTATAAAAATATTGGAAAAAATTGCATGACTAGTCCAAAATGGCTTGATATATATATATTGTCAATGTGGTTCCTTGAAAATTCAAGACTCTTCATAGTGTCTTTCTAGTCAATTTCCTATTCATAGTAATACTCATCTTTATCCCATGCATGGCCTCAAAAGATGATATGCGGAGTCCATACTTTTTAGGCCATGCACGGGATAAAGACGAGTATTACTACGAATAGGACATTGGCTAGAGAGACACCATGAAGAGTCCTAAACTTTCTAAGGAACCATATTGATAGAGACGAGTGTGGTGTGTGTGTATATATATATATATATATATATATATTCAGACTAGAATACACTCGAGTGTATAGATCGCACAGATACACTCAAGTATGTTTGCATATCGAGACTATTTTTTTGCAAGATGTAAACCATTTTGATCTTCACCGTCATACTATAACTAGGCTACATTCAAATTTTGAGCCCATTTGAATGAGTGTAAGTCACTCATTTGAGGGTAAAAAAATCGACACGCGAAACTAATTTGAAATGCATAATTTTTGTGGTCTTTATAATATGACCTATAAATGTCAAAATGTGCTCAAATTTTGGGTATGAGTTATTCACAAGATGTTTAGGAAGATCAACAGATTAGATTTTTGAAAAAAAAATAGACATCATGAAAAACTACTTGTGTGTATTCTGCTCCGAATAAACTCCTAGCCTGACTCTCTCTCTCTCTCTCTCTCTCTCTATATATATATATATATATATATATATATATATATATATATATATATATATATATATATATATATATATATATGACATTATTTGGTTAGACGGATCAGTTATCAACTATGTTGTGACTGTCCTTAACCTACCGCCAATTATGTACACATATTAAAAGAATGAAGAAATTGATTAACATGTAACACGAACGCCATGAAGACGAAAGGAAAATGACCCAAATGAGAAACAAGATAAATGTCAAAATTCAGAAGCAGTGGAAAAGAATTTGAAGTACGCGGTAGGTTGAGGGAAGTCATAGCATAGTTGATAACTGATTCGTCCAACCAAAGAATATTACCAATATTATATATATATATATATATATATATATATATATATATATATATAGAGAGAGAGAGAGAGAGAGAGAGAGAGAGAGAGAGAAAGTCAGGCTAGAATACACACGAGTGTACGGATCGCACGAATATACTCAAGTGTGTTTGCATATCAAGACTATTTTTTGCAAAATGTAAACCATTGAACTTCACCGTCATCCTATAACTAGGCTACATACAAATTTTAAGCCCATTTGGATGAGTGTAAGTCACTCATCCAAGGGCAACAAAATCGGTGCGTGAAACTAATTGAAAATGCATAATTTTTATAGTCTTTATAACATGATGTATAAATGTCCAAATGTGCTAAAATTTTGCGTATGAGCTATTCACAAGATGTTTAAGAATATCAACGGATTACACTTTTGAAAAAATATTCATCATGAAAAACTATTTGAGTGTATTCTAATCTATCTCTCTCTCTCTCTCTCTATATATATATATATATATATACACACACACACACACCACTCGTCTCTGCCAGTGTGGTTCCTTGAAAATTTAGAACTCTTCACGGTGTCTCTCTAGCCAATGTCATATTCGTAGTAATACTCATCTTTATATATATATATATATATATATATATATATATATATACATATATATATATATATATATATATATATATATATATATATATATATATATATATGCACACACACCACTCGTCTCTGCCAGTATGGTTCCTTGTCTCTCTGGCCAATGTCATATTCGTAGTAATACTCGTTTTTATCCCATACAAGGCCTGAATAGTATGGACTCTTCATATCATCTTTATCTAATCCCCTTTTCATACCAATAAACTAACCCCCGGATCGCTCAGAAACCATCCTCGCAATGATTAGCATACTGTTCGGCAAGGCGTCCAGCAACAGCGGGGCAAGATGGCTCGCTCTCGGACTGGTGCGTAACGTTATTAGGAAAACAATGGTAGGTATTTGCTTCCTTTTTCTACTGAATCTACCGAGTAGAACTGTTGGTGGCTGCTCAGCTAGCGGAAGGAAATTTTTATATTAAACTAACTTGAGGTTTAGATCATTTTTACATGTTCCGTCTAGTGAATATTCTGGATTGAATAAAATAGACAATCAATTGCGTTCTCTTTTAGTTTATATGTGTTTATCCTGAAACCCCTGAGAGAAAAAAATTGAGAAGTATGACATGAGGCTCAACAATTAATTCTTGCATATGAAGAGCATCAAGCTTTAATCAAATCATTTTCGTCTTCTTTTGAAGAGTCAGTTACCGTCTCTGTTCACGTCACACTTTTTTTTATCAAGAGTCTTCTCATCATGTAGACACATATTCTTCAGTTAATGGAATTCATGTTAATTAAAATGATGCTACATTAACTTTTACTACCTTCTTGAAGACGCTAAGACAGGGGTACCAGATGCGTTCGTATGGAAGTTGATTTAGATTCTGAGGACAAACTCATACAAAGGTTGCTGAAAGTTTTCCATCACATCGTCATGGAATCTGCATCAATCTGGAGAACCGGTAACTTGAATTGCGTATATGGATAGGATTCATAGTTGACAACGCATAGGGAACATGTTTTATAGTTCAAAGATGTTCGGTTTTGTTAGCATCTGCAGTATGTTGTCTTATCGATGGAGTATTGTGTGTTGGCATGATGTTGCTGCCAAACACAACATTTATTGGTCATATATTTGTGCTTTTAGGAAGTTTGAGATCACATAGGTTCCTTCATACTCTTTGTCCTAGGGGTTGCGATTGTGGAGATTGGTGCGTAGGTGTAGCGAACTTCCAGTTATGTTTTTTTGTTATATTTCAAACCAAAAGGTAAAAGTTTAGTCCAACATATTGGTTGTGTTGGAGACTTCCCTCCTCCTTATATATGGATTCTTATTCATAGTACAATTGAGGAATGAAAGGGGATAGGCTCTACACACGTGCATGGTGGGCCTTGCCAACGGGGTTTGGGCCGGTCCGGAAACCCTTTAATCGGGCGCATTGGCGCACGTCGCATCCCGTGCGCATGGGGTGCAAATCCGGCCTCCTGAAGCCCCTTGTGCAGGCGCGGCCCTGGCTTGGTTTTGCTCTTCGGTTCACTGAACCAAATAGAGACATTTGCCGCATCTTTTCGACGCACCTCTTCGTTTGGACGCTTCCAAACGGCGACCTAGTTTGCAACCGCAACACAACTCTTCGCGCGCCTCTCTTTGCTATTTATCTTTGTCCCTCCCTGTCATTCGAAACAGTTGCACAATATCTCTCTCTTTCTTCTTCTTCGCCTGTTGTCTGTCCACTGGAAGAACGATCAGTCGCCGTGACTGCGTGTGCGCGCTTCAGGTCGGCAAACGTTGTTGGATCCTGGGAGAGTAGCCGCACAGGAGACTATCGCACAGGCGCTCGCCGTCGAGTACCGTGGAAATACTCTTAAGGACAATGCTCTCTGCACGCCTCAGCGTATCTCTGGTAAAAGCTTTAATGTTTACGGCTTACATCACAGCTTGTACCCTGTTACGAACTACACTTCCTACATACCTTCATGTGAAGTGTCTATTCTTATGCCATAAACTTTGGTAGGTAACCATTGTCTTTAAGAGTAATGCCTTTTGTTTTCTTCCCAGAGTTGATGCTAGGAAGCGATGATTCCTTCTTTAAAATTGGGTTGCTACCCATATCCTTGAAAACAATCGATGCTATCTTAGACATCACCTTTGCTCTGATCATGATTACATGTATGTCAAACTTGTAGATCGACATCAACCTTGGCGCCCATTAGTCGCATGAGACAATGAATCGTGTGAGATGTCACTAGGAGGATATAGAAGCTAACCAGTTTGTAAATTTTGAATCAACATTGATCTACAAGTGGAATATACAAGACTTCACGGAGTTGGGAGGAGTCTTGATAAATTTCCTAATGAACTACCTTCCATATTGCTATTTTCAATGTGTCCCTATCACTGCATGAATGCAATCCAAATTGGCGTGAGATATGCACAACACACATTAAGTTATAAGAACAAGGCTTGATCATACTTGGTTGATGTTAGGAGGTCCTTTCTGCTATTTTGGTTTTGTAGTATGTGTCTCTTGGGTAATGGTTCATGCTATGTGCAGTTTGATTGGCTTCAACCTTGATTTTGTAGGATGCATTTATCTAGCATTGTTAGTTACACAGTCAAAGTCAAATAAAATATATACCTATGCACTATGCTAGGACTACTAATTAGGAATGACTTATCTAGATAACATGTTTAGGTAGAGTAAAGGTTGCCTGCATGGTTCTTCATTATGTAGTGAGAAACTCTACATAGTAGTGTTGTTGTGAGAGGATATAACATCTACATAGTCTTGGAGTCGGTCATGTCATTTCTCACAAATGGAGTGGTGGACAGGGCGTTTCTTTGCAAGAAAGATTTATTCCCTTTTTTATGGCTATAAGTTCACCTTTCAATTTTATTATTTCCTTTTCATGGTTAGGACGAAGTCCATGATAGACTCAAGATGTGTATAAGAGCATGGTGAACAGGCCCATGGCTCAGTGTGATAGAGCATGAATGCGTTCATGGCTTAGGGAGCACAGTGAACTGGCCCGTGGCTTAGATATACTAGCGTCGAGACCTGTACCAAGGCGAGCTAGAGAAAGGGTAGCCTACGAGAGCCGACCCTGTGGCTGAGGCCACTTTAGCATGAGACTGCGGTCCTGCTTTGGTTCTCATGCACTGACCACGAGGTGGTGAGGTCGTGGAGTCCAGCTCTTCCATTGACCTTGTATGACACTGGCTCCGGGTTTCGCATCCGTCGATTGGATCTGAGTCGTGCGGCTCACTTTCTTAGGGCATAATAATATGTAATCCGACCGAATAGTATTTATTGCTTAAGGCAAAACACGGAACATTGGTTGAGGCCCTTCTTGTGTAGTTGATCTTGTTGTACCTTGCAGTTACTTATACATTCCTTATGATATGTGGTAAGATCTAATAAATCTTATCTTGTCAATCATGTTCCATAAAGAGTACCTGGTTATAGGCCTCATAAATACCTTGGTAAGCTTGGTGGTAAGATTAGCCCTACTCAGTATGTTGCTCTTATAATCTGCTTATATCAATTATCTATTATTATAATAAAGTTGATAGAGGGTTATGTTTCTCGTTGGGACTGTGTGTCTCACCCCGGAGGTTAATAACCCATTTTAGGTGGACGTGCCTAGCGAGATGAAGATCGTGTGGCTACGGATGATATGCAGAGGCATCATATCTGGTATAATAGATAGTGTCTAGCAGTAGAGTCCTATGTGTCGTCCCTGTACACTCGGGTCTTCGGAAAAGTTTTTTTGATGTTCTTGTACAATGATCGATGTACGGCTTTCGGTATGTATCTTGATGTAAAGCATCATGGCAACAGTTGTTTCATGTAACGAGATGATGGGAAATTATGTTGTAGCACCCTGAAAATATGCTATGAAATGAAAAGTGTTGGCTCAGGTATTATATGTTGCATCTTGTGGTGCTTGTTGTAAATCAGTTTTAATTTCCCATTTTTTTTGGTAATCCGCTGGATTGCATGTAATCGTGTTTTGTTGTGGATGTGGTGTTACAGTGTTGGTATCAGAGCTCTAGGTTCGTCGAGTCTACAGGGACACTAGGACTAGGATTAGGATAGTGTCTAAGGTTGTACCGTGACATAAAAGATGGTACATACTACCTAATCTCAGTAATTGGATGCCCTGGCCAGGTATTCAAATACCGAAGACATAGGCAAGTGTGGAACCTTAGATTATTTCCTCCTTGATTACTCTAATCAAGTAGTCATTCTGGAGCAATATAAAAAGCATAACAAATCAGGAATATGATGCTAATACCTTCATCTAGTTATAAAGGAAGTAAATAAATGCACCATAACCGCTTAATACATGGATGCTTGATAATCAAAAGAGGAAGTAATGGTTCTATGAAACCTAAATCCGCATAAGAATATGATGTGATAAGTTCTTGAAACCGTAATCTCGAGAGATATATGTGACAAAAGACAGATTAACCTGTGATAACAAGGTAAGTTAAAGCGTACAACCTACACGAAAGGAAGAGAACACATGTAAGCAAAGATAAAGTTAGAAGAAAGAGAAGGACAAGTGACTAAGTAAACAAGATGGAACCAGAGATAATCTCAGACCAACCAATGAACGTAAGCAAAAATGTGAAAGTATAAAGTGCAAATTCATGATAAGAAAAAGAGAACAAGGGAGATGATCCTTGTTCAGTAAAGAATATGTGAAGAGTAATGATCTTTTTCACAAAGAGGAAACAAAAATATGATAAAATCAGGAAATAATCATGATTATGATTTATAAACAGTTGAAAACTCATGTAAGGATCCAAGAAAGTGATAATACCCTCCCCTTTGATATGAAGCCATAGATGTTGATGGGGTGATGGGAGGAGTTTGTTCCTTTGTGTTCCTTCCTTCTGAGGGAATGGTTGTCAAGTGGACCTTGTGTCACTTGATATGTATTCTTTTGGAGTGATCTCTAGTTGGATACTTCAGAAAGTATCAGTTGATATTGGACCTTAGTTTCCAAGATAGAGATATCTGTGATAGATGATGATGATAGGATCCTCTTGACATGTTTTGAATCTATAGACTATAGAGAAGATCTGGAAGTGATGAGTTTTGACTCAAGAGATGGATACCAAGGTAAGGAAAACTAGTATATGAGAACATGCCTTCTGGTAAAAAGTTAAGAATTAGATGCCTAGATCGTAGAAGTAAGTAGGTGAACCATATGGATATATCATTCTTGATCTTGAATCCACAAGATAGAAACTTGATTTGGAGTTTGGATCTATGTGGTGACCCTCGAGGCAGCAGATCAGCATCACGGAGGAACGCTGATAGGGATAAGCAAGTGAGGACTGGATGGTTTGATCAGGCAACATATGGCAGTTAGATCTTATGACATAAGTGTTGGTATGTATGCCCATAGAGCAAGTCATATGATGATTGTAATGGGATACTTTGAAAATGATTTGAATAATAATAAAGGCAATTTTTGATCTATATGCTTAAACTATTTCTGAGATGATGGTGTAACATGATAGATGTCTAAAGAATGGTTTTACTCAATGATGTATGCTTTTAGGTTCAGGACCTAAACGATGAGATCATACATATGTTAAGAGTATACATTCTTGTTTGGTCCCTATTCGGTTGTTATTGTGGAAATAACCATAGACATCAATAACACTAAAGACTAGATTGTGTGTTGGTTGATGATAGAATCTCATTAGTCATGATATAGTGATATCAAACCAAGCACATAGGTACTTGTTAGAGAACAAGGTACCGGACAGACCCACCGTGAGAGTGACACATGGAACCATGACTTTGTAGTCACAGTCAGCTCTCATAGTGATGGTGGTGAGTGTGATTCTTAGACCTGAAATCACTACACTCAACACATGTCGTTGGGTATACTTTGACATCATCAAACGCAGTCCTCAAACATGGGTTGTTATAAAGGTGATGATTGGGTGGCTTTGACACATGGGGCTTTTGAGGGGTGAGTGATAGATATGGGATTTGTCCCTCCTAAGGGAGTTTGATGTCCTTGGCCACTTGATGAGTAGGATTGAGAAAGGCATGCACATGCATGTGTGAATCAATACGTGATATTGATGTCATACGCATGTCACCCAGTCTGCTCTGAGATCAAGGAAATGAATGAACGTTGACAGGATGACTGTTCCATGCCTCGAGTTCATTCAAGATATCAGTGACAAAGGAATTATACATTCACTGTAACACCATTCAAAGATTGTAGGATTGAAAGTTGTTCTCCAACTTTCTATTTCACTTGGGTAGCACTGATGTGAGACTAGGCACCGCTCTTTGCTTGTGAAGTCATAAGTGTTATGGACTTTCACTGCCAACGTGAAATGGACCTGCAGGGTCACACACATAGGATTTAACCTGGAATAGGAGTTTTGTCCACAAACATGTTTAGATTGATTACTAAAGGAGTTTTGTAGTTCAATTAAACACTCAATCAATTGATAGCTCAGTATCATAGTTTTCAAGGTGTTGGACTGATTGATTAGAGTATCAGATTGATTGAAACTGTGATTGACTGATTCTGCACAATCTGCACTCCCAACCAATCGCCTCATGTGATGAACCGATCGGCTAAGCTTGGTGAACCGATCGGCTCAACTGGTGATTCGATCGGCTCATGCACAGGGTGAAACGATTGCTTCAAGTGTTGAAACGATCGGTTCAACTGATGCAACCGAGCAAGTTGGGAAAGTAGGATTGGTAAGAAATTTCCTTTCGTTTCACTTGCCCAATTTGATTGGAACAAGGATTGGTATTTGATACCAATTAGAAACAAAAGAAGAAAAGTCAACCGGGAACTGATCAGGACCACGAACCGACCGGTTCAGAAGTGAACCGATCAGCTCATGGGTCCCAACCGATCGGTTGAGGTGTCAACCGACCGGCTCAGATCCCCAACCGGTTCATGTGATGCAGTTGGTTGTTTTTGTGGAAAATCTCAAACCCTTCTACTCCTTCTTTAGTCCCGCATTTCCCGGGATAGAAAACCCTATCCCATGACCCTCCTATATATATAGGGGTATTGGGGGCTTCTCAAAGTACAACCCAGTGCAACCAGTTGCTCTGTGAAGTTGTCGTTCTCTCTGGTTTTGGTAATCGAGAGAGAGCCCAAGCAAGTGCTACCCGATAAGGGAGGTACAACAAGGGAAAGACAACTACAGAAAGTGACTGGTGGCGGGAGAGTGTGTTGGCGACTAGTAAGTAAATAGGAGGGTGCGACTCCTTTGGATTCCTTGTGAGACAAGGAGATCGGAGTTCCAGGCAGTCCGTGTGGACGACTATAGAGGCGGGAGACCTCTGTCGCTCGGAGGACAACTGTCAATCCCGACAGTCCTGATGAGACCAGGAGTCTTCAGTCCTGGTGCGACCAAGAGCTGCACAGACACCGTCCAAGATCGGAGGTGAAGACCATGCAAGGCGCGAGGTACTATCGCCGAGCAAGCCTCGGGACAAGGTATGCATCCACAAACCATCTTTCCTATTATATAGATGTTGATGCGATTCCTTTTGTTCTGGGTTTTGGGAGAAAATTTTTGTTTCCGCTGCTTCTCTGCCTCCCCTAAAATCCAACAGTGGTATCAGAGCCACGTCAACTACTCTATATTTTAGGATTATTGATATGATCGATTTTGGTTTGTCGCCTTTATTTATTGCATACGATGCGAATAAAATTGGCTTTATGCATGTCCAATCCAAAAATGCCAAATATACATATATGATATGTAATATTAATGCACTCGATACGTGTCGCCCTTAAACGAGTTTTGTGGTGGATGTGTAGCATGATTATGGCCTATAAACCCTATATTGTGTGTGGTGTATGTGGTTGCTTGCATCTCGGTCTGCGCACCGATTCCCCTTCTCCTATTCCCGATGTAACTCGAAATAATTCGAGATTTCTTTTCCTACCTTTGCTCCCCCCGAATGTAACTCGGGGTTTCACAATTCAATTGTAAATATGATAGATTTTATTTCTTGTTATGTCAAAGAACGGCGGACGACCTGAGATGATCGGTTCAAGGCGTGAACCGATCGGTTGGTGTTCCAGACGACTAGTTCGAGGAGCGAGACTAACGGGTGGCGACCTGAGGAGATGTACGACGACCGGTGAACCGATCGGATGGAGGCTCCATTCGATCGGCTGGTGGCACCCAAACAACCAACTTGATGGCGAGTAGATTAGTCATGGAGATGAGCTGATTAAACCTAGAAAGGCTGGCACATATTTCATCTTGTACAGGTTGCATGTGATGTAGACCTAGATGACCGTGATTAATCGTGGCTCGAGGAATCACAATAGGATGGCCATAATCATTGCTTTTATCATTTTGCATGTTTTCTGTGGGATATAGCATGTATATGATACGTACTATATATTGTGGTGATTGGATATGTATATGTATATAAAAACCAAATCCCTCATTAAATATTAAGTTTTAGATGCCTTCCAAATGCAACACATGTGAAAAGCTTGATCGACCAAGTGTGGGCACACCCTAGCGTGGTGCACCGTCTATCTCGTGGAAGCGTGAAGGATGAATGTGTGGGTCTGCCCTAGCAGGGTGCATATTCATCGTGTTGGCTTTGGGTCGGACTTAACAAGGTGATATAGATGGGATCTAGTACCTTGAGGCATGGAGATGATCATGGCAAAGAGTTGCATATGACATCTGTAACGACCGACGAACAAATCGTTACTAATTAAGAAGAATTAAACATAAACAGCAGATTAACAAAAATCACTAAAAATTAAAATCATTTTTCAAAGAGATCCATTCCAAGGAAAACTCTTACTGAAAGGTCCAAAACCTTATATACATCATTATTCACATTGTACATATCTGGTACATTTCATCTCAAGAATAACATATAATAGTTGCTTTACCAAACTATTCATGAGCAACATAAAACCTCGAGGCACGTAATCCAAAATCTCTTATTGATCATAAAAATAGTACGAACCAACTCCAAGGACCAAAGAGTACAGAGACGACACATAGGACTCATATCTACAAGACACGACAGATAGTACACTCAACCTGAGCTATCACTACTGCCTCAACTATTGTTCCCCCTCTACAAAAAGGTCTTCACCTCCTTGTGCATGTTCACCTAAAAATTTGGGTCCCATGGGGGTGAGACAATTGAAAATTGCCCCAGCGAGAGATATAACTCTCCGCCGACCATATTATTATCACAGATTAAGCAATTATAAACTAATCAGAGGTTCTTTTTATATTAATAAGCAGGATAATTCATTATATGAACAAAATGTGGTAATCTTGTTCCTTAAGGAGAACATTGCATCTACCCATGGTAGAGTCATCAATCATCTATCTACTTTTGCAAGGAATGTAAAGAAATATAAATAACATCTATCCACTAAGGATGTATAAAAGAAATGTAACATCAACCAAATGATTTCCATATTTAAGCAAACATGCTAGGCGGCTGATTACACTTTACAATCACACTTAAGCCCTGAGGAGATGAGGTATACCGCTCATACTCCAACCGACCACTGCGAAGTCAAAATCGGTACCATACAAGGTCAATGGCAAAGCCAGCTGCCAAGACCTCACCCGTCTCGACCAGTCCGAGACCACAGGAAGGACATCTCATGTCACTGCTAAATAGCTTTCCAGGGTATACTGGCAACTTCTCTATGTAGAGCTACAACGTCAACTGCACTCTCTTCGGGAGAGAAAGATCTTGTGTTTATCTAACATCCATCCCAGACTTCATCTTTGGGAGATTCGTGATACATCCATCCCGACACATATAATGAAGTATTGAGAGATCTCATGTTTATCTCACGTCAATCCAACATTAGGGCATACAAATATTTTCGCCCATCACCCCCGCATATTCAAAAATATGCGGTCTCTGGGTTATGCCGCGGAGCAACCGGTTTCACCATTCAGGGAGGGACCTAGAGCCGAATGGATCTATGGTCAGGGCACTACATGATGAGATTCCACTAGATTAATTAAGTACATTCCCATATTCTTTTAGCATCAGTCAAGTTTTCAAACAAGAATTATTATGACAAATGCTACAAAGAAAGGTATAATACATCTATCAAGTACTTTCAAATCTTTAAAACACATGATACTTGGGATCTCAGTCCCTTATCACATTACTGGGAATTCTCATCCCTTCACATCATCATTATCATGATTACTGGATTTGGGTATTGAAACCCTTAGATCATCACATAACATTGTTACCTCTATAACAGGTAACCATTACCTCTAGGTCCTCAGACCAAGGTATTTATTTCACTTGTTGTGCAAGTATTCACATGGCTCACAAGGCCATCACACATCTTGTCACCTCTCACTAGGCAACAACTTATTCACATGGCTCACAAGGCCATTAATCATCTTGTCACCTCTCACTAGGCAACAACTTATTCACATGGCTCATAAGGCCATTCGGCATTATACTTGTTATATAAGTATTTAACATAGCTCATAAGGCTTATGTAATAAGAGAAATACAACCTTCCCATCATTAGGGTTAGGGTTTCCCTTTCTTATTGATTAGGGTTTCTCTTACATGTCATTACCCTTCATTAGTGTTAGGGTTTTCCATTATTAACCATTTAGGTTTTCAAGATCATATTATCAATAATCAAACCCTAATTCGTTGCTCCACACATCTAGGAGACAACATTGATAACATAAGTATTCAATCATACTTATTTATTCTCATCATTTATCATTAAATGAATCATCAACACAAGGTATGAGTTCGTCTCTCATCCTTACCAGGGTATGACTACATCATACTTTATTAACTTGGCTTAATCCTTTCTCAAGGTATGTTAGCCCACACTTATCAAAGTGCATCAAACTCATTACATTTGAATGTAATAACTGACATAACACACTTCATGTGTTACTCATCCAAGTATATTGGATTTGAGGTGCATTACGGTGTATCAACCTTGGAGTGCTGGATTCGATATCTATCATGCCTTGATGTATCACCTCCCTCATCACTTTTATCTTACTTAAGTTCATCAACTTATCTTGTATTAGGGTATTTACCATCCTAATACTTTAAGCACCAACCTATCACATTTATCATGTAATGTATTGGTCATAAGTCACACAATTGAATTATTCAACCATCATTAATTATATGAACTCATCTCGGGTTAAGGCATTATTGATATAGGATTAACCATTATCAACCACTCTAGGTGTTTCACCTATCAAGGTATTATCCACACCATTACTTGGTGTTACACTCATCACTCCTAAGAGTGTCTTGCCCTTACCTTTACAAGGTGTATAGGGTTAAATCATGTGCATATGTTAACCATATCGGGTTGTAGGTGTATAGACACTCACCATATCAGGCTATGATCTGCACTTGTCTCCATATAGGGTATGAGGTACCTTCTTGACCTCATATCGGGCACAACATATATGTATGTGTTGCCCATGATACTTATGATTTATCAACCCATCACCATGTCGGGCTAGAAGTACATTCAATCACCCTATCGGGCTAGTCACCATCTAGCGTTAGCCATGACGGGTTGGGGTTTTCCATATCAGGTTCAACCCAATATACAAGTCAATTAGAGTGTAGGGGACCAAACCATATTGGGCTACACTATCAACCATTAGGCTGCAACATCCATGTCAGGTTAGGGTTGACTGTGATGGGCACATGGTACATATATGTGTCGCCCATTATGCTTAAGAGTTATCAACTCATCACCTTATCGCCTACCATATTGTCTAGGGTTGTGTATCGTGCAACCCTATCGTGCAAGGTCATGTGTCGTGCAACCATGTCTTGAAAGGTCATGTAGGCCTCATGATACTAAGTTCCAATGATGTATCATATGATCATACCATGCATTAGCACTTGTTACTCTTCACTTATATCGGGTTACCCAAATTAGGGTTTCTTGTCAACTTACAAGTATACAATTGACCTGGTATCGTGCATGGAGTCTATAATAGACTTCCTATCATGCAAGAGGTGTATACGACACCCCTATATCGCTCAATAAGGTTTACAAACCTATTCATATCTTTTTAGTGAAGTAGCTGCATCATCATATCGGGTTAGAGGTGCTTGCACCCGATATCACTTTTATAAAGTGATACCACAATCTTCAAGCTCTAGACCTTTATTCTAACTATTATAGTTCAAGTCAACAGGTCTAAGAAACTACTAGAACTCATAATTTCATCAACTATTTCAGGAAATTTTGGAATTAAAAGTTGATCATTAAATACAACAATTTAGGTGATGAATAATAACATGATTGAGTTCAAGTTATATAACCCGCCTTAAGAACCACTTCAAAGCTTCAATCTCCAAAGCTCCATGTTCCTAAGGTTGAAGAAGACTTTATCAAAGGTCCAAGGCTCGTTCACAACTCCTTCATATAGAAGGAATCACCATGGATAAGAAATTGGTGAAGAAGAATAGAAAGGTAGATCATAACCATAATTCCAGGCTTCAATTCAAGCTTGAAGACAACTATATCTTATCTTAGGGTTAAGTTTTGAGTTCCTTAGCTCCTTGGCCGACCCCATACCACTCTTGGACGATATGGACTTCCTCTTGGCCGACACAACTTTGCTTGTGGTCGATACCCCCTCACTTGTGGCCAAAATCACTCGAATTGGCCGATATCAACTCATATGGCCGATTTCACCTACTTGGCCGATATGCTTTTGTTATGGGCGATATCCAAGGACCTATGCACGATATGCTTGCTTTTCTGCACGATACAAGAGCCCCATGCACGATACCACAAGGTAGGAGGGTGGTAAGGGTCGAAAAATTGCACTAAGGGGTGAAACTAGGGGTATATATACTTGTTGATCATGAAGAAAGGCAAAAATGAGGTGTCAACATTTTGAGCTAGTAGGTGCCACGTGTCATGCATGGGTGAAACGTGTCCATGCATGCATCAAAATTTATATTGACATGAAAAAAGGTTGAGGATCATCTAAAGATGCAAATTCGTCCATTTCTTATCCATTTGGAGAAGTCATCTAGGTTTAATCACTATTTTATGTCAAGCCGATACACTTTTTCTAAGGAAACTTGTTGGCCGTAATACCTCACCTCCTTGAGGTGCTTTGCATGATATGGACATTTCCATGAGTTCAAAAAACGATATGGAACATCTCCTTGGGCTCCATGGCCGATAGGCACTCATATATAAGCTTTTCAACTTGATACAACTCAAGTTAAGCTTCCAAATTCAACCCTTTTTCTTGGTCATTTCATCACCAAGATTACCATCACTCATAGGTGATTCAAACATGGTGTATCATTCATTATCTATCCTATAAATGATACTAGGATGGAGTAGGATCACTCTAGAGGTGGTAATTTTCATAACAACCCCACATTTTGGGTAAATTACAATTGGTACCAAAATTGGTGCATAATGTACCAGCATTGTTCAAACAAGTTCAAACTTGGAATTTAGGCTTTTCACAAGCCACCACCTTGCATCAATCTCTCAATAATGATGCTACAACACATGAGGCATGTTCAACATGTGACATTTTGCATTATAGCCCCTCAATTTGGGTAAATTGTACTTTGGTCCAAAATAAAGGAAAATTGCTCAAGTAGCATTCAATCGGGACCAAACTTGAAACATGAGTGTCACATGATAACAAAGCACCTTAGAGGATTATGTTAAAGTTCTAATCAACTTTATTATCCAAAACAAATAGGGTTACCTCATAACCCCGGTCAGGGTCGTTACAAGTTATAAACCCCTAACAATGATTTCGTCCCCGAAATCCCAGGTAAAGGAAGACATATATCATTCATTCATCATACCATCAAGTCTCCACATAACATCTTAATGTCATGGAGATGACATAGAACTTTGATCAACACAAAGTTCTTCCACACAGGGTTATCATTGAATCTGTCACACAGGACACATACTCCACTGTCCTTTTCATTATTGACTGTAGAGTCAACTCTTTGTCAGGTAATACTTTTCTTAGTCAGAGAATCATTATACATACCTTATTTAACTCAGGTTACCTCATTGATTTGTCACATTTTCCACTTACATTTTTGTTGACGTTATGTTTATGTGGGGCATAAACCCCTAACATGTGATGTCCATACTATTTTATGTAACTAGACTGATTTCACAGTTGGCCATCCCAGGTAACCCACATAAATTAGTTGATTAGGAGTTTATGTTTTCACTTTCTCATACCACCTGACACTTCTTAGATACCATTATTCCTTACTTTGATATCTATCACATGTTTCAAAAACTCATCACATCCTCATCTTTCTTTCATCTTGGGACATTACTTGTTACACATATCTTTATCTTGGGACCAAAGTCCAAGACAAACTGATACTTTTCTAACTATCCATCAATTGAACATTTTTAACTTATGCACATTAAGTGTCATAAGACCCACTTGATTTCTATGTCCCTAAAAAGAAATAACACTAAGGAACATATTCCTTTTATCACCCCATCATCATCCAGGGTTGTTTATCAAAGAGAAGAGATTATCATCTCCTCTGATTATTGCATGATCTTTCAACTATTCATGAGTCATTTACTCGTGTCTCATCCTAGGTTCCTTGCCATCAACATAGAAATTATAAGTATGATTACATATCATTATTCCTTTCTTTGTTATTGTTTAACATGTTCATGAGCATTTTGTGATTTTATCACATTTCCCATTTCCACATCATGGGAAAAGATCTTTACTATTCACACATGCTTTATCTAATAGGGATCATCTCCCTTGTTCTCATTCTCTTATCATGAGGATTATACTTTTCATTTCCTCATACATACACATTGATTTGAGATCATCTCAGATTCCATTTTATTGCACTTAGGATGTGATATACATGTCCATACCATATTTCCAATTTAGTTATACTCACTAGATTGTCTCAGAATGACTACTTGATCAGAGTAATCAGAAAGATAATAATCTAGGAGTTCCATACTTGCCCTATCTCCAATAATTATATACCTGGCCAGGGTATACAAGTACTGAGATTATGTAGTATGCACTTTATGTACTTTCATATTCCTTACTTTTTGTATCATCACAAGCATGGGATTTAGCATCCCTGGATTTTCTCCAGGAATTACCTCTATACCTCATCCTCTTTCACATGGATAAGAACAATTATAAAGCATGTATAAGAATACCGAACATAATATAAATTCTAGTTCTCATCATTTCTTCCCTATGTCCCCACATGACAATCAATAGGGAAGTCCATAACAGCAATCCTTTTTAGGATTATCAGGTAACATCAAAAGAAGGAATATCAAAATGAAAAAGCTCTATCTGATTGTTATCCCTCGTGGTCATCCACCTCTTTAGGTTGAGTCAACCCATAATGTCTAGCTGTTTCATGTTGTTACATTTGGCTTTTTAGAACCACTAGGAAAAAGTTTCTGGAATTGTAATGACATTTCCTTAATTCTCGTCTTATTGCCCCTTCTTGGGCACTGCCATCACATATATACTATCTGTCTAAACTTATGGCAGAGTCTAATTTCTCGCCATATGTTAATCTTTCGCACATTTTCCACTGTTCCAACATGACTATGTCATTCAGGAACCCTTTCAAAGCCTAAAGTTTCTGTATTGAGGATTGGTAACCTAGGTTGTAATGCTAGTATCCAGTCTACTATATGCATCATTGTTGTCCTAGCCTGCCCAACAAGAGCATAAACATAGGATTCTCTATCCTGATCGTATCATGATGGGAATTCTCAGGCATTCATTCTTCTCTTGCCTGATCCCTTGCACCCTTTCCTGGTGCAACAACATTGCCCTCAACAATGTATTCCTCATGTTCCCCAATCATTTATAAACTTCACCCTTTCTTCTACACAAGCACAAGTCACTATAGGGTATATTGGAGGACACTAACACAAACTCAACACCTTAGTCCTATGTCTCTGTAGACTCAGCGAACCTTAAGCTCTGATACCAAAACTGTAACGACTGACGAACAAATCGTTACTAATTAAGCAGAATTAAACATAAACAATAGATTAACAAAAATCACTAAAAATTAAAACCATTTTTCAAAGAGATCCATTCCAAGGAAAACTCTTACTGAAAGGTCCAGAACCTTATATACATCATTATTCACATTGTACATATCCGGTACATTTCATCTCGAGAATAACATATAACAGTTGCTTTACCAAACTATTCATGAGCAACATAAAACCTCGAGGCGCGTAAGCCAAAATCTCTTATTGATCATAAAACCAGTACAAACCAACTTCAAGGACCTGAGAGTACAGAGATGACACATATGACTCATATCTACAAGACACTACAAATAGTACACTCAACTTGAGCTATCACTACTGCCTCAACTGTTGTTCCTCCTCTGTAAAAAGGTCTTCACCTCCTCGTGCACGTTCACCAAAAAATTTGGGTCCCACGGGGGTGAGACAATTGAAAATTGCCCCAACGAGAGATATAACTCTCCGCCGACCATATTATTATCACAGATTAAGCAATTATAAACTGAGCAGAGGTTCTTTTTATATTAATAAGTAGGATAATTCATTATATGAACAATATGTGGTAATCTCCTTCCTTAAGGAGAACATTGCATCTACCCATGGTAGAGTTATCAATCATCTATCTACTTTTGCAAGGAATGTAAAGAAACATAAATAACATCTATCCACTAAGGATGTATAAAAGAAATGTAACATCAACCAAATGATTTTTGTATTTAAGCAAACATGCTAGGCGGCTGATTACACTTTACAATCACACTTAAGCCCTGAGGAGATGAGGTATACCGCTCATACTCCAACCAACCACTGCGAAGTCAAAATCGGTACCATACAAGGTCAATTGCAGAGCGGGCTGCCAAAACCTCACCCGTCTCGACCAGTCCGAGACCACAGGCAGGACATCTCGTGTCACTGCTAAATAGCTTTCCAGGGTATACTGGCAACTTCACTATGTAGAGCTACAACGTCAACTGCACTCTCTTCGGGAGAGAAAGATCTCGTGTTTATCTAACATCCATCCCGACCTTCATCTTCGGGAGATTCGTGATACATCCATCCCGACACATATAATGAAGGATTGAGAGATCTCGTGTTTATCTCACGTCAATCCAACATTAGGGCATATAAATATTTTAGTCCATCACCCCCACATATTCAAAAATATGCGGTCTCCAGGTTATGCCGCGGAGCAACCCGTTTCACCATTCAGGGAGGGACCTGGCGCCGAATGGATCTATGGTCAGGGCACTACATGATGATATTCCACTTGATTAATTAAGTACATTCCCATATTCTTTTAGCATCAGTCAAGTTTTCAAACAAGAATTATTATGACAAATGCTACAAAGAAAGGTATAATACATCTATCAAGTACTTTCAAATCTTCAAAACACATGATACTTGGGATCTCAGTCCCTTATCACATTACTGAGAATTCTCATCCCTTCACATCATCATTATCATGATTACTGGATCTAGGTATTCAAACCCTTAGATCATCACATAACATTGTTACCTCTATAACAGGTAACCATTACCTCTAGGTCCTCAGACCAAGGTATTTATTTCACTTGTTGTGTAAGTATTCACATGGCTCACAAGGCCATCACACATCTTGTCACCTCTTACTAGGCAACAACTTATTCACATGGCTCACAAGGCCATTAATCATATTGTCACCTCTCACTAGGCAACAAATTATTCACATGGCTCATAAGGCCATTCAACATTATACTTGTTATATAAGTATTTAATATAGCTCATAAGGCTTATGTAATAAGAGAAATACAACCTTCCCATCATTAGGGTTAGGGTTTCCCTTTCTTATTGATTAGGGTTTCTCTTACATGTCATTACCCTTCATTAGGGTTAGGGTTTTCCATTATTAACCATTTAGGTTTTCAAGATCATATTATGAATAATCAAACCCTAATTCATTGCTCCACACATCTAGGAGCCATCATGGATACCATATGTATTCAATCATACTTATTTATTCTCATCATTTATCATTAAATGAATCATCAACACAAGGTATGAGTTCGTCTCTCATCCTTACCAGGGTATGACTACATCATACTTTATTAATTTGGCTTAATCCTTTCTCAAGGTATGTTAGCCCACACTTATCAAAGTGCATCCAACTCATTACATTTCAATGTAATAACTAACATAACACACTTCATGTGTTACTCATCCAAGTATATTGGATTTGAGGTGCATTAAGGTGTATCAACCTTGGAGTGTTGGATGTGATATCTATCATGTCTTGATGTATCACCTCTCTCATCACTTTTATCTTACTTAAGTTCATCAACTTATCTTGTATTAGGGTATTTCCCATCCTAATACTTTAAGCACCAACCTATCACATTTATCATGTAATGTATTGGTCATAAGTTACACAATTGAATTATTCAACCATCATTAATTATATGAACTCATCTCGGGTTAAGGCATTATTGATATAGGATTAACCATTATCAAACACTCTAGGTGTTTCACCTATCAAGGTATTATCCACACCATTACTTGGTGTTACATTCGTCACTACTAAGAGTGTCTTGCCCTTACCTTTACAAGGTGTATAGGGTTAAATCATGTGCATATGTTCACCATATCGGGTTGTAGGTGTATAGACACTCACCATATCGAGCTATGATATACACTTGTCTCCATATAGGGCATGAGGTACCTTCTTGACCTCATATCGGGAACAACATATATGTATGTGTTGCCCATGATACTTATGATGTATCAACCCATCACCATGTCGGGCTAGAAGTACATTCAATCACCCTATCAGGCTAGTCACCATCTAGGGTTAGCAATGATGGGTTGGGGTTTGCCATATCAGGTTCAACCCAATATACAAGTCAATTAGAGTGTAGGGAACCAAACCATATTGGGATACACTATCAACAATTAGGTTGCAACACCCATGTCAGGTTAGGGTTGATTGTGACGGGCACATGGTACATATATGTGTCGCCCATTATGCTTAAGAGTTATCAACTCATCACCTTATCGGCTACCATATTGTCTAGGGTTGTGTATCGTGCAACCCTATCATGCAAGGTCATGTGTCGTGCAACCATGTCGTGCAAGGTCATGTAGGCCTCATGATACTAAGTTCCAATGATGTATCATATGATCATACCATGCATTAGCACTTGTTACTCTTCACTTATATCGGGTTACCCAAATTAGGGTTTCTTGTTAACTTACAAGTATACAATTGACCTTGTATCGTGCATGGAGTCTATAATAGACTTCCTATCGTGAAAGAGGTGTATACTACAACTCTATATCGTTCAGTAAGGTTTACAAACCTATTCATATCTTTTTAGTGAAGTAGCTACATCATCATATCGGGTTAGAGGTGCTTGCATATGTGCTTGCACCCGATATCACTATTGTAAAGTGATACCACAATCTTCAAGCTCTAGACCTTTATTATAACTATTATAGTTCAAGTCAACAGGTATAAGAAACTACTATAACTCATAATTTCATCAACTATTTTAGGAAATTTTGGAATTAAAAGTAGATCATTAAATACACTAATTTATGTGATGAATAATAACATGGTTGAGTTCAAGTTATATAACCTACCTTAAGAACCACTTCAAAGCTTCAAGCTCCAAAGATACATGTTCCTAAGGTTGAAGAAGACTTTATCAAAGGTCCAAGGCTCGTTCACAACTCCTTCATATACAAGGAATCACCATGGATAAGCAATTGGTGAAGAAGAATAGAAAGGTAGATCATAACCCTAATTCCAGGCTTCAATTCAAGCTTGAAGACAACTATATCTTACTTTAGGGTTAAGTTTTGAGTTCCTTAGCTCCTTGGCCGACACCATACCATTCTTGGACGATATGGATATCCTCTTGGCCGACACAACTTTTTTTGTGGCCGATACCCCCTCATTTGTGGCCAAAATCACTCCAATTGGCCGATATCAACTCATATGGCCAATTTCATCTACTTGGCCGATATGCTTTTGTTATGGGCGATATACAAGGACCTATGCACGATATTCTTGCTTTCCTGCACGATAAAAGAGCCCCATTCACGATACCACAAGGTAGGAGGGTGGTAAGGGTCGAAAAATTGCACCAAGGGGTGAAACTAGGGGTATATATACTTGCTGATCATGAAGAAAGGAAAAAATGAGGTGTCAACATTTTGAGCTAGTAGGTGCCACGTGTCATGCATGGGTGACACGTGTCCATGAATGCATCAAAATTTATTTTGACATTCAAAAAGGTTGAGGATCATCTAAAGATTTAAATTCGTCCATTGCTTATCCATTTGGAGAAGTCATCTAGGTTTAATCACTATTTTATGTCAAGCCGATACACTTTTTCTAAGGAAACTTGTTGGCCGTCATACCTCACCTCCTTGAGGTGCTTTGCACGATATGGACATTGCCATGAGTTCACAAAACGATATGGAACACCTCCTTGGGCTCCATGGCCGATAGGCACTAATATATAAGCTTTTCAACTTGATACAACTCAAGTTAAGCTTCCAAATTCAACCCTTTTTCTTGGTCATTTCATCACCAAGATTACCATCAGTCATAGGTGATTCAAACATGGTTTATCATTCATTATCTCTCCTCTAAATGATACTAGGAGGGAGTAGGGTTACTCTAGAGGTGGTAATTTTCATAACAACCCCATATTTTGGGTAAATTACAATTTGTACCAAAATTGGTGCATAATGTACCCGCATTGTTCAAACAAGTTCAAACTTGGAATTTAGGCTTTCCACAAGCCACTACCTTGCATCATTCTCTCAATAATGATGCTACAACACATGGGGCATGTTCAACATGTGACATTTTGCATTATAGCCCCTCAATTTGGGTAAATTGTACTTTTGTCCAAAACAAAGGAAAATTGCTCAAGCAACATTCAATCGGGACCAAACTTGAAACATGAGTGTCACATGATAACAAAGAACCTTAGAGGATTATATTAAAGTTTTAATCAACTTTATTAGCCAAAACAAATAGGGTTAACTCATAACCCAGGTTAGGGTCGTTACAACATCTTTCAAGAGTTGCATATAATGTAATTGGCAAGAGTTGCCTACCTGGGAGATCTGAGTTGTGGGTGAGAGCCCTAGCTGGCCAATGGCTTAGAGGATTTTAGGATCTTGACCCACTAGAAGATTGTGCACAACAATCTTCCGAATTGATGGTGAGGGATGTCAATTTGAGTCAAAATAGTGGGAGCGGTAATTAATTAAAGGCCTAATTAACTATCGTCAAATTTTAGTCAAATCAAATCAAAAGGAGTTTTGACAAATGCAATTTTCTCTTGTAGAATGGAAAAAGAATCATCTTTTAAAATGAGCAAATTAATTGAGAATAAATTCCATAACTGGTTGAGGACTGTGAGAAGTGTTCTGCACAATCCAGATATACCAGGAGCCTTTGAATCCACTCTATGTACGCTTAAAGCATTGGCGAAGAAGAAAGAAAGTTCATTGATAGAGATCAATGGAACGATAGGTAAGGGAGAGAAGGGTTCTCTCGCCAAACCAATTTCTTCTACATGGAGAGGATGGAAGGAACGATGGAAGAAGAAGTCAGAGATAGAGATCTCTACTTCTGGTGTATACATGATAGAGATTAACTTGACTACTTCTTCGTCATGGGTACTTGATACCAGATATGGATCTCACATTTGTTCAAATGTGAAGGATCTTAAGAGAAGTAGTCCTTTGGGGAAAGGCGAGGTTGTACTACGTGTGGCCAATGGGGCAAGAGTTGCCGCTAGTGCTGTAGGAACCTATGAGTTAACTCTACCAAGTGGGCTAATAATAGAGTTGAAGAACTGCTATTATGTACCTGCCATAAATAGGAATATCATTTCCGTCTCTTGTTTGGACAAAGATGGATTTGAATTTCTTATTAAGAATGGAAAATGTTCCATTTCTAAAGATGGGATCTTTTATGGTAGTGCCCCAATGTCTTATGGTCTATAATTGATAGATTTGGAGACAAGTGTATACAACGTAAACACCAAAAGGCAATAACTCAACGAATCAAACAAAACATATCTTTGGCATTCGTCTAGGGCACATAAATGAGAAGCGCATTTCTAGACTCCATAAAGATGGTTATCTAGACTCTTTTGATTATGAATCAATAGAGACATGTGAATCTTGTCTATTGGGTAAGATGACCAAGACTCCCTTATTAGGTAAAGGTGAGAGAGCTAGTGATCTATTAGGACTCATACATACTGATGTATGTGGGCCTTTTAGAACTAATGCCAGAAATGGGTGTCAGTACTTCATTACCTTCACTAATGATTTCAGTAGGTATGGCTATGTGTACCTGATGAAGCATAATTCAGAAACCCTTGAAAGGTTCAAGGATTTCATGAATGAAGTATAGAACCAACTTGGTAAAAGTATTAAGGCACTTCGATCCTATCGAGGTGGAGAATACTTAAGCCAGGAGTTTGAGGACCTTCTGCGATCCCGTAGTATTGTATCACAATGGACTCCGCCTGGAACACCACAGCATAATGGTGTGTCTAAAAGAAGGAATTGCACTGTTGGATATGGTGCGATCAATGATGAGTTTTGCTGATCTTCCGATTTCCTTCTGGGGTCATGCTCTTGAAACCGCCGTGTTTACACTTAACCGTGTACCATCTAAAATGGTTCAAAAGAAACCATATGAGATATGGTATGGGAAGCGTCCCAATTTGTCTTTTATGAAGATTTGGGGTTGTGAGGCTTACGTCAAGAAAATGTTTCCTGATAAGTTTGGACCCAAATCCGATAAATATTATTTTGTTGGATATCCCAAGGAAATGAGGGGATATTACTTATACCACCCTACTGACAACAAAGTGTTTGTTGCCCCGGATGTTGTATTCCTAGAGAAGGAATTTATTTCCAAAGGAAGCAGTGGGAGGAATATAGAGCTTGAAGAGGTTCAAGACCAACAAGAAAACATTGAACCGGTAGATGTACGAGAGGAAAATGGAGATTCACAAGGTGTTGTGGAATCTCAGTCTCCTCAGGTAACACAAGGATCTCGTAGATCTAGTAGGACCCACCTTGAACCTGAGAGGTTTGGATACCTTGTGACTCAGGAAGGTGGTGAGTTGATCATAGATGATGATCCAACTACCTACGTAGAGGCTATGGAGGGACCAGATTCTGAGAAATGGCTTGAAGCCATGAGATCCAAGATGGAATTCATGTACTCCAACAAAGTATGGACTTTGGTGGAACCACCTGAAGGGGTAAAACCCATAGGGTGCAAGTGGGTATTTAAGAAGAAGACCGACATGGATGGTAATGGGCAAACTTATAAAGGCAGATTTGTTGCTAAGGGATTTCGACAAGTTCAAGGTGTTGACTATGACGAAACCTTTTCTCCAGTTGCCATGATTAAGTCCATCATGATCATGCTTGCTATTAAAACTTATTATGACTATGAGATTTGGCAGATGGATGTTAAAACCGCATTCCTTAACGGGAATATAAATGAGGATGTGTACATGACATAGCCTGAAGGTTTTGTAGATCCAAAGAATGCCAATAAAGTTTGTAAGCTGCAAAGGTCAATCTATGGATTGAAGCAAGCATCTCAGAGTTGGAATCTTCGATTTGATGAGGAAGTCAAAGTGTTTGGCTTTATTCAAAATGAAGATGAACCTTGTGTGTACAAGAAGGTTAGTGGGAGCTCGACCACATTCCGCATATTGTATGTGGATGACATACTTTTGATGGGGAATGATGTCTTAGCCTTAGAGAAGGTAAAGACTTGGCTTGGGAATACTTTGTCAATGAAGGACTTAGGAGAAGCATCCTACATTCTAGGAATTAAGATCTATAGAGATAGATCTAGAAGGCTTCTGAGACTAAGTCAAAGAACGTACATCGACAAAGTGTTGAAGCGGTTCAGAATGGAGAACTCAAAGAGAGGCAACATCCCCATGCTACATGGAGTCACCGTCTCTAGAGCTCAATGTCCCCAATCTTGTGAAGAGAGGGAGCGTATGAATGGGATCCCATATGCATCAGCCATCGGATCCATCATGTACGCTATGTTGTGCACACGCCTAGATGTCTCATATGCTCTCAGCATGACGAGCAGGTACCGGTCAGATCCCAGGGATGCTCATTGGATAGCCGTAAAGAACATCCTCGAGTATTTGCAAAGGACTAAGGATCAGTTTCTTGTTTAGGGCGGCGAGGAAGAGCTGGTTGTAAAGGGTTACACCGATGCAAGCTTCCAAACCGATAAAGATGATTACAGATTGCAGTCAGGATTTGTATTTTGCCTTAATAATGGAGCTGTGAGCTGGAAGAGTTCCAAGCAAGAAACAGTTGTCGATTCTACTACAGAGGCCGAGTATATTGCTGCTTCACATGCAGCAAAGGAGGTTGTGTGGATCAGGAAGTTCATTTATGAACTTGGTGTAGTTCCCAGTAGATGTGATGCAATTGAGCTTTACTGTGACAATAATGGAGCTATTTTACAAGCTAAGGAACCCAGATCACATCAGCGGTCCAAGCACATACTGCGGTGCTTCCATCTCATATGAGAGATCGTACAACGAGGAGATGTGAAGATTTGCAAAGTACCAACTGAAGACAACATAGCTGATCCACTGATTAAGGCCCTTTCTCAGCAGAAGCATGATGGTCATGCTAGGTCACAAGGACTGAGGTTCCTTGGTGACTGTCTCTAAGTGCAAGTGGGAGTCTGTTGGTATGTATGCCTATAGAGTAAGTCATATGATGATTGTAATGGGATACTTTGTAAATGATTTGAATAATAATAAAGGCAATTTCCGATCTATATGTTTAAACTATTTCTGAGATGATGGTGTAACATGATAGATGTCTAAAGAATGGTTTTACTCAATGATGTATGCTTTTAGGTTCAGGACCTAAACGATGAGATCATACATATGTTAAGAGTATACATTCTTGTTTGGTCCCTAGTCAGTTGTTATTGTGGAAATAACCATAGTCATCAATAACACTAAAGACTAGATTGTGTGTTGGTTGATGACATAATCTCATTAGTCATGATATAGTGATATCAAACCAAGAACATAAGTACTTGTTAGAGAACAAGGTACCGGACAGACCCACCGTGAGAGTGACACATGGAACTATGACTTGGTAGTCACAGTCAACTCTCACAGTGATGGTGGTGAGTGTGATTCTTAGACCTGAAATCACTACACTCAACACATGTCGTTGGGTACACTTTGACATCATCAAACACAGTCCTGAAACATGGGTTGTTATAAAGGTGATGATTGGGTGGCTTTGACACATGGGGATTTTGAGGGGTGAGTGATAGATATGGGATTTGTCCCTCTTGAGGGAGTTTGATGTCCTTGGCCACTTGATGAGTAGGATTGAGAAAGGCATGCGCATGCACGTGTGAATCAATATGTGATACTGATGTCATACACATCTCACCCAGTCTACTCTGAGATCAAGGAAATGAATGAACATTATAGGATGATTGTTCCATGCCTCGAGTTCATTTAGGATATCAGTGACAAAGGAATTATACATTCACTGTAACACCATTTACGGATTATAGGATTGAAAGTTGTTCTCCAACTTTCTATTCCACTTGGGTAGCACTGATGTGTGACTAGGCACCGCTCTTTGCTTGTGAAGTCATAAGTGTTATGGACTTTCACTGCCAATGTGAAATGGACCTGCAGGGTCACACACATAGGATTTAACCTGGAATAGGAGTTTTGTCCACAAACATGTCTAGATTGATTACTAAAGGAGTTCAGTAGTTCAATTAAACACTCAATCAATTGATAGCTCAGTATCATAGTGTTCAAGGTGTTGGACTAATTGATTAGAGTATCAGATTGATTGAAACTATGATTGACTGATTCTGCACAATCTGCACTCCCAACTGATCAGCTCATGTGATGAACCGATCGGCTGAGCTTGGTGAACCGATCGGCTCAACTGGTGAGTCGATCAGCTCATGCACAGGGTGAAACGATTGCTTCAAGTGTTGAAACGATCAGTTCAACTGATGCAACTAAGCAAGTTGGGAAACTAGGATTGGTGAGAAATTTCCTTTCGTTTCACTTTCCCTATTTGATTTGAACAAGAATTGGTATTTGATACCAATTATAAACAAAAGAAGGAAAGTCAATCGGGAACTGATCAGGACCACAAACCGACCGGTTCAGAAGTGAACCGATCGGCTCATGGGTCCCAACTGATCAGTTGAGGTGTCAATCGACCAGCTCAGATCCCCAACGGACCGTTTCAGTTGTGAAAAGATTGGTTTAGGTGACGTAGTTGGTTGTTTTTGTGGAAAATCTCAAACCCTTCTACTCCTGCTTTAGTCCCACATTGCCTGGGATAGAGAACCATGTCCCATGACCCTCCTATATATATAGGGGTACTGGGGGCTTCTCAAAGTACAATCCAGTGCAACCAGTTGCTCTGTGAAGTTGTCATTCTCTATGGTTTTGGTAACCGAGAGAGAGCCCGAGCAAGTGCTACCCGATAAGGGAGGCACATCAAGGGAAAGACAACTGTAGAAAGCGACTGGTGGCAGGAGAGTGTGTTGGCAACTAGTACGTTAACAGGAGGGTGCGACTCCTTCTGATTCCTTGTGCGACAAGGAGATCGGAGTTCCAGGCAGTCCGTGTGGATGACTGCAGAGGCGAGAGACCTCTGTCGCTTGGAGGACAACTGTCAATCCCGACAGTCCCGGTGAGACCAGGAGTCTTCAGTCTCGGTGCGAACAGGAGCTGCACAGACATCGTCCAAGACTGGAGGTGAAGACCGCGCAAGGCGTGAGGTACTGTCGCCGAGCAAGCCTCGGGACAAGGTATGCATCCACAAACCATCTTTCCTATTATATAGACGTTGACGCGATTCCTTTTGTTCTGGGTTTTGGGAGAAATTTTTTTTTTTACTACTTCTCTGCCTCCCCTAAAACCCAACAATAAGCTGGCCAGAAATAGTAGCATGACCAGTGTGTGGTGGCAAGTTGAATGGAGTCACTCCATTCTACTTTGTCTTCTTCTTGCCTCTTATCTTCACTAGTTGATCCAGTTCAGGATGTACCCTCCTTTGAGTGCTTGTGGTACGTTTGGTAGATGTTTCCTTCTTTTTAGTCAGAAGAGAGATAGCCTGTTGTCGAGCACCTTGTTGATGACCTGGTTGTACAGGATGAAGTATACTCTTCTCCGTGTCCTTTCTTTTCCTGGATATGACAGTCGGGTGAAACCCTTTCCGAGGGACATGTCAAGGATCATTATAACCCTAGGAATGGATATCCTTAGAAAGGTGTGAAGTTGTCTCAGATGGAGAGGTTGTCTTTGGTTTGATCTGGCTAAGTGCCTATAGTGTTTCTATCATATGTTAGGGGTTTATGCTCCGCATAAACATGACATTAGAAGGTATGCACCCAAGGAAAGGAAGTGTTGTAAGGTCATCCAGGGAAGGTTCATCTAGTTGAGCATGATTCCTTGACAACTCCTAGCTAAGTTCTGAGTAACGAAAGATCCAGGCAGGATGTGCAGCGGTTAGAGATAGACGAACAAGGGTTGAGAATCCTATCCTGATCAATTGAGATAGTGCAAATCAGTGACCATCCGAGTTGGTACTCGTTGTTCTCTTGGGATCTGACATGAACACATGACAGGCTTGAAATTGAGATGATGTGGTTGTTGTTAACCCAAAAGGTTTAACTCCTTTTGTGTTGAGCCTGAAGCAATACATGGTGAGGTGCCTTATGAGCTCTGTCATGTGCATACAAGTGTTTTGTAGAGTATGTATCTTGTAATAACCTCTTCTGAGATAGATCTCCCTTGGATTAAGACATCCTATGCGAAAAGAGAAGGAACAGTTGAATCCTATAGAGCAGAAAGATAGTGATACAAGTTATGCAAAGCTTAAGTGCCAAGCATGTGAGATCAAAGTAGCACAACTGAAATGTAACGAGAAATGTGATACATCAGTAGAAGGAACTGATACCTGAGTAACACAAGTTGCATATGATGTTCCAGTATCTAAGAGTATTACCATACAAGGGATGATGAGACCGAGGGTTGAGTCTATGACCGGTACAAGGAAACTCTGAGTGGCACTGGGAAAAGAGCAAGTATGTTGGTCTTAGGTCTGTGACACCTACGAGCTTTGCAGAGTTGTATGATGTGATGCGTGAGTAACACCCGTCTTCTTTCCGCTCAGGATTTTGGGGACGAAATCCTTGCTAGGGGTTTATGTCTTGTAAGGACCCTGACCCACGTTTTGGGCTAACCCTCTTTGATTTGCTTATGAAAGGTGCTTAGAACCTTAATCAATCTCTCTATATGTTTTTATATCATGTGACAAGCTCATGTTTCCAGTTTAGTCCTATTTGGATGTTGTTTGAGCAATGTTTGCTTGTTTTGGACCAAAGTGCAATTTACCCAAAGTAAGGGGTTGTACTTCAATATGTCACATTTAGAGCATGACTTTAGTTCTCTTGCATCATTAGAAAGAGAATGATGTTGTGGGGATCCTTGAGGAGGACCTATGTTCCAAGTTTGAGCTTGGTTGGTTGATGTTTATGCTTTATGTGCTAGTTTTGGTGTAAATTGCAAATTACCCAATGTGGAGGGTTAATATGCAATTTATCAGCTCTAGAGTCTTCTTGCTTCTGTTTGTCATCATATATAATGTGTATGGAAGTAGGGGTGCCTTGTTTGGTTTCTTGATGAGGAGTGACATCTCTATATGGTCTTTATATCATATATGTGCTACATATGTCACCTTGTCCTTTAGTGTATCAGCTACGACATGAAGGTGTGTCACCCAATAGAGGTGTATCGGCCATGGCAGTGCATAGCTGCACAATATACATTCTATAGTGTATCACCAGGCCATGCATGAGCTGCTAGGGTGGCAACAAGTGGCGTTTGGAGCAAGAGCAAGTGGCATCTTGGTTTATGTGGTTATGACACCTCTCCCTTGCTACCTCTCTCTTCCTTGGTGAATATAACCCCCTTCCTCCTTATCCAAGCAATCCTTTTCGGACACCTTCCTTCCCCTACCTGTATGGGATGAGTATGGAAGCTTTGGGATCTAAGGAAGACTCCCATGGAGCTTGGAGGGGCGAGCTCCTTGGCCATGGAAACTCCTTGCTCAAGATTCGACCTTGGTGAGTCATGCTTCTTTGCTAGCTTTTCCTTGTGCTTTCTTCTTCACCTTCCTCTTCCCCTCTCGGCCATGGATAGGCCCTTTATTTGAGAAGGCATGCCCATGTTTATCTCCCCTCTTTTCTTCTTCTTTAGCTATACAGAACCATGGTTTCTTCTTCTTCTTCTTCTTCTTCTTCCTTTGTTTCTTGAGGTGATGATGATGGTGCCGAAGGCATGTTTGGAGCCTTGGATGGGTGATGTTCTTGGAGAGGAACGTGGGTTTTCTGCTTGGACCAAGAATCTTGATGACCTTTCATGGAGATCCTCTTAGGGCGGGTTACATAACTCTTCATCATCTCTATTATGTTCACCCTTCTTATGTGCACATATTGGTTCTTGTAATTAATTTGGTACCTTACTCCATGATAATTATATATATGTATGGAACTTGGGATCTGATCTAATGTAAATATTCACATTTTATTACTACCTTATTCTTCTTTATCTTGTACATAATGGTTGTGGGTGACTTGAGGTTGAAGATGACCCACCCGATAGGGTGCCTGCACGATACAATGGTTGCACGATATAGTGCCTTGCCCGTTAGATCTTGTTTTGGTTGTTGGCACATTAATGATATCCCTTGGACTTGAGAGGTGAGCCATGCTCTAGTAGCTTGGGAAAAACCCCTCTCTCTCCTTGGTCGATGAAGGGTGAACCTATGGTCTAGATGCTTGGAAGTTAGGTTAAGTTGGCTAGCCGATAGGGTGTTGCTCTACCCTTGTTGCCCGTTATGCTAAAGGTTGTGCAAGACCCCTCTCACTTAGTTGTTGAGAGGTGATCCAACTTTTGGTATTGTTGGATGATATGGTGTGGTGACCGATATGCACCACTGCCTTATATGATGATGGTGGGTGATATGGTGATTGGCCGACATGTAAACCCTAACCTTAATGTCTTGGCTGATATGGAGCTTCAACCCTATCTTGGGAGATAGGGTTGTCCTGGGCGACATAGATGATCTACCCTTTGTTGCACGACATGGTCTTGAGTAGATAGAGAACCAACTTGGTATGGTCCTTTTGCCCTTGCACGATACACCTTTTTGGTTCCCTGAACGATACCTCCTCATCTAGGGTTGCCTTGGACGCTATGTTAAGTAAAGCTCTATTAACCATTTTGCCTGATATGACTCTTAACCATGGTAGTGTTGTTGGGTGATATGGGTAGGTCTTGAGCCTAGAAAGGTGAAACCCTAGGTGGGCGATACCATGGCTGCCTCCCTGACCATTATGAGCGTGGTTAAGGGGCTTTTGTGTTGGGCATAAGGTTTGTGCTTGCACGCCACTCTCTAGTGAGTTTCCCGACATGGTGCCTTAGTGGTCACCCTACCCGTGGACAACATGGAGCCTTGAGTGATAGAGTTGCCCTAACCCTAAGCTTACTGATAGGGGTACTCTTATTGTGATGTTTTCCTTGGGCGATATGCTAGGTGTCCAATATGGTGCTCCATGAGAGATAATGATATGAGGATGGGCGATATGGACGGTCCATTGATATGCTGCCCGATATCATCAACCCTAGAACATTGTGAATGTGTAGGTGTGCATGGTTTGGGTGACGTCAGGGCTAAGTGTGTGGCCGATACCCCACAAGGAGATAGGATACCTTGTCTGATATGCCTTACTCGACACATGGTCTCTCTCTTGGATGGTTACCCAACATGAGTTCGTACTTGATATCTTGGATGGTCCTAGGGTTGAGGTTTGCCTGTTACATGTGTTGAGCTTGATAGGACCTTGAATGATAGGGTATCATGGGCATCTTGGCAATGTTGTAGTAGTGTACCATGGGTGGTATGAGGTTCCTTGAGTATCTTGATGTCTTAACCAAGTGGGTGTGCTTGTTGGGTGCCATGATCTTGGCCGATATGGCCCTAGACGATAGGGTGTTAAAGGTTGCCTGGTATGAAACCCTAACCCTAATGAGAAGTAGGGTTTTGGGCGATAGGGGACACCCATGTGTTGCATGACATGCACCCTTGCACCTGGTTGTCCGATATCACCATGTACATGGATGCACGATACAACTCATAGCCCTAGTTGCTCGATACCCCCCTTTGTGCATGAATGTATGACATGATTGTAGCTGACAACCTTGGGTGAGAGTTGGTACTCTATCCGATACTCCCTTTTAGTGAGGGTTTGCGGTCACTACCTAGTTTTGGTGAGGGTATGTGATACTTTTAGTGAGGGTTGTGCTCTAACCCGATAGCCCTATGCATATTTCTTGAGCTTACACCTTTGATCATGATTAGCCATAACAAGATAGGTTGTGAACCCTTGTATAGTGGTTACCTATGGTTAATGGTAGATGAATCTCCGATTAAATTGGATGGTGGATCATGGTGTATGATCCTTAAAGTTAATCCTTAAGGATGAGGTTCTTAATAACTTGAGATGTTGGGTATGGTGGGATACCCCTGACTTGATAATAGTGGTGTGTATTGATTAATACACCAGTTATGATGTTAAGTTGCATATGCTCATAATGATGGAAGAATATTCCAATGCTATAAACCTTAATCTTGATGACATGATAATCATGATATGATCATGAGATATGGGGCATGATGGATGCTCACAGTTTGATAACAATAATATAAATTAACTACAGATACAACTATGAACATGGATGTTGTTCCAACCATGTGCACCTAAATCCTTGATAGCTTGATAGTCATAATATGTTCTCTAAAGATCTATGTTCTATGTTTGGTGATATAGTTATCTCTTTCTTATGTAAGCTAACCATGCAGGTGTATTGAATTCATAGCCAAGTAAGAGCTATGGTGATTATATGATTATGCACTTCGCTTAGCACTTGATATATGTGCAATATCCAAGTAATAATGTTGATGAGATAACATATATCACCAGTATGATGAGAAAGGCATGTTGAGGTGTGATCCTCTAGTGATGACATGAGGGATTGATATTCACTAATGAAGTTGATGATTTCTTGAGAGGCACTGGTGTAATGTGATGAACTTAGGGATTGATATCCCATGATGATGTGTAATGATGAAGCCTTGAGAGGCAGTAGCACTATGAGATGATGTGAGGGATTTAGCTCCCATGGCAATGTGATGATTGTTGAGGGCAATGGAAATAGCAAGTAGCAATATAACACCAACGTAATGAATCTAATGTTGTTCATGTTTTATATGTGGTTGCTTAATACAACTTGATTGCCCTGGACATAGACCCATCATCGTCAGCAGTTGGTGATGGTGAAATGGGTTCTCCTGCGGGTTAACCTGAAGCGCATATTGTTGAATATGCGAGGTTTCTCCTAGCCTAAAATAGAGATGATTCGATTCAAACTTCGGTTGTAGACTCAAGATGTGTATAAGAGCATGGTGAATAGGCCGATGGATCAGTGTGATAGAGCATGAATGCGTTCATGGCTCAGGGAACATAGTGAACTGGCTCGTGGCTCAGATATACTAGCACCGAAACTTGTACCAAGGTGCGATAGAGAAAGGGGAGCCTACGGGAGCTGACCCTATGGCTGAGGCCACTTCAGCATGAGACTACGGTCATTCTTTGGTTCTCGTGCACTAACCACGAGGTGGTGAGGTCGAGGAGTCCGACTCTTCCATTGACCTTGTATGGCACCAGCTCTGGGTTTCGCAGCCGTCGGTTGGATCTGAGTGGTGTGGCTCACTTCCTCTGGGCATAATGATACGTAATCCAGCCGAATAGTATTTATTTCTTAAGGCAAAACACGGAACATTAGTTGAGGCCCTACTTGTGTAGTTGATCTTGTTGTAACTTGTAGTTACTTATACGTTCCTTATGATATATGGTAAGATCTTATAAATCTTATCTTGTCAATCATGTTCCATAAAGAGTACCTGGTTATAGGCCTCATAAATACCTTGGTATGATTGGTGGTAAGATTAGCCCTCCTTAGTATGTTGCTCTTATAATCTGCTTATATCAATTATCTGTGATTATAATAAAGTTGGTAGAGGGTTATGTTTCTCGCTGGGACTGTGTGTCTCACCCCGCTGGTTAACAACCCTTTTTAGGTGGACGTGCCTGGCGAGATGAAGATCGTGTGGCTACGGATGATATGCAGAGGTATCATATCTGGTGTAATAGATAGTATCTAGCAGTAGAGTCCTATGTGTCATCCTTGTACACTCGGGTCTTTGGGAAAGTTTTTTCGATGTTCTTGTACAATGATCGATGTACGATTTTCAGTATGTATCTTGATGTAAAGCATCATGGCAACAGTTGTTTCATGTAACAAGATGATGAGAAATTATGTTGTAACACCCTAAAAATATGCTATGAAATGAAAAGCGTTGGCTCAGGTATTATATGTTTCATCTTGTGGTACTTGTTGTAAATTTGTTTTAATTTCCCGTGTTTTTTAGTAATCTCCTGGATTGCATGTAATCGTGTTTTGTTGTGGATGTGGTGTTACAACTATGGCCACACGGAGTGACAAATCTTTATTCAAGAAGAAGTCAATATTTTGGGATCTTCCTTATTGGAGTTCTTTGACAGACAGACATTGTATCGATGTCATGCACGTTGAGAAAAATGTCTGTGATAGTATCATTGGTACTTTGTTGAATATACCAGGTAAGACTAAAGATGGGATAAAATATAGTCTGGACCTACGTGAAATGGGAATAAGTTCAGAATTAACAAAATTTTGTGAAATGAGAAATCGAAGAACATACTTACCTCCCGCTTGTTATACATTTTCTAGAAAGGAGAAGAAAGCTTTTTGTGAATGTTTGGTAAATGTTAAGGTGCCACAGGGTTACTCATCCAACATCCGTATATTGGTATCAATGAAAGATCTAAAGTTGATAGGTCTTAAATCTCATGATTGTCACACTCTAATGCAACAAATATTGCATGTGGCAATTAGATCTATATTGCCGAAGCATGTAAGGTTTGCAATCACCAGACTTTGTTTCCTTTTCAACAGTCTGTGCAACAAAGTTATTGACCTTGATACTCTTGATAATTTGCAAAGAGAAGTGGTTGTTACCCTATGTCAGCTTGAGATGTATTTTCCTCCATCGTTCTTTGATATCATGGTACATCTTGTTGTCCACTTGACTAGGGAAGTGAAAATCTTGGGACCAGTTTTCTTGCATTGGATGTATCCCTTTGAACGATACATGAGCATTTTTAAAAGTGATGTTCGAAACCGTTATCGGCCTGAAGGGAGTATTATTGAGGGTTATGTGGCAAGAGATGTTATGGATTTTTGCAATGACTTTTTTCAGTGGTAATGACACTCCTGGTAATGACAAGAATATTGAGGAGCAATTTGGCAAAGGAATTTTGGGATCACGGGTGAAAGTAATCAGCTGTGAGCAGTTGGAACAAGGTCACTTGTATATTTTACACAACATGGATGAAGTGAGTGTTTATATCGAGGAACATACCAATTTCATCAAGAGACAATATCCTCGAGCCAATACAATGTGGCTTGCTAGAGAGCATAACAAGACATTTATTAAGTAGTTCGAAGATAAAGTCTTACATCAACTATCTCAAACACCAGATGATATTACTGAAACTATCAAATGCCTCACCTTTAAACCAAAATTGAATGTTATGTCTTATGAAGGGTATGACATTAATGGATTCACATATTACACAAAGCACCAAGATGATAAGAGTGTCATCCAAAACAAGCGTCGACTATGTTTCATATTGTAAAGTGTCACCTTCAAGCGTCGACTATGTTTTTTGCAAGTGCAAAGGATAAGAGTCCACGTGAAGCTAAAATGTCATATTACAGTGTCATTGAAGACATATGGGAGTTTGACTACATAGATTTTAGAATTCCGCTCTTCAAATGTAATTGGGTTGACAACACCAAAGGAGTTATAGTGGATGAATTGGGTTTCACTTTAGTGAACTTTGAAAAGATTGGCGAGAAGGGTGAACCATTCATATTGGCATCACAGGAGAAACAAGTATTTTATATCGATGATCCTACAAATGATAAATGGTCGATTGTTCTTCATGGTAAAAGACAGTTCATTGAAGATCCTATAGATGAAGAAGAGTACTACGATAAGTATGATGACTCCAGTCTATTCTCAGTTGGGTTGCCAACACCAGCAAATATTGAAGCTAATGATGACTTATATGTGTGCAGAGATCACAATGAAGGATTGTGAATTGAAAAAAAAATTGCAATATTAGAGGCATGTTTATATTTTTTTATATGTTTTATTTTTATGAATGTGAACTTTACAATGTGAATTGCTTTACAATGTGAATTTTACAAGGTGAATTACTTTACAGTGTGAATGTGAACTTTACAATGTGAATTACTTTACAATGTTAATTACTTTACAATATGAATGTGAACTTTACAATGTGAATTACTTTACAATGTGAATGTGAACTTTACAATGTGAGCTTTACAATATGAATTACTTTACAATGTGAACTTTACAATGTGAATGTGAACTTTCAGATGGCTGAGCATTCTCCTGATGACTGTGCTGATGATTACTGTGAGGGTGAGGACATCAATGTGCTGCCTCACTATGTAAGTTTTAAAAATATTTATCATATATTTATATCTATATGTCCATTTCTAGTTATATCATGTAAGTGTGTTTATTTTGTCAAATTTTAGGTTGATGATGCAAATGTACCCTCTGAAGCACTTGAGGTACTTGCAGAGCAGCACCAAAAAGTTGACAAGAGAAGGGGCATCACTATGATGAAGAAGTTAATAGAGCAAAGGGGCAATGGACCCAAACTTGTTTTGGATTTTGATAATGTAGGAAATGCAATTGGAGTGAATTGCCATTCATTTATTTCATATCTTGGGTATGTTACTCATAGCCATTGCGGTTGTAAGATAGATTCTTGGCATAAAGTTCCTAAGGGGAAGAAAGACGTAATATGGAAGGATTTATGCATGAGTCATTATTAATTTGCAATTCAATTTGTTAGATTACTAATTTTTTGGATACTAGTTAATAGCAATTCTATTTTGTAGAGTATATTTGAATTGGATGAAAAGTTGCATCGTAAATGTGTGATGCAATGCTGTGGGGGAGTCCTAAGGAACTATAGGACAAATATCACCGAGAATACATAACAGAAGGTGACAAGAGGAAGAAGACAACCACAGAATAGTGGAACTTCCTGGACCAAGAAGAATGGGATGCATTTGTTGCTTCAAGACAAACTGATGAATTCAAGGTATCAGGCGTCACCCCCAATTTAATTAATATATGTTTTATTCACCTATTCAAGATTAACATTTAGTGTTACAAACCAAATCATTAATGTGCATACTAACTAGGCCCTCAATGAGGCGCAAAAATCAAGGCGTGCACTGAATGTGCATGACCAAACAATGGGTCCAAAGGGGTATGCAGGTATTCGCCAAAGACTACAGTCTGAGGCTACTGCTCAGTCTGCTACTACTCAGGAGTCCTCTACTATAGGTAGCACACCTATGCCTCGCCATGATGTCTGGATAGCTGGGAGGAAAAATAAGAAGGGAGAAATAAGGAAGCCTGCAACTGCTGAGGCGGCTACAAAAATGGTAAAATACAACTCTTACATCAATCGTTCAAATATTGATTATTTGTGGTGTTTACTTAATTACAAATTTTTGTTTTAGCGATTAGCCGGAGCTGCACGAGCTGAGGAAATAAGAAAAGTTCATCCCTGAGGGCACAAGGGATGAATTGACAGTTGCTCTGGGTAACCCAGAGCATCCTAGACGTGTTAGGGCTGCAGGCGCTGGTGTGGGCATCAAAGTGTTCTTTGGGCCATACCAGTGCAAACATGTCCCAAAAACGGGACTTTCATAAGAAGAGGTACCCTATTCTTTCTTAATAATGTTACTATAAAAGAGAATTTAATAATCAGAAGCTAACATTTCTTTTATCCATGTATAGGTAGATAAGCTAGTTGATAGGAAACTCGAAGAAGCACTGAGCAAGTGGCAAACATCTCAAACTGCCACTCAGGAGACAGTACCTATGGCGTCCCACTCTACTCCTACATGGAAGGGTCTCCATTACCAGCTAGTTGGGTTCATGTGAGCCCGGTATGTATATATGTATATAACATTCTTTATACAAATTTATAGGGGTTGAAGTCATGTTGTCTAAAAAGTAAAGAATATGTCATTGCAGAGGTGTCGGCTTACCCATCCCTACCAGGGGAAATGTTTCATGGGTCTCCATTACCAGTAGGAGTAGGCATCCCGCTCTACTCCTACTACCACTCAGTAGACAGTAGTAATCCTATAGAACCACCACCTAGCACATCCACTGTAAGTATTCTTATGACATAGTAACTAGTTTTTTCAAGATGATATGTTTTTAAGATGATATGTATATATGTATATAACATTCTTTATACGTTTCAATTTAATTCTTCCGTCGTATAGGGAGCATGTACATTTGGTAAGGCCTTTCATGTATTGTGGTCAGCTTTAAACACCTACAAAGAGAATGATGTATATATATAATTAATAATATATAAATAAGAGTGATATATTTCATATTATCTAATGAGACTATATATAATACCTCAATGTCCACTGCAGCATATTTGATAATCATGTGCATAAATCACATCACATAGTATGCACATGCCCATCCGTTGTCTTGCGTAGCACACTATAAATTGAAATGTACAAAATATTAAAAAATACAACTAATTAAGCACTGTTCACATAAATAATATATACATTGCAGTCGGGAACTTACTTCCACATTTGTCCAAATTATTTGCTGGTTCCTTTTCTTGGGGACCTTTCCTCCAGCCTTTTTGAACTCATCTAAACCCCTACATGTTAATGTAACACAGTACATTACATAATTAAATAGTAATGTAATAACATATGTTAACGAATATGAAAATGAAATATTTCTCACCGGAATAATGCCATTTTCATTTTGTGTCCTTATTTTGAATTCAATTTAGTCCCCTTAGGATCTAGATAATAGACAGTGAACGTCTCGGGGACAATAACTAGTAACTCCCAATGCATACCACTAGAAGTAAAAAAGTTAAAAATTAATAACTCAAAATCCACAAAAAAATGTAATTTTCTTAAGTCCAAATTATAAGCAAAGTAAACTTACTCCACATTGAATGGAGCTATTATCACCGTCTTCTTATTTTGAGCAAAATTTGCAAAAGCATCACAGCAGTATTGTTGAACTGATTGCGAGTCTTTAACTACTAAACTAATCAAAGATGGAATCAAAAATCCTATATGTTCAAATGAAAAATCTGCACATATCTTGTCTAAGTAGCTGCAAAACATGTATTATGTATGCATTAATAAATAAGAAATTAGATCACCAGATCCTACACAAGGTATATGGATGTATAAAGAAGATCTCACCTTATCCATAGCTCTATCACAGATGTATTCAGCCAATCATATCGAAACAACTCCAGAATATCTTGTATAAATAGGTTGCTTTCGTATGATTGACCTACAGCATCTGCATCTATAGAAATAGTTATAGGGCAATTTATATCATGTTCGCCTAACCATATTGTCATACCCCTACAATCAGGACCTAACGGGACAGGTAGGTCCTGTGGAACCCAACTTGGTAATGTAGGAGGTGGAGTTGGAGGCCTAGATGTTATGGGTGTCTTCTTTTTAACATGTATATATATAATTTCAGATCAATTGACATTATATACACACACTAAAAATTTAACATAATGTAAATTTACCATACAGTTTCAGTATAGAGAACATCCACTTTTGGCCACAATATCACTCTACCTTCTGCCTCACCAAGCGTTTCACAATCTGGGTGGGCATATGGCAATGGAAGATCCATCCAGTTGGGGAATATACGTAGCGGGCTCACATGAACCCAACCAGCTGGTAATGGAGACCCATGAAATATTTCCCCTGGTAGGTATGGGTAAGCCGACGCCTCTGCAATGACATATTCTTTACTTTTTAGATGGCATGGCTTCAACCCCTATAAATTTGTATAAAGAATGTTATATACATATATACATATCATCTTAAAAACATATCATCTTGAAAAGACTAGTTACTATGTCATAAAAATACTTACAGTGGATGTGCTAGGTGGTGGGTCTATAGGATTACTACTGTCTGCTGAGTGGCAGTAGGAGTAGAGTGGGACGCCATAGGTACTGTCTGCTGAGTGGCAGTCAGAGATGCCTACCACTTGCTCATTGATTCACGGAGTGTCTTATCAACTGCTTCCTTGATTCTCTTATCCACTACTTCATCGACTCTCCTATCAACTATCTTATCTACATATACATGGATAAAAGAAACGTAAGCTTTTGATTATTGAATTCTCTTTTATAGTAACATTCTAAAGAAAGAACAGGTTACCTCTTCTTGTGAAATTCCCACTTTTGGGACATGTTTGAGCTGGGATGACCCAAAGAATGCTTTGATGCCCATATCAGCGCCTGCAGCCCTAACACGTCCAGGATGCTCTAGGTTACCCAGAGCAACTGTCAATTCATCCCTTGTGCCCTCAGGGATGAACTTGCCTTGGTTCCTCAGCTCGTGTAGCTCCCTCTAATCGCCAAAAAAGAATTTGTAATTAAGTAAACACCAAAAATAATCAATATTTGAATTATTGCTCTAAGAGTTATATTTTACCATTTTTGCAGCCGCCTCAGCAGTTGCGGGCTTCCTTATTTCTCCCTTCTTATTTTGCCTCCCACCTATCCAGACATCATGGCGAGATAGAGGTGTGGTACCTATAGTATAGGACTCCTAAGTAGCAGCATAATGAACAGTAGACTCAGTCTGTAGTCTTTGGTGAATGCCTGCATACCCCTTTGGACCCATTGTGTGGTCATGCACATTCAGTGCACGCCTTGCTCTTTGCGCCTCACTGAGGGCCTATTTAGTATGCTCATTAATGATTTGGTTAGTAACACTAAATGGTAATCTTGAATAGGTGAATAAAACGTATATTAAGAATATTGGGAGTGACACCTAGTACCTTGAATTCATCAGGTTTTCTTGAAGCAACAAACACGTCCCATTCTTCTTGGTCTAGGAAGTTCCACTGTTCAATGGCTGTCTTCTTCGTCTTGTCACCTTCTTTTATGTATTCTCGGGTGTGATTTATCCTATAGTTCCTTAGGACTCTCCCACATCATTCCATCACGCATTTACGATGCAGCTTTTCATCCAATGCAAATATACTCTACAAAATAGAATTGCTATTAACTAGTATCCAAAGAATTAGTAATCTACAAAATAGAATTGTAAATTAATAATAACTCGCGCATAAATCCTTCCATATTACGTCTTTATTCCCCTTAGGAACTTTATGCCAAGAATCTATCTTACAACCGCAATGGCTACGAGTAACATACCCAAGTTATGAAACAAATGAATTGCGATTCACTCTAATTGCATTTCCTGTATTATCAAAATCCACAACAAGTTTGGGTCCATTCCCCCTTAGTGCTTTTAACTTCTTCATCATAGTGATGCCCCTTCTCTTGTCAACTTTTTGTTGTTTCTCATCAAGTGCCGCAAGTGCTTCAGAGGGTACATGTGCATCATCAACCTAAAATTTGACAAAATAAACACACTTACAGGATATAACTATAAATGGACATATAGATATAAATATATGATATATTTTTAAAACTTACATTGTGAGCGGAATTCTGAAATCTATGTAGTCAAACTCCCATATGTCTTCAATGACACCGTAATATGACATTTTAGCTTCACGTCGACTCTTATCCTTTGCACTTGCAAAAAACATAGTCGACGCTTGAAGGGTGACCCCACTGTTTTGGATGACACTCTTATCATCTTGGAACTTTGTGTAATATGTGAATCTATTAATGTCATACCATTCATAAGACATAAGATTCAATTTTAGTTTAAAGGAGAGACATTTGATAGTTTCAGTAATATCATCTGGTGTTTGAGATAGTTGATGTAAGACTTTATCTTCAAACCACTTAATAAATGTCTTGTTATGCTCTCTAGCCAGCGACATTATATTTGCTCGAGGATATTGTCTCTTGATGAAATTGGTATGTTCCTCGATATAAACACTCACTTCATCCATGTTGTGTAAAATATACAAGTGACCTTGTTCCAACTTCTCACGGTTGATTACTTTCACCCGTGATCCCAAAATTCCTTTGCCAAATTGCTCCTCAATATTCTTGTTATTACCAAGAGTGTCATTACCACAGAGAAAGTCATTGCAAAAATCTATAACCTCTCTCACCACATAACCCTCAATAATACTCCCTTCAGGCCGATAATGGTTTCGAACATCACTTTTAAAAATGTTCATGTATCGTTCAAAGGGATACATCCAATGTAAGAAAACTGGTCCCAACATTTTCACTTCCCTAGTCAAGTAGACAACAAGATGTACCATGATATCTAAGAATGAAGGAGGGAAATACATCTCAAGCTGACATAGGGTAACGACCACTTCTCTTTGCAAGTTATCGAGAGTATCAGGGTCAATAACTTTACTGTGCAGACTATTGAAAAAGAAACAAAGTGTGGTGATTGCAAACCTTACATGCATTGAAAATATAGATCGAATTGCCATAGGCAATATTTGTTGCATTAGAGTGTGACAATCATGAGATTTAAGACCTATTAACTTCAGATCTTTCATTGATACCAATCTACAGATGTTGGATGAGTAACCCTATGACACCTTAACATTTACCAAACATTCACAAAAAGCTTTCTTCTCCTTTCTAGACAATGTGTAACCAACGGGAGGTAAGTATGTTCTCCGATTTCCCATTTCACGTAATTCTGTTAATTCTGACCTTATTCCCATTTCACGTAGGTCTAGTCTAGATTTTATCCCATCTTTAGTATTACCTGGTATATTCAACAAAGTACCAATGACACTATGACAGACAATTTTCTCAATGTGCATGACATCGATACAATGCCTGACTGTCAAAGAACTCCAATAAGGAAGATCCCAAAATATTGACTTCTTCTTGAATAAAGATTTGTCACTCCATGTGGCCATAGTACATTGTGATCTCTTACTAAATCCATTGACAAAGCCTTTTACTCTTTCATAAAAATCCTCCCATGGTATAGGTTTAGGTGCACTCCATTCCTCATTCAATCCATTCACTACTACAGAAATGGCTTATAACGTCACTTTTAATGGTGTCGGTTGTAATAATACACCGACACGTAAACCATACAGCATCGGTGTATAAAATAAGCCGACATCAATCTGTGAAGGGCGACCAGACATGGGTATCACTTTTATTCAGTGTCAGTTCCTTAATAAGAAACCGACACCTAAAAGTAACCGCCAAAACCAAAATTTTCAGCGAAAAAAATTACCTCCAAAAATTGACATACACCATCGGTTTTTAAGACTGAAACCGACAACTAAAGGTTTTCTGCGAGACAACAATTTGCTCACTTTTTATCGTTGGTTGTGTGACAATAACTGACATCATTGTGTTTTCGCACGAATAACTGCGAAAATTTTCATCTCCCTTTAGTGTCGGTGTTTTGTTGCAAACCGACACTAAAAGTTTTTATTGTCAATTTTTGTTAGCAGCCGACACCTATAATTAACTTAACAATGCAAGGCAGACTCTTCCTCTTCTGTTAACTTAACACCGCCGCCACTCGCCACCTCTACTTCCTCCAGCCGCTGCCGGTGACCACAACTCTCCGCCCGACGACCGCCCGACCAGAGCTCTCCGTCGCAAGAGCAGCAGCGTCACCGGCAAGGAGCAGCAGCGCCGCCCGCACGGAGCAGCACTTCCGCCTGCACAGAGCAGCACTGCCGCCTGCACGGAGCAGCAGCATCACCGCTTGAAGCAGCCAGCAGTGTCGCTGCTTGAAGCAGCCAGCAGGGCCGCCTCTTCGAGCTTCTAGAAGGGTCGCCGGTTCAAGCACGACTAGCCCTTCTGTACGCCCATTATCAGGTTTTCCCCTGACCTTCCCCCCTATTCTTGCTTTTCCTGTATCATAGGCATGCCCATTAATCCTATGGCTGTGGCTGTGTGCTTTCTTTTTATATGTATGGTTTACATGCATCAATATTCTATAATTGTTCTATGACAAAACCGCATTTTGTTCTACACAATATTACTCACGTTTACAACATACTCACATATCAATTCAGGGTTAATGTGGGGGATTTGGGGGCGGGATATTGCACTACAAGTTCTTAATGTTCTTATCTATGCATAACCTTTTATATTTATTTATCTTCTCTCCGTTCAAGTTTTAGAATTCTAGGTAGTTTTAAGCTACATCTTCACTACTTCAACCACTCAAAAGTTTTGATATGTGGATTCATCAAGTTGACGAATGCATTATTACATTGTTTAAATCTTGATTCATTATGGTAATCTAATCATTATGTTTTAAAACTAATGATAAGATTTAAACATTATTTGATTCACATAATTAGGGTTTGAGAATTGAAAAATCCTAATCTACATAAATTAGGGTTTTGGTAACATATGAATACAAAATTTGATTAGTATAGTCGTGTACTAAATGATTATCAGCATTTTATATACAACTAGGATTTAGTTGAAATTTGTACATGATTTGGAGAAATTAGATATTAGTTGGAAGAATTTTTTGACTTGTTTGTCGGATGATTTTACCCAAGATAAACTCAATCGGCCATGTATTCAAACTGAAATATAGCAGTCTAGTATTTGAATTTTATCTTTTTATTGGTATATCCAATTGATCAAAAATTTTAATTATGTTTTGGAAACTCCATTTTGGACATCTTGTTAAACTTTCCTAATTTTTCAATGATGTTGGACTCTATAGAGAGGAGTGGCGGTTGAGTATTCCCTATATTAACTCGAACGGTCATGTTGCATACTATATTGATTGACGATCCTTGGGAAATTCTATGGATATATGACTATGATATTTCATGTGATTATTTCCAGGTAGGAAATCCATATGGAGTGAACCGCAACTCATTTGTTTCATATCTTGGGGTTCTTACTCGCAGCCATTGCAGTCTTATCCTAGAATCATGGCATAGAGTTCCTAAGGAGAAGAAATACCACATATGGAAGGAACTATGCGTGATTTATTATTATTTGTAATTCTATTTGTGTAGAGTACTAATTTTTAGGATACTAGTTAATAGCAATTCTATTTAATTTGCAAAGCATATTTGATCTGGATGAAAAGATGCATCGCAAATGTGTGATGCAATGTTGTGGGAGGGTCCTAAGGAACTATAGGACCAATCTCACCCGAGAATACATACGCGATGCTGAGAATAGGTTCTTGATAGATTCCAATTCTAGACATTGATCAGTATTTCGCTAACTTTACACTAATAATTTTTGTTTGTATTCTCTTTAAAAAATAAATATAGGAAGAAGGAAGCCACACAACAATGGAACTACTTGGACCCCAAAGAATGGGAGGAGTTTGTTACCCAAAGACAAACAGATGAATTCAAGGTATTAAGCGCCGCCACTCCCAATTTAATTAATATACATTTTTATGTATTCACCTATTCAAGATTAACCTTTAGTGTTACTAACCAAATCAATGTTCTAACTAACTAGGCGAAGAGTGATGCTCAACGAGCAAGGCGTGCACTGAATGTGCACGACCACACAATGGGTCCAAGAGGATATGCAGGCATTCGCCAAAGACTGCAGGCTGAGTCTACTCAACCTACTGCTACTCAGGAGACTGCAGAGTCCTCTACTGCTGCTCCCGCACCTCTGTCTCATCATGTTATGTGGATAGTTGGGAGACAAAATAAGAAGGGACAGATACCGAAGCCCGCAACCGTTGAGGCGGATGCAAAAATGGTAAAAATCAAACTCTTAGAGCAATCTATCAATATTGATTATTGTTATGTTTACTTATGAATTTTTGTTGATGGTGCTTAGTGGGAGCTACACAAGAAGAGGAAGGAAGGCAAGTTCATCCCTCAGGGCACAAGGGATGAACTGAAAGTTGCTCTGGGTAACCTAGAGCATCCTGGACGTGTAAGGGGTGCAGGCACTGGTGTGGGCATAAAAACGTTCTTTGGGCCATCCCTGTGTAAACCTGTCCCAAAAGTGGGACTTTCACAAGTTGAGGTAACTTATTCTTATTTTAGAACGTTATTGCGAAAGGGAATTCAATAATCAGAAACTAGAATTTCTTTTATCCATGTATAGGTAGATTCCTTAATTGAAAAAAGACTCTAGGAAGCATTTCACAAGTGGTTGGCGTCTCAGACAGCCACTCAGACAGTACCTGTGGCGAACCTCTCTTCTCCTACTCCTCATACTGCAGAGGTTGGGAGTAATCCTATAGACCCACCTAGCACGTCCTCTGTAAGTATGGCATATATAATAGCTAGTCTGTTCAAGATGATATGTTTGTGTATATATGCATATAACATTCTTAACGTAAATTTGTAGGGGTTGAAGCCATGCTGACTACAAAGTGAAGGATATATCATTGCAGATGCATCGGCTTACACACCCCTTAAAGGGTGCATGTTTCATGGGAGTCCAGTACCAGATGGCATGGTACCTGTGAGCCCCATACATATACTCACTAGTTGGACGAATCTTGCACTGCCTCATGCACACCCAGATGCTGAAACACTTGGTGAGGCAGTAAGCGGAGTGATACTGTGGCCCGAAGTGGATGTCCTATATACTGATATTGTATGATAAATTTTCATTACTTTACTTTGTTAGTGTGTATATATATATGAGTCAATTGATATGAAATTATATATACCGGTCAAAAAGACGAGACCCACTACATCTCGGCCTCCACCTCCTCGACTACCAAGTTGGCTTCCAGGGGACCTACACGCCTTGATATGTCTTAATTGTAGGAGTGTGGCAGTTAGGATCGACGAACATAATCCAAATTGCCCTATAAATGTTACTATTCCGAAGAATGCTACAGGTAAATCATACGATAACAATCTATTTATACAAGTTTAGCATACGCATTAATGCATACGTAATAGAAGTTCTGGATACATATTAATGCAGGTTAAACATTCAGAAACAACATATTTATACAAGATATTTTGGAGTTGTTTAAATATGAATGGCTGAACACATTTATGATAGAGCTGTGGATATGGTGAGATTAATGCATACGGAAATCTGGTTTATACATCCATATATCTTGTTTTATATACGGCAATCTGGTTTCTTATATATTAATGCATACATAATACATGTTTTGCAACCACTTATACAAGACATGTAAAGATTTTGGGTTTTCCCATGTGGGATTTTTGGTTCCATCTTTGATTAGTCTTGTAGATACAGACCTTGGTTCAGTTACTTTATACTATTGTGATGCTTTTGAATATTTTGGTAAAAATAATAAGACGGTGATAATAGCTCCATTCAATGTCGAGTAAGTTTACTTTGCTTGTAATTTGGACTTAAGCAAATTACATTTTTATTGCGGATATTGAGTTATTAATTTTCTACTTTCTTACCTGTAGTTCTAAGCATTGGGAGTTATTAGTTATTGTCCCCAAGACATTCACCATCTATTATCTAGATCATGTGGGGAGTTAGTTGGATGTATATGGGCATGCAATTAAAAGGCCATTATTCTCGTGAGAAATATTTTATGTGTTTATATCTGATGTTATTGCATTACTATTTAATTATGCAATTTAATGTGTTACATTAACATATATAGGGCTTTACAAGAGTACAAAAAAGCTGGAGGAAAGGTCCCCAGGAAAAAAAATCTGACACTCATTTGGAAGAATGTGAAAGTAATTTCCTGACTCCAATGTATATATTATTTATGTGAAGTGTGCTTATTTGTATTTTTGAATATTTTATGTGTTTCAATTTATATTGTGCTACACAAGACAACGGTTCGACATGTTCCTACTATGTGATGCGATCTATGGACCTAATCATTAAACATGATGTATTCGAAATTGATAACATATAACAGGAATTATACATAGTCTCGTTAGATAATATGAAATCTATGAATCATATTATATATTATTATAATTATGTATGTACGTCATTCTCTTTATAGGTCTTTAAAACTGAGGACTTCAACACAGGTGCAAAGCGTTTCGATGTACATGCTCCCTATACGAGAGATGAATTAGATGATGTAAGAGAAGATTGGGAAAAAGCCCTGCAAAGAGTGGGAATTTTTCAATATGATTTTGATGACAATGATGACAATGATGATGATGAATAAAATAACTTTGTTCTCATAATTAATTTTGTGTGAATGTGAATGAATTTTTATGAAGTTTCATATGTGTGTGAAAATCATCAATACATGAATGTTTCTACATGTGTCTGAATGTGAAAAGAGATGAAATAAATGGAACTGTAGGTTGCTACTGGTTTCTACATGCGTGTGATGAAAAAATAATATGAATTAAATTTCTTATACTTGAATGTTAATCACATATATAATAATTTGTCCATCATGTTAATTTTTTAGGTTTGTGGCCTGTTGTTGGCTGATATCAATGGATGTCATAAAACCTGCAGTTCATAACTGAACTGTAGGTTTCTCATCCTACGACCAGCCACAGCATGTCTGCAGACTGACAGAAAAAAAATCAAATCATAGGTGTCGGTTATTTGTGTAAAACTGACGACATACGGTTACAGTGTCGGTTTCCATACTAGTACCGACGCCGATTTCCCTACACCACGGCCGTGCTGGGCAGCACAGCCGTGGCAGCAGACCAGACATAAAATACGTGTCGGATATCTGTATAAAACTGACAATATATGGTTACAATGTCAGTTGCCATACTAGTAACTGACGTCGATTTCCCTAATGAGACCAGAAACCACGGCCGTGCTGGCCAGCACGGTTGTGTAAGCGGGTGATTTAGTGTCATCTTCGAAGCGGATAACCGACGCCTATACCCCCTTCCGGTGCATTTTCGGCACATTTTTGGTGGCACGCGAAGGGTTGTGGCGTCGGTTTGAGAATCGATGTGTAAAGGTTGGGCTTTTAGTGGCGCCCACATAGGTGTTGCTTAGAAACCGACACTAAAGGCCTTAAATAACTGACACTAAAGGCCGATTATGTACTAGTGATTGAATGCTTTGCGCTTCCTATGATACAGATGAAATTTTGTATGAAACCTTTGATGACCGAGATATACAGTCTTACCGCCATGTTTTAGTCTTATTGAATCAGTGTTCTCTTCACATATAGGACACACTTTAGCTCCTTTGACACTATATCCAAACAAATTCCCATATGCTGGAAAGTCATTAATAGTGCAAAACAACATAGCATGCAAACGAAATGTCTCTCTTCGTGAAGCATCATAGGTCATCACACCTTCACCCCAGAGTTTCTTTAAGTCATCAATCATATGTTCAAGATAAACATCGATATCATTTCTAGGTTGTTTAGGGCCCGATATCAACAACGACAACATTACATACTTATTTTTCATACACAGTCAGGGAGGAAGATTGTATATAACAAGCATGACTGGCCAAGTACTATGTTGGTTGCTCAATGTCCTGTACAGATTCATCCCATCTGTACAAAGCCCAAGTCTTAGATTCCTGACTTCTTCACCGAATTCAGGGTACAATAGATCAATCTTCTTCCACTGTGGGGAATCAGACACATGTCGTAGGATCCCATCATTATTTTTTTAACATCTGCATGCCACATCAAATTCTTTGCATCTATCGGATTGGCAAACAAGCATTGAAACCGTGATATTATAGGTAGATACCACATCACCTTGGTAGGAGAACCAATTTTGGACTCCCCCGAAGTCTTCAATTTATACCGTGACACACCACATTTTGGACAATCTTTCAAATCCACATAGTCCTTTTGAAATAATACACAATCATTCGGGCATGCGTGTATCTTCTTGGCCTCCATTCCCATTGGGCACAACAATTTCTTTATCTGGTATGTTGAGATTGGCAGCTTGTTTCCTTCAGGAAGCATTTCTTTCAACAAAGACAGTAATGACGTAAAGCTTTTGTCACTCCATGTATTGTTAGCTTTTAGCTTATACAATCTCAACACAACGCTAAGCTTCATAAACTTAGTGCAACTTGTGTATAACGGTATCTCAACATCATACACAATGTTTCTAAACATGAGAGGTAGATCGGTGTGCTCTACCCCACAACTATCTAGCATCACATCAACGATGTCTACTGGAACTGGTTCATTCACATCTACATCATCGGAGGCAAGTTATTCTTCCACACAAGCACTGCTATCGACATCCACTGGTTTCGGATTTGAAATCTCTACATGCCAGTGCCATTCTATATAGCCTTGTACAATCCCGTTGTACATGACATGACTTTTGATTTCGTCACCAGTGCTGACTTTCAAGTTGTTACCGTAATGCCTACATGGACAGTAGAACCTATCTCTAGGTTGTTTCCTATGTTTCTCGAAAAATCTAATAAACTGGTCAAGACCAGAAATAAACTCTGGGGTGCAGTGATTGCGAAGGGACATCCATGATCTATCCATTCTATGATCAAAGAGAAAACAGGTATATATTATAACAAGATTAGGGTCTAGGGTTAACAAATACATGTGATGTCATTCTTATATATAATAAATATGTACCACCTATCCCATCCTTGAACACCTACTCTCACTAGTAAGTGTATAATGTGTATTGGGTTTTCGAGAAAATTTCGGCAGCATTTCCCCGTTGTTCTCTAAGTACATATGTACTTAGAGAACAAAATGGGGAAATGCTATCAAAATTTTCTCGAAAACCCAATACACATTATACACTTACATCCAAAGTGAGATTAGGTGTTCAAGAACAGTCTCAAATTGGGGAGTATCCAAGATTTACGACTAATGAGTAAATCTTAGATGGGTTTCTAGGCCAACAAATAAATGTGATGTCATTCTTATATATAATAAATGTGTACCACCTATCCCATTCTTGAACACCAAATCTCACTAGTAAGTGTATAATGTGTATTGAGTTTTTAAGAAAATTTCGACAACATTTCCCCGATGTTCTCTAAGTACATATGTACTTAGAGAATAAACAAGGAAATGCTACTGAAATTTTCTCAAAAACCCAATACACATTATACACTTACATCCTAAGTGAGATTAGGTGTTCAAGAATAGTCCTAAACCGGGGACTATCTAAGATTTACTCCTAATTAGTAAATCTTGGATGGGTTTCTTGGCCAACAAACACAATGATAGATATGTACATGTTAGAGTTTCATCACAATTGATGTTAGGGTTTCATCAATGTTAGGGTTTAATCAAATCAAATTAGGATGCTAGAATGGACAAGTTTAAATCTTATTTCAACATGCATCAAAGTTTACTGAATTTGGTCAAGCATTAGGATTAGAAGTACAAATATATGCAATCAAAAGATTTGTTCATATCCTAGGTTGATTTACAATAGCAACATATAAATAAATAAATTCAAAAGTATTAGATAAATAAATTTAATGAGTAGATAAACAAATACAAAGCAATAGATAAAAAAACAAATGAACAAAATACCCTCTTTTCTTCCTTCTCCCTCCTTACCAACAGCAAGCACGGTTGTGGTCGGCCAACACAGCCATGACCATGCTTGCTGTTGGTAATGAGGGAGAAGGAAGAAGAAGAGGGGCATGGAGGAAGAAGAAGAGGGCTACCTATCGAGTAGCTAGTAGTGTGGAGAAGAGCAGCGACAGTGTAAGGAGCAGCGGCGGCGGTGTGAGGAGCAACGACGTCCGTGTGAGTAGCAGCAGCGCTGAGCAGAGAAGGAAGCGGCGACATCGAGCAGAGTGGCAACAGGAGAAGGAGGAGGCGATGGCAGCGGAAAACAGAGGCACCAGCAACAGTAGGCGGTGGCGGCGGCGATACAGCAGGAAGCAGGGGAGTTGTCGAGAGTCGTTCGGCTAGCTGTTCGTGATAAAATAGAAGAAAGGGGAAGAGATGGTTGTTCGGGGGTCTATTAAGTTAGTAAATGACATCGGTTATCTAATGAACCGACACCTAAACGTATTAAGCATCGGTTGATAGGAAACAACCGACGTCCAATTGGATAATCTTTACCTTAATTTTTTTGGCGGGAACCCCTATCAGCATCGGTTATCCAAGGAAAACCGACGCCGATATTGGAACTTTTCACGCAAACTTTATCCTCATCCGGCGTCAGTTATTAAATAAAAAACCGACGCTGTATGTGACACTTTGGGGGCAATTTTTTTCGCTCGAAAATTGGATTTCGCGGGCTATTTTAGGCGTCAGTTTCTTTTATCTAGCCGGCGTTGAATACAAAGCGATACCCGTGTCTGGCTGGTCCTCGAATATAGACTGTCGGTCTTACTTAATAGCTGACGTTGAATGTTATCAATGACAGTTTTACTAAACAATCGACGCCCATAAAAGCGACGTTGAATGATGTTTCTGTAGTAGTGGTCCCTTTGTGTTTATATCACATTGTTGTCCTTAATTTTTTAGATTATGTATTGTGTTAAAAGAATCATCTATACTATAGATATACTACATAAAACAAGCCGTTTTGAGTTAGTCATTTATTTTTTTCCAACATTTTTATAAAAACGTATCCTTTGTATCTAAGAAAGTCCCACAAAGGGGCTTGGATGCAATTTTCTTCATTACTTTTTGAAATTATTATTTGTCCCTTTTTGTTTACATCACACTTTTATCTTTGATTTTTTAAATTATATATTGTGTTAAGAGACTCATCTTTACTATATAATACCTATACTATATAAAACAAGCCATTTAAAATTAGTCATGTATTTTTTTCCAACATTTTATAAATTACAAACGTGTCCTTTATATCAAACAAGCCGTTTTGGATTAGTCATGCAATTTTTTCCAATATTTTTATAAATTACAAATGTGTCCTTTGTATCTAACAAAGCCCCATCAAGGGGCTTGGATGCAATTTTCTTAATTACTTTTTTAAATTGCATACTAGTCCTTTGTGTTTACACCACATGTTTGTCTTTAATTTTTCAAATTACATATTGTGTAGAGAGACTCATCTATACTATATGATATCTATATTATATAAAACAAGCTATTTTGGATTAGTCATACAACTTTTTCTAACATTTTTATAAATTATAAATGTGTCCTTCTTATCTAAGAAATCTCCACAATGGGGCATATGTGCAATTTTCTTCATTACTTTTTGAAATTACATATTGGTCCTTTTGTGTTTACACCACACTTTTGTCTTTAATTTTTTAAATTATATATTGTGTTAACAGACTCATCTATACTATATAAGAAAGCCCGTGGAGGGGGTGGATACAATTTTTTTCTATTTTTTTACATATTTGTCCTAGTGTGTATACCACACTTTTGTCTTTAATTTTTCAAATTATATATTATATTAGGAGATTGTTCTGTACTATATAAGAAACTCCATGGAAGGGGTGTGGATGCAATATTCTCCATTATTTTTTAAAATTACATACGGGTCTCTGTGTGTGCAACACACTTTTGTCTTTAATTTTTTTTATTATATATTGTATTAGGAGACCCATCTATACTATAAAAAAGTCTTCGGAGGGTTGGATAAAATTTTCTTCATTATTTTTCAAAATTACATACTAGTCCAAACGTGTGTACATCACATTTTTTTCTTTAATTTTTTAAATTATATATTACAGTAGGAGGCTCATCTATACTATATAAGAAGGCCCACAGTGGAGTTTGGAAGCAATTTTCTGCATTACTTTTTGAAATTACATATTGGTGCATGTGTGTCTACATCAAACTTTTGTCTTTAATCTTTTAAATTATATATTGTAGTAGGAGGCTAATCTATGCTATATAAGAAAGCCCTAGAGGGGGTCATATGTGATTTTCTCTATTTTTTGAAATTACATACCGGTCGCTGTTGTGTACACCACACTTTTATCTTTAATTTTTCATTTATTTATTATATTAGGAGGCTTATCTATACTATATAAGAAAGTCCGTGGAGGGGATTAGATGTAATGTTTTCATTATTTTTTAAATGACATATTTCTCCCTATTGTGCACACCACACTTTTGTCTTTAATTTTTTAAATCATATATTATATTAGGATATTCATCTATACAATATAAGAACGCCCACAAAGGGGTTCGATGTAGTTTCTCGATTATTTTTGAAATTAAATACCGGTCCATATTTTTGTACCCCACACTTTTGTCTTTAATTTTTTAAACTATATATTATATTTGGACACTCATCTACACTATATAATAAAGTTTGTGGAGGGGATTGGATGCAATCTTCTCCATTTTTTTAAATTTCATATTAGTCCAGGTGTGTACGTCATATTTTTGTCTTTAATCTTTTAAATTATATATTATAGTAGGAGACTCATCTATACTATATAAGAAACCCCCAAAGGGGGTTGGATGTGACTTTGTCCATTATTTTTTAAAATTATATATTGTTCCTTGTGTGCGTACAACACACTTTGGTCATTATTTTTTTAAATTATATGCTATATTAGGAGGCTAGTCTATATTATATAAGAAACTCCGCGGAGAGGGCTGGATGGGATTTTCTCCATTATTTTTTTTAAATTACATATTGGTTCATCTGTGTGTACACCACACTTTCACATTTAATTTCCTAATCATATATTATATTAGGAGACACATCTATATTATATAAGAAAGCTCATGGAGGGGTTGAATGCTATTTTTTCTATTATTTTTTAAAATTACATATTGGTCCATGTGTGTAACACACTTTTGTTTTTAATTTTTTAATTATATATGATATTAGGAGACTCGTCTATACTATATAACAAACTCCGCATAGAGAGTTTGACGTAATTTTCTCTATTATTTTAAAATTATATATTGATGAGAAAACCTACTAATATATGTATGTATCTTCTTTTCTAAAAATTTAACATAGAAATACTCATTGCAGCAGACTAAGGCATGTAATAATTGTACGTACACATTCTTCCAATATGATAAAAGAGACGTAAGTCACGTAACCATTACAAGTTCATCACCTGATTGCGTTCACAACGTACACTATTGCGATCCATGGCAGGTAGAGGGACCCAATGAAAAGGATGGTCAAAGTATTCGTCGTTTTGATTGGATTCGAAACAAAGAACAAGCATGCGACACCAAATCCTACAGTAATTTAGGACCCTGCAACGCACCAGCTTCCTCTTCCGGCCATGAACTGCACAGGCTGACGGCAACAGCAACTCTTGCCGGAAGACAACAAGAAGCAGGCAAGCTAAGCTTGGGTGGAAGCTTGATCCAGTACTGATGGAATAGGGAAGCAGCAGCCATTTCCAAGCTGGCAATGGAACCCGCATATGAAATACTAGTATACTACAGTGGTGTCGGTAAAACGGGACAGATGGAACGGGGGCTCCTTGACCACTTGGCCGACTATAACGACAACAGATCGTAGAGAGCCGATAAGCAGATGGAGAGTTAGAGAGGTTGACTGGTTGATGTTGATTAGGTTGGATCATGACTGGCTAAACCCCACTATAAACACTATAATCACTATATACGAGGAGGTTGACTGGGCACCACTAGTCTGTAAGAATGGTCCACTTGAGTGGTAGATACTAAGGCAAATGGCATGCATGAATAGGCACACCAAAGCTAAGAAACCCAGAACAAGAGGGAGGATCCCACGAATCAAGCAAGCAAAGAGAGGCACCTCCTTCTCATATGCGCTCTTGTCTGAAACTGCATGTCGTCTCCCAGAAATCGCTACTTTATATATGTGTAATTATGTCATTGTCGCCAACGGACTACGGATGCTCAAGGTGTTAGGTGTTCCCCAAATACATATATCGCATGACACATGGACCACGCTCTGGATCGTCGACGTAATGAAGCTATGTAGAGTTGTAGTCGATTAGTTGTTGTCGTTCCTCGGATAAGATTCTCATGCTGGCTAGTTTCCCATGCCGAGCTGATTAGTCCCCACGGAATGAGTTAGCTAGGGCCAGCCACATCTCTAAATATAAGCGTTGCGGATGGAACCATATATCTCTCTCACTCGATCAAATAACAATTACATATCTCTGTTTTTTGACTCGCGCACTGACTCAAGAAGCGATCAAGTGAGGGCTATACTCCCGACATACTTAAAAAATCATAAGTAATTGTTTCATTTCCGCTGAATAATTATAAGGATTAATTTGGTTGATGTAGTAGGGTGCAGTTATGTGAATTCGTAATGTAAAATTGTGCACTAAACATGCACTTTATCATTCCCTACTAAAGAGAAATTGAAGACACCGAGCGATTGGAGAGAAGGAAACAATAAAAGATGTTCAGCTCTCATCATCAGATTCCCACATGTGTGTCTCCCTGTTGCTTTGCCCACTGCGCGTGTCCAGTCACCAAATCTAGCACCATCAACAGTACAACACCTCCTAATTTCTCAGCAGAACTCCCCGTACCGCATAGACACCTAGTCACTTTCTTACTTTCGTTTCCTCCAATCTATCTATATCTCATTATAAATCTGCTGGTCACACGCAGGGAGAGCGTAACGCTCGTCATACGCACGACTGATTCGGTGATTTTTTAGGGAGACATTGATTTGGGAGTATGACGTAACGAACTTTAATTGGATAGTAGGTAGATGTTGTATAATAGATAAATAAATCTGTTTTGGTTATAACAAAAACTATTTGATTTGTTATGAAGAATTAATTTCAACAAGACTAATATTAGTATATTTTTGAAAAATAATATAAAAAATGATATGAATAGGTGATGTGGTGAGAGAAAAAAATATTTTGTTCATAATTTCTATACCGTCATGAATTTTTGAACAAAATAAAAATCATTAAATTTGTGATAAAAAAATACATTCAAACAAGAGTGTTGTTGATATACTTTTGAGAAGAGAAGTAAAAAAAGAGGAGGGAAGTGATGATGTAAGATTAGAGAAATGAGAAGAAAAGTGGTGGGAGAAGATGAGGGAAAAAGTAATGAGAGATGGGAAGTAAGAGAAGTAAATGGATGACATGAGAAAAGTAGGTACATATTCACGATAATTAGGCGTGTATTTATCGTTAAAAGTGTCCAAAAATTGATAAATATGTGTCTAAAAATTAAGTGCGTGAAATAAGTGAGTATGTGCCTAAAATAGCTAAAGGCACATAAATATGACTATACAACCCCTAAAAAATTATAAAAAGTACCAAATAATGGTGATATGCCCACAAATGGCGAAAAACATCTAAAAATAACTAAATAGCCCCTAAAAATGACTAAATAGCATCCAAAAATTACAAAAATTCTTGAGTGTCAAAAAAACTTATTTGAGCGTCATTACGTTATTTTTAGTTGTCAATACCTTATTTGGGTGCTATTTTTATATTTTTTGGTGTCAACGAACCATTTTTGAGTGTCAATTAGCCATTTTTGGGCGCCATTAAGTTGTTATTAGGATTGAAGTATCCTTATACCCTATTTAATGCATACAACCATATTTGGGCATCACTAAGCTGTTCTTGAATGTCAAACAAATCTATTTGGGCATCGTCGTGTTATTTTTAGTTGTCAATATCTTATTTAGGCGTCGTTTTTATACTTTTGAGTGCCAATAAACCATTTTTGGATGTCAATTAAACATATAGCCATTTTTGGGTGTCGTTAAGTTGTTATTGGGTGTAAAGTACCCTTTCACCCTATTTAATGCGTACAACTATATTTGGGCATGATTACATTGTTCTTGAGTGTCAAACTAACCTATTTAGACATTGTTACATTGTTTTTTATTGTCAATTACCTTAAGTGTGAATTAATGTGTATAATATTTACTTGGGCGTCATTTTTATACTGTTGGGCATCAATGAATCATTTATGGGCATCGATTAACCATCTTTAGATGTCAATTATCAATTTTTTGGCGCCATCAAAGTTGTTAGGTGTGAAGTATCCTTACACCCTATTTAATGCGTACAACTATATTTGGGGCATCATCAAGTTATTCTTGGGTGTCAAACAAACCTATTTGGGTGTCGTTACGTTGTTTTTGGTTGTCGATTACCTTAGATGTGATTTAGCATATATAATATTTACTTAGACATCATTTTTATACTTTGAATGTTAATGAACCATTTTTAGGCATCAATGAACCATCTTTGGGTGTCAATTAACCATTGGGCATCATTTCATCTATGGATTTGTTAACTGTTTGGGCGTCAAATAATCATTTTTTATTTCATTCAAAAAGTAATCAAGGTTTAAAAATTATAAATAAAACAAAATTTTCTTTCATTATATTACCTCTATATATCATTTTTGTATTTTTTTCTCAAAAGTATATCTCTTGTTGGATTTAAATTTTCATAACGAATGTAATGGTTTTTGTGTCATCAAAAAATTCATCACAATTCAAAACTTATAAGTGAAACAAATTTAGTTGTCTCCTACATAATCTCCAGCAACCCACCCATCAGTTTTTGCCATGTCATAGTGGAGACCAGTGGAAGAAGGTAGTTTGGGAGGTAGTTTTGCCATCCAGTTTGGGGCTCGCGTGACTACGCGTGATTGGGTGTGAGCTTGCCCAAAATTTAACTCATCTCATTAACACCCAGCCAACCTATCATCATGGTAGAGCCTGGGTTGCACCTGCCTTGCGCTTAGGGACAGAGTCAAAAATTTAAAGTTGGGGGGTCCACGGTCCCGTAATTAAATTTGAAACAAATATATATGAATAAAATGAACTATTATTCTGACAACATTCTTAAGACTAATTGTTTGAATTTTACTTTTTGATTCTGTGCATCATAAAATTCATCAATATTTTTAGTATCTGACTAGTTGTTCTAAAAGATACATCATAAGTGTGAGTTAACAAATAAATAACATATCAATAATATTATGTGTCAGAATGAGATGTAGAAATTTCAAAAAATATACAAAATATATGAAGATAGATTGTACCTTTTTCAGCTTAGAAAATCCAAACAACTTGTTGTCGATATATATTTTATAATTCTTCGACATGAATTATATATGAAGTTGTTCTTATTTTGTCTTTTGCAATGAATGACACTCTTTGAGAACTAGACAATAATGACGTATAACAAGTTTTGTCCTTTTATTTTCTATTTATTTTAGATCTTGTGGCAAATAACCTTAGACTATGTTTTTATATCATTCTTTCAAAGTCACAGTCAACTTTTATACTGGTTCAAATGATATTAGGAAAGTAGAATGTAACACGAGACAATTTTTCTTTAAGAGAAAAGTTTGTAGAAATTATTATAATAACTCAAAAAAACATCGGTATGCACCATATAAATATATTTAACTTCCACACAAAAAGTCAATGTTTGATCCAGGAAAAGTTTGGTTTGATAAATTTATTTATTTATCATATATTAAGGATGTTTAAAATATAGGAGGAGCGTTCTCAAAAAATTAAACAACGTCTTTAGTAAAATCTTACGATTGGTTTTCTTGACTAAGTAAGACTAGGTTAATACAATTCCGTTTTGATTTGTTGGTACTTGTTTTACTTAAATGTTAAAAATTTCTATCAAAAGTACATTTATTTGAACATTTGTTGCTATAATATATGTATATTATTGGATAAGAGAAGAATGATTGAAATATGAGATAATGATTCAAACAAAATGAAAAAAAAAACTGACGTTTTGAAAAGGACGAACAAAAAAGGAGAAAGACAATTAGTAATTAGTCAACAACACTAATTATAATGTTTTAAAACTTTTTGGGGGGCAAGGCCCCAGCGGCCCCTCTCCCCCGCCCTTGCTTTCTCCCCCTTGTACTTTCTCCTATACTTTGTTCTCCTTTTTCCTTCTCACCTTTCCACCATTCTCACCTTTAGTTCCTTCCCTTTCTCGAAATGCTATTTTCCTATTTTCAGGGGAATATACCCTACATACACACACAACTTTCTTTTATGCACAATGAATAGATATTAGGATATGTCCAATTCACACTTTTTCTTCCCATCTTTTATTTCTTTTTAGTCTTTACACCCCACTCCATGATTCCAGCATCAGACTTGATGCTAAATTGAGGTAAAAGCTATAAAGGAAAGAAAACAATACAGATTGTGGCTAGAAACAAGTGATGGCAACCAATATATCCAAATACCTATTATTGATTTTTACTTAGATTGAATAAGTTTAAGGAGATTTCCAATGAGTGGGTAATGTGATGCTCTTATCTCACGTGTGTTGGATGCACAGGGTAGCGGTTTCCACTAATGGGGTCCCGGTCAGGCTAGTTTGAGGGTTGGGAGGGTGGTTTTAATGGATGACCTGGCAGGGGTAGGTAGTGGATGACATGTGAGCTGATTTGACTGGTTTGTGGAGAGAGGATGAGTGGGAAAGGGGATAGAGAATTTTGTTTCATTTACAAATTTTGTTTCGTAATGTATTTTTTGACAAAATAAAAATTATTAGATTCATTAAAAAATATACAATTCAATAATACTAATGTTGACATATATTGATGAAAAAGATATGATTATAAAATTAATGTACATGTTATGATAATGCTAATGACATGGCAAAGATAATGATAATGAAGAAGGGATGCATTACACTATAAAGTAGGCACATTCAAGTCCAAACTGGGTGCATCAAGTTAAAACTGGTCTCATTCAAGTCCATATTGGGTGCAATCAATTCTATATACTCGGTGCATTGATACAACACTAACTAGGCACAATCTTATCTGAGTTAGGCGCATTCAAGTCAAAATTGGGCACATTCAAGTCCAAGTTGGGCACCATTAAGTCACTAGGAACAATCAAGTTCAAATACTAAGTGCATTGATACAACACTAAATGGGCATAATCATGTCTAAATTGGATGAATTCAAGTCGAAACTAGACGCAATCAAGTCTGAATTGGGTGTTTAAATCCAAACATGGTGCAATCAAGTCCAAATTGGGCGTAATCAAGTCCAAATTGGGTTCGTTCTTGTCTAAATTGATCATATGGATGCAATCAAGAAAAAGAAGAAGAAGATGATGATGATGCGAAGGATGATGATGATGATGATGAAGATGATGAAGATGGTGCACTCAGAAGTAGGCATATTAGAACACTAACTAGGCACAATCATGTCTGAACTGGGCACATTCAAGTGCATACTGGGCGCATTCAAATTTGAATTAGGTGCCAGCCTGAATTAGGGACATTTGAAGTTCAAACTGGACACATTGGATTGATTGTGGGCGCGATAGAGGTCAAAATCCATCTATTTTTATTTATTTTTTAAAATATACTAATATTAGTCTGGTTGGAAAGTACTTTTTGTAAGGATATTAACAGATTTTATTTCATGAAAAAATACATTATGGATTTAAAGTTATAAGCAAAATAAAAATAAATATAAAAAATAAAAAATGAATATTTAAGAAGGAGAGAGAATGAGTGGGGCAGGGGAAGGAGGGGGGACCATGGCTAGCAGGGGGCACATGTGTGTAACACCCCCCCCCCGCGTGCATCAGATAAGTATAGTTCTATTATGAAATAGGTACTCGAGTATCTTGTCCTTGTGACACCTCGCTATCACACAGATAACGAAATGCCACACAAAAATGTGCTGACACACCATAAAGCACATATTACTAAAAACATGGGTTAATTAAAATCATTTGTGGAAAACATATAAAAGAGAACTATTACAACCAGATCCTCATCCTACAAGGAAACATGTTATATAAACATACGCAAGCCTTGATATAAGCTCACAGCTTATAGAAACCAGCTGTCTTGCCAACACATGAGTTCATCACCTATTTATACATACATAATAGGCCACATCAGGCCAGCAACATGATAAACAAAGGTACAATAGCTATATGTTGCGAAACATCGTCAAAACACCTCCGAGGACCTGGGAGTATAGGGATGACTCTAGGACTCTAATACAAAACCACCAAAACAGCAGCATGTCCATCTCTTGCCTTCTACTGCTCTTCCTCTAGCTGCTTGGCCGCAACCTCACGACCACCACAACATCTAACGCAATCACCTAAAAAGGTTGTAAACCAGTGGGATGAGACACACAGTCCCAACAAGAAACATACTCTCCACCGAAACTATAAAATCCCAGAAGGTTTAAAGCAGATAAAGCATATTGCTGGTAAAGACATATAATAAGAGCAACATACTAAGCAAGAGTATGATTACCATCAATCTTACCAAGATATCTAGGAGGCATATAACCAAGTATTTCTTTATGGAACATGATTGACAAGATAAGCTTTATAAGAACTTATCATATAATATAAGGATTGTACACATAACTGCAAGGTATAACTAGATCAGCTATATAAGCAAGGCCTCAATCAATGATTCATGTTTTGTTATAAGCAGTATATACTATTCGGCTGGATTACGTTTTATTATGCCCTACGAAAGTGAGTTGTCCCTACTCAAATCCAACCTTTGGCTGCGAAGTCCAAAAACCACTACCATACAAGGTCAATGGGAGAGCCAGACTCCATGACCTCACCTCCTTGTGGTTAGTGCATGAAAACCAAAGCAGGACCATAGTCTCATGCTTATATGGCCTCAACCTTAGGGTCAGCTCTGCAAGCTACCCATATCTCTAGCTCACCTTGACATAGCTGCTAGTATACTTTTTGAGCCACATGTCTGATCACCGTGCTCTTGAGCCATGAATACATTCATGCTCTAACTCATTAAGTCATGGGCCTGTTCACCATGCTCTTTACCATACAGAGTCTAAAACCATAGTTGTACTCTAATCCTCCTATTTTCAGCTAGGAGAAACCCCACATATTCAACAATATGCACTCTAGGTAATCCCACAGGATAAACCTATTTCACCATCATCAAAATCTGACGATGATGGATCTATGGCCACAACAAACTACATGATATGTTTCACTATAATTAATTAGTATATTTTAAGTGGATTATCGAGGCAACCAAGTTGTAAAACATAAATAACATTGAGCTACATTAATACTGTTAATATCACATCATCATGGGATCTCAATCCCTCCTCATAGATTGCTACTGCGTCTCAAGGCATCAACATCCTGGGATAGCAATCCCTTATCTCATCATCATAGGATAATACCTCAACTAGGCACTCAGTCTTTATCAGGTCCTCAGACCTATCTCATCATACTAGTGATGCATATTATCTCATCAACAAGGATTATTATCATTTAGTGTTATTCAAAGCACATATATCGTAGCTCTTACCTAGCTACAAATCCATTTAATATAGCTGCATGGTTAGTATGCACATCAAGAGAGATAACTTAAAATCACCAGACATATCCCTTACTGATTATCATGTTATTAGGGTTTGCAGATGCACATGTCATGATTATAAATATGTGTGTCATACTATATCAATTACATCACTGCTATCAAATCATGGGCATCCATTTATGCTCTTTTACCTTATAAACATGGGAAAGTATCTTATCATCTTAAAAGGAATCATCTTAGATTCCCAACATAGCATAGGTTTGCAACTATCATCCATATATCAAAATATACGGTTACATGATAAAGAACTACTACCTAGGGTTTCCGGGTTGGACATGACCTTCACCAAAAGTGCTCGCTACCCTCACTAGAAATGTGAAAGGTAGGGAAACCCTCACTATAGGTAGTATCGGGTAGGATAACTACTCTCACCAAGGCTCTATCAACTAGGGCATCCAACCCTAAGGTGTTATGCTGCCATATCAGCCATCATCATGTCGTGCACTTATGCATAGAGGGTGACGAGCAGACCAACACCCAGGGTATTGTGCAAATTGGTTCGAGAACTATGTCATGCAGCCAGGTGCTAACAGAGGTGTCAGGCATCACAACTACCCAACGGACAAGAACTCTATCACCCATATAGGGTTAGGGTTGCATGTCGGGCAACCCACATCACTTCATCAGCTAAGGGTCATATCGACTAGGAGCATGGTGCCCAAGACCAAACCCTAACACCCAACTAGCACACAATAACATCCAAGACATCAAGTCGTCCAAGGCACCCTATCATTCATGGGCAAGGCGGCCACTAAGGCACCATAAGGAAGCCTATCTCCCAACTAAAACCAACACACCATATTGGTCACCACAAGGTACTCACAAGGGCCACCACTCAACCCATGTTGGGCAAGAACCCAACCCAACATGTATCACCCAAGACTCCAAACAAAGATATCAACTAGGCACTCTATCAGCCAAAGGAGAAACAACTACTATGTCAAAGGATCATCTAGATCAAGGCATATTGCCCAAGCTCATCATCAAGGTCAAGAGAGCCATATCGGGCACAAAGCCAACCAAACACATCATATCGGCCAAGATCAAAACCCTAGACCAAGGGAGGTGTGTCGAGTAGCACTACCACAAGGTGTATCGTGCAAGGCACCAAGCTCATCCCAACAAGGTCATCATCAACCTCAAGATCACCATCATCAAAACCCTAAAAGATCAAGAGGATTGGCTCACCTCTCAACAACTAAGAGAGAGGGGTTTTTCACAACCTCCATCACCAATCAGGCAACATGATGGATCATCTCCAACTTATATCATCACTCATCCAAAGGTTCACCACTCAAATCCATGGTGAGAGGAGGGTTTTGCCCAAGCAACTAGAGTATAGACTCACCTCTCAACGACTAAGGGAGAGAGGGGTTTCTTCTACACCACTGGGGCTCAAACTCACTTCTCAAAACCAAGGAGAGAAAGGGGTATTGCCCTAAAGGAAACCCTAATATATGGGTTCAACCACCAAGATCAAAGCACATCTACAACATATCCATTATAACAACAAGATCAAAGATACAACAAAGCAAAAAGTATATTCAACAAGGTACATGGCTGATCAAGACGAAACATAGCAAGCAACAAGAAAAGGAAGTAGTATAGACAAGGTTAGGAGTTACGTAACCCGCCTTAAGCAAGCTCCAAGCTCCTATCACCAAGGAACACCTTAGGCCACCACAAGAGGAAGAAGAAGACTCCAAAGAGAAGGATCGACCACCAAGCTTAGCTCCTCCAAGGGTATTGCCCACCAAGGTTGCAAAGGAGAGGTGTCGTTCACCAAGGAAGAGGGGAAACTAAGGAACTAAAGGGATCGTTAGCAAGAGAAAGGAGATACGTATATAGAAGATGGTGTAGGAGAAAACAAGGAAATGTGTCGCCCACTTAGGGACACTTGTCCATGGGAAATGCCACCTTCTCGTCTCTCCACGATCACATGTCCAAGGATATTGCCACATGCAAGCACCATGCACCAAGTGTCCACTAGAGTGGTGACACAAACGAAGCCAAAGGTCAAAGATGGTCATAGGCCGATACACCTCACTTCCTTGCCCGACACAGCCCCATGGGCGACACACACACATGGCCGACACAAAGCTCTCTTGCTCGATATAGGGTCCAACAAGGCAAAGAAAGGCCCAAATAAGGCAAAACAAAGCCCAATAAAGCTCAACAAAGCCCAAGGGAACTCAAGCAACGAGCCCAACCCTTCCTCTCAACTCTAGAGGAAGTAAGGAGAGAGAAAATCATCTCTCAAGGTGACAAACTTGCTCATCAACCCTAAACTTAGGTTATTTGCAAGTAGCACCTCCAACTCTCAACAAAGCTCAAGCAAACCCTAATCACCACTAGAGGTGATTAGCAAGCAACTAAGCACAAGGTTTTGTTAAAGCAAATAGGATAAGTCCAAAATGAAGGTCAGGGTCCTTACAAGCCATAAACCTCTACAAAGGGATTTCACCCCTGAAATCTGAAGAGAAAATCGAGGGATACTTCCTCCTCATCTCTTCCTCAATCTCCCACATGGCTTCCTCAATGCCACGATGATGCCAAAGAACCTTCACAAGAACTAGGTCCATCCTTTTCAACTTCTTCACTCTTCTGTCAAGGATCATCACTGGACCTTCCTCGTAGGTCACATCTTCATCAACCTCAACCTCCACTGGTTGTATCACTATACCTGTGTGTGGATGACTTTTCTTTAGCATGCTGACATGGAACACCAGATGTAACCTATGCAACTCTGGCGGCATCTCTAACTTGTAAGCTACCTTGCCAACACGTGCTATTACCAGGTATGGCCCCATATACCTGGGTGCCAGTTTTCCTTTCCGGCCAAACCTTAGAATGCCTTTCCATGGTGAGACCTTGAGATACACTTTGTCTTCCACCTAGAACTCTAAAGGTCATCAGTGATTATCTGCGTATGACTTCTGTCTGTCATGTACCACTTTCAACTATTGTTGTATCACTCTGATCTTTTCTGTTGTCTACTGCACTAACTCAGGACCCAAAAGTTGATACTCGCCAGACTCATACCAACATAGAGGATATTTGCACTTCCTGCCATATAAGGCCTCATAAGGAGCCATGTCAATGCTCCATTGGTAACTATTGTTGTAGGCGAACTCTATTAAACTGATATGTATGTCCCAACTGCCTAGGAACTACAAAACACAAGCTCGGAGAAGATCCTCCAAAGTCTAAATAGTCCTTTCAGACTGCCCATCTTTCTACAGGTGGAAAGCAGTATTGAACCTCAACTGCATTCCTAAAGCTTTGTACAAATGTTCCCAGAAATGAATCATGAAATTGGGTCCTCTGTCAGAGACTATCATTGCTGGTACACCATGCAATTATACTATCTCGTCTACATACACCTGAGCAAGCTTATCTGTTGTATACGTTGTCTTTACCGGTATGAAGAGCGTAGACTTTATCATTCTGTCCACTATCACCCAAATGGAATCAAAATTCTTAGCAGTCCTTGGCAGACTAACTACAAAATCCACGGTTATATGATCCCATTTCCACTGCAGTATCGGCATGGGTTGCAACGTACCTATCAGCTTTTGATGCTCAGCCTTGACTTGCTGGCATACCGCACACCTAGCCACACTCGGCTACATCCTTCTTCAAGAAAGGCCACCAATACAGATCCTTCAGATTATGATACATCTTGGTGACTCCTGGATGCATAACATACATCGATGTGTGTGCTTCCTTAAGCACTAGCTTTCTCAGATTATCAACATCAGGGACCACCATCCTACCATGATAGCAAACTAGTCCATCCTCAGACTCATGGAACCCATCATGCTTGTCACTGCCAAACTCTGATCTTATCAACTGAACTGAAGCATTTGCCTACTATGCGTCTTTGATCTGCTATCTCAGCGTAGGCTTGACTTGCATCTATGCCAAGAGTCCTGCCAACAAGGAAACTTCCCTGCACGTTCATCTACCATAAAGAGACAAACATATCCCACATATGGCATTCGAAAGAACTCAACCGTGCTTTCTTCATCGAGCGAGAAGAAGGAAACTTTATGTTAAGTGCATCAACTACCACATTTGCCTTACCGGGATGATACTCAATGGTGCAATCATAATCATTGATCAGCTCCATCTAGCGACGCTGTTGCATGTTTAGCTCACTCTATGAGAAGATGTACTTCAAGTTCTTATGATCTGTAGAGATCTGACACACTTCCCCATAATGATAGTGTAACATCCCTGGCCTGGGTTATGCTTTAACCCTAGATGTTTTGCTTAATAAAGTTAATTACATGCTTGCTCTTATTTCTTGAAAAGTAATTAAGGCTCAAGAGGAGCTTATGTTTCAATTTTAGGCCTTTTTGAATAATGTTGAAAACAATGTTTTGTTGTTTTGCACTCAAGTGCAAAATACCCAAGTTGAGGGGTTGATTTGCAAATGTTACATGGTAAAATGTTCCTCAAGTGTTGAAGCATCATAAGAGTGAAATGATGCATAGGTATGGCTTGTAGAACCCTGGGTACCAAGAAAGAACTTATTGAGCAATGTTATGCATTAAAACCTAGTTTTCGTGTAATGTGCAATTTATCCAAAACCTAGGGTTCAATATGCAAAATACCACCTCTAGAGAGTCCCTCATGTTTCTTGGCATCATTTAGAGAAAAGAAAATGTGAGGGACGTCTCATTTGAATCACTTTGGAGGAGAGAGAATATTGATATTAAAAGAATCAAGATTTAAGCATAATTGAAACCCAAATTCAATTTAATGCAAAAATAAATATATCAATTGAATTGCCCTTCAACCAAAAATGAGATGGTTGAATTTTCATAAGTGTGAACGTCCTTGTTCCTTGCAAAGGCCACGAAATATCTAAAGTTAGTGGAGATCCCACTCACATTAGTTAACTAAAAAGTAATATCCACTCAATTTTGGATATAATTATTATTATGGTTAAGGTGCTTAATTTTCTTTCTTTTAATTCATGTATAATGAAGAAGAATTACAAGGTGGGGGAGATGGCTTTGTATGCAAGGGATGGAGGGGAGTATGTGGCACCAATTTTGGGAGTTAAAGGATTATTGTATCACTTTCTCTCTCATTGAAATTTCCTTATAAACATCTCTTTTCCAACTCAAATGAAAGGCTTTTTCGACCCTTCTTTATTTCCTTGATTTAGCCATGCACAAAGGAGCTTAGGGAGCAACAGGAGGACGTGGCCCAACCTGTAGGTAAGCTCCATAGTCATCTTCAACCTTGATTTCATGATGGAAATCGAAATTCAATGCTTAATTTCTTCTTTTCTTCATTCAATCTTCAACCTTGGTCATTCTTTTCACTCAAATACTTGAGGACGAGCATTGGGAGTTTAAAAAACTTCATTCACCATTGAAGGCATGAAGATTGAAGTTTGGTTTCAACGTTGAAGGTGGGTTATATAACTTGAACCCTTAAACATTGTTATTGACTTCATTCCTTTATTATATGTTGATTCCTCCTTTACTTTCGAATTTCCTTTTGATTGGTTGTTGAATTCACCACAAGAATCACAATGGATTTTGAAAGTTTCAAGATTGAAGATGATGATGTCTTAAGCACACACCTCAACATAGAACATGTGCAAACAGTTTTCTTTTTGGTGATCAAATGGTCTCAAGACCGTTTGACACCAAACACTCTCAAGACCGCTTGAGGGCAAATGGTCTCAAGACCGTTTGAGGTCAAGAAGACTCAAACGGTTTGAAGGTCAAATGCTGATGTGGTTGGATGATAATTCAATGGTTCCAATTAATTGAAAATTAAAAAGTTCCATGAAGATATGATCCACCAATTGCAAGCACTAACCAATTGAATTGATGGAAACCCTAATTGAGGGAATCAATTTCAAGGTTGACTGACCCAAACGGTCTCAAGACTGTTTGGAGGTCAAATGGTCTCAAGACCGTTTGGAGGTCAAATGGTCTCAAGACCGTTTGGAGGTTAATGGTTGATTGTGGTGGATGGTCAGAGATCCAAGGGCTACAATCTGATGTACTTTCAATAATTTAATTGATGGATGGTTCAATGAGTACAAAACCTAAATTGATTTGATGTTGGAAACCTTAATTGGTCCAATTAGTTTCAATATTCATTTGGTTTCAAATCAATGGTTGATGATTCGGTTTCAAGACCGAATGGATGGATTCAGTTTCAAGACTGAATGGATGATCCAGTTCAAGATCGAATGGATGATTTAGTTTCAAGATCGAATGAATGGATTTGGTTTCAAGATCGAATTGATGATTCAGTTTCAAGACCGAATGAGTTGGTTCGATTTACAATTGGTCAAGACCGTTTGAAAGGTTGATCAAGACCCTTTGGAGGTCTAAACAGTCTCAGACCGTTTGAAGGTCCAAACGATCTCAAACCGTTTGGAGGTGTGGATCCAAATCATTTGAAGGTTTATTAGTCAAAAATGTTAAAGGTTCAATTGATCTCAGAACTAAGTGAGTACTATTAAAGTAATTCAAGATTGATTATAATGGTTGTACCTCTAAAGTACTTAGGCGATTAGTACCTTAGAGTGGTTAACCTTTGATTCTTATGGAAGCAATGACTTATTACGTTATGAAAACTCTTCATTCAAGTTGATTCAATCTAATCAAGATTAAAGTAATTAACCTCCTAGAGAGGATAAGAGAGAGGAACTTATACATGAGTGATAATCATGTAGTGATTTATCCTCAACACTTTCAACATGATTAAAATATGTAATTAGGGTTTGATCCATGATGATGAGATCATGAAACCCTAACTGAGACGGTTGATGAGCTCTAACCCTAATTTAGGGTAATGATATGAGAAACCCTAATTCAAGGTATGTTAATGAAAAACCCTAATTTAAGGGAATGCTTCATGAAAACCCTAATTTTGGGTAAAGCTACATGAAACCCTAATTTTAGGGGAAATGTTATAAGAAACCTTAATACAAGGTAATGATATGATGAGAAACCCTAATACATGGTAATGTGATGTGAAACCCTAATCCAAGGTGATGCTATGTATTATGAAACCCTAATTTGAAAATCTAGCCCTAATTTGTGTAAGGGGATGAGTAACCCTGATTCATATGAATTGGGAAACCATAACCCTACTAAGGGTATAAGTGGTGTTACTTTGCATAACATGGTGCTAAAATTTTATTGATATAACTGTTATCAAGTACACTAACCATGCAGGTATCATGAGATGATGAGCATAGCCAGGTATGAGCTATGATGTGTCATTTATTATTGTTAATGGGCCTTGTGAGCCATAACATGCTTTGTTTCCTAGTGAGAGGTAACAAGAGATGAAATGGGATTTGTGAGCCATGTGAGATGCTTGTGTAGCAAGTATCAAGTTTACCTTGGTCAGATGACTTGAAGGTATTAGTTACCTGATAAGTGGTAACAAGTGTTCCTTGATGAATTGAGGGTTTGAACACCCATTTTCTATAATTATGATGATGAGTTTGTGAAAGGATGAGAATGCTCCTGATGAGATGAGGGATTGAGATCTCAATGCTTTATTAAAGATTTGAAAAGTACTTGATGAAAGTATTATACATTCTTTGTAGCAATTGTTAAAATAATTAATGTTTGGAAACTTGTTTGATGCTAAAAGAATATGGTAATACACTTAATTAATCAAGTGATATCATATAATCTAGTTGCCCTAACAACAGATCCATCAGCGTCTGAATTTGCTGAATGGTGAAACGAGTTAAACTCAGAGCACATATTTTTGAATATGTGGGGGTAATTGGGCAATTATATCCTCATGCCCCATAGGAATGGCTGCGAGCTATATCCTATGTATGATATTGGTTACCGACCATACCCCAGTATGACTATGGCTACGGACCATGACTCCATGATATGATACCAGGAATTGGCTACGGGCCATAACCCTGAAGAGAGTATATGATGCGGGCTATAACTCTATAGCGATGATGCCACCATACCTTGGCAAGCTAATTGCAGTTTGACACATGATGTCTATGCCATATAATCTTGTACTGACCGAGAAGGTTGAGGTCTTGGAGTCCAGCTCTTCCATTGACCTTGTGTGGTACCGATGCTTTATGTAATCATGATCGGTTGGAGCATGAACAATATACTTCATCTCTTCAGGGAATTAAGAATGATTGTAAAATATAATCAGGCGTGTAGCTTATTTGCTTAAAGGTGAAATACGAGAATCACTGGTTGATGTTATCAATATCGGATAAATGTTATACATGTTCTTCATATTCCTTATTGGATAAGTGACATGCTGCTTTATCAACTTATAGCTGATATGCTTTGAATAAGAATATTGTTCTACTGTTGTTGAATATATATGATTCCTCTACTCAGTTTTATTCTAAAATATTGCAATAATAATGTTTCTGGCGGAGAGTTATATCTCTCGTTTTATTCTCACCCCCGTGGGATCCAAATTTTTAGGTAGATGCAGAGTAAGAGGAAGAAACCCTACTACAGGGGAAGAGCAGCAGCAGCAGTAGGGACAGTAGTGAATTATCAGGTGGAGACACTGGCTGTCATGACTTGTATATAGAGTCCTATATGTCGTCTCTGTACTCTCAGGTCCTCGGAGTCAGTAGTTAGTTTAATAAATCGATCTGAGATTTTGGCTTGATGTATCGAGGTTCTTATGCTTCCTATGTATAGTTTTAATAGGGCAGTTCATGTATGTGATCCTCGAGAAGAGATGGTACAAGATATGTACTTGTGCATCAGAATGCAATTGAATTACTTTGGTTCTTTTTGAAAGAGTTTTCTAATGTATGGATCTCTTTGTAAATGATTTTAATTTTTAGTGATTTTCAGTAATCTGCTGCTAATGATCGCTTCTGCTTGGTTAATTATGTTTAGTTTCAAATGCTTCACCACAATTTAGTGGTATCAGAGCTCTAGGTTCGCTGAGTCTAAAGAGACATAGGATTAAGGTTGTTGAGTCTATTCGAGTGCCTTCCAGTTTATCTGATAGTGACTTCTGCTCATATAGGAGGAGGAGAAGAACTTGAAGATGTCTGGATCACACGAACAACATGTTGTTGAGTGCACCATTGCTGGACCAAGAGGAGGTGCAAGGTACCGGGCTAGGGAGGAACTGGCACCTGAACATCCCCAGTTTGGAACTTCCCATACTCTATTTGGGCATTTTAAGGCAACTATGACGCATATCGCAGACAGGATGCCACCACCTACACCTAGGGCACCAACCCATAATGAGGGATAGGGAGCTGGTAAGACTTTTGAGAGGCTTTACCGGGTAGGAGCCACATAGTATGCTGGTATAGCTGACCCAACAGATGTTGACTTATGGTTGACTGAGCTGGAGAAGGATTTTAGAATCCTCAATATACCGGAAGCTGAAAAGGTGAGACATGCAGTGTACCTTTTAAAAGGGAGTGTTGGCCACTGGTGGACAATAGAAGAGGGCAAGAGGCCAGGTGTCGAGGTCGGATGGGAAGAATTCCAATGAGAGTTTGTCACTAGATACTTCCCTAAGACTTACCTAGATGAAAAGATATCTCAGTTTGAGAAGATAAGACAAGGACCGATGAACATTAGTGAGTATGAGGCAAAGTTCATGGAGCTTTTGTGGTTCTATCTGCATATGGCAACTATTGATGAGGAAAGAATTGAACATTTTGAGAAGGGGTTGAACACTGAATTGACCACTCCTGTGTCTACTTTGGAGAACAGGGAGAGCTTTTCCACATTTGTGGTGTCCATCAGACGGATAAAGAGGTATGTGATCAAGAAGCGACAGACCAATGGTAAGAAGGTGCACACTCAGTTCCAAGGGCAAAGGTCTGAGGGCTTTAAGAAGCCAAGGTTTTCTACACCAGCAGCACCATCAAGATTCAATACCCGGACACAATGGACGTCAAGTAGGGGTAGGGGCCGTAGTTTTTCTCCAAATAGATCCCCCAACACAACATCAACATCGGTGACTGGACCTCATAGACCCTATCCTGAGACTAGGATTTGTCATTAGTGTGGACAAGTGGGTCATGTGGCAAGGGATTGACTAGTCGGGAACACAATGGTGACTCAACCCTAGAGGCAGAGTCAGCAAGGCTCTTAGAGGAGGCAGTTTTTGAGTGGCACTCAAGGACGTGGGCAAGCGTCCCAAGCTAGTTCGTCAACACCCAACAACTGAACACAATGTCAACAACAACCAACGGAGAGATTATATGTGATGAATCAACCCGAAGCAGTAGTCAACCCTCGAGTTGTGACAGGTCAGATGGAACTATTTCATTGTGATATGTCTTCATCCTACTTCGTATCTATTTTAATCGATCTGGGTTCTATGCATTCCTTTATCACTAGAAGAGTGATTTTTGACTGCAATATGACTGTTAGTCATAGATCGGATAGTTTGTGGTTAGAAACACCTCTGATGGGTTCTGCAGTGCTGCAGGAGGTGTGTTCTCCCTGCACTCTTTCCTTTTCTGAACATCACATTCAGGTGGATCTTATACTACTTGAGATGCACGGGTTCGATATAATTCTTGGGATAGACACCCTAGAAAAATATAAGGTTGTCTTGGATTGTGATTCCAAGCAAGTTGTGTTCACAGATGATGGTGACACATGGATCTTTCAGGGAAATAGAAAGATTCTTCCAACCTGACTTGTGTTAGCTATGGTAGCTGAGAAGCTAATGCGACAAGGATGCTTTGCATTCTTGACACATGTGGTAGACACCACAATGGAGAGCTCTAATCTTTTTGAAGTTCCGATAGTTAGGGAGTTTGAGGATGTGTTCCCTGAGGAACTTCCAGGTGTACCTCTGCCCCGAGAGATTGATTTTTTGATTAATCTAATCTGGGGAACGCAACCAATAGCTCAAACACCGTATAGAATGGCACATGCTGAGATGGCAGAGCTCAAGAAACAACTACAACAGTTGCTTGAGAAAGGTTATATCCGACCGAGTACTTCACCATGGGGTGCTCTGGTTCTCTTTGTTAAGAAGAAGGACGGATTGATGCAGTTATGCATTGATTACAGACAGTTAAATAAAGCAACCACAAAGAATAAGTATCCTCTACGAAGGATCGATGACATGTTTGATCAGTTTTGTGGTGCAACTATCTTTTCTAAGATAGATCTGAGACCAGGATACCACCAATTTCATATCAAGGAGACAGACATACCTAAGTCTTCCTTTAGGACAAGGTATGGTCACTATGAGTTCATAGTTATGTCGTTTGGGCTAACTAATGCACTAGCTGCATTCATGGAACTCATGAATAGAATCTTTCAACCTTTTCTTGTTTAGTTTATAGTAGTCTTCATAGATGAGATCTTGATATACAATAGAGATGCTCAACATCATGAGCAGCACCTCCCTCAGGCTTTAACTTTGCTAAGAGAGCATAAGTTGTATGCTAAGTTTAGCAAGTGTGAGTTTTGGTTACCAGAAGTTTCTTTTCTAGGACACATAATATCTGCCTCAGGTATCCGTGTTGATCCTAAGAAGGTAGAATTTGTCCTGCAATGGGAACAACCAAAGACACCAACGGAGATACGTAGTTTCCTAGGACGGGCAGGCTACTATAGGAGGTTCATTAAGAAATTTAGTTCTATAGCTTTGCCCCTAACCAATTTGACCACGAAGGAGGTTCCTTTTGTCTGGAATGACAAGTGTCAACATTCTTTCCACTTGTTGAAAGAAAGGTTAACAAGTGCACCTGTGCTGGTGTAACCTGAGAAAGGGCAGAGGTACATAGTGTTTTGTGATGCATCTAAGAATGGTCTAGGATGTGTGTTGATGCAGGATAATCAAGTCATTTCTTTTGCCTCTCAACAACTTAAGAAACACGACTAGAATTATCTAACACATGATCTAGAGCTAGCTGTTGTGGTCCATGCTTTGAAGATCTGGAGACATTATCTCTATGGAGAAAAATTCTAGATATTTACAGACCATAAGAATCTAAAATATATCTTCTCACAACATGAGTTGAACATGAGACAACGCCGCCGGATGGAGTTAATCAAGGACTACGATTGTACAATTGATTATCATCCAGGAAAGGATAATGTAGTGGTCGATGCACTAAGTAGGAAATCAGCATCATCAACGTTAAATAAATCATAGTTGAATTCCTTAGTGTGCTTTAAAAGAGATATGCTTATCTCCTTGAGGCAAAACAATATACATCTTAAAGTATCGTTGTTAGCTGGGTTGTTAGTTGAGATGTAAGTGAAACCTACTCTGAAATAGCAGATTAAAGAAGAACAGCAAGCTGATACTGTGATTCAGCAAATTAGGTCAGAGTATGGTAATGAGAAATGGAATGTCTTTCATGAGTCAGAGGATTAGGTAGTCTGTTACCATGGTAGGATGGTAGTACCTGATGCCAATGACTTAAGGAAGTTAGTCTTGGAGGAAGCTCATTCTTTGATGGATGCAATGCATCCAGGGAGAACCAAAATGTATCATAATCTGAAGGATATGTATTGGTGGCCTGGATTGAAGAAGGATGTAGCTGAGTTTGTTATGCGGTGTCTGGTGTGTTAGCAGGTTAAAGTTGAACATCAAAAGCCCATAGGAACAATGCAACCTTTACCTATACCGCAGTGGAAAATGGGATCATGTGACCATGGACTTTGTGGTTGGTTTGCCCAGAACAGCCAAAAGTCATTATTCTATTTGGGTGATAGTTGATAGGTTGACTAAGACAACACATTTCCTTCCTATCAAAACAACCTACGCTGCTGAGAAGCTTGCACAGATATATACAGATGAGATAGTGCATTTACACGGGGTACCAACTACTATTGTTTTTATAGAGGTCCCCAATTCACAAGTTGTTTTTGGGAACGACTACATAATGCTTTAGGGACACAGTTAAGGTTTAGTACTGCTTTTCACCCACAAACAGATGGACAATCTGAGACGACCATACAAAGCTTGGAGGACTTTCTTAGGGCATGTATCCTTCAATTTGTAGGAAGTTGGGATCTACACCTGAGCTTGATAGCATTTTCTTACAATAATAGTTATCAACATAGTATTGATATGGCACCATATGAATCTTTATATGGTAGACGTTGTAGATCTCCATTGTGTTGGTATAACACTGGAGAATATCAACTTTTGGGTCCTGAGTTAGTGCAACAGACAACTGAGAAGATTAAAGTAATACAACAATAATTAAAAGCTGCAGAGGATAGATAGAAGTCGTATGCCGACAAATGGAGAAGACCCTTAGAATTCTAGGTTGGAGACAGAGTATATCAAGGTCTCTCCTTGGAATGGTGTTCTTAGATTTGGAAAGAAAGGAAAGTTAGCTCCTAGATTTATGGGGCCTTATCCAATCATTGAACGGATTGGAAAGGTAGCCTATAAGCTAGAGTTGCCACCTGAGCTGCATAAGTTACATCCAATGTTCCATATCTCCATGCTGAGAAAGTGTCATCCTGACACAGAGTTAATTCCGCAACCTGTGGAGGTAGAATTAAATGATGATATATCATATGTTGCAGGACCTATGATGATCCTTGATAAAAGAATTAAAAGCTGAAAAAGAAAGACATATGTCTTGCAAAAGTTCTCTGGCATCATCGTGGCATTGAAGAAGCTATATGGGAGCTATAGGAAGAGATGAGGAGGAAGCACCCTTCTTTTTTCTCTTGATGATTTCAGGGACGAAATCCATGTTAGGGGTGGATAATTTGTAACATCTCTGATCTGGGTTATGCTTTAACCCTAGTTGTTTTGCTTAATAAAGTTAATTATATGCTTTCTCTTATTTCTTGAAAAGTAATTAAGGCTCAATAGGAGCTTATGTTTCAATTTTAGTCCTTTTTGAATAATGTTGAAAAAATGTTTTGCTGTTTTGGACAAAAGTGCAAAATACCCAAGTTGAGGGGTTGAGTTGCAAATGTTACATGGTAAAATGTTCGTCAAGTGTTGAAGCATCATAAGAGTGAAATGATGTAGATGTATGGCTTGTGGAAGCCTGAGTACCAAAAAGAACTTGTTGAGTAATGTTGTGCATTAAAACCTAGTTTTGGTGTAATGTGCAATTTACCCAAAACCTAGGGTTCAATATGCAAAATACCACCTTTAGAGAGTCACTCATGTTTCTTGGCATCATGTGGAGAAAATAAAATTAGAGTTTCATCTAATTTGAATCACTTTGGAGGAGAGAGAATCTTGATATTAAAATAATCAAGATTTAAGCATAATTGAAACCCTAATTCAATTTAATGCAAAAATAAATATATCAATTGAATTGCCCTTCAACCAAAAATGAGATGGTTGAATTTTCATAAGTGTGAACGTCCTTGTTCCTTGCAAAGGCCACGAAATATCTAAAGTGAGTGGAGATCCCACTCACATTAGTTAACTAAAAAGTAATATCCACTCAATTTTGGATATAATTATTATTATGGTTAAGGTGCTTAATTTTCTTTCTTTTAATTCATGTATAATGAAGAAGAATTACAAGGTGGGGGAGATGGCTTTGTATGCAAGGGATGGAGGGGAGTATGTGGCACCAATTTTGGGAGTTAAAGGATTATTGTATCACTTTCTCTCTCATTGAAATTTCCTTATAAACATCTCTTTTCCAACTCAAATGAAAGGCTTTTTCGACCCTTCTTTATTTCCTTGATTTAGCCATGCACAAAGGAGCTTAGGGAGCAACAGGAGGACGTGGCCCAACCTGTAGGTAAGCTCCATAGTCATCTTCAACCTTGATTTCATGATGGAAATCGAAATTCAATGCTTAATTTCTTCTTTTCTTCATTCAATCTTCAACCTTGGTCATTCTTTTCACTCAAATACTTGAGGACGAGCATTGGGAGTTTAAAAAACTTCATTCACCATTGAAGGCATGAAGATTGAAGTTTGGTTTCAACGTTGAAGGTGGGTTATATAACTTGAACCCTTAAACATTGTTATTGACTTCATTCCTTTATTATATGTTGATTCCTCCTTTACTTTCGAATTTCCTTTTGATTGGTTGTTGAATTCACCACAAGAATCACAATGGATTTTGAAAGTTTCAAGATTGAAGATGATGATGTCTTAAGCACACACCTCAACATAGAACATGTGCAAACAGTTTGCTTTTTGGTGATCAAATGGTCTCAAGACCGTTTGACACCAAACACTCTCAAGACCGCTTGAGGGCAAATGGTCTCAAGACCGTTTGAGGTCAAGAAGACTCAAACGGTTTGAAGGTCAAATGCTGATGTGGTTGGATGATAATTCAATGGTTCCAATCAATTGAAAATTAAAAAGTTCCATGAAGATATGATCCACCAATTGCAAGCACTAACCAATTGAATTGATGGAAACCCTAATTGAGGGAATCAATTTCAAGGTTGACTGACCCAAATGGTCTCAAGACTGTTTGGAGGTCAAATGGTCTCAAGACCGTTTGGAGGTCAAATGGTCTCAAGACCGTTTGGAGGTTAATGGTTGATTGTGGTGGATGGTCAGAGATCCAAGGGCTACAATCTGATGTACTTTCAATAATTTAATTGATGGATGGTTCAATGAGTACAAAACCTAAATTGATTTGATGTTGGAAACCTTAATTGGTCCAATTAGTTTCAATATTCATTTGGTTTCAAATCAATGGTTGATGATTCGGTTTCAAGACCGAATGGATGGATTCAGTTTCAAGACTGAATGGATGATCCAGTTTCAAGATCGAATGGATGATTTAGTTTCAAGATCGAATGAATGAATTTGGTTTCAAGATCGAATTGATGATTCAGTTTCAAGACCGAATGAGTTGGTTCGATTTACAATTGGTCAAGACCGTTTGAAAGGTTGATCAAGACCCTTTGGAGGTCTAAACAGTCTCAGACCGTTTGAAGGTCCAAACGATCTCAAACCGTTTGGAGGTGTGGATCCAAATCATTTGAAGGTTTATTAGTCAAAAATGTTAAAGGTTCAATTGATCTCAGAACTAAGTGAGTACTATTAAAGTAATTCAAGATTGATTATAATGGTTGTCCCTCTAAAGTACTTAGGCGATTAGTACCTTAGAGTGGTTAACCTTTGATTCTTATGGAAGCAATGACTTATTACGTTATGAAAACTCTTCATTCAAGTTGATTCAATCTAATCAAGATTAAAGTAATTAACCTCCTAGAGAGGATAAGAGAGAGGAACTTATACATGAGTGATAATCATGTAGTGATTTATCCTCAACACTTTCAACATGATTAAAATATGTAATTAGGGTTTGATCCATGATGATGAGATCATGAAACCCTAACTGAGACGGTTGATGAGCTCTAACCCTAATTTAGGGTAATGATATGAGAAACCCTAATTCAAGGTATGTTAATGAAAAACCCTAATTTAAGGGAATGCTTCATGAAAACCCTAATTTTGGGTAAAGCTACATGAAACCCTAATTTTAGGGGAAATGTTATAAGAAACCTTAATACAAGGTAATGATATGATGAGAAACCCTAATACATGGTAATGTGATGTGAAACCCTAATCCAAGGTGATGCTATGTATTATGAAACCCTAATTTGAAAATCTAGCCCTAATTTGTGTAAGGGGATGAGTAACCCTGATTCATATGAATTGGGAAACCATAACCCTACTAAGGGTATAAGTGGTGTTACTTTGCATAACATGGTGCTAAAATTTTATTGATATAACTGTTATCAAGTATACTAACCATGCAGGTATCATGAGATGATGAGCATAGCCAGGTATGAGCTATGATGTGTCATTTATTATTGTTAATGGGCCTTGTGAGCCATAACATGCTTTGTTTCCTAGTGAGAGGTAACAAGAGATGAAATGGGATTTGTGAGCCATGTGAGATGCTTGTGTAGCAAGTATCAAGTTTACCTTGGTCAGATGACTTGAAGGTATTAGTTACCTGATAAGTGGTAACAAGTGTTCCTTGATGAATTGAGGGTTTGAACACCCATTTTCTATAATTATGATGATGAGTTTGTGAAAGGATGAGAATACTCCTGATGAGATGAGGGATTGAGATCTCAATGCTTTATTAAAGATTTGAAAAGTACTTGATGAAAGTATTATACATTCTTTGTAGCAATTATTAAAATAATTAATGTTTGGAAACTTGTTTGATGCTAAAAGAATATGGTAATACACTTAATTAATCAAGTGATATCATATAATCTAGTTGCCCTAACAACAGATCCATCAGCGTCTGAATTTGCTGAATGGTGAAACGAGTTAAACTCAGAGCACATATTTTTGAATATGTGGGGGTAATTGGGCAATTATATCCTCATGCCCCATAGGAATGGCTGCGAGCTATATCCTATGTATGATATTGGTTACCGACCATACCCCAGTATGACTATGGCTACGGGCCATGACTCCATGATATGATACCAGGAATTGGCTACGGGCCATAACCCTGAAGAGAGTATATGATGCGGGCTATAACTCTATAGCGATGATGCCACCATACCTTGGCAAGCTAATTGCAGTTTGACACATGATGTCTATGCCATATAATCTTGTACTGACCGAGAAGGTTGAGGTCTTGGAGTCCAGCTCTTCCATTGACCTTGTGTGGTACCGATGCTTTATGTAATCATGATCGGTTGGAGCATGAACAATATACTTCATCTCTTCAGGGAATTAAGAATGATTGTAAAATATAATCAGGCGTGTAGCTTATTTGCTTAAAGGTGAAATACGAGAATCACTGGTTGATGTTATCAATATCGGATAAATGTTATACATGTTCTTCATATTCCTTATTGGATAAGTGACATGCTGCTTTATCAACTTATAGCTGATATGCTTTGAATAAGAATATTGTTCTACTGTTGTTGAATATATATGATTCCTCTACTCAGTTTTATTCTAAAATATTGCAATAATAATGTTTCTGGCGGAGAGTTATATCTCTCGTTTTATTCTCACCCCCATGGGATCCAAATTTTTAGGTAGATGCAGAGTAAGAGGAAGAAACCCTACTACAGGGGAAGAGCAGCAGCAGCAGTAGGGACAGTAGTGAATTATCAGGTGGAGACACTGGCTGTCATGACTTGTATATAGAGTCCTATATGTCGTCTCTGTACTCTCAGGTCCTCGGAGTCAGTAGTTAGTTTAATAAATCGATCTGAGATTTTGGCTTGATGTATCGAGGTTCTTATGCTTCCTATGTATAGTTTTAATAGGGCAGTTCATGTATGTGATCCTCGAGAAGAGATGGTACAAGATATGTACTTGTGCATCAGAATGCAATTGAATTACTTTGGTTCTTTTTGAAAGAGTTTTCTAATGTATGGATCTCTTTGTAAATGATTTTAATTTTTAGTGATTTTCAGTAATCTGCTGCTAATGATCGCTTCTGCTTGGTTAATTATGTTTAGTTTCAAATGCTTCACCACAATTTAGTGGTATCAGAGCTCTAGGTTCGCTGAGTCTAAAGAGACATAGGATTAAGGTTGTTGAGTCTATTCGAGTGCCTTCCAGTTTATCTGATAGTGACTTCTGCTCATATAGGAGGAGGAGAAGAACTTGAAGATGTCTGGATCACACGAACAACATGTTGTTGAGTGCACCATTGCTGGACCAAGAGGAGGTGCAAGGTACCGGGCTAGGGAGGAACTGGCACCTGAACATCCCCAGTTTGGAACTTCCCATACTCTATTTGGGCATTTTAAGGCAACTATGACGCATATCGCAGACAGGATGCCACCACCTACACCTAGGGCACCAACCCATAATGAGGGATAGGGAGCTGGTAAGACTTTTGAGAGGCTTTACCAGGTAGGAGCCACATAGTATGCTGGTATAGCTGACCCAACAGATGTTGACTTATGGTTGACTGAGCTGGAGAAGGATTTTAGAATCCTCAATATACCGGAAGCTGAAAAGGTGAGACATGCAGTGTACCTTTTAAAAGGGAGTGTTGGCCACTGGTGGACAATAGAAGAGGGCAAGAGGCCAGGTGTCGAGGTCGGATGGGAAGAATTCCAATGAGAGTTTGTCACTAGATACTTCCCTAAGACTTACCTAGATGAAAAGATATCTCAGTTTGAGAAGATAAGACAAGGACCGATGAACATTAGCGAGTATGAGGCAAAGTTCATGGAGCTTTTGTGGTTCTATCTGCATATGGCAACTATTGATGAGGAAAGAATTGAACATTTTGAGAAGGGGTTGAACACTGAATTGACCACTCCTGTGTCTACTTTGGAGAACAGGGAGAGCTTTTCCACATTTGTGGTGTCCATCAGACGGATAAAGAGGTATGTGATCAAGAAGCGACCGACCAATGGTAAGAAGGTGCACACTCAGTTCCAAGGGCAAAGGTCTGAGGGCTTTAAGAAGCCAAGGTTTTCTACACCAGCAGCACCATCAAGATTCAATACCCGGACACAATGGACGTCAAGTAGGGGTAGGGGCCGTAGTTTTTCTCCAAATAGATCCCCCAACACAACATCAACATCGGTGACTGGACCTCATAGACCCTATCCTGAGACTAGGATTTGTCATTAGTGTAGACAAGTGGGTCATGTGGCAAGGGATTGACTAGTCGGGAACACAATGGTGACTCAACCCTAGAGGCAGAGTCAACAAGGCTCTTAGAGGAGGCAGTTTTTGAGTGGCACTCAAGGACGTGGGCAAGCGTCCCAAGCTAGTTCGTCAACACCCAACAACCGAACACAATGTCAACAACAACCAACGGAGAGATTATATGCGATGAATCAACCCGAAGCAGTAGTCAACCCTCGAGTTGTGACAGGTCAGATGGAACTATTTCATTGTGATATGTCTTCATCCTACTTCGTATCTATTTTAATCGATCTGGGTTCTATGCATTCCTTTATCACTAGAAGAGTGATTTTTGACTGCAATATGACTGTTAGTCATAGATCGGATAGTTTGTGGTTAGAAACACCTCTGATGGGTTCTGCAGTGCTGCAGGAGGTGTGTTCTCCCTGCACTCTTTCCTTTTCTGAACATCACATTCAGGTGGATCTTATACTACTTGAGATGCACGGGTTCGATATAATTCTTGGGATAGACACCCTAGAAAAATATAAGGTTGTCTTGGATTGTGATTCCAAGCAAGTTGTGTTCACAGATGATGGTGACACATGGATCTTTCAGGGAAATAGAAAGATTCTTCCAACCTGACTTGTGTTAGCTATGGTAGCTGAGAAGCTAATGCGACAAGGATGCTTTGCATTCTTGACACATGTGGTAGACACCACAATGGAGAGATCTAATCTTTTTGAAGTTCCGATAGTTAGGGAGTTTGAGGATGTGTTCCCTGAGGAACTTCCAGGTGTACCTCTGCCCCGAGAGATTGATTTTTTGATTAATCTAATCTGGGGAACGCAACAAATAGCTCAAACTCCGTATAGAATGGCACATGCTGAGATGGCAGAGCTCAAGAAACAACTACAACAGTTGCTTGAGAAAGGTTATATCCGACCGAGTACTTCACCATGGGGTGCTCTGGTTCTCTTTGTTAAGAAGAAGGACGGATTGATGCAGTTATGCATTGATTACAGACAGTTAAATAAAGCAACCACAAAGAATAAGTATCCTCTACGAAGGATCGATGACATGTTTGATCAGTTTTGTGGTGCAACTATCTTTTCTAAGATAGATCTGAGACCAGGATACCACCAATTTCATATCAAGGAGACAGACATACCTAAGTCTTCCTTTAGGACAAGGTATGGTCACTATGAGTTCATAGTTATGTCGTTTGGGCTAACTAATGCACTAGCTGCATTCATGGAACTCATGAATAGAATCTTTCAACCTTTTCTTGTTTAGTTTATAGTAGTCTTCATAGATGAGATCTTGATATACAATAGAGATGCTCAACATCATGAGCAACACCTCCCTCAGGCTTTAACTTTGCTAAGAGAGCATAAGTTGTATGCTAAGTTTAGCAAGTGTGAGTTTTGGTTACCAGAAGTTTCTTTTCTAGGACACATAATATCTGCCTCAGGTATCCGTGTTGATCCTAAGAAGGTAGAATTTGTCCTGCAATGGGAACAACCAAAGACACCAACGGAGATACGTAGTTTCCTAGGACGGGCAGGCTACTATAGGAGGTTCATTAAGAAATTTAGTTCTATAGCTTTGCCCCTAACCAATTTGACCACGAAGGAGGTTCCTTTTGTCTGGAATGACAAGTGTCAACATTCTTTCCACTTGTTGAAAGAAAGGTTAACAAGTGCACCTGTGCTGGTGTAACCTGAGAAAGGGCAGAGGTACATAGTGTTTTGTGATGCATCTAAGAATGGTCTAGGATGTGTGTTGATGCAGGATAATCAAGTCATTTCTTTTGCCTCTCAACAACTTAAGAAACACGACTAGAATTATCTAACACATGATCTAGAGCTAGCTGTTGTGGTCCATGCTTTGAAGATCTGGAGACATTATCTCTATGGAGAAACATTCTAGATATTTACAGACCATAAGAATCTAAAATATATCTTCTCACAACATGAGTTGAACATGAGACAACGCCGCCGGATGGAGTTAATCAAGGACTACGATTGTACAATTGATTATCATCCAGGAAAGGATAATGTAGTGGTCGATGCACTAAGTAGGAAATCAGCATCATCAACGTTAAATAAATCATAGTTGAATTCCTTAGTGTGCTTTAAAAGAGATATGCTTATCTCCTTGAGGCAAAACAATATACATCTTAAAGTATCGTTGTTAGCTGGGTTGTTAGTTGAGATGTAAGTGAAACCTACTCTGAAATAGCAGATTAAAGAAGAACGACAAGCTGATACTGTGATTCAGCAAATTAGGTCAGAGTATGGTAATGAGAAACGGAATGTCTTTCATGAGTCAGAGGATTAGGTAGTCTGTTACCATGGTAGGATGGTAGTACCTGATGCCAATGACTTAAGGAAGTTAGTCTTGGAGGAAGCTCATTCTTTGATGGATGCAATGCATCCAGGGAGAACCAAAATGTATCATAATCTGAAGGATATGTATTGGTGGCCTGGATTGAAGAAGGATGTAGCTGAGTTTGTTATGCGGTGTCTGGTGTGTTAGCAGGTTAAAGTTGAACATCAAAAGCCCATAGGAACAATGCAACCTTTACCTATACCGCAGTGGAAAATGGGATCATGTGACCATGGACTTTGTGGTTGGTTTGCCCAGAACAGCCAAAAGTCATGATTCTATTTGGGTGATAGTTGATAGGTTGACTAAGACAACACATTTCCTTCCTATCAAAACAACCTACGCTGCTGAGAAGCTTGCACAGATATATACAGATGAGATAGTGCATTTACACGGGGTACCAACTACTATTGTTTTTATAGAGGTCCCCAATTCACAAGTTGTTTTTGGGAACGACTACATAATGCTTTAGGGACACAGTTAAGGTTTAGTACTGCTTTTCACCCACAGACAGATGGACAATCTGAGACGACCATACAAAGCTTGGAGGACTTTCTTAGGGCATGTATCCTTCAATTTGTAGGAAGTTGGGATCTACACCTGAGCTTGATAGCATTTTCTTACAATAATAGTTATCAACATAGTATTGATATGGCACCATATGAATCTTTATATGGTAGACGTTGTAGATCTCCATTGTGTTGGTATAACACTGGAGAATATCAACTTTTGGGTCCTGAGTTAGTGCAACAGACAACTGAGAAGATTAAAGTAATACAACAATAATTAAAAGCTGCAGAGGATAGATAGAAGTCGTATGCCGACAAATGGAGAAGACCCTTAGAATTCTAGGTTGGAGACAGAGTATATCTCAAGGTCTCTCCTTGGAATGGTGTTCTTAGATTTGGAAAGAAAGGAAAGTTAGCTCCTAGATTTATGGGGCCTTATCCAATCATTGAACGGATTGGAAAGGTAGCCTATAAGCTAGAGTTGCCACCTGAGCTGCATAAGTTACATCCAATGTTCCATATCTCCATGCTGAGAAAGTGTCATCCTGACACAGAGTTAATTCCGCAACCTGTGGAGGTAGAATTAAATGATGATATATCATATGCTGAAGGACCTATGATGATCCTTGATAAAAGAATTAAAAGCTGAAAAAGAAAGACATATGTCTTGCAAAAGTTCTCTGGCATCATCGTGGCATTGAAGAAGCTATGTGGGAGCTAGAGGAAGAGATGAGGAGGAAGCACCCTTCTTTTTTCTCTTGATGATTTCAGGGACGAAATCCATGTTAGGGGTGGATAATTTGTAACATCTCTGATCTGGGTTATGCTTTAACCCTAGTTGTTTTGCTTAATAAAGTTAATTATATGCTTTCTCTTATTTCTTGAAAAGTAATTAAGGCTCAATAGGAGCTTATGTTTCAATTTTAGTCCTTTTTGAATAATGTTGAAAAAATGTTTTGTTGTTTTGGACAAAAGTGCAAAATACCCAAGTTGAGGGGTTGAGTTGCAAATGTTACATGGTAAAATGTTCTTCAAGTGTTGAAGCATCATAAGATTGAAATGATGTAGATGTATGGCTTGTGGAAGCCTGAGTACCAAAAAGAACTTGTTGAGCAATGTTGTGCATTAAAACCTAGTTTTGGTGTAATGTGCAATTTACCCAAAACCTAGGGTTCAATATGCAAAATACCACCTTTAGAGAGTCACTCATGTTTCTTGGCATCATGTGGAGAAAATAAAACAGAGTTTCATCTAATTTGAATCACTTTGGAGGAGAGAGAATCTTGATATTAAAATAATCAAGTTTTAAGCATAATTGAAACCCTAATTCAATTTAATGCAAAAATAAATATATCAATTTAATTGCCCTTCAACCAAAAATGAGATGGTTGAATTCGCATAAGTGTTAACATCCTTGTGCCTTGTAAAGGCAACGAAATATCTAAAGTGAGTGGAGAGCCCACTCACATTAGTAAACTAAAAAGTAATATCCACTCAATTTTGGATATTATTATTATTATGGTTAAGGTGCTTAATTTGCTTTCTTTTAATTCATGGATAATGAACAAGAATTACAAGGTGGGGGAGATGGCTTCATATGCAAGGTATGTAGGGGAGTATGTGGCACCAATTTTGGGAGTTAAAGGATTATTATATCACTCTCTCTCTCTCATTGAAATTTCCTTATAAACATCTCTTTTTCAACTCAAATGAAAGGCTTTTTCGACCCTTCTTTCTTTCCTTGCTTTGGCCGTGCACAAAGGAGCTTTGGGAGAAACAGGAGGACGTGCGCCAACCTGTAGGTAAGCTCCATAGTCATCTTCAACCTTGATTTCATGATGGAAATCGAAATTCGATGCTTAATTTCTTCTTTTCTTCATTCAATCTTCAACCTTGGTCATTCTTTTCACTCAAAGACTTGAGGAAGAGCCTTGGGAGGTTGAGAAAGCTTCATTCACCATTGAAGTCATAAATCTTGAAGTTTGGTTTCAACTTTGAAGGCGGGTTATATAACTTGAACCCTTAAATATTGTTATTGACTTTATTCCTTTATTATATGTTTATTCCTCCTTTACTTTCAGATTTCCTTTTGATTGGTTGTTGAATTCACCACAAGAATCACAATGGATTTCAAAGGTTTCAAGCTTGAAGATGACGATGTCTTAAGCACACACCTCAACATAGAACATGTGCAAACGGTTTTGCTTTTTGGTGATCAAACGGTCTTAAGACCGTTTGACACCAAACGGTCTGAAGACCATTTGAGGTCAAGAAGACTCAAACTGTTTGAAGGTCAAATGTTGATGTGGTTGGATGATAATTCAATGGTTCCAATTAATTGAAAATTAAAAAGTTCCATGAATATATGATCCACCATTTACAATCCCTAATCAATTGAATTGATTGAAACCCTAGTTGAGGGAATTGATTTCAAGGTTGATTGACCCAAACGGTCTCAAGACCGTTTGGAGGTCAAACGGTCTCAAGTCCGTTTGAGATCAAACGGTCTTAAGACCATTTGGAGGTTAATGGTTGATTGTGGTGGATGGTTGGAGATCCAAGGGCTACAATCTGATGTACTTTCAGTAGTTCAATTAATGTATGGTTCAATGAGTACAAAACCTAAATTGATTTGATGTTGGAAACCTTAATTGGTCTAATCGGTTTCAATATTCATTCGGTTTCAAATCAATGGTTGATGATTCTGTTTATGGATGGATTCGGTTTTAAGACCGAATGTATGATTCAGTTTCAAGACCGAATGGATGATTAGGTTTCAAGATCGAATGAATGGATTTGGTTTAAAGATCGAATAGATGATTTGGTTTCAAGACTGAATGGGTTGATTCAGTTTCAAGACCAAATGGGTTGATTCGGTTTCAAGACCGAATGAGTTGATTTTATTTACAATTGGTCAAGACCATTTGAAAGGTTGATCAAGACCATTTGGAGGTCTAAATGGTGTCAGACCGTTTGAAGGTCTAAGCGTTCTCAAACAGTTTGAAGGTGTGGATCCAAACTATTTGAAGGTTTATTAGTCAAAACTGTTAAAGGTTCAATTGATCTCAGAACTAAGCGAGTACTATTAAAGTAATTCAAGATTGATTATAATGGTTGTACCTTTAAAGTACTTAGGTGATTAGTACCTTTAGAGTGGTTAACCTTTGATTCTTATTGATGCAATGACTTATTGCATTATGACAACTCTTCATTCAAGTTGATTCAATCTAATCAAGATTAAAGTAATTAACCTCCTAGAGAGGATAAGAAAGAGGAACTTATACATGAGTGATAATCATGTAGTGATTTATCCTCAACACTTTCAACATGATTAAAATATATAATTAGGGTTTGATCCATGATGATGAGATCATGAAACCCTAATTGAGAAGGTTGATGAGCTCTAACCCTAATTTAGGGTAATGATATGAAAAACCCTAATTCAAGGTATGTTAATGAAAAACCCTAATTTAAGGGAATGCTTCATGAAAACCCTAATTTTGGGTAAAGCTACATGAAACCCTAATTTTAGGGAAAATGTTATAAGAAACCTTAATTCAAAGTAATGATATGATGAGAAACCCTAATACTGGGTAATGTGATGTGAAACCCTAATCCAGGGTGATGCTATGTATTATGAAACCCTAATTTGAAAATCAAGCCCTAATTTGTGTAAGGGGATGAGTAGCCCAAATTGATATGAATTGGGAAACCCTAACCATAATAAGGATAAAAGTGGTGTTACTTTGTATAACATGGTGCTAAAATGTAATTGATATAACTGTTATCAAGTATACTAACCATGCAGGTATCATGAGATGATGAACATAGCCAGGTATGAGCTATGATGTGTCATTTATTATTGTTAATGGACCTTGTGAGCCATAACATGCTTTGTTGCCTAGTGAGAGGTAATAAGAGATGAAATGGGCTTTGTGAGCCATGTGAGATGCTTGTGTAGCAAGTATCATGTTTACCTTGGTCAGATGACTTGAAGGTATTAGTTTTCTGATAAGTGGTAACAAGTGTTCCTTGATGAACTGAGGGTTTGAATACCCATTTTCTATAATTATGATGATGAGTTTTTGAACGGATGAAAATGCTCCTGATGAGATGAGGGATTGAGAACCCCATGCTTTATTAAAGATTTGAACAGTACTTGATGAAAGTATTACACATTCTTTGTAGCAATTGTTAAAATAATTAATGTTTGGAAACTTGTTTGATGCTAAAAGAATATGGTAATACACTCAACTAATCAAGTGATATCCTATAATGTAGTTTCCCTAACCACAGATCCATCAGCGTCAGAATTTGCTGAATGGTGAAACAAATTAAACTCAGAGCGCATATTTTTGAATATGTGGGGGTAATTGGGTAAATATATCCTCATGCCCCATAGGAATGGTTGTGGGCTATATCCTATGTACGGGATTGGTTACCGAACATACTCCAGTATGACTATGGCTACGGGCCATGACTCCATGATATGATACCAGGCATTGGCTATGGGCCATAACCCTGAAGAGAGTATATGCTGCGGGCTATAACTCTATAGAGAAGATTCCACTATACCCTAGCAATCTAATTGCAGTTTGACACATGATGTCTCTGCCATATAATCTCGTACTGACTGAGAAGGTTGAGGTCTTGGAGTCCGGCTCTTCCATTGACCTTGTGTTGTACTGATTCTTTACGTAATCATGATCGGTTTGAGTATGAACGATATACTTCATCTCTTCAGGGCATTAAGTATGATTGTAAAATATAATCAGCCGTGTAGCTTATTTGTTTAAAGGTGAAATATGAGAATCACTAGTTGATGTTATCTTGATTAGTATATTGAATAAATGTTATACATGTTCTTCATATTCCTTATTGGATAAGTGACATGCTACTTTATCAATTTATAGATGATATGCTTTGAATAAGAATATTGTTCTAACCATGTTTAGACATTAATTTAACTATTGTTGAATGTATATGATTCCTCTGCTCAGTTTTATTCTAATATACGACAATAATAATGTTTCTGGTGGAGAGTTTTATCTCTCTCTGGGGAAATTTCAATTGTCTCACCCCCGTGGGATCCAACTTTTTAGGTAGACGTGGAGGAAGAGGCAGAAACTCTACTGTAGGGGAAGAGCAACAGCAGCATCATGGATAACAGTGAATTCTCAGGTGGAGACAATGGCTGTCATGACTTGTATATAGAGTCCTATGTGTCGTCTCTATACTCTCAGGTCCTCGGAGTCAGTAGTTAGTTTAATAAATCGATCTGAGATTTTGGCTTGATGTCTCGAGGTTCTTATGCTACCTATGTATAGTTTTAACAGGGCAGTTGATGTATGTGATCATCGAGAAGAGATGGTACAAGATATGTACTTGTGCATCAGAATGTAATTGAATTACTTTGGTTCTTTTTGAAAGAGTTTTCCAATGTATGGATCTCTTTGTAAATGGTTTTAATTTTTAGTGATTTTCAGTAATCCACTGCTAATGATCGTTTCTGCTTGCTTAATTATGTTTTGTTTCGAATGCTTCACCACAGATAGTGTCTCCAAATCTTTAATGCATGGACCACCAGTACTGCCAGCTCCAAATCATGTTTCGGGTAATTCTCCTCATGTTTCTTAAACTGTCATGAAGCAAAAGAAACCACATGATCTTCTTGCATCAATACTCATCCTAAGCCTTTCTTGGAAGCATCGCAGAAAACAACATAGCCCTTCCAAGGCTCTGGCAGCACCAACCCCAGAGCACTGGTCAACTTCTCCTTCAATCTTTGGAAAACTTACTGACAAAGATCATCCCAAACAAAGGGTACATCCTTCCTGCTCAACGTTGTCAACGACAATGCGATCACGCTGAAGTCCTTTATAAACCTTCGGTAATATCCAGTAAACCCAGAAAACTAAGAACTTCTATCGGCATCTTCGGTTGCTCCCAATCTGCAACTCACTCTACCTTCTTAGGGTCCACTCTGACTCCTTCTACAGATATCACATGACCCAAGAAAGTCACTTCTTTCAACCAGAACTCGCACTTACTAAACTTGGCATACAACTGATGTTGGGAAAGAAGAGTCAAAGCTTGTCGAAGATGTTGTTCATGCTCTTGACTGTCCCGACTATAGATCAAGATGTCATCTATAAAAAATACAACAAAGTGATGTAGAAACAGATGGAACACCCTGTTCATCAGATCCATGAAAGCAATCGGAGCATTGGTTAACCGAAACGGCATAACCACAAACTCAAAGTGACCATACCTCGTCCTAAAAGCTGACTTTGGTATGTCATCATCCTTAATTGACAATTTACGAAATCCAGACCGTAGATCAATCTTCTAGAATACTGCAGTGCCACACAACTGATCAAACAGATCGTCTATCCTCGGCAACGGGTACTTGTTCTTGATCGTGACTTTGTTCAACTGTAGGTTATCTATACACAACCGCATTGACCTGTCCTTCTTCTTTACAAACAGGACCAGAGCACCCCACGACGATGTGCTCGGTCTGATGAAACCTTTATCCAACAACTTGTGTAACTGCTTCTTCAATTCTGCCATCTCAGTTGGAGCCATCCGGTACGATGTCTGAGCAACTGGCTATGTTCCTGGCACCAGATTGATCTCAAAATCAATGTCTCGAGGTGGGGGAACATCGAGGAACTCATCGGGAAACACATCCACAAACTCTCAGACAACCGGCACCTCCTCAAGGCCATGACCTTTCTCCTTGGTATCCACAACATGAGCTAAGAATGCCTTACAACCTTGCCGCAACAACTTCTCTTCCACCATTGCTGACACCAAACACGTCGGAAGAATCTTCCTATCTCCTTGGAAGATCCACTTCTCTCCACCGTCATCAAACACCGCCTGCTTGGAACCACAATCCAACACAACCTTATACTTCTCTAAGGTATCCATCCCAAGGATCACATCGAATCTATGCATATCAAGTGGTATAAGATCCACTTGTATATTGTGTCCTGAAAAAGATAAGACACAAAATGGACACACCTCTCGAAGCATTGAGGAACCATCAAGAGGGGTTTCTAACAACATGCTATCTCTCTTACAGCTAATAGGTAAAAGAGAGTTTTCAAGCATAGTTCGTGCGATAAAAGAGTGTGTAGCACCCGGGTCAACCAGAACAAATATAAAGCAAGAAGAAGACAATCAGAATGAAATAAATCAATCTGACCTACCACAACTCGTGGGTTGACTATTGCCTCCGACTGACTCATAGGATAGAATCAAGCCATTGCTTTGTGTCCACGTCCTTTTCTTCCTTGAGCAGACGATCCCGCTAGCGACTCTTGACTGCGTCCTCGCCCTCTACTACCACGGGGATGTTGTCTGTCTAACCCTTGCTAAGTCTACCTTGGTTGTTGCGTCACTTTGACATCTTTCCTTGGGCAATTTGACCTCAAATGCCCGGTCTGTCCATAGAGATAGCATGACCTGCCTTCTATCTGCAGCCTAGATGGCCCTGTCGCTGCCACTAAAGCTGTACTATGTGTCTTCGACGACGAAGAAACATAACCTCTTCCCTTACTTGGGGACCATTGTGATGGTGTACTGGAACCGCTCATCATGGAAGGTGCTAAAAACCTTGGCTTCTTGAAGCCACAAGATCTCTATCTCTGGAACTGAGCAGACCTTTTCCTGGTCATGGACTCCCTTTTCTCCCTAACAGACTGTTCAATCCTACAGATGGCCTCCACGAACGTAGAAAACTACTCCCGATTCTCCAAAGCAGTAGCAGGGGTCGATAACTCAACACTCAAACCCTTCTCAAATCGTCTGATCTGCTCATCATCTGTCACTGCCATGTGAGGACAAAACCTCAGCAGGTCTATGAACTTGGCTTCATACTCAGTGTTGCTCATCGATCCTTGGCATAGACGCTCAAACTGGTTGATCTTCTCTTCCATATACGTCTTTGGAAAGTATCTACTGATGAACTCTCATTTGAAAACCTCCCAACCGATCACCTCACCAGGTCGCTTCTCCTCCTCGATGGCCCACCAGTGGCCAGCACTACCTTTTAGAAGGTAGACAACATGCTTGACTTTGTTTTCTTCGGGGATGTCGAGGATCTGGAAGGTCTTCTCCAGACTTGTCAGCAACAGATCTGCATCTGCTGGATCAGCCGTTCCAGCGTAATCCGAAGCTCTGACTCAGTGAAGCCGCTCAAAGGTCTTCCCAATGTATGATGATTCACCATGGGGAGCATGTGCTCATTGCGGAGGCACAGACACTCTTTCCACCATGTGATTCATCGTAATCATCAACTGCTGCATAAGGTGCTGATAGGCATGGTTTTCAAGAATGTCTAGGTCAAGTTGGGGGAACTCAGGCACCCGATCTTCATGTGCCTGCACTCTAGCTCCATCAACTGATGCAACATCATTGCTCTCTGCAGCATGTCCTTCATGGTTTCCAGACATCTTTAAGCTTTATCTTCCGCTGAGGGCAGAAGGTGATTGTAAGAAAATCTAGAAAACTCACAAGAACAAACACAACCTATTCCTAGATCCCTGTAGACTCAACGAACCTAGAGTTCTGATACCAAACTAACTGTGACACCCTGCTATCCCACATACAATGAAATGCCACACGAAAATGTGCGGAAATACCATAAACCACATATTACCGAAAACACGGGTTAATTAAAACTGTTTGCGGAAAACATATAAATGAGAACTATTACAACCAAATCCTCATCCTACAAGGAAACATGTCATATAAACATATACAAGCCTTGATATAAATACACAGCTTACGAAAACCAGCTATCTTGCCAGCACATGAGTTCATCACCTATTTATACATACATAACGGGCGACATCAGGCCAACAACAGGATAAACAAAAGTAAAATAGCTATACGTCATGAAACATCGTCAAAACACCTCTGAGGACCTGAGAGTATAGGGATGACTCTAGGACTCTACTACAAAACCACCAAAATAGCAGCATGTCCATCTCTTGCCTTCTACTGCTCTTCCTCTAGATGCTTGACCGCAACCTCATGACCACCACCACATCTAACATGATCACCTAAAAAGGTTGTAAACCAGCGGGGTGAGACATAGTCCCAACGAGAAACATAACTCCCTTCCGAAACTATAAAACCTGAGAAGGTTTAAAGCAGATAAAGCAGATAGCTGGTAAAGACATATAATAAGAGAAGCATACTGAGCAAGACTATGATTACCAACAATCTTACCAAGATATCCAGGAGGCATATAACCAAGTATTTCTTTATGGAACATGATTGCCAAGATCAGCTTTATAAGAACATATCACAAAATATAAGGATCGTACACATAACTGTAAGGTATAACTAGATCAACTATATAAGCAAGGCCTTAATCAATGTTATGTGTTTTTCTCTAAGCAGTATATACTATTCAGCTGGATTACGTTTTATTATGCCCTAAGGAAGTGAGTTGACCCTGCTCAAATCCAACCTTTGGCTGTGAAGCCCAAAAACTGGTACCATAAAAGGTCAGTGCACAAAAACCAAAGCAGGACCGCAGTCTCATACTTATATGGCCTCAGCCTCAGGGTCAACTCCATAGGCTACCCATATCTCTAGCTCACCTTGACACAAGTGCTAGTATAATTTTTGAGCCACGGGCTTGATCACGGTCTGAGCCATGAACGCATTCATGCTGTAACTCATTAAGTCATGGGCCTATTTACCATGCTCTTTACCATACGGATTCTACAACCGCAGTTGTAATCTAATCCTCCTATTTTCGGCTAGGAGAAACCCCGCATATTCAACAATATGCGCTCCAGGTAATCCTGCAGGATAAACCTGTTTCACCATCATCAAAATCTGAAGATGATGGATCTATGGCCAGGGCAAACTACATGATATGTTTCACTATAATTAATTAGTATATTTTAAGTGGATTGTTGAGTCAACCAAGTTGTAAAACATAAACAACATTAAGCTACATTAATACTGTTATTATCACATCATCATGGGATCTCAATCCCTCCTCACAGATTGCTACTGCCTCTCAAGGCATCAACATCCTACATCAACATCCCGGGATATCAATCCCTTATCTCATCATCAGAGGATAACACCTCAACTAGGCACTCAGCCTTTATGAAGTCCTCAAACCTATCTCATCACATTGGTGATGCATGTTATCTCATCAACAAGGATTATTACCATTTAGTGTTATTCGAAGCACATATACCTCATAGCTCTTACCTAGCTATCAATCCATTTAATATACCTGCATGGTTAGTATACACATCAAGAGAGATAACTTAAAATCACCAGACATAGCCCTTACTAATTATCATGTTATTAGGGTTTGTAGATGCACACGTCATGATTATAAATATGTGTGTCATACTGTATCAATTACATCACTGCTATCAAATCATGGGCATCCATTTATGCTCTTTTACCTTATAAACATGGGCAAGTATGTTATCATCTTAAACGACAACATCTTAGATTCCCAACATATCATAGGTTTGCAACTATCATCCATATATCAAAAGATGCAGTTACATGATAAAGAACTACTACCTAGGGTTTCCGGGTTGGACATGACCTTCACCAAAAGTGCCTGCTACCCTCATTAGAAATGTGACGGGTAGGGCATGTTGGCTAAATTGACATTATGATAAATCCCTTTGTTTCGATGATGACAAACATTTCATTCTTGTCGATCTAACGTGCTACTTGAGTATTACAGGAATAAGGTGGATGACAAAGTACTAGGGAATCTATACGCTTGAATATTTGTAAATTTCATGAAATGTAATCAATTGTAAACTTGTACAAATATATAATGTACAAGTACTTAGACTTCATGTAAATCAAGCGTTAGATCTCCTCTAGCCAATCACTACACTTAGATAGGTCATCCCCTTCAATAGTGTCACATATGCACACTCATACACACACTTAATGCCTTAAATTGAAACATTGAAACAGGGGCAATCTCGGTCGACAAACTCCTCGACCGAGACACTCTCAGTCGACAAACTTCTCGACCGAGAAAGATCCAAGTATCCGTTAGACACAGCTGACAAGGTAGTTGGTAGTTGGAGATGAACGTTACAAACACTTGATTCAGAGAGCCTGTCAGTCGACAAAACCTCGACCGAGTAGGTATCTCGGTTGACAATTCCTCGACCGAGATGGACTCTGACAGCAACTGCAGAATTAATTAATTAGCCATTGCTAATGCAACCAACTTGTACCTAACGGCTAGTTAAGCACTTAGAACCCCCTAGAAAGTGTCTAGAACGTCCTTAAGCACTTGTAGGCCAATTGGCAATCTGTTTTGAGAAATTGAGCAACACTTGCATTGGTGATCCCTCTAGTTGCTCTAATTTCGTGTCCTATAGGCTAGTATCTCCTATCCACAACAATCACACGTGCATATACATTGGTTAGGAGATCTACACACTTGATATAGGCAAATCAAGCCTTGTGCTTCAAAGGATAAGTGTAATTTCATGTTTCCTTCTTGTTCTTTTTATTCTTTGTATTCTCCTTGCTACTCCTAGGGTTGGAGGTTGCAGACTGGAGAAGGTTCTTCTCGGTGGAGAAGGTGGACTTCGAGCTATTTCAAGAAGGCTATTGCAACGGGAAGCTACTTCAGGAGGAAGGCTACTTCAAAGGGGAGCTTGAAGTTACTTCAAGAAGGCTGCTTCAAGGTTGGTGCAATTACTTCAAGGTGAAGGCTGCTCGAAGGGTTTAGGGAAAGAATTGTAATTTTATGTAAAGTCCTTGCGAGGTAATAAAATTAAATTCTTTCAAAATCCCGATTGGGTAAGCAACCGGGTAGTGGACTGACTACCTTAGTATTTGCTAAGGTAGGAACCACTCTAAATCCTTGTCTCCTTGTCCAATATTCTTGTGATTGGTTGTTTGAGTTAAATAATTGTTAAATTAATTTAAAACCCTATTCACCCCCCCTCTAGTGGTTTTTTAATTGGTATCAGAGCAGGCTTCAAGGAACTCTAACCAAGTCTTCAAGAATGGGTGACGGGTTGCTCAACAACCTCAACCTTGAAGGGACACTTGTGGCTAGACCTCCAGCATTCGATGGAACTAACTACACCTACTGGAAAAGAAGAATGCAATTTTATTTGCAAGGGATTAGTTGGGATCTATGGAGGATGGTGTCAACCCCCTATGAGCTTCCTCAAGCGAAATATGCAGCTTGGGACACCAATACGGTAAAATCGGCTCAAATGAATGCAAAGGCTGTAAGTATTCTCTATTGTTCAATTTCAGTAGGAGAATTTAATAGGAAATCAAATTGTGAAACAACCTATGAAATTTGGCATAGACTTTCCATAACTTATGAAGGGACTGTTCAAGTTAAGAACTCTAAAATTGGAATGTTTAAACAAAAGTTTGAACAGTTTCGTATGGATTCGAATCAATCTATTAGTGATATGTATGCAAAATTCTCTTTTATTGTAAATGGTTTGAATGCTTTAGGTAAAGTTATCAGTGAGGAAGATCAGGTGTCAAAGATCCTTAGATCACTTCCTCCCAAATACAAGCCAAAGGTGACGGCCATTGAAGAAGCAAATGACCTCACTCGACTAAGGATGGAACAACTCATTGGCAACCTAGAAGCTCATGAAGCAACCCTAGAAGAAGAAGAAAGAAGAGAACATGAACTTCAACAAGGGAAAAAGAAGGACATTGCATTCAAAGCATCAACCAAGGACAATCCTGACACAAGTGAAGATGATAGTGAAGAAGAAACTCTCATTGTAAATGGTAAGCAATATAAAAGTTTTAAAACTAATAAAACTTCTAGTGTTTTTTCTTCCAGGTGCGTTGAATGTGGCAAAAAGGGACACATGAAAGGAGTTTGTCCAAAACTCAAGAAAGGGAAGAAATCATCTCACAAAAAGAAAGAAAGAGCATATAAAGCCGCATGGGATGATTCAAGTGATGATAGTGATGATGGAAAAGAAGAAGTAGAATGCCTCATTGCTACAACAAATGAAGAAGAAGAAGAGGTAAGTCTGTTTGATCTACCAAAAGAAGATCTAATTGCTAGTCTTCAAGATACTCATGAGAAATATATTGAGTGCAAGAAGAAACTTAAGAAATCAAATAAAGTAAATGATGATTTAAACGTTAGACTTCTTGCTCTTGCATCTAAAAATGAAGATCTCAAAAAGGCAAATGAAGATTATGATCTTAAGTTAAAATCTATAGAAACTGATTACAATCTTCTTTCCTTAGAGAAGTTAAACTTGCAAACTCAAGTGAATGATCTTCAGAAACAACCTATTTTATGTTCACACTTAAATTATGATGAGGTTGTAAAAGAAAGAAACTCTCTAGTATCTGATTTAGATCAAGCAAAGAAAGATATAAACAAGAAGATGGATGATATTGATAAGTTACAAAGTAAAATAAATGAGTTAAGAGGAAATGACATCCTTGAGAATATTCTGAAAATCTCCTCTAGTTATAATGGAAGAAGAGGATTAGGATATGATCCAAAGAAGAATCAACCTAGAAGAGCTAAAGCATCCAAGCCTAAAATGGTGTTTGTACCTAAGAACACAATTCCTAGAAAGAGAAATGAAGTTGACTCCATTATTTGTCATCATTGCATGCGCATTGGACATTATTCATTTTCATGCCCATATAAGAAAAAGAATGATGATATAGCTTGGATTCCTAAAACTTAGAAGCTTAAAATTAACAAGTTGAGATTTGACCTAAACTAATTGTTGATATACAAATGTCATATCTCAACACAATCAAGCAATAACTTGTATAATTTTGTTTGGAAACAATTAACAGTTCTGAAAAACAGTACAGAAACCTGGTCGGTCGAGAAAATTTCGACCGAGCATCTGTCGGTCGGGAAATCTTCGACCGAGCAGGTTATTGATTTCCAGTCTGTAATAAATCTGCTGAATGTGTTTTTCAATTAATCAAATTGTTGTCTATTTGTTGTTAATAACTGTTTGTACATGCAAAATAAAGTATAAATTCTGGAAATCATCCTTGAAAACTTATTTGAGATTAATTTGTTTTATTCTCTACATGGTTTAGGTTAAAACTGAAAATTAGGAACCATGTTGATTTAAGTCAAATTACTGCCTTCATGGTCTATTCTAAGTATTCTTTTATAGAAACCATATGTTGAATTTCATGTTGTTATTGTTCTATCATTACATCATAGATATGCTTTCACCATTTCATTATTCAAAGATGATGCTTGTTGCAATAAATAAAACTCTATGGCACAAATAGATAATGATTATTGCATGAATGGTCTTTGATGATACATAGGCAAGCAAAATGAATTGTTGTTGATATATTTCTTAGAACTTCAATGCTTGCTCTTCTAAAGCAAATAGTCGTAACACATAAGATATTAATACAAATTTCTCAATTAGACTTGAGATATTAATCGTGCTTTCAAGGATATTTTTTTAAGAATCTTATGGGTACAAGAAGAAATAGAATTTGATATTTATGTACCTACAACAAAGCTTATATAAATCTTCTAGGAAAATCAAGGACGAACATCTTCATATTGAGTATCATTCAAAATGCTTCAAATTGATATCTAATCAAATTACATGTAGATATTATACTTCACATATGAGTGTTCAAATTGGAAATCTACAAAATTGCCTCTTGGTTGAAATCAAATTTGGCCAAGGGGCGCTATGGTCGAAGTCAAGATCGACCTAAAATAAGCTTTGACAAAATGCTTATTTGGACATCATTCTATTGTACTTAATCTTAGTATACTTTTGATAAAGGTCAAAATCAAAATTTAAAATCATTTGTGACCTTAGAAGCTTTAAATTGCTTTAATTGTAAGATTAAGGGGGAGCTCATAAAAACAAATTGGATTATTTGATTAAGAAGCTTACAAAAACATTGTAAACATCATTTGAAGCTTGTTACGACCTTAGTATTTTTACTCTTGGTTATGAAGAAATCTATGAATTTCATAAAAATTATATATCTTGTTCTTAAAGGAACTCTCTAAACTAATTAGGGCTTAACATCCCATGCATTGGATTAAAGGATTCTCATTTCATTTTTAGGGCTTAACATACCTTGCAAAATGGATGAGAAATCAATATATATCATAAGCTTAAGGGAATCTCATATCATTTTCAGGGCTTAACATCCCTTGTAAAATGGGTGAGAAATCAATACACATAAGCCATAAACTTAAAAGAAACTCATATCATTTCAAGGCTTAACATCCTTTGCAAATGATTGAGAAACAAATTGTGGCTAAATTTGACAATAAAATCCCTTGATTTTAATTGGATATCTCTTTAAGGGGGAGCAAAGCTTAAAAAGATAGACACAAAGTCATACTAAATGATTGTATTGGATATCTTTTTGAAATGACAAAAGGGGAGAAATAATATAAAATCACAAACATAAAATTAAAATGGGTTTCATAATATCTTGGCCAGCAGTCACTTGCAAAACCAAAGATGGCTACAAAGGTAAATTTCAGGTATGAAACTCACATGTTTTATATTTCCTTATTTTATATTTAGGAAATGTTTGTCATCTTCAAAAAGGGGGAGATTGTTGGCTAAATTGACATTATGATAAATCCCTTTGTTTCGATGATGACAAACATTTCATTCTTGTCGATCTAACGTGCTACTTGAGCGTTGCAGGAATAAGGTGGATGACAAAGTACTAGGGAATCTATACGCTTGAATATTTGTAAATTTCATGAAATGTAATCAATTGTAAACTTGTACAAATATATAATGTACAAGTACTTAGACTTCATGTAAATCAAGCGTTAGATCTCCTCTAGCCAATCACTACACTTAGATAGGTCATCCCCTTCAATAGTGTCACATATGCACACTCATACACACACTTAATGCCTTAAATTGAAACATTGAAACAGGGGCAATCTCGGTCGACAAACTCCTCGACCGAGACACTCTCGGTCGACAAACTTCTCGATCGAGAAAGATCCAAGTAGCCGTTAGACACAGCTGACAAGGTAGTTGGCAGTTGTAGATGAACGTTGCAAACACTTGATCCAGAGAGCCTGTCGGTCGACAAAACCTCGACCGAGTAGGTATCTCAGTTGACAATTCCTCGACCGAGATGGACTCTGACAACAACTGCATAATTAATTAATTAGCCATTGCTAATGCAACCAACTTGTACCTAACGGCTAGTTAAGCACTTAGAACCCCCTAGAAAGTGTCTAGAATGTCCTTAAGCACTTGTAGGCCATTCCTATAAATAGGACATGCCTTAGGACACCTAAACCAATCGAAGCTACACTTGTGATACACTTGAGCATACACTTACAATTGGCAATCTGTTTTGAGAAATTGAGCAACACTTGCATTGGTGATCCCTCTAGTTGCTCTAATTTCGTGTCTTATAGGCTAGTATCTCCTATCCACAACAATCACACGTGCAAATACATTGATTAGGAGATCTACACGCTTGATATAGGCAAATCAAGCCTTGTGCTTCAAAGGATAAGTGGAATTTACTGTTTCCTTCTTGTTCTTTTTATTCTTTGTATTCTCCTTGCTACTCCTAGGGTTGGACGTTGCGGATTGGAGAAGGTTCTTCTCGGTGGAGAAGGTGGACTTCGAGCTACTTCAAGAAGGCTATTGCAACGGGATGCTACTTCAGGAGGAAGGCTACTTCAAGGGGGAGCTTGAAGTTACTTCAAGAAGGTTGCTTCAAGGTTGGTGCAATTACTTCAAGGTGAAGGCTGCTCGAAGGGTTTAGGGAAAGATTTGTAATTTTATGTAAAGTCCTTGCGAGGTAATAAAATTAAATTCTTTCAAAATCCCGGTTGGGTAAGCAACCGGGTAGTGGACTGACTACCTTAGTATTTGCTAAGGTAGGAACCACTCTAAATCCTTGTCTCCTTGTCCAATATTCTTGTGATTGGTTGTTTGAGTTAAATAATTGTTAAATTAATTTAAAACCCTATTCACCCCCCCTCTAGTGGTTTTTTAGGGCAACCCTCACTATAGGTAGTATCGGGTAGGATAACTACTCTCACCAAGGCTCTATCGACTAGGGAATCCAACCCTAAGGTGTTATGCCACCATATCGGTCATCATCATGTCGTGCGCTTATGCATAGAGGGTAACGAGCATACCAACACCTAGGGTATCATGCAAACTGGTTCAAGAACTATGCCATGCAGCCCGGAGCTAAGGGAGGTGTTGGGCAACACAACTACCCAACGGCCAAGAACTCTATCGCCCATCTAGGGTTAGCGTTGCATGTCGGGTAGCCTACATCACTTCATCAGCTAAGGGTCATATCGACCAGGAGCATGGTGCCCAAGACCAAACCCTAACGCCCAACCAACACACCATAACGTCCAAGACATCATGTCGTCCAAGGCACCCTATCATTCATGGGCGAGGCGGCCACTAAGGCACCATAAGGAAACATATCGCCCAACTAAAACCAACACACCATATCGGTCACTACAAGGTACTCATAAGGGCCACCACTCAACCCATTTTGGACAAGAACCCGACCCAACATGTATTTCCCAAGACTCCAAACAGAGATATCACCTAGGCAGTCTATCGGCCAAGAGGGTAACAACTACTAGGTCAAAGGATCATCTAGGTCAAGGCATATCGCCCAATCTCATCATCAAGGTCAAGAGATCCATATCGGGTATAAAGCCAACCAAACACATCATATCGGCCAAGATCAAAACCCTAGACCAAGGGAGGTGTGTCGGGCAACACTACCACAAGGTGTATCATGCAAGGCACCAAGCTCATCCCGACAAGGTCATCATCAACCTCAAGATCACCATCATCAAAACCCTAAAAGATCAAGAGGATTGGCTCACCTCTCAACAACTAAGACATAGGGGTTTTGCACAACCTCCATCAACAATCGGGCAACATGATGGATCATCTCCAACTTAGATCATCACTCATCCAAAGGCTCACCTCTCAAATCCATGGTGAGAGGAGGGTGCTTCCCAAGCAACTAGAGCATAGACTCACCCCTCAACGACTAAGGGAGAGAGGGGTTTTTCCTACACCACTAGGGCTCAAACTCACTTCTCAAAACCAAGGAGAGAAAGGGGTATTGCCCCAAAGGAAACCCTAATCTATGGGTTCAACCACCAAGATCAAACCACATCTACAACATATCCATTATAACAACAAGATCAAAGATACAACAAAGAAAGAAGTATATTCAACAAGGTACATGTCCGATCAAAACGAAACATAGCAAGCAACAAGAAAAGGAAGTAGTATAGATAAGGTTAGGAGTTATGTAACCCACCTTAAGCAAGCTCCAAGCTCCTAGAACCAAGCAACACCTTCGGCCACCATAAGAGGAAGAAGAAGAACACTCTAAAGAGAAGGATCGACCACCAAGCTTAGCTCCTCCAAGGGTATCAGCCACCAAGGTTGCAAAGGAGAGGTGTCGTTCACCAAGGAAGAGGGGAAACTATGGAACTAAAGGGATCCTTAGCAAGAGAAAGGAGGTACATATATAGAAGAGGGTGGAGGAGAAAACAAGGCAATGTGTTGACCACCTAGGGACACTTGTCCATGGGAAATGCCACCTTCTCATCTCTCCACGACCACATGTCCAAGGCTATTGCCACATGCAAGCACCATGCACTAAGTGTCCACTAGAGTGGTGACACAAACGAAGCCAAAGGTCAAAGATGGTCATAGGCCAATACACCTCACTTCCTTGCCCGACACAACCCCATGGGCGACACACCCATGGCCAACACAAAGCTCTCTTGCCCGATACAGGGTCCAACAAGGCAAAGCAAGGCCCAAATAAGGCAAAACAAAGCCCAACAAAGCTCAACAAAGCCCAAGGAAACTCAAACAATGAGCCCAACCCTTGCTCTCAACTCTAGAGGAAGAAAGGAGAGAGAAAATCATCTCTCACGGTGACAAACTTGCTCATCAACCCTAAACTTAGGTTATTTCCAAGTAGCACCTCCAACTCTCAACAATGCTCAAGCAAAACCTAATCACCACTAGAGGTGATTAGCAAGAAACTAAGCACAAGGTTTAGGAAAAGAAAATTGGATAAGCCCAAAATGAAGGTCAGGGTCCTTACAGTCCTATTCTTTAAATATATTGTATTTGTAATACTCAAAAGTCATCCAAATTATTGGTACATTTAGATTCAAAGATGTTGTTGAGGCTTATCTTTTTTGTTCACTTTGTTATGTAGTTTGACCTTATTTTTCCCTAAATATTATCTACAATTTAGCATTACCCTCTAACCCTACCCTATCTAGTTTGGCCTTAATTTCTAGTTTAGTCATATCTAGTTATATGAGGTTCTACAAATTATGACAAAACTTCATATTCATGGAAGGAAAATTTTGTGTCAAAATAATAGCCAAAGAGGTGAGACCATTAGAACTTGGGTTACGAAATTCAGCATGTAAGTAGGGGCAGAGACAAGCAGGGCTATAGGGGCTTAAATTTCCCTCCCTAAAAAAATAATAATTATAATATACTATTATACCATGTACTGATTATTTTATATATATATACACTGTTAAAATATATAGATTTAGAAAATTAGATTTCTTATTTTAACCAATTATATCATGCTTAGTTGTTGATATTACTAAGAGCTTTTACTAGATGTATTTGACATTTTTTATTTATCTCCATCACAAATGATAAAATTGTAGTCATAATATAGATACTATTAAATATTATGTCAGGACATGGGTTTAATATGTATTTCTTCCGGTTGTTCTCCTATTTAACTTAACATTATAATTTCATATCAATTTGTTTTATGTTTTATGCAGCACATATTCATACTTATATGTGGAGTGTATAAGAAATAGAAAAGCTACATACCTCATGTTTGGTAAAAATAATAATAAAAAAATTTATAAAATAAAAAATATGTTAAATATTTATCAAATACAAATGATTATTAATAGATTTAGTATGGTTTATTATATTATACACTAATAAAAAGTATGATGACCACACATGCACAATCAAACATCTTTTATTAAAAAATATTTTTTTTCAAAGATTCATATGTCATCACTCCCAAAAAATAAAAGAAATTTATATTTTAAATAGAGGCAAATCAAAACTACATTCATTGGTACATGGTATTTCACATATTATTAGTTATATATTGTGTAAATATTCAATGTACAATCAAATAAAAGATAATTACAACTAGCTATAAAATTTTGAAAATAATGTTAATTTTTTTATACATAATAAGAAATAAAAAAATTTATCACATATTACTAATAGTCTTTGACATAAGGCAAAAAGTAAGTAGGGAAACATGTCAAATATAAAATAAGAATAAAAAAAGGGTAAATCATTTACTACATTTCATTTAGATTAAACAAACATATAAAAAGAAGGGTGATAGTAAAAAGAAACTTATCAAAAAAATCTTTATTGTTTCTTTTCAGTCCTTTGACAATTTTAATACCAAAAAAATATAAATGCATTTATTCTTCTCTCTATTTCATCTGTATTTTTTACCTTCTTTTATTCGTCATATTTTCACAACTTAATAAATATTTTTATTTCTTTAGTATTCTTTAATTTTTTCTCATACCAAATATAACATTAAGGGTCTTAAAGTAGAAGATCAGACTACTAAAAGATCATCATATTCTTCAAATATGACACCACCTACCACTGGGAATCATATAAAGTTTAATTTGTTACCCTACATCAAACATGTGAGTTTATTTCTTTTTCGATATAGTGGATATTCTTGTTCTATATAAGTTGAATTATGCATATTAGACTAGTCCAGTTATGAAGAATAATGACTATGTTGTTGATATTTAGATAATACAAAATTGAAAGGGAAAAAATAAAATCACTAACTGTTTATGATTTGAGATGTCTAAATAAATGCACTACTTTTATATAGTGAATTATATCATTATTTATTTTTTCATTCTATAAATATGTCATTTTTGTATATTGGAGGTAATGATAATTATATGGGTCTAGTTTTGTTGTGTTATTTAAATAAGTATTACATTATCTCTAAACTAATAACTAAAATTTATCATTGCCCATACAAGCTCAACCACTCCTATTATGGATTTCTAGACCAGCCACTACTTGTAAGTGTGGAGGTTATTAGAAAGTGAAAATTCTTTGTAATCTTTTTGAAAATTCTAAACGACCAGTGTTATGTTGACAAATCTTCTATCTTGTTGGATATCTTTCTGGTGGCTTTTGGATTTTCTTGTTTTCTTTATTTTCTTTGCCATTCTATATACTTGTGATAATTTTAAATAAAAAAAAATTTTAGGGATTAAAGATTCCGCAAGACACTTTAAATTTTATTAGAAAAGGTTTGTTTTGAGATGATAGCGAGCACTAGTGGAGCATAAAGCTCGAGATAGCAAGGTGATGTTCTAAGATTAAGTGAATACCATGTAGGTAGATGCTCAATGTGGGCATGGTGATGTTAACATTGACTAGACCATTACTACCCTTCAAGCTAGTCTAAGTTTTAACTAAACTCCAACGTCCTACTCCGCCAAATATAACATTATCTGAACTCATGTCAGTTTTTCATCACTTGTTCATTAGTGCTACAATTTTATATTTTGTGAATACCGTGTTGAATTTTTTTCTTCATGTTCCTTATTTAGCTCTTTGTTTTGAAGCTACTTCTAGTAAGAAGGTTGTGATGAAGGATTGAGATAGTTCTTGTGAGAAGTTTCTATGAAAAGGTGGTGAATGTAGATTATACTGTTTTTCAAGGAAGGTGGTCTTACAGCGTCCCGCAAAGAAGATGTCAGATTTCCTTAAGTTGAATAGGAGGTTGACTTGATACAAAAAAGACATTAGTATATGCATCTTTGCATAGGTCTAAAAAAGTAAATAACATTCCGAGTTAAGATTTCCTGGTTGGAAAAAAAACTAGGTGATAGAGTCTTTTGTGTTTTCTTTTGTTGTTGATTTCATGCTTTACTTTGAATGGTAAATATATTTAAGTAAGTTGTAATTAACCTTCATTGTGTTTTAAAGTTGTGTGAAATCAGATTTTGTTTGTTAACCACCACCAAACCACAAAATGTTTTTATTTGGTATAAGAAAAAAATGATTCAAAGATATTTGACAAGTATTTGTAGATAGGATGATGCATACTAGGACAGATCAACCATTAAGGAGCATGATGTGAAATTAATTATCACAGTCAAAATCTCTAGAGCATAAGAACGGCAGAATTTACCCAAACTAGGTGAATTTTGGCCTGCCCATAAGCAAACATACATTATTGTAGTATAGATTAGGATCAAATCCCACGAGACAAATATTTTAAGGACTATGACAATTAATAAAACTTAAATAGGATCATATTTAAATTAAAAGATTGAGTTTGATTATTAGCTTAGATTTCATGAAAGAAATTATTAATAAAAGATTGGTTGTTACTTGATGATGAAAATATAGGAGAGATAGTGTTTCATTATCATTAAATGTGTATTCCTACTCTCACTATGTCATAAAAAATATGAATGACAAAATTGAGGTCACATAAATTCCAACTATGAGAAACTCCATGGATGGATGTTGATGAAATCTTGCAGTCACACTACATAAGAGTCATCTAACCATGTACCCAGAGGCCACCCTTTTGAAGCTCTCATTCAGGGTTCAATATGATTAGAATCATTATATTATCCTCATATTTCAAAGTTCTGCATTTATAGGGTTGAAATAACATGCAAACGAGGCAATCAATCTAGAATGCAAGAAATAAAAAATTTATTTAAAAATAAATTGTTCGTACAGTGAAAATATGAATAGAAATACACAAATATGGGTGAGCAAATTTATCCACATACCTAGTGAGAAACTACTTTCTCACCATACAAATTTTCATAAAAATAGAGAGGGAAAGGGTGGTGTTGTTGTCAAAATTGAGAAATGACTTGTTTACAAGGTTAAACTAAGGAAAGATGATTTAATGATTAAACTATGAATTTAAAGAGTTAATTTGAAATTTATATGCTAGAAACACTGTCAAACCAAGGGTATCCAACATCAACCAAGGGTGTCGGTGGTACCTGTGTTGTTGATCAGTTGGTAGGCCCTTGTGGAACCACTAATGCAAAGTTGTGTGGATCAATGGACATCTTCAATAGGTTTTCTAATGCATTACAAGTCATAGTGCTTTGACTCACTATCTAAGTACGTAGGTTTAGAGGAGAAGTCCACATATCTGGCCACTCCCATTAGTCACTGGTGAGGCCCACTATAGACGGGGTCTCACATGAGACAATAGACTTAGGAACCTGAGCATGCTTCTAAGTCTTGTACAGTGAGATCATAGCTTGCTTAGTTGATTTCACATGTCATGGTACACTTCATGTGAGTTTAGGGCATAACAAGATGAATGAGAGATTAATAAAGTGTGTGCAATTATTGATTTATTCATTTAAATTTACTAGAGTAACTTGCTATATGTATGTTTCTAAATTACTAGTTTCCTTTTTCATTGTTTAAGAATGTTTAGTGATTGATTTGTTATTTCTAATCATCTAGAGTAACCTACCATACATATGTTTGTGAATGACTAATTCCTTTATAGTTTAATATTTTTCTACTTCATATTCAGTTTCTCGATAACATATCTCTAATTTTCTAAGTGTTTTAAACTATTTCTTTGAAGTACTTATTTAGTGAGAGAGTAGGTTCACCCCTATACTCACAATTTTTTGGAAATCATGTGGATTTGAAGAATGTCAATGCTAGAGTAGATATGCAACAAGAGCTAAGTATCAAGTTAGTTAAGTTCAGTTGGTCCCTGTAACTCTAGGTCCTTGTATGGATGTGAGAAAGTTGTAAATGGTGATGTGTAACTTTGTTTCCTTATCGATAAAGAATGTATTTGTTTATCATGTTGTATGTACATGGAAGTGTGAGAAAGAAAATGAATGTTTAGATATGTATCACTATTATCAAAATCAAATAAACAATCAAGCTTGTATAGTTAGTTTATGAGATTCAATGTAAGAAAAAAAAGAGTTCAAAATTGAAAAAAGCAAGTTAAGGGTGTTCTTCGTATTATTTTTAATCCTCAAATTATCCCCAAATCTCATGATTAGTGGTTATCCTGAGATGTGGGTGTCACAAATTGGTATTAGAGCTTAGGATGAGTCATCAAGTACTGATATGAGAAAAGTTAGAGTCATAAGTGTGGCACTTAGTAGGTGATGTGTCAATAGCTCTAGGAAGTCTAAGTATTTGGATACCCTGGTCTGATATCTGAATACTTACATTGACCATTATCAAGATATTCTATCTATTCTTCTCTGGATACCCTGGTCAGGTGTTTAGATGGAGGATGGACTAGAGAGAAACCATAGAAGTATCAGGGTTAGAAGACCAGATAGTAATGAAAGAATAAAGCATAAAGATATAATGTAATACTACTTTTATTTTATATTGATGTTTTGATCGGAGAATGATGAAAATCTCTTATGTATTTGAATCTAGATATTAAATTTTTAGAAATATACTTGGTTCTTTAAGATCGTTCTACACTATAAGTTTCTTAAGTTATTGTTTACATTCTTTGTATTAAATTAGACCAGAGTTGATCTTTAAATGAGTTTTCCCTAAGTGGATATTCTTTTCACAGGTTTGAGATACATATGAGTTTGTTAGTCCTGAGTAGCTCTTGGCTTTAGGATTGCAGGTTTAGCCTGGTTCGGATGGCAGGATGTGTTATTAGGATCTAATGACTCCTATTTGTTAATATAATAAGAGTAATTAAACTATGAAAATGTAAACTAAGAATGTAATGAAAATGCACAAACACACAGATATTGAAATATAAGTGAAAGTCCGGACTAAGTAAGAATCAGTTGGAAGTAATATCTAAGATCCATCTTTGGGTTGTTAGATAAGAAATTGTAAATTGGGGATAAAAGAAGAAGGTATATAGATTCAAGACATAGAGTAGTATATAGCATATAAAATGAAGAAGGAAGTATGGATAAAGATAACTCAATCATATAACTAATTGAGGCATTTTATTCAATTTAAAACAAATGAAAGTAAAGAAGAAATGAGTTATGAATATTCAATGAAACACAAAACATGGATAGATTGTGAAAGGCCTTATGATAGTGAAGTATATCAACCAAGGAGATAGAATAGAAAGAAATCAAAGGAAAATGACTTAAGGTTGGGAATAAAGCTTAATGATCAGTATTACATGAAGTCTCTAAATATGAAATGTAGGACTAAGAAGAGAGAAATATGTATAGTAGAGAAAATTTAAAGTATATAATAAGTACAAAGAAGTGAATTTTTTTAGAAGAATTAAAGTAATGAAAATTAAATGAATATCTAAACTATAGATTTAAGGATAAGAAATTCAGATGAAATAAAGAGAAATGTTAGCAATGATGAGTTTGATTAAGGAAAGAGGGTTGCATGATATAATGGAGAGAAAAAAATGTCTCATTATATTATGAACTTTGATACATTAATCCTTACTACCTTTTAATTCAAGTCTCTATAGAGTAACAACCTAGTTTACATCAATTGTATTTAATAGGTTCATAGTAATGAAATGGAACTAGTTTTCAAAAGAATAACAAAAGTGAAGCTAAACAAATTAACAAGTCATAAAAAGGTAAATAATATTTAGAATAGAAAATTTAAATTGAAAGAGAAACTATGTTTGACCCCTACATGATACATTTTATTTTAAAAAAAGGACATCTAATATATTAAACATAAGATGAAACTAGTAGAAGAATATTGATTTAAAATTTCAACTTCATATTAGTAAGAGGATAATAAGAAATATATATGATATAGAATACTTAATCATACAAATGAATGAGAAACATTAACGTAAGAGATAAGTAAGAGCTAATAATGATATACAAAAGAGTAGCACACATGGAGCAATGATAAAAAATAAAGAATGGGTTGAAACATGAGGGACTAATATAGATGTTAAAAGAGAGAGAATGTGAGATGTGAGAAAGTACTAGATAGTCAAGTCTCATTGTTGATAACTAATTAAACCAGATTGAAGTGTATTAAGTGAGTATTTTAAGATCAAAATTTTAAATATCAAAATCATCTTCTCTTCTATATCCTGGTTAGTGAGAGTAACATGTGTTAAAGAGATAAGGAAATAAATTCTAAATGATACACATCCATCATGAGGGACACGTCGGCAAAATGTACTAATTTCACGTAATATGTTGTTGAAGCTCTAGAAGGTTAAATAAAGAAAGTAACCTATTAAAAACGTTAAATAAAAGAAAAGGAACTCAAGCGATAATATGAAGAAGACTTTTGTAAACATCAAAATTGCTAAAGTTTGAACTTCATCAGTAGAATCATGTCACAACAACATCATGTTATTGATAAGGATCAAACCCTAGAATGTTAGGGCCCTAGAAGTTCAAGGGATGTGACTCGTGGTTTGACCTTGAGTACTAACATCATTATAAATAAGATCCTCAAATTAGTAATATGAGAAGAAACTAGCAGCGATAGTAATCTAGGGTTTGAGGGTAGCAAATGAGAAATATAGATAAACAACATGTAAATGACTAAGAATGGAGGATGAAAAATTGATTTTAGATGTAATAAGTATGATTTGAACAAAAGGAGAAGTGAAACATGAGCAAAGTTTGATCTAAACTAAATTCTTACAATGATTAAAATAATGATGAATAATCCATTCTCACCTAAAATATTTTATGATTAGATATATTTAATATCTATCATCAAAATGAGAAAGATAAGTAAGAAGAAGTAAGTGGTAATGAACAAGAAAAAATCAGGGAATACAAAAGGCTTTCAGTAATACGTGAATTTGTTTTCCAAATTATAATTTGTTGTAGGTATATCAAGGGATGTAAATTTGTTAGACATATGATTTTAGTTATACATCTGAAAGCAATATTTTAAATTGAAAAGGGTATGCTGCTTTTAGCCATTCATACCAGTAATCTTGCTTAGTATTGATAATTGTTGTTAAATATGGTCTTGCATATTATGAGTACTCTTATATTGGAGTATAACAACAATAAACTTCAAAACAACAAAGTGAATTCTTATACAAAACAATAATATAGATTGAGACATACGAATTGAAATGGTTGGATCAGATTCCCACTACTAGGGAAAGACCTCAAAAGAGTATGACATGATTAGAAATGGTTGTTTCTATTTCTCTTTCCTATTATTATTTGTGAAATTAGTAGGAAAGATATTTTGTTGTCACGAAGAGTCCTTATTTTAAAATTGTTGTGAATAGAAGAGAAATGAAGGACTCAATGTTGAGAACAATATTCAAATATGAAATAAAAGAATGTAGTAACATGTAAGATTTCATAAGTTTAAATAAACCTTGAATGTAATTTTCTTCATATTTTCCACGGATGAAACCTTTTAATAGGTGGGGGGAATAGGTATGGCAATGTCTAAGCTTAATTAGTAAACTAGGGTTTACTTGGATAATTACATGCTTAATTTATTGATCATTGCTTAAACATGATCAATGATGGTATATCAATTGTGATGTTCAAACTTAAGGAGGAACTCTAATCATGGTTTTACTTTTCAGGATTAGGGATTGTGTAGTGCAAACCCTAGTCAACAATAATAAGGATTTGATGGTATATAAATACAAAATTTAATAGGTATAGAAATATGGTAAATATTTTTTTATATTTTCCGTATAACTTGGATTTACTTGAAATTAGGATTATATATGGATAACACAATCACACGTGTTATTTCAAAATTTCAAAATATTTGGATCTTCTTTGAATGTGGGTCACGGTCGAATTATACTTTGACCGACCATGTTACAGACTACTAGTTAACAATGTAGGGTTTGATTTTTGTTATTTATTGATAACTCCAGATGATCTGAAATTTTTGCTGGAGCTAGAAAACTGTGTTAAACAACATTATAAATTTTATAATTTTGGAGTAGGTTTGACCTATTCAGTAAATGATTTTCAATAATATTTTATTACAAAAACATTCTGCTGAAATAAAAGAGAGTACAAGTAGGGTCATTTTGCAATTGACCCAAGAAACTTATTTTCTCTATATGATTAACCCAACAGACTAGGAGATCCCATATTTTGTGATTCATTGTAGAGAAACAAAATCCTAGAGAGGGAGAGTTAAGGTTTAGATGGAGAAAGTGGTGAAGATGGCAATCTAGGCCTTTCTCTTCATACAGCTGATGAAATCAAGTAAGTTTGTCATCTCTAGATATATTTTCTTGGTGATTCTATTTTCACAGGTCAAGATTCCATATATCCTCTTCTTTGATTCAAATGATATAAAATCTTCCTCTTTCTCTATAATTCTTCATTCTTATGGTTTTTGAGTTGGAAGGAAGAAGAAAGTGATGGGTTGCTAGGAGTTTGATATAGATTCCAGATTTTCATATCTTGGGATATGATTTTAAGGTGTTTTCATACCTTACATGAGTGGTGTTTCCAATAAATAGTACACTACACTAATTTGGTTTAAATTCACTAAAATCTTTAGCTTTTCCTATATGTGATAAATAAACCCTAATTTGCCTTTCAATTCTAACTTTTGCAAGATGAAATAGAAATGGATTATTTTCCTACTATGATAAATTTTAGATGATAAATGTTGTGTGATTTCTATATCACCTTTTCACAATGCTATCACACACAAATTTGTTTCATTTTGATACTATTTAGCCTCTTTTCATATTACTTTTGCCATCTTTTTGTTACTTTACTTATCACATAACTTGTATTGCAGATATGTCCCAAAAAGAACTGATTTTAGAGCTTTATTCTGCCGAAACAGCAGAATGCACGTTGTGCAGGACATATGCACGACATGCACCATATCAAAAAAGTTCTATTTCACCTAGCCAAAAGAATGCACGGCATGCACGGTACACACGTACGACGTGCGAGTTTCCAGAAATGAATAGGAAGACAAATGCATGACGTGCGTTCACATGCATGGCATGCACCTAGAGCGTAAAATAGACAAAGAAAGTTCTGGACAGTCACGCAATGTGCATATCTTCTGTGCACACCGTGCACAGTTCAGCCTGAAGCAAACCGCATTGCAGGTGCACGACGTGCACCTGGCAGTTTCAAAAATCTAAAAATTTAGAATTCGATTTTAAAAGAAGGAGGGAACACAAGGGGCAGTTAGGTTCAGTCATTTGAGAAGTTTTTTCTCATCCCAGAGCTAAAATAGAATAGGGGAGGGTGATTTTGGAGAGATCGAAGGTGGTTCTTTGCAAAAAGGAAATCATCTCTTCTCTTGTTCTTCTCCATTGTCTTCTGCAAGGTGCAACCAAGCTTCCTCAACTTCGAGCAGCTTCTTGGGAAAGGAGCTAGTCTATTTTGGAGCAGCTAAAGAAGGAGAATTTCATCCTCAAGTCATAATTATTTCTTCTTGTGGTTATATCTTTGGATCTCTTTATCTCTTCCCCTCTAAATCATGTTTAGAACTGAATTTTCTGTAACAAATCTGCAAAGCATAGTTATGGACAAGTAATTCTTCATTTCTTGGGCATGGGAGAGTATCTCCCATGTCATAGAATGTATGGAACAAGTAATTTCATACTAAATACTATGCTTCTTGTTTTTCTACCATGAAAGTATCAGTTTTTTCGTTTCTTGCATGAATTGTTGGCCATTTTATGTGCATGTTTTCTGCTTTCTTGCTTGATCTGAGAAGATGAGTAGGAATGTATGGAGGTATTCTTCTTGGAAACTCTTCCTACTTTACAAGAGTATAGAGGAATGAGTTGAGGAACATGTTGTGATCAAAAACAAAATTTACACACGAGAGTGTGACTTTGAGTTGTGATTGTTGCACTCACGCCGGGAGGTGAAGTGTAGCACAAATTTTCCTTGAAACAAGAATTTATGTATGTTTAAATTATCATGTTCCCTTGATTGCTATGATGTTTGAGCGAAATCATAATGTCCAAGATTCTTTAATATTCTGAAACCAAACTCCTTTTAATAACTCTTACTTCGCTAGTTAAATATGAATTTTCTGCTTTAGAATCTGAATTTTCTGCATTTAGATAAACATCATTTTTCCTTTTATAAACCGATCTAGATTGTTGAACTTTAGTATTGTTGCTCTCAATTGAATTAGCTAAGGTCCTTGTGTTCAACCTCGACTATGCTACCTCTGTATACTTGTGGAGATTGGTTAAGTGGGGTAAACTATCCTTGTTTGGATTGAAACTCGAGAACCTAAATAGCCAACAAGTTTTTGGCATCGTTGTCAGGGATGCTACGGTAATTTAATTGGAGTAATTAGTACTATTTAATAATTCGAGACTAGATCATCATTTCCATATTTCGAAATTTCATATACCTTTTAGTTGTGTTCTTAATTCCTTTTGCAATTTTTCAGGTTCCATGTGTCGCTCACAATGAAGTCTTCAAACATCTGCTTTGTTAGACCTTGAAAACAAGTGTACACTTTCAATCTTGAGAAGAGCAAGAAGAGTGGAACAACCTCTACTAGGAGGTACTCGGTCGTCACCATCATCACCACCACTGCCTTGTTCACATTTTGTGGTAGCTACACCAAGCAATTTAGCCATGGAAGATGACCGTCCTTTAAAGGATTTCGCGATGCCGGTTGCCACAAATATCTATGGGGCCATTGACTTGCCTACTGTAGAAGTGAACAACTTCTCAATCACTCCTATGATGCAAATGATATAGCAGAATCATTTTGGAGGAATAGCCAATGAAGACCCAAGTCTTCATGTTGCTGAATTCTTGGAATATCTAAATACCTTCAAGATAAACAGAGTGTATTTTGATGGAAATAGACTCATGCTATTTCCCTTCACCTTAAGATATAGAGCCAAGGTGTGGCTTTTGTCTCTTCCAAAGACGTCAATTAAAAGTTGGTACCAACCCCTTAATGTATTCCTTGCAAAGTATTTCCCACATAGCAAGACAGCCCATTTGAGAAACCAGCTCACCAATTTCTCTCAGAATGAAGGAGAAACCCTATATGACACATGAGAACTGTTTAAGGATCTTCAACGCCTTTGCCCGCACCACGGTTTAACAAACTGGCTTCTACTTCAAACTTTCTATAATGGACTATTTTACAACACCCGATTGACATTAGATGTCGCAGCTGGTGATGCATTAATGACTAAGTCTTATAGAGAGGCTTATGATATTATTGAAGACATATCACTAAATCACTGCCAATGGGGAGGAGATAGAGGAGCAAAGTCAACCTCTACAACAAGTTCTTCAACTGGAAAACAAGGAGGAAAACACACGGTTGATGTCGTTGACCTTATTGCTGCCAAGCTGGATGTTCTTACACAGAAGTTTGAAAAGATGACCACCTTTCCTATTCAATCCGCTAAAGCAATATGTGAAGCTTGTGGTAATGAAGGACATACTTCTTCTTCTTGTTTTGCACCTAATGTGATTAAAGGAAACTTTGAGCAGGTGAATGCTATTGGAATGCAAGGGAATAAGCAATACCATCCCTATTCAAATCAATACAATCCAGGCTGGAGAGATCATCCTAATTTCTCCCATTAGAATACAAGAAACACTCAAAACTTCCAACAAGGGCAGCAACAACTACAACAACAACCTGCAAACCATGAAGGGAATTTGCCGGGTATCAACAATAGGGGTTATCAACAGCCACAACAACCCCAAAGTTCTTCTCTAGATGCTATGATGGAAAAATTCATATCTACACAAATGCAGTAGAATGAAGAACTTCGGGGGAATGACAAGCTTCTGAAAGATGTTATTGCTCAACTTTCTACAAAGGTGGATGGTATTTCCACTCACACCAAGACGTTAGAGAACCAAATAGCACAGAAATCTCTAAACCAACAAAGAACTCCGCAATCTGGTTCTCTTCCAAGACAACCGGAAGTGAACCTAAGACAACAAGCTCATGCAATCATTCTAAGAAGTGGAGCTGAGATTGAAAGACCTTCTCCATCCAAGGAGAAGAACATGGAGGTAGCTGATGAAGAGGAGTCTAACAGTCCAAATTGCAACAAGGACAATGGTAAAGCTGAAACACCGCCTTCATTAAAAGTCACTGCACCTTTACCTCAATGGCTTGCGAAAAAGAAGGAAGACCAGAAGTTTAGGAAAATTATGAATATTATCAACAAATTGCATGTCAATCTTCCTTTATCTGAAGTTATTGCGGAGATGCCTTTTTATGCTAAATCCTTAAAGACATTTTGACTAAAAGAAAAAAAGTTGATCAAGTCGAAACAGTGATGCTTTTAGAAAGAGTGAGTTCTATCATTCAAAATCATCTTCCACAAAAGCTTGACCATTTGGGAGCTTTTACATTACCATGTAAGATCAATGATACCACTTTTTATAAAGTCCTAGTAGACCTCCGTGCTAGTATTAGTCTCATTCCATCTACCCTATGGCAAGAACTAGATCTTGGGGATTTGAAGCCGACAAGATGGCTATTGAGTTAGCTGATCATTCTATTAAATATCCGAAGGGTATATTGGAAGATGTACTAGTGCAGATCGGGAAGTTCTATATACCATGTGATTTTGTTGTTCTTGATATGGTGGAAGCTCCTTCCAATCTTATTCTTTTTGGAAGGCCATTCTTGAGGACTGTCAGATGTCTTGTTGATGTTTGGGAAGGAAAGCTCACTCTATGAGTTGGGGAAGAAGCAATGGAATTCTCTGTCTATGATGCCATGAAAGCACCCACACATGTTAATGAAATCTGTTTGTTAGACACTATTGATCCTATTGAGAATGATAATGAAGATAATGCTGATTTGATTGTCAATCTTTTTGATGATGATGTGTCGGAATTCAACAATTCTGTAAATTCTGGAGCACTTTCTATTCTTAAAGAACAAAATATTAATGAAGGTGCTACACTTGTTGATGATAAACTTGATGAAGGAACAACAACAAAAAAGGTAGAACTAAAAGCCCTTCCACCTGAGATGAGGTATGCATTTCTTGAACCAAATTCTACATCCCCTGTTATAATAAATATTGAATTAACCAATGACCAAGAAAGTAAATTACTTGCCGAACTACATTTGTATAAAGATGTCATTGGTTATTCCATTGAAGATCTTAAAGGCATTCATCCTTCAATCTGTATGCATAGAATAAATATGGAAGATGATGCCAAACCAATTGTGAACCACCTAGATGCCTAAATCAAAATATGCTTGAAGTGGTAAAGAAAGAAAATTTCAAATTAATTAATGCTGGAATCATTTATCCCAAAAGTGACAGCCCCTGGGTTAGTGCCATTCATGTGGTACCTAAGAATGGGGGGCAACTGTCATTAAGGGAGACAATGATGAGTTAATACAAACACGCATGGTTATCGACTGGCGTATGTGTATCGACTACCGACGTTTGAATAAGGCGACTTGCAAAGATCATTTTCTGTTGCCTTTCATCAATTTGATGCTTGAAGGCCTTGCTAAACACTCTTATTTTTGTTACTTGGATGGGTATTCCAGATTTTTTCAAATTCCTATTTATCATCCCGACCAAGAGAAAACCACATTCACTTGTGCGTATGGAACATATGCTTATCGTCGTATGCCATTTGGTCTTTGCAACACTCCCACTACTTTTCAGCGGTGTATGATGGCCATATTCTCCGACTTTATTGAAAATATAATGGAGATTTTTATGGATGATTTTAGTGTATATGATGATTCTTTTGATCAATGTTTATTGAACCTATCTTTAGTCTTAGCCCGCTATAAAAAGGTTAACCTAGTGCTAAACTGGGAGAACTGCCATTTCATGGTACAATCCGGTGTAGTACTAGGACATGTTGTATCTAATAAGGGCATTAAAGTGGACAGGGCAAAGGTGGAAGCTATTGAGAAAATGTCTACTCCATCTTCAGTTAAAGATATCCACAGTTTTCTAGGCCATGTAGGTTTTTATAGAAGATTCATTAAAGATTTCTCCAAAATTGCAAAGCCACTGTGTTCCCTACTTGCAAAAGATGCAAAGTTCGTGTTTGATGATGATTGCCATGCAACCTTTTTTAAGCTCAAAGAGGCCCTCATTTCAGCCCCAATTATGCCATCTATTATGCTAGAAAAACTCTTGATAAAGAACATATCAACTATACAACCACAGAGAAAGAAATGCTTGAAATTTTATACGCATTTGACAAGTTCCATCAATATTTGGTAGGATCCAAGGTGACTGTATATACTGATCATGCTGCCATAAAGTATTTGTTGAACAAGAAAGATGTTAAGCCATGCCTTATTCGTTGTATATTACTTCTGTAAGAGTTTAATCTTGAGATTTGAGACAAGAAAGGTACAAAAAATAGTGTTTCCGATCATCTTTTTAGACTGACCACTGAGGCTAGAGATATATTGCCAATTGAGGATCATTTGCCTATTGAAAAGCTCTATGCACTATCATCCACTCAAACACCTTGGTTTGCAGACATCGCCAACTTTCTTGCTACTGGACAACTCCCACTGGACTTGACGTATCAACAAAAGAAGAAATTCTTTCATGATGTGAAATTCTATTACTGGGATGATCCATTGCTATTCAAGCATGGAAGTGATGGGCTAATTCGTAGGTGTGTTGTTGAAGAGGAAGTTCCAAATAGTGTTGAATGACATGCCTCTACTTATGGAGGACACTTCAGAGGAGAGAAGACTGCTACCAAAATATTACAAGATGGTTTTTATTGGCCCACATTATTCAAAGATGTCAATCTATTCGTTAAATCTTGTGATAGATGTCAAAGGACATAACGTATATCCCGCCGTGATGACATGCCACTCAACTCTATCTTAGAGGTTGAAGTGTTCGATGTGTGGGGAGTAGACTACATGGGACCATTCCCATGTTCTTGCGGATATCAATAGATTCTTGTCTCTTGTGAATATGTGTCCAAATGGGTTGAAGCTATTCCAACCCAAGCATCGGATGCCAAATCAGTAATTAAGCTTTTTCAAAAGATTATTTTCCCTCATTTTGGAGTTCCACGTGCTATAATTTCTGATGGAGGCTCAACCTTTATTGAAAAACAATTCAAGAATCTTCTCTCCAAGTATGGTGTGACTCATAAGATCTCTACACCCTATCACCCCCAAACTTTCGGGCAAGTAGAGGTTTCAAATAGGCAGCTGAAGAATATTCTTAAAAAGACTATCTCTAGTTCAAGAAAAGATTGGGCATTAAAGATAGATGACACACTATGGGCATATCACAAAGCATATAAAACCATCATAGGGACTACTCCATTCAAGCTGATCTACGACAAATCATGTCACCTTCCGCTCAAGTTTGAGCATCGTGCTTTGTGGGCAATTAAGTTCTTAAATTTCGATATGAAGAGAGCAGGAGAAAAATGCCTATTGCAGCTGCAGGAGCTTGAAGAACTCCGCCTTGATGCTTATGAGAATGCAAAGTTGTAAAAAGAAAGGAAAAAGGCTTGGCATGATAAAATAATTCATAGGAAAGACTTCCAAGAAGGAGATAAAGTCTTACTTTTCAACTCTAGATTAAAGCTATTTCCAGGGAAGCTGAAATCAAAATGGTTCGTTACGTTCCTAGTGCTAAAGATTTTTCCATATGGAGCTGTGGAACTCCAAGGCAAGGATGGAAATTTCAAAGTGAATGGACAATGTTGCAAACTCTATTCTTGCAGAGATGAAGTGGAGAAAGGAGCCTCTTGCTCCCTCCAAGATGCTTGAAGAATTTAAAGAGTTTTACTCCAGACTCTAAATGGAGGACCTTGTGGGAGTTGACCCCACATTAGGATAGATTTCTTTTTAAGTTCTTCGAGTCAAAAACACTCTTTAATTTCGTTAATAAGCATGTCATGGATGAATGTAATAATTTAGACTTGATTTCTACCATATCCATCTTTGTTTATTGCTGACTTACTATAATTTTTTGCAGAAATTACAAAATGCACGACGTGTCTTCTGATGACACGGCGTGCACCTCAGCAGAAAATGCACTAAAAAAAGTTTTGGAAAATAACACGGTGTGCATTTCCTATTCGCACGTCGTGCACCTAAAGAGTTGAAGATTTCAGAGGCTTTCTGGAAATGTGCACGACATGTATTTCTTTATGCACGACATGCACCTGGGAGTTGCACAGATCCAGATCTTCCGCATAGTTGCAGATGTACGTCGTGCACCAGTTTTGCACGACGTGCATTAGTATTTCTGAGCAAGAAGTACAGTTTGTATTGCATGCCGTGAATGCAAACTACATGCCGTGTGACTCAATTTTGATCCAATGGCACCAATCAAGAGAGGCATAGGCAGACACCATGGAGGAGCTTCTTCATCCTCCGCACCTCCCACCACTAATGCAACACCTTCCGCAATGGCACCAGCAACCTTTGTGCCCTCCACTCAATTCAGGGTCACATCTGACGAGGATGTGGATTACCAGTTCCTAATCACCAGGCGTGTTCTACCATCCCGCTATGTCTATGAAGAAACCCTTGACAAATTGGGTTTAAAAAATGAGGTAATTGGACATCTACGGTTCTTAGGTTTGCACCTTCTTTGCATAGAGTGTCTAAGACCTATCCCCTCCTGGTTTATGAGTTTCTAGCTACTTTCAAAGTTGAGAATAACCCACAAAACCACTATGTGCCTTATCTGAAAATCAATTTTTGACTCTTAGACAAATTATTTTCTATGGATCTTAAACGGTTTTGTGATTTACTTAATTGCAACTATGGAGGCTACACTGATTATCCTCCCGCCTTCCATAATGATTCTTTCTGGTCTGAAATTACTTCTGAAACGGTGCACAAAGCTAGGAACGCTCGAGCTTGTGCAATCCATAATCCAGTTTTCAGAGTTGTGCATCGTCTGCTAAGCACAGGGCCTTTTGCTAAGAATGAAACCCAAGGTGTCATGGGGAAAAATGATCTCTTTTTCTTATGGTGCTTGGTAAGTGATGAACAAATCAGTTCTGGCTATTACATTGTTAATAAGCTTCTAGAGACCAAGAATAAGAAGCAAAGGGAGGTAGGTGACATAATGTGCGGTGGGCTGATCAGTATTCTTGCAATGCAATTGAGTTTAGATGTGGGTGCCTTAGAACCTACACCCGAGAAAAACCTTGTAGATATAAAATATCTTATATCTTGTGGCTTAATCTCAAGACATGGCAATAGTACAACTAAATTCAAGGTTTACATCGTGAAGAAACAATTCTTTCTCATCCCTGATGGAGCTTGCACTGACATCAGGAACAAGGCGACTTGGAAGGTGGTGTTACAGCCCGAGGCCGATGAGGAGACACCTACCCGTGGTGCCAGCAGCTACACCTGTAGCTCCTACTCCGCTTCCATCATCCACGAGTACTCAGACAGATTACACTTGGATGATGCCTGATATGGGACACCTTTACAGCTATGTTCAGAGGAGGTTTGACCACATCGACAACCATCTTGACCAGATGAGCACACAGTACGACAGCCGTCTTGACCACATGAGCATGCAATACACTGCGGTGTACGACATGGTCAACCAGATGGACGCTTGGCATATCTCTCAGGGACATTACCCAACCCCACCAACATACCAGACACCGCCTCGACAGTAGACTGAGGTCCCATAGCCTGAGTATTCCCATCAGCCACTACAGTTTCCAGAGCTGCAACCCAACTCTTCCGCCCAATCGATGGACATCCCAGACATTGTAAGCAGTTCTTCCCTGATCAAGGGAGAGGTGGGGCCTTTTTCTGATCACAACGATGACAAGTACTCGATTGTGAAATCCATAAGTTAGATTGATGCAATGAGGACACTGCATATTTCAAGCTTAGGGGGGCACAACCGGTCGGTAGTAGTAGTTTTCATTCAGTTTTTCCTTATTTGAGTCAGTTGTGTCAGTTTTTCCATATTATTCCATGTTCTGTTCCATGATGGTAAAATTAATGTGATTGAGGCTATCTTGTTAGAATGAACCCCCTCGTGTATGTTGGATTCCCTCTATCCTTTATATGTTTTGGCTACATGAAAAGCAAAATCAAGAGCATGTATGAATGAAATGAAAATTGAAAATCCCCATGTACATAATATGCTTTGTGTTTGTTGTTTGAAACCTCAACTTTTACATCTTTGACCTCCCACGCATGTAACGATTTAAAAAAAATTGTAGATTAATCAACTTGCAACATTACTGGAATACGAGATAATTTTGCCAAATCTTTAGTGCCTGTGAAATCAATTTTTCAGTGAAAAACATTCAAAAGAACAATTGAAATCTTGCTAGCTTTAACACTCATGTTGACTCTTTGGTGTTGCACCATTAATGGTTTATCTTTGCCCAACAAAAGATGGCAAATGGCCCACATATTATGCTAGCCTAGTGTGAGTCCGATCTGACAACGATGGTTAGGTGATATGAAAAAAATCAAAAGAGGGTAAAAACAACACCCCAACCGACATTCCTAGTGAGCATAAGCCTAAATTAGCAGTTGAATGTCTGAAACCCAAAAAACTCCCATCATCATATCCTTAAGAAGAAGAGCTCAACTAAGTCTTCTTAATGTTAGCATTGGTTTCATCATCTTATATCTATACTAGCTGAAAACTTTGTAATGTACATGCACTAATTGTTTGGCCTAAATATCCAAATTCTATTTAATGTTGTCAAGTTGAGCTTTTCGTTTAAATTGGAACAAACCTTGTTGAGCTTAATTTCTCCATCTTGGATGTTGAAAGACTTGAGATGATAACAATGAACACAAGTACAATGTACATAGCTGGTTGAGCTGATTGCATACTTTCTTTTCATTTTCCTTCATGCATGAACTTGATTTTTCTCTTTCAATGTAGCCATGTTCTTTTTTCTTGAGGACAAGCAATAGTTCAATATTAGGGGGATTTATTTTTGTGATTTCTATATCACCTTTTCACAATGCTATCACAGACAAATTTGATTCATTCTGATACTCTTTAGCCTCTTTTCATATTACTTTTGCCATCGTTTTGTTACTTTACTTATCGCATAACTTGTATTGCAGATATGTCCCAAAAAGAACTGATTTTAGATCTTTATTCTGCTAAAAAAGCAGAATGCACAGTGTGCAGGATAGATGCACGGCATACACCATATCAGAAAAGTTCTATTTCACCCAGCCAAAAGAATGCACGGCGTGCACATTACACATGCGCAATGTGCGAGTTTCTAGAAACAAATAGGAAGACAAATGCACATGGTGCGTTCACATGCACGACGTGCACCTGGAGTGTAAAACAGTCAAAGAAAGTTCTGGAAAGTCACATGACATGCATATCTTCCGTGCGCGCCATGCGTAGTTCAGCCTGAAGCAAACCGCACTGTAGGTGCACGACGTGCACCCAAATGCACGGCGTGCACCTGGCAGTTTTAGAAATCTAAAAATATACAATTCAATTTTCAAAGAAGGAGGGAATGCAAGAGGCGGTTAGGTTTGGTCATTTGAGAAGTTTTTCTCATCTCAGAGCTAAAAGAGAACAGGGAGGGCAATTTTGGAGAGATTGAAGGTGGTTCTTTGCAAAAAGGAAGCCATTTCTTCTCTTCTTCTTCTCCATTGTCTTCTCCAAGGTGCAACCAAGCTTCCTCAACTTCAAGCAGCTTCTTGGGAAAGGAGCTAGTCCGTTTTAGAGTAGCTAAAGAAGGATAATTTCATCCTCAAGCCAGAATTCTTTCTTCTTGTGGTTATATCTTTTAATCTCTATCTCTTCTCCTCTAAATCATGTTTAAAACTGAATTTTCTGTAACAAATCTGCAAAGCATAGTTATGGACAAGTAATTCTTCATTTCTTGGGCATTGGAGAGTAGCTCCCATGTCATAGCATGTATGGAACAAGTAATTTCGTACTAAATACTATGCTTCTTATTTTTCTACCATGAAAGTATCGGTTTATCCGTTTCTTGCATGAATTGTTGGCCACTTTATGTGCATGTTTTATTCTTTCTTGCTTGATCTGAGAAGATGAGAAGGAATGTATGGAGGTATTCTTCTTGGAAAATCTTCCTCCTTTACAAGAGTATAGAGGAATGAGTTGAGGAACATGTTGTGATAAAAAATGAAATTTACACACGAGAGTGTGACTTTGAGTTGTGATCGTTGCACTCACGTCGGGAGGTGAAGTGTAAGACAACTTTTCCTTGAAACAAGAACTTATGTACGTTTAAATTATCATGTTCCCTTGATTGCTATAATATGTGAGTGAAATCCTAATGTCCAAGATTCTTTAATATTCTGCAACCAAACTCCTATTAGTAACTCTTACTTCGCTAGTTAAATATGAATTTTCTACATTTAGATAAACATCATTTTTCCTTTTATAAACCGATCTTGATTGTTGAACTTTAGTATTGTTGCGCTCAATTGAATTAGCTAAGCTCCGTGTGTTTGACCTCTATTATGCTACCTCTATATACTTGTGGAGATTGATTAAGTTGGGTAAACTATCATTGTTTGGATTGAAGCTCGTTAGCCTAAATAGCCAACAATAAATCATATCAGAAATGGATGCAAATAATCTAAAATAGATATCCTAGAGTTATTTCCAAAGTTGTAAGAATATGCCAAAGTATAGGGTTTTCTGTTATGTCTGAAATTGTTATATACATGAATGAAGAACTTTACCTATTTGAGTCACCTTATTTATAATTTATTTTTTATATGAATGCTTAATATAGATATGTTAGATATCACCTTTGAATTCATTTGATATTATCAAAGTTTGCTTGATATTTAAAATTAAGAGGGTGAAACCCTATATGAATGGAATGTCGTAAGTTTGTGAATGGATATCATGATATCCAACAGAAGTGATTCTTGTTAATGTTATAGATTTATTTGTTCAAGGTCATTCTGGATACATGATATTTCAATGAATGGCGTGGAAATATTAGTTCAATTCATTCTATATATATATATATATATAGAGAGAGAGAGAGAGAGAGAGGGAGAGAGAGAGAGTCAGGCTTGATTATAAAGGAAATGTTGTGAACTATTTGGAACTCGTTTTCCGCTCTTTTTAAGAGGGAACTCAAGAACTCTATTATGTATATAACTCTGTAACTCACCAAAAGTCACGAAACTTGACTTACAGCACTTACTTTAAACCAATCATGAAAAACTGCTTTAGGAACTCTAGTTCATAAGTTTTCCAGACCACTTACAACAAACCAATCGGAGTCTTAGTTATGATATGGTTTGTGCCGGAACCAATAGGCTGCACACTTGGCTTACCATACTCGTCTTGTGTCGGGCCTCCACTGGTTAATTAGGGGTCAGGGAGAGGAAGTCTCCTTGATGACTCATTTTTTTTCAAGTACTAGTTAACACACGTACACATGCACGTGTCTCCTTGAACATGTTTATTTTACATTAAATACTTGAAAAATATAATATTCATTACTTTACGCGTTTGTATATGACAAAAACGTATATATTTCACTTGTACATAATATTTCCAAAAATATAATTTTTATAGCTAATTTTATTAAAAGATGGTTAGGTTTGTTATTAGGTACAAAAATATTCATTACTATACAAGTTTGTATATTTGACAAAAATATATATATATATATATATTTTACTTGTGCATAATATTTTAAGAAATATAATTTTTATAAGTAAATTTATTATAGATGGTTATGTTTGTTATTAGGTACAAAATGTGGTAGTTCAATCTTAAAGGGACAGTCATACATATGAGGCAACTAAACCAGCGAGGAACAGAAAGGGAGAGGTGGTGGTTTGATACTAAATCTAGAATTTTTCTTTTTATATTTGTGTGGCTATTTGGTATTTCTTCCTCACAATCATGTGTACCTTTTGTCAATGTCGTTTGATAGTTTATTTCACAAGCATCCATTTGTGTGCATGCTTTCGTGTCAGCATTCTATTGTGATGAGAACAACATTGGTTTCAATAGGAAAAAATAGAAGGTACAAAAGTGGGAGTGAATCGTGGGATTTTAGCCGATATATTGGAGAGTGTGACGGTTGACTGGGTCTTGATGGGAAACCGTAGTAGAGAAAGGGTGCTTTGTTTTGGGTACAAAACCACTCTCGTTTCTGGTGATATTTTGACTAAAAATTATGCTATATCAGTTTCGTGAAGATAATGGTGGAGATATTTATACTTTACAAAGAAAATTTTTAAATAGAAAAAATATAAAAAAATGAAAAAAATTGTGAGAAGAGAGAGGGTTAAGGAGAACGCAGCATGAACTCGATCTTTTTGTAGTAGTATAGATGTAGCATCGCCTTGTCTAGGGGAAAAACCCCTGGAGAATATTTCTCCCAAGAAAATTCATGACTCATCATTTCCCACCAAGTAAGATGTCCAGTTGCTCTACTATTTCGAACACGACCATGTCATCATGAACGGCATAGTTGACAAACTCACACCCACCCATCAAGTACACAATGATGAAAATCCGTGCCGAAATATCCTTACACTGACATGGCAATGAAATGATAGATACCCCACTTGGAACACGTGAACCTGGCGTGGTCTTGCTTGCATAAGGGCATGTGTCCTTGCTCTATTCAACATTGCGGGAAGAATATAAAATCGATCCTATGTGGCAGAGGGAATGAGGTTGTGAGTATTTTTGTTATACCTATCTTGTGTTGTGCGGATGGTGTACATAACAACATATATTGAATGCATGCTCTATCCAACAAAAGAAATGAAAGAAAAAGGCATGCAAATATAGTACTGCAATGACATATAACAAATTGTAAAAGACAATGACAATGAGCACTCAACTTCTAAGAATGGCGATGGAAATTTGCTGCTCACCTGAAGCAATGAGATGAATTGTTCACCATTGGTTCTTGCACATAGGAAAATTACTCCAACAAGTTGACTGATTCATCCGTGAGTCAACAAGTTAGCCAAATGGGAATAAAACACACAAGGCATTCAGCTGATTGATTGGATTTTCTCAAACACACACACAAATTATCATTATGTCAATTAAGTGAATATTTTGTGGACCAACAATGTAAGTATATTTACAATTTGACCGAATTTGTGAGAGTTGACTCCTTGTCACTGAGGAATCACATTGCAGCCATCGATGAGTGAGAGAAAGAGCTTAGAAGAGACATAACCTCCTTCGACCATTACAGGCAATGAAACTTCAAAAATTAGAATTTAGAATATTGATAAGTTATATTTGAACCTTATATGGGATATTATGAAGGGCGTTCTCTGGGGTGATGGATTCATGATCTGTAGGAATTATGACAATAAGTCCATTGGGAAATCTATCCTTGCAAATTCCTAAATCTGAAAGGATATGACTTTTCACATCTTCTATCATCAAAATAAATATGAGTATGAAATTCTTGTGAGAGAACAAGTATGGTAGTGGTAGTGAAACCTAAATTCACTCATTAATTAATTTGTGCCTCTTTTAATTTTTTTCTATTCAACTGCAATTAGATTAATAAAGAGGTCATCAACCTAGATTAAACAAGTTGTCCTTTTGGATCGACCCCTAGCTATACTATAACAGGAACAATTTACATGCTGGTGGTATTAAGCTCTAGAAGATTTGAGGGTGCATGAAATACCACATCTGTAAACAATGTCAACCTTTTTGTTACACTCGAGTGTATAGATCGCATGAATACACTCAAGTGTGTTTGCATATCAAGACTATTTTTTGCAAAATGTAAACCATTGATCTTCATCGTCAGACTATAACTTGACTACATACAAATTTTGAGCCCATTTGGATGAGTGTAAGTCACTTATCCAAGGGCAACAAAATTGATGTGTGAAACTAATTTGAAATGTATATTTTTTGTGATCTTTATAACATGACCTATAAATGTCCAGATGTGCTCAAATTTTGCGTATGAGATATTCACAACATGTTTAAGAAGATCAATAGATTATATTTTTGAAAAATATATCACATCATGAAAAACTACTTGAGTGTATTCTTCTCTAAATACACTCGAGTGTATCCTAGCATGACTCTCTTTCTATCTCTATATATCTGTATATATATATGTGTATGTGTGTGTGTATATGTGTTTATATATATATATATATATATATATATATATATATATATATATATATATATATATATATATATATATATATATGGTTGTTTGTGAATTGTTGAAAACAACATTTATCAATGAATGTTTATGATATATCAAATCCTTATGCTTGTCATATGATATGTGAATGAGGTAAATGGAACCATAAGGATAGGGTATTCAGAGAATCAAGTATTTCCAATTCATTACTCTTCAATATGATAAGTGGTATTGCTTAGTTGTTGAGTTTATGATATAGACTTCTGATAATTTATGAACATAACTATTTACAAGATTAAACTAATAAATGTTTATTTGATGATTGAAGCATGAATTTAAAGAGTGGGTTAGGAATTTAAATGCCCTAAACACTATTGAATCCTTCACAGGAGGCATGCACTGTGGGGAGGAAAAATGCTTCTTGATTGAAGATATTTTATCTAGATCTAGGAAACCCAAAGCCTACCAGCTGGGTGTTGTGGTCTAGGCCAACTAGGAAAGATTCTTTAAGATTATGAGGTGTTTAACATCAACTAGGGATGTCATTGGTACATGTGTTGTAGGTCAGTTGGATGGCCCTTGTGGAATCACCGATACAAAGTTGTGTTGATTAGTGGACATGTATGGTAGTTTTACTGATGCACAAAAAGCTAGAGTTGTTTGACTCTATTCTAGAGTACTAATAACACCTCATTTTATACATTTTTTGCATATATTTTATACCTCTCCTAGCAAACCTTTTTTAGATTTTTCTTCTTAGTTTATCACTTTATGCCAAGTATCTCACTTAAACTCTTTTTCTTTGGTTGTAGGGTCACATCGAGTCAAGGTCATAGTCAACACCTCGACCGTGGCCCATTCGACCATTAGAGCCATCCCACCATGGTCGAGGCCTCCCAGAATCACCTTGACCCCTCGCACCCACGACCCTCACACCTACGGTGCCTCATGGCCCTCACACCCACAATGCCTCATGCCCCTCACATCCGTGGTCCACACACCCATGGCATGAAGCCGCAATCGAGTCTTGAATCACAGTTCGAACAAAGGGTGTGGCAATCAGGCTGCGACCGAGAAGGTGGCTTAACCAGGCTGCGATCGAGGAGAAGACGACAATGAATCCTCAATCGAGGCCTGGCTTCGACCAAGACCAAACTCAACCATGGTCGAGGGGTTAAGTTGGTGGAACATGCCTATAAATAGACCACCTACACGTCTTGTCAAATCATCAGATCTGATAGGACCACAAAGTGCTGTCATTTTCCAGACTCATTTCCATCCATCCAATCAGTCTTAGTTTTCCAAAGGTAGAAGCTGAGGAGAGAGTAGACTGAAGGCTCCATCTTCTTTGAGAGGAGGAGAACATCTACACCATTAACCTCCCAGATCTGGATGTGAAGAAGTATTGTGTTGTATCACATTTTTCTCTCTCTATCTAGATCTATCACTTCCATCTCATTGTACTTCCCTCATCTCTTCGTGGAACTTGATGTATCTATTATTTTGTAACACTGTTATGCTTCCCATAAAAATGTGTGGCTAAATGCTTAACTTGGGTTGGGAGTAGCCAATAAGGCTCTCCCAACATGTATATTGTCTCTTCTTTTTTAATATATATATATATATATACTCTCATCAAGATTATCTCCATGCATAAGTTTTAATGCTTTTCTTGTATGCTTAGCTACCATCATGTGATGTTCTATCATTGGTATCTTGAAAGAGTAGTATCACTAATATCTTGTGTTATGGAGTAGTATGAATGCATGAAAATGTTGGAATGCTAAAGCTTATGATCATATGTTTTTCCTTGTAGTTTTCGGATAGTCATCTTGAGAGAGAGGTTGTCCCTTGACTTAGATCTATCCTCATCTCGAGAGAGAGAGAGGAATAGACACCTTTATGATTTCTTGTAATATTGATAGAGTATATGAGAGAGAGAGATGATTCTTGGATGTTGGTGAGAAGTCTTAGTAGGTGAAACCTAATCAAAGTTTCCCTTCCTTATCTTTGTCTCCATCTTATTTTCTTACACTTTGTTCTTCTTTTCTTTGGTTTATTTCTTTTAATTTGGTTCGAGTACTATCGTTCCTTTAGGAACACCCTTTTAAACCATCTGTTTTCCGGAGTATATGAGTGTGAGACTATGCTTGCTTAACACCTACTAACCTTGTCCCTATGGTTCGACCCCGATTACTACATCATTCCCCGTATAATAGTTGTGGGGGCTTAAGTGTGAGGTTACTATCTTAAGAGTCCGACTACTCTAGATATGCTCCTTTTTGGATGCGCAATTTAGGCCAATCAAGTACCCAAGTTTAGACGAGGAGTACAAATATCTATCCTCTCCCATTAGCCACTGAGAACCAAATGTGGCAAGGCCCACTGTAGAGGGGGACTTACTCGAGATTATAGACTTAGGAATTCAAGCATTCTTCTAAGTCTTGTACCGTGGGATTATATCTTTCTAAGATGATTTCACATGTCTTAGTACACTTCTTGTGGCTTTAGGGCATAATAAGTCAAATGAGAGATCAATCAAGTGTGTGCATTATTGATTTATTCCTTGGAGTTTACTACAATAACTTGTTATATGTATGTTTCTAAATTAGTAGTATCCTTCGTGATTGTTTTAGAATGTTCAATGATTTATTTACTCTTTGTAGTCATCTAGAGTAACCTACCACACATATGTTTGTTAATTACTAGTTGCTTTATAAATTTCTATTGTTCTACTTTATATTCAATTTCTCTATAGCATATCTCTGATTATCTAAGTGTTTTAAATTGTTTCTTTGAAGTACTCATTCACTCAGTGAGTATGCTCACCCATCTACTGACAATTTTTAGAGAAACCATGTGTATTTGAAGAATGCCAATGCCAGAGTAAATCTTACACAAGTGCTAAGTATTAGATTTATTAAGTCCAGTCAGGTCCCTATCACTCTAGGTCCTTTTATAGAAGTGAGAGAGTTGTAAATGATGATGTATAACTTTGTTTCCTTAACAATAGAGAATTTATTTAATTATCATGTCGTACGTACATGGAAGTGTGAGAAACAAAATGAATGCTTAGATATGTATCTTTATTATTGAAATAAAATTAGAGTAATCATGTTTCAAATCCCTTTGTATAGTTATTTTATATGATTCAATGTGAGAAAACAAATCCTTTGAAATTGGAAAAAAAATTTAAAGGTGTTCTTCATATTATATTTAATAGTCAACTTATGTCTTAATATCATGATTATTGGTTATCATGAGATGTGGGTGTAATAGTAGATGTCATCTTGTTTAGTGGTAAGTTTAGTAAATATTACATGTATTTATTGTTTCTTGAAAGATGCTTCATCTTTAAACGGGATCACCATGCATTCAAGAATTTCAAATTGATCACCATGCGTGGTATGAACTATGCAATTTGCAATAGAGAGTAAATAATGAATAAGAGAAGGATTCAGAATGGTTCCCATAGCTTCAATGTTACAAAACTTATTGCGATGGTCTGCTCTTTACCTCCTTGTGATTAATGTATTGCTTGTCATATCTTTCATCAAAAGATTCAATGACTCAATTGCTTTTTTCATAAATGTTTCATCCCAAACTATAAGATTAGTCCTTATAAGGATCTCTCCAATGCTATTTTATTATGAAATATTACAATTATTTTGTTCTTCATTGTTCAATGGTATCTAAATTCAAAATATGCAGCTCTACCAAAGGGTAGAAAAGATGATGCCACTCTAGAAGTGGTAGTTACAAGTTCTATCTAACATTGTGATCTAACTTTAGTGAGTAAAGAACGACAAAAAAAGGCTTTTATAGTACATCTAGGACCATCAATAATAAAATAATCCTTATTCTCCACTGTTCACTCAATCCATAATAACTGTATGCATAAAATTTGATCATAGTTAAGTTTTGATATTGATGTGATGTTCTCATCAGATATAGTGACATTAAGTTCTTCTTCTACTTCTTAGTATAACTTTTCATGCTCATCTTGAATAATAGATGGAAGTTTAAAGTCTGATAGTGTCTTACCCATAGACTCTAAGCACATGTAAATACTCTTTAGCGAATTATTGCAAGCAATTTTCTAGTCCCCTCCTTGTAATTGATAGAAACTTCACTCATTTGATTTTTTCTTTTTTTCCAAAGGATTGTAGGTCTAGTCGGTAAGAAATAGATCATTATAGTATAAAATAATATTTAGAGACCAGAAGGCATTTAAAGTAACAATGCTTCATCAAGACATTCTATAATGTTATGATGTTTCTGGTTTTTGTTACTCTTTACCTGTACTGTTATAAGCAGGAGCTGTAATTTCTGGATGATGGTGCCCACGAGAGGGGTGTGGGATGAATAAAAGCGACCCCTGGCTTAACCAAAAAAAAAGACTAACTTGTCGACTGCTTCTTGAAATGTATTTGATGCCATTTATAGTTCTTAAATGATCAAAATATTTAGCACCTTTTATGTGATTTAATAAACAATGTATGTAGTAAACCTCTTGAAAAAAAACCTTATAATAGAATTCCCTTGCTTTATTCTTTTCCAACATTTAGAAATTTTGTCTCATACACAATTTTTGGCAAATTATTTATGGAGGCACCTTTGGATCAATGGAATTTGTTCTGAAATATTATATTAGTGTTATTCTTGAGAATGTTTTATTTTTTATAATGGCTTGATTCTCATGGAAGAGAGCAGTATGCTTATCCTTTAGATGGATGGTAGAATGCTTCTTACAATGTCCATTATACATGCAAACATTATCTGGATTGAAGGTTCCACATGGAACATGTATCATATGTTTCAAAACCATCTTATACATATGTGGATTAGATTTCTTTAGTATTATTTCAACAGATACATACCGATCATATGCAACAGGCCTCATAATCTTTTGACTTTATTTCCAATATAATAAGGAAATGTGCATGTGGTAGTCCCCACTATTTATTTTCTATCACATACAAAAACGAAATTTTTCATCCAATTTTTTTTAATAGATCACCTTTTAATTCTTCCAATTTTTCTTTAACGATTCTAGAAAATAGACTTGGCCTATTTTGTGATTCTTCAAATGTAGCAATTCTCTTTTTTGCTTCAAGCCATGACAAGTTACATGCAAGAGTCGGAAAAAATATCAAGTTTTCCATATCTTGGGACTAGTAGCATTACATCAACATAACATCGCCGCACATTTCTAGGGCCAGCAATGAAAGAAGCTGGAAGGATAATTCTCTTTTCATTAGAACCACTACCTTTTCTTGATTAAAACTGTCAACAACGCCTTGATATAGATCATCTCTAATATTTTGATTATCTATTCTAATTTAGTCAAATCAATTACTTCGAAGTTTGATGTACATATAAACAATACATTGTTGTAAAAAAATCTAAAATGGAATAGAACTAATTTGACATCATCTCTATTTTGTAGCTTATAACAATACTATTCAAAACATGAGACCATTTTTCTTTTCTTTTGTTTATTTCCTAAAACTAAAAACACAATAATAGAATATATTTAACAATGTATGTGTATTTTCAAGTGAATATGCCTACCAAATATATATTACCTCTCTCCTCTTGTAAGCAAAGTCCATTTACATCACGAATTTAGATAAACCAAAAGCTAAGTTGTGGATCATCCATTGGCCCTTTTTTTATCTTTTCATGAAATCCTTCATGCCATCCAATGTCACAAAATGGAATCAATAATGGATATTGTAGAGGATCATAACATCCATAATAGTAGTTAACACAATGAATAATACCAACATGAGTGTAAACATGGATACCCTTTTGAAATTGAAGTTGTCCCTATCATCTTCAACTTCAATCCAAATTACAACTAATAGAAAATATGCTGGTGTGTTTGATATTCCTTGGTGTACATTTGGGATTGACTTGATATAGATGAAAACAACCTCACATATACCCAAATTTTTAAGCTTCAAAAGGATTTTCAGCATGGATTTTCATATAACATACCAATTTATATTTTGACTACATCTTCTCCCAATTTTGATGACAAATGTAGTCTATTTTTGATCTCATGATTTGTATTATAGAAGTATAACTACAGATTCAATGGGTGTCCATCTCCGTCTATTATGTTATTTATGAAGTAATATATTTGTCCTTGTGCTTTGAAAGTATATATCCCTTTATTTCTCTTAGAAAGAACTCTATCCTCATCTACACCCATAGAAGTAAAAGTAAAAGTATCGTTGGCTATTCTACACTACCAAATGTGAACAACTTCTTTCTCCAAAGAATTTACAAATGACACAATTCTCTAGGCATATTATTTGTTGCCAATATAATTTCTCCATCATATCAACAAAATGGTTTTATCGCATCGAGAAATATCTTTGCATGATAATGCACACAATGATTACAACGGGTAAGTACATACGGTTCTTTAGGAATTAAAAAATCTATTATAAAGCTTTTCTCTATTAGTTCACTTGTTTTACTCGCATATGATGAGGAGGCTAAACTAAAACTTGTTTCACATAATGTTGATGAAGATCCAACTCTCGTCTACTAAAGGCATCAAATTGTGAGATTGTATTTTTTGTATTTAAGCTTGTTTCATATAAGGTTCAATTGAACTTTTGACATTTTCCCTTGGCATATTTTCGTTTACTTTTCACACTTTTTTGCCTTTTTCATTTTTTTTATTGCCGGGGGAAACCCACCCCCCTAGGCGGAGGCCCAGATAGCGGGGATGGTAAACCCAGGAGACCCGCGCGCCCGCACACTGGTATCTCAATAAGTCGCATCAGAGGCCGGCTGACGCTGCGGGAAATTCATTTCCGAGCAGCGCTTCCAGTGAGAGTCAAACCCAGGACCCTTCGTGAGGGGCCCCGAGCTACGACCAGCTGGGCTACTGCTCGCCGGTGCCTTTTTTCATTTGAAAGACTGACATAATATTCCATTAGTGATTTTCATATTGTTGACTTCATTTCCTCTAATAGGTCAGAATATTTCATCCTACAAGTATAATCCACCAAAAAGTTCTTATGATGTATTAATATACATGACATACAATTTGAGCTATAAAATATTTTGCAATTTTATTGTGATTGTACATGTATGATAATGCAAACAAAGCGGGTTAAATAAAATTAAATGAAAAATACTTTTACTTCTAACATGAATTTTTTTATGTATGTATATTTTAAAAAAAACATGCATAGAAGAAAATAAAAAATTCATGCAACAAAATGTAATTACATTCTTTTTTGTAAATTGTATTGGAAAAATTCTAACCTCTCACAAAAGATGGCCTTATAAATATGCATAGAAGAAAATCAAAATAAAAAATTCATGCATCAAAATGTAAATGCATTTTTGTTGTATATTGCATTGGAGTAAATTCTAACCTCTCACAAAAAATAGCTTTAGTGGCTTAGGGTGCCAGCATACATGATCTTGAAAGCACGTCATACAATAATCAATACCCGTTGTATATATTTAGATTGAATAAGTCAAACATGGTAAGATGCCAATGACATAGTGTTCTTAAAATAAAGCATAACATGAAATCATAACATGGATGAAAAATCAAATCATCAAATACATATGATGTTTTCATAAGAATTGGCTAGCTTTTTGGTCTTGCCAAAATATGCAACATGTGTTAACCTATATCTTGACAAAAATCTTTTTACAAAAGAAGTAATATGTATGCCATATAATTATGTCAGAAGAAAATTAAAATTGTTGGGAAGTTTAATTAACTCAACCACTTGAAAGATGCCAGGGAACCTGTGTAAGTTTTTAATTTTTGAGGGAGAACCAATGAGCCATTGTATTCAAGAATAGAATTATTAAAGACACAATAAATGTCCTAATTAAAATTTGTGCAACCAATAATTTTTTACATGGACGCAATAAACATAAGCTAAAGCGACAAGGAGAATCTAACAACATGGAAGGGATCAAGTATGTAGCTTTGCCCGCAAGGGTATGGCTCACTGGTGATCGGACCGTGAATGCAGGTAGAGGTCTCAGGTTTGAATCTTTATGGGGACAAATAAACTGTGATTTAGGCTCTGAATGGTTCGGTGGAAGTCATAAGTTTTGTGGAACTCATTTTCTGGAAACTCTAGTTCTGTTTCTGGAACTTAAGTTCTATTCACTTCCATGTGATTGGTTTGTCATTAGTGTAAATATGAAAATCAATCAAAAAATTATTTGTTTTACTATGTGATATAAAAAAAATAAGGACGGCAAAGAAATAAAAAAGAATCATATCTATGTATACTAATTAATATACTTTTAAAATAATAATCTCAGCAAGCAGTCATAATGCAGATGTTGCTCCCTTAAAAATAGAGGACAAAAAAAGTAAACAAAGAATCATATCTGTGACTACTAATTAATATAGTTTTAACATAATAATCTCAACAAGCGGTCATGATGTGGATGTTGCTCCTTTAAAAATATTTTAATATGGTATATTGTGGTTCAAATTACATTATAATATTTTTATTTCACGTTGTATGTATAAACTATTGTAATGATATGTACATTTTATGCGTATGTAAATATAAGTTTTGGTTTAAAATTATTTAAAAATATTTACAACATTAATTTTTACTATATTTATCACATACGATTATAGTTTATTATCATTTTCACATCATATTATTTGAACATGAATATAAATAATGCCAGATAAATTATTTTTTGTCACATGGTGCAGTCTGATTATTTTTCATAGTGGTCTGGTTATTTTTTTATAGTGTTTTTATATTTTTTATATTGTAGACACAGTGATAATGATAGTTGTAGTGTAAAATATTTTATATGGTATCGCTTATAGTGTATAATATTTTGTCATATTATTTTATCATTTTGACAATAAACCATATCCACACACTAACATTCCTAGTCATAAATATTTTACATGTGTCATTTATGAAGAATGAAAAATAGTATGTACTGTAAACTAAGTAATTGAGCCCTACTTATCATACTGAAGAACACTGAAATGAAAATACTTGATTCATTGAATACTCCATCCTTAGGGTTTCATTTACCTCATTCACATATCACAAGACTCGAGTAAGGATTTAATGCATCATGAACTTTTACTGATAAAGACTACTTTCAACAGTTCACATACAACCACACATATATACGAAACCCTAGAATGAACCAAACTAGAGTTTCCATGCCATTCACCAAAATAATGCATCAAGAATAGCTTGAATAAATAAATCTATAACATTAAAAGGAACACTTCTATTGGATTTAATGATGTATATTTGCAAACTTACAACTTTCCACTCATATAGGCGTTCACCCTATTAACTTGAGATATCAAGTCAACATTGATAAGATCAAATGGATTCTTAGATAATTTCTGACATATTTGTACTAAACTTTCTGATAAAACAATTAATTATAAATGAGGCGTTCAAATAGAGAAAGTTCTTCATTCAAATATACAACAATTTCATACATAACCAACAACCTTACATTACGCTACATTCTTATAACTTCTACAATATTTTTAGAAATTCTTTTTTGGATTATTTGTATCCATTTCTAATATAATTTTATCATCTAAAATTCATCACACTAGGAAGATAATCCATTTGTATATCATCTTGCAAAAGCTAGAACAAAAGAAAGATTAGGATTTTATTTTCGCATATAGGAAGAACTGAAAATTTAGTGGATTTAATCCAAACTCTTACAATCTATTGTTTAATGGATTACCCACACACCTACATTGTGAAAACACCTTAAAATTTTATCCCAAGATCTGAAATTCTATAATCCATATCAAACTCCTAACAATCTATCACTTTCTTCTTCCTTCCAATTCAGATGACCTAGGAATGGAGAATTATAGAGAAAGAGTGATAAAAGAGGTAGATTTGATATCATTTTGAATCAAATAAGAGGAGGAACATAATATTTACGTGCCAGAGAAGAATCACCAAGAAAATCTATCTAGAGATGCCAAACTTACTTAATTTCATCAACTCTAGGAAGAGAAAATCCTAGATTGTCATCTTTACCACGTTCTCCATCTAAACCCTAACTATCCCTCCCTGTCTCTAGGATTTTGTTTCTCTGGAATAAATCATTAAATATGGGAGTTCCAAGTGTTTTAGGTTAATCATATAGATCAATTAAGGTTCTTGGTTCAATTGCTGAATCACCCTACTTGTACTTTCTTCTATTTTAGCAGAATTTGTGTTCAAATAAATATTACTAAAAATCATTTACTAACTAGGTCAATCCTCCTTCAAAAATTATGAAAATTTATCATGTTGACTAACAAATAATTTTAGAGCACCAATGAAAATTTCTTATCATTATGATTTACCAATAAATAACTACAAATCAAACACTACAATGCTAAATAGCAGTCTGCAACATGGTCAGTCAATGTGTAATTCAACCGAGACGCACATTCAAAGAACATCCAATTATTCGGAAATTCTACACTAACATGTATAATTGAGTTATTTATATCATATCCAAATTTCAAGTAAACCCAATGTAACGACCCCGCCTCCCGGTAACCCCCGGTTAAGGGAGACCAAGAGGTCAGAGTCGTTATCCCGATTTCCAGATCAAATGTTCGACAAATAATCAATAATAATTTTCAAATTCTACCAACTAAATTGAAATCTGGAATAAAATAAAACTTTGCATACCTTTTTCAAAAACTTGGATATCTACTCCTATCCACATCTGGAGTCTATTCTAACTAATCCTCCTTTGTACTTTAATTCTTATTTAATTACACATATGCCACTTTACTATTTGTCCTTTTCAAACTTGTACCTAAAATGCCAACAAACAAATCGTCGATCAACATAAATGAATATGCCAGTGTGTGGGGGAAACAATAATTGTGAAATTAATTGTAACAAAATATTGTAGTCAATTATTATTTAACAAACAACTTTACATTTTCATCATAACTTCTCAATGCATACATACCCTAGCCTCTGCGCTGTCCCTACAGTGGACATGGATGCTACCTTCCTTATGGTAGATCCCCATTAAACCCCACATTATCCTACCTAACATGTAGATCAATATCTAGGGTTGAGTCGCATGGCACTACCCATACGTAGCCCAATCCCTAACTCATGGTGTGCTAAGGAGTCACATGGCACTACCCATAGGTAGCCCAATCTCTAACTCTTAATAACCTGATGGACCCACTTAACAAGTAGACCCTTTATCGGGTTACCCTTTTCATCATTAGCAAAGCCACAGAGGAGGTCCAAGATTTGAGCCAGTCATGTGTACATTTTTATGGTGATAATCATAGTCACTTTATAGTTGCATGAAATAAAAGTCATCCAAGAAGTTATTTTCAGGAAACCGATGAAACATCCGGGAATCGCCGTGAAACTAAAGCAATTAACCATAAGAATAACCACATACATGTCATGCTGATTTGAGATAAAATTAATCCAATCAATGCAAGAAATCCAATAGGCAAGCAAGCACACAAAGAGATCCTAAAATATGCACACAATTTCCTATCATTGATCATGCCATCAAGATCTATTAAACCTAGCTCGCTTCCTAGGGTTTCTAGTCCACTTATAGGGTTTCCATTGCAATTAGGGTTTCACTTCATTTATACTATTTTAAACCCTAATTTTATACAATTACTCACAAACCCTAATTATCTCATCTTCACGAAAGATATCAAGGTTTCCTTTTAACAACATATAACCCTATTTTTGGATAAAAGGCATAATTAATAGTCCATTTAGTCTATTATGCCTCTTTTACATTAAAACTACCATTTTATCCTTTTTAATTCATGACAAGATCATTCGGCCCAATGATCATCTTTGGTTCCTTCCGGATTAACAACTCATAGTTCATTATGATCTAATGAACATATGAGCTCTATTTATCAATAATTCTACCATTATCCCTAAGAAAACCCTAATTTTCATATTAAGGGTATTTATCCACAATTAGAAACTCTTATACTCAAAATATCTTAGAACCATCACTTCTTAGCTTTATTCATGAACTCGAACAATCAAAGCCATTAAGAGTCACAATTACTAATATTAGGGTTTTAAGGCCCATTAAAGCTCATTTATGCATATGGAATTCTAAATTAATCCAATTATGTGTAAAGTTCGTCCTTTTAGATCTAATGTACCCTTTTTATAATCAACAAGTTAATATCAAATTTAAACATCCATTTAACTCTTCTCAAATCATTAATCACCAAAGATTTGGGTTTTGCATTAATTAAACCATTAAAGATAGCATCCTTACACACTTTTTGCATTGCAATCAGAATTAGGCTTCAATCATATTTTTATTTCATTCTTTGAGTTCTCCTGATCAAAATTCATATATAATTTATCTAAATCTGAGCTACCAGTGATTAGTTATGAATTTTGTAAGATAAACACATATGGACCAATAGGAAGGTGCCACATAAGCAACTCACTCCCACGCACGTACCTTGCAGCCAGATTTGCATTATGATCAAATGTCTCTTTTACCTCCGGGCCGCACACCGCTGCTTCATGCTCAGGAGGGCAATTTTGTCAAAAATGCCCCGCTCGTCTTCCACCTCGCGAGCAACCCTAGCGAAGGTCTACAATACTTCCATCGGGTCTCCTCCTCAGACCCCCGAGTCCTGTTAGTGCCGGGGAGGGTCTGGGCACTCCCTGTGCCTCTGTGCCACCCTCCTAAGGCATGGGGTCTCGTCAGTAGCAGCACGAGAAGAGGAGACTCTCAAGATGCTCCACCGGCGTTCCCTGGTGGACGAAGACCTACGGATCCTGACCTGTCGTGAACATGCCTCCAACTAGAGTTCGTCTAGGGCACGGAGTATGTGGGGATGAAGAACGGATGACCACGAGTGATGGTGGTGTCTACTCTATATGTGAGGGGTATAGGGGATCTATATATATATATATATATATATATATATATATATATATATATATGTTTGTGTGTGTGTATATATATATATACCATGGAGAGTGTCCTGGATAAAACTAAAAGAATCTAGAAGGGAGGAGGAATAACATGGCTCTAGCCTGGTTCTCTTTTCCTCTATTTGAACTCTTCGCCTAGGTTGTGTGTATATGACTTTTATTCTTCCCTCCTCTTAAACACTTTCCAAATCCATCATTCCTTTCTAAGCAATCCAACTCATGGCTTAATCCAAATATTTCCTCTTTTTCTTGTATATTAATTTCTCTTTCACGATGCTATTACTCAAAACCTTCCTATTGGATACACATGAGTGTTAAGGAAAGTTATTATATCCTCAATTTTGTACACAAAAGAAACATAAAGAAAAGACACATATTGGATAACTTAATTTTCCAAAAAGGCTCTCTAAAACCTTCTCTTTTGAGAACTCACTTTCCTTATCAAACAAAGAGGGAAATCCTTGCATTGTTATTATCTACTCGTATACCATGCTTGAGTTCCAAACTTAAAAGGATAAAGGTTTTTGCTTCTTATGCAAGTTAACACTGATTAAAGCATATTGCATTCATATTTTCTCTTGCATTAACTTTTATTTCCTCATTGGGATTCCCTTTTATCTCAAGAATCCATGTGGATTCAAAATCAACTCTATTATGAAAAACACTTAGTCTTCTATAAGACTATTCTTAGTATTAATTCAATTTATTTTTATTATTAGATTTATATCCATCATTATCCTCTTTTAAACATATTGGGCTTTGCTACTCAATAAGGCCCTCGAAACATTCATGTAAAAGGATCATTATCAAAGAAATCGATTCAATACACATATAATTCATATAATTCCCCTAACCATATAGTTATTGCAAAAATTGCATTTTCCACAATATGAACCCAAAAATTGGGGTTGTAACATCCTTCCCCTCTTATAGGAATTTTGCCCCCAAAATTCCATCAAATATATAAACAATTCAGGATAAGACTTTTCCATATCCATCATTAGCTCCTATGTGGCTTTACCCTATCCATGGCGCTTCCAAAGAACCTTTATCATCACATACTCTTTTCTCTGAGTTCTTTCACCTTGGCATTTATAATCCTCACAGATGACTCAGGACATTTCACCCTCCCTTGCGGCTTACTAGGTTCATTACTCAGCACAAGGCCCGGGTACCTCACATAGTGCTCTAAATTGGACACATGGAACTCATCACCCATTACTTTATCCTGAGGGGTAAGGTCAACCATAACCTTATCCACCAATCCATCTCAAATGGATCCATGCAGCGGGGACTCTGCTCTATTAGCTATAACTTGGAGGGGTCAGATTTCACATCACATGCTCTCCCGCAATGAACTGCATGTCAGTCTGCTTTGCATCAACTCACGACTCATGTCACTCCTAGGCTCTCTTTCAGCCATTACATAATCAAAGAGACTTCATCTGCACACACTGTGGTCCTTTTCTGACCTTTACGAGGTCCCTTCACCAACATCATCTTAATGAAGTGGTGACCGACACAACCTCCCTTACAGAGCTTCTTTACATCCCGATACTGGCTATGGTGGTTATCATCACATCTTACATAGAACGAGAACTGTCTCCATGTATCACCCTGAATGAGCACACATGCTCTCATCAGACACTCTAGTATGGATTATACTAACCATTAGGTGTGATAAACTATATTAATATCAAGTTCTTCATGTACCTACTTCCACCACATTGAAGTGAATCTTTAGGTTATACTCAAGAACTTTTGAACTCGCATCATGGTGTAGTTGAACCATCTTTCTCATATGTAGTTCAACCGGATATGTCCCTTGACAGTATTCTTTCTTTTTCATGTCATATAGATAAGGAGATCTACCATAACCCATATTGCATCTTGACCTTCCTTGGTCTAGGGGAGACTTACCACAACATCCATGGTGATGAACTCCCATTCCCTCTCGGGGACTCTTTATCCTCTATATCAATACACTGGGTTACCGGTGTTCACCCTTCGCCTCTTGTCATGCATGGTAACATAACACATGCAACTTCATCTTAGGCATCTAAAGTACTACTGTCGCTTACTATCTTTGTAGTACCATGGTGTATGGTGATCTTAGATCATGATCTCCTGTATGTCATGATTCCTCAAGATTGATTCCTCAGAAACCCTAAACCACTCTAGTTGGAGTTTCATCACCTTCTTTTCTAGAGAAGTGCATCTGAGGTTCTACCACCATCCTTTTATTGCATCATGGCCTAGGCTGGCTAAACAAACAACACCAACTTGATCAACGGATATCGTTACATCTGAGTGTTAGCCAAACTTATCTCTTTTTCAAACTTAGGGCTAACCTAACAACCTATTCTAGCCTCTAGCTAAACTAGACAACTGCATCTCAACCAGAGCATCCATTACCACCTCACATCCTTATGTATAAGGTAATGTTGAAGACATACACCTCCATGTATTCCACTTATTATCTCATCTCAAACTCTAAGTCTATCTTCATCAATAAAACTCTGAGCTTATTCTCTTGGTTTTTGAACTCAATCTTGTATAACTAATAGCTTATGATAAAACATCCTCACTAGATGACTACCTTAATTCCCTAAATGTTTGTAAACCATCCACATATCATACACTCCACCAGGGTACATTATCATCTCTGTCCTCATATCTCATAGCAATGTTCCAACTCACATCATCTTTATCCTTAGTGTATGGCATGCGTATTGCCATATCTCTCATTCCCATAACAAAAGGAAATAAGCATTTGGCTGCAATCCAAATACAGAGTTCTTCCTATTCCAAGAATAGAGATGGTACATCCCACCTTGCCAGCACACCTTCAAATCTAAGTTGAAACGTGCAAACTATGTCTCTACATCACGATCATCTCGATATCAAAGTTACTTCCATGGAAAATTGGTCTCGAACCTACTTGGGTCCACACACAAACCTTGGTCATCTCCTCTAGGTTATAGGGCGCCGAAACTTTTGGGGGTCATCCCTCTTCCCTTATGCATCCAGAGATTGTCCTCCTCATCTTCCCTTTGGGTCCCATGAGTTCATGAAGGTGATCAATCTCCTAACCCTTGGACCTCAGACAATGATAGATGTTACCTCCCAACCCTATGGTCATGTGCAACTAGGGAATTAGGCAACTCCTACTTCCATCAGTCTTATCCCTACCTGACCCTAGGATAGACTTAGGATTCCAATATAGTACATTCCAACATAGAACCTTACCCAAGTCTTCATCATCTCTCTCTACCTTCCTGGGCTGACTTTCATCCTTCCATAGGGGTCAAGGCGACCTTCCTACCTTGGTCACGCCCCATTTTGATTACCTCCATGATAACACATCCACATGCACTTAGAGATGGTGATCTATGGCTCTACAAGTTCATTCTCATACCATGTTCTTTTCACTTAGCTTCTTAAGATCCTATGAGACCTCTTTAGGTTACCTTAAACCAACAAAACTGGTATACACCCTACAAAAGGGTCCCTCTCCCAGGATGGGAGGAAACTACATCTTGATAACAAAGGTCACAAACATCCTTATGTCTAGGGTTTACATCCACATGAGCATTCTTAACCATAGCAAGCTACTAAGGTATAAGAAGACCACCTACTAAACCATGCTAGGTCATACTTGTTCTCATTCCTCAACATTGGACCAAGAACATACCTTCCCATGTCACCGACTTAGCTATGAGGGGTTCATCAAACATACCTTAAACTTATGGGGCTTCCCTTTCCTCTAAACATGAGGAGTACCATGCTCGAATCTATATTAACTCAAATCTCATCATGAGCATCAGGTACACCACTTTCCCTCTTAGGCCTACAAACCCCAGGTTCACTTTTAACCACGAGCCAAGCATGTACAAGGTATGACATGCACTTTATATTATCATTCCACTTGTATAATACTTCAGAGTGGAGTCCCCCTCAAGGACAAACAAATAGATATAAAGGCCTCACAACTTGCTACTAAACCTCTTCAGTGTCTAAAGAACTCTTCTTCCTAACCCCAAAAGGCGAACACCTATACCATAGGCACATAGGTACCAATAGCCTCATCTTCTCTCTAGGGTTTGGTTCCTCTAAAGGAAACCAAGATATCATTAGTCTCCAGGAATCAAGCATGAGACAACCTTAACCATCCACTTAGGTCGCATCATCCTCAAATCCCATTGTTCCTCATATATAGAATCTAAGCTTCCAACCTTCTTCTTGGGGCATGCTCTCTCTCTCTAGAGCTAACCCTACAAACAACCTTACTACTGGAGGTCTTCTCTCCATGAAGGATCAAGCTCACAAGCATACCCCTACATGGGTAAAGCCTATGCTCAAGCTTATGTTCGCTCAAGATTATCCATATCTCTTTATGCTTATATCATAAGCTATCCCTTATACTCCCCTGACCATGGTTTTAGCCTACTGTTAGCACTACTGACGTATGTGGGTGGATACTATGCCATGCTCATATAAGACCATATGGTTTCTATTGGTTGTTCACTAACCTCATCATTGAAGGAGTTATCCATCACCCTAATAGGCACGACCCTTCCTAGGGTTGGGTCACTAAAGGTACTAGGTCATCCAACCTCTCATGGCTCATATGGGCATCCAAAAGCATGTCCACCCCCACACCTGGTCTACCATGACATCTAACTCATCGTGTCATCTCTCTTTCTAACCACCACTTAGGGTTAGTGTTAGCATCATCCTTAGAGGATGTGCCAGGTCTCTACTTATAATGGAGGTCTCTACCTCCAAGACTAACTTTCTCCATTCTTCCTCCTGACAAGGAGGTCTAGTCTCAGGTCTCTCCTGAGGGCATGACAACTTATGTCATATGACCTAAGCATGCATCTATTCTTTAGTTTATGCTTAATCTATTAAGCTTATGTCCATGACATCTTATTTACATGCTTTTCATTAATTTGGTGGAGGATTCCTTAAACCTCATCAACCTTACTCGTACCTCGAGAGGGTGAGGAAAAGAGAGAAAACCCTAATCCTTAAAATCATTAACAACATTTGAGTTGAGAAGGGATGAATAAGATGAGAGAGTCCTAAAGGTATCTTACTTCGAGTCAAATCTTGAGACATTGGCCAGGCAGTCACACGGATGTGGGAGTCCTTGTATTCTTACTAGCGGTATGGAGGAAAATCTTTCCAGCCCCCAGACGTGATCCTTTTCTAGACACCTCTATCTTTTGGAAAATCTTCTAATAACTCCCTTGGGCTCTACAGAGTTTGTAAAATTTAATAATTATTAAAGATTAAATGAGTAACCTATGCTCTTATACCAAATGTAACAACCCCGCCTCTCGGTAACCCCCAATTAAGGGAGACCAAGAGGTCAGAGCCGTTATCCTGATTTCTAGATCAAAGGTTCAAAAAATAACAAATAATAATTATCATATTATACCAACTAAACTGAAATCTGGAATAAAATAAAACTTTGCCTACCTTTTTCAAAAACTTGGATATCTCCTATCCACATATGAAGTTTATTCTAACTAATCCTCTTTTTTACTTTAATTATTATTTAATTCCACATATGCCACTTTACTGTTTTTCCTTTTCAAACTTGTACCTAAAACACCAACAAACAAAACACCAGTCAGCATAAATGAATATGATGGTATGTGGGGGAAACAATAATTGTGCAATTAACTATAACAACATATTGCAGTCAATTATTATTTAACAAACAACTTTACATTTTCAGCATAACTGCTGAATCCATACATATCCTAGCCTCTGTGTTGCCCCTGCAGTGGACATGGATTCTACCTTCCTTATGGTAGATCCCCATTAAACCCCGCATGATTCTACCTAACAGGTAGATCAATAACTAGGGTTGAGTCACATGGCACTACCCATAGGTAGCCCAATCCCTAACTTATGGTGTGCTAAAGAGTCGCATGCCACTACTCATAGGTAGCCCAATCCCTAACTCTTACTAACCTAATGGACCCACTTTACAAGTAGACCCTTTACCAGGTTACCCTTTTCATCATTAGCAAAGCCACAGAGGAGGACCAGGATCTGAGCCAGTCATGTTTACATATTTATGGTGATAATCATAGTCACTTTATAGTTGTATGAAATAAAAGTCATCCAAGCAGTTATTTTTAGGAAACCGATAAAACATTCGGGAATCTCCGTGAAACTAAAGAGATTAACCATAAGTGTAACCACATACCTGTCAGGCTGATTTGAGATAGAATTAATCCAATCAATGCAAGAAATCTAATAGGCAAGCAAGCACACAAAGAGATCCTTAAATATGCATACAATTTCCTATCATTGATCATGCCATCAAGATCTATTAAACCTAGATCACTTCCTAGGGTTTCTAGTCCACTTTTAGGGTTTTCAATGCAATTAGGGTTTCACTTCATTTATACTATTTTAAACCCTAATTTTATACAATTACTCACAAACCCTAATTATCTCATCTTCACAAAAGATATCAAGGTTTCCTTTTAACAACATATAACCCAAATTTCGGATAAAAGGAACAATTAAAAGTCCATTAAGTCTATTATGCCTCTTTCACATTAAAACTACCGTTTTATCCTTTTTAATTCATGACAAGATCATTAGGCCCAATTATCATCTTTGGTTCCTTCTGGATTAACAACTCATAGTTCATTGTGATCTAATTCACATATAAACTCTATTTATCATTAATTCCACCTTTATCCCTTAGAAAACCCTAATTTCCATATTACGGGTATTTATCCACAATCAAAAACTCTTATACTCAAAATACCTTAGAACCATCATTTCTCAGCTTTATTCATGAACTCGAACAATCAAAGCCATTAAGAGTCACAATTACTAATATTAGGGTTTCAAGGCCCATTAAAGCTCGTTTATGCACATGGAATTCTAAATTAATCCAATTATGAGTATAGTTCATCCTTTTAGATATAATGTGCCCTTTTTATAATCAACATATTAATATCAACTTTAAACATCCATTTAACCCTTCTCAAATCATTAATCACCAAAGATTTGGGTTTTGCATTAATTAAACCATTAAAGATAGAATATGTACACACTTTTTCAATTGCAATCAGAACTAGGCTTCAACCATATTCTTATTATATTCTTCGAGTTCTCATGGTCAAAATTCATATATAATTTATCTAAATCTGATCAACCAGTGATTAGTTATGAATTTTGTAAGAGAAACACATATGGACCAATAGGTAGGTGCCACATAGGCAACTCACTCCCACACACGTACCTTGCGGTCGGATTTGCATTATAATCGAATGTCTCTTTTACCCTCGGGCCGCGGACCGCTCCTTCACACTCAGGAGGGCAATTTCATCAAAAATGACCCCTTGTCTTCCACCTCGCGAGCAACCCTAGCGACGGCCTGCAATACTTCCATCGAGTCTCCTCCTAAGACCCCCGAGGCCTGCCAGTGCCAGGGAGGGTCTGGGCACTCCCTGTGCCTCTGTGCCACCCTCCTAAGGCATGGGGTCTCATCAGTAGCATCACAAGAAGAGGAGACCTATGAGATTCTCCACCAGTGTTCCCAAGTGGACGAAGACCTACAGATCCCGACCTGTCGTGAACGTGCCTCGAACTAGAGTTCTTCTAGGGCACATAGTATGTGGGGATGAAGACTGTATGACCACGAGTGATGGTGGTGTCTACTCTGTATGTGAGGGCTATAGGGGATCTATATATATATATATACCATGGAGAGTGCCCTAGATAAAACTAGAAGAATCCAGAAGGGAGGAGGAATAACATGGCTCCAGCCTGGTTCTCTTTTCCTCTAGTCAAACTCTCCACCTAAGTCGTGTGTATATGACTTGTATCCTTCCCTCCTCTTAAACACTTTCCAAACCCATCATTCCTTGCTAAGTAATCCAACTCATGGCTTAATCCAAAGATTTCCTCTTTTTCTTGTATATTAATTTCTCTTTCACGATGCTATTACTCAAAACCTACCCATTGGATATGCATGAGTGTTAAGGAAAGTTATTATATCCTCAATTTTATACACAAAAGAAACATAAAGAAAAGACAAATATTGGATAACTTATTTTTCCAAAAAGGCTCCCCAAAACCTTCTCTTTTGAGAACTCACTTTCCTTATCAAACAAAGAGGGAAATCCTTACATTGGTATTATCTACTTGTATAGCATGCTTGAGTTCCAAACTTGAAAGGATAAAGGTCTTTTCTTCTTATCCAAGTTAACACTGATTACAACATATTTCATTCATATTTTCTCTGGCATTAACTTTTATTTCCTCATTGGGATTTTATTTTATCTCAAGAATCCATGTGGATTTGAAATCCACTCTATTATGAAAAACGCTTAGTCTTCTATAAGACTATTCTTAGTATTAATTCAATTTATTTTTATTATTAGATTTATATCCATCATCATCCTCTTTTAAACATATTGGGATTTTTTACTCAATAAGGCCCACGAAACATTCATGTAAAAGGATCATTATCAAAGAAATCCATTCAATCCACATATAATTCATATAATTCCCCTAATCATATAGTTATTGAGAAAATTGCATTTTCCACCATATGAAATCAAAAATTGGGGTTGTAACACCCAAGTTATATAAAAAATAAGAAAACTCATTTATCATACTATTATACCTATCAGATTATATATATATACTATTAAAGTGCTAATTTTGGTCAATTAAGGTTTACACTTCTCAAAACCTAATCCTTAAAAGTAAAATCAGGACTAGAGTTCCTCATTAGGCTTGAAACATCACAATTGAGCTACTTAACTAATCGATTTTAAGAGATCAATCTATTAAGCATGTAATCACCTAGGTAAACCTTAATTTACTAATTAAGAGTAGGTGTGGTCATAACATCTACTCCCTCACAAATGTGCAATTCTAACAACAAAAAATGGGTTTGTTCAAGAGATTAGCGAGTTATTAATTCAAGTATTCCTAGAAGAGAACAATGAATATTTTAGCATTGATTCAGCTGTCAATAACACTAATCAACTTCATTAAGAAGAATTTACCTATTGTATAACTCTTGTTGGTCTTCCACCACACAAGTTGGTACTAAAAAGAAATTATCCAATCATCTTACTTCAAATATTGATCCTTTTCTTGTCATTATAATGGCACATGACTTATCTATAGAAAGTTTACTAAAAATATCATTGATTTCAAAATAGTAGCAGGGGGTAGAAAAGGACAAAGAGTATTCCTCCCAAGAATTTCATTGATGCCAAAAGATCATGATAAATTACCATTTGCATTTACGATATTACAATTCCAAATGCACCTATGTTTACTATAAATAAAGTGTAAGTACAGACTCTGGATAAAGTTGTATTCTATTTACCTCAACCTATTTCCTCTCATGGTCAGGTATATTTGGCTGTATCTATATTGAAATCACTAACACATATTAAAGTTCTCATCAAGCCAACTTCTAAGGAAAATAATAGTATGACACCAACAAGAAATATTGTCTATAGTGAAATATCATGTACCAATGGAGTAATTTAGATATCACATATACTCTTATATTTAAAATGATCTTATTTATCACTAAAATTATATATTCTTTTGTAACTTTGTAGTGGATGAACATATGAAGAGAAGCTTCAAATTGCTATATGAAAGGACAAATTTTGCTAGCAATATATTTTGCACAAACTATTTTCTCTCATAGTCAGCTATATGTGTCTTTGTCTAAAGTCAAATCACCAACAATTGTTGAATTGTTCATAAAATCAACTTTTAACAATAACATGTATACAACGAATATCATATGCACTACAATATTCAGCCGTTGGAACAATTTAGGTATAGGACATACACTTGTCCTGGATTCACTTATATCTAATAACATCCTAATTGTCACTACCATATTATATCAAATGTAACTTTTAAGTATCTAAATAATATGAGGAGAAGATAAAATGTTCTATATGAAATCAATAAAAATATATTTTTTAGATAGCACATGTAAAAATAATTGAGTTGATGAACTTACAACATCTAAAGATGGAAGATATCATACACGAGATATATTTTATTTATGTAGAGGTATGTTGAATTTCTATATAAAAAATATTTTGGTTCATTGTTGTGATGTTCAAGTATGTTATCATACACCATATACACATAAAATATAAACTATTTATGTATTAATTTTATTTTATTAATAATATTTGTGCCCTTGATATGAAGTGTCAAATTATGGTATATTAATTGCAACCCACATTCTCAGCATGTGCATTATGCTAGAAAATGGAAGTGTCACACATAATCCATAAGAATGAACATAATTCAATGTTATGGTGTGAAAATGGATAAAATGGAATGTAGCTTTCATCCCCTCAGTGGAAAAAAGGAGTGAATAGAGGTTTGGAAGAAAGTAGATGCCTCTTGTAAATGACTTGATATTTCATCTTGTTTTGCAAAACATTTTTTTCTCTTTATGACTTTTTTTGCACATTGTCATCTTTTTTTTGTTTTTGTGATACGTACATACTACACATATATGGGAACGAAAGAAGAAAGTGTAGGAGAGGGGGTGGTGAGCCACACCAAACTTATGGTTTGGTACATATTTTTGGATTTTTTTTATTTTTGGTGGATGGATGATAAAAAATATGGAATAAGAAGAGTACAAGAAGGGTTGGATCATTGGATCATATTTACTAAATTTTAGTGTGGTTATTCTTCTCATTCACTTCATTCAACCAATGCAATCATATGGGGAAATGATAATTCCAAAAGTTTGATATATTTACCAGTAGGTATAACATTACATTTCATCCCTTTTACTTCCATATGACTTTCAATGATTAGGAAGATGGAAAATGAACTACGATCCTTAACATGGTATCTTTCAAACGAGGTAGTCATAAGAAGATAAATAAGGTAGGCATGGGTGAAGTGTAGCATGTACCACCCACCCTCAACCTGATCTAGAAATTTTCTCATCCTTTAGAAAACCCTAAACTCATAATGGAGGGAAATAAGTTGTCTAAAATGGACAAAATATGTCAAGATCTCTATCCAGAAGTAGCTCTTATCAGTATTGAGGTGGTGTCTGCTACTAAAATTGAGTGGTTGATGCGTGTTTTATTACATGCACAAATTCCCTACTTCTTGGTTCATAACTTGCTCTAGACTTTGAGTGAATGGAATGAATCGTCGTTAGGGAGAGACTCCTTGTTTGTTATAAATAGCCTTTTACCAGTAGATATGTAATTTTTATCTATCTAACATGTTGATCAAGAGACATGTGGTATGGTTGGTTGATCACTCAATTGGCAACATCACTGATGGACTTCTAGTCAACCTATCTTTTTTCTGATAAGTCTTATGGATATTAAGTGGATCGTTGGATCCAAGGAGGAGATCATTAAATTATTTGATTGCTTGAGGTATCTATCAATATCTGACTTTGAATGCATAAATAATGTAAGCCGACCTGAGAGGAAAATTGACCAATCAATCAATTCTTTGAGGCTCTTTTCTATAGGTGGATTGGCCAATCAAGAGACTAGATTGATCAAACATTTGATCTCCAAAACTCATCAGAGCTGTTATAAATTTTAATGACTTTCTGATTGGTCGATCAACAATGGTGATCCCTTGATTTGGAGCTTGTATACAAAATTATTAGAATGAGTTCCCGACTGGTCACCCATCCCAATACAACTCTGGGATGAGAAGGCATAACAATAGAGTTCTTTAGTGATGGACTCCCTGAAAAGGAGGTGCACCTTGGTGATATGGATATTTTGATCATTCCTTTTAATCAATCAGCTCATGAAGGCAAAAAAATGATCAGATTTGACCTCCCTATGAGTGAGAAGAAAAGGGAGGAGGAAAAGGCCCCTGACCGTCTGGGTCCCCCTTCAGGGATTTTCACAACTACTAGTGCAAGAGTGGCTACATCACCATGGATAGCCCTTTCCAACATGCATGAACCACATGACTAAAAATTGGTATTCCACATGCCCATGTGGCCCTACCTACTGGAGGGGTTTTTCCTATGATACCATTTGTAACACCCAGTCCCCTACCCATGGGTCTATTAGAGTTTCAAGAATGATGACTAGACCCACAGACCAACCACTAGCCTTAAATGTGATTTATCCTCACTCACGTGCAAGCTGAAGTCAACTTCCTGACTTGTCACCCATCCTAGTACTACTCTAGGCTAAGAACTCTTAAGCATAGAGTTCTTTAGTTATGGGCTTCCTAAAAAGGAGGTGCACCTTGGTGATATAGGTCATCTAATCATTCCTTTTATGATCATTTTATTTGAGGCATCAAATCCTGGGATGTTATAATATCCCCATTTATACTCTTGAGGTCCTCATCAAGGCTGAACCATAAGGCCTCCTGATGTTTCCCCATTTTAGTGCAGACCCAAAATGACCCATGGACACCCAGCTCCTGATCACATGTACTAGCACAAGGGTGGCTCCTTCGCCACAGATAGCCCTTTCCAACATGCCTAGACTACACAGCTCAAATATTAGAATGGCATAGGCCAATGTGTTCTCCACCTATTGGAAGGGTTTTGGATTTGATACCACTTGCAACACCTAGTCCCACTGCCCATGGGTCTAGTAGAGTTTCAATGACGTCTGAACCCATAGACCACCACTAGTCTTAGCTACATGCTTTGTCCTCAACCACATGCAAGCTGAGATCAACTACCCAACTGGTCACCCATCCTATTACTACTCTAGGTTGGGCATGCTTAACCAAAAAGTTCTTTAGTGATGGGGGCCCTGAAAAGGAGGTGCACCTTGGTGATATGGGCACTTCAATCATTCCTTTTATGGTCATTTTATCTGAAGCCCGCATGCTTGGCTTGTGTTGTTTAGCCACAATCTACTACAATATCATTCCCAATTATTGAACATGGGCCCATATAAGTAAATATATATTACTCTTGATTTGATGTGTTCTTTGAAGAAGATTAAGACTTAAAGTCAAAATCCCAATATTTGAGAACAAGAACAAAATTGATGAAACTAAGTAAAACATGATGCAATTGACAACTATAATGAGACAAACTAATCTATAAATAATAATGAAAAGGTGATGAATATGCATTCATCAAACTACCTTGAATGGTGATTGTATTTGAGCAACACAAAATCAAAACCACATACCAAATAATACACTAGCATGTCCTCTTCTCTTTCATGCTTGGTTCCCAACAACTAAATATGATGAATCAACCCGATCTCCTAGAACCACAAAACAATTGTAGCTTCAAATGATCTATATTGACTACACATTCACATATAAGTTTCCTTATCAAACATGCATATCACAATGATAAAATTGTTGGTGTCTTAGAAGGCTGTACATTTCCTACTAAATTGCATAAGCATATGTTTAGTTGTGAGAGAAGTTAATTTTGTGCGATTTATTCCCCATGGGAAAAAATTAGAGTGAATGGAGGTATGAAGGGAAAAATTGTGAATCTCTCCTCTATTTGACTCGATATTGCTTTATTTATGTTGCAGTTACATTGAATACATTTTTTCCCTTTTGTTGTGCACATTGGTATTTTTTATTTCAGTACGCCCCTATTACATATGAGGTATATGGAACAAGTGGAGGAGTGAGAGAGAGATGAAACCCCAAACATGAAATTTGGCATTTTTTTGCTTTCAATATTATTTAATGTTGGCGGATGACAGGATGAGAAGGTGGTGAATACGTGTAGAAGTGGTTAAACTTGTGCATCTCATAATTAGGAATTCAAAACATAGGAACAAACTTCAATGACTAATTCAATCCTATCATGTGAATTGCAAGTAATCATAATTATGTAAGACGTTAATGTTGATCAATAAGAGATACACTAGAATTTGATTCCTCTTAATCCCATATAAGTTCCCATTTTTTCTAGGGAGTGGTATTGTTTAGGATCAATGGTGACAATATTGATTCTAGCATTGGTATTCAAGATTCATTATTGCAAGAAGGATTTGTTTCATTCAAATGGGGGGTATGTTGTTGATATTTCAAGACAAAACATGCAAGTAGAAAGTAAATCTAGGACCAATAGATAATGGCCAATTACATGCAACTTATCATGTAAACTTGAAAACAGTAATAGAAGAAAACTAATGCAATGCTAATCTAGAAAATAAATGATACAAAGCATAAGATAGAGGGTTGGAATACAGACATAACTACCATCCTCCACCCCAAACATTGAAATTTTCCCATCCTTGAGCAAACTCTCAATCTAGAATGGAGGGTAAGAAGATCATTAAAATGCCATTGGTTCCCGTTTGGACCCAGCAATGTTGGATTCTTTGGAGGCAGAGAGGAAGCTTTGTTTGATGGGACCTAAAAGGATTCCCAAGATGATTGGTAAGACCAATCTTGGGTCATGGAAGATTTGGGTGGTTCCTCATGTGATGGCGCCTCAGTGTATTGGCTTTTGCATAACTGAGAGGTAGGGAAATGATATTTCTATCATGCACTGGAGTTGTTGTAGTAAGTGAATGTAGGTTGAAAGTTACCTCAACCCACATGCTAATGCTCATGATACTACTGCATGAGGTACATGTGTTTAGTTGGTGTCCTCTCTTTGTTTCCCCATCTCCATATGGGCATGGGTTCCCTTGAAGTGGTCTAGCTACTGTTGGACGACAATGAAGTCGTACGGCCCATATGGCCCTACAAGTCGAGCATGCATCGCTTAGTGGGACATGTAGAAGGGGGAGGGGAGGGTTTGGACTCCTCATCATTTACCTCCATGGAGGCGTTGCATCTACCAAACACATACATTGAATCAAGAACTTAACCTTTTGAGGAGTCGATGCTCCCTCATGTAAGGTTGTGTGTGGTCACCCAGGTCGTTGAGGTTATAGACAAGGTTCGTGTCTTGGAGTAGGCATGGGTAGGTAGCACTTGAATAGCCCAACCGTCTCCAAATGAAGTGGTAGATGATATCATCCTTGGCAATCCTAAAATTAACAAAACTCACCATGTACTTGAAAACAATTAGGTGTGATGGTTTATGTGTCATCATTGTGAAGGGATATGAGTATAGATGATGTTTGATGAGATGGTGATGAGTACTCCTCCCTAGAAGAACTTGGAGGCCTTATTCTAGTGCTTCTAGTTTGTAGATGATTAGTGAGTGCACTTTTGAAATTGTATGACTTGTTATTTAGCCCTGACCACATGCTATAGAGATTGGATGTGGTGATGACACTGAGAGCACCCATCCAGACAAATACCATGCAAGTGAGGATGTGGTGGAGGTAGAAGACCACTAGGATATGAATGAATGGCGTCTTGGCACCATGTGGGAAGCAGGGGATCTACCTAGTGATATCTATCTAGAATTTGTCAATGTTGAACTTCTTGGTTGGGTAGAAATGATTTTCTTTAATGTACTTCATGTGATACTACTTTCTGATGTTGATGATGAGAAAAGTGAGATCTTCTTTGTTCAAGGAGTGCTCCTCCCCGAACATGTAGAAGAAGCATATATACTCATGGTCATTGCTAAAAATGCTTCATGAAAGAAGCAAGTATCTCTAGGGGGCTCTTTAAAGGTCGATCGCATGTAGAAGGAGGAGATTGATACATGTGATGATGAAAATTTTCATCGAAGGCTCGTAGATACCAAAACCTCTGAGTGTCATGAGACATGCCCAATAGGTAGGTTGCATCTTAATGACCTCCATGACTTTGTGCCACTTTTGGTGCTCAGTGATGACAAGGGCCTTGTACTTCACTAGAAGAGGAGCGATGTGAACAGGGAAGGGTATAAGTGTAGGCATGAATCTTACTCCCACACTGGTATGATTATGTTAGGAGCAAGGAAGAAGAGGTACTTGCATTGAGGGTGATGGCTCCTCGCTGAGTATAAATGTCATCAATAAGTTGCTCGACTATAGGTATGGCGGCCTTCTTGGTCTCCTTGATAAAGGCCTCGCCATCCTTCATATCATTAGGAGGAGGCAATTCATTCTCTTTGTTCCTCTCTAGGATGAGAATGTCACTGATGGGGTGAGTGGAATCTGAGGGGATGTCAGAAGATGTTGTTGTGGCCTTTCCTTTGCCCTTTGTAGAGCTAAACTAGTTGATATTTTATAGAAGCTTACATTCTATTTTATTTGATGGATGGTCGACCCACCTCCTTGTGTAAAAGGCATGGCTACGTCTGTTGGGCTTGGGATCCTGCGATCAAATGGTATGAACATTAGATCAGTGGAGTCCACAATCAGTCAATTGGGCGATCAGTGGATTTTGGTCATCTAATCAAGAAATGGTCAAGGGAGGCTACCGTTGGAAGATAAGGTGAACATGTAGGGTGCTCAATTGATTAGTGTGAAGATGGGTTGCACTTTGGCCTATGATTGGGCATGTATAAAGATTTTCTTGAATGATCATTAAGGAGTCAATGGAATCTTTTGGTGCGGGATTGGGTGATAAAAAGCTTAGATAAGTCAATCTAGAGTGTGTGAGGAGTGAAAACACATTGTTCTTCTCAGATGGTGGGATAGTTTTTCAACCAATCTGGTTTAGCAGATTTGGTGATCTATAGTGTTGGTGTGTTGTAACTGTGATGATGAAGGTAGAAGTGGAGGGAGCGCTCGGGCGACTGCATCATCCGATCAGGAGGTGGAGAAGGGTTGAGAGTAAGAGAGCCTTAGCATGCATTTGGGTGAGTGAAATCAGTGTTGATCGGCTGATGGAAGGAACTAAGGTTGGGAAATATGGAAGATGGAGTGAGAGAGCCCCATAGGGGGCGAGAAGGCCCGAGTATGAAGTGTCATCGGTTGATACATCAAGGGAGGGATTTAGGTCTTGATGCAAACTCCCTTGCCCAATAATTAATAACTAAGGTGTGGGTAGGTGATCTGGAGCTTTTGGGTTAGCCGATCGAGGTCTTATGTCATGAGGAAGGCCAAGCATTAGTCGTGTGATCTCACTTGTTTGGATCACCCGATTACAATGGCCTTGTTTGGGCGACCAAGTGATACCTAACAGCCAATCGAGTGTTTGGAAGCTTGACAACTCCATTGTTCGGTCGTCCGATCAAAGTGATTGGTTGGATGCTCCAAGGAGAATCAATACTTACGACATTTTTGCATCACACTTTGGTCAGAAAACTAATTTACTTAGTCGTTCGGTCTAAATTAATTTCTCACGTGCAGTGGTTATAGACAATTTTAGCCCAATGGTTGGTATCCCAATTCGCAAGTCTGGTCGATCATTCACAATCATGGTAAAAGGCCTACATAGGTAGGTTGGGAAACCTATGTGGTTGATCGGGTAATCCACATGTAGTTGAGTAACTATGCGAAATTGAACCTCCAATGTTGGTCGACCAGTGGGCTTGCTTAGCCGCTCAAGGGATTAGTAGGATCTCTATAATCCTGCAAGCAAAATTTTGACCAAACCAAATTATTTGAAAGTTCAACTACACAATGCAAATAGGAAAATGAACTAATGAGATGCAAATGAAAACGTAATTAGTTACAAAAATCAAAATTTAACCAGATAATCATCAAGTTGTGTCTCGACAAACACCTTATTAATAATGTGTGGTAGCCCAATGGAGTCTAAGTAGGGATGTTGTACTCCTTTGGTTTCATCATTTGATTCTTTCATTTTCTCTTTCTTCTTGCATCCTTCCCCATATAGTGTGAAAGATATCTAAAAACTCAGGGAGGTAGCTTAGGTTGCATCAGTTTAGATGTCATTTTTAATGCAAGGTCAACCCATAATTGTGGTACTTATCATTGGTGTTTGCAGAGAAGGCATTCAAGGGGACTATATCTGGGTTATTCACACCACATGCTCCCAACCAGTTCTTCCTAATCCACATTTGGTATTATCAACTCTTGAGGTATGCGAGAGTCATCATAGATTATTGGAGTGGAAAAGGGACAAAACAAATAGGTTATGCATGTTGTGTTGTTGTTGCGACTTGAGGGTGTATAGTGCCTATGAAGGAATTGGCTCGGGTGAACTCAACGTAGTTGTTGTAAAAGTGATGACAAATGAATAAGGAAGGGGCATCTCAGATGCTTCTAGCCTTTCTTAAGAAGCAAATTTACCTAGTGTAACCTTAGTTATCCTAATGTGGGGATCATCCTCATAAAATTCTCTAGGCTTAGTTATGGATGAGGTGTTAAAGAGAGGAATTTGTTGCTTCATACGAGGGAATTAACTAACACAATCGATGAAGTATGCCTCTTCTTTAACAGTGTGATTCATCGAGCCATTTCATGCTTGAAAATCAAGGTATTGGTTACCAACTCTTAGGGTTAGGATTCCCATCTCAACATCAATCAATGTTCTAGTAGTGGCTTGGAATGGTTTTCCTAAAATAAGGGGGAAGAAATGGTGTTCCTTGATATACATTACCAAAAATCACATGGGATGAAAATTTTTCAACCTTAATTGGCATGCCTTTTATGATATCAAACAGATTGGTCTTAAAATAATATGAATACTAGAAAATCATCTTGGTGTATAGTGCATCTTGGAAATTGAGTCTCCTACATAAGCTAAGAGGGATGACAGAAATACTAGTCCCAAGATCTACTACTTACATAAGGCTGGTAGAGTCTCTGATAGAGCATAAAATCATGAAGGACCAAGGGTCCTTGCGCTTGCATGGAATTTTTTGATGTATGATATTAGATGGCATCCTTTCCAATGTCACTGTTGCAAACTATTCAATAATGAATTTTCAATCAGGAAAGAGCTAGAAGTATTTACACCATTGTTGCATGTTGGACATAGCATCAAGCAGAGAGATACTTATACATATTTGTTTTCATAATTTCCTTGAATTTATTGAATCTGCGATCTAATCTCATCTAATTTAATTGAATCTGGTATGGAACTCATGGAACGCATATGGGAACATATGGATGTGGTGACGGTGGGTATTCTCTACATTGTAAGTGATGTCCACATTATACTCACTCTATCTTTCCGAATTAGTAGAAGGGATGACCTATTTTGACAAAGAAAAACTAGAGTGAGTTGTCTCAACCTTAAGTTGCTCCATATGCTTTTGGTTGGGTTTAGTTGGCCTACAAAATTTCCTGGAGAAGGGCACACTTATGTAGCTAAAGGGGCCAATCGAGAATCATTGAATTTTGGACATGCTTGTCGATTAGAGAGCATGGTTTATTGGTTTGCTATCATTGGATGTTGAGAATGAAGAATCTTCTCAATGGTTAAAAACTTGTAATGCATGGAAAGGGAGGAGTGGGTATGGTCTATGTGCCACTTGATTTATATTTTAAAATTCTTTCCCTTAATTGTAGCCATGATATTGAAAATTATCTTAGTAATTGCCTTGGTTCCTAAAGTTCTATCATTGAAATACTAGAACCCAGGAGGGGCGTGACCTTGGTCTTTTGCTTGGGGTGGGTGCTGGAGTGTTTTCCTATAGCGGTTCGATTACCACATTTGAAATAGGGATGGTTTCTAGTTTGGTTTGGGTTATAGTGGACTTGGCTAAGAATTTTGTGGATGGAGTTCATGTCCTTCAGCTTCCCTTCTTCTTAATATACATGGACATTATTCACTGTCACATTGTACAAAAGTTGGCAATTGAGAGTGGAATGGTCATTGCTCTTGTACACCACATAGAATAGGTCGACGGACATGCCTTGCTACTACAACTATTGTGGATGTTTTCTTATTTCATATGCATTGAAAGAAGAGTCGAGATTGTCTTCTTCAAGGCTATCTTCTGGAGGTATTTTTCTATAGATTTCAATTTTGAACTATCTTCAATTTTGGCTACCTTGGGGATACCACCTAGTTCCCAATTGGATTTAATTTGGGACTGATTTTTAGAATATCTTCTGGAAACCTCACAAGTGTTGTCATAGTGCTCACAAAATTTCCTCTAGATGAGAAATCAAGAAATTCATTGGCGTTATCACCAATGCCTCTTCATACCTTTCCCAGGCCTCGTCTAGGGACTCTCTTGGGACCATATTGAATTATGTGATCCTGATGTCAAAAAGAAACTGACACCAAGATCAAAGTGGCCATTTCCACTGCATGCTTTATAGAAAAGATTTGATTACTTCACTTACTAATGGAGTTGACAGGTTATTCCTCTACTCTAATAAGCATTTTAATATGTATCTAGGTTTGCCTATTTCAAGGCCTATTTCTTCAATGACTGGGTGAGGGACTTGAGCTCCAAACTATCCTCAACCTTTGCACCTTTGAGAACACCACCATGTTCTTCCAAAATGAGACTCATTTCCAGCACCTCATCTCAAAACTTTCTAAGAACTTATTGTAGTTGTGGAATATTATGTTTCCTTCATATGAGGAATCCAAAAACTTTTTGGTTTATTTGTCAACACCTCAGTAGAATGTCTCAATTAAATATAAATATGGAACTACATGGTTCCCAGAATTAGAGGAGGATTTCCTTGGAAATTGTCCCAAGATTCAACGAAGAACTCTCGTAGGACTATTTTAAACTAAGTGATTTGTTCCCTTATACGGTATGAAAGAGAGGGTGGGTAGAACTTCTCTAGAAACTTGTTTGTAGTCCTTTTAAGGTTATGATATTGTCTCCCTTCATGGAGTTAAACCAGCTACTTGTGTTGTCCTTCAAGGATTACTTGAACATTCAAAGCTTGAAGGAATCTTCAAAAACTCATGGTTTCTTGATCAAGGCATAGAGATCTAACAATATCTTCATATGGTTTTGACAGTCATCGGTCTTATTACTAGCAATGTGTTTCTCTCCATTATAGTGATCGACTATGATCAGATCTCAAATTGTGAAAGGTATGATTGACAATAGAATCATAGGGCGGTTGTCTTCTGTGTCTTTAGGTATAGGAAAGTTGTTATATCCTCAATTTTGATAAATTGAATTATATAAATATGAATCCATGGTTTGAAAAATAATTTTCTCCAATGTGGAATAATAATGTTAATCAACTTTGGCATGGGTGCAACCCATGCCCCATATAAAGTCCATTGAAAATATTCTCTATGCAAACATGTCCTTGGACCACAAGATGAACAAATAAGAGATTTTATGCATAAACAAAATACCAATGGTTTTGTGAGTTGTTGAATGATATAATTATGGAATATTGGACAAGTCTCCAGAAGAAAATAAGAATTATGGTATTTTAGATAATTAAAAGAATAATTATCTAGCCAGTTGTGCAACACATGTATTGAGATGTGAATTAATATTATCTTGATCTAAACTTTGCTATACTTGATAATGATAATTAAAAGGAAGGAATTGTAGAAATTAGGAGAAAACGAGGTATTTGATATGATAATGATAATTATTTCAATAAATGTTTAAAAGGAGAAAAGTTTGTGAAAGATGTTCCAATAAAACCTTGCAATGTGATTATATGTGGGAAAAACATTAATAAATTCATGTATTTGATTTGAGGAACATTTTGGAAAAGAAAGAGAGAAAGAATAATAAATTATTATATATATTTTCATATTCCTTAATGTTTTTTCTTTATGTATCTATTAAGTGAATTTGATGATAAATTGTGGTTGCGTGTGTATATACTTTGGAACGATATTGAATACATACCTCCTTGCCCAAGTTTAAGTTGTAACCATGAAAGAGAGTGGAATCAGTACAAGAAAACCTTGGAGGTTTTCATATTAGGGGTGTCTAGCCAATTAAGGAGATTAGACACCTTCCTTTTTGTGGTTTAAGGCATGTGATTCTCTCTCTCCCTTTCTTCTTTATATGCAACAACCAAGGGTCCTCTTGGGGCCTATATAAGGACCCCAAGAAAAATGCATCGAGGGCATAAAGTCCTACTTTTGTTCTCTGAATCGTTAAGGGGATCCATCTTCACATCAATGGAGATGGTCCAGTGGAGGTCGTAGGTGGGTTCTTAGGTTCCTAGAGGAAACCAAGATGACTTCCATTATCGTAGAATCTCTAGGCTAGTGGTATGAGTTTGATTTCCAGGAAACAATCATGAGCATTATGCTTTGATCCTTCCATCCTCACAATGAGAGAGAGACCTATAGGGTTTTGTGGTGGGTCTTTGAGATTAGGACAATGGGTACAAGTCCAGCGAGGCTTCTCTACCCACTTTTCCTACGCACATGATATCTAGGTACGATTGAACTCATTTTCCTTGTCTTTCAAGATGTTGTATACTTAGCAATCTAAGTCCTCTCCAGTCCATATTTGGTGATCTCCATCCACACCCAGCAAGCACTCAGGTCTGGCGAGGGTATCTGGTCTTGCATGGCCTTTGTTGGGGCCTTACAGTGTGAGAAACCCTGGAGACAACACATGGTTGCTCCAAAAGGACATGACCTTGTTGCTGCCGCAAGGTTAGGAGAGGGGTTTAAGTTGAAAGCCGGGTATAACCCAGCCTATCCACGTGAACAACAAGGGTAACATGGTCTTTCCCTACTGACTTAAAGGGTCGCTGAGTTGTATTTTTAGTAAATTGGTTTGATGAAGTAGCTGCTGGTGATTGGTTAGTTAATGTTTAACTTGCAAAAATTGTAGAAATTAATAGGATGCTCAGATGATGATAAGTTATATATGAGATTCAATCAAAAAAATGAGAGGAACCTAAATAAAATATGTTCAAACCCTGATTATGTTTCTAATTCTATAAGTGGTGCAATATGTACTAAAGTGGTGATTAAAGCATAAGAACCCTAGATTTGGGTATTAATAGGTTGAATATGTTAAAAACCTCTATTTTATGCTATTAATTGATATTGTTGACTATAATGGAAATATAACATGGTTATGATCATAATGATGCAAAATTAGGTTTTTCTAGAATGCATGATCCTTAACATGTGTAATTAAGATCTTAGACATCAATGATGTTACTTGATATACCTTAATATGACTAATCTTCTACTATTGTTCCTAATGCAATAACATGGTAGATATGATCATCATGACTACACCTAATATGAATCAGGGCTCTTAATTCATTAGATAAATGATCATGGGAATTAGAGTATCCAACCTAAACCCTAGAATAGGATTAAGTAGGGTTGAATCTATTTATTGTGATGGTGACGCTTTAGGATTTACATACATGTAGATATAATGTGATTGTTTGGAATCTTCTTTGTTGATTGGATTGATTGAATTTAATGAAGTTCAATTGTATGAACTGCACGGCTCACCATCGAGGTACATGGTTACACTAATGACTACTCGCATTAGTTTTTTGGTGTTTTCTGAGTGTTTCTCAAAGATTGAACAACTCAATTGTTGGATATTTATTTAACTATGTTCAATTAGAATGCCACTATGAGTATCACATAAAGAAAGATTATGTGAAAAAAATGTCAGTTCTTATTTGTAAGTATTTCATGTAATATATGTTGTTAGTTTACTTGCACACTTTTACATGCACCCCACATGCACAATATATTTTGATATGTTGATGCATGATTTTATTTCATGATGTTTCACTACTATAGAAACAGCATTCAGTGTCACTTTTATGGGCGTCCGTTATTTAGTAAAACTGACGCCTATAATATTAGACGTCGGTTATTTATGCAAACAGACGTCTATATTCGAAGACCAGCCAGACACGAGTACCGCTTTGTATTTAGTGCCGGTTGGTTATAACAGACCGACCCCTAAAATTTCCCGCGAAATCCAATTTTCCAGCAAAAACATTTTAGGTCACCTACAACATCGGTTTTTTAACTATTCACCGACACCTATTTAAAATGAAAATTTGCACGAAAAGTCCCACTTTCAGTGTCAGTTATCCTTCGATAACCGACGTTGATAATGGTTCCCACCAAATAATTTAGGGTAAAGGTTGTCTAGTTGGACGTCGATGTTTTACTATCAACCGACGTAAAATCCTAATAGGCGTCGGTTTTGTAGATAACCGACGCCATTGACCAACTTAATAAACCTGATCACCCGACTCTTCCCCCTTTCTTCTTGTTTCATCGCGATATTGATGTGTTGCTGCTCGCTACCGCTCTCCTGAAATCGCCCGACGACCCCGCTATTTCTCGCCGCCGCTACTACTGGTGCTTCTCCGCTCGCTGTCGCTACTGCTACTCGTGCGCCGCTACTGCTGGTGCACCTCTACTCGCCACCGCCACTGCTGCTAGTGTGTCGCGCGCTGCTCTGCTCATTCCCAGTGCCACTACTGTTCGCCGCCCGTCGCTCTGCTCTCTCTTCTTCTGCTGCCACTGCTACCGCTGCTCGCCGCCGTGCTTTCCACGCTAGCTTCAGGTAGCCCTACCTCTTTGCTTCCTTCTCCCTACCTATTTACCAACAGCAAGCATGGCCCTAGCTGTGTTGGCCTACCACGGCCGTGCTTGCCGTTGGTAAGGATATGAACAAATTTTTATGTAATGCTTTATGTAAATCCTAGGATATGAACAAATTTTTTGCTTGCATATATTTGTTCTTCTAATCCTAATGTTTGACTTAATTTAGTAAATTTTGATGCATGTTGAAATAAGATTTAAACTTGTCAATTCTAGCATCCTAATTTGATTTGATTAAACCTAACATTGATAAACCCTAACATCAATTGTGATGAAACCCTAACATTAATTGTGATGAAACCCTAACATGTACATATCTATTATTGTGTTTGTTGGCCTAGAAACCCGTCCAAGATTTACTCATTAGGAGTAAATCTTGGATAGTCCCCACTTTGGGACTGTTCTTGAACACCTAATCTCACTTAGGATGTAAGTGTATAATGTGTATTGGGTTTTCGAGAAATTTCGATAGCATTTCCCCATTTGTTCTCGAAGTACATATGTACTTAGAGAACAGTGGGGAAATGCTGCCGAAATTTTCTTGAAAACCCAACACACATTATACACTTACTAGTGAGATTAGGTGTTCAAGGATGGGATAGGTGGTACACATTTATTATATATAAGAATGACATCACATGTGTGTGTTGGCCTAGAAAGTGAACAATCATTGTTATTTATATTACTTGTACATTGGTATAAATTAGAATGACCAATCACTAAATTATATATTGTTTGTATGGAGTTCGGCTTCATTGTAGATAATAGGAGTAAATCTTGGATAGGATGTAAGTGTATATCCTAATCTTGTCCTAATATATACTTGTTTCTCTTTGATCATAGAATGGATAGATCATGGATGTCCATTCGCAACCGCTGCACCCCAGCGTTTATATCTGGTCTTGATCAGTTTATTAGATTTGTCGAGGAACATAGGAAAAAACCTACAGATAGGTTCTATTGTCCATGTATGCATTGCGGTAACAACTTGAAAGTCAACACTGGTGAGGAAATCAAAAGTCATGTCATGTGCAATGGGATTGTACAAGGCTATATAGAATGGCACTGGCATGGAGAGATTTCAAACTCAAAACCAGTAGATGTCGATAGAAGTGCTTGGGTGGAAGAAGAAATTGCCTTCGATGACGTAGATGTGAACGAACCAGTTCCAGTAGACATCATTGATGCGATGCTGGATAGTTGTAGGGTAGAGCACACCGATCCACCTCCTATCTTTAGAAACATTGTGCATGATGATGAGATACCGTTATACACAGGTTGTGCTAAGTTTACGAAGCTTAACACTGTGTTGAGATTGTATAAATTGAAAGCTAATAATAGATGGAGCGACAAAAGCTTCACTTCATTGTTGACTTTGTTGAAAGAAATGCTTCTTGAAGGAAACGAGCTGCCAATCTCAACATACTGGGTAAATAAAATGTTGTGCCCAATGGGAATGGAGGCCAAGAAGATACACACATGCCCGAATGATTGTGTAAAATTTCAAAAGGACTATGTAGATTTCAAATATTGTCCAAAATTGGTGTGTCACGGTATAAATGGACGACTTCTGGGGAGTCCAAAACTGGTTCTCCTGCCAAGGTGTTGTGGTATCTACCTATAATATCACGGTTTCAACGCTTGTTTGCAAATCTGAAAGATGCGAAGAATTTGAGGTGGCATGCAGATGTTAAGAAAAATAATGATGGGATCCTACGACATGCGTCTGATTCCCCACAGTGGAAGAAGATTGATCTTTTGTACCCCAAATTTAGTGAAGAAGATAGGAATCTAAGACTTGGGCTTTGTACAGATGGGATGAATCCGTACGGGACATTGAGCAGCCAACATAGCACTTGGCCAGTCATGCTTGTTATATACAATCTTCCTCCCTGGCTTTGTATGAAAATTAAGTACGTTATGTTGTCATTGTTGATATCGGGCCCTAAATAACCCAGAAATGATATCGATGTTTATCTTGAACCTCTGATTGATGCCTTAAAGAAACTTTGGGCTGAAGGTGTGATGACCTATGATGCTTCAGGAAGAGAGACATTTCGTTTGCATGCTATGTTGTTTTGCACTATTAATGACTTTCTAGCATATGGGAATTTGTCTGGATATAGTGTCAAAGGAGCTAAAGCGTGTCCTATATGTGAAGAAAACACTGATTCAATAAGACTAAAACATGGCGGCAAGACTGTATATCTTGGTCATCGAAGGTTTCTTTCAAAACTCCATCTGTATCATAGGAAGTGCAAAGCATTCAATGGATGGAATGATGAATGGAGTGCACCTAAACATATACCAGGGGATGTTGTTTATGAAAGAGTAAAAGACATTGTCAATGAATTTGGTAAGAAATCACAATGTAGTATGGCCACACGGAGTGACAATTCTTCATTCAAGAAGAAGTCAATATTTTGGGATCTTCCTTATTGGAGTTCTTTGACAGTCAGGCATTGTATCGATGTAATGCATGTTGAGAAAAATGTTTGTGATAGCATCATTGGTACTCTGTTAAATATACCAGGTAAGACTAAAGATGGGATAAAATCCAGACTGGACCTATGTGAAATGGGAATAAGGTCAGAATTAACAGAATTACGTGAAATGGGTAATAAAAGAACATACTTACCTCCCGCTTGTTACACGTTGTCTAGAAAGGAGAAGAAAGCTTTTTGTGAATGCTTGGTAAATGTTAAGGTTCCACATGGTTACTCATCCAACATCCGCAGATTGGTATCAATGAAAGATCTGAAGTTGATAGGTCTTAAATCTCATGATTGTCACACTCTAATGCAACAAATATTGCCCGTGGAAATTCGATCTATATTGTCGAAGCATGTAAGGTTTGCAATCACCAGACTTTGTTTCTTTTTCAACAGTCTATGCAGCAAAGTTATTGACCCTGATACTCTCGATAATTTGCAAAGAGAAGTGGTTGTTACCCTATGTCAGCTTGAGATTTATTTCCCTCCTTCATTCTTTGATATCATGGTACATCTTGTTGTCCACTTGACTAGGGAAGTGAAAATGTTGGGACCAATTTTCTTGCATTGGATGTATCCCTTTGAACGATACATGAGCATTTTTAAAGGTGATGTTCGAAACCGTTATCGGCCTGAAGGGAGTATTATTGAAGGTTATGTGGTGAGAGAGGTTATGGATTTTTTCAATGACTTTCTAAGTGGTAATAACACTCATGTTAATGATAAGAATATTGAGGAGGGCAAAGGAATTTTGGGATCACGGGTGAAAGTAATCAGCCGTGAGCAGTTGGAACAAGCTCACTTGTATATTTTACACAACATGGACAAAGTGAGTGTTTATATCGAGGAACATACCAATTTCATCAAGAGACAACATCCTCGAGCAAATTCAATGTGGCTTTCTAGAGAGCATAATAAGACTTTTACTAAGTGGTTTGAAGATAAAGTCTTACATCAACTATCTCAAACACCAAATGATATTACAGAAACTATCAAATGCCTCGTCTTTAAACCAAAACCGAATGTTATGTCTTATGAAGGGTTTGACATTAATGGGTTCACATATTACACAAAGCGCCAAGATGATAAGAGTGTCATCCAAAACAGTGGGGTCACTCTTCAAGCGTCGACTATGTATTTTGCAAGTGCAAAGGATAAGAGTCCACGTGAAGCTAAAATGTCATATTACGGTGTCATTGAAGAAATATGGGAGTTTGACTACATAGATTTCAGAATTCTGCTCTTTAAATGTAATTGGGTTGATAACACCAAAGGAGTTATAGTGGATGAATTGGGTGTCACTTTGGTGAACTTTGAAAAGATTGGCGAGAAGGGTGAACCATTCATTTTGGCATCACAGGCGAAAGAATTATTCTATATCGATGATCCTGCAAATGATAAATGGTCGGTTGTTCTTCATGGTAAGAGACAGTTCATTGAAGATCCTATAGATGAAGAAGAGTACTATGATAAGTATGATGACTCTAGTCCATTCTCAGTTGGGTTGCCAACTCCACAAAATATTGAAGCTAATGATGACTTATATTTGCACGGAGATCACAATGAAGGATTGTTAATTGATAAAAGATCACAATTTTAGAGGCATGTATGTTTATAAAAGATCACATTATCTTCTAGTTAATACAAATGCTAAATGTTTGCCTTTTTCTAGTTAATACAAATGCTAAATGTTTTCCTTTTTCTAGTTAATACAAATGCTAAATGTTTGCCTTTTTCTAGTTAATACAAATGCTAAATGTTTGCCTTTTTCTAGTTAATACAAATGCTAAATGTTTGCCTTTTCAATGACATTTTCAGATGGCTGACCATGATGAGCATGATGCCCATGATAAGCATGAAGTCCATGATGAGCATGTTGTCCATGACGAGCATGGCGAGGATACCAATGTAAGTTCTAAAAACATATCTTGTATTTCTAAAAAATTCATTATCTTCTAGTTATGTCATATATCCCATATTTCTATATTGCGCTAATTCAGTGGGTTTATTTTTGTCAAATTTTAGGTTGATGATGCACATATACCCACTGAAGCACTGGAGCAACTTGATGCGTAGCACCAAACACTTAACAAGAAAAGGGGCATCACTATGTTGAAGAAGTTAATAGTGCTAAGTGGTAGTGGATCCAAATTGGTTGTGGGGTTTGATAATGGAGGAAATGCAATTGGAGTGAACCGCAATAATTTTGTAAACTATCTTGGGTGTGTCACTCGAAGCCATTGTGGTGTTAAGTATGATAATTGGCATAAAGTTCCTTAGGGGAAGAAAGACTTGATATGGAAGGATTTATGCATGAGTTATTATTATTTGCAATTCTATTTTGTAGATTACAAATTATATTATTTGCAATTCTATTTTTGGATACTAGTTAATAAGAATTCTATTTTACAGAATCTGTTTGCATTGGATGAGAAGTTGCATCATAAAAGTGTGATGCAACGCGCTGGAAAGATGCTTAGGAACTATAGGACAAATCTCAACAGAGAATACATAAAAGATGGTGATAAGAAGAAGAAGTCAGCCCTCAGTGGAACTTCTTAGACAAAGAAGATTGGGACAATTTTGTTGCTTCAAGAAAATCTTAAGAATTCAAGGTATTAGGCGTCACTCCCAATTTAATTAATATATGTTGTATTCACCTATTCAAGATTAACATTTAGTGATACTAACCAAATCATTAATGTGAATACTAACTAGGCCCTCAGTGACGCGCAAAAAGCAAGGCGTGCACTGAATGTGCATGACCACACTATGGGTCCAAAGGGCTATGCAAGTGTTCACCAAAGACTACAGGCAAAGTCTGCGGCTACCCAGGAGTCTGCTGCTACTCAGGAGTCTGCCACACCCATGCCTCACCATGATATCTGGATAGCTAGGAGGCAAAATAAGAAGGGTGAAATAAAGAAGATCGTAACTGCTGAGGCGACAGTGAAAATGGTAAAATACAACTCTTAGAGCAATCATTTGAATATTGATTATTTGTGGTGTTAACTTACCAATTTCTGTTGATGGTGATTAGCGGGACCTGCACGAGTAGAGGAAACAAGGCACGTTCATCCCTCAAGGCACAAGGGATGAATTGACAGTTGCTTTGGGTAACCCAGAGCATCCTGGACGTGTTAGGGGTGCAGGCGCTGGTGTGGGCATCAAAGCATTCTTTGGGCCATCCCAGCGCAAACCCAGAGCGAAACTTTCACAAGAAGAGGTAACCTATTCTTTTTTTAGAATGTTACTTCAAAAGGGAATTCAATAATAAGAAGCTAATGTTTCTTTTATCCATGTATAGGAGAATAAGAGAGACGAGGATATAGTTGCTAAGAAGGTCAATGATATAGTTGCTGAGAAGGTCAAGGAAGAAATAGTGCGGTGGTAGGCATCTCAGGCTTCCAATCAGCCTATGGCGACCCACTCTTCTCCTGATGCATAGACTGTGAGTAATCCTGGAGACCCATTGCCTAACACATCTGCTGTAAGTATTGTTTATGACATTGTAGCTAGTCTTTTCTAAATGATATGTTTTCAAGATGATATGTATATATGTATAACATTCTTTACATAAATTTGTAGGCATTGAAGCCATGCCGCTAAAGAATGCAAGACTATGTTGTTGCAGAGGCGCAGGCTTACCAGTCCCTTCCTGGGGCAACGTTTCATGGGACTCCAATGTCGCAGGGCTACGTTTGTGTGAGCCCGATATGTGTATTACCCGATTGGAGGGAAGCTGCATTGCCATATGCCCACCCAGATATTGATACACTTGGTAAGGCAGAAGGCGGGGTGATATTGTGTCCCAAAGCAGATGTCGTCTACACTACTGAAACTATAAGATAAATTTACATTACTTTAGATTGTTAATGTGTATATATGAGGTTAACTGATCTGAAATTATGTATACAGGTTAAAAAGAAGACACCCGGAGCACCTAGGCCTCCACCTCCACTTCCTGCATTACCAAGTTGGGTTCCAACTGACCTAAAATACCCGTTAGGTCCTGCTTGTAGGGGAATGGCATGTTGGCTACGGGCACATAATATACATTGCCCTATAAATATTTCTTTAGAAGCAGATTATACAGGTCAATCATACGATAGCTCTTTATTTATACAAGATATTATTGAGTTGTTTATGTATGTTTGGCTGAATAAATCAATGATAGAGACATGGATAAGGTGATATCTTGTTTATACATCCATATACCTTGTGTAAGATCCGGTGATCTGGTTTCTTATATATTAATTCATATGTAATACATGTTTTGCAGCTACTTAGTCGAAGATCAATGCAAACAATTTGCATTTGATCATGTGGGTTTTTTTATTCCATCATTGAGTAGTATGTTAGCTAAAGACCCTGATAGTGTTCAACAATACTGTATAGATGCTTTTACAATTTTTGGTCAACAAAAGAAGACGATAATAATAGCTCCATTCAATGTCAAGTAAGTTTACTTTATATATAATTTGGACTTAAGAAAATTCCATTTTTATTGTGCATTTTGAGTTATTAATTTTTAACTTTTTTACCTCTAGCGGTAGACATTGGGAGTTACTAGTTATTGTCCCTGGGACGTTCACTGTTTATTATCTAGATCCTGCGGGAAGTACATTGAACACTAAAATTGGACACATATTGAGAATGCCATTATTCTGGTGAGAAATATTTCATTTTTATATCCGTTAACATCTGTTATTACATTACTATTTAATTATGCAATTTACTGTATTACATTAACATGTAGGGGTTTAGATGCATTCAAAAATGTTGGAGGAAAGGTCCCAAGGAGAAAGAACCAACCAATAATGTGGGAGAATGTAAAAAAAAGTTCCCGACTCCAATGTATATATTATTTATGTGAACTGTGCTTAGTTGTATTTTTTAATATTTTTTATGTTTCAATTTATAGTGCGCTACACAAGACAACGGCTGGGCATGCGCATACTATGTGATGCGATTTATGCAGATGATTATCCGACATGCCGCATTGGATATTAATACCATACATGAGGTATTATATATAGTCTCATTAGTTAGTATGAAATATATCAATCTTATTTTTATATTATTACTTATATATATACATCATTCTCTTTGCAGGTGTTTAAAACTGACCACACTATAGGTAAACACTTAAAAAATGTACATGCTCCATATACGATGGAAGCATTAAATGAAGTAAGAGAAGAATGGGCAAAAGCCATACAAGCAGTGGCGATTGTAAGATATAATTGGGATGCTGATAGCGATGTTGAATGATATTTTGTAAATGAATATTTCTGAATGTTTATACATGTCTGAATGTTTCTACATGTATTTGAATGTTTCTACATGTATGAATGTGAGAATTGAATTGATGTCTGAATGTATCTACTTGTGTGAAAAAATATTTGTTGATTTTGCAGGTTTGTGGCCTGTTTGTAGGCTGATATCAATGGATGTCGTAAACCTACAGTTCAGAAAACTGAATTGCAGGTTCTCATCCTGCTGACCAGCCGCAGCAGGTCTGCAAACTAATAAGAAAAAAAATTAAAGTATAGGCGTCAGTGATTTATAGAACACCGTCATCAAAGGCCTACATCGTCGGTTATTAGATAAAAACTGACGCCTAATATGACAAACAACCCGACCGTGCAGGAAAGCACGGCCGTGGTGGAAAAGGCATCACTTATTCATATAAAACTGACGTCTATAGTACTAAACATGGCCGTGCAGCGAAGCATGGTCGTGTCGTCTGGGAGTATGGCGTCGGTTGTTCAATTGTTAACTGACACAGAAAGTGTCCTAGGTGGTGCCCTTTCTTATGGCACGAACCCTACAGACGTCGGCCAAATATATATAACCGATGCCTATATATCATATAGGAGTCAGTTAGAAAACCGACGCCGAAGAGTTCGACCTTTAGCGGCGCCCACATAGGCGTCACTTGAAAACTGTCGCCAAAGGGGGTTAAACAACCGACGCCAAAGGTGTATTCTGTAGTAGTGTTTTAGGTATATGATAGATAATATGATATCAAGATATGTGATGAACCATTTTAAATTACTTGAAGACTGTAAAGTTAACTTGTAAGGAGGATTAGATAGATACTTCTTCTTATATAGTTCACATGTGTACCACTGGATGATGCAAAGTTAGGTAATTTCTAGAGGAACATATTATAAACAATGTATTTGAATTAACAAAAAATATTTATTGTTATTTATTATTTGCAAAACTTGGATCCTTGTAAACATTTTAGGTAATGTCTATCATCTTTTTGGACTTCCTTCATTGGGGGTTGTTGAAAAGTAGGTTGTTACCATTTGGAACACCTGGGCCCACTGCCCAAGGCTCCCGTAGAGTTTTAAGAATGACAACTGATCTGATAGACCACCACTAGCCTTAACTATGTGCTTTATCCTCACTCACGCCTGTACACCTTCTTCCAAGTTTTCCTTATTACATGACTTCTTTATAACTTTTATATTCACACCTCATGTATTATGATCCTTAGACACTTTCTTGAGGTCTCTAGGGGTACTTGTACTTTTGGAGTGATCTCATCCTTCTGCATATAGGGAGAACCTATCACATTCTCCCATTGGCCGCATGAACATCATGAAGGTGGCCAATCTCCTGAGACATGGGCCTCAAGAAAACATAGTTGTTGCCTTCCAACCATATGGTCTTGTGAATTTAGGGAACAATTGACTCCTAATACCATCGGTCCTATGTACCTTTAATAATCCCTACTTGACCTTAGGATTAACTTAGGGCTCTACCCTATGCAAGGTTTTCTTTGAGATATTACAACTTTAACCATTTTGAAGCAAATTTATTTCAAATATAATTCTTTAATGTGGATTTCCTCCATCTCTTATGATGCTCATTATTCATTTTATATCCCCTCATTGGACTCATGGAAACTTTCTCTTCCTAGATCAGTCTCATACTGTCAGCCACTTCCATAGTGACTTTTCCTCATGTTCCTCAGAGAAAACATACTTGGGTTCAAAGAGTCATACTCAATATATGTTATTTGATCTTTTATATTATTAATTCTTCACACTTTAGGTGACATTTAAAGTACTGCAATCTTTAAATTTATTTATCATCACACCCTTCTAGGGAAGGTCTTAATCTAGAGTGCTTTCTTGGCTCATAGGAGGAAGTTAGGCTCTCTTTCCATAATCTAACCCCAAGGTGTAAGGTTTTTCCACCCCCATAGGTCCTTTTTCCCACTCTTGGGTAACCCACCCTAGGTCAGGACACCAACCATAAAAGTTTTCATTTTTATTTAACCTTACTACATTTGATATTACAACTTCTCAACATGTACTTGCTCAATCACTGGGGTATGCCCTCTCGCTGGGGATGTATTCATACTCACTTAGTGGGAGTATATCAATGATATACCCATTCTCTAGGGGTGATCTCCATCCATACCCACTCACGAGGGGGTTTCACAACATCATACTCACTAGTCGGGATTATTTCAATGGAATACCCACTCACTCGGGGTTTTAACAACATCATACTCACTTGTCGGGAGTACTTCAATGGAATACCCACTCACTGGGGGTAGCATACCCATTTTCTGGAGGTAATCTGAATAACATACCCACTCATTGGGGATATTTTCAAATGCATACCCACGTTGGGGGTATGTTCAATACCTTACCCATTCACTAGGGGTAGCATACCCACTCCCTGGGGGTATTCTTTATCCATCCATTCCTCCAGAGTAGGGCAATGAGCAAGTTATATTCATATTTTTCATCTTCATGTATGACCATTGATTACTTATGTCTCTTATGTATATTCAAAACTTTTCACATGCATCGTGCATAAATACCTCCATATCCATGCATGGGAGTTTGGTCACGTAAACCTATTTATATCTCTTATTTCCTCATACCCTAAAAGTTCTCATATTTCAAACGTACATTTTCAGTTAGAACTTTTTGACCCTTATTCTTTTCATCTCATAATGAGCCCTCTCTTTAGTGGAGACTCTTTATGGGGAACCCTCTCTAAGGATTTTATTCCTTGCAGTGATAGTTCATAACCTTCCTATTCCTGGTCTTGGTATATCATAACGGTCTTCTTTTCTAGGCTTGACCTATTGGTGACCTTCCTTTCCCAGCTTGGCCACTAGTCATTACAATGACCTCCTTTCATATTGGTCTTCCTTCCCCGATTTGGCCTATTGGTGACATTACTATCCCATCTTGATCATTGGTTATTTAAATGACTTCCTCTTTTATCGACCTTCCTTTCTCAGCTTGTCCTATTGTGCTCTTCCTATCCTGACTTGATCATCAGTCATGGTAATGACTATCTCTTATATCAGCCTTCCTATCCTGGCTTGGCCTATTGGTGATCTTCCTATTCTGGCTTGATCACCAATCATTACACTGACTTTCATTTCACCCATTGATCTTTAGCTTACGAGAGGTATTTCATTGTTCAATAAAGTTATATCCATAAAATGAGTTGTTCATTGGTTTCTTGTGATTTCTTAAAACTTTTCTCATAGTGCCTTGTTCCACATGAACATATGCATGGAATACTGAGTCATCTAACTTATTTATAATTTCTTATTCCTTTTCACTCTAATTGGTGTATATATAGGTAGGGTTACTCTATTAACCACACTACCCCCATTTCCCTGGATTAGGAGTTTGGGTTAGGGTCTCAACCTACAGCCTCTGCACCTTAGGGTTTCTATGTCCCTTGACCCACTAGGGTTTTCTTGAACTAACTCTAGTTTCATCTAGGGTTTCCCTCAAGAGTAAAACCCCATCAAACAATTTTCTTTTGTGTGTAATTATTTCCACATTACATGTAGATGGTTATTTCCACACTTATATGTACACTATTGGCGAAGGATGTCTGAATCCAACTTCTTCTCAAAAACCCTAACTACGTATGAGGAAGGAAAGTTCCTTCTAGGGTTTTATTAATAAAGTGGGTGAAAAACCAATGAATCAATATGAGAACAAAACCCTACATGTATTTTACTTAGGGAAAAATCATCCAACTTTGATCAGGTAGGATGCACAGGCCCGAGACTCCTTGTAAGCTGACTACTGGTGTGAAGGAAACTTTTTCCATTCCCTACGTTGTGGTCCCTTATACACACCATTGTCTTTATAAAATGTCCTCATAATTCTATCATATTTCAATAGAGTACTTGAAATTATAATTTATTAAATATTATTTAAAAAAACTTAGGCTCTGATGCTAAATGTAACGCTTGGGCCCACTTCCCAAGGCTCTAGTAGAGTTTCAAGAATGAGGAATGGCCCCAAAAATGACTACTAACCTTAACTATGTTCTTCATCCTCACTCACACACAAGCCAATATAAACTTCCCAACTAGTCACCCATCCTAGTACTACTCTGGGTTGGCACTCTTAGCGCAAAGTTCTTTAGTGATGGGCTCTCTAAAAAGGAGATTCACCTTGGTGATATGGGTAGTCCAGTCATTCCTTTTAATATCATTTTATCCTAGGCGTCAAATCTTGAGATGTTACAAATGTCCCTAAGATGCTTTTAATGTGTATACTCAAGGTTTGTAACTTTGTGCAACCTATTTTCCTCTTTAATAAAAGCCTAGTTTCCTGAACAAGTCTTTTTAGTTTGGGAGGCAAGGGGTCTATTTAAACACAGTGACTGACTTCTTGCCCGTTGAAGATACCTTTATTCTTCCAATTTAGTTTGTGAAAAATACTACCTATATCACTATCAAAGTTAGAATTTGCAAAGCCAATACCGATCAAGTGTTGCATTCAGTAATCATGGTATCTGAAAGGAATGATATCACAAGGTTTTAAGTGCAAGTTGTAATGTATGGACCCACTGCCCAAGGCTCTAATAGAGTTTCACGAATGATGACTGGCCCCACAGATCACCACTAGCCTTAATTGCACGCTTTCTCCTCACTCACACGCAAGCCAGGATAAACTTCCTGACTGGTCACCCATCCTAGTGCTACTCTGGTATGAGCATGCTTAACCACATAGTTCTTTAGTGATGGGTGCCCTAAAAAGGAGGTGCACCTTGGTGATATGGGTAGTCCAATCATTTATTATAAGAAATTTTTATTTGAGGCTTCAAATCTTAGGATGTGTATAATCTGCCCCACTTAGGCTCAACTATAAGGCCTCACAATCACTCCCCATTTTGTATAGACCCAAATGGCACATGTACACCCATCTCCCGACCATGTATACCAACGCAAGGGTAGCTCCATCACCATGGATATCCCTTTCCAACATGCCTGGACCATACGACACAAAGATTGGCATGCCACAAACCCAAGTGGGGCCCACCTACTAGAGGGGAATTAGTTTTGATACCATTATATTTTACTGTTGAGGTTTCCTTTTATGAGTTATGGCACCATTAGAATTTTTGACATATTACCATTATTTTTATTAAAATATTTTGTATTTATTATAAACATATACTTAATTGAGTGTTATTATCATTAATACATTTTAAAAAGAGTTATATAGTATTATTTTGCATGGAATTTGACATTCTACTAATTTTACCTTTTATGTCTGTTATTTCCATATGTAAATGATATGACAACATTAATATATATGGACATGAAATTACCAATTGTTACTCCAAAGCATATTATATGTTTTTATTTTGCCATTATGTTAGCAAATAAAATATATGTAATATATTTCATGATATTATTTACATGTTGGCACATAATTACGTCATTATCTAAATATGTTTTAATTTTTATCCCTGTTTGATCAAATCTATGAAACCAATCTTACTAGATTTCTAATCATGGAATAGGGTAGGGTTCTAGGTTCTTCTTCATTACAATACTCCACCCCTTAAAAAGATGTTGTCCTCAATATCTAAACATCCATATATTATCATCCAATTACTCTCCATCACTTAAAAGGTTTAACGTAATAAGACAACTATTATAGATATCACGGTCACTTATATATCTTTTAACTGTGTACACTTTTTATGTTGTTCATGCATCCAACTGACATGTCATATACACCTAGGATTGAATTTTAGGTCCTTGTGAAACTTTAAGGTTCACATATAAAAACTAAAGATTTACCTAGTATAACTTTCCACATATTAGAGGGGTCAGGAGGGTAGGTCCACTAAACTTTTTTTATACATGCCAAATCTTCTAGGGGTAAACATACTAAGGGAGACAAGATTCAAATAGTTAGATTAATTGATTGCATATGGCTTTGACTCCATATTTTAATGTTTGGGACCACTGCCTAAGGCTCTAGTAGAGTTTCAGGAATGATGACCGGACCCACATATCATCAATAGCCTTAACTATGCCCTTTTTCCTCACTCACGTGCAAGCTAGGACAAACTTCCCAACTGGTCACCCATCCTAGCACTACTCTGGGTTGAGAATGCTTAACCACAAAGTTCTCTAGAGATGGGCTTCTTGAAAATGAGGTGTTGGTGATATGGGTATTCCAATCATTTCTTTAAAGTTCATTTTATCTGAGACCTCAAATTATGGGATGTTTATAATATCCCCCACTTAGACTCTTGACATACTCATCAAGGTTCTATTGTAAGGCCTCATAATCTCCCCACATTTCAATGCAGAACCAAATGGCCCATGTACACAAAGCTCCTGAGCACGACTACCAGCGCATGGGTGGCTCCATCACCACATATATCCCCTTCCAACATGCATGTATCGTATGGATCAAAGACTAGCATGGAAGAAGCCCAAGTGGGGCCCACCTACTAGAGGTGTATTGGCTTTGATATTATTATATTTTACTTTTGAGATTTCCATTTATGAGTTACGGAGCCATCAAAAGTTTTGACATATTACCATTTTTTTATTAAAATATTATGTATTCATTATCAACACTTATTTGGTTGAGTCTTCTTATCTTCAATAAATTTTTAAAAGAGCTATATATTATTATTTTGAGCAAAATTATACATTCTACTTATTTTACCTTTTATGTCTATTATTTTCATATTTATTTAAATTATATGAAAACATTTATATTCATGGACATGTACCAATTGTTACTCCAAAGCATATTACATATTTTTATTTGGCTATTATGTTACCAAAGAACATATATGTAATATATTTCATGATTTTCTTTACATGTTGGCAAACAATTAGTTCATTATCTAAATGTGTTTTAACTTTATCTTTGTTTGATCAAATCTTAGAAACCAATGTTACTAGATTTTCTAATCATGAAATAGGGTAGGATTCTAGGTTGTGATTTATAACAAATGTAGAATAAAAAGGATTCAAGAAGATTTACAACATTTTCAATTATAAAACAAAATCTCTAACTAATATTAGTTGGTTAAATTGATCAAAAAGTTCCATTGTCCCTGACAACAATTTCAAATTTTGATGTGGTACTTGTCTCACTAACAAATTTCCTCGTGATGAATCACTAAGGATTTACCTAAACCAAGTGTAAGACAATCCCATCCACAAATGGATGGATCTCATCCTAGTATAGTATTAGTATTAAACATAATGGATAATGTATTTAAAAACTATTCTGATCAAAATAATCATACAAGAACTAGTATTTATCACAAAGTTGGATTGATCATTTAAACTAAGTTGCAACTAGAAATAAGGATGAATTAAAGTGTAGATTTATTGATGATAGGAAACAATGGGGTTAATGTGTTATAACACTACCACCTATCATTCACCATCTCTCCTTACACATAAATAGCATGAACATACATATATTGAGGTTGGGTAGATCCTCCTTTTGGTTTTAGGATTAAAACTATATATATATATTTTCCTAAGCATGTTGTCCTATACCTAAAGGTCATTTATCTATCACCTCATAAAAAACCAATCCAAATTTCTCATTTAGAATTAATGTGAAACAAATAATATCCTAGATCTTACGTTCAGAGTTCTCTACATCCAAAATTAGACAAAAATGCAAAATACTCTGCCAAATTTATTTGCAAGCATAAAAAGGTTTATTTGAAACATATATAGGTTCATATAGGACTAGATGCAGTAACAAGAATGAAAATGAGTAGCGGAGCTACTCCCCACACCCTAGAGAGAGGACTACATGCTCATGGAAGCAATGACAAGGACAATAGGGAAAAAGAGAGAAAAATTCATCGGTGTAGTAGAAGATGGAATAGCAGTCGCGGTGTGTGGAGCGTTTCTTCAAACTTGGAAACGAATGACATTAACAAGTAGAAAGAACAGCCCATTGACATTCATAAGAAGTAAAGTGGAAGTCATCAACATCCTTCTTTTCATCTTGAACTTGTCAATGTATGAATGAAGCAGGTGGATGGTGATGGTGGATGGAAGGTGTTTTCATACTATGTCTCTTTTGAGATCAAAACCATGGATCCTTGGAGAATGCATAAGAGTCTTCGATTGATGTTTCATCAACCAATTAAATTCTTTTATGGGAGTTGGAAGTGGAATCTTAGAATCAATTTTGGCAGCCTGGTAGTTTGTGGGGGCCATGGACTTGTATTTTTAGGTGAAGGAATATGGTTCATATTCTCCCCAGCCACCTATAGTTTAGGTGTCATCAACCACCATGGATATGAAGAGGCTATGTGAGCAAGATGAGTTGTCATGATTTTTTAATAATTTCTAGCAATACATGAAAGAATAGAGGCATCATCGTTTGACACATCCATGCTTCTAATAAGTGGACGAGATGTAGGTTCAATCAGTTATCAACACAATTTCTTCATAGGTAGATGGGAAGTTGGATTCTTATCAATAGGTGGCTTTCTGGACTTCTATTGATTATCAGTCATGAACTGAAGTATATAGTTGTTCCATCAATTGACAAAGTCTAGCTCTCGGCAGACAAAGTGCATAATTCTAATTAAAAGGTGGATATACTAATTCTATTGGTTGGTGTATAGATAAAATTAGAGTCTTCATTGCTTTTTTTTGTGTAGGACCATTCATCTTTAGGTGATGGTCGGAGTTTCCATTAGCTAATTCATTCATAAACCTCATCCAAAGGCGTCATTGGCAGGAGATTCATAGCTCTTGTTAGTTGATTTCAAGAAGTTTCTATTGGTGATCAACTTATGGAAGGGGAGATTTAACAGAACCGATGAGATTTAAAATAGACATAAACCCACCCAGGGACATTGGCATGTGGTCAAAGGCCTAGGTTGATGACGCTTAGACTGACAAACCCGATAACCAATGAAGGGATGGTTCAATGGAATTCAAGTCCACCTATCAATAATCTCTTGTGCTCTTTAGTTGGTTAGTGAGAACATCATTTCCTAGACTGTTGCATAGGATATGATGCTAGAAACTACCATGGAAATCAAGGAATTGGATCAAAATAATCAAGAAAACCAAAATGCAAGCTATGTCTAAAATATGAGGAAAATGAATGCAAATTAATCTAAAATTGTAACTGAAACTAGGATAACTATGCATTCATCATACCTATGTTGTCATGAATAAACTAAGTAAGATGTAAAACATGCATGCAATAAGAAATTCATACATCAGGAGCACATCCATGTTTATCACAAAATAAATCTAAATATGTTTGTCACTTGGATGAGTTAGACCTTTTTTTATTCCATAGGTAGTTTCAGCCATACCACTCAAACAACTAGCTAGGTATTATGATGTCATTTTATAAATTAATATAAAATCTAAACATATATAGACTCCATTATATATCCCCATGTAACCTTGGGTTAAAGTGAGGTAATAAAATGTAAAGTGCTCATAAGCAAGGTCTATTGTGGAAATTGCTTAAACACATATCCACATATCACATGCATGTCCTAGGTAAATAGGTCTGGACACCAACTAAGAGATACCCATGGTCATTCTCTATCGCACATCAAATACATCTTTTGCATTTTGCACATTTATCTTAAGATAGACCAATTTCACCCAATGACCTATCGAATTAGCTCTATGAACTGAAGGTCTACAAAATTATAATTGAACTTGATTAATTAGACCCATTACTCTTTTATGACTGAATCAATCGAGTTACATCCATTTAGAAGAAGAACACTTACAAAGTAAATCAAAGCATTGCAACTTCAGAAGATATAAAATGTTTTTTTATAAATTTCTAACTTCTAAGGCAATGTGCACTATAACGTCCCTCCGCCACATAAAAGTCATTCATTAAAATTTGGGAACCACTTGGCCCAATATGTAGTGAAGAGCATACCAAGTTACAACCCTCTCAAGAATTTTGTACCGTGAATAGATTATCCATTCCTACACAATAGTTAAACATTCAAATAATTTCAGCAGCATATCATCTAGAAAATGGATTTAAAACATTTTAGATAGGGATTTCGAACATATTTGAATAACTTGTAGGCCACACCTCATAATATAGGGTATCATTAACCCATAAAAGTACCAACTTTATGGTTATTTCCAATCATAGATAGAATTTATGTATAAGCATGATAAACTATCTTGATTCTAGAACAATATGGTATTTGCAAAGTCTAAATACAACACACAAGTTTGTATTCTCTTCAACTGGTTAAGAATAACACAAGAATCACCCAATGTGCATATAGATGAGACTAATCAATAGGGTAATGATTTACAAGTGTAAAGTAGGTACTAAATTCATCATATGTTGTACACGTGTGTTACATATAGTTGTAAATGAGTCCACCCAGAGAAGATGTTGGGAAACCTCAGGCTTCACCCTTTCTTCTCCAAGATTATCCCTCCACCACAATGTTGTTATCTTTACAAAATCAAAGCTTTCTCCACTTAAAACTTGTCATAGAACTAGATCCATGACCTAATAGAAACTAAGGAAAGAAAGAAAGAAAGAAAGAAAGAAAGAAAGGTAAAAATAAGGTGTTAGTGTATTGTAGCCAAAACCCAACTCAAGGCTGAAGAAAATGATGGATCACTAAGATCATGAAGGAATGAACCTCCCATACATAAGTCAAGGTATATAGGACATAAGGAATGACATCGATCCTCAAGAAGAAGAGAAGAGAACAAAACAGATACATCAGAGGAAGTCGATGAAAGTAGACTTCTCATCAATTGGTGAGCCGATGGTGTGTCACTTTTTTATCAGCTCTCAGAGAACAAATTGAACAACTGAGGCACAAGGAAGAGCAGGAAGGAGTATATATATCCCTAGAGGAGAGAGAAAGGTGATTAAAGTTGTATTTCTATTAATCTTCACACTTGTGGCTTTCTCATCCAACAACTTCATCAGAGGACATGTTTGATCTCCCATTGTTAGGCGGCAACATAAGACCCATAGATGGAGAGCAAAATAGGTTTGCATTGGTCCTCAAATGGATTGGATCCATTGGTTGACATAATCAACCTCAATTATCACTCCAAACATGTTGGAGTCTGATCAGTAGGTAAATTTGAGATTTAGTTGTTTTCTCGGCACCAACTTTCCATCAGTTGCCAAGCTTAGAAATCTCATTGGAAGGTCTCTCAATTGGTTAGTGTCATCAGTTATCAACCAATGAAACATCAATTTCCAATAGGAAAACCACCCCATTGGTTCCCAACAAATGAAGGCTCAAGGGTCGACCAACTAGCTCTCATCAGTCCTCAACCAATAAAGAATCAACTACCAGCTTCTGGAATGACATATAGATGATTGACCTAATAAAGGGTCACCAGGTGATGATCAGAAGGATTCATTAGTATCCAGTCTACAACCTCATCATACGATAAAAATAGAAAAGGAAAACAAGGTAGGATACCTTCATCGATCTTTGTCTGATGGGAAGGAAGGGTGCCTCCATCGTTCCTCAATCGATGGAAGGAATGAAACATGATTAGGTAATCCCATCCTACCAAACCAATTCTAAGAGAGGGAGAGAAAACAATCATACTATGTGAAATTGAAAGGCGAACCTCCAAGAATGGAATATTTGC